>OX463235.1:6795509-8045509 GCA_949820135.1 Sylvilagus floridanus
CAGGTCTGGTTCCAGAACCGAAGGGCCAAGTGGAGGAAAACGGAGAGGGGCGCCTCCGACCAGGAGCCGGGAGCCAAGGAGCCCATGGCCGAGGTGCAGCCGCCGCCGGTGAGAAACATCAGCTCCCCGCCCCCTGGGGAGCAGACCCGCAGCAAGAAGGAGGCCCTGGAAGCTCAGCAGAGGTGAAGCTGGTGGGGCTGCGGGCCTGGGGGTGGGGGATCCCCCACTGTGCCGCACAGGGGGCCGGAACTCAATGAGCTCTTCTCCCTTTGCCAGCCTGGGGCGGACCGTGGGTCCTACAGGCCCCTTCTTCCCCTCCTGCCTGCCGGGGACCCTCCTGAACACGGCCACATACGCCCAGGCCTTGTCACACGTGGCATCCCTGAAGGGTGAGTTTCTGCTGGGTGGGTTGGGAGGGCTGGCGGCCGGCAGGGTCTCTGTCTCCCGCGGCGGGTGGGGTGGGACCGTCTGGCACCCAGCAGATGTGGCTCTCCTCTCCTCCTGTCAATCACCGCCGAGGTCACAGACATCCTGCTTTGTGCCCCTTTGATTGGGACACAGCCTGAGAATGCAGCTTGTCCAGGAGCAGCTTTGCCTCCCCAGGGACCGCTCTATGGTGGCAGCTTGCTCCGCTCCAGGGTGACAGCCCTGGGTGCTCAGCCCGCAGCTCCTGGGCCAGGGCCGGAGGGGTGACCGTCCCATGTCAGGATGTTCTTCCTGGGTGCACGTTCCCCCTTGCCTTCCCTGGGGACTCCAGGTGCCAGTGCGCTGACTGTCAGGACGCGTGGGTTTCCTAGAGGCTTGGCCTCTTCTTGGCAGCTGTTGTAGCCCGAATGATGCAAATCCCTAGGGATCTTTTGCCAAGAGATGATCTGCCCCCCGAGGGTCTCTGGGGTACCCTACCTGGACGAATGGACCCACCCAGTGGCTCTTGATCCCCAGCCTCAAATGTATTTGTGCAGTGATCAGGCTGGGCAGCTGTGCTGGCCAGAACAGGGCTGGTTGCCTCTTACAGTGTGTTTAGGGGAGTGCCAGTGTGTTACAGAGGATCTGGAAGGTGGGGGTGCAGAGCAGACTGTGGACTTTTTCCTGGTAACAGGCGGTGGGAGAGGCCTCCCTGGGTTGTCTGCTGCCCATCCTGTGCCAGAATTTGGGGTCTCCCTGGTCTCCAGCCCCCCCCCCCATAGCAGATGGGTCAGAGGCAGGTGCACACATACAGGCAAATAGCCATCTGCGTCATGGATGTGGCTTCTGGAGGTAGAAAGAGGACAGGGCAGAGAGTGGAGGGCCTTCTAGGTGCAGGGACCAGCAGGTGCATGGCGCACCAGGTGTGGGGAGGAGAAGTATTGGGAGAAGGTGCTGGGGAGCCACGCCTTGCCCCCCAGCGAGCTGAGGGGCTGTGGGACATGTTCCCGGGGTGCATGGGCGGAGCATCTGGTGATCCAGAGTCTGAAACATGAGTGCGTGCCTTACGCTGCAAATGAGAAAGTCCATGCACCAGGAAACTTAGTTTATTATAAAGATTGTATGCAGTGGCCTGCAGGCTCCAGTTCTGTGAGACAGAAAGGAGTTGTGTTCGGTTTCGACTTGGGTCTCTTCCCCAAGGTGTCGCATTATGTATGTGCAAATATTCTGAAATCGTAAAAAAAAAAGTCCTTCTAAGCATTTTGGAAACTCCACTCCTACAGAGGTGGGGACGGCCAAATGCAGGGGTGTCAGGAGATTACAGGGGGATTTGGCCTTGGCTTTGGTGAGTAACCGCCTTGCTTACAAATGTCACTCACCGTTCCACTCAGGTCCCAGGAACGGGGCTGTGGCTTCCTGTGTCTCAGCCATGCGCAGCCCTTGGGGTATTTCTGGGAAGCCCAAGAGGAGCCCCCATGGACGCCCAAGTCACTGAAGGGGGAGCTTGAGGGTCAGACTGCAGGGTGGGGGTGGGGAAGGCTGAGGGCAGAGGGCAGAGGGCAAGAGGGAGACAGAGCTGGGGCATGTGTCTCTCACACTCTGGGGAGTGCTCCCTGCCCAGACCAAGGACAGAGGCTGGGGCAGGTGGGAGGAGCCAGGGCTAAGCAGGGGTCAGCTGGCTGAGTGCATGCAGGCTGGTGACACAAAGACACCCACTGCCCCATCTCTGTACTTCCCTCAACTCCTTCCCTAAGCCCTGGAGCTCACTCTGTGCCCATCCTGCTTTTGCCTGGGGACTTGGGATGTACAGGACGGGGCGCATGCAGGTGGGGGGAAGGCGGGGGTGTCACAGGTGCTCTGGAGACGTGGGAGCATCTTGGTGCATTGGAGGGACCCTGCCTGGGTGGTCTGCTGCATCCTCCCTTGAAATCCAAGGTGTGTCCAGGTGTTTCCAGGGCCAGGAGGCACATGAGCCCAGTGGGCACGTGCGGGCTTTGTCTTGCCTTCCTCGGCCACGAGCGAGCCCTTGCCTGCATCTCTGGCTCTCCCGGTGCCCCTATCTGTCATTTTCCCACTTGGCTGCAAAGCCCCTCTCTCTGTGACGGGAAACAGTCACGCCAGGTGACCCTGATGGGCGGCTTCAGCCTGGATAGGGTGGAGGTGGGGGTGGGTGGGGGTGGACTCGGGAGCCTTGGCCCACTCTAGGTCACATCATTGCTCAGGGCAGCCCGCTGTGGCCAAGAATTTACCAGAATTGATGAATTCCCAGGAGAGGCTGGAAATGTGGATTTTTTTTTCTTCCTTGACATATGCTTGTCTTTTGGGCGGCTCTAGCAGAGCACCCCCGTCTGGCTGGGTTAGGAACAATAGACATCTATTCCCCACATTCTGGAAGCTGGCACATTGGAGGTCAGGGCCCCAGCCCGGCGGGTCGCAGAGGCCAATTGCTCGTTGTCTCCTCCTGTGGCAGTAAGAGCTCCAGAGAGTTCTCCCGGCTTCCTTTGCTAAGGACTCAAACCCCGTTCTGATGCCACCAACTCAGCATTTCTCTGCCCTCCGCTCTGAGTGTTTCTCCCTGTGCTGCCCCTCCTCCACAGGCTCCCCCTGACACCCTGACCCCTCTGCCGCCCCCTCCTCTCTAGCTCTACCATGTCTAGCAAGCACAGTCCTGCTGGGAAGAGAGGGAAAGGAGCGATTACTGAGACGCGCCTGGAACGTCTGGTCCTGGTGCTGTTAATTCTCACGGTGGCGCAGCGATGGTGAGGCGGGCACTCACCATCGCGCGCCTAGTGAGTGGATGCAGATGGCTCTGAGACCGCGTCAGACGTGGGGGGTGGGGCCTCTTTTGTCCTCTGACAGCACCTGACCCCACTTCTGGAAGCTGGACGTTCCCAGGCGCTGCCTCTGCTCACAGCAGGTGACCCTGCAGGCCCTGGAGGTCTGCTTGGGGGGACCCTGCCCCAGGACCAAAGAGACAGGGGCGTACCTGCTGGCAGGCAGCTTTTAAACACCTCCTGGGATTCTATGCTAGGTGGTTTTGCTGAATGTGTGTTCGGTGACTAGGGGTCAGCTTGTCCTACCTGTCTTTCTCCCAGACTCCTCCAAGCTGCAGACAGATCAGGCTGGGCTCTCAAGGAACCTTGGGCTTTCCAGAGCCGGCTCAGTGCCGGGAGCTCTGGGCCATGAGTCAGTCTCCCTTACCTGCCCTGCAGCTCCAGATGCTGGGTAGACCAGATGGCTAAATCTTTCTCTGCTTCTCTCAGGCCTGAACTCTGTTTGCAAGGGGCCACTGGCCGGGGATAGGGACAGCCTTGGCTGGCTATGGCAGAGCCTGTGCTTGAAGGCGCCGTGTCTATGTTCTTTTCACACATGAGAAACTGGGGCTCAGCTGGGGAAGTCGCCCTCTGAGGCTGGACTGCTGTCCTTGGCATCCTGGTAACTCTCCCGGCAGATGAGCACCTGCTCCTGGTGGGAACAGTGAGCGTTCTTGGACTCCCTTCAGTGAAGAAAGCTCTGGGTTCACTATGCAGGGGGTCTGGAGCCATCCAGAACCCCTGCAGACGGGCACCAACGTGGGCCCTTCCAGCCCAGAGATCCCCACCCACCTCCCCAGGTGGCTGACCCAGGAGGTGTGACTCAGCTAATTTCAGCTCCCAGACCCAAACTGGGGCTGCCGCCTTTCTCCAGGCTTGTTGGTCCTGCAGCCCCGCACTGAGACAGCCAATGCCCCACGTAGGCCAGCGGGGTCCTGGCCCTGCCTTAGATACCAGCCGGGCGCTGCTCCCCCAGGACTGAGGAGGCTGGCCAAGGTTTCCCGTGCTGTCCCAGCACCTGGCCAGCCTCTGGGGCAGAGGTGCCTCAGGGCGAGGTGAGGGCACACTGGGAGCACCCCACTGGTGATCCAAGAGCTAACTGCCCAGACAGCGTTGCGTGTGGTGAGAAATCCGAGGGCTGTGGGTCACGGTCCGATCTTTGGGTTCTTGGCGCTGCTCTCGGGAGAGTTTTGGTGGGGCAGCTTGGAGAGGCTGAGCTGCTTTCCTGGGCGGTCCCGGAAGCCCCCGGGCTCTTCCAGATGGTTTCACGGGTGTTTTCTTGCCTGGAGAGTCCTTGGTTTTGCAGCTGTTCTGAAAATGGCAGTGCTCTTGGAACCCAATCAGCGTGCGGTATCTGTGGGGGATGGGGACCGGGACTCCCATGCGTCCTGGAAGATGCTCACGTCCCTCTCCTAAAGTGGCATTGTCTCTGCATGTCCCATCCGTGCGTCCTCCTGTCCAAAAGCTTCATGGAAGAGGCATGCCAGGAAAAACCTCTGCAGTGATTGCAACAGGGTTTTTGCACCCAAATAAACTCCACCTTTATTCTGTTTTCCACGCCCTTTTTGAAGCACTCTCGAGTCTTGGTTACTTGTAATACCTAAGCCCATTTTGTAAATTTGTACAAAAGTCATTAATAAGCTATGTTTAAGGAATAATGATTTTAAAAAATTCTTTTTAAAAAAGATTCATTTTTTATTTATTTGAAAGGCAGAGTTACAGAGAGAGGTGGAGACAGAGAGAGAGAGAGAAAGAGAGAGAGAGAAAGGTCTTCCATCTACTGGTTCATTCCCCAAATGGCCACAAGGGCTGGAGCTGGGTCTATCCCAAGCTAGAAGCCAGGAGCTTCTTCCAGGTCTTCCACGTGGGTGCAGGGGCCTAAGCACTTGGGCCATTCTCTGCTGCTTTCCCAGGTGCATTAGCAGGGAACTAGATAGGAAGTGGAGCAGCCAGGACTTGAACTGGCACCAACACGGGATGTCGGCGCTACAGGCATGAATGAACCTGCTGTGCCCCAGCGCTGGCTCAGATGCACTTTTTCTCAGTATTTTCCATCCATGGTCAGCTGGGCCTGTGGGTGCGGAGTCTGTGCATGGAGTGGGTTGACTGTGCTGGCTCTCAGCTCCCCCAGGGAAGTGCAGTAAAGGAGAAGCCAGGACAGGTCAAGAGCCTCGAAAGCAGAGGGGTGCTCTCCTGTCCCCCCCATCAGGCTCCCAGGGCCAGTGAGGCCCAGTGATAGCCAAGAGTTGCCTGCAGCATGAGTGGGGTAGGCAGGCTGGCTCCCCGGCAGCTCAGTGACTGTGTTCTAGAACCTTCCTGTGGGCTTCACCTTCCATCCACAGTGCATCTCTGTGGAATACTCCGTGGAGCACCCAGACCCTGCTTTGGGGATAGGAAAGGCAGCAGGTCTCCCGGCACTGTGGGTCTCTATGGTGAAGTCAGCCATAGGAAACTCTGGATGATGGTTTTCCCAGGAAATGAGAGACTCATTTTCATTCCTTGGAAACACCTGTTGAAGGCAGGCGCCTTAGGAGCTGCGGAAGGTGTGATCGGGCTGCCTGTGGCCAGTCTTGGGAAATCGCAGCTGCTCAGGGCTCCCATCTCAGGGAGGGCCAGGGCGGAAACCTGCCCCCAGGCGTCTCTCTCATCCAGCCAGGCTTTAGGGCCAGACTGAGGTGGCGGGCTGGCAGGTCTGGAGCTGGGATGCTGGGTTGCTCCTGTAGGGGTTGGTGTTGGGCTGTGCAGGATGGAGTGGGCACAAGAAGGGGGTGTGGCGCTGTGGTCAGTAGGGCAGCTCAGGCCCTGGGGAGGGGGGCCGCAGGGAGGTGGGGCAGCAGCCCGTGGTGCGCAGGTGTGCTGAGGCTGGCCTGGAGGGACGTGCACAGGAAATGTGTCGGATCAGCCTGCTCACTCACACCAGGCAGGCCCCTGGACCGCCGGCATCTGGCTGCCTCCATCAGGAGGTGAGGCGGCTGCTAGCTCAGGCCAGGATGCTGTCCAGGGGGACAGAGCCCGTGAGCTGGCAACCAGTCCATCTTCTCCTTTAATTAGCAAGGGACCAAGTAGCCCTTGCTTTAAGCAAGAGCTCAGGCTAGCCTGCCTGGTGGGACCCTCATTCTTCCATTGCTAGCCATGCAGTCTTTTTTTTTTTTTTTTTTGACAGGCAGAGTGGACAGTGAGAGAGAGACAGAGAGAAAGGTCTTCCTTTTCTGTTGGTTCACCCCCCTCCAATGGCCGCTGCGGCCGGTGTGCTGCGGTGGGTGCATTGCGCTGATCCGAAGCCAGGAGCTAGGTGCCTCTCCTGGTCTCCCATGCGGGTGCAAGGCCCAAGCACCTGGGCCATCCTCCACTGCCAGCAGAGAGCTGACCTGGAAGAGGGGCAACCGGGACAGAATCCGGCTCTTTGACCGGGACCAGAACCCAGCGTGCTGGCACCGCAGGCGGAGGATTAGCCTAGTGAGCCATGGCGCCGGCCGCCATGGAGTCTTTATTTTATTTTTTTACAATATATTTATTTGAAAAGGAGTTAGAGAGACACACAGAGAGATCTTCCATTGCTGGTTCACTCCCCAAACGGCCCTGAACTCTATCCACATCTCCCACGTGGGTGGCAGGAGCCCAAGCACTTGGGCCACTCTCTGCTGCCTTCCCAAGGTCATATTAGCAGGGAGCTGCATTGGAAGTGGAGCAGCCGGGATTCAAACCGGCGCGCCGACGTGGGATGCTGACTTTTCAGGATAGCAGCTTAACCCACTGCGCCATAGCACCGGCCCGCAGCCGCGACTTCTGGAGCTAGTCACAGAAACCCCCTGCACCTCTTGCCCGTCTGTAGGATGGGGTCCCAGATGACATAGGACTGAGTTCACAAGGTGGGGCGTTGGGGGGGGGGGCAGCACGTGCAGGAGCATCAGAGCCCCTGGAGCCATGCCCCGTTGCCCTGGGCTTCACTGCTCCTGAAATGCACCCTTGGGCCAGTAGGAGCTCCTTCCTGTCCCTTGTTCAAGTTCTGGGTCACTGCTTCCTGGGACTTCATGGGGGTAATGTGTACCTTGGGCGGGTCAGAGAGGGACCATCCCGGCTGGAAATTGCTTTATTGAGTGTGCAGTGGAACACAGCAAGTCCGACCTTCCTCCTCCTCCTCCTCCTCTCTTCCTCTCTGGGAGGGTTTGCATAACAATAAAGATTGTTCGGAGAGAAAGCCATTGCAACCCGGAGAGTTTTCCTGTGCTGCCTTAATGGGCAGCCTCCCGTCCGCAATTCATTAATGCAGAGGAGGTTATTAACGGCCAGGGAGGCACTTGGGCTTGTTCCGGGGAAGTGCTGGCCCTGGGCCTGCGGGCGGGCGCGGCCCCGGGGCAGTGGCTGAAGGAGGAAGCGGAGGGGAGGCGGTGGCGCGCTCCCTGGCGCACTTAGCAGGGCTGCTTGTGACCTGTGATTCGCCGAGCTGGGTGTGAGGTGGAAAATAATTACAGCTGCCGGAGGAGGGCTCTCATAAGTCACCGCACACTTGTGCAGCTGCGCAGCGGGAGGGAGCCGCGCCGTTCTCCTGCCTGGGCACCGTAGCCTGCTCCGAGGCGACCAGCCCCTGGTGCCGGCAGGCCTGAGGCAAAGGATCAGCAGGGGACACCATGGGATGGGGTCTAAGCGCCTCTCATCTCCCCTCCCCCTCGCCTCCCGTCTCGGGTGGGGGGAGGGATGGGCAGAGGGGCTGCAGCTGGAATCCTGGCCCCACCTCCCCGGCTGAAGGGGAGGCAGTGGGCGGTGCCAGGAGGGGCCCAGCCTTGTCCTGCCTGAGGGCAAGACTCCTTAGTTAACTTACCCTGACCTTGAACTTCCAGGCTCCAACGCAAAGGGCTGCAGCTGACCGGTAGACATTTTGTTGCCCACTAAGGCTGGACTCACGGCCAAGGTGGCCTCTTTTTTCTGAGCCACCTAAGACCATCCCTCCCACCCCCAACCCCTGTTCCTCTTCAGCTGCTTCTCCTTTGTGTTGTGATTAAACTCACAGCTATATTTTTAAAAAAATATTAATTAACTTCTATCAAGGGCGGAGTGAGAGGATACACGCACACAATCTTCCATTCCACTGGTTCACTCCCCAGATGGCCACAATGGCCAGAGCTGGGCTGATCCAAAGCCCGGATCCACGAGTTTTTTCTCTGTCTCCCACGTGGGTGGCAGGGGCCTAAGCACTTGGGGCATTTTCCGATGCTTTCCCAGGCACATTAGCAGGGAGCCGGATGGGAAGTGGAGCAGCCGGAACTTGAACTGGCGTCCCAATATGGGATGCTGGCATCAATCAGCACAGGTGGGGGCTTAATCCTCCATGCCACAAGCCAGCCCTAAAATCACAGCAATTTTGAAAAACAATTTTTCTGTTTTTACTGTGAAATAGAATATTCTTTAGAAGAATAATTTGAAGCTAGAGCTAGAGCTAGACTGGGGGCTCCAGTGTTGCTACCTTGCTTGTGCCCTAGCATGCTGTGGGTGGGATTTAGGCTGTAATTGGGGTTGGTTGTAGGTCCCTCGCCATAGCCCACAGGTTTGAGCAGCTCACCTGTAAATAACGCCAGCAAGTCTCTCCCTTTCCCATGTTCATCTTTGTTTTTTCTTCTTGTCTGACTGTGCCAGCCAGAACCTCCATTGGGCAGGCAGGGCGGCAACAGGTGTCCCAGCCGTGTGGGGTCTCTAAAGCAGTGTCTTTGAGATGTAATTCACATACCATGTGATGAATCTTGCATTGAAACATGCATTCTGTGATTTTTTTCTTTTGTACATTCACTGAGTTGCACAGGCACCTTGGCGATTGATTTTAGAACATTTTCGCCACCCCGTGCCTGCTAACAATGACTCCCACACAACGGACTGAGTCTCCCTGAGGAAGCCACAGGTCTCCTCTCTGTCTCCATAGATTGTGTGCATGTTGCTGTCGCGATTGGAGACATTTCGCTGGGGCGGAATCATACCATATGACCTATTCTTGCTTTATTCCTTTGTCTTAACAACTTTTTATTATTGATTTGAAAGGCAGAGTGATGGGGTGGGGGAGGGGTGACAGAGACAGAGACGGGGAGAGAGAGAGATAGAGAACTCTTCCATCTTTGATTCACTTCATATAAGGTGGATGGCTGGGATTGGGCAAGATCAAAGCCTGGAGATTCTTCCAGGTCTGTCATGAGGGTGCAGGGGCCCAAGCACTTGGGCCGCCTTCCGCTGCTTTCCCAGGTGCATTAGCAGGGAGCTGGACTGGAAGCGGAGCAGCCGGGTTGTGAACTGGCGCTTAGCTATGGGATGCTGGTTTTACAAGCAGCTTAACCTGCTGTGCTGCACACCGCCGGCTCCCTGGCCTTTTTCTTGATCCCACAAGCAAATTCTCAGGGTTTTACAGTCTGATTTGCCGCCTTACATCGTCCTTACGCTGCCTTTATCAAGTAAAGATATTTTGTTCTTCTAGTTTTCTGAGTTCTATTTATTACTTTAGAGAATCTTGAATGCAAAGGGATACTGAGTTTCATCAGCACTCCTGCAGGCATGGAGATGACGTGTGATTCTTCTTTCTCAATATACTAACGGTGAATTATCCTGATTGGCTTTTAATGTGAAACCAACAGCACATTGCTGGAATAAACCCAAATATGATGTGATACGTTATCCTTTTCATACATGCCTGGATTTGGTTTGCCAACATTTTATATTGTCATGAAGAGATTGACTCACAATCTTTTATTTTTAATTTTTAATTAATTAATTAATTAGAAAGGCAGAGTCAAAGATAAGGAATGACAGAGAGAGAGAGAGAGAGATTTTCTATCTGCTGGTTCACTCCCCAAATGACCACAACATCCATGGCCAGGCCAAGCTGAGGCCAGGAGGTGGAAACTCCATCCGGGTCTCCCACATGGGTGGTGGGCATCCCAGCATTTGGGCCATCCTCTGCTGCTTTCCCAGGCACATTAGCAGGGAGCTGGAATGGAAGTGGAGCAGCTGGGACTCAAACTAGCACTCATATGGGATGCCGGCATCCTAGTAGGAAGCCTAATTCACTGCACCACAGTGTTAGCCCCTGATTTTATTTAGTTCTTTACTGTCTCTATTCCAGGTTTGTTTCGTTTAACCAGGGTTGGCCCCAAACAGTGCAGCTGACCCTCCTTGTCTGCGGGTCCCACACCTGCAGATTCGACCACCTGTGGGCGGAGGCTAACTGGGAAATAGTTGCACCTGAACTGCCCAGCCCAGCTGTCCCCTGGTCATTAGTCCCCAGACAATGCAGTGTAAGTGGTGCTTATGAAGTGTTGGCTCTCACACCTAATCTGGGATGACTTACAGTATAAGAGGGAGGGTGTGTGTAGGTGCCATGCACATACTGCACATACGTTCTGTACAGGGGACTTGAATGCTGTGGATTTGGGTATCTGTCGGGGTCCTCTCATGGATACCGAGGGCAACTGTAGAATAAAGAGTGATGCTTTAGTACCGCGTGAGGGTGGGCCCAGCTGGGCAACCCGGCTCTGTGTTTGCTTGGGGCAGTGTGATGGACGCTGAGCCTGGCACATACAAGAGGGCATCACTCATGTGTCTGGTGCCTTGGAAGAGAGGCAGGGGCTGCCGTAGGGGTGGGGCCAGATGATGGTTGGGTCCCCGGGAGCCAGGCCTTCTTAAGGCTCACTCACACCCAGGATGGGCGTGGAGTCACTGCTACTGCTGCATTCTGGCCCCAGGGCCAGCCCTGACGTGGGTGGAGCTGATGTTCGGGCATGAGTGCCTGGGGCTGTATGTTTCACTGGGAGCTCTCTTTGAAGGCTAAGTGCCACAGGTGACATGGGGTGGGGCATTTGGCCTTGAACTTGCTTTACTTTGCAATCCTGACTCCGGTGATATCAAGGGTCCTCTAAGGCATCTCGGAGTCGCTTCCAGATCCTTGTCTGCCCCTAGTGCACAGTCTGGGGCAGAGTGAGATGCAATGAAGTTTGGATCAGGAAGGTTGAGCCACTCTGGGCTGGGAGCAGGCCCTCCCACAGAGACTCCAAGGGCTCTGGCCCTGGCCCTGCCCCACTGTGAAGTGAAGATCACAGTGGCTACGCCTGGGGTGCTGATGGTTGGGAGGGGTGTATCCGCGCTGGCACACCACGTGTCCCATTAGTGCTGGCATTCCATGTGAGGATCAGAGGAGCCCCCCAACCCCAATACCCAGCAAGTATTAGGCAGACAGGGTGGAGAGCCTGGCACTTGGGATTTGCAAGGAATCTCCTTGATGAGTATGTTACCGCTGCCTCTCCAGTGGGGGAGAGTGAGGCCCCTGGGAAGGGATGGGACAACCGGAAGTCACACAGCGAGTCTGTCAGAGGCAGGAGAAGTCAGGGACTGAGGTGTCCCCTCTTGCAGCCCCCAACCCCCACCTCGTATTGATCCTGTTCCTCTGACAGGCACCTGCTGTCATCCTGTGGCTTGAAAAACGGCAAGCCGCTTTCCAGAAGCTGTTTCCTATGAGAGCTGATGGGTTTGCCCTTCCTGCCAACCCATGGGGCCCTGGAGTGCAGGGAGCTGCCCAGGAGGCTTCGGGCTGTATCAGGGGCAGCAGGAGAAGCAGTGGCCTGGTGCTGCCTCTAAGAGGGAGGACGGTGCTGCCTGGCATCCGACTGGCCACAATGTGCATCCTGGCGTTGCTCTGGCAAGTCCTGGGATCCAGAGGCTGTAGCATGATTTTATTTTAAGATTTTATTTATTTATCTTGAGAGGTAGAGTTACAGTCAGAAAGGTCTTCCGTCCACTGGATCACTCCCCAGATGGCTGCAACGGCTGGAGCTGTGCACAGCCGAAGCCAGGAGCCAGGAGCTTCTTCCGGGTCTTCCACACAGGTGCAGGGGGCCAAGGATTTGGGCCATCTTCTACTGCTTTCCCAGGCCACAGCAGAGAGCTGGATTGAAAATGGAGCAGCTGGGACTTCAACTGGAGCCCATATGGGATGCCAGTACTGCAGGTGGAGGATTAACCTACTGTGCCAAAGCGCTGGCCCCTTGTGGCATGATTTGTTCAGCCTCTTTGAGGGATCCAGGCAGAAATGAAGGGCCAGTGCTGTGATGTAGTGGGTTAAAGCCCTTGCCTGACTTGCCGGTATCCCATATGGGCACCAGTTCGAGACCCGGCTGCTCCACTTCCAATCCAGCTCTCTGCTGTGGCCTGGGAGGGCAGTGGAAGATGGCCCAAGTCCTTAGGCCCCTGCACTCACATGAGAGACCCAGAGGAAGCTCCTCGCTCCTGGCTTTGGATCAGCACAGCTCTGGCCATTGCGGCCAATTGGGGAGTGAACCATCAGATGGAAGACCTCTCTCTCTCTCTCTCTCTCTCTCTCTCTCTCTCTCTTTCTCTCTCTCTCCCTCTCCTCTCTCTGTGTAACTCTGGCTTTCAAATAAATGAATCTTAAAAAAAAAAAAAAAGAAATGAGACATCTGTGGCGGGGCTGATCAGAGGAGCTGGCTGCTCCATGCGTGTTTGCAGAATGAATAAACCAGTGTGAAGACAGTGAGGTGGGGTGATGGCAATGGTGGGATTTAGGGTCAGCCCCGCCAAGAGAACCTGCCTATCCAAGAAACCGGGGATTTTGGCCTTAGCTGGATTGGGTAAATGTTCATGACAATGGATTGGCTTTCTGTGGGATGTGGGGAAGCTTAGAGCCTGGAAGCTGGCATTTTCCTTTTTTCAATATTTATTTACTTATTTGAAAGGCAGAGTGAGAAGGGAGAGAGAGAGGGAGAGAGAGAGGAGAGAGAAAGATCTTCCATCAACTTCGTCACTCCCCAAATGGCCGGGGCTGAAACCAGAAGCTGAAACACCATCCAGGTCTCCCACGTGGGTGCAGGGGCCCAAGCACTTGGGTCATCCTCCACTGCTTTCCCAGGTGCATGTGCAGGGAGCTGGATCAGAAACAGAGCACCAGGGATTTGGACTGGTGCTCTGATTGAGATGCTGGGGTGTACGCAGTGGCTTAACCCACTGTGCCACAGTGCCAGGCCTGGCCGACGGCACCCTCCCAGGCACCAAGTGTCCACCTTCTTTCTCTTCCTGTCTCCCTAAATATTCCCTGAATGTCTTCCCTGTTCCCAAGTGGGACAGTTTGGTTCTGTTGCCCAGGGGCCCAGGAGCTGGGGTGAGGCTCACAAAATTCTCAGTTATTTCAAAAAGCTCGTGGACAAATGCACTGGAGATGTAAGTTGATTTTGGTGCCCCCGAATTGAAATCCATGCATACTTTTTTTTTTCCACTTTATGCATTTTCCATCAGCCTCTTGAAGTCCCCGTGTGTGTGTGTGCGTGCGTGTGTGTGTGTGTGTGTGTGTGTGTTTGTTTCCCTTACTTGACTTGGAAGCCAAATGAAATGAACTCTGGTGTTTGTGGCAAAGGTCTTGGAAAGCCGTGGTGTTTTTATTTCCGGCTTCAGCCCCGGGAGGGGGGGGGTGCGGGGGGGGGATTGGACTCTCACTGGGGAAATGGCACACAGGGTGGGCGCTGGCGTGCGTGCACGTAGCCTTACAAGGAAAATGCGTTGCTGGCAGCGACGAGACAGAATGAACTTCATCTTCCCTGTCGGTCTCTGTAGTGGATCAATGCAACTAACTGCCTGGGAGATCAACTCTTTCAGGCTATATGTATTGCATTAAGTATTTATGTTGAAGCCAAGCCTTGGGAGCATGATGTCATAGCGGGACGGAGGCCGATTGGATCAATTCAGCAGAATTTGCTGTAACTTCATGGAGATCTAATTGTGCATTTGAATCTAGCGTCCAGCCGGCAGTGTGCTCCGCAGATGGGACCAGTCTCCTGCTGTGCTCACGGACCAAGTGGCTCCTCCACCCATGTCGGTCATGGCACACGTCCGGGGCCACATGGGGAGAGTCATGGTGTCTGTGTGTGTGTGGGGGGTCTGAATGCTGGAGTGTTGGTCGGACGCCCGTGGGAAGGGGCTCACGGACCTCCATTCCCAAGGCAGGAAGTGGGGTGGAGTGCCTCTGGTTCATTCTCTCCTGTGTTTTTGCTGTTAAGCCCTCCAATTCGGGCGGAGGCCTTTGCTGCCTCAGTCTTGAATCCTCAGTGGGACTCTGTTCTGGAGGGGAGCCTCCGCCCCCTTGTCTGAATGACAGGAGACAGCCAATCGCAAATCAGCAGACGGAACCCTTTGTAGGAGAGTAATCCCCAGCCAGTTTAGAAAAAGCAGGAAATACAACATAAACTTAAAAACCAAAATCCAGAATCCACCGTTACAAATATTTTGGTCTTGGTCCATCTTTCCATTCTATTTTTTAAGTATTATTAATATATATCTCCAAGAAACATATATTTTATTCTATGAATAAAAGATTTCATTAGAAGTTAATGTTATAATTCTTTTCTGTTTATAAATATTCTATTTTATGAGTAAAAGATTTCATTAAAATTTAAATTTGTATTTTCTACTTGTAAATCAGTCTATATATGTATACAAGGGTATTTCATAAAGGTCATGGAAAATGGAATTCAAAGAGAAGTTTGGGGCAAGTGCTGGGGCCCATGGGTTAAACCCTGCCTGGGACACGTGCATCCCTTATCCAAGTACTTGGAACCTAGTCCCGCCTCTGCTCCCAGTCTAGCTCCCTGCTAATACGCCAGGGAGGCAGCAGAGGATGGCCCGGGTACTTGGGTTCCTGCCACCCATGTGGGAGACCCAGATGGAGTTACTGGCTCCTGGCTCCTGACTTTGGCCTGACCCAGCCCCTGCTGTTGTGGGCATCTGGGGAGTGAGTCAGCAGATGGAAGGTCTGTCTGTCTGTCCGTCTCTCTCTCTCTCTCTCTCCCTCCCTTTCTCTGTCATTCTGCCTTCCAAATAAGTAAGTCTGCATTTTTAAAAAGAATACATTTATTTGGGTGCAAATATGCCTTGAAAGTCATGCATCATTTTTTATTATATGCATTTCACATCCTTTTTAGGATACCCATAGTAGGCATGGATTTGAAAATGTTTTGCACCTAAATAAACTTATCTTTTTTTTTTTTTAACTTACCTGAGAGGCAGAGTTACAGAGAGAGAGAGAATGGTCTCCCATCCTCTGATTCACTCCCCAAATGGCTGCAACAGCCAGAACTGTGCCAATCTGAAGCCAGGAACCAGAAGTCTCCTCCAGGTCTCCCATGTGGGTGCAGGGGCTCAAGGACTTGGGCCATCTTCTACTGCTTTTCCAGGCGGTAGCAGAGAGCTGGATTAGAAGAGGAGCAGCCAGGACACAAACTAGTACCAGCCCCTAAGCTCATCTTTTAATTCCATTTTCCATGGACTTTTTGAAATATTCTTGTAGATACATTTATGATCTCAAGTTGGTATGATATGCGTTATACACATACATATACACATGTATGCCTTCTGTGTATACAGTTGACACTCTGTAACAGAGGGCTTTACACTTGATCTTAGCCAAAAGGCTGAGAAGCGATAACAGAGGGCTTCATATCCATGGGTTTAACCAACCACAGATTGAAAATACTTGGAAAAGAAATTGGCTCTGTGCAGAACAGGTGCAGACTTGTCTGTCTTATTTCCTAAGCAATACAGTATAGCAACTATTTATAGAGCATTTACACCGTATGATAAGTAATCAAGAGACGATTTATAGCATGTGGAAGGAGAGGCCAGGGGTGGGGCACAGAGGGTTAAGCCACCGCTTGTGACACTGGCATCCCATATCATACTTCTGGTTTGAATCCCAGCTCCTTGGCTTCTGATCCAGTTTCCTGCTAATGCAGTGGAGGATAGCCCAAGTATTTGGGCCCCTGCACCCAAGTACTGACCCTCACCCCCCTGCATCACGTGGGAAGCCCAGGATGGAGTTCCAGGCTCCTGGCTTTGGGCTGGTCCAGACCTGGCTATAGCAGCTATTTGGGGAGTGCAATTCTCTCTCTCTCTCTCTCTTTCTCTTTCTCTTTCTCTCTCCACACCCCGTTGCTCTGCCTTTCTAATCAATCAATCGATCAGTCAATCATTGACATTGAAGGGAGGATGTGCATGGATTATTGCAAGCACTATCCCTTTCATAGAAGACATGTGACCACCCACAGAGTTTTCTTCTGGAGGAACCGGGTCCCTCCCAGACCCCGAGGGACCACTGTGCACACGGTGTTATATGCGGAAGGGTGTGTGTTATCTCATTCTACTCAGGCTGCGTAACAAAGCACCATTAACCCATGGGCTCATCAGCAGTGGAAATGTATTTCTTTCAGGACTGGAGGCAGAGCAGGACAAGCTGAGAGCTGGATTGGAAGTGGTGAATCCGGGGCTCGACCTGGCACCCATATGGGATGCTGGTGCTGCAGGTGGCAACTTAACCTGCTACACCACAGCACTGGCCCCAACTTAATGATTTGTTTTTTATTTTATGATCATGCAAAGGTGCATCCATAAACCATTCTGTTTTTTCACTTTCAGTAGAGCATTCAATAAATTGCATGCAATATTCTCATGTTCTTAATAAAGATTCATTTTATTTATTTATGCAAAAGTCAGAGGGACAGACAGAAAGAGAGATATCAAGAGGTCTATCATCTACTGTTTCATTCCCAAAATGGCCAGAGCTGGGCTGGTCAGAAGCCAGGAGCCAAGAACTTCCTCCAGGTCTCCCACATGGGTTCTGGGGCTCAAGGACTTGGGCCAACTTCTGCTGCTTTCCCAGGCCACAGCAGGGAGCTGGATCGGAAGAGGAGCAGCCAGGACTCAACTTGGCCCTCCTGTATGGGATGCCAGCATTAGACAGACGCCGTGGCGCCCCTGTGGCACAATGCCGACCCCTGCATGAGGTGTTTAACACTGTGTTAAAAAAAAAAAAAAGGGCTCTGTGTTTGATGGCTTCGCCCAAGTGGGAGCGTTCTCCGCATGTTTGAGGTAGGCTCTGCTCTGTGAGGCTGCTGGGTAAACGCAGCTGTGATTTGAGATACTTTCAATTTACGACGGGGCTACACTGGGAACGTGGCCGCATGGTCAGCCTAGCAGTGCCCGTGGGCCTGTGGCTGGTCAGTGGTGGAGCTGGGAGTCACAGGCCCCGCCCACACGTCTTTAGGCTGTTCCCAGATTTTGGCCCCAGAGGCATCCTATTGTCACTTGTGTAGCAGGATCTCCTCAGTGGTGGCTTGGTTTTCAGGTAGGCCTCTTCTCAGTGTCTTTGTCACTTCTGCTATAGACACCAGGGGAGCCAACTGTGTCTCTTTAAAAATTTATTTTTTTATTTATTTGAAACGCAGAGTTACAGAGAAGCAGAGGCGGGTGGGGGAGAGAGAGAGAGAGAGAGAGAGAGAGAGAGAGAGAGAGAGAGGTCTTCCATCTGTTGGTTCACTCCTCAAATGGCCGCAATGGTTGGAGACAAGCCGAGCCGAGGGCAGGAGCCAGGAGCTTCTTCCACGTCTCCCACGTGGGTACAGGGGCCCAAGGACTTGGGCCATCTTCCACTGCCCTCCCAGGCCATAGCAGAGAGCTGGATCGGAAGAGGGGCAGCCGAGACTTGAACCCTCATGGGATGCTGGTACTGCGGGCAGCGGCTTTACAAGCTACGCCATAGCACCTGCCCCCGACTGTCACGGCCGGCTCAGCCTCTCTGTCACTCAGAGTCACAGGCTTGGTGTGGTGACCCCCAGGCCCTGCTGTGATGGCTTTGGGCTGGGCTGAGGGGCTGTGCTGCGCCTGCGTCTGTGCCCGAGGTTCCTGTGCACTTGGGGTTCTGGGGATCATGTTATACAACCTTGTCCCTTCACTCACTGCTCCCGTGTGCCTGCCGCTCACAGCCACATTTCATTCTAGTGTGTGCTGCCTGGGAAATGCACCTGCAGGTGCTTGGGGAGGGTCTCGCGCTTACTTCCCAAGGGCGAAAGGCCTCGGTCCTCACGTGGGAACCATCACCTTCCACCCGGGAGTCACAGGAGACCAAGCGCCAGTCTGTTCTGAGTGCATTTGCGCAGGCGCTGTGCAGAAGTCGCTGCTGATCTGCTGGCACCGTGCGGTCCCTGGGACATCCCGGATCCTGCGTGTGGACATCATCTTTTGTCCTTGCCGGGGGTGGGGAAGGGGGTGTAGGATTTCCAGGGTGTCAGGCTGTGTGAGCACATCTGGGAAGGTGCCCGGCATCTGATGGGAGAAGGACTTTTTTTATGCAGAACCCACTTCCGTCAAGGTGACCCATGACCCCAGGGGATCACAGCTGTCAGGCGCACTTAACACGTGCTCGGGTGCAGTCTCTACCGTGTTCCCTGTTAAGTATCATCCCATCAGATCCGTCTCCTGTTCGCTTTTGGTCTTGCCTGCTACACTGACAGTCCCTGGGTGTTGTCTCTGCAGGTAGGGGTGTAGCAAAGACCCCCCCCCCCCAGCACCACCTCCCGGGCCCTGCCTGTGGTCAGCACTCCCAGCGGGGTGGGGAGGCATGGAGGTATTTCTGAATCTGCATTGGCTCCCTGTGATGGATGCTGAATGGCTGGCTGGCCTGGCGGTGCAGGTGCAGGTGTGGGTGGGGAGACTGCAGTTAAAGGCCCATGGGCCAAAGTGGCTTGCTGGCCACGCCCCTGCCGTGCCAACCCCACCCCAGTGGACGTGCCAGGATTCAAGGCAGGTGTGAGGGATGCTTCCTCTGTCCCAGGAAAGGCGAGTGTGCTGGGTCCAGGGCGTCAGCCCCCATGGGAGGCTGGGTGTGGCTGGCGAGTGAGGGGTGGGCCCAGGGCTGGGGAGTCGTCCTCAGTCTGCGAGAGCTGCAGAGGGGTCCCAGCAGCACCGCTGGCTCTTAGCTTCCTGGGCCACTTTGACCCAAGCTCCCTTTGGGCCCTTATAGCTTTTCTTTAGTTACTTTTCTCTTGATCATTATGAAGTCCACTTAACGTAAATTTCACCTACTTGGTCCTTTTTAAGTGCACTTGAAAGGCCGAGTTACAGAGAAAGGGAGGGAGGGAGAGAAAAAGAGAGAGGGGAGAGAGAGAGAATCTTTCATTTGCTGCTTCACTCCCCAAATGGCCACATTGGCTGGAGCTGAGCCGATCTGAAGCCAGGAGCCAGGAGCTTCTTCTGGGTCTCCACGCAGGTGCAGGGGCCCAAGGACTTGGGCCATCCTCTACTGCTTTCCCAGGCACATTAGCAGGGAGCTGGACCGGAAGTGGAGCAGCCGGGACTTGAACCGGCACCCATATGGGATGCTGGCACTGCAGGCAGAGGCTTGACTCGCTACACCACAGCGCCGGCCCATAAGTATACAGGTGACCCTCCATACCCCTGGGCTCTGCATCTGTAAATTCAACCAACTGCTGCTGCTCTGAAGTATTTGGGTAAGAAGTTTCTGTGTGCACTTAACATGCATAGACTGTTCTCTTGTCATTTTTCTGTGAAGCGATGCAGGGTAAGGAGTTTTTACAAAGAATTCACGTTGTAGCAGGTATTGTAATTCAGAGATGAAGAATGGTATATGGGAGGCGGAGGTGAGCACAGGGTCTGTGCAAACCTGATGCTATTTTAGAGAATCCGACTGGAGCTTCCTGGAGTTTGGTGTCTAGAACCAGCCCCCCCCACCCCCAATCCAGGGGTGACTGCGTGCACGTTGCTGGGAGTCATCTCCACACCTGTCCCAGTGTATAAAACTGAAATTCTTTTTGTTTGAAGATTTATTTATTTATTTGAAAGGCAGAGTTACAGAGAGAGAGAGGAAGAGACACAGAAAAAGGTCTTCCATTCGCTGGTTCACTCCCCAAATGGCTGTAACGGCCAGACCTGAGCCGATCTAAAGCGAGGAGCCAGGAGCTTCTTCTAGGTCTCCCATGTGTGTGCAGAGTCCCAAGGACCTGAGCCATATTCTACTGCTTTCCCAGGCCATAGCAGAGAGCTGGATCGGAAGTAGAGCAGCTGGGACTTGAACCAGCACCCATATGGGATTCCAGTGCCACAGATGGAGACTTAGCCTACTACATCACAGTGCCGGCCCCCAAAGCTGAAATTCTATATCCATTAAACATCATCCCCCCAGTCGCGGCTTAGCCCGGCCCCAACACCGTCATTCTCTCTTCTGCCCATACGTACCTCACTTCTGTAGGCCCCCCTCATGAGAGCCTTGGCAGCAAGCCCTTTGTGCCTGGCTTATGTCACAAGGCGCCCTGTCCCCCAGGTGGAAGGGCCAGCACTCCTTCTTTAGGGCTGAATAGTATTCTATTGTGTGCAAAGCCACTATGGTTTTTAGCCAGGTTCTCCCAGAATCCTTGGTTTCATCTACTCCTCAGTTTCCCTCTGTGTCTTGTGTTGGGGGGATGGGACGAGAGCTAAGCCCAGCAGTGTGTACAAACCCGTCTCTATCCTAGCCTTGGTTCTATGAGTTAGCTCCTTCTTTCCAAGATTTTATTTATTTATTTGAAAGGCAGAGTGATGATGGAGGTGGGAGAAGAGAGAAAGGAGAGAAAGAGAGAGGTCTTCCATCTGCTGGCTTTCTCCCTAAATAGCCGTAACAGCTGGATCTGGGTCAGGCTGAAGCCAGGAGCCCAGAGCTCCATCCACCACATCTCCCACGTGAGCAGCAGGGGCCCAGGCACTTGAGCCATCTTCCACTGCCTTCCCAGACGCATTCGCAAGAAGCTGGATCAAAAGAAGAGTAGCCAAGACTCCAACCTGGAGTGCTCCAATATGGGATGCCGGCATCGCAGGCGTCAGCTTAGCCCTGTGTACCACCACACTGGCTGCTAACTGCTTAACCTCTGAAGCTAGGTTTTGAGGGCAATGTCTGTCTTGGGGGATCCACTGCAGGTGGCCTGGCAGGTTTGGCTGTGGCTGCAGGAGAGGAGGCGACATCTCGCAGGTGGCCGGCTTCACGCTGCAGTCACTGGGCATTCCACCTGCCGTGCGATGCTTACAGTGGAGCGAGTCCCGGGCAGGGCAAGCACCAGCCTTGGACACACAGGTGCCCTTGGCATTTGTCCAGCTGCTCTCACACAGGGCTGAGCCTGATGCTGGTCTTCCCGATGGGCGTCTGTGCCAGGCGGCCTTGGCGTAGTCTTGGAGCTGTCTTGGATGCCACGAGCCTCATTTTCCCTTGCTCATGGCATTTCGAGCGGTGCTCGCAAAATCCCATGCACGCCATTCTTGAAAGAAGTGGGTGTGATCTCGGTGGTGGGAGACCTGAGCTGCCTCCAGCTAGCCCCACACCGGCCCTTGAACCTTGCATACCTCCCTGCGGGGTGCCTCTGGAGGCCCCAGGGGGTGCCTTGGAAGTTTGGGTGCGTGTGTGGGATGATTTTGTAGGCTCTTCCTAACGATCCTGTGAAGCAGGTTTCACTCTGTTTTATGGAAGTAAAAACCAAAGCTCAGAGAAGCCAAGATACTAGCCCCAGGCCACACAGCTGGTTGATGGCAGAGCAGGGCTGCCAGGTCCCTCGACGCTGTTCTGATCCTTTGGGCCCCTCGAGGTGTGTGTGTGTGTGTGGGCTTCCGACAGAATGGACCGTGATGGGAGTGTGTTGCTTTCCCTCCTAACAGGGGGCCCACTCTGCTCCTGCTGCGTGCCAGACCCCATGGGGCTCTCCTTCCTCCCTACCTACGGCTGCCAGAGTAACCGCACAGCCAGCGTGGCTGCCCTGCGCATGAAGGCCCGGGAGCATTCGGAAGCCGTGCTGCAGTCCGCCAATCTTCTGCCGACCACCAGCTGCAGCCCGGGCCCGGCGGCCAAGCCAGCGCCCCCTGACGGCGGCCAGGACAAGACCCCTCCCACCAAGGAGCAGAGCGAGGGCGAGAAGAGCGTATGAGGGTGCAGAGTGCCCGACCCGGCGCGCCCTCCCCACCTGCCCCTGCTTCTCCTAGCCTCAGCCTCTGCGGAAATTTCTCCGGACATCAGGAGTCAACACCCGCTTGTCCCGGGGCCTCTGCGGCGACCCGCGGCTCCCCTGGCGCCTGCAGAGTCGTGCCGGAGTTCCACCAGGGGGCGCTGTGTGGTCCTGGCTTCTTGGGTGACAGGTCCTGAGCTCACAGGGCGCTGAGACCTCTGAGGTTGCCCTCCAGGTCTGGAAGTTTTTGGAGGGGCCGGAATTGCTCATCCATCACCCTTCCTGTCCCCACCCACTGCCCTCCTGGGCTACCTTGTGAAGGTATTGTCAACCCCAAGAACCACAGCTTGGGGCATCATCCTTGAGAAGTGGCCGGGGGCTGGACTGTCCCAGCCAGTCACACCTCTGTGACTTTACCAGGCAGCTGGGAGACCTCCAACGTGCAGTACCTGCTGGCTTCCATCAGGATCCTTTCTCTGCTGGAGAATTTTGGTTGTGGGCTTGGCTGGGGGCTGAGAAGATGTAGGGTGGGGAGGGTCTGCCCTAGGGACACAGGGTGGCCAGGGAGCCAGACACACCGTCACACCGGGAGCCACCACTGCCACCCAGATGCTGTGGGCTCAGAGCGAGTGTGGCCTCCCACCGTGGCAGTGCCCAGCCGCCTCTCTCCTTGAGTGGACTTGCAGCTCGGTGGGAAGCTGACCAGTTGGAAAACAGCTCCCGGAGCTGGACAGGAGAGCCATCGGAAGGGACGCAGCCTCCCGGAAGTCGTCCGAAACAACCACGCATCTGGATGAACTCCGGATCCTCAGATCCCTGGCATGGGGAGAGGGTTCCCAACAGAGCTGCTTTTTGACTTGGGAGAAAAAAAAAAAAAGTAGGAAAGAAGAGGAGCCGGGAACTGCATCCATGCAGACACGATGCGTGGGGCAGATGACTTCCTGTTGGACGAAGGGAGTTAGCAGCAAAGGGCCAAACCACGTTGAGGTTTCTGCTGTGGTCTACGGTGGCTGTTTTCTGTTGTGTGGACGGAGACCTGAGCGTCAGTGTGCAATCGCATGAGCGCACCCCCTCCAGCAGGGGCTCCTGGGAAACTGACAGGTGCGTGGCCATCTGCAGTGACTTTTGCTGCTGGTGTGGGCGGCTGTGACGCCGAGGGTTTCCACTTCGGTTGCTGTCACTGACAGGTTCTGCTTCCTTTCGGGTCCCCTGCCCCCGTTGCAACCTCCCCCTGCCCCTTCCCCCGGAGTGTACTCCTCGTCTGCCTCACCCCCACCCCCTAACCATGACTGCCCAGCGTTTTGGTAAAACCCAGCGTCTCCTTTAAGGCAGAGAGACCTGCTCCTTCCTCCTGCTGTATTTTGCTTGCCGACTCCCAAGACGGACCAATTTGCCAAAAAAGCGGCCAAGTGGCTTCCGTTTCCCCTGTAATCACGAATGTTTGGTTGCAACGCTGCGCGCGCCAGCCCTTCTATACCCTAACTCTTCAATCTAATTGTTTGATTAAACTCGTATTTCCTCCAGAAAGGTACATAAATAAGTGAACTGTTGGGCAAATTAAGAATACTTAACGGCATTGTATCTGAAAAGTAGTTACGCTGATTAAATTTTGTGTCCTTGAGGACTTTCAGGAAATTGCTTTTGATCGTCAATAACACAATTAAGTAAACTACACACACATTAGCATGAATAATTGATAAGAAATTATGTATTACCACGAAGCACTGATTTAATAATTCATGATGCGACACTCCAGTGACTGTGCAAAACTGGAGAACATCGAGGAGCCTGCCTGACGTGACGGAAAGAAAGAGGGGAAAACCAGGAAGCAAGGGTGCCGGGCGGTGACGCCCAGGAATTAGTTCTGTTGTACAAAGGCGCAACGTGACTGATGCATGATCGTTTCTCTTTGTTTCGATACCCAAATAAACTTAGGAGAGTGAGACAAACAGCCCGGGATCTCAGGTCCTCTCTTTGTTTCTCTGGGCTCTGCAGCCGCAGAATGGGGCGGAGCCTGCACCCTCCCATCTGTCCCCCACCGCGGCCAACACGCAAAGGGCGAGTCTTTTGGAAATTTCCAGAAGGCGTGCTCGGAGACCTGGGCTCAGAACCTTTTAGCAGAGGGTTGGGACAGGCAGGACATCCCCCGGGCTGGCCAGAGCTTTTCCTGTAAGAGACTGGCCTGGGAGCCTTGGTCCTTCCACCCCAGCACGGACACACGTGTCCTGGGCTGGCTCTCCTCCAGGGCCCATCCTTGGTGTGGTCCTCCAGGGGGTGGCTGTCACCGAAGCCCTGTCTGCTGAAATTCAGAATGCAACAATGGAAAGACAGCCTGGCTGCAGCCTGGGAGGGAGGTGTGGGGCCACAGGGGTAGATTGATTGATTAATTATTATTATTCATTTATTAGTTGAAGCGTTCTCAAAAACATTCCTTAATGCACCCCAGGTTATGGGAAAAGGGCCTAGAAACCAGCAAAGTCAGGGTGGAGCCCCAGCCCTGCCTCAGTGGGAGGGAGGAGGATCAACAGGGGGGTTGGGCAGGTGGCCTTGGCACAGGGCACTGGGGGACAGGCAGGCTCCCGCTCCGGCCCAGGAATGCCCAGAGCCTGGCTTCTCCATTGCAGAGAGAGTTCTTCCTTGGGGTTCTGCCACTGTCTCATTCTGTCTGGGCCTCTACAGAGGTTAGTCCACATCACCCCAGAGATCAGCTCATAAGAAGAGTTCCTGGGCCTCTTGCATGGGAGGATGCAAGGCTCAGCTGTGCCTGGCACGGAGGAACAGCAGGACAGGAGTCCGATGCTGTCCCACCCGCCGAGGCTCACGCAGAGCTGGGACTTGCACAGGTTGTTCAGGGCGACAGTCGAGCTTCTCACGCAGCCCCGGGAGAGCTGTGAGCGCCATGCCCTCTTCTTGAGTCAGCCAGGTGGCCTGCAGGAGGCGTCAGGCCTCCCCGTGGAAGGTGCGTGCTGAGGCTCCAGAAGGAGGAAGGCCTTTGAGGGCTTGGAGGGGCACCTAAGCCAGGCATGGGGAGTAAGGGGCTGACGTAGGGGCAGGAGAACAATGTCTTCGTGGAGGCTGGTGGGGTTGCAGGTGGTGGGAGCCACAGGGCAGTGTAGGTCAGAGCCATTTAAGGAACAGGCCAGCAGGCGGTGTTATGGCACTCAGGATGGCCCAGGCTGGAGAGCCAGGAGCCTGCTGGGACCCTCCCTTCTTTCTGCTTCTCCTTGGTGATCCCCTCTGCCTTCTCTCCTTCCCGCTGTGCCCCCACAGCTCTGCCCCTCTCCTGTTGTGGATCAGGTTCTCTGTGGTTTGGGGGCTCAGCCAGACCACAGGGAGGGGTGAACATGATTGGTACAGCTTGGGCTGCTCCTCTGGTCCAATCAAGGATGGCCAAATAGCTGTTCCAGTCTGGCTGGGCCCTGCCCTGTCCTGGGGAGTGGGCGCCACTCTCAGAGACACAGGGCCTATGGCCACACTGCCTGCCTGCCCGCCTGCTGGGGCAGGTGAGCCCCAGGGATACCATGTCTGTGTTGCTCAAAGACAGATGCCCGGGGCGGGGTGGAGGGGTTTGGGCAAGCTGGACCCAGTGGGCTTCCTGAGACAGCAACACTTTGGACTGATCAATCGTCCCCCAGTGCCTTTGACGAATACAGCTCCTGTGTGTGGCCGGGAAGCAAGGCCCCTGAGCTGTGCAACACCTAGGTGGGCCTGCGAGCCATCCTCAGCCGTCCAGCCCTGTCCAGCTCACAGCAGAACCCTGGCCTGCGCGCCTGGGCCCCCAGCGGGCAGTTCACTAAGTGCTGGCCTGCAGGCTGAGATGGTCTTGAGTCTTCACGCCCACCAGCAGCGGCCCCTCCCCGCTGAGCCCTGGGTGTGGAGAGGTCGGGATCTGGGCGGGGAGGGCGTTCCAGAGAGCGTCTTTGTGGTAGAAGGCAGCCCCGCCTGGCGCCTGGGAGCATCCGGGCGCTTCTCTCTGCTCTGTGCCCGGGAGTGGAGCCTGCTCTCCATCTGCGCCCGGGCCTCTGCGCTGAGCCACTGACCTGCTGTGCTCATCTGCTTCTTCCTCGAGCCAGGCTGTGCGCGATGGGCCATTACCCTTTAGCATTCTGCCCTCCCGTCCGCACTGGCTGCATCTGGGACTCCAGGGCTGGGGCAGGGCTCTGGCCACGCTGTCAGGCCGCCCCAGGCACGGCAGGCAAAGCTGCTGCTGGCCACCACGGGCTTGTTGGTGGTGGTGGTGGTGGGCGGGGGTGGGGCAGAGCTTGCCAGCTGTTGATGGCTGCCAACCCCGCCTGGGCTGTGCATGGCATGGCGCTGGGGGCCTGCCTGGTGGAGAGCTCCCTGGCTGGCTGCTGCCAATGGAGTGGGACCTGCAGCTGCAGCCTCTGCCCGGCTCATGTTGCACTCAGCAGGGGCCAGCTGCCCTTGGCCCCTTCTCCCCAACCCACTCCCCATCCCGCCCCAGCCCTGGACACCCTCCTGGGACATGGCTTGAGTTCCCCACACCCGCGACACCCCTGCAGGATCGTGGTAGCCTGGGGCAGGGGCAGAACCACAGATCTGGGAACTGGAGGCCTGACCCTCTTAGCTGTGTGACCCCGGGAAAGCCACTGTGTCTCATTTCTTTCTCGGAAATCCTAGTCTCCGACGTATCGGGGCGCAGGGCATGTGAAGGCTGTGTGTGAGCGGCTCTCCGGAGGAGGAGGAGGAGGAGGAGGGGCAAGGTCATTGGCAGCACATGGCCCGTCTGAGGCCGCATCCACTCAGCCTGGCAAAATGCAACCTAAGGGCAGAGAGGAGGGAGCCGCCAGGAAGTGCATCTCGCCGGCCCTCCCCAGGGCTTTGCGTGCCTGCAGGCCCCCTCCCCTCCCAAGGTCTGGACCAGCTGAGAGGGGGCTAAGTGTCTGTGTAATGGCCACATCTGTCAGCGCTGGCCAAATGGCTTTTGCAGGAGTCTGTGAGCTAATGGCCCTGCAGCCGGGAGGGAGCCTCCTAAGTGGAGCACTTTATCTGCCCGGGCCCAGAGAACAGCTGCTTGGCAGCCCGCAGTCTTGAATTAGCGCCCCCTCCTCACTGGCTTGCTCTGCACCTGCTGTCAGAGGCCAGCCCGGGGGTGGGGAGAGGGAGCCTAGTCTGGGGTGTGTGGGGGGCGGGCTCTCACCAGACCTGGCCTTGGATTCAGGATCCTGCACCACCTGCTGGCTGTGAGACCTTGCCAGCTTCCTTGCCGTCTCTGAGCCTCAGTTTTCTCATCTGTATAATGGGGGCAGTGGGGATTAGGCAGGTTGAGATATTGAGCTGGTTACTATTGCAGAGGAGTAATGGGAGCATCTCCCAGCTGCGGGGGGCTGGAGGACCCTCGGTGAGGGTGGGGGGAGCAGCCCTCCCCCTAGATGAGGGTGGTGCAATATTGTCCGTGGCCCTGGGGTTCTGAGTGTGCTGTGGTCTTGCTTTCATGTTGGTGTGTGTTGGCATTTCCTCCCTTCCTGAGCCTGAAGGGTGGTTCATCGCCTGGGCTGATCACTTTTCTGGTTATCCATGTGTCACCGCCGGACGCAAGGTTTGCTTCTACCTTTTGGCTCTTGTGAATGATTCTTTGTGCCTATGGGTGTGCAGATATCGCCTGGAGATGCCGCCTTCAATTCTGGGTATCTGGGAGAATTTCAAGGGTTTATTTTTTAATTTTTTAAAATATTTTTTGGCAGGGGTGGGCTTTTGGCTCAGTGGTTAAGTCACCATTCGGGACACGTGCACCCCACGTTGGAGTGCCCGCATTGCAGTCCTGGCTCCGCTTTCAATCCAGCTTCCTGCTCACGGCCACCCTGGGAGGTGGCAGATGAAGCTCAAGTGCCTCAGTCCCCGCCCCTCCCGCTGGGAGACTGGGTTTGTGTGCCAGCGTGGTCCAGCTTCAGGCGTTGCAGTCATTTTGGGGAGTGAACCAACAGATGGAAGATCTCTTCTGCCTCTTCCTTTCAAAGAAATAAACACACACACAAAAATGAAAGGGTGTTGTAAAAACGTTTGTGGAAAAATAGAGCTAAAGTCTATTTTTATGCAAAATATGAAATGTATGCAGTTTTTTTGGTAATAGGTATTTTCCACCAACTTTGTGAAGACGTCTGCTTGCATGGATTTCAAATTTTTTGCACCAAAATAAATCTAACTTTTCATTCTGCTTTCTTTTTTTTTAGATTTATTTATTTATTTGAAAGCCAGAGTTACACAGAAAGAGGAGACAGAGAGAGAGAGAGATAGAGAGAGGGAGAGCGAGGTCTTCCATCCGCTGGTTCACTCCCCAGATGGCTGCAATGGCTGGAGCTTCGCTGATCCAAAGCCAGGAGTCAGGAGCCTCCTCAGGGTCTTCCCACCTGGGTGCAGGGGCCTAAGGACTTGGGCCATCTCCCACTGCTTTCCCAGGCTGTAGCAGAGAGCTGGACTGGAAGTGGAGCAGCCAGGACTTGAACCGGCACCCATATGGGATGCTGGCACTGCAGGCAACAGCTTTACCTACTATGCCACAGTGCTGGCCAGCATTCTGTTTTCTTTACAAATGAGTCTGTTTGCTGGTTACATTTTATTTTTTTGACAGGCAGAGTGGACAGTGAGAGAGAAAGAGAGAAAGGTCTTCCTTTTCTGTTGGTTCACCCCCCAATGGCTGCTGCGGCCAGCGCACTGCGGCCAGTGCACCGCGCCGATCTGAAGCCAGGAGCCAGGTGCCTCTCCTGGTCTCCCATGTGGGTGCAGGGCCCAAGCACTTGGGCCATCCTCCACTGCACTCCCAGGCCACAGCAGAGAGCTGGACTGGAAGAGGAGTGATGGGGACAGAATCCGGCGCCCTGACTGGGACTAGAACCTGGTGTGGCGGCGCCGCAGGTGGAGGATTAGCCTATTGAGCAGCGGTGCTGGCCACTAGTTACATTTTTTAAATATTTATTTATTTATTTAAAAGCCAGAAATAAAGAGAAAGAAGGAGACAGAGAGAGAGAGAGAGAGAGAGAGAGAGAGAGAGAGAGAGAGATCTTTCAAGTGCTGGCTCACTCCCCCAATAGCCACAATAGCCAGGGCTGGGCCAGCCTGAAGCCAGGAGCCAGGAGCTTCTTCCAGGTCTCCCACGTGGTTGCAGGGGCCCACACACTTGGGCCATCTTCCACTGCTTTCCCAGGTGCATTATCAGGGAGCTGGATCGGAAGCAGAGCAGTGAGGACTTGAACAGGTGCTCTGAAATGGGATGCCGGCCTCACGGGCAGTGGTTTAACTTGCTACACCACAATGCAGGGGCCTGATATTGGCACCAGAGAGATGAATCCCTACAAGGATTCTTCAAAAAGTTCTCAGAAAAACGGAATTAAAAGGTAAGTTTATTTTGGTGCAAAAAAGTTTGAAATCCACACATAGATTCTCCATAAAATGCACACTCTGCCCCTAATGGTGGTGGTCGGGTTTTTTGTTACTTGAAAGGAACAAGTTTATTTCAACATCTGGCAGCCCCACGGGCCTGGCATCTGGTGCGGGTGGGCCATGGTGGAGTGAATGTGGAGGGGCTAGCCTCGGTGAGCTGGGAGCCAGAGACGGAAGCGAGGAAAGAACCGAATGCCTGGTGCCTGGCTCACCTCCCCCGACACCACGCCTCTCCAAGACACCGTGATACGCTCAGCTCTCCACCCTTATGCCATCAGTCTCTCTGAATGTTACGACTTAAAGTCCACACTTCTGCGCGAGTTGGAGGCCACCTTTCCAGCAGTAGCTTATCACATGTACAGCTTCTCTTGGCGTCTTGCCTTTTAAACACATGTTCTCTTTTTCAGGGGGCGGGGGTGGCTGCCGCATCAGGGGTGTAGTTCAGCTTCTAGAATGTTCTTTTGCAGCTTGTTTGCTAATCCATTCCTTCTATCGATGCACTTAGAGCTCCCGAAGCTTCCTGCTTTCTCCTAGCATTTGGCTGATGCTCTTGGGTTGACGTAATCCTTGTGCAGGTGCACACCCAGTGTAGCCTGCGCCCGCGCACACAGGAGGGAGAGCAGAGGCTGGGATTTTTTTCCTGCTTGAGTTCTAGGTAGCAGCTTACTGTCCCCCTTTGCACTTTTCTTTCTTTCTTCACTTCCTAGATATCTTTTTAAAAGATTTTATTTATTTGAGACATAGAGTTACAGGGAGAGAGAAGAGAGAGAGAGGTCTTCCATTTATTGGTTTTGTGACAGCCAGAGCTGGGCTGATCTGAAGCCAGAAGCCAGGAGCTTCTTCCAGGTATCCCACGTGGGTGCAGGGGCCCAAGCACTTGGGCCATCTTCCACTGCTTTCCCAGGCCACAGCAGAGAGCAGGATCGGAAGTGGAGCAGCCAGGACTAGAACTAGTGCCCATATGGGATGCTGGCACTGCAGGCCGAGGCTTATCCTACTATGCCACAGTGCCGGCCCTTACTTTTCTTTATTGTAATATACTGAGGGCCAGTGATATGGTGTGACCCAAATGCTGATGTACTGACAGCTATGTCGAATCAAACATGGCTTAAACGCCTGTTCACTGGCTGGTGTGCCAACGTGTAACCGGTAGAGAAAGTTGACTTAGTAAAAAATGTGGACTTTCTTTTTTTTTTTTTTTTTTTTTTTGACAGGCAGAGTGGACGGTGAGAGAGAGAGACAGAGAGAAAGGTCTTCCTTTGCCGTTGGTTCACCCTCCAATGGCTGCCGCGGCCGGCGCACCGCGCTCATCCGATGGCAGGAGCCAGGTGCTAGGTGCTTTTTCCTGGTCTCCCATGGGGTGCAGGGCCCAAGCACTTGGGCCATCCTCCACTGCACTCCTGGGCCACAGCAGAGGGCTGGCCTGGAAGAGGGGCAACTGGGACAGAATCCGGCGCCCTGACCGGGACTAGAACCCGGTGTGCCGGCGCCACAAGGCGGAGGATTAGCCTGTTGAGCCACGGTGCCGGCCAAAAATGTGGACTTTCTGCTGGTTGAAAAAGTTGATATATTTATGCCAAGAGTCCATAGGGGGGCTGGCGCTGTGGCACAGCAGGTTCACTGCCTGCAACGCTGGTGCCCCTACTACCCACATAGGAGACCCAGACCGGGTTCCTGGCTCCTGCCTTTGGCTTGGTCCAGCCCCAGCCATTGCAGTCATTTGGGGAGTGAACCAGTGGATGGAAGATCTCTGTCTCTCTGTCTCTGTCTGCCTTTCAAATACATATGCACGTTTAAAGAGTCAGTGTAGTCCCAAGTGAAAGGACTGGGGGAGGGGGTGGGGTGGAGGAGAGCAGGGGTCCGAGGTCTCCCCCATGGGGGATGCCTGGAAGTATTCCAGCATCGAGGGCTGCAGCACTGATGCACCGATGTTGTCTTTGGTGCTAGGACCTTTGTTCTTCATTGCTACCGCCTGTGTGCCAGGTGCTTCTCGCCCATTGCTTCTGACGCTCTCCTGCATTTGTGAGACCCGGGTCTTCGTCCAGCTGTGCTGTTTTCACAGACTACCTGGGGTGGACTCCTTGGTAAAGAACATTGACGACTGACTGACTTACAATATTAGAAACTAGGGAGTTCAAGACCATGGCTGCACCTGCTGAGAGTCTTCTTGCTGTATGAGAACACGGATGGAGGCACTGTCCCAGAAGCTGGCATTATTTTCTCTTTTTGATTTCATAGCTGAAATAACTGGCACTCAGATGGAGGGGATAAGTAACTTTTCCAGAGTCAAATGGCCAGTGATTGGTGGGACCAGAATTCCCCCAAGCTCAGCACTGCTGCCCCAAGATAGAAGCACTGTCTTCAGTGAACACCACGCCGTGCAGCCCACCTGGCTTTGTGGGCAGGTCAGAGGCATCCTGCCCTGCCCTGCCTGCTCTGAGGCACGTGCCTTCCTTCCCTGTCTGTTGATGCAGGGAGCCAGGAACCTCATGTCCTGTTCTTCCAGGGCCAAGAACGGGAGTCCCAGCCATGGAGCAGGGCCCCCTGAGACTGGCCGTGTTGACATAGTGGCATGTGGGTGCATAGATGGTTTGCATGTCAACGTGGCTGCTATGTAGGTGTGCACACATGTTAACATGGATCAAGAAACAAGTGCATGGTGGACCTTTGAGATCCAACTCCCTTTTGGAATATTTCATTGGAATAAGAGTGTCAATTTGAGTCCCATTGCTCCGCTTCTGATCCAGCTCCCTGCTAATGAGCCTGGGAAGACAGCAGAAGATGGCCCAAGTCCTTGGGTCCCCTGCACCCACATGGGAGACCTGGAAGAAGCTCCTGGCTCCTGGCTACAGCCTGGTTTGGCCATTGCAGTCCATTGGGGAGGAGTGAACTGGCAGATGGAAGACCTCTCTCTCTCTTTCTGTCTCTCTCTTCTGCTTTACTCTTTCAGATAAATAAAAATACATCTTAAAAGAAAGAAGAGGTGATATAACTGAGGGTCTCTGGCCAAGATTAGCTAACTTGTGCTCACCCAGCAAGTGCACAGCGCCGGCTCTTGTTTGCGTCTCCTGGCAGCTGGGTGGTAAACCTGGACCTCAGGGATCAGCTGGGTCCCAGGAAGAGACTCCTCTGTCTCTCTGTCACTCCCTTCTTTTTATTCTCTCTGGCTTTGGCTTCCGATCAGCTGGTAGCCCCACCTGCCTCTCAGCTCCCTCTCATTCCCATCAGCCACCTCCCGGTGGGTGTGGCAGACAGCTTCTTAAAGTGACCCCAACAACGCTGACCTCTTGTGCAGTCTCCTCTCCCCGGGTGTGGGCTGGACTGAGCCACGCATTTGCAAGGAGTAGGAGCAGCTGTGGGATGTCACTTCTCAGGTTGGGCTCCCCTCATGGGTGCCTGCTTCTCTGTTTCTCCCAGGGCCCCCGTCTCAAGGACCCGAGGAACATGGAGGTCTCTTTCCCCAGCAGTCCTCAGATGGCACTGCAGCCAGGTGTCAGCCTCGTGGGACATCCCAGAACCACGGCCACTTCCTGCCCCCCCCCCCCAATGGTCCAGACCCTAAACACTGACTGCTTGAAGCTGTAAGCGATCAGGTGATTTGTCATGCAACCATCGTGGGTGACACCAGCACCCCCTTAAGAAGCAGGAGTGGGACCTGGGTGGGCAGTAGGGATCCCTGGGGTAGGGAGACAGGAACTGGACAGCCCCATCCAGCCACTCAGTCTGGGGGCTCCTATCAGTGAGAGCTCGAGTCAGGGCTGGAAGACTTTATGGGGGCAGAGGAGGAGGCTGGGGTCCCCTTGGCTTTCACTACCGACTGAGCTCAATGTCTCTTTTATTAATAATGCATGCCTGGTGGTGATGTCTGCACGCACGCGTTCATCTCTCAAGTCTAATCGTCCTGTCGGGCCTCCCTCTCGTCGATGTATCATTGCGTCTCTGCTCTTTATTTAGCAATTTTATTGCCAGTGATTAGTAATGGCATCAGTCGGAGGCCCTCTTTATGGGGAAGACTCATCTCTCTTTACTCAGTGGGGTGAGATTGGAGGGAGGGGGGTGTGGGAGCAGGGCCCGGCCCCGCCCCTCCCTGCCCCTCCACCGCTCCCCCAGGCCTCTGCCTTGCCCTGCCCAGCCCCAGGTGTCCCCCAGCCCTAGGGAGGAGGGGCCTGAGCAGCTTCTTGTCCTGCTCACCCTGTGTCCCTCTTTAGGAGAACTTAGAACGGAGCAGGGCGATACCGAGATGACGTTCTGATCAGACCCCAGACAAGTCGGAGAGTGCGGGTTATGAAAGGGGCGGGCTCATGGCTGCCTGGCAGAGGACATCGCTTCCGGGGCCCTAAAGAGATTCCTTCTCCTTCCAGGAGCCCCCATGGTGGGCAAGTGTCTTTCTTTTCTTTGAAGGTTTGTTGATTGATTTGTAAGGCTGAAAGAGAAAGAGAGAGAGACTTCCATCTGCTACTTCATTCCCCAAATAGCCACCACAGCCAGGTCTGGGCCAGGCCAAAGCCGAGAATCTGGAACTCCACCTGGGTCTCCCATGTGGGTGCCAGGGAGCCAAGTGCTTGGATCATCCACCTGCTGACTTCCCAGGAGTGTTAACAGGAAGTTGGACTGGCAGCCTGGAATAGCCAGGACTTGAACCTGTGCTCTCGTGCGGGATGCTGGCGTCCGGAGTGTCGGCTTAACCCCCTGCACCATGATGCTCGCTCCGTATGCACAGATCGCTGTAAGAGAGTTTGTCTGCAGCAGTCTGTGGACAGTGATCATCAGGCCACATTTGCTGCTCTGGGCAGAGCCGTTGTCCAGTAGTGCACTTCCGCTAAAGGGCTGACCCAGCTCTCGCCTTTGGTCTCCAGCATCAGAGAGCGCCATCCAAGCTGTCCTGCAAATGGCCCCCTTTGAGTCTTTAGCATCTCCCCTGGCTGAGCCTCCTGGATGCACCTGCAGTTTAGCAGGCCTGCAAGTTCCCTTTCCAGTGCCTTGCTAGTCCTCGCTTGTCACTCTTTGGAGCGCGCTCTCGGGTTGTCTTTTACTTTGACGGAATCTTGACCCCAACCCCAGGCCCACCTGCTGCTGTCAAATTCTTAGCAGCTGAGAAAATGCTCTTGGAGCAGACCTGGGGCGGGGCCAACCTGTTACCTCTGCTCCCATGCAGCCCAGGCGCCCCCATTACCCGACCCACCACGGCTGCAGGCTCAACCCGTGTCCCAGGAACGGACAGGTGCACCTGGCCTTCCACCGTAGGGGCAGCTGCCTCCAGGTAGCATTCAAAGCCTGTAGGCCCCGGGGCCAGAGGCTGATGGTGGGGTTCCCATCCTCGATGTAGACTGCCTGGGCACGGGGCATCTTTCTGAAGGGGAGGGTGTGTGGAGAGCTGCTGGGGTGAGGCCCATTGGCCTCGGGCTTTGTGGGAAGGAGCACGTTCCTGCCCGCAGGTGAGCAGGGTCAGACTGGCCAGAACCCCAAGATTCCCTTCCTGCTCTCTTTCTAACCAGCCGCCTCCTCCTCCATGCTGGCCCCCAGGGAACAGAAACACACACACGGCACCTTTCCCTTATTCTCTGTAGCACAGGAGTGCAGAGTGGAGACCTGCTGGAATAACAGTCCCTTGCTCAGGTTCTCTGCAGATGATTGACAGGAGTGAGTTGCTGAAGACAGCACCAGAGGGCAGAGAACGCAGGAAACGCACGGCAGGTGCCTCTGGCTCCAGGCCCCTCGCAGGGTGTCCTGGGATGGTGGCTGTGGTCAGAAGGGTGGGGGCTGCGGCAGCCGAGGGCCGGCTTGGCGTTCACGCCTTACATGGTCTCCCCTCTTGTGCCCCAGCCTCAGACGTCATAGGGCTGCTCTCAGTATTCTCTGAGAGGGGGAGTAGCAGAATAGCGGCAGTGGGGCTCTGCACCCATGTGGGAGTCCCGGAAGAAGCTCCTGGCTCCTGGCTTCAGGTCAGCCTCATGAGGCCATGTGGGGAGTGAACCAATGGATGGAAGACCTCTCTCTCTCCCTCCCTCTCACTGTCTGTAACTCCACCTCTCAAATACATAAATAAATCTTAAAAAAAAAAAACCATTTCCTAAGAACTCCAGCCAGAATATGCCTCCCAAGCCAGCCCTGCTTTCTTGATCCATGACACTGTGAGAAAAGAAAGGTTTTTAATTCACTGTGTTTTTTGGGATTTTTTGGCATTTTTTAAAAATTAGCACAGTTTTTTTCAAAATTTATTTATTTGACAGAGTTAGACAGTGAGAGAGAGAGAGAGAGAAAGAAAGAAAGAAAGGTCTTCTTTCCGTTGGTTCACTCCCCAAATGGCTGCCACGGCCGGAACTACACTGATCCGAAGGCAGGAGCAGGTGCTCCTCCGGGTCTCCCATGGGGTGCAGGGCCCAAGCACTTGGGCCATCCTCCACTGCACTCCCGGGCCACAGCAGAGAGCTGGCCTGGAAGAGGGGCAACTGGGACAGAATCCGGCGCCCCAACCGGGACTAGAACCCAGGGTGCCGGCGCCGCAGGTGGAGGATTAGCCTAGTGAGCCGCGGCACCAGCCAATTATTTTTTTTAAGAGTGGTTTTAGATGGCCGGATACAAAACTCATTTTGAGTGAAGTTTTTGAAAGGGGTGATGTCTCTGCTTAGACTTTTGTTCCAGTTTACAGACCAGAACACCATCCCCAGGGGTGTGGTCCTTTGGTTTCCTGGTTCCTGAAGAACCTACTTTTAGAGGAGTTTAAAGGTATCAAGAGGTGTGCATGAGCCGGCGCTGTGGCTCAACAGGCTAATCTTCTGCCTTGCGGTGCCGGCACACTGGGTTCTAGTCCCGGTCGGGGTGCCAGATTCTGTCCCGGTTGCCCCTCTTCCAGGACATCTCTCTGCTGTGGCCCGGGAGTGCAGTGGAGGATGGCCCAAGTGCTTGGGCCCTGCACCCCATGGGAGACCAGGAAAAAGCACCTAGCACCTGGCTCCTGCCTTCGGATCAGCGCGGTGCGCCGGCTGTAGCGGCCATTGGAGGGTGAACCAACGGCAAAGGAAGACCTTTCTCTCTGTCTCTCTCTCTCACTGTCCACTCTGCCTGTCAAAAATAAAAATAAATAAATAAAGAGGGGCGCATGGATACTTTGAGCAGCTTCCTCCGGCGGTCCCAGGCGCTTGGCCGCCATCTTTTCCTGAATGCTGAGATGTTTTGCGTTTGGATCATCTGCGGGCCCCTCTGCTTACCGCCTCTGGTTCCTGTCAGATTTCCATCAACAAGAGACCCAACAAGGACCCAGACTACCCCAGTGCCAGCACACAACCAAGGGCTACAGGAGTCTTTGAGTCATCTCAGGGATGATGGAGGGTGGGGATAAATTCCTTAGCTTTAAAACGTCAAGCGAAATTGTGTAATGTTGGCATCTTGTCCTGTCTCAACAGACACATGAGGCCGCTTCTTTGTACTAATATTCTCACAAGCAGTGTTCTAGAATATTCTATCCTTGCCAGCCCTGGGATTGTCAGAACTTGCACTTTTGCCATGATGCTGGGGATGCAATGCCGTTTCTCCGGGACTTGCGTTGGCCTCCTGTGGTTTTGAGCTCCGTTTCTAAGCAGGGGCACATTTAGGACTGTCATGTCCTCATAGTCCCCATTCTAAATACTCCCCCCCCCTTTTTTTTTGGACAGGTAGAGTTAGACAGTGAGAGAGAGAGAAAGAGAGAGAAAGGTCTTCCTTCCGTTGGTTCACTCCCCACATGGCTGTAATGGTCAGGGCTGGGCCAGGTCAAAACCAGGAGCCAGGATCTTTTTGTGGGTCTCTACATGGGAGCAGGGGCCCAAGGACCTGGGCCATCTTCTGCTGCTTTCCCAGGCCACAGCAGGGAGCTGGATCAGAAGTGGAGCAGCCGGGACTCAAACCGGTGCCCATATTGGATGCCGGCCCTATAGGCAGTGACTTTACCTGTTGCACCACTCCACCATCCCCGGCTGTGGCATATTACATGCTAGGCCAAACACTTGACCCATTTTACTTTAGTTTTTGAAACCATCACCAATCTTTTACTTTTATGCATGAGATTATATCCGTGTGTATTTATTAATTTTATTTGTAGTAACGTGTCTGCATGAGGGAGCCAATCAGTGCAGATTGGGAGGTATGGCTGTGCTGGGGACGTTTCTATAGCAAACAGGTGCATCCACCACTTCTAACAGACACGAGTGAGCTCTGTGCCCGCAGCCACTCAGCGACTGTCGCTTTGTGCATAGATAACTCAGCTACTTGTCTAATAATTAGATTTCCTGTGGGGCTTCCGGCATCTTCAATTTACTAGAAAACATGAAAATGCTCCCCATATTGGCTGTCAGGTTCAAGTTGTATAGCCAATTTTGTCATCTGTTAAAAGACCAAAGGGTCAGGGCTAGTGCTGTGGCCTAGTGAGTAAAGCCACTGCCCGCAGTGCCGGCATCCCATATGGGCACCGGTTCTAGTCCCAGCTGCTCCACTTCTGATCCATCTCTCTGCTGTGGCCTGGGAAAGCAGCAGAAGGTGGCCCAAGTCCTTGGGTCCCTGTACCCGCTTGGGAGACCTGGAAGAAGCTACTGGTTCCTGGCTTCGGATCAGCCCAGCTCTGGTTGTTGTGGCCATGTGGGGAGCGGATGGAAGACCTCTCTCTCTCTCCCTCTCTCTGTTTGTAATTCTACCTCTCAAATAAATAAAGTCCTTAAAAGAAGTCTGAAAGGTCTTGGTTTAATTCAGAATGGCCTGCCTGGATGCATCTACAGATATCACCTGGACAGACTCACCTGTCTCACCTGGCTCGCTGGAGTCGCTGCCTAACAGAGAGAAGGATGTCACACGGACAATTTGATGGGGCCTAGAGTATCTTCAGGGCCAGCAACATAGAGCTGAGATTCATCAGCCCGGAAGACTCAGATTAGATTCAAATATGACTTGGACATTTTCCTGGCTTCTGGAAGCTTCTACCTCCCCCCATTGTGGAGTGTAATGATTTTCCCCAGTCCCGTGGCATAGGTAACACCCTCTGGACAGACAGTGTGGTCAGTGTTCCTTGCACAAGTGCCCTTAGCTGGGGCCAACTGGTTTCAAGGTTTTGGAGTCTCAAGGACACACTCATAGGAAGCTGGCAGAACTTTCTAGAGCATCTAGAAACATCTAGATCTAGAAACATCTCGCAGCATCTGATTTGACTTTCCAAGAGCCTCCAGAATCACCTGTCTCAAAAATTCACCAGGAAACTGAAATACAAACATGTCGGATGCCTTCCGGTCATTCTAGAACTTTCTGTTGCTCCTTTGTGCTTGGTCATATATCAGTGTCACAGGTTGACACCTGGCTAGGTGGAGGCTTTAGGTAGTGGCGCTCTTTGTCCGTTAGAGCCAATTTTTTGCCCTGTGCTAATATTTATTTCCATGTCTATGGAACTAAAATTAGACAGGTACATTGAACCGCGGAAGATGGGAGAGATAAAAGAACCCTTAAGGCTATCGCACCCTTGATTTTTCCCAGGCGGCTTCCGGGGGAATCTCCCGTCACCACTTAGCCTGGCCTTGCCGTTTGGCAACCAGACAGGACAAAAAGACTTCGGAAGACAGTGGGCTGCCGCGCGGTCCCCCGGGGCACTCAACCAGCATCCAGGCCCCATCACCAACCTCACCTAACACAATTTGCCTAATGCGCTCATCATTTCCTGGTCACGAAACCGAACGCTAATTTGGTTCTCATCACAGTTTTGGATGTCGCTCTGAGTGCTGGATTAAGACTTTTGGCCTCTTTTTGCTGGCAAGGGCTGGTCCTCTCATCAAGGAAACATTAGTGAAATGTGGTACTCACTTAGGGCTACGCGGCAAGACATCTGTTCTTGGGCCTCCAGTCCTAAGACCCCACTGGAGGGTGGTGGAGGGGTGTAGCCTACTCGGCTGCCACGACACAGCCATCAAGGGAGCACAGACCCTGTGCTCACCTGTACAAGGCTCGCCTGTACGAGCGAACTGTTGGGGAAAGTATGGAAATGCAGTTACAACAGCACTGGTTGCTCTCCCTTTTTTTTTTTTTTTTTTGTAATGGGCTTCAATTCAACTTTAAAATAAGAATCCTAGTGTATTCGATGTTTACTGGCGATCTGCATCAGCCCCTGGAGATGCATCGAGAACCTAAAGGCCAGAGCCCTCCCTCCAGAAAATGACCACCATGTGGGCAAAGGAGACACAGGACATGTACAGCACCCTGGGGGGTGCATGGTGCTGGTGGACCGAGGTAGATGTCCAGCACTGAGGGTGTCAGGGACAGCCCCCGTGAAGGACAGTGTGTCCAAGGCGAGGCACCCTAGAGATGCACAAGAGAAGGCCGGGAGCTGAGTTAATAAAGTGACAGCCTCCCTCCCTTCTCCTCCATCACCCTCTCCCAGCTGGTGTCCCCTCGTCTGCTTCCAGGGGCCCTAAGCTCACTGCCTTCTCTTGTCTCCTGCTTATATGTCCCCAGTGTGGTCCTCAGTGGTCTGCTTCCTACTGGCCTGTTGTTTGTGGTCTACTCTTGTCCATTTCCCATGAGTCCCCCCGGGGCTGCAGTACCTGCTGACCTTGCTCACCCGATCCTAGAGCTCAGCTCTTCCCCGAGGTGAGCATGTTCCGGATCAGGGTCAGGACCTTGGGCACCATGGTGGGGAGTCCTTTGGGAGTGGGGGCAGTCAGGAGTCTCTGACAGCAATCAGGGCGTGTGGGGTGATGGTGGGGTACAGATGGCTGATGGATTGATGGACCCTGGGAAGCAGCAGTGACGAGTTTGGGGCCTGTTTGAATTGGGGGCAAGGAATTCAGAGCACCGGATGGTGCCCAGGACTGCCTCTGGGACCCCCCAGTGGTGCACAAGGTATACCAGTTATCTTTGCCATCTCTTAGTTTGTTTTTCTGTTGTTGCTGTTGCTTGTTTGTTCTGATAGCACCGTCTTACTGGTGGCTCCCGTTTGCACTTCCCTAGTGATCAACACTGCTGAACATTCGTCAAAAGCTTTCGATCTGGGGCCGGTGCTGTGGTGTAGTGGGTTAAAGCTGCCGCCTGCAGTGCCAGCATCCCATATGGGTGCCAATTTGAGTCCTGGCTGTTCCTCTTCTGATCCAGCCCCCTGCTAATGTACCTGGGAAGGCAGTGGAAGATGGTCCAAGTGCTTGGGCCCCTGCACACACGTGGGAGATCTAGAAGAAGCTCCTGGCTCCTGGCTTCAGATTGGCTCAGCTCTGACCATTGTGGCCATCTGGGGAGTGAACCAGCAGATAGAAGACCTCTCTTTCTGTCTGCGTCTCCTTCTCTCTCTGTGTTACTCTGACTTTCAAATAAATAAATAAATCTTAAAAAAAAAAAAGGAAAGGGGGCGCCAGTTTCTGTTGTACATCTCCACTCACGGGGAGCTCACTACCTGCCCGAGATGCTAGGTTGCATTAGGCAGCTCTTAGTCTTTAAGAGGTCCCGGCTCCCCTTGAGCGCGGCCCTGCCCCCTGCAGCTCTGCCACCCGGCTAAGCAAGCAGGATTGTGCAGCTGAGCCGCGAAGACCTCCAATGCGTTTGCCTCCCCTGCATGTTCTCCAGGCAAGCAGAGGGAGAGGATACATACTGAGGTTTCTCACAGACTCCCGGTGATGGCGAGGCAGCCAGGCCGGGGACCACAGACCACAGATGGAGAGGCCCACGTGCCCTGCAGAGCCCTCCCTGGGAGGCGGTATGACCGTGGGTGGCTACATCCTGTTCCCGTGCCTTTCCTTCGGTGGTGCCAACATGGAAAACTTCACTGGGACCAGGCTCAGCGCCCCCAGCTCAGGCACAGGTGCACAGTGGGAGCTCCTGGTCATTTTTGGCTGACCAGCCCCAGGACATTTGCTTGTACCTTTGAGACGCTCCACATGTATGTGCCCTCCCCAGGAGACACCGAGAGAGGCCCTGACTCATTAAAAAACAAAGGATCAGTGTCCAGACAGAAGATGTGAGAGACACCCACAGTTTCCAGAAATTATGTTTTCATAATTCTCACCACCGTCCTATAACACAATGGTAGATGCAGTGGTTTTTCTGAGCAAGTCAGATGAGTGACATGTCGGCCCAAAAGCCGAAGGCAGCATATCAAGAAAGGTCTTATCCTGAGAGAGGAGCTGCACTGCCTCAGCTCTTGCTGCTTGGAAACGTTCGAGAACAATTTGCTAGATTGATGCACCTTGATACGGTAAGGCCAATCTATCGGCATCTAATCGATGCCATCTGTGATCGAAGACTAGGGCTGGGAGAAGCCTGGTTTTCTCATAAGCTGACATATCGGTTGGTGTTGGCTGACAAGTCATGCCCCATCTCCCAGGGGGAGCTAGGAGCTGCTCAGAGCAACCTAGGCAATGGCTAAGACGTGGCTGTCTTTCTCCTCTCTTAGAGTTTAGAGTCTTGAGTGCAGAGGCCAGGTCTCATATTTCCGGTGTCTTTAGCACCCATCAAAGTGCCTGGCACAGTGCAACTGTTTGTAAAAGAGAGAGTGGGGCTGGCGCTGTGGTGCAGGTGCTGTGGTGCAGTGGGTAAAGCTGCCACCTGCATCTCATATGGATCCCGGTTCAAGACCTGGCTGCTCCACTTCTGATTCGCTCCCTGCTAATGCATCTGGGAAAGCAGTAGAAGATGGCCCAAGTACTTAGGTTTCTACACCCAAGTGGGAGACCCAGAAGAAGCTTCTGAATCCTGGCTTCAGATTAGCCCAGCCCTGGCCATTTGGGGAGTGAACCAGTGGATGGAAGATCTCTCTCTCTCTTCCTCTCTATCTCTGGAACTCTGCCTTTCAAATAAATAAATCTAAAGAAAGAAAGAGAGAGAAAGAGACAGAGAGAGAGAGGAGAAAGGAAGGAAGGAAGAGAAGAAGAGGAGGGGGAATGAGAGAGAGGTTGGGGGGAGGAGAGACAGAAGAAAGAAAAAGGGGGAAGGGAAGGAGGCACAAATGGCCTTAGAGTCAAACAGAGAGCAGCCATCCCTGACCAAGGAGCTGTCCTCAGCTAGTGACTGTCAGTTCTGTCCCCTGGAGGCCTCTGCTTCCGGGAACCCGGGTGCTTTGCAGTGAGCAACGAAGGGCTTCCTTCTGGCTGGACTCCCTTGATGTTGCAAGCTGCCAGAGCCCAGCCAAGCGGACTTCTCTCCACACACCTGTCCCTAGGGCTTTAGCTCCACCCACAGTCCTGCCAGTGCTAGGTCTAAGACAGAAGCAAATAAACACCCCAAAGTCACGGTTTTCCTTGCGGGGACACAGTTGCTGTCACCACGATTGTCATTGTGGTGAGGGCACCGTGGATGTTGAAGAGAGGCATGCTTTGTCTTGTTAGAGGAAGATGAAAAAAGTGGAGGTGGCATCAAGGCAGGACTTTGCTCTCCTCGCACGCAGCCAGATTTGCAGGACAACGTCATGCCTGCACTCACGGCTGCTCACCTGGCTGGCAAACCAGAGGTAGCCAAATTCAGAGCACTGGGATGGGGTGGGGCTTTGTGCAGCATTGTCATAACGAAATTCAAGTATGGCTGTACCTGTTGAGAAAGCAAACAGGTGAACGACCCTGACCCCAAATCACAATTCAGAATCAGCTCAGAGGCCCTGCAATCAGCAGCTCTCAGAGGGCTGACCTGGCAAGCAGAACAGTCCTGGCATTTTGCACGGTCCCCCTGACACTCGGGGCTCCACGGTCCCCACATAAACAAAGGAGTGGGTCTTTCCCAGAACATGAATGAAGCGGCCTCGGCACGGTTCCCCCCACCCCAGCACACCTGCCTGTGCACCTGCTCTGAGACTCTCAAAGGGGCGGTGCCCCATTCTCCACCCCCCCCCCCATTCAGATGCTTTCTCTACATCCCTGGAGGCTGAGGCAGGTACCGCTCACTACACTGGCGCAGCCAGGGCCTGACTCAGTTTCCCTGGGCCATCTTTGAGGGTCTCCCTTTCTCCTTCCTGGCAGAGATCCCCTGCCCCACAACCCCTCACTGCTCACAGAAAGACAGGACAGAACTGCATCCGCAAACTTGTTTCACTTTGTAAAAGGTGGCCTCCTTTTGATGGGGGAGAAGCTTCTGGAGACCAATTTTCCCTGGTGAAGTAAACCCGTTCTAAGCTCATGATATCTGGGACATGGCCTTGGCTAGGTCCTGGAGCCTGCCTGGCCCCTGGCGGGAGGTGGGGGTCGGGGTGGTGTGGTGTGTGGCCCTGTAGGGTGCTCGGGGCCCATAGCAGGGCTCAGCATTTCTGGGGGCCTCTCCGATCTGGGAGCAGGCAGGTTGGGTGCAGTATTAGAGCACCCTGGAGCCCCACTGTCCTGTGCCCCACCCACACTAGTGGCAGGGCGAGAGGAAGTGAGGAGGCCGGATTGCCAAGGAGGCCAGAGAGTCCAGGCTATGCAAGCAGCCCCCTCCCTCAGAGGCCCAGCTGTCTCAGGACCTGCACCTGCTGGTGGCCAATGCCTGGGGCCTATTGATGTCTCCGGTGCACTCGTGGGCGGCTCTGGTGGAAGGGGCCCTAAGCTCAGGTAGGGGTGGGGTGGGGTGGGGTGGGGTCAGGCTCCCGCGACCCTCAAGAAACGCCCTCGGTGGCGAAGTCCTCCAGGTCATCGGTGGAAATGATGCCTAAGTCCGGCGCTTCCGCGCCTGCCCCGACCGGGCTCCTGGGCAGCCCCCGGGGGCGCTGGGCGGCAGTGGCGGCGTGCGGGGCGGGCTCGCTCTGGGGCCCGGCGCTCAGCTGCAGTCCCACGTCGTGGGCGCTCTGGGGCCGCGCGCGGGCGCCCTCGAGGGCGCGGGGGGCCTGCCGCAGGAAGGTGGGGGCGGCCAGCTGGGAGGAGCAGCGCAGCGGCCTCAGGGCGGTCACGGGCACCGGCCGGCAGCTCGGGTACAGGACGTACGGGGCCGCCAGGGCGTCGGCCGGGGGCGGCTCCGGGGAGCCCCCGTCGGAGGCCTGGATCGGGACCCTGACGTAGTTGCCCGTCTCAGGGTCGTAGAAGGTCTTGATCTTCACCTGCAGCGGCAAATCAAAGACAAAATACTCCCCGGACTGCGGGTCCTGGAGGACCTTCTGGGTGGCCGGGTACGGGGGCAGAGGTGTGAGCGCCTGGGAGTCCCCGGGCCACCTCCCCACGGGCTCCGGGAAGCCGGACACCGAGTGGCGGTGCGCGGGAGGCGGCAGCGAGCGCAGCGCGGCGCACCGCGGCCGGGGCCCGTCTCCCGGGGACGGCGGCCTGCGCTCCGCCCGTGCCCAGTCCTCGGAGGTGGCGCCGGGCGTGGCGTCCCCGGGCTCGGCCGGCTTCTCCCGCACCTGTTCGCTCTTGCGCCGCTTGCTGGCCAGCTTCTTGGCGCGCCGCAGGGCCTTCTCCGTTTTGGGTGGGACGGCGGGAGGCTTGCCGGCCGCCCTCTCCGGTGGCGGTGGCGGCGGCGGCGGCTGCGGGGGCTGTGCAGGAGACTCGGGCTTCTCCGGGGGGCCCGCGGGACTAGGGAAGGCGTCCCGCAGCGCGCCTTTCGGAGACAGCGTCCGGAGATCTTCCGAGGCCCCTTCGAATTGGGGATCGGAGCCGTCCGTCTCCCACACCAGGGCGTGCGTCAGGTCCTCGCGCCGCGTGACCCTGGCCTGGCCAGGGCCGGCCCAGGGGCTGGCTCGTGGGGCCTCATCCGCCGGTTCGCTGGGGGCTTGGGAAGCGTCGTCCCAAAGGCTGCTGGCTGCGGGGGAGTACGCACTGCCCTCCTCCAGGGAGCTGGGGTTTGGGGAAGCCGCCACTGCCGCCGCCTCCCCGGGGTGCAGTCTTCTCCCTGGGGGCCCTGCTCTGGGTGCAGCCAAAAAGTGGCCCTGGAAACCCCGCGCCTGCTCCTCCCAGCAGGTGCCCGGCGGCTGAGGGCGAGGCTGAGTTGCCTGGTCGCTGTCGCTGTCGGGTAAAGCTATTGTAGGGATTTCCCAGGGCGTGGCCGAACTACTCTTTCTCCAGGGCGCTTTGCGGGCTACCTCTAGGGGGACCTTCCTCCCGTCCCCTTCTCCCATCAGTGGCAGATCTGGGAAAAGCTCTTCGTGCGCTGGCTGAGAGGCCTCCATCCTGGCCGCCCTGGGCTGCTGTGCTGTGTCCGGGTCCTCCAGGCCGTGGGAGGCGCTGGGCTTCAGGTGCGTGCCCCACATGTGGGTAGGGGTGCAGTTGCCACGCCTACCCTGGCTCTCCGGGGCACCCAGCTGGGCGTCCTCAGCCCACGCTGGCCTGGGTGAGTCATCCCCTTTGTGGCTGCCACTGAGTGAGCCCTCGGAGGACACGGCCCTCAGGAGAGGCAGCATCACCGGCTTGATGACCGGGGTGGCCCTGAGCGTGTTGTCCTTGATGGCAAACAGTATGTGCTTGCTGGCCGCAGCAGGTGGCGAGGGGATGGGGTCTTTGGTGTGCACTGGGGCCTTGTCCCTCACCACCTCGGGCTGAGAGCCTCTGAAATTCACTTCCTCTGTGGATGCCTCCCCGTGTCTCCCTGCAGGCAGTCTCTCCCCTTCTCTCTGCAACAACACTTCCCTCTGCCTGTGCTCTTGCACACACTCCTTCTGGTTCCCGGCGGCGGCGGCCTGAGGCTGGGCCTCACTGCCCCCCGCATCCCCTTTCTCCTTCTCCTCACCATCACCTGCACTCCCATCACTCCTCCTGTCGTCCCGCTGGCTCTCGGCGGCGGTGGCGGCAAACCACGGCTTCTGCGGCTCGTCGAATGAAGCAAAGGATTGATCCGAGGAACTGGTACTGAACTTGGCCTTGCTTTGGAAGCCGGGCGTAAAATCAGACTGGCTGTCACTGTAGAACACGTCTTCCTCCTCCGGTGACAGAGGCCCTGGGGAGAATTTCTGCATCGGGTGCATGTTCGGAAGCCCCAGCTCTCTCTCGGCTTCCGTGTCCTGGGAGATGGATCTCGGGAGCCCATTCTGGAGCTGCTGGGTCTCCACCGCCACAGCCTCAGACTCCAGGCCACATGTAAGCTTCAGGGACAGATGCTTCCTGGGGCGGCGGTTCCTGGAGTCCGGCCGGAAGCCGGGCCTGGCGGGACCCACCTCTGGCTCTCCGTCCTCGTTGGCTTCAACCTTCTCATCACAGCTCCTCTCCGCAGCCTCCCCGTTGACACAGCACGGGGCTTGGGCAGGAGTCGGCGGAGAGCCCAGGGCTGCGTAGCTGCCTGCAGAGGTCTCACTGGGGTGGGCTGCGGGGTCCTGCTGGGTGCCGGTGTAGGATGCAGGAGGGGCATCGGCGGGGCTGTCCTCGGCGAGCTCGTGAGGTGGGCTCTCCTCGAGCCCGTTGGGTAGGGGCAGCAAGTCATTGAGGGCCTCCTGCTGGCCGTCAGCCTTCCCTCTGCTTTTCTCGTCCAGCCCTTTCAGGAGAGGCGAGGGGCTGTACGTGCTCTTCACGCGTTTCCGGACGTCCTTGAGGTTGAACAGCAGGCTGGGGGCCTTGGACTTGTAGCTGTCCCGTGAGGGACATTCGCCGGGCTCCTTCTCCTGGTAGCCGTTGAGCTGGCCTGGCGGGGAGGGGGTTGTGTCCGGCGGCTGGCTGGCTGAGGTGTCCAGGGCATGCTTGGGGGGGATGATGGGCGTCAGGAGCTTACTGATGTTAAAGGGCGGGCTGTACTGCTGGCTGGGGTCCCCATGCAAGTCAGGGGCTTCCTGTTCTGGAAACTGCCCCTGGGGATTGTGCTTTGTGTACAAGGGCGGCTCCCTCCTGGGGCTCTGTTGCTTCCCTTCTGGCCCGTCCTGTAGACTCTCTTTCCCTCCTTTGCCAAGTTTCGTTTTCCTCCAGGGAGGCTGGCTGGGTTTCACCTGAGGGTCAGGCTCTGAGCTGGCAGCTTTGCCCTCCGTCGCGAACGCCTGGGATCCCGGGTCCCTGAGCCCCCAGGGTCCCGATGTGGACAGAGTCCCTGCGGCTAACCTGCTCTCTTCCTGACCGCAGCTGGCCCGGACTTGGCAGGGAGACACCTTGTGCTCAGGGGGCTGGGGCTCCCTTAGCAAGGGCGCATCCTGGTAAAGCTTGGGGGCCTTGGTGTCTGGGGTGGGGTCCGTGGCGTCCTTTCTCTCCAAGAGCTTGGGTTGGTGGGCGTTCCATGACTCGAAAGCACTGTTCTCACTGTGCAGAAACGTCCCCTTGGGAGCCCACTCTTTGCCTCTCCCAGGGTCGCCCTTGGCCGGCTTGTGGGGCGGGGAGGGGAACCGGGCTGAGCTGGCCACAGTGTCCGCGCCTGGGAGGAAGCTGCCGGAGCCGGGACAAGCCATGTCGGGGTTCTTGGGGGACTCCTGGCCTCCGTGCTTCCTGCTGGGTTGGTGGCTGTTCTGATGGGTGTTGGACACCTCGGCGGGCACTCTGCGGACGGTTAAGAAGGCGGAATCGAAGCAGAAGTTGACTCCACTGTCTGGAAGAGGAGCGAATTTGGGGGTGGTTTTCAGAACGGGGGGCTTGCTGGGAGGCGGCCTGCTGTCGCAGCGCTGGCTCTCGGGCCTGTCGAACGATTTGATGAGTGACGAGACCTTGGAAATGGGTTTGCTGCCGCTCCGGAGGCCCGACACCGGCACCTCCAGCCTCCTCTGGGCCGGAGTCAGCGGGGGGCTGCTCTTGGGGTACTTCTCCTCGCCTTGCACGTACTTGGGCAGCTGCTGGAAGGTGGCCGCCCAGCCCGCATGCTCTGTGCCTTGTGACGCCGGTAGCTGGCTCCAGATGCCACTTTTCCTGTGGGTGTGGCTCACCGTGCCCTGGGGGAACGCCCCGAGCACCTGGCCGGTAGGGTCCTGGGACAGGGCCAGATCGGAGTCGTGGAAGAAGGGGTCCTCGGAGAGGCACAGACTCCGGAAGGCACGGTCCGTGAGGCTGCTCACCTCCCTGTCGGCCTCGTCCAACACGCTGCCGATGCTGGAGGTGTCGCTGAACCCATCCGTGCACTTCTTGTTCCCCTGCATCGTCCGACAGCACTGGGAAGATGGCCTCGGTGAACCGGCGGGCGCCTTTGGCCAGTGGTTTTGGGTCAGGTGTGGTCAGTCCTCTGCCCGCAGACTCAGGCTCCTCTGTGACCAGGTACAAACGCACTTTTTTTCTTCTCTGTTTTCTGCAAAAGAAAAGCTCAGGATGTGAAGCGAGCACTCAGCGGAGCAGCTCTGCACGGGCATTGCCTGCCGGTCCAGGGGAGCACCGGGCCCTTGCTGGTCAATGTCATGAGCCTGGCCTGTTGTACCCAGTTCTGGCCAAAGCCTACACGTTGCCATGCGGGTGTTTTCCAAGTGTGCTTAACCTTGGAATCGGTAGACTCTGAGTAAATCAGCTCATGCCCCATCACACAGGTGGGCCTTGTCTAAGCAGCTGGCGGCCGTAGGAGAAAAACGAACAAGGTCCCAGGCCACAAAAGAAAAATGCACATGAGGGCCCCAAACAACCTATTATTATTATTATTATTATTATTAGTGCAGCAAAAATCCACAAAGTGAAAAGGCAGTCCATGGAACAGAAGAAATATTTGCCAAATAAACATGTATCTGATAAAGGATTAATAGGCAAAATACTTAAGGAACTTTTACAACTCCAGAACAAAGAAAAAAAAAAGCACAAGATAAAACAAAACTCCCCAAACCAATAACCTGATCTAAAAAGGTGGTGGACATTGTGGTACAGCAGGCAGAGCCACAGGCATCCCATGTAGGAGCGCTGGTTTGAGTCCCAGCTGCTCTGCTTCCAATCCAGCTCCCTGCTAACGTGCCTGGGAAGCAGCCCATGAGGGTCCAAGGGCTCAAGTCCCTGCCACCCACATGGGAAACCCAGAAGGAGTTCCCTAGCTCTTGGCTTCTGCCTGTTTTGAGCATTTGGGGAGTGAACCAGCAGATGGAAGATCTCTCTCTCTCTCTCTCTCTCTCTCTCTCTCAATCTCTCTCTGCCTTACAAATAAATAAATAATAGGACCTGGGCCCCTGCCGCCTGTAGTTATCAGCACTGTACTGTGTCCTTCAAACATTTCCTAAGAGAGAAGCTCTTCTGTTTAGTTTCTTTATCACAGACCCAGTGAGAGATCAAGACCATGGATGTGTGCTGCTTTGCAAAGTCACCACATTGTGTGCATTTAATGGCCACAGCTTGGTGGATGTCAATCATACCTCAGCAGAGTGGCTTAAAAAAAAAAAAAAAAAAGGCGAAGCTTCATCCAGGAGAAAGGAATTCTGTGCCCAGGCTGTGTCTGGACTCAGTTCCTCCTGGGTCTCCAGGCTGCAGATCCCAGACTCACAATGGGAGTGGCAGCAGCAAGGGCACACCTTGGAGATGGCCACGTGAAAGGGAGGGTGGCAGCCCCGGGGTGGCAGGGACAGGCCACCAGCCCTACATCGTCCCCATGCTGGCCCCCGCTCCTCCTGCTGCCCGGCCATGGTGGCTTAGGGATGCTGCTTTGGCGACAGGGACACAGAGGTCCCACCCTCCCCGCTGTCTCCACTGGGGCTGTGCCCGCCCTCCCTGCTCTGAATGCAGACAGGAAGCCTGTAGTAGAGGGCGCCCGTAGTGGGGGCTGCAGAACTGCTCCTGCCAGGGTGAACGGCTGGATGGGTGGTCCCGCGGGTCTGCAGGGGTGGCTCACTCTCCCCGTGTTGCTTCCCTCCGTGTCCCAAGTTCCCTTTCCATATGGACGCCAGTCCCACAGGGTGAGAGCCCATTGTAATGACGTCATCCTCACTGGTGACACTTGCACCAGTCCCTACTTTTGAGGAAGTTCACACTCTGAGGTTCAGGGGCTGGAACTTGAACTTGTGCATTTTTTTGGGGGGGGGGCGGGGGGGAGGGCCGGACACAAGGCATTCCTTGTGCCATCTGAGAAACCAGCTTTGCTGGGGATGGCAGGGTGGCCGGGTCCTCCATGACGCTGCAAAGCCTTGAGTTTGTGATTGAGCCATGCCACAGTGGAGTTTGTGTTTCTGGGATTCAGGGGTGGTGGGCGTTAGTGGCTTTGGCCTCTGTCAGTTAACATTTTCTGCCCCTTAAGAGCCAAGACATCTTGGGTGTCCGTGAACGCTGGGCTGTTGATCTTGGCAGTTGTGCTGGGATTTCTACACTTCCACCTGCACATGGCAAGAAGGCAGCTGGAGACCTACGTCCAGGATCTCACTCAGGCAAACAGCTCCAGCCAAGAAGACACCTCCTGCCAGCAGGCACTGGCTTTTTATTTTTGTTTTTAATTTAATTTTTATTTTTCTTAACCCTCAGCTTCCATGTCTGTCCTCTGAGTGACAATACTTGGTGCCTTTTGGGGAGTTTCTCTCCTGGTCAGTTTCCATCTTAGGGGGGCTGAAGGTCAAGGTGCCTGGGCCAAGTGCAGGCGTGAGACCAGGACAGGCCTGTGGACGGTTCTGTTCCTCCTCAGGGTCATGCAGAGTGGACATGTGCACGGGCAACCTCCTGTATGCATACCTCCAGTATGCTCAGGGGGCTGCCCAGTCCCCCACGTTTTCCCCAGCTTCCTTCTCCCCGCCCCCAAATCTTCACCTTGAATCTATGAGACTTCCCATTTCCTCTTAGTACGCGTCCTGTCTCTGCTTTGTCTGGCGTTTGCATCATCATTGCAAACTCTATCCAGAGCATTTAGAAATAACCACGGCACCCCGCCTCAGGGAAAGGGGAAACAGGCCCCCCTCCCCCCCCAGCCCTGCCTCCTCCACCTAGCTTTATTTAGGGGAGTCCTCAGTCTCGACGTGATAAAACTGGTGTCAGTGGAGACGGCCGCAAAGCTGGCCTCACCCAGCCCCCATGCCCAGTGACGCCCCTCCGCATTAGGGCTAGCAACAGGTGCTCCCACCTGTGGGCTCCTGGGCTGGTTCCATACCTGTTACAGAAGTAGGAGCCGCAGGTCCCTGCCTCAGTGAGTTTCGAGATCTGTAGCTTTAAAACTTCTCATGCCCGTGTTGCGTATTATCACGGCTCATCTAGAAAAAAGAGGAAAAATAATTTCAATGGAATTTATGGTCCACGAGGGCAGTGGACAGAGTGTCTTTAATGTCAGGGATACGACGAGCCACTTGGCTTTCGGCTTGTTCTTTTAAAATCTGTACTTGAACTCCACAAACTTGAAAATCAACCTAACATCCATTTAGATCCCTTCCAAAAGTCATTGATGTGTTGTGACCCACAGGATCTTCAGGAATCCTTGGGATTGCTAACATTACCTGTCCAGGTAGGAATGATTTTATTTTTGCTGGTAAAACGTGGCCAAAGGCCTTGTCCCCGACTGAATGACTAACTAAGAATTTGCAGGAAAGAGAACTGGAGCGGCCAGACTCAATGCCACTTGGCAAGCGGTGCTGTAGTGTCCCATTTACTGTTGGCAGGAGACTTGAGCATCTCTTTTGACAGCTAAAAGAACCAAAAAGGCTGCCCAGGAGGATTCTCCCAGTGTTCAGTGTAAACTCATTAAAATGCATCCACCATGCAAATTTTCAATGTAGACCACTGGGGTTTCCCTAAGCCCTCCCCTGGCTTGGAGCTCCTAGCTATGAATTGAGTCCAAGGCAGTTTATTAATAATATTAATACTCAGAATAGCTCAAATTTGGGGAGCATATTTCTTTGGAGAGTCACTGAGGTGCTTCGTATCTGTCACCATACGGCGAGGGCCTCTCTCTGAGTCCCCAGGCTGGTGCAGGTGGCCTGCGCCTGGTCCCCAGAGCAGCCTGGGTTTATCTCTTCCGTAGCTGGGGCGGAACTGTCACAGCTCATGTACACATAACCCGTATGTCTTAGGATTGGCTGGCTGTTGTTTTCTCTCATTCACTAGAAAATTCTCTGAGCCAGGAAGGCAGTCTTCCATGCCTCGGCACTGTGCATGGAGACCCAGAAGCTTGGCAAACCTTTGGAGCAATGCTCTGGGTCGAGTTGTCTCAGTTCCCTGGAGTTTCTTTTCCTGGAAGAGAAACTGAGGCATGGGAAAGAAATGATCGGTATAGTAGAACGTGTTATGCCTGGCCCGCAGTATCAAGGGCATTTGAAACATTCAGATTGCTGTTAATATCTAACCCAGGGCACTGCCAGCAGCTGTGCTGGGGACGATTTGGGTGTGGCATCCATCCGGGGCCACAGGTGGGGAGACTCAGGTGCAGAACGACCCGCTGCATAGGTTTAGTGAACATCTGGGGGACTTCTCACTCCAGTGTGGTGGGCTTTCCCCTACCCAGCGGCCTCAGAGACTCCCTGACATTGCTGTTGAAGTGAATTTTCCAGAAGCCAGTGTGAAAGCTATGGGGTCACTGGGCTGTGTGAAGGCAGCTGGCCTGACCCGGTGAAGCGTCTGGCTCCCAGGACACTCCTCAGGTCGAAGGGAGGGGTCACCTTTGGGCAGCACCGTGGAGGATGCTTCCCGTCCCTTAGCTCCCGGTCCCGGGCTGTTGGAACCCCTCCACTCCCAGCCCCCGGCTTCTTTTGTCCTTGCTCTACAGTCTCGACACAGGAGGGTTTCCCCCTCGCTGGGGTCTCAGCCAGCACCCACACCCGGATGGTGCGTGCAGGCCAGGCCACTTGTGTGGCTGCAGCCTACAGCTCTGGCTGCCCATGGCCTGGCTCCGGCTGCCAGCATCTCCCGTGTTTAAAGCAGAGCCCAGGCTCCCATGCACCTGTTCTCTCTCTGGGGATGCGGGAGATGTGAGAGGATCTCTGCCTTCCCCTCTCCCTCCGCCTCCAGGCCACCCTAGCCCTTGCATCCCATGTCCCACAGTTGTGCATCTCCATGCTCCCCGTGTGGCCCCCCTCCGTCTCCCTCTGTCACATCTCCCCTGGCTACTGAGAAGCCCCTAGCTACTCCTGCCTGGCACTCTGAAGCGGCATTTTTAAAAAAACAACTGACGGCCAGGCGTCCACAGCCATGGCTTTCACCTTGACCCTGGCTCAGTGCTGACGGAAGCACCTGCTCCACAGTCCCAGGAGCCCTGTGCAAGTCGGTGATTGGTGGCTTCCCATCCGGGTAGGTCCTGCGTCTCAGGCCCTTCCCCATATCATGTTTCTCTTGGAGGGAGTCATGAAGTCTTGGTGGGCATCCGAACAGGTCCCTGGCCTTCAAGATCCCTTTCCTTGGCATCTGTGGGGGCTTCCGCTGCCGCGGGGCAGGGGGACTCTGATTTGGTGGATCGCCACCTCTGTCTGGTTCCCTGGGCGTCTTTCCGGCCTCTTTCAAACCCATGGCTGTACTTAGGAGACAGTGATGGGGCTGAGCTGGGGGGAGGAGGAGCCGGTGGTGGACTCCCCTGCAGCTGGTGCCACCAGGTCTTCCTCAGAAAAGCCGGAAGTAGCTTTGAACATCCAATCTGTGCACCTGCACCTCCGGCTCGGAGCCCTGGGTGGCTTCCCGGCTTTCACGGATGACAGTCAGCCCTGCGCAAGGAGTCTCTCTCTTCCCATCAGCATCCTGGGCCGCTCTCCCCAACACGGCTGCCTTTCCAGCCCTCCTGGTCTTTTTTCCCCCCAGGCAGCTTCCTGCCTCAGGCCCTTTACACGTGTCATTCCTCCTGCGGGGGATCTTTTGCCTGATACCCGGTTAACTCCTACACATGCTTCAGAGCCCAGTGCTCCGATCCCTTCAGCAAGACAGCTTCTCAAGCTCTCTCAAGTGTCTCTGTTGCATACTTCTCCACCTCCCCTGCAGTACTTAGCAGCAGTGCAATTAAGTATCAACCTGGTGGCTTGTTGCCTGCCTCTCCTGTTTAGCCTGGGAGCCTCCCTGTGGCAGCTCCCCCCGGCCCCAACCCCGCCGCGCCCCAGGCTGTCTGGCATCCCAGCCTGTTCTCAGTGTGCATTCGCGCCCAACACAAGAGATGCCTTCCAAATAAATGGGCAAATCCTTTTGCCACAATTGTGATGCAATGCACACTGTTGAGGGAAAAACGGCATGAACACATGAAGTTCATTGGAGTATGGAATATTTTGAGTTCCATGCATAAGTTTTTTCAAAGCACACGTCTTCCATGAACTTTTAGAAGACTTCTTAATGCATGGGAATCTCGTTGCCCTGCACCAAAATCGACTTCCCTTTGCGGCCTGTTTTCCACAAGCTTCTAAGGTACCTGCCCTGTGCCCCATATTATAATCCAGTCTTTGCAGAATTAGTCCCATATTTCGAATTTGCAAATTTGAATCCAAGTGGAGTTTCTTTACTTTTTCAATTCCAAGCTTTCAAAAACATGAACTTTATCTGTTAGCACCGTGGTGTGTACCACTGGCATAAGGAGCATGCTTCTCTGGGAATAGCGATTAGCATGTGACGTCATGACGTCAGCATCCTCTTGTCTTTCTAATCACTTTCAGTGCGCCAAGTTGGGGGGGGGCGGGGCTTGGTCGCCCTCCGGCAAACATCTGCTGAGCACATCAGCTCTTTCGGGCCACACTATGAATGTGTGATCCTAATGACATGTGATCTAAATGCTGGGGAGTTGGTCGCCTCTGCCCCTTGCGAACCCACAGCCCTGTGTTCCCTGGGCTGCCGGCTCCTTGTCCATCTGGCCACATGGGGTGAGGGGCAAGATTGAGGCCCAGCACGTTCTTCAAGGGACCAGCGCACACCCAGGGCAACAGGATTCCGGGCCCTGGGAAAAACTTGCACTGGATTTCATTGTCCAGCTCAGCCAATGGAGAGGAGCAAGGGTCTGATGACACACCCACCATGAAAGCTAGGCGCTACATGAATATGTATTCCTATTGCCTTGAGGCTGGGAGAATTCCCCTCCAGGGTGTGTTTTATCTTTTTCTTATTGCAAGACCCTTGTTCTGATTCAGAATGTATCAAACGAAGGGCAGGTGCTTAGCCTAGCAGTTGAGACGCCAGCCCCCCTCGTGAGTGCCTGGGTTCGATCCCCCACTCAGCTCCCCAGCTCCAGCTCCCTGCTAACATGCACCCTGGGAGGCAGCAGTGACGGCTCAAGCACTTGGGTCCCTGCCACCCATGGGGGAGACCTGGGTTGAGTTCTCCTGGCACTTGGCTTTGGCCCAACTCAGCCCCTGCCATTGTGGACATTTGGGGAGTGAGCCAGTGAACTTGGCACCTGTCTCTGTTTCTCAAAAACAAGGAACGGGAAGGGAGGGAGGGAGGGAGGGAAACTACACCTAACGAGCTGAGTCTGAGCATTCGTCTCCACGGATCAGCCCTGTCTCAGATGAGCACTAATTCTCTTGCGCAGTCATCATTAATCTCTAACTCTTCCCCAATATTTCCCGATGCGATGCCGTTTTGCAGGTCACTCTGTACAATGCTATTAAACGATCATGGCACGGACTGGACGTTCAGGTTTTTTCCTTTCTCCCAGTCCCCGTCAAGTGCCCACGCGTCACTCTTAAAACCCTCTGGGTGGTGAAACTTGACCTCTCGCCCATCCCTCAAGATCCAGCTCCCTCATCCCCCAGCTCTGTGGTGCCCTGGGAGAGGTGGGACTGCAGGCCCCTACATGTCCTGGAGTGGCACCTCTGGGTCCCTCTGTCTGGAATGTCCCTCTCTCTCCCCTGGTCGCCGCTGCCCCTACTGTCTTCTAGCCCTTGTAGAACTGTTCCCACCTAATCCCTTGCCCTGCTGTGTTCCACGTGCTCTGCTCTGAATCCAACTGCCCATCAATCTCCCAGATCTGTGCAGCGAGGCCCCTGGCTGACCGGGTGCCCGCTGTGCAGGGGAGGGGGTGTCACTCACAAATGCTCTCAGCTGCTGCTGCTGAGCACACTTCTTGGGCCACAAGGATGTGATGACAGAGGTTTGCTGCACGTGTGTGGTGTGCAGACCAGGGCGCAAGGGACGCCAAGAGCTCTGGTGCCCCACGTTCTCCACGTCTCCCTGACGGCTCCCCGGGGCTGGCAGCCAGCCCAGACCTGAGAGGGTCACACAGCCCAAGTCCTGTCGTGCTGGCTCAGTCTAAGGCATCCCAGGCTAGGAGCACAGGAAGTGGCTGGTAGTGGTGGGCGGGCTCAGATGTTAACTGCCACCTGCTGTGTCCTATCCCGAAGCTCCATATACAGCTCCTCTTCTGAGCCCTGGGGCTGGGACATAGAACCAGGAAGCCCTGTGGGTGACCTCGAGACTGGGGACTGGCCACCTGTCATCACCTCCATGGCTGTGCACTAGCAGGGTCACTCTGTTGTGAGACAGATGAAGGAGATTAGTTCAATCTCAGAGCTGGTGAGTGACAGAGCTGGGCTTGGGACCCACCCTGGACAGAGCTGTGGCTGCCAGACTGAGCCAATAAAAAACGCAGGGCACTCAGGAAAATGTCAATTTTGTACACACAAAGAAAAAAATCCATTACTTTTTAAAGTAAAAGTATGTTCCTTGCAATATGGGGATACACTTACAGTAAAAAAAAATGACTTGCTCTATGAAGTTCAAATCCACTGGACTTACTGGCTTTTTTCTCTCCATCTGGCAACCTGAGGGTCTCCCCAACTTCAGGACCCACATGGGGTCACAGTCAGTGGACACGGAGGTGGTGTCAATCCGGGACGACACAGTCGCAGCCACGGCTCCTCTGTGCGCTAAGGTCCTCCTTGGTTCAGGGAGGCAGCCGTGGGAGCGGAAGTGTGGGTTCAGCTGGCAAACGTGGGGTCCCTCCTGGCTGGGCGGCTCAGGCGGCACCTGCAGGCGGGGCCCAGGCTGGCTGCCGAGGGCGGCCTCACTCCTCCTCCTTGTCTCTGCTGGCCTCACCACAGGAAGCGCTGGGGTTTGCTTTGCTGCTGGGGTTTGACCGCGCGCCTGTAGTGTGGGTTCTGGGCCCGAGGTCTTCGGGTGAATTAATTACCTTAATTGAATGGCATTTTCCCGTCTCAGGGAAGGAAGCAGGTGGACCGGAGATGACAGAGGTCGGCTTGATCACACCCAGAAGACCCCAACAAATTGCAATTGATTCCTGTTGCTTTGCTTTCTGGCTTGGGTGGTTGATGCTCCAACGTGGGCGGGCTTTAAGGAGCAGTGTAGTGTGTGCGCAGGGCCGGGAGGCCCCCAGTGGCAGCCCAGCTCTGCCGCCCACCCCCGCCGTGCTGAGTGCCTCGCTCTGGACCTGCGGCTCACTGGTCGGTCTGGGGCCAAGCTCTTGCCCTCTCTGTGTAGCCGTCAATGGCCCTCAGGTGTCAGGGGGCAATGTCCTCGTTTGTGTTCATGGGTGAGAGTCTCAGCTTGGGCTGCTTTGTCCCGGGGGGCTGAAATGATAGACACTCATCTCTTCTGCAGGCTGTCAAGGCCAAGGTCAGAGTGCTGCAGATCTGAGTCTGGGGTGGACCGGTCACTTTCCTGATGTGCAGAGCCAGAGACAGAGGGAGGCAGGGAAAGACGCTGTCTTCTGGTCTCTTCTGAGCAAACTAATTCTTCAAGCAGACACCACCCTCGAGAGCCAATTACCCACAGGCTCTGCCTCCAAATCCCCGCCTATCGGAGGTCAGGCTCTCAACCTGTGGCTTTTGGGAGACGCCCAGTGCACTGGGCAACAAATCAGGGAGAGCAGCCTGAACGGGGTGTGGCTCCTTCAGCAGTTGCGATTGGATCGGGTCAGGTGTCTGCGGAGTGGGCGGAGCTCGGGTGCCCAGCTGCCCAGGCCTGCAGTCACACGCATTCCCCAGTCTGTAGGGCCGGCTGCTGTCCCCATCCATCTTACACCTGAGAAAACCCAGTTCCCCCGACCCCCGGGGTTAGTGGCCATGCCTGCGACCTCAGCCTGCGATACTCCAAGATCGTCCCAGCCATTCCCACCACGTGATGATCGCTCTGTCTTTGCAAATTCTTTTGTTTTGGAAAACCTTTCAAGTTCACTTAGATTCCACGCGGAAGAGCAGATGGGCTCTCGGAAGCTCTGTGATGCATCTGTCCGTTCATTGAGCAGCTGAATGGAGAGAGAACAAGTCTGGCTTTGTCCAGCTCCAGGAGCCCGAGGTGGTCGATCCTGGGGGTCCCGATGGCGGCCCTGGCCTGGCAGGAGTCTGAACTTGGCCTGGTAGAAGTCTGAACTCTCCATGAGCAGCAATACACAGGAAGGGACCCCTACGCCCTGTAGCACGTAAGCTCTCCTGGACTGCCCATCCTGCCCGGGGCTCGCTGGAGGCCCTGTCCAGGCCGAGAGCAGGTAGGGCTCTGCTGCCCTTAGGGGAGAGCAGCCTGCTCGGTCCTGCTCAATGGCACTGGGCCCTGCCTAAGCTGACTTCCGGCCCGAGCTCTTCAGAAAGGCACGGTGGCCAGCGTGCTGGGTACACTGGGATCTGGGTGCAGACCCTGGCGCTGTGCCTCGTTCGCTCAAATCATCTAACTTTGGCATAAATAAAAATGACATGGAGTCTGGGAGCCTCAGCTTCCTCATCTGGTGGTCTCAGTCTCCGTGGATCCAGCCCCCCAAGTCCTGCCAGGATGATAATGGCTGTCCGAGAGCATCCGCGTTGGGCACCTGCTCACTCAGTCACTCAGGTGTGGTTTGGCTCTGGCTCTGCTCTTCCACATTTCCCAGAATTCCTTGTGCTAGATTCTAGAAGCAGCAGGGGCTGACATGAGAGAGGAATCACACAGGCAGTTCTGGGTGGCAGAGAGAACTGGAAATCTGTTCTGGCCATAGCTTGGGCGTATTACTGCGCCACAGTGCCTATAACACAGGGACAGCAAGGACCAACCCCAAACCACCCACCCTCAGGGCTGCTCCCCAGGCTGGGGAAGGAAATGTAGTTGTTGGTTCCCAGGGTCTCTGGCTGCCCAGGGTCCCTGATGCACCAGGTGTTGGGGGTACCTGGACCAGGAGGCTCCATCTTCAGCCTTGCACTTCGTTTGCCGGGCTGCCGGGCAGCAGTTGAGTTACATAACTCATCCTTCCTCCTTACCCTAGAGGTTTTACCTCCAATGCACAGTGAGAAATACATTTGCAGCGCTGCACGGAGCATGCGTGGAGACACGCATCCATCCACATGCAAAGGGAAACTCCAGGCAGAAAGCCCGCCCCTCCGACACGTGCCCCTCGCCTATTCCTACTCTGTTTTCTTCTCTTCTCATTGGAAAGATCCCGTTGGCAGCATAGGGAGAGATTTCAGGACGTACTAAGGACTTACGGTCTGGGGTGGTTTTTACAAAGCGTCTAGGATCAGAGACTTCCAGCATCCCCCATGAAGCCGCCTTTATGCTGCCCTGTTCCCAGCGATGCTCCACTCCCATCTACACAGAGAGCTGCAGAGCTGAGGCTCAAACTGCCATGACCACCAAGGTCTGAGCACCCTGGGAGGGGGTGGGGGCCCGCCCTGGGAGGAGGGTCCCAGGGCCAGGCTTTTGTGCTGTGGCCATAGCCCTCATACAGGGCTTAGTCTAGCCTGGGCCATTGTTTTGTTAAATGAGCAACTGAACGAGTAAAATACATTTCTATCGACTAAGCACCTGCTATTAAATACGCCCTTAATAACCCTGTCCTACCGGTTGATATGTATTATCCTATCATGAGTGCAACAGCCTCGTGATGTCAGAATGACTCTTGCTCTTTCCAGAGGAAGTACATGGAGTCTGGAGCTGTTTGACACCGGGTGCTACAGGGCTGTTGGCGAGATCCCTGTCAACTGTGTGTACCCGGCTCTAGACAGCACCCTCTGCATTGTCTGCTGCAAGCTGAGAAAACCTTCTCTCCACACCTCTCTGCCCCCTGGGGAGCCACCTGCCCGGGCTTCCTTGGACCTCACTTCGAGTCCTGTGGCCGTGGAGTGAGGAGGGGTGGCACGGGTACTCCTCCTTGGGGCCTGATCTAGAGGGAGCCCACAGGAGGAAGGGAGAAGCGTTAGGAGCGGAACCCCTGCACGGCAGCCCTGGGAAGCTTAGCCGGCTCTAAGGCAGCCAGGAAGCTCCTAGAATTTTTGGCTCCTAGGCAGCACAGAAGCCCCTGGCTGTGCCCACAGCAGAGGGGATTGGAAAGAGCGTGAGGCTCAGAATCAGGCCAGGGAGCCACCTCTGAAAGCCGCCTCCCATCCCTCATCCTCCCCCTACTCCATCTGCAATGGAAGCTGTGAGGGACACAGGTCAAGAGCCAGGACCAGACTAGACAGAGGATGGACTCAGCAAATGGAGGTGTTTGCAACAAGTGCCTGCCTGGGGTCTGGCTGCGGCCGCCCAAGCCGAGACCTGGACCCCCAGGGAGGGGAGGGCATCGGGCCAGGCAGGTGGAACCCCCTACCCCTGCCCTGGGAGAGGGAGCGGGACCCTTCTAAGAGTGGGCAGAGGAAGCCTGCTGGGCTGAGGACGCGGTGAGGAGCTGCCATCCGGAAACAGCCCCTCCCCCAGGCACCAGATCGGCCAGTGTCTGAACCCTGAACCTGCCAGCCTTCAGAAGAGCGAGTCAGGTCCGCATCGATGGTGGCTTGGTCACAGCAGTCACCAAAGAGGCCTTGGGGTTTGGAAGCAGGTGGTGGGGGAGGAAGGCCGTGTCTACTCTGGTGGCAGGAATGGTACCGGCCGGGGGGAGAGTGGAGTGGCAGTCTGTAGAGCGTAGGGTCACTGCCCACCAAGTGCCCACTTCTCTAATTTCTAATCCCCAGACGAGGGCAGTAGAACCAAGTGGGAAGGGCAGGGGTGCAGGCCAGTTGCCCTTGGCCTTGGCTCCTGGATGACCTAGCTGACCCCTCCCTCAATAAAAACCTCCTGGCACCTCAGTTTCTCCATCTATCAATGGGACGTCTGTCTTGGGGCTGTCGTGAAGATGAAGCGGCTGGCCCCTAGCAACTTACGCGGTCAATGTCATGGCCATCACCACCATGGAGACCAGTTAATCCAGGGTTGGGGTCCCTGGAGTCCTGAGGATGCTTTGGTCCCTTTCCTGGGCGTGCAGGGGAGGGAGAAGGGAGGTGATGCCCCACACTGACCTGGGACTGCCCAGAGCCCCGGAGCCTGCCTGCCTGCCTCCCAAGCCTTCTGTCTGCATCCAGCTCTGTGCTCGGGAAAGCCCTCACTGGCCTCGTTGCTCAGGGTCCCTCAGCGCCTCATGGGCCCAGCAGCTGCAGTGTACAGGGCACTGTTGCTCCACCTGTCTCTCCTAGGAAGTCACCAGAGCTGATATGGGCAAATCTTAGGTGCTCAGTTATAGCATAGCCTCCTGCCCTTGCCCTTGAGAGTTGAGATTCAAGTTCAGGAAGTGAGACCCCAAGGTTTTGACCGTCTTCTCTCCCCTGGCAGTGGGTGGTGGTCCTGGTTGATGTCCATGTTCTCTGAGGCATCCATGGCTGCACAGGTCACTGGGATCATCCGATCCCTCCAAGGCTGGGACTTTACCCCAAGTCCCTGGGGAGGTGCACAGATCCACAATCCTCCTTGGCACAGCAGGGGAGATCATATGCCCAGGGGTGGCCGTGGGGCTGGGGTAGGTCCTGCACGGTGTGTGTGTCAGCTGCTCTCCCAGCTGAGCAGGGGTGCGTATCAGCTGAGCGCCGACGTGTCGGGCTTTCTCGGTGACACCCTCTGGAAGGCACAGACCCAGGTTGGAGTTGGAGCTGGAAATACATGGCCAGAGAGAAGGCAGTTCTTGCGTGTCGGCCACGTGCCTGGGACTTTGCACACATTTTCTCATTGGACGCTTGCAGGAGCCTTCAAGAGGGGAGCTGTTAGGTTTCCCATTTTAACAGAAGAGAAAGCTGAGGCCGGTGGGCAGGGAGGGGGCGCTGCTGGGAGGCGGCAGAGCTGGCTTGTGAATCCAGCTGGCCTGGGCTGTAGCCCCTGCAGAGCCGGCAGGTCCCCAGGGACACTGTACCATCTCTGCAGCAACCCGGAGGTGTCAGGAGAGAGGTGACGCCTGCTTGCCTCCCTGGGTGCACCTGCGTTTCCTGGGGGTGACTCCCGACTCCTACCCCTCGCTGAGTGCCTGCTTTCCTTTTCAGAGAATCTGCTGGATGCTATGTGAGCTCTAGATGTATGGAGACAGTTGGAACACCACCTTGGCTTTGGACTCGGATCCCACGTTCATCTGAGTCCCTCACTGGGGCGAGTCACTTCAGCTTTCTGGGCTTTGGCCTCAAAAGCATGCCTGTGTGCAAGGCTCTTAGACCTACTGTGCCTGTGACCTTGAGAATAATCTATCACATCTCCCACTGAGGCTCAGCTCTGCTGAGAACCTGCTCAGGACATCAGGAGGCTGGGATTATGCACACAGCACTGGTTACACACGCAGTCCCGCCGCCGAGAGTGTTCTAGACCCATCTGATGATTTGCACTGGGCTGACACATCGCAGCCCCAGTGTGTGCTTCCATGCTCCATTTCTGGGTCTTTCCCAGCCTTGGTGAATATCTTGTCTTCCCCACTCCAGACACCTTCCCCCCACACCCGCTCACAGCACAGCAGCGACAGAATCCAGGTAGAAACAGAGCTGTTCTGGTATCGCACAGCTAACTGGCTGCACCCTTAGCCTGAGTTACAGGTGTACGGGGTGGATTTGGTGAAATGGGGTCAGAACCCTCCAGTGGAAATGAAGCCATGACTCCTTCCTGCCTCGGTGGGCCCCAGTGCCCCAGCAGGATCCTGTCTTAAAACTTTTGCTCCTCTCCAGTAAGCCTGGGCAGATGGCAGCGCCGAGAGCCAACCAGGAAGGCGTTCCAGCCTGGGCGCCACCGGCAGGCTTCTCTGCTGGCAGAGACTGCAAGGACAGCGCTATTTCAAGACCCGGGGCTTTCCCTCTTCAGTAAGGGGCTCCAGGGCTTCCTTAGCCTCAGGCGCAAAGGCAGCCACAGCGGGAGGGTACCGGAGCAGGTGCAGTCCCCCAAGCGGGGCCGTGAGGCCGCCTCTAGCCTTCCCTGTGTCCACTACACAGCTCCCTCTCCCTGTCTCCAGGGGACCCAAATCTCTCTACACCAGGACGCAGCATCCCATGGGCCCTCCCTCCTCCCTCCCCATCACGCACGGAGGCTCCCACGCCAATGAGCTTCTGGTTACAAAAGAGCAGGCACAATGTTTCCCACCCCAGAGAACGAGGGGGCAGACGCGGGCTGGCCTGGGGTTACCCGGCGGGGGCTATTAATAAACCATCATGATAAGCACAATCCAGCCAGCTCAGCCCCGTGGCCACACGGATATGCTATGCACCTGGTGACTCCGTACGCAGCTCGGAGCTCACCCTCACGGCACCACGACGCAAACTGAACACTTCCTGTGCCAGCCAGACCTGAAGCATGGACTTGAGGCAGGGGGTGTGGGAGGCTCCAGGGGGCTTGAACGGTCCTGTCCCCAGGTTATTCTAACAGTGAGAACTGCTGCTCTCTCTCTCTCTCTCTCTCTGTGTATGTGGGCAAGTGTGTGTGTACCTGTGTACTATCTCAAGAAATGTTCTTGTACATCGGGGTGGCCGGCTTCCTCCTGGGAAGACCCCTTGGTAAGCGATTTCAGTTTTGCGGGCTCTGTGGTCCCTACTGGCATCAGAGGCAATATGCAAATGAGCAGGTGTGGCTGTAGCATAAAACTTTATTTACAAAATCCGGTGTGCAGCGCACTGGTCACAGTTGACCAAGCCTTGTTGTAAGAGCTCTGGACTCTCAAATGCTGGCCTCCTGGCCTCTTGGAGTGTGCACTTGTGTGTTTCATTGTGTACCTTGGGATTCCTATACTTATGGGGTATTTTATAAAGTCCTCAAGAACAATCTCTCTTAGGGCTAGCCAGCATTCCACACATATTCAAAACGGTCCTTTTCAAAGATCAGCTTTCTCCATGCAAAAGCGAGAAAGAGCTGAGTTTGCAATTGGGCCAAGCCCACCCTGAGGTCGTTCTGCCCCAGCCCTGGGGATGGGTAAGACTGGGTAGTCTGGGGAGGGCTTTGTGCCGGGGACATGTGTCCCAGCCCCCTCTCTTACAGCTGGTGTGGTCTCGCCAGCCCAGCACTGGGGGAGACAGGGGAGTCATCCCTTGCACCTCCACCGCCTTAGAATCTGTGACCATGGGGTGGCTCATCCCCAGGCATGTGCTCGCTGAGCCATGCGGGGCTGAGCACATGGAAAGACAGAGTCACGCCCGCGGGGCCCGAGTCTGTTGTGCCGAGTTCCCCACCGCACATCCGGCACACACGTACTAGCACCTGTCACCCGGTTCTGCATGCCCCCCGACACAGCCAGCGTCCCTGTCCCTCCCCAAGCCTCCGGCAGCCCCAAGCAGTCCCGACTGTACCTTCCACACTCTGTGAGTCTCAGCACTTGGAGGTTTAGGCCTCTTCCCCAGGGAGAGGGAGAGAGAGAGAGAACCTGGTTCTTCTGGCAGCCACCCACTTCAGCCGTCCAAACTTCTTTTTCTCTCTTTGCCCCAAAGATGAGAGGGTGGTGCGATTGAGCCCTGGGATGCCCTGTTTCTCACAAACCTGCCCAGCCCAGGGAAATCTGTGTCCCAGAGCCGGCCAGAGGCTGGAAGTCAGTGACGCTTTACCTAAATAGAGACTCAGCCGGAAAAACCAAGTGGTGTACTTGGTGGGGAAGAGGCAAACAGTCGGCCCTGGAACACCCGCGTGGTGTCAAATAACAGTCAGATTAAACAAACAGCCTCAGTGGCTATTTTTACATCCAGATCAGCCCCGGGTAATAGATAACTTGGGCGGTGAGAAATTGCTGGCCGATTAGCTGGGCCCTCACCACAGTTCCAAAGCCATTGCTAAAGCTATGCCTGTGCCTAGATTCAAATAAAAATACCCCAAGGTGAGAAAGTGAGCGTCTGTCTAGAGAGGCATTAAAAAAAAAAAAAAAAACACACAGCAAACATGCTTGTGTGTGTGTGTGTGTGTGTGTGTGTGTGCACGCTCCGGAGCCAGCGCCCGCCCCAGGCCTGCTGATGTCCTGGGGCAGAAATAGCCGGTTTCATCACCGCATTCCTCGAGTAAAGAGTACGCTGCCTGGGCTTTTGGTGCAAAATAACGTGCCCAGCTGTGGGAGGGGCGGGAAGGCCGGGCTGGGGTTTAGGGAGGGAAGATGCAGAAGGCTATGGGATGCTAGCAAGCCCAGCCAGGTTCCAGTGCCGATGGACAGGTCCCCTAGGCCAGGTGGGGGCTCCCCTCTTTATCTCCGGCGGGGGTTGATGCCTCTTGCCCCTGAGATGGGCTCCCTTGGATTCCCAAGGGCTGCTTTCTGTCACCTGTTCCCCAAACTGCCTGCAAACCCCAAGCATCTTTTTCTCCTCCCCTAGCCGGCCACAATGACTTTGCTCATGCCAGGCCAGCTCCTGGGGCATCTGCCTTCCTTGGCCTCCCTGAGCTGGCCCTGCTAGGGGTCCTTTACTGCTAGGAGTTAATGCAAGAACTTTTTCTCAGCCTCCCCTCCTGCCCCTGCCGGCCTGTGGCCTGAGAAGGCGGAGGTGACCAGCTCCGGCCAGTGCTCCTGGCCCCTGGATGCGTGTCTGTGGCATCCTGTGCCTTTGCGTCTATTTGCAGCTGCCCCTCTCACCCCCAAGGCTTCCTCAAGGGCAGCAGCCTCTGCCCCAGCCCAAGGTGCAGCCCGGTACCAGCTTTGGCCTTGAACCTACTGCTGGCCTAGGTCCCGGAGACCCGGCTCTGTGCATTTTTGTGCCCATCAAGTCAGAAAGAACAGCTCCTCATTGCCTTATATTCCCAAGTATCAGATCCCAGCCAGCAGGTGCACCCAGACCCTCCCCTCCTGAGAGCCTCAACACCTGTCTGTGGCCTTGGGGACCCCAGGCCCCGACCGCGGGGACATCTGCTCACTGCTCCGCACTCAGGGAAAGTTTGAGGGAGGCCCAACATGAACCCCTCAATGCTCACTTCCCTGGCTTCCGACCTAACCTAACCAGCCAACTTGGCAGATGAAAAACATGAACTTGAGATGCAGAGCAACCTTAAAAAGAGGACACCGATTAGGAACCGTGGCGCCATTAGTTTCCAGTTATTTCTCATCAGCCAAATCACTTCACCTCTCTGCACCTCCGTCTACCCATCTCTGAAGTGGACAGGACATCGCCTTGGCTGTGTGGCGCTAGGGATCAAAGGCCCTCACATACGCAAATACGTTAAGCATCCCCAGTCCCCAGTGTGAGTCATTTGTTTACGGGGCGACTTCAAAATGTTTGGAGAAAAATGAAATGGAGGAGTAAGTTTATTTTTCGTGCAAAAAACTTTTGAAATCCACGCATGGTTTTCTCATAAAACACAGTTGCCATGAACTTCTTAGACATCTCTCATATTAAAAGAAATACACCCTCGAACATGTATATCATCATTTACCTGTTGCTGTCCTTTATAGAAAAATCTAAACAGACTTCCCTCTGCTCTGAGCAGAGCTTTGTGGTGGAAAAATAACACCTAAGAAATCATGGGTTCCATATGTGAATTCCTCCCCCGCCCTTCTTACACCTAGAAATAAATTAGTAGTCGGTTCATACGTGATGGATATTCGACCCAAATCGTCTTGTTCCAGAGGTCAGGAAACATCGCATTGCTAAGTATCATTTCGTGGAGGTGGCGGTAACAGGAGCTGGAGCTCCGAGAGAGCTGGCCCCAGACCTCCCCGCCCTCCGTACCTGCTGTCCGTCCTTTTCGTCTGTCTTCCCGTTCCTTGCAGGTGGACACCAGCCCTTTGCGTCTTGTTTACGGTCCTGGGAACTTGGTGGCAGGAGCCGATGGTGTTTGTGTGGAGTGGCTGATGGAGACAAATCCAGGACAGTGGCCAGGAGGCTGGACAGTGGCCGGCAGCCTTGTCCTTGATGTCGGGCAGGAGGGGTTGTGATAGGACAACGCGGATCACCCAGCAAGACCCTCAGACTGAGACCCGAGCTTCCCTGCCGCCCAGCCCGAGTCCAGCTGCCCGCTGCAGGATCCCCTCCCTCCTGGAAAATGCTTCTAGCTGCCCCATGGCGTGGCCTCGTGTGTCTTTGCTGGTTACGGTGGACGCGCAGGCATGGCCACCCCCAGCAGAGAGCTCAGCCAGACAGCCCGGCCCCGGCTTGCTCGCAGGGCCTGTGTGGCCTGGGGCAGGCAGAGCTCCAGCGGCTGGCCCAGGCAAAGTGACCACGCTCTCCCAGAGCAGGAGCCGTGAGCCGCGTGGAAAGAATGTGAATGAAGACAATTCTAAATGTAGACTCCTGGATGCTATGTGAGCCAGCGTGCTCCCCGATGGCCCAGAAAAATAAGGCCCGCTTGTATGTCCTGCAAGAGCAGAAACAGAGCTGTCCTCAGACAGCGTGCTACAGGGGCCCATGCCTGCAGCGGCTGCACCAGGTGGCGACTCTCAGCGGGGGGCGCCCCGGAGCACGGCGGGGCGGCGCGGCTGCCTTTGGCGTGGGTAGAAGTGGCTCTGACATCCTCTCCATGCCCATGGTGATGGCTAACTTAATTTTGCAGCAAATTGCATCTGCTCTGCCTCTGTATTAATTAGAAACGATCACAAGCTGATAATGAGGGCAGTGCAGAGTGAGGCTTTCAGGCTCATTTTTAGTTCTGGGCACTTGAAGCTTGTGTCCCTGCAGATAACGTGAAAAAACTCTACAGAGTCTTCTACTCTCGCCACCTGGCTACAGGTGACTTGTCCGGTGGCACTCTTTCTTCAAGATGTAGTTATGCATTTAAGAGGCAGAATGAGAAAGAGAGAGAGAGAGAGAGAGAGAGAATCTGCCATCCACTGGTTCACTCACCAAATGGCCACAATAGCCAGGGTTGGGCCAGGCTTGAAGTCGGGAGCCTGGAACTCCATTTGGGTCTCACATGTGGGTGTGGGAGCCCAAGCACTTGTGCCATCTTCTGCTGCTTTCCCAGGTGCATTAGCAGGGAGTGGGATCAGAAGTGGAGCAGCCAGGACTCGAACCAGCACTCCTCTGTGATGCTAGTGTTCCCAGGCGGTGGCTTAACCCGCTGTGTCACAATGCTGGACTCTCAGCATTCTTGAGGAGTCACTCCCACAGATGCCATCAGGGACAGGTGCACCTCCAGACTTTGTAGTAAGAAGACGGAGGGAAATGCCGGCCAGCTAATAACAGAATGTTCCCGCTGTTCCCTGCCTGCCCCGTCTCTCAGCAGATGAACCACACCGAGCCCAGAACCCTTGTGTTCTCTCCCAAGGATCTGTTATCTGCCAGGGTGTTGGGAAGGACATGGGTTGGGTAAGCCACAGGTCCTGAACATTTGCTCCGAGGATACACCTAACCCTCGCCCCGCCCCTGTGTGGTGGCCATGAATACCTTGTCCTTGTGAACGAGGGAGCTGAGGCTTGCTGAGGTCCTAGGCTGCTATACAGCCAACGGCCCTGAGCATCCACATGGGGTCTGTCCACCTGCCTGCCCTATGGATCATCCAGGTTACACCCCTTAGTTACACTCCGCCAGTCCAAGCCCAGCACTTGGATCTCCTTGCCTCTCCCTGGCCCAGCTACAACACCCAGCCACCACAGCCACCACACCCCCTTGGTTACCCATTTGTTATGGGAACTGTGGAGATTCTGTGCTCTGGTGTCAGTTCCGCATGGCAGGCGTGTTCCCAGGGCGCGTCCCCACGGCGGGGAGGGTGCTTCTGGGGCTCGGGCCCCACTGGGCCACTCAGCTGAGCCCTCATTCAGAACCCTGGGCCCATACCAGGGTGGAGAGGAGACTGTTTGCTTATACTGCTGCAAGCCGAGTTTGGTCGGGGTGTGGAGAGCCCGATTCGCAGCTCACAACATACAGGGGTGGCCATTTGGCTCAGGGTTTATATTCTTCTCTTTTTCTTCTTTTGAGAGAGAAAGACACACACTCAGAGAGAGAGAGAGAGAGAGAGAGAGAGAGAGGGAGAGAGGAAGAGAGGAAGAGAGAGACAGGTGTCTCATCCACTAGTTCACTCCTCAAACATCCTCAGTGCCCACGACTGTGCTGGGCCAAAGCTAGGAGCCCGGAACTCAACCCAGATCTCTCACATGAGTGGCAGGAACCCAATTGCTTGAGCCATCACCTGCCGCCTCTCAGGGTCTGCGTGGGCAGAAAGCTGGTGTCGGGAGCCGGAGCTGTGCTAGGGGGTGCACCATCTAACCTCATTCCAGCAGGCTGCATGCCTGCCCCGTGTTACCTTTGCATTCACTCCCCACAAACTCTCTGAAGTGCCCCGGCTCCATCAGCCGCCTGCCAGGTTTGCTGTTTTGTGCACAGGGAGAGTTTGTGTTCTCACAACCACCTGGGGGGGGGGGACAGGGGGGCACTCTGAGCTGCATTTCCAGAGGCAGACCGAGGTAGCCTTCCGGAAGTCCTGCTTCCTCCTCCCGGGTCAAGGGTCACTCAGACAGCCCTGCGTGTCGGGGGAGAAGGACCCCGGGGCAGGGCTGGGGAGCAAAGCTCTCTCCCTGCTCTGGACCCTTGGCTGCACCTGCCCTCTTTCTGATAGCAGCCGCAGGACAATGGCCGCTATGTAGCCCACACCCACATCAGAAGTAGCAGGGTTGTGTTGACCTCAGAGGGAGGCTGAGGGAAGATTCTCAGGCCCCAGCCACTCTGGCTTCTTTGCTCTACTTGCAGGTTTCTCCTGACTCAGGGCCTTTGCACCTGCTGATCCTCCGCTTGCCTCTCTGTGTGCCCTTGATCTTGACTGGGCTGCTTCCTTCTCTCCATTCTGACCTCAGCTCAATGGTCCCTTTTCTCAGAGAGGCCTTTTCATCTGGAGACCCTGGCCCCTGGAGGCTGTTTCTGTGCCTGTTGGACCACCCTGATTCTTTGTGGGGATGTGTGTGCTCTGTCCACACTGCCTCCTCCGCCGATGCAAGTCCGGGAACTTTGACCTTGCCTGCCTTGTTCTCTCCTGCAGCTAACGGGTTGGGGAGTGAATGCAAGTTGCCCGCTGAGGGTTCCTGACTGCCTCTCCTCCCTCCCTGCCCATGTGGTCTTGGAGTGTCAGGCTGTCTCAGGGCAGTGGTCCTCAGAAGCCTAAAGGGAGAGGACTCTGACTTCTGGCAACACACACACACACACACACACACACACACACAGAGATCTTCCATCCACCGGTTTACCTCCCAAATGGCTGCAAAAACCAGGGCTGGGCCAGGATCCAGGAACTCCATCCTTGTTTCCCGTAAGAGTAGCAGGGACTGAGCCCTTGGGGCATCCTCTGCTGCCTTCCCGGGTGCGTTAGCAGGAAGCTGCATCAGAAGTGGAGCAGCCAGGACTTGAACCAGGCGCCCGTGTGGGATGCGGGTGTTGCAGGCAGTGGCTTAACCCACTGCACCACAATGCCAGCCCCTATAATTCTTCAAGCCCTTGATGGACCCACCACGACCATAGGTGATGACTCCCCAGTGCGCTGCTGTGAATGTGCCAGGAAGCTGCTGGAAACAAGGCAGGCTGAACCTGTCCATCAAAAGAGGGCAGGGCGCTCTGGCTGTGTGCACCGGGGCATGGATGAGCATGGCCTGGGGATGTGATGAGATTAGGGGACTCTTGCTGATTTCTGACACATGGCAATACCATCATGTTGGGCAAAAAGGCGGCTTCTTCATATAGACAGACCTACACGGATATTGATGACTGGAGTAACAGGATACTTGGGGTGCACTTCCACCTACCTACCTACCTACCTAACATGGTGCATGGGAAAGTTTTAGAAGTCGGGCACATGGCATAGCGTCTTCTGAGCTTCTGTTTGCCTCTCTGTGCAATGTTCCATAATTTTAGCAAATGAAAGATCTTGAAGGGTGGAGAAAGAGAGAAGATGGGGTGGGGAGCTGATGGGGAGGAAGGAAGGAGAGAGACGCAACTGGGGAGTCAGTGGCAGGCCTCTGTGGGAGCCAGAGGGAGAGCTGAGACTGGCCCTCACACCACGTGGCCCAGGAGGTGCCACCTGGGCCCAGCTGGCTGGCACTGCAGACTCCAGTCTGTCTGGGAGCCTCACTTAGGGATATTTGATATAAAGCGGCTTAAGGGAGGCCGGCATTTCTACAAATACTGGCAAGCGCACAAACCACCAGAAACCACGAAGCGTCCAGCCTCAGACACTGGCTGCCCAAGGCTGTCCTTACAGAGGAAAAACTCGAAATAGGAGAAAATATTTATAGGGACTGGTTAAGTAACCAGTTAAAAATGGAGTTCATACATGGACATGAAACATGTGTATTTGAGTAAAGAAGAAAGCATACTGGGTATTTATACATAAAATGTCTGAAGTCCTGTATTGGCAAGCATCAGATAACAAGAGAAATACAGGGCCGGCGCCGTGGCTCACTTGGTTAATCCTCTGCTTGTGGTGCCAGCATCCCATATGGGCACCGGGTTCTAGTCCCGGTTGCCCCTCTTCCAGTCCAGCTCTCTGCTGTGGCCTGGGAAAGCAGTGGAGGATGGCCCAAGTGCTTGGGCCCTCCAACCCATGGGAGACCAGGAAGAAGCTCCTGGATCCTGGCTTCAGATTGGCACATCGCCAGCCGTAGCAGCCAGTTGGCGAGTAAACCAGCAGAAGGAAGACCTTTCTCTCTGTCTCTCTCTCTCACTGTCCATAACTCTTCCTGTCAAATAAATAAATAAATAAAATTAAAAAGAAAACCAAGAGAAATACAGACATCAGATATTGGTTTGCAAGCAGAATACAAAAGGGGGCTCTGGAAGCTCACGGGAATGCATCTATGACAAACCTAGGCATGGATGGCAACATTTCTTTTTGCACCAAAATAAAATAAATTCCCTTTAATTTCATTTTCCATGAGCTTTTCAAAGTACCTGCCTCTGGGTGTCGGTTTTTCCCTTAAAAAAACGGTGCATTTTTTTTTTCAGGTGACTTGCCCCAGGGTGACAAGAGACACTTTCCACCGCCACCTACCCTGGCCTGGCTCTCTGGGGCCTTTCCTGCTGGACCACAGTGGTGACAGGGAGGTTTCTAGAATGGAGGTGCCGGGTGCTGGGGCTGCTGTCCCCAGGCACAGGTGGCATTCCGACAGAGAACTCAAAGGGACCTGCTTCCTCCCAAGGGCTGTGCAAGTTCGCTTCCCAGCAGACAGGGCTGTGCCTGGTGACCATGTCTGGGGCAAGGATTCCGGCAGGTTCAAGGTTCCTTTGTGGCCATTGTCCTGCCTGGCTGGGGCTCCTGCTAAGCTGGACGGGGCCCGACTGTGCCAATCAGGTGAGTTGCTCTGCAGGTTACCGTCTCTCCTGCAGGGTCTGTATCTGACAGTCAAGACCTAATGCTCCAAGGCTAGGTCTGCTTCCAGAGGCTTCCACAGGCCGACTTCAGGGGACTGTGGGCTTTCACACAAACTCGCTGGATGTCACACATCCGGTGCAGGGCTGTCTGATGCAGAGAGCTTCCTGTCGCTGTGTCCACCCCTGCAACCTTGCCTGGGTGAGGGAGCAGCAGCTTGGAGACAGACACTATGCCAAGTGCCCGGACAGGAAGTTAGAGGGGCAAAGCCACAGACTAACAGAGCTGGTGCCAGCCCCCAGGGTCCCTAACTTTTCCTCCTGACCTTGGAGGAGGAACCGGCACTGGCCTTGCCCACGTGCCCTGGGCTCTCCACTCCAGATGCCCCTGGTACCCATGCAGCCCAGGGACAGATGTGGCCCCACAAACTGCAGGTGGGTTTTGTTCCAAACTAATTTGGATTGATTGGCAGCAGGATTTCTGTGGCCATGGCTGCCTTCTCGGCTATTCTAAATGGGAGATCAGGGTGCCCCTAGGGGCGGGGAGCAGGACCTGGAGCTGAACGGGGTGATCCATTCAGACTAGGGCCTGCACCTGCTGCTGGCCCCCTGCTACCCACACCTGTTTACAGAGTTCACCTGGCTGGAAGATGCGCACCTTTGCAACTCTGGGCTATTCTGCCCCAGCACATCATCCTAAGCCAGCTGGAGGTGTGAAGCCTGCATCACCCAGCCCCAGTCCTGTCCTTGACATTGGCTGTGGACATCCGCAGGCCCAGGCTCCTTGGGGAACTGGGTGTCCTGCTGATCTGAATTAAGCCTCTGGGGGACATAAAACAGAAAGCTCGGAAGGGCTCTGCTCACATTAATGCTAAAGAAGCTTTATCCACATAAGCAGGCCCCTGCTGAGAGCAGATATGTCTTCATGAAGTATGAAATGTACCCAAATTTATTAAACCCACCAGCATGGTGGTGGGGACTCAAACGGAGGAGCCCTCCGTTGGATCCTCATTATTATCCTGCCGTTATTTATTTATATCTGACCCCAAGACAGACGTGATGCAATCCAGTAATTAAGACTGTTGTGATTGAATATTTATTAAGCGTCTACACTCAGGCAGCCACTGATCCACGTAAAATGAGCCTTTGCCCTCAAGAGCTCACGTCTCACTGCCAAGGGGCGCTCAGAGCCTCCCAGAGGGCTCAGGGCTCGGGCAGGGGGGATGGGAGAGGGGAGGGAGTCGGGGCCCCGGCGTGGGGGGGGCATAATGGATTTTGTCTTCTCCGAGTGAGCCTGAGAGCCGGAGCTGCTTGAGCAATGAAAATGACCCATCCAGAAAGAGACACAGGTGTGCAGAGCTGTCCCCAAAAGCGGCCCCGGAAGAGGAGCAAGACGTCCTAGAACCCGAGGTTTGGACCTGAAGCTCGTCCCTAGGCTGAGACAGGCTGCTGTGTGTCCTTCTGGTAACGTATGCCCTGCTCTGACATTGTCCCCAGCCAGCACTGCCTGGACCATCCGTCCCTTCGGGTGAGCTGGATGAGCTGGGTGGGGCTGGGGCGGGCATCCTGTTCCCTCTGCCTCTCTATGGCCCAATGCCTGGCAACTCCTCTGGGGAGAGGATGTAAGCAATGATTGAGGCACTAAGGAGGGAAGTCAAAGAGAAACACAGTTGCAAGTCAAGTGTGTGTGCTGAGGCAGAGAGCCCGCTGATCACCATTCTTTGTGCAGGGCTGTTCCCTAGCACACATGCCCGCCACTCACCCCTTATGTCAGCCACCTGCCGGGTTTGGTTCAGACAACATCTGCTTTATCCCGAAAGGGATCCTAGGGTGGTTTCCACAACACACCAGGCGCCTCTTTGATGTCTCGCTCTTCTTTTCTGATTGTGGTCACACGCATGTAACACACACTCTGCCGCTTAATCGCTTCCACGCTACACATGTTCACACAACTGTCCAATCCAATCTTCAGAATGACTTTCCTCTCTTGCATCAGGGAAACTGTACCCAGTAAACAATCCCCCCATTTTCTCGTCCACTCAGTCCTTGGGTACCATTCCTTTTTTTAAAAAGATTTATTTACATATTTGAAAGGCAGTTAGAGAGAGAGAGAGAGAGAGAGAGCGAGAGCGAGAGAGAGAGAGAGAGAGAGAGAGAGAGAGAGAGAGAGAATCTTCCATCCACTGGTTCACTTCCCAAATAACCACCAGAGCTGGACCAGGCCAAAGCTGGGAGCCAGGGAGAACGCCATCCAGGTCTCCCACATGGATGCCGGGGCCCAAGGACGTGGGCCATTTTCTGCTACTTTCCCAGGCACCTTGGCAGGGAGCTGGATCGGAAGTGGAGCATCGGGGCCACGAACCAGTGCCCGTGTGGGATGCTGGCATGGCAGGCTGCGGCTTTACCTGCTGTGCCGATCGCCAGCCCTGTGTCCTTCCTCTGGAGGCTGAACAATACTCGATTGTACGTGCACGCCCCCTCGTGCTCCTCCGTTCCCCCTTCAACAGGCACTAGCGTGGCTGCTGCTGGGAACCTGGGGGTGCAGACGCCTCTCCCGGAGCCTGCTTCCTTTAGGGTTCGTCCTCAGAAGCAGAGTGGCCGCAGCCCATGCTGGTTCTATGTTTAGCCTTCCAAGGAACTGCCCAACTATTTGTCAGCGCAGCTGCTCCACTTGACATTCCGGCCAGCAGCGCCCTCTGCGTCCCCGCCAACACTTGTTATTTTCCTGCAGTTTGTGAATTTTTTTTTTAACTTCATTTTTCTATGATTGACAGAAACCGTCAAGAGGGTGTGAGGGGGCGGGACCTTGTGGTGCCTTTCATTTGTATTTCCCCAATAATTAGTGGCGCTGAGCATCTTTTTCAAATATAGGTTTTTTTTTTAATATTTATTTATATGAGAGGTAGAGTTACAGACAGACAGAGGGAGAGACAGAGAGAAAGGTCTTCCATCCGCTGGTTCACTCCCCAGATGGCCTCAATGGCTGCAGCTGGGCCGATCTGAAGCCAGGAGTCAGGAGCTTCTTCCAGGTCTCCCATAAAGATGCAGGGGCCCAAGCACTTGGGTCATCTTCTACTGCTTTCTCAGGCCATGGCAGAGAGCTGGATCGGAAGAGGAGCAGCTGGGATTTGAACGGGCGCCCATATGGGATGTTGATGCTGCAGGCGGAGACAATGCTATAGCGCCAGCCCCTCAAAAATAATTTTTAAAGAAAGCATCCAAACATGACTTAACAATGTCTTATATTAAGGGCAAATCCTCCCTTCTCCCCTGGACACACACTCTTGTCCTGTTCTGTGCAGGTGGAATGGACATGCAGTTGGCCCAGGGCTGGACCCCTGGCAGTGTGAGCTCTGGGTACAGGCACCCCCATCTCTTCTTCTCATGCAGGGCTGAATGTCCCAGGTTTCTTTCTTCTTCTTTTAATATTCTATATATTCATGAGAGAGAGAGAGAGAGAGAGAGAGAGAGAGAGAGAATGAGAATCAGATCCTAGCACTGGTTCACTTCCTAAACGTCCAAATATCTATAAAGCCTGGGTGATGACCGCAGATGGAAACTCCGCCCAGGTCCCATGCGTGGGTGGCAGGATCCCCATTACACGAGCCATCACTGCTGCCACCCAGGGTCTGCCTTAGCAGGAAGCTGGAGTCAAGAGCTGGAGCTGGGTGTTGAACCCAGGCCCTCTGATGCGGGGCACAGGTGTCTTAGCTGTTGGGCCAAATGCTGGCCCCTGCCCCTGGCGAGTCTGGGGCGGCATAGGTAGGGGAGTGCCACAGAACCTCCCGGTGAGCCTCACATGCAGCCCCTGAGTTAGGGGTCAGCGCTTTCTGGTGTGCTGTGCGACCCTTTGGGGTCAGGGAGGGGACAGAGGGCCCCATGGAAAAAGATCAGCTCCGGGCAGATCTCCCCTGGTGTTAGCAATGCCACCCTCCAGCCCCCCCCCCCCCCCCCGCCACTGCGCTGTGACAGCTCTGGTTCCTTCTCTGACATCTCATTTCTCAGCAGGTGCTGGCGCGGATCCGGAGTCAGGGTGTGAGGCAGGGGTCGGGGAGCAGCCGCCTTGGGGTGGGGACGGAGCCTCACGACCCTGCACCTGCTCCAGGAAGCTGTGCACACTTCACGCTCTGAGCCGGGACTTCTCCTAGCTCCGGCATCAGCCGTGTGGAGCTCATGGGAAATGCAGATTCCCGGGCTCCACGGTGTTGGAGACTCCGGAGGTGGTGGCGGTAGATTGGGGTGGGGGGGATTCTCCTACAGAGGCTGGTCCACACACTGCTGCCTTCCCTCACACTGCATGGGATGTTGGGGGGGGGAACCGAGGCCTGGTAGTCATGGTAACCAAGACAGGGGGTGTCCCTGAAGCCAGCCTCACTGCCAAGGTCATATAGACTCAAGAATGGCGGCCATGACATGTGAAGGAGCTTCAGACGGCTCACGGCGGGTTGGGGGGGGGGTGGCATTAAAAGATGCTGCAGAAAGAGTTGTGAGAGCTCGGACACAAGGATGCTTCAAAAAGCGCACGGGCAATGTGCATTCTGAGACAACCACGCGTGGATTTATTTTTTTTCTTTTTGCACCAAAATAAACGTGCGATTCCATTTTCCGCCAGCTTTTTGTCACACAGGTGTGCCTTTCACCTACACCGGGGTATGCCTGGCCAACGACAGGTGACAATCCTTGCTGGGCACTCCCCCCGCCCCCACCTCCCACCAGACTCCGGCATTCTCTGTTGCTCTGAAGAACTCTTCAAAACAAAGCGTTACATAATGAGGCGTGGCAGGCAGACATCTGATGACATCACCAACACCAAGGTCATCCTTGAGAGTGACGTGCACCCGAAACCAGGCCTGCCAGGGGCCGCGGCTTTCATTGGGAGCGAGATAAAGCCTCTGAACCCTGGCCACACTTCGTGAACTATTTTAATAGCAGCCACGGCTGTCAAAAAGCCGGGTCAGCCTCCACTGGAGGGGGAAACCTCCAACATGATGGCTGGACTTGAGAGAGAGAGAGAGAGAGAGAGAGAGAGACTTAAAGCAGAGTTGTGACCACAGCGAATCCTTCCTACCGCCACCGAGGAAAGTCAGCCTCCTGAACACACCCCCTCCCAGCCCTCCCAGCTTTCCCGGATGACTGGGGACCGCCCCACACGCCCCCACCCCGCCGAGGAAGGCAGAGAAGGGAAAGGCACAGACATCTGCCCTTACATTCCAGCCATGTGAGTGTGAGCGAGTCAAGTACCCACCCTCAGCCTCAGTTGCCTTACCTGTAAAGTGGGCTGTCGACTTGGCATTTGGGTGCCGATTAAGTAAAGACCACAGCTATTAAATCTGGAATTCACCCCTTAATCTGAGAGGTTGGCACTCAGTGGAAGAGGCGTCCTGGAACACAGCCCCCGCCTCCTGGGTCTGGGCAGACGGCTGGAGCAGCGTGCACCGAGCACTGGGACCACGGGACGCGTCTTTGCCTCCAGCAAGTGCATTGGGAAAAATCACCCCCTTCCCCTCCCAGGTTTCCCTCCCCAGAAAGACGAAAATAGCCCAGTCTTTGATCTATTTTAAGTCCAATCTCAGAGCTTGTTTTCCCTCCAATTTCACTCCCCCCCACCCCCGGTTCAGACCCAGATTCCATCTTTTCCTCCTAAACTTCTTGGGGGGTCCTGAGTTTTCCATGTGCGCTTTTCAGGGTGCCCATTTTGGGGGTGGTGGGGAGAGCTGGAAATGTGTACAGGCATGTGTGTGTGCATGTGCGTGTGTGTGCATGTGTGTGCAGGTGTGTATGTGTGTAGGTGTGTATGTGCATGTGTGCATGTGTGTGCATGTATGTGCAGGTGTGTGTGTGTATGACACAGGCAGGTTTGTGGTCTAACTCTGTCTGCATTATCATCTCACCAAAACAGACAAGAGATAGATTTTTACTTTCTGAGGGTCTGCTTTCCTAAAGATCTTACCCTGACTTCTTTGCACAGCAGTAAAACGTCTCTGATTTGGAGGGCCAGGGTTGTGGCGCGGTAGGTTAAGCCGCTGCTTGCGATGTCAGCATCCCACATCAGAACACTGGTTCGAATCCCGGCTGCTTCACTTCTAAATCAGCTCCCTGCCAATGCACCTGGGAAAGCAGTGGAGGATGGCCCAAGTGCTTGGGCCCCTGCACTTAAACGGGAGACCCCGATGAAGCTCCTGGCTCCTGGCATTCTCCTGGCCCCGCCCCACCCCCAGCTGTTGGGACCTTTTGCAGGGTAAACCAGCCTGGGCAGGGCAGCTCCCTTCAGTATCGTGTCCCTGGGGAAACTGAGACCTGGAGCCGTGGGGGTGCCTGATCCAGGGTTCCTGCATGGGACTGGTGGATAGTAGCGGCTCTCCCTTGGGAGGTGCATGTGAACCACGTCATCACAGCCCAGAAAAGCTCATATTTGAAACGATAGCTCCAAGGAGCACCAAAAAAAGAGCCTGCAGACACAGCCACTCCCCCAGCCCTGGGTCTGGGCATGGGGACCCTGAGATGCAGACTCAGGCAAACCCCCACCAGGCTCTGCCTTCTGCCCCCTGCTGGCCAGCGGCTGGCACTGCAGATCCTGTTCTCCCCATCACCTTTCCCAGGCTGCAGCTGCCATGGGAGGAGGGCTCACCCAGGGTCACAGGGGTAGGAGCAGGAGCTGAGACTGCCCAGGAGCCTGGCTGACTCTGGGGACTCCAGGAAGGCTGGGTGTGGAGAAGGTAATGCAGTGGTCTCCCGTCTGGGAAATGAGAAGCAAAGTGAAACGGTGAGGAATCCCAAATAGTGTGTGTGTGTGTGTAAGAGAGAGAGAGAGTGAGAGCTTCCATCTGCTGGTTCATTTCCCAAGTAGCCACAGCAGCCATGTCTGGGCCAGGCTAAAGCCAGATACCAGGAACTCCACCCGTGTCTCCCACATAGATGCAGGGGCCAAGTACTTGGACCATCTTCTGCTGCTTTCCTAGGTGCATTAGCAGGGAGCTGGATGGGAAGCGGAGCAGCCGGGCCCGGAGCTGGGGCTCTGATTCAGGACGTGGGTGTCCTAGGTAGCTGCTTAACCCGCTGCACCACAGCCACAACCTCCAACTAAGATTTATACTGGAAGCATTTTGTGTTAGTCTGACTTCTCCTGGACCACGATTCTGGATGTCTTAACACCATAGCGTGAGCTTCCCATGGTTCGTGGCTCTTCCGAAAGCAGCACACTGAAGCTGTCCCTAGGTGGAACTCAGTCTATTGAGACTGGTTGCCTTAAGATACATTTGTAACCACTGGCTCAAAGAGATACGCCTGTTAAACTACCCACGCACACTGTCCCTGCCTGCGAGTCGGCATCCTTAGTGGCCACTGCACTGCTATGTGCTATTTCCTACACGCCCCGGGCAATGGAGACTCCTGTCCACAGGCCCCTCCCTGGCCCTGCCAGAGGCCAGATGTGGCGAACAGAACAGGGCCAGGCTCTCTTGGGTGCTGCCGGCAGAGCCCAAGGTGTGAAGCCTCTTCCCGCTCCGCTCCTGGCTGCGTGGTTCGGAACAAGAGGTCTCTGCTTTCTGGCACCCTGAGGCTACACGGCCAGAGACACAGGGGAGCGCTTGAAGGGGAGACCACGGCTGGCCAACCCCCCAGCCACAGCGCCCCCAGCCGCCCGGAGCCCGCACCTGCAGGCAGAGCTGAGCAGGCTGCCAGCGGGGCCCATCTCGTGACACTTCACAGAGCAGAGAGGTAAGAGTGCTTCCGGGAAATGAGCCGCTCCTTCCCCGTCTAGCACAGGGCACCCCCGAGATGGGAACTAGCGACGTGAGGGTCACAGAGCTACTGTGGCCGTCCCGGGCGACTCCTTGGGCACATCGGCTCTGTTGAGTGCTGCTTTCAGTTTAAAACTCTGTAGAATGGGAATAAGTCAACGAAAGGGAAGAGTGATGGTGTTTATTAGGGCGGTGGCCCCTAAAAGGCGGGAGGAGGCTTGTCTGGGAGTTAGACTCACCCCACAGGACAGCCCGTGTAGCCTTCTCATCAAAGCACTCTGCAAAGCCAGTGCCCACACCCCGCCCCTGGTAACCACCCAGGGATGCAGGAGGGGAGCTGGCGCTGTGACCCACAGCCTGCTGTGTTTCTTAACCCTCTTGGGTCTCACTGCCTCCTGCTGCCAAAGGAGCTGCCCGAGTCTGGCCCTCACCCCCTAACCACGTATCTGGGCTGGCTCTTGCTCTCTGACCAAATGCGCTTGGCAACATTTGAACTTTTCCCAATATAGGGCACAAAAGTGTGTCTTGGAACGGGAGGTTGCACTGCTCGGTGGGTGGCCTGGGTTGGGAGAGGGTGGGGGACTCTTGCCACTCCCCCCCACCCCACCCCCTGCTCCTAAAGAGGGGCTATGTTCTGCTCCTGGTAGATAGCAACTTAGGTCAAGCACATGGCTAAATATAGCTGGTGTCCCAGCTGGGCTGTCATCGGGGCCGTCAGCGGCACTGTCCCAGGGCTGCGGACCAAGCGCCAGTCAAACTCGGTTACCGAGGAGGGGGCGGGGTTTTGCGTGGAGGAGGAGTCTCATTGCCCCTACTCCGATGTTAGGCTCAAGGACAGACCCTAGAGACCCGGCTGGGTTGGGAGGCAGCTGGGGCGTGGGGAGGGGATGCAGAGGAAGCTGAGATCAAGCCTCTGCCTCCTAGTCTCCGTGGCCTTGGGGCAACACCACCACACCCAGCAGCAGGACAAAGGTGAAGCTGCTGTGTGACCCCCGGCAGCCGTGGGACCCTGGGCAGCCACTGAGCCCCCGCCCCGAGCCACCAGCGACATCCTCTGTAAAAAGAAGTGATGGCAACTTGGTTTTTCCCAGTGTGTCATGGGTATAAGGGGACAGAGGCAGGTGCAACCCAGTGTGCAGTGCAGCTCAGGAAAGCCTCGAGCCTGGGGCGTGCAGCCTGCAAATGGCACAGACGGGACTTAAAGCTGCCTGTGGGGGTCACAGCCCCCGCCCCCGCCACTCCAGCCTGTCTGTCCCCCAGGTGATGGTCATTGCCATCATTGTCTGCTTCGCTGTTCACAGCATTCTCAAGGAAGGAACCGCTGAGGGGGCGGAGCCAAAGCTGGGGCTGGGCTGGGGTGGGGAAGCGGGTGCTTAGTGGGGACATCCTGGATGGAGCAGGTTGGAGGGATCCAGGGCCAGGCATGCTTTTCTCTACCAATACCCATGGACTTGTGCAGTCCACAGCCTGTGCAACTGAACGTTAGCCCTTGGAGACACAGCCTAGGCGTGCACACACTTCCTCCAGACCCCTCCTAGCATTGCTGGCTTGCAGGAGAGGTAGAGGGGCTGACAGGGTGGACTGGAAGCGACGTGTCTTTATCAGCACTGGTCCCCTTGGTCTGGTGGATGCCATGCGATCTAAGTATGGTTGGTGTGCATAGATTTGAATCATTCACTTATTGTAGGAGCACCAGCGTGGGCCAGGCCATGGGGATTCAGCAGCGGACTCTTTAAGACAGAATGCTGGGTCCCTCTACGGAGCTCGAGCCACGCCAGTCGTACCTTTGGGCTCCAGTGGGAGTTCTGCAGCATAGGAGGGGGCTGTCACTCAAAGTGGCCCCGGTCAGAGGCACCCTGGCAATGCCTCTTCTGCCAATGGCTCCCCGGCAGAGAGCTCAGCTGACATTGGCCTTGGCCTCCAGGTCAATGTTACAAAGGGCAAGAGAGGAGCAGGGGGCACAGGGGGAAGGAGGCGAGTCCTGAATCCTCCAGGCTGCTGTCTTCCATCCCACCGGGAAGCATCACTCCTGTGCGTGTTTGCACAGCCCTCTGCTCGGCACAGTTTATTCTCCAAAAGACAGTGGGATGCGCGGGCTCGGAGCCTGGGGGTGAAGCTCTCCTGTGTTTCCCGGGGAACGCACCTGCTAAGCATCGGTGCGTGTGTGTGTGTGAGAACATTTGCAGCCCTCTTGTGGATGGAGAAGGTGTAAGAATCAGGAGGGAGGCGTTTGGGGCATTCTTGGCAGAGAGAGAGAGAGAGAGAGAGAGAGAGAGAGAGAGAGAGAGAGGAAGAGAGACAGAGACGATGCAGCTAAGTAAGAGAGGCAGGTGCATCCAGTGAACCAGGCGCCTTGTACCTGCCTCCCCCACGGGGTAACTGAGGCTCCAGCTCACATGAGTGTTGGATGACAATGTTGGGCCCACTGTGTGCCTGGCTCCTGGGTGGTGCTCTTGGCTCTCCCTCTATTCAGTGCCCATGCGGCCATCTATTGTGTTAATTGAGTGCTTCCACGGCTTTTGAAGACCGGGTTCTGTGCCTGGATATATTGCCACATTAATAACTCCAGGACGTTCCAGGCAGCGTGCAAATAGTAAATTAGGGTGCGACGGGCCATATATTCAGCACACAGAGCTCAAGTGCCATTTTATTACATGCACCGTGGAATTAAAGGCTTAATTCTCCTTTAAAAGACGGCGATGCATCATTTCACGGGGCCAGGTAAAAACAGTTAGCCCAAGTGATTTATCCTTCGCTCCCCTGGAAGATGGGAAACCGGCATGCCAGGAGCTGGCTCTCGGTTATTCATCCGTGCCCGGAGGGTACTTGAGGCTTTTACTAGTCACCTGCTTCGAAGGACATGGCCAGGCCCTGGGCGTGGCCGGGAAAGGTGGTGGTGCAGCTGCATCCCCCCACCTGCCAGACAGGGATGTGGGCTGGCAGGACTGGCTCCGTGGCCAGGCAAGCTACCTGCCTCGTGGGTAAGTTGAGGTCGTCTTACCTACCAGACCAGGTCACGGCAGAGAGAAAGGTCTTCCATCTGCCGGTTCACTCCCCAAATGACCACAATGGCCAATCCAAAGCCAGGAGCCGGGAGCTTCTTCGGGTCTCCCACATGGATGCAGGTGCCCAAGGACTTGGACCATCTCCCAGGTGAGTTAGCATGGCACTGGATTGGAAGTGGAGCAGCCAGGACCCGAACTGGTGCCTATATGGGATGCCAGCTCTGCAGGCGGTGGCTTTACCCGCTATGCCACAGCGCCGGCCCTCAGCAAAATTGGGTTCATATCATTTTTAAAAAGATTTATTTATTTGAGAGGCAGAGTGACAGAGAGAGGAGAGACTGGGGGTGGGGAGAGAGAGAGAATCATCTGTGTGCTGGTTCACTCCCCAGATGGCCACAGCAGCCAGCTCGGGGCCAGGTCACAGCCAGAAGCCAGGAGCGTGAACAGCAGGGACTCAAGCGCTTGGGCCATCTTCAGCATTCTCAGCTGCCTTTTAAGTAAGCAGTTAGCTAGGGGATCCTGCATCGCAAGGCTGGGCTTCACCTCCCGAGCCGCAACACTGGCCCCTGAGCTCCTGTGCCTTTAGGATTTTGTGTTCTCTGTTCTGTTTTCCCACTTGATACTCTGCTGGGAGCATGGGCCCCAGCATTAGCAATGGTCCACAAATGTCTTTGCATGGCTGTGTCCTGCATTCCTTGGCTTGTGGCTTCATCACTCTGCTCTCTTCCACGGCCTTCTCTCTCTCTCCCTCTCTCCCTCTCTCCCTTTCTCCCTCTCTCCCTCTCTCTCTCTTTCTCAATGCCTTCTCCTCTGCAAGCACTCCTATCCCAGATGAGCCCGTATTCATGGACCCCATGGACTAGGATGTGGACACACCCTTTTTGGGCCCATGATTCAGCCCACAGCATCAGGCGTCCCAAGGCTCTCAGCAGTGGGGCCTGCTTCAGGAATCGGCCTAAGAATGTTTGATCTGTCTGAACGTGTTTCACGTAGGTGCACATGGGCGTCACCTTTTAACAGTTCTGTTTTAACAAACTCCCTGGTGGATGGCACTGGCTCTCTCTGCCTGGCCACCTGCCCCCTCGCCTTCCTGGGAGTGCCCCGGATTGGGCCTCAGTTCTAAGGGAGCACTGACCCTCACAGTATGGTGGGCCTGAGCCCCAGGGGCCCTGCTCAGCCCCTCGATGCCACAGGGGTCAATGGCACCACGTGACCCCCTCCCACTGTGCCTGTTTCTAGCCTCTTCTCATTCCCCAAGGAGACCCTGAGCAGGGCTCCCCTGCTCCTCACTGAGGCCTGGGGCTCCGACCCCATGGCTCCTTCCCCAAGCACCTGGCGTCCTCGAGTGGCCGGGGCTGCTGGAAACTCCAGGGAGGCCAGCAGCTTTGGTGAAGCCTCAGGGTCTCCTTGCCAAGGGTGGACTTCCCGGGTCGCTGCCCTGCAGGTCTGATGGTCTTATGAGCAGTTGGTGGGATTTCTAGGGGACGGACCCAAGGGCATCTGGCCAGCACACTGGTCTTCCACTGTGGGTATGAGGGTCCCCCTGGGAGTCCCCTGGGTTATTTCTGTCTCACTGTGACTTATGGCCATGCACACCTGTAACCAGGATGAGACAGAACCTGGCTATGTGCCTTCCCGGCAGGACCTGAGTCCTGGTAGGGAGCACCAAGGTCAGGCAAAGAGAACCGGGCCCTGGGAGCTCAGCTTTTGGGCAGCAGCACTACAGGTCCTATGTGGAGGGCAGGTGAGCACAGGTGGGGGGGATGCAGGTGAGCACAGGTGGGGGGAGGGCAGGTGAGCTCAGGTGGTGGGGAGGGCAGGTGAGCTCAGGTGGTGGGGAAGGCAGATGAGCTCAGGTGGTGGGGAGGGCCGGTGAGCACAGGTGGTGGGGGTGCAGGTGAGCACAGGTGGTGGGGAGGGCAGGTGAGCACAGGTGGTGGGGGTGCAGGTGAGCACAGGTGGTGGGGAAGGCAGGTGAGCACAAGGGGTGGGGAAGGCAGGTGAGCTCAGGTGGTGGGGTGCAGGTGAACACAGGTGGTGGGGAGGGCAGGTGAGCACAGGTGGTGGGGGTGCAGGTGAGCACAGGTGGTGGGGAGGGCAGGTGAGCACAGGTGGTGGGGGTGCAGGTGAGCACAGGTGGTGGGGGTGCAGGTGAGCACAGGTGGTGGGGAGGGCAGGTGAGCTCAGGTGGTGGGGGTGCAGGTGAGCACAAGGGGTGGGGAAGGCAGGTGAGCTCAGGTGGTGGGGTGCAGGTGAGCACAGGTGGTGGGGGGTGCAGGTGAGCACAGGGGGTGGGGAAGGCAGGTGAGCTCAGGTGGTGGGGGGTGCAGGTGAGCACAGGGGGTGAGGAAGGCAGGTGAGCTCAGGTGGTGGGGTGCAGGTGAGCACAGGGGGTGGGGAAGGCAGGTGAGCTCAGGTGGTGGGGGGTGCAGGTGAGCACAGGGGGTGGGGAAGGCAGGTGAGCTCAGGTGGTGGGGTGCAGGTGAGCACAGGTGGTGGGGGTGCAGGTGAGCACAGGTGGTGGGGAAGGCAGGTGAGCACAGGTGGTGGGGGTGCAGGTGAGCACAGGTGGTGGGGGTGCAGGTGAGCACAGGTGGTGGGGAGGGCAGGTGACCACAGGTGGTGGGGGTGCAGGTGAGTACAGGTGGTGGGGAGGGCAGGTGAGCACAGGTGGTGGGGAGGGCAGGTGAGCTCAGGTGGTGGGGAGGGCAGGTGAGCACAGGTGGTGGGGAGGATAGGTGAGCACAGGTGGTGGGGAAGGCAGGTGAGCACAGGTGGTGGGGGTGCAGGTGAGCACAGGTGGTGGGGAGGATAGGTGAGCACAGGTGGTGGGGAGGGCAGGTGAGCACAGGTGGTGGGGGTGCAGGTGAGCACAGGTGGTGGGGAGGATAGGTGAGCACAGGTGGTGCGGAGGGCAGGTGAGCTCAGGTGACGGGGGGTGCAGGGGTGACCTAACAACCCCTCCAGGGCCCGGGTGATACTGTGGGGCAGACAGGGGCTCTCTGCCTTGAGCAGAGTCAGCTCATGGGGAGGAGTGCTCACATCAGCCCGATGGGCAGCCCCACCTGAGTAGGTGCTTGTGGAGGTCTGGGTCGGGGGGATCGTTTTCCTGTCCCACAAGCTCGGGGTGGAGCTGAACCAGGTGTCGCTGTGAGACCCGTGGCAGGGGTGGGGTGGGGTGGGGTGGGGATGAGCCCTGGCTAAGAGCAGAGCGTCTAGAAAGCTGGGGCGCTCCCTCCCTGTCTGTCATGCCAGGCACATTCCAGGGCACTGCTGGCTGGAGGGATCCTGGGAGCCTTCCTGGAGCTCAGGGATGACCTGGAGCCCTCCCTGCTGGGCCTGGGCTCTGGGGAGCAGGGTGGGGACATCTGCAGTCCAGTCTGAGCAGCAGTACTGGGACCGCATCTCTCACGGCTTGCCCAGCCCGGCTGCACACGAGGGAGTCGTGCTCATAGGCCCTGTCTCAGCCCCTACTGCAGGCTTTCTCTGCACTTCCTGACCTGGGGCATCGTGACGGGGCTGCACCTGCAGAGGACCAGGCAAGAGCGCTTCTAGGACCCCCTGCAGGAGCCGAGGGACGCAGCTGAGGGTGATGACACTCACAGGTGTCGGGGGCAGCCGGGTCCTGCTCTTTCCAACATGGACACCAGGTGACACGGGCCTCCTGCCTTCCTCTGCTATGGTGGGGACGTGTGTGACTGTGTGCACCCATGTGAGGTTCTTGTGGGTGTCAGCTTGTGTGTGTGCAAGGGTGAGGGTGTGCAGGGGTGAATGTGTGCAGTCACATAGGTGTGAGTTTATTTGCATGTGAGTTTGTCGGTCTCTGCGCAGGTGAGTGTGTGTGTGAGTCTGTGTGCAGGTGAGTGTGGGTGTGGGTGAGTGTGTGAAGTGACACGTGTATACATGTGTTTGCATGCCTGCACGAGAGAGTGGGAGCGTGTGTGTGCTGGGGAGGGGCCTGCTGTCAGCTCAGTGGTGGTCACAGGAGGGTGAGGTGCCAGTTCCGGATGCTTGCGGTGAGCAGGTGCTGGCTCAGCACCCCGCCCCTCCAGGTAGGCATACCAGTGCTCCTGGTGTTGCACAGTCACGGCGTTGGGTCTGTCTCTCCAGCGTGCAGCTTGCATGAGAGACCCTCGCCACACCAGGAGCCCCTCTGTCCCACAGGTGGTGGTCAGTGTCCAGCTCAGCTCAGGTGCCCCTGCAGGTCCGGGAGACTGGCTCTTGGGGCTGCCTGTCCAGGACACTCTGTGAGGGGTGGTGACTGTCTGCAAGGGATGGGAACAGAATTTGTGGGGTGCTCAGAGGCTGTTGGAGAGACGTGGAGGGTGCAGCAGGGGGTCTGACCTATAGCAGCAGGGACAGGCCCTCAAAGGGAGTGGGGAGGACTTGGGGCCAGGGGCCGCTGGCCGGCCTCACACCTGGATGCTATGGAGAATCGGGAAGATGAGTGTGTTGTGCAAATTTGTGCATGTGTGTACACGGATGTGTGCATGTGTGTGCACCTGTGTCTCTGTGTGTGCACATGTACGTGTGTGTGTGTGTTCACTAGGGGCTCAGGAGGAGGACCAAGGGACCACGTTCAGTTCTGCTCAGTGGGAGATGAGCACAGCCCAGGGAAGAGAAGTGATGCCCACCCCCTGGAGAGGCGCAGCTGGCAGCTAGCGGCCTCCTCCCTCTCCCACTGGCAGTGAGGCCCTCAGGCCAGCCCCTGCCACAGCTGCAGCACCCAGGGAAGAAGGCAGAGCTCTCACACTTCCCCAGGTCTCCTGGGGCCTGAGCTGCATTGCTGTTTACGAAGAGTGGGTGGCGGGGCCGGCACTATGGCATAGCGGGTAAATCCACTGCCTGCAGTGCCGGCATCTCGTATGGGTGCTGGTTCAAGTCCTGGCTGTTCTACTTCCCATCCAGCTCTCTGCTGTGGTCTGGGAAAGCAGTAAAAAATGGCCCAAGTCCTTGGGCCCCTGCACCTGCCTGGAAAGACCTGGAAGAAGCTCCTGGCTCCTGGCTTCAGATAGGCACAGCTCTGGCCATTGCAACCAATTGGGGAGTGAACCAGTGGATGGAAGACCTCTCTCTCTATCTGCCTCTCCTTCTCTCTCTGTATAACTCTGACTTTCAATAAATAAAAAAAATTTAAAAAGACAAAGAGTGGGTGGAGGGGTCAGAGGAGCTACTACCCGGCAGGTCAGGGCATCAGCCAGCACCTGGCCATCGCTCTGAGACTTAGGCGTGATCATACCCATTTTAAAGATGAAGAAACTGAGAGGAAGCAGTGACTTGTACAAGACAAGCAGCAGCCGTGGCCCTGAGTGGGACTGGTTACCGTTTTCCATCCAATGGCCTTGACCCCACTTCTGCCTGACAAGTGAGTGATGACGACACGGGTTTGGTTCAGATCCCCTGACCAGGACTAACTGGGCCCACTTCTGGATGGAGTCAGGAGTCCGGAGGTGGGGAGAATAGAGTAGGAGTGGCGGAGTGAGTGTCGGCCTGGGCATCCCCATCAGACTGGGACCAGCCCTGGGGAGCACACAGTGAGCACCGAGCGCTGCCTGTGAAGCATGCACAGCCCGGGTGGTGCAGAACCCTGCAGGGCCTACAGAGTTCTCAGGGAGAAAGATCAAAAGGAAAGGAAGACCTGGGGTGTGAGCCTGGAGCTTGGGTCACACTCACTGCCTCTGCCTCTAGCCTCTGCAGCAGCCTGGCAGAGGAGGCCCCGCGACTCCCACTTCATGCATGAGGAGAGGAGCTCAGAGAGGCTGAGCGATCTTCTTAGGTCACACAGCTGGGAACGGAGCTGGGATCCGAGGCTTACGGATGCCGATTCCTTCTGAATCTGATTCTGTTGGAGCTGCAGTGTGTGCGTGTGTGTGTGTGTGTGGGGGGGGTGTTTACAGCACCTGCTGTGGCCACTGGTGCGACTGAGCCCAGAGCTGCCCTGGCGGAAAGCCTTTTGCTGGCCCCAGGCCCTCTTCGCTGGAGAGCTCAGCCCCTCCTCTCCCGAGACCTGTGGGACGGCGAGGGCAGGCTGCCTGTGTGCTGTGATTTCTTCTTGTCCAACTGCTCCTGCACCCTGGTCCAGCTCCCCCAGGAATCAGCACGGTCCCTGCCCACCCACAGCCCTAGGCGGTGTGCCCGGCTTCCTGCCCTGCCTTAAGACGCCCCCTGCTAAGTCCCTGTAGCCTGGTTTTGCAGAGGGAGCCAAGGTCACTGCGGGAGACAGCGGCCCACTCACCTCGCCCGCGGTGGCCCCCTGCAGGCGGCAGGGGCACAGCAGGTGCAAGGCGCCCTAGAAGAGCCGCGGGCTGCGAGCGGCGGGGTGGGAGAGCACACCCTGGTCACTCTCATTTCCTTTCTGGGAGCAGCAGCGAAGGGAGCGGGGTGGAATCCGCTCCCACTAAGCCGGGACCTGCCCTCGGCCCGAGACACCGGATCCGACTTGGAAGTCAGCTGGACATTCCTGCTCCGAAGAGCCCCGGGCAGGCGGGCGGGCTGGCGGGGCGCGGCCGCGGCTCCGCCCCCTGCCTTCTTCGCGGGCATCGCTCTCCTCTATCCCCCAGGGACCGGGCCTCTGACCTTGGTGGAGCCCTCGGCTGACCCCCGCGCCTGCCCTCTGGCTCCGTCCGTTTATAAATAGGCCCATTTCTCATCCTGCTCCTGGCCAGCGCGCCACGCCTACAGGGCAGATGAAACCCCAGGATTCCCTTTCCGGCCAAGGGCACGGCAGGACCCGACTGCTTCGTGGGCCTGAGGGATGAGATCACAGAATTCGCCTGCAAATAGCAACTCAGGCCCCAGGGTCAGGGCCCGAGGTGGCTTGCACGCCGGGCGCCTTCCTGTGGCCACCATGCGCCCGTGGCTTTCACATCAGCGTTCTGTTCGCTCAGGGTTCCAGAGCCCTAAGTCCAAGCTCAAGGTGTCAGCGGGGCCCTGCTCCTCTAGTGGGGCCCAGGGAGGAGCCCCTCCTTGCTTTGGCCCTGAGGTCCCCGCCTCCTGCTCCTCCGTGGGTCCCAGACACCCCTCCCCCTTTCTCTTACAGGAGGACACTGTGGCTGGATTCAGCTCACCCCAGGATGACCACATCTGTAGATCTGAGAAGGCTCTTTCTCCAAATAAGCTCCTAGCCCAGATCACACCGCTCAGGACGCGGGTGTGTGTTTTGGTGGCCGCCGCTGAGCCTGCAGCCACTTGTCATGAATGAAATTTTTACTGAGATGGTCGTTGGACCCAAGCAGGCTGAGAGAGGGGGCATGGAGCAGGGGGAGGCAGGGATGGGGCTGGAGTCCGCCTGCTCTGCCGGCCAGGGCACCTCCATCCCGGACAAGGCCAATCACGCTGACTCTGAAGGCAACTCTTTTTTTTTTTTTTTTTGACAGGCAGAGTGGACAGTGAGAGAGAGAGAGACAGAGAGCAAGGTCTTCCTTTTCCATTGGTTCACCCTCCAATGGCCGCCACAGCTGGCGCACTGCAGCCGGCGCACCACGCTGATCCAAAGGTAGGAGCCAGGTGCTTCCTCCTGGTCTCCCATGGGGTGCAGGGCCCAAGCACTTGGGCCATCCTCCACTGCACTCCCGGCCACAGCAGAGGGCTGGCCTGGAAGAGGGGCAACGGGGACAGAATCCGGCGCCCCAACCGTGACTAGAACCCAGTGTGCCGGTGCTGCAGGCGGAGGATTAGTCTAGTGAGCCTAAGGCAACTCTTTAATGGAGGAACAAGCAAGCCCTCATCCAGAGCTTGGGAGTGGGCTGGGTGTCCCCCTGGGCTCTGCAGGGGGCAGGTCAGCTACTCAACTATTGGCTGGGTTATAGGATCGTCAATAGATCCGGTGGAGCTATGACAGACAGCCGGAGGGGGTGGGCCCTACATGGATGCTGGTGAACCTGGCAGTCGTGGCGATGTGGCGTTATTTGTAGCTTGGCCCTTGGCCATGATGACATGCATGAAGCCCGGTCAGCGGTCACTGAGTCCTACTCTCCAATGACTGCTAATGACCGGGGTGTAGGCTTGGGGTGCCTGGAACTTGGGGGCCACACAGATCCCCCCTCAGTGTGTTCCTTCCATTCTGCCACTCATAGAACCTTTGAGAGGCTTGGGCCATCTTCTGCCCAGTGAGAGGAGGGAATACAAACCCACCTCACGGCATTGTTGCAATTCCAAGGCCTGGTGCAGTGCCCTGCACATAGCAGGTGCTCTTAAAATGACTGTTTCGATCTCCGTGTGAGCCTGCACCTCCTGCCCCTTAGTGCACCATATCCTGCCAGCACCTGGCTGCTCCCTCCACCTTGCCCCACCAAGACGACCCTGGAAAAGCAGTGGAAGACACCCATATGGGATGCAGGCACTGCAGGCTGGGGGTTTAACCTTTTGAGCCACAGCGCCAGCCCCCTATTTTATTTTTTTAAAAATATTTATTCATTTATTTGAAAGGCAGAGTTATAGTGAGAGAAGGAGGAGATCCACCATCCACTGGTTCACTCCCCAGATGGCAGCAGTGACCAGGGCTGGGCCAGGCTGAAGCCAGGAACTCCATCCAGGTCTCCCATGTGGGTGCAGAGGCCCAAGCCCTTGGGTCATTCTCCACTGCTTTCCCAGGGCACGAGAAGGGATCTGGATAGGAAGTGGAGCAGCCAGGACTCAAACTGGTGTCCATATGGGTTGCTGGAGTCTCAGCATGGTTGACCTTGACACTGGCCTTGACCTCCAGATTTGCGACAGAGTTCCTGTTGTATAAGCCGTCCGGGCTCACTCATTCAGGCATCTTTGAGTCCATTCCTGTAATCTCTCTTCTACTGCACTGTTCCATGTGTTTTAACCCCCGACCCATGCCGCATGGCCTGACTCACTGCAGCCTTCGGGTGAGCCTTGATGTACAGTGGAATGACTGCTCCTATTTCATTCTTGTTTTCTTGATTATGTTATTCAAGAGTTCATGCCTTTCAATATGCATTTTCGAATAACTTTTGCCTATGTCCACAGAAACCCTTGCTGGAATTTTGTTAGAAGTTGCCTTAAACCTATAGATATATTTGGAAAGAGTCAATGGATTTATTATATGGAGCCTTCCAACCCATCCGCATCATATTGCTCCCTTCATTGGGTCTTTTTTGATTTCTTTGGTCAGCATTTCGTAATAACATACAGTACCTGTATGCTTCATCAGATTTATGGCTAAGAGTTTCACTTTCTTTGGAGCAGTTAAAAAATTATTTGTTTTGTTTACTTGAAAGGCAGAGAGACAGAGATGAGGTGGAGAGAGAGAGAGAGAGAGAGAGAGAGAGAGAGAGAGAGAGAGGTCTCCTATCCATGGGTTCACTTCCCAGATGGCTGCAATGGCTGCGGTGAGGTCAGGCAGAAGACAGGAGTTGGGAAATCTCTTGCGCGTGGTAGCAGGGATCAAAACACTTGAACCATAATCTGCAGTCTCTCAGGGTGCTCCCGCATCAGCGGGAAGCTGGAATTGGGAATGGGAACTGCATCTTCACCATTCAGCCCAAATGCCCACCACCGGAGCGACTGTTCATGGTATTCAGTTTTGCATTTGAGTTTCAAAATGTTCATTTGTGCATGTAGAGATGCAGCTTATTTTGTGTGTTGCTCTTGTATTCTGCTGTACTCATTGATTCGTTCTGAATGAGAAAAAAAAAGTAGATTCATTAGGATTTTCTGGGTAGACCCTCCTGCTGTTGCAAATAGGGACCATTGTACTCCCTCATTTGCAACCTATGTGCCTTTTGTTTTCTTTTCTGAGCTCTTGAAGTGGCTATGATGTAGGCAGGCAGGTAGGATAAATTTGATTAGACTACTGGGGCTAAGCCTCCTGTGGCCGCTTATTACCATACACTGGCTCCACGTGGTTCCTGGCCTGCTCTCTGCCTGGTATAGACCCAACTCAGCTTCTAAACTTCTCTTCCTCCCCTAAATAAAGCCCTCACTTTCCTGTGCACTTCTCCCACTGAATAAAATCCTTAAAAACATACCATGTTGTCTGGTCTATTTGAGCCAGTATTCAGAATTCTGTGAATATGTGGCAAGAGCCCACTGGCTTATTCATATTGGAAATTATGAAGAAGTAGTCTGATATCAGCTAGACCTTTGGGTACTATGTGGAAATAGGAGTAAGAACAGACATCCCTTGTTCCTGATCGTGGCAGGAGTGGTCCCAATTTTTCACTCGTGAGTGTGGCGTTAGTTGTAGGTTTTTGGAAATGCCCACCTTGAGGGGCTTTCCTTCTGCTTCTAATTTGTGGGAGGTATTTTTTTTCCTCTTAATTGTCATCATAAGCTATTGTTGCATTTTGTCAAATGTTTTTCCTATGTCAATTGATAGGATCATATGATTTTTCATCGTTAGTTTGCTGATGTGGGTCACATCAATTGATTTCTACATGTTGAATAAGCCTGTCCACTTGGATTCAGTTTCACTTTGGTCGTGATGTGTAACTCATTTTATGCATCATTGAATTCCACTTGCTAATCCTGTGTAGAGGAACTTTTGCATCTAGGTTTGTATGGATAGTGGTCTATGGTCTTCTTGTGATGTCTTTGGTATCAGAGTAATATTGATCTCATATTGGTCTCATAGATTCAGTTGGGGATTTTTCCTTCTTCTACCATCTTAGGATTGCACACAATTGATACAATTAATTTATGTGTTTGGTAGATTCCCCAGTGAAGCCATTGGGCATAGATACTTATTTGGGGGAACTTTCAGATGACAAATTCAATTTCTTCCATGGGTCATTCAGTTTCTGTGTTTCCCTTGGGTTGAATGTCAGTTGTGGCTTTTGAGGACTTGGTCCACTTCTTCTAAATTGTTGGATGGTGAGTGTGAGGTTGTTTGTTTCCTTGATCACGTTTCCGGTGGCTGCAGGACCTGTAGTGAAGTCTGTTTCCGTCCTCAGTTGGTTACTTGGGTCTTCTCTCCTCTTCTCCCCACCAGTCCTACCTGAAGTTCATCAGCGTTAGAGGTTTTCTCTCAGGACCTGGGCTTTGGTGTCACTGACTTTCTCTCCTTTCCTCCTTCAAGGTCATTCATTTCTGCTAGTTAAAGATGTTTCCTTGCTTTGGGTTTATTTTGGTTTCCTTTGCCAGCCTCTTGAGGTAGGAACTGAGATTATTGATTTGAGAGTTTCCTTTTTGTCCAGTGTAGTGCCGCATACCTCCCTGGAGGATAGGTTCACTGGGTATAGAACTTGAAAAATGTGCCACTTCCACCTGGATGCCATAGCTTTGGATGCGAAGTCTGTCATAATCCAAATTAAGAGTGCCACTTCCCTGTGGTTGTTTTTTTTTTTTTTTTTTTTTTTTTTATAGGCAGAGTGGACAGTGAGAGAGAGAGACAGAGAGAAAGGTCTTCCTTTTGCCGTTGGTTCACCCTCCAATGGCCGCCGCGGTCGGCGCGCTGCGGCCGGCGCACCGCGCTCATCCGATGGCAGGAGCCAGGAGCCAGGTGCTTTTCCTGGTCTCCCCATGGGGTGCAGGGCCCAAGCACCTGGGCCATCCTCCACTGCACTCCTGGGCCACAGCAGAGGGCTGGCCTGGAAGAGGGGCAACCGGGACAGAATCCGGTGCCCCGACCGGGACTAGAACCCGGTGTGCCGGCGCCGCAAGGCGGAGGATTAGCCTGTTGAGCCACGGCGCCGGCCCCCTGTGGTTGTTTTTAAGAACTGTTTTCTTTGCCTTTAATTTTCAGAACTCAATTGTCACGTATGTTGGTGGTCACGTATGTTGGTGTGCCTTCTTCTGGTTTGACCTGCTTGGGGTTTTCTTACTTTCTGGAATCTGTAAACTTTATGCTTTTCACCAAATGTGAGAAGTTTTCAGCTGTTACTTCCTCAAGCACTTTTTAAAAATAACTTTTAATTCTTTATTTTATTTGAAATGCAGACAGACACACAGAGAGCTTTTCCATGCATTGGTTCACTCTTCAATTTCAGGGCTGCACCAGGCCCAAGTCGGAACTTGATCCAGGTCTCCCGTGTGGGTGGTAGGGACCTGATTATGTGATTGTCACCACTGCCTCCCAGGCTGCACCTCGGCAGGAAGCTGGATTGGAAGCAGAGGGGCCGGGACTTGAACCAGGCACTCCCGTATATTGGATGTGGGCGCTCCAGTGTTGCACCGAGCACCCACCTCTCAAGGACTTCTAAGCTCATTGCCTCTCCCCTTTTCCTCTAGGACTCCAATAATGCAAATATTATCACTTTTGTTCATGTCTAACAGGTCTCGTGTCTGCTAATTTCCTGTTTAGGTGGGGTTAACTCCCGTGATCCGTCTTCTAATTTATTTACCCTATGTTTTCTCTGCGCTCATATCAGGCCTGCCCAGTGAAGTCTTAAACATTTTTGGTGTGTTTTACAGTCCTATACGTTCCATTTTCTTAGACACATTGTTAACATACATTTTGTTTTTTTCAAGCTTCGAGAGAATTCAGTTACTGGTTAAATCAGTTTGATAATAGGTGCCTTCTGATGTTTTTCAGATAGGTCTAGTTTCTGATTCATTTCTGTGTTAGCATAAGTCTATTGTCTTCTCATTTAAGTTACAATTTTAAGGACATTTTATTAATAAAAGAGAACAGATTTCATATATTTCCAAGGTACAGTTCTAAGATGATAACCATATTCTTTCCCTCTTCCTCTCTCCCGCCCTCAACCCCCCTCCTCCTCCCTTTCTTTTTTTCTTCAGTTTTTTCAGGAATGTACTTTCAGTCCACTCCATAATTGCAGGCTTATTGCTCCACTAGCCACAACATTCAACAAGTAAAAAAGTAGAAAGACCACCGTTTCAGGGTATAAACAAGGGCTAAAAACAACAATCAAGCCATAAGGCGATCATTTCATTCCTATACATTTTTAATTTTCCATATTAACTACCACACATCAGAAAAAATGTTAGTTATGATTTTCCTGGCTCAGTTATAAGGAGTGCTTTTTTTCTTTTTTAAATTTTATTTATTTATTTGAGAGACAGAGTCACAGAGAGAGATAGAGGCAGAGAAAGGTTCTCCCTCTGCTGGCCTGAGGACTTGGGCCATCTTCTCCTGCTTTCCCAGGCCACAGCAGAGAGCTGGATTGGAAGTGGAGCAGCGAGGACTCGAACCAGCGCTCATATGGGATGCCAGCACTGCAGGCAGCGGCTTTATCGGCTACACCACAGCGCTGGGCCATTCGTAATTATTTCATAAGCATAGATCCTCTTACCCTTTTCTGTTCTGACCTGTCACTGGGAACTTAGCTCTGAGTTCTGGAACCTTTTAGAAGTCCTGGGTGGTAGTGCTCGCTCCACTGGTGGAGCAGCTGGGGTTCTCTGAGAGCAGGCAAGGGTGGCGTTCAAGGAAGACTTTTCTGGCAGTAGAGTGTGTGCGTTCAAGGGCAGGGGGAGTAGTCCCCCTAGGCCAGAAGCAGGAATGCTGGCTGGGAGGTGACTGGGGAGGGGGGCTTCTTACCAAGGAGGCTGTGCCAGTGGTGCTGCTGTGCTGTGGGCAAACAAATGCCTGCTTCCCTAGTCTGTGGACTCTGGAGAGGTTTGCCCCCCCCCCCCTTCCGCCGCTGGCTCCTCTCCTCGCCCCGACTTGTGTGGCTGGGCGGCCTCCCTTGCTCCTGATCTCCTCTCCGGGCACCTGTTGGGATCCGCCCACTTTGTGCTCCTGAACTTGTACTCTGGCGACAAACTCAGCCCTGCTGGCTCCACAGTGTGGCCACCCGGTGCTGGTGCCGGCGCTGGTGAGACCAAGTTCACTGTGTGTGTCCCCCGGCTGGGAGCCCAGGCTGCTGGCCTTTCTTTGGAGAGGCCCACTGGGGACCTCAACTTGGTTCTTAACAATCCCAAGCCAACAGTACCCTCTGCAGCCTAGCCTGGTCTTGTATGGACCCCACACCTGTGATCCAATAAAGAGATTCTTCTTGCAAACGAAGACCCCTTCCTGGCGCGGGGGGCGGGGGGGGGCAAGCTGGAGAATTCTGAAAGCAGGTCGGGCCTGGGGGCATCCCATGTCATTTTGCCACTGCTTCTGTCTTCCCCCAGGGGAGCAGAGAGAACACAGTACTGTTAGAATCCACCAAGTAGTGCCTCATTGCTCTGCCCTCAACACAGACAGATTGACCTGGGAGCCGTGTCTACACAGCGCTCATCGTCGCTAATGAGAACAGCATAGCCTTGGGCGGGATGGTCCAAGGTGCCCAGCAAAATGAATTCTGGGTCTCAGGTGAGAACTCCAGTTCTGAAGGTCTTGCATGAGCTAATGACACATCTTGTGCCGGTTTGCGGCCTCCCGCTAATGTCCACGCCCGTGACCTGATGGTACCCTGGAGATTTTAGGATTGGTACATATATTAGTCACTGTAATTAAAATCCTGGTGTTATCGTCTCTATTATTGGTATGGCAGCTTGTGATGTGTTTAATGCTCCCAGTTTCAGAATTACTAAAGCTACTGTCCCCGGGCCGGCCAAAGTGATGTGCAAAGTAAGAATCGGATCTTATTCCCTCCTGTGGGGTGAGTGGGGAGGAGGGTGCACAGGGGGGATTTTCTTATAAAGAGACCGAAAGCCAAATAGAAGAATTCCAGCTGTGCACCACGAAAGTTGAAATGGTTTGTTAGGATCATTAATATTGCAATGAAAACTAATTAAACCTGGAGCCAGAAGGAGTTCATTAGTGGTTTGGAGCCCAGCATACTGCTTCTGCAAGTGTTGGTTAGCGCACAGGGAACTTGGAGAGTTGTCAGCGGGGGGCCTGCGGGTCACATGCCTTGCCTCCTTGCGGCCTCTAGGGGGAGCTTGCGCTGATGACAGGTGCAGGGTAGACAGGAGCCGAGAGATTTCCTTTGGGTCCCCTTCTCTCCAAGGGGGACCTGGGCGTGGCCACACCTGTCTGGGTTGGGCACCCCATGCAGGCTACTGAGAAGGCACTTTCTCAAGGCGAGGAGGGAAGGGAGGTGGCAGGCTTTCTTGCCAAATCGCTCCACACCACTGGAGCAGAAGGAGACCCACAATGCCCGTTGGTCTGAGTTTCCGGCCCCAGCAGGAGTTTCACACACATGAGCTCCGCATCTCTTTCTCTCCACATTTGTCACAAGAGATCCTTTCTCTCCCCCTGTCAACTGGCTGGGAGACAGAAGGCTGTGTGTCGTAGGCTGGGTTTTCCCAGGAAGCACACGATGAGGTAGAGATTAGCGGGTGGGGTGTTTATTGAGGAGGATCCTAGGGACCAACCCCATGGCAGGGAGGGGATAGAGGCAGGTGTGGGCAGAAGAAAGCATGGAGGTGCAGTCCAGCCCAGTGCAGATGGGGCTACGTAGGGCGAGACCCAGATGTGTCATTAGCTCATGCAAGACCTTCAGAACTGGAGTTCTCACCTGAGACCCAGAATTCATTTTGCTGGGCACCTTGGACCATCCCGCCCAAGGCTATGTGACAGAACAGGGAAACCTCCATCGTGGAGGCTTAGAAAAATCTGGAGCCACGCAGTTCGGGTGTCAGCATGGGGCAGGTCCCCTTCTTTCTTCTACACACCCACAGGTGGCTTTCATCCTCACAGTCCCAGTTGGTTGAGGAAGCTCCAGCCATCACATCAGCATTCTAGGCTGGCAGAATGAAGGAGGTATATGGTGGAAGGCTGACTGGGGAGAGGGTGGAACAGTCACAGGGCCGCCGTGGACTGCAAGGGAGATCAGTACATGGAATAGCTGTGGCTTTTCTCTTCCCTGGGCAAAACCCCCAAGCAGGAGTATACAGCCAACCCAGCAGGGAAAAGCAACGGATTGCATGGGCAACCACGTGGTGAGCTCAAGGGAAGAAACGCAGGCTCAGGGGTTACGTACCAGCTGACTCTGTGTGCACACCGTTCTTTTCTTTTTCTTTTAAGATTTTATTCACTTATTTGAGAGGCAGAGTTACAGACAGAGAGAGGGACACAGAGAGAGAGGTCTTCCATCTGCTGGTTCACTCCCCAAAATGGCCACAACGGCTGGAGCTGGGCTGATCCAAAGCCAGGAGCTTCTTCCAGGTCTCCCACATGGGTGCAGGGACCCAAGCACTTGGGCCATCTTCTACTGCTTTCCCAGGCCACAGCAGAGAGCTGGATTGGAAGTGGAGCAGCCAGGACTCAAACTGACACCCACATGGGATGCTGGCACTGCAGGTGGCAGCTCTACTCGCTACGTCACAGTGTGGACCCCTAGCCCATATTTTTATTGGTTTCTTGCTCCTTGATTTTTTTTTCCTTTCTGATTTGTTCTTAAAATAATTACTCCAATTTGCCCTGGCTTTTTTGATTTTTTTGGAAAATGTGGAGTTCCAATATAAGTCATGTTTGGCATGGATTCACTTCTTTTTTTCTAAGGCTTTCTTTATAAATAAAAATATCATCTGTCGCCGAATCCATTCATTTAGCCTTGGGTGCGATGCTCCTTCATCATCTTCGTAGCTCTTGTATAAATTTGAGGTTTCTTTCCGGGCCTATTTAGTCTGTTGCATCGATCTATTTTGCAAATTCTTCTGCCAATAAAACACTTAATTCTTGGAACTTTCGAACACACTTTAAAACCTGGCAGAATCATCGCTGCTGCTTTTAAGCAGGGCTTCCAACCTTTCTCACTTGTTTAGTTCGTAAAGTTTAGAATTATTTTATGAACATGGCTTCATTAAAAAAAATTCCACTGGCCTGTTGATAGCGTTGTATGAACCAATTGGAAACCAATGCGCTAATTCATTCATTTTCGCCTGTTTGTGAGACCCTGTGGCCACTTGCCATTATTATGGCAATTTCTCTTTTCTACTTCAGAATAAAACATTGCATTGCATATTTCAGAAAATTCTGGTGTTTTCTTCATACGGATGGCACACGTGTGTTGTAATAGTTGTCCCGGGGAATTTTATGCCTTAGACATCTATGAAGAAGTCGTTTCATTGGTATGCCTTTTGAGTAATGATTGCTGGTATTTAGCAATATCCTATTTTTTAAAAATCTTTTTGTTTTTATTTCTTTGACAGGTAGTTATAGACAGTGAAAGAGAGAGAGAGAGAGAGACAGAAAGAAAGGTCTTCCATCTGCTGGTTCACTCCCTAAATGGCTGCCACGGCCAGCGCTGCGCTGATCCGAAGCCAGGAGCCAGGTGCTTCTTCCTGGTCTCCCATGCCGGTGCAGGGCCCAAGCACCTGGGCCATCCTCCACTGCCTTCCTGGGCCACAGCAGAGAGCTGGACTGGAAGAGGAGCAGCCGGGACAGAACCCGCCCATATGGGATGCCGGCACTGCAGGCAGAGGCTTAACCAAGTGAGCCACGGCGCCAACCCTAGCAATACCCTTGCTTAACATTTATTTCTCTCGCACCCAACAATCATTGACTTAAGTGCTTTCTGGTCGACTTGCCTGAGTCTTTGGCTTTTGATCATAATAATCTATAAATAGCACAGCACGGCACCTGCTCCTTTGGCAGCCATTCCTGTCCCACTCCACACACCTCATGTCCCAGCCAGATCCCCAGGCGGGGCTCATGAGCGCGGGCAGTGGTAGGTTTCTTTTCTTATGCTTCATTTCAAATGTAACGAAGCTGGATATTAATGAATTAAGCATTATTTGCCCGTGACAATGCCTTTCACCATCCCAGAATCTATCACTCAAGTCCCAAATTCATAGAAAAGTCATCTTGGTGTCCAGTTTCATCAAATGTCTTCACAGTGTGTTAACATTAGGATTTTGTGATCCAGCTCATGGGTGCATCACTAGATTTCTTAATCATTCATCTTGCGTTTCTCACATAAGGTCATTTCTATCCTGTTATAGATTTTTATTGTATGATCACACTTGATGGTTAGGATTAGAGATGATTTATTTAAAAAGCAGAGTGACACAGAAAGAAGCAGAAATAGAAAGAAAGAGAGAGAGAGAGACAGATGTTCCATCTTCTGGTTCACTCCCCGAATGGCCCCAATGGCCAGGACTGAGCCAGGCTGAAGCCAGGGCCTGGGAACTCCATCTGGGTGTCTCAGGTGGGGGGCAGGGGCCCAAGTACTTGCACCATCGTGCACTGCTTTCCCAGGTGCACGAGCAGAGAGTTGGATCTGCTTCCTAGACTCAATCAGGACTCCTGTAAGGGAGGCCGCCATAGCAAGCTGTGGCTTAACCGGCTGCATCACAGCGCCAGCCTTAGTGGCTAACATTTTTGCCAGAACTGGCTCCCGACATCGCAGAGTCCAGGGCAAAATGAAAGGTGGCACCCTGTGTTTAAAAAGTCATGAGAGCTTTGAGATGGTGGAGCAGAGCGTCTGTCACCATCTGTTGTTGCTGCGCAGGTGGCACAGCAGGAAGCCAGCTCTGGTTCTGGCTTGTATATCACACAGGAACTTGAACTTGACCCAGGGTCGACTCCTAGTGCTGTGGCGGTCATGTTTGGAAATCGGGTTTATGATGTTGGCCTCAGACAATGACTGGCGTGGTTCCCCCCCACTCCCCTCCCCGTCCCCGTCTTTCACCCTCCAAGTTCAAGTCCAGTTCACTGGGCACGGGGATTACATGTGGAAGAGAACATGTAGGCTTGGCCATTTGTCGGCCAGATCGTTTGAAAGAATTAAGAAAAACAACTTCCCCGTGAAGTGCTTTCCCATCCAGGCGTCCTAGCTGATGTTCTAAAGCCATTTTTAGTCATTTGCTTTTTTAAAATTTTCCCTCGCCCCTTTTTCTTGCAGTCTCACCAGCACCTTCCACCCAGCTCCTCCTCTACCCGGGAGGCTTTTCTGTTGTTCATTCTGCGCTCCGTGTTGATTTCTGCTCGCATTTCTGGTGCTCCCATCTGCTGGTCTTGCTTCGATTTGTTTTGGCTTTTTTTTTCTCCTGCTAACTTTTCATGCTCTTGAGTAAATTTGCCTTTTCTTCGTAGATTATAAATTCTGCATTTTTGTTTTTGTTGCCAGTAGTTGCTCTTGTGGCTTAAAAGTTTCAAGAAGAAATTGAGAGTTGCCCCTTTTAATTGGCAGAAGGCTTAATTTGTTTGCCTAAACTTTGTTATTAATGCTTATGTGTAGGATATTCTCTTTCAGACTATTGGGTGTATAATTTTGTTTTTTAAAGCTTTGTATTTTCTTTCCTTTTTTAAAAAGATTCATTTATTTATTTGAGAGAGAGATTTCTTTTATCCCCTGGTCCAGTCCCCAGCTGGCCACAATAGCCAGGGCTGGGCCAGGCTGAAGCCCGAAGCCAGGAACTCCATCTGGGTCTCCAATGTGGGTGCAGGGTCCCAAGCCCTTGGGCCATTTTCCACTGCTCTCCCAGGTACATTAGCAGGGAGCTGGATCAGAAGTGGAGCAGCCGGGACTTGAACTGGCTAATTCCATTCCCCCATGCTCTTCCTGAAGCGCGAGTCTGCGGGCACTCAGCAACCCTGCAGCCCAGGAATGGAAGCTCGGGGACCCCCTGGGATGGTGCGATCCTTTTTCACTCTGGATCTCACTTGCTCTGAAGAGACTCTGTCGACTGCCACTGCTTTGCTTTCCGTCTGCTGGCTCCTAGCAGGGCAACCGGCCGAGTGGCTCCTTCTTGTCTTTGCAGGGGCTTCGCTGTATCTAGAAAGCCCAGCCAGCTCCTCGGACCCCCAGCTTCCTGCCACCCCTGGGGAGAGGAAAAGCGAGATCAGGAGATCACGTGTGGGAGATGCTGAGCTGAGTGGCCCGAGGCTGGCTGCCTTCCCGACCCACCCTTTAGGATCAAACAATAAAAACGCCACCTGCTGCAAGGTTGTTAATGACCGCGGGGTTGGGGTGGGGAGCCGAGGTCTTGGGATTGTTGGCTGTTCCATGTGCCAGATGTCTCCCCTGGACCCTGGGACCCTGGGGCGAGGCACAGGAGCTCCACCCAGCACCAGGGACTCAGCTGACATCTGGACGCCCATCAGACATGCTGAGCCCACCGGCAGCATAGGGCTGCTGCCCTCCAGGAGGGCGGCTAAGTGACAGCGATAGGTACCCTTGCATGGGTGTTGAGGGTGAGCCTGAGCCATTCACCCAGGGCCTGCATTGCACAGCGAGCCAGGAGGGAGGCCGGTTACCATCCCCATCCATGCTGGACTGCAATTTGAAGGGCTTTGATTCCCATTCTCAGGCTGAGTCCTGGACCTTCCTGGGGGTGGGGTGGGTCTCAGAGGAGGACCCTGGCCCTCCCAGCTCTGAGCAGCTGGGCCCAGCCTGGCCCCACCCAGAGGCTCATGAGGATCCAAACTTGGCTATGCAAGGACTCCTGGCTGAGCAGCCCCAGGCTGGATGCGAACTCCTCCAAAAGTGAGAGAAGCACTTTCTCCCTTCCCTGGGGTGCCCTGAGCATGAAATATTTACTGGTTGTCAAGCACTTTATAGGGTTCAGTATCATTACACAGGGACCACAGGGCTCAGACGCAAGCCTGGAAGCCTGACAGGGGACGCTGTTACTATTAAGCATTTATATAGCACTTTACTTTGCCGAGCGCTTCGCAACCATTTATTAGTTAATTCTCCCAGCACTCTGGATCTGTCAGCGGACTTTGGCTGCCACCCTCCCCCCAGCCTGCAAATGAGGTTGCTGAGGTCAGGAGAGGCCGGTGGCTGTGCCGCAGCTCTGCCCAGTGCCGAGCTCTGGTGGCCCAGAGCGCAGGCTGGGTCTTGTGCAGCTTGCACACCGCGGGCTCACTATAGGATTCATTTCTGACCACCCTGCCTTGCACCAGGCCAGTGCCCCCCCTTCCTGGTAAGACGCCCTGAATGGGACTGCTCTAATTCAGGACCTCAGCGACATTTCCCTGAATTTACAACCTTCCGTGGGCACGAGGGGTGGAGCGTGGGCTTTGGAGACAAAATCTGATGGTGCAACTTGCGAGACTTGGGATCCGAAGCACATTTTGGAATGCTGGCGAAGCGCGCGGCCCTGTGTATCAATTAGGGGTAGAAAAACCGGCCGGGCTGTGGGGGCCAGGGATGAGAGGTATCACGTGGAGAGAACTTAGCATGAGAGAAGGGCTCAGTGCTGGCAAGCTGGGAGCCTCTGGGGTGTGTCACGGCACAGAGACTCTCGCTTCCAGGATGACACAGTTAGTCCACGGATGTGACACAAAGGAAGCATTGGATCCAAGAAATCCCCTGGAACTCTACGTATGTCCTGCCTTTAGCTTGGGAGCCTGGGGTAGAAAGCTAAGGGGAAGAAAAAGGGCAGAAGCTGCCCTAATTGCCCTTATGTGTTAACAAGTCACACCGATTGGAATCCACACTGCACTTCAATAGCATCACTGCTTAATTAACAAATGCTGGGGCAGGCGTTGGGGGTTAAGCCACAGCCTGTGTCCCCTGTGGGCACTGATTTGTGTCCTGGCTGCTCCACTTCTGATCCAGCTCCCTGACAACGCGCTTGGGAAAGCAGCAGAAGACTGGCCCAACTCCTAGGGTCCCCGCACCCACTTGGGAGACCTGGATGAAGTTCCAGGCTTCTGACTTTGGCTTGGCCCAGCCCAGGCCTCTGTGGCCATTTGAAGATTGAACTAACGGATAGAAGATTCTGTGTATGTGTGTGTGTCTGTAAATCTACATATCAAATAAGCAACTAAATCTGTTTTGAAAAGATTAACAAATGTTTGCTAAGCGCCTACCGGGAAACACACAGGTTTAGGAGTTAAGGGATTCAGCAGCAAACAAGGGAGACAAAACCTTTGCTCTCATCGATCCAAGAACTACAAGAGCGATGGGAAGCCGATGAGGCCACGAGCAGGAAGAAGTGTTGTAGAGGGACGGAGGGATGGAGGGAGGGCATGTGCAAATGCCCAAAGGAGAGAAAGCTCCAGAATGTTCCAGCAGCCGAGTGAAGACCTCTGTGGCTGGGGTAAGGAAGGCAGCAGCAAGACCAGCTGGGCCAGGACTGTCGGTGGGAAAATGGAAGGAACAGGCAAGTTGAATTTGATGCAAGAAAGCTTTGAACACCATGCATATGAGGGAGTCTCCAGAGAGCTCACGGGGGAAGCATGTTATAAAAAAACCTGGGTGCTAACTTCAAGGTTTGGACCAAAATGACTTTATCTTTTCCACTTCCGTGAACTTTTGAAAGCAGCCTCATAGCTGCTCAGCTCAGGGTGGAGAGAGACACCTGTGGATCCAGGTTCCCCCTCCCTACACCAGACTCCAGCCAGATCTTGACGATGTGATGGGTACCCCACAGCCAGGTAAGAAGGGTGACCCAGCCAAACTGGGTGTTCACAGTCTGGTCGGAGAAACAAGACTTCCCTGCCTTAGAAAGTACGTTCATGGGGGCTGGTGCTGTGGTGTAGCGGGTAAAGCCACCGCCTGCAGTGCTGGCATTGCATATGGGCACAGGCTCGAGTCCTAGCTGCTTCTCTTCTGATCCAGCTCTCTGCTATGGCCCGGGAAAGCAGTAGAAGATGGCCCAAGTCCTTGGGCCCCTGCACCCATGTCGGAGACCCAGAAGAAGCTCCTGGCTCCTGGCTTCGGATCGGCTCAGCTCCAGCCGTTGCGGCCAATTGGGGAGCAAACCAGTGGATGGAAGACCTCTCTCTCCCACCCTCCCTCCCTCCCTCCCTCCCTCTCTCTCTCTCTGGGTAACTCTGACTTTCAAATAAATAAAATAAACCTTAAGAAAAAAAAAAAAAGAATGTACGTTCACGGAGTCGTAAACACCAGATCTGAACCCGCCTTCACACGTGACCTGCCTCCCTACGGTCGCTCACGGTGACAACTGATACAAGGACCAGGCTTCATGAACTTAACTCTGACAATGTGTGGTTAGGAACCCTGGTGGCAGGGGAACCCACTGTTGAGAAGCTTGGAGGAAAGATTCAGTTGAGGATTGAGGTTTTGTGTGGATACATTGTTTGTCTTCCATATGATAAAACAAAGGCAGCCAACTAAGGAAAGGCAAAGCATTGGCCTCTTACACACCAGCCATTTGTAATAGCAGGAAGTTTATAATTAATATGCACTCCCCATGTCTTCTCTCTCTTGCTCACAATTTCAGCGCCATGCTTGCAGATTCGCTTGGCTCGCGTTCAGATAATGTGCTCAAGGGGGATAGTAACGGCTTTGAAATGTTTTCATCTCCAGGAAGTCTTCATGCCCTGGGCTCCCCACCTGTGTTGGATGGAGCTGTTACAAGGGGAGGGGGGGCAACAAAACCCCTCCCAGTAAGTTTCATCAGAAAGGGGATTTTAAAATCATACTCGTTTGCTTACAGGATCTCCTGGGAAAACCCGGGAATGAACTTGGCTGCCACACAGCCAGGAAAATTGCCCAAGCATACACGAAGTTGTTCTAGCAAAAATGCTTGACACCCGTGGCTCCGGGGCACTCAAAATCCCTTCTCAGCTGCTCAGAAGAGCCAGTTGCTTCTGCGGTCATGCTTTCTGGAAGTCAGCATGTCCTGTCATGTAGCCAGTCTCCTGTTCCCTGCATCTTCCAAGTCTTGAGCCGGCGTGTGAGATATTAGGTCACTCGTGAGACCCCATCTGCAAAGGAGCCTGGGAAATGTAGTTTCTAGCCTCCTGCTGGCTACAGAGCAGAAAGTCTTCTTAAGGAAGGTGGCTGAGAGATCTACTCCTAAGGTTTGCCACGTGGTCCATTATAGCAATAGGGGTCAGTCCTGGTGGACAAGAGGAACAGGGACGACAAGACAGTCAAGTCAAGGTCTTCCTCCTCTCCCCTCCCTCCGGGGATACAGCTTGGTGGGGTACAAATCCTGAACATACCTCCCAACTCCTGACGTATCAGGAATTCCTAGCCCACTTTCTTGCATGCCTTTCTGGGAAGTTCTAGATCTGAAACCAGAAACCAGCAAGTTGCTCTCCTTAATAGAAAGGAGCAGCCAAACGAGTGCCCGAGGAACACCTCGGAGTGGGAGCTGCTCCCAGAGGACATTACAGCAGAGATGGGCAAACTTTTCTTAAAGGGCCAGGTACTCAATATGTTAGGCTTTACGGGTCCTGTGGCTACTCATGTCTGCCCTGCAGCTGGGTGGCAGTGCTAGGTAAGGCGTGGGTGAGCAGACGTAGCCAGTAAAGCGGTGGCTGTGTCTGCTGGACTCTGGGAATGCTGAAAGGGCTGGGGACTCAGGTAGGGGGAGGGAGACCCCCGACTAGCAGCCTGAATTCCTCATGTGGGGTGCTCGGTCCATTATGCAGAACAGGGAGGTAGTTCCATACAACCAGTGCAGCCCTCCTGTAGACTTTTCTTTTATTGACAGGCAGAGTGGACAGTGAGAGAGAGAGACAGAGAGAAAGGTCTTCCCTTTGCTGTTGGTTCACCCTCCAATGGCTGCCACGGCCAATGTGTTGTGGCTGGCGCACCGCGCTGTTCCAAAGGCAGGAGCCAGGTGCCTCTCCTGGTCTCCCATGGGGTGCAGGGCCCAAGCACCTGGGCCATCCTCCACTGCCCTCCCGGGCCACAGCAGAGAGCTGGAGTGGAAGAGGGGCAACCAGGACAGAATCCGTTGCCCCGACTGGGACTAGAACCCAGTGTGCCGGCGCTGCAGGTGGAGGATTAGCCTATTGAGCCGGGGCGTCGGCGACTTTTTTCTTTTTTTACTTGAGAGTCAGTTACACAGAGAGAAGAGAGGAAGAGAGAGAGAGAGAGAGAGAAGTCTTCCATCTGATGGTCCACTCCCCAATTGGCCGCAATGGCTGGAACTGCACCGATCCGAAGCCAGGAGCTTCTTCCGGGTCTCCCACGTGGGTGCAGGGGCCCAAGGACTTGGATCATCTTCTACTGCTTTCCCAGGCCATGGCAGAGAGCTGAATGGGAAGTGGAGCAGCCGGGTCTTGAACCGGCGCCCATATTGGATACCGGGGCTTCAGTCCAGAGCGTTAACCCACTGCGCCACAGCACTGGCCCCTCTTCTATAGACTTTTCAGGGGTGATGGATGCCAGGTCCAAGGTGAAATCACTGGGTCTGGCCCTGCCAAGGCCACCACAGGCGAGACCTGAAATTCAATAGATCTCCAGCAGGCCAATCTTTAAGTTGGTGACGTATGGCCCGCAGATGAGGTTACAAATATGCACACGGCCCTCGGTGGAGAAAAGCTCCCTCATCGCCATGAATCATCTTGTGGTCACTTACGATGTCTCATGCAATGTCACTGCTGTATTGCTTAGGGAACAATGCCAAGAAATCCTCTGGGCGACTTCTTCTTCCTCTTCCTCCCCTCCCCCTCCTCTTCCTCCCCTCCTCCCCCTCCTTCTTTCGGACTCGCGGTTAGTTGCACCTTCGGACATGGACCCCGTGGAGGGCTGCCTATCTTGCATCTGGTATGATACGAGCCAGTGGCTCCCTGCTCTTCACCAAACGCTTCTGGTGTGAACAGATTCTTTCTGATGAGACGGGGGGGGAGGTGCTGAGTACACCTTGTTGGTGGTGAGGGACACAGATGCTACCCCCGAGAGAGGTACAGCCAGCACAAGAGTCCACGGCAGAAAGCTGTGCCTGGTACCAGGATGGGGGTCCAGGACACTCTTTACGTGGTGTTGACGTGACTCTGACCAGCGCCAACCTCGTGATGCGAACAGCAGAAGGTTGTCCCGTCTCTGGAAGGCGTTGCTGTGGGTGGAGAAGTTGGAGAGGGTCAAGGGTCCCCATCTGCCCATCAAGGAACCCCCTGGAGTCACTCTCAGATGAGAGCGTTGCTTCCCACTTGGCACTCCCTTGGTCGCGCATCGGTGTGTGCTTGCCTAGGAAGGGTTGCAAAGACAAGAAATGGGAGGAAGAGGAAGACCTAGGCAAGGGACCTGGGGCTGGGCCAGGGAGGGCCATCTGCCGGGTGCTGACCCACCTGAGCCTCCATCGCTGTCTACTTCACCAACACATCGGGTCCATGTGGCTACCAGGTCCCACCCTGGCCTTCCTGTCTCTGTTCCTGATTGAGTCACTTAGAAATCCAGCACCCTGGAGAAACAGATCCACAGATGGGGGAACTTCTCCGGTGAGTAGCTTCATTTGGCTACAATGCCACTCATCTGAATGCAAGCACTTGGGCCATCCTCCACTGCCTTCCTGGGCCACGGCAGAGAGCTGGCCTGGAAGAGGAGCAACCGGGACTAGAACCAGGCGCCCAAATGAGATGCTAGCACTGCAGGTGGAGGACTAACCCAAGTGAGCCACGGTGCCGGCCCCTTATCCACTTGTTTTTAATACCAGCTAACGGTCCCTGCTTGAAAGGAGCTATTGCGTGGCTCAACAGGCTAATCCTCCACCTTATGGCACCGGCACACCGGGTTCTAGTCCCGGTCGGGGCAACGGATTCTGTCCCAGTTGCCCCTCTTCCAGGCCAGCTCTCTGCTGTGGCCAGGGAGGGCAGTGGAGGATGGCCCAAGTGCTTGGGCCCTGCACCCCATGGGAGACCAGGAGAAGCACCTGGCTCCTGCCATCGGATGAGCGCGGTGCGCCGGCAGCAGCGTGCTGGCCGCGGCAGCCATTGGAGGGTGAACCAACGGCAAAGGAAGACCCTTCTCTCTGTCTCTCTCTCTCTCACTGTCCACTCTGCCTGTCAAAAGTAAAAAATAAAAAAAATTAAAAAAAGAAAGGAGCTATTGCTACAATGATGTAACTTTTTAAAATCGACATTTCTTCCACTTATGTTGTTGGTTTGGTTTCTAGTATAAGGAAGAGCTTTTCCTGCCTACTGATTGATTGATTGATTGACTGATGGACAGACTGACCTTGGCACGGACTCCTGGATTCACATTTTATTCAGTCGACAATGAGCCATTTCTGCTAACATTCATGCTGAGGCTCAAGGTGAGAATGCTTCGAGCTGAACCCAGTGGCCTGGAGATTTGTTGCCATAATTTTTCAAGCTCGTTTGACTGTTGAACAAGCAAGGTATTCCAGGCTCCTCTAGAACTTACTATGCTCCAACCCTGGTGTCAGCTGCTTTAGCTAGGAGTGCTGGCTTCTTTTAGGGGAGATGGTATTTAGAGACCAAGACGTGATGGCAAAATATGCTCATTGCTGTTGGGTATCATCGCTTCCAATGCCAATGCTAGGACACAGGTTTGTTTGAGTGCAATTTTTTTTTTTTGACAGGCAGAGTGGACAGTGAGAGAGAGACAGAGAGAAAGGTCTTCTTTTTGCCGTTGGTTCACCCTCCAATGGCCGCCGCGGTCGGCGCGCTGCAGCCGGCGCACCGCGCTCATCCGATGGCAGGAGCCAGGTGCCAGGTGCTTTTCCTGGTCTCCCATGGGGTGCAGGGCCCAAGCACCTGAGCCATCCTCCACTGCACTCCCGGGCCACAGCAAAGAGCTGGCCTGGAAGAGGGGCAACTGGGACAGAATCCGGCGCCCCAACCGGGACTAGAACCCGGTGTGCCTGTTGAGCCACGGCGCCGGCCTTGAGTGCAATTTTTTTTGAAGTCTATGCATAGTGTCTTTGTGATATATTTTTCCATGTCCTTTTTGAAAACCCCTCATATGAAAGATTTTCAAAAACCTATTTTTAAAAAGATTTATTATTTATTTTATTTGAGAGGCAGAGTTACAGAGAGGCAAAGAGAGAGAGAGAGGTCTTCCATTCAATGGTTCACTCCCCAAATGCGCTGATCTGAAGTCGGGAGCCTGGAGCCTCCCCTTGATCTCCTACGTGGGCGCAGAGGTGCAAGAACTTGGGCCATCTTCCACTGCCTTCCCAGGCGCATTAGCAGGGAGCTGGATCAGAAGTGGAGCAGCCGGGACCTGAACCAGCGCCCATCTGGGATGCCGGCACTGCAGGCGGTGGCTTTACCCGCTGCGCCACAGCGCCAGCTCCATTATTATACCCTTTTATATAAGGTGGTGGTTTTGCAGCCATGGAGACAGAAGTGAGTTGTTGAGTCAGCTCAAACGTGGAAGCCAGGAGAGACATATGGGATTGGTGGCAGCAACACTGGCCATAATCAACCAGAACATCCTAAAGCTTGTGTGTCTGGGGGAAGGAGAAATTCACTTTGATCCCCGTGAACATAAACACACCACGGAGCAGGCAAAAGCGTTGACAGGCTAAGTTCCAAGAACCCAACACAGAGTAGGAAAAAAAAAAACACGCTAGAGGAAAACTCACTTTCTTTCCTTTTAAAATATTTATTTATTTAGTCGAAAGGCAGAGTTAAGAACGCAGGCAGCTATTTCACCTCCTAAATGGCTGCAGCAGCCAGGGCTCTGGGCTGGGCCCAGGCCAGGCACCAGGATACTGACCCTGGTCTCCTACATGGGCAGCAGGGGCCCAGGTATCGGGCCCATGTTCTGCTGCTTTCCCAGGCACATTAGCAGGGAGCTGGATGGGAAGCAGAGTCAAACCAGTGCCCATATGGGATGCTGGTGTCGCAGGTGGCTGGTTAACCCACAGCACCACAATGCTGGCCCTGCAAAAAACTCATTTTCATGTCAGTTATTAAAATAGAAACATGCCATATGGCATGATTTATTTTCTACAGGTGTGTGAGTACCTGTCTCTCTGAAACCACAAAAATGAGTTGGATGCAACATAGCATTCATAGTACAATTTCCACGGGGTGGAGGTGAAGGCAGATGGCCTTCATTTTAGCTGAAATGTTCTAATGTCAGTTTTAAGTGAATTAACATAGTAGCTGGGGGATTTTAAAAAATTAGTGTATAAGCACAGAAACAGGAAAGAAACACACCAAAAGGATCACACTGGTCAGCCACAGGGAGAGAAAGAGAAGGAGAGAGAGAAGAGATCTTCCACCCTCTGGTTCCCTCCCCAAATGGTTGCAATGGCCAGGGCTGGGGCAGACTGAAGCCAGGAGCCAGAAGCTTCCTCCATTTCTCCCACGTGGGTGGCAGGAGTCCAAGCACTTGGGCCATCTTCAGCTGGTTTCCCACGTTCGTTAGCAGGGAGCTGGATTGGAAGTGAAGCAGCCAGGATGGAACCAGAGCCCATAGGGGATGCCAGCACCGCGGGCAGCTGCTGTACCCTCCACACCACAGCATCGTCCCTGGGTTCTTTAATTTTAGAGACGGGATGGAGGGAGAATAAGTGCTTGGATTTGTTGGCTCACGCAGCAAAATATCTTCAGTGGCCCCTGAAGTGGGGAGCCTGGAACTCAACCCAGGGCTTCCATGCACCTGGGTAGCAGGTGCAAAACTATGAGAGCCCTCACTGCTGCCTCTCATGGTGTGCATTAGCAGGACGCTGGAACGAACAGCGGGAGCTGGGACTTGAACCCAGACACCAGAACACGGGATGCAGGCATTCTAACCAAGGGCCTACGCTGGGCCAAGTTCCTGTCCCTTTAGTTTCTAAAAACTGTGAAAGAGGAGCCGACACTTAGATGCAGTAGAAGTGGGGAAAAAAAAAACTTGTCCAAAAATACGCATGGCCAGCCAACCCTTGCCCAGTCCAGGTTGTGCAAAGTTCCAGAATGGGCTCCCAAGCACCATGGCGCACCTGTCCCTTTCGGGGGCTGGACACCTGGTGGTCATTTCCTGGGGATGGAGACAAAGTCCAAGCAGCGTAACCTGATATGGGCCCTCTCGAGCCTCACTCTCCTCCACCCTCTGCCCCTTTCCGCCCCACTGCCTGCATTCCTAACAGGGACCTGTGGTCAGAGCCAACCAGCCCGCCTGGTGCGGCCCAAGTCCACCGCACACCTGTGCAGCCCTAGGTCTTTGTTTGTGGTGACCCCGCCTCTGCTCGCCTCTGCTCGCACTCAGGACTCTGAGTGCCTGGTCCTGTTGCACTCATGCCTCCATGCATTTTTTCCATGCCCGTGATGAAATAATCATAAAGGAACAGCTACCGCTTACAGAGAGCCTTGGGCCAGGTGTAGACGGAGTTACTAACCACGCAGCCATTAGCCTGATGGAGGGAGAGTGGGCGGAGAAGCCAGGAAGAGTTGGGCAGGGTCCCAGCCCTTGGGCGGTGGCTGGACATGAGGCTCCTGCACTTGGAGATTTCCCCAGGCCCATGGAAGCCAAGCAAAAGGGTGGCCAGGGCGAAGGGGCAGTAGGGAAAGGTCAAGTTCAGATGTAAGGTGTGGGCACGCTCTCAACTGGAGCAAGGATGCCTGGGACTGCAGCTGAAGGGAGAAGGGGCCAGACGCCAGCCCTTCCAGGCCCTGCCACGCTATCCTGCCTGCGTTGGCCCACGATCACCCACTGCCCTTGGCCTTGCCTCACGGAAGCAGACTGGGAAAACACGGAGCCCCCAGGGCCTGGCTACCCTGCCTGTGTCCCCGCTGGCCCCTACAGCTTTCTGCCCTTTCGGCACGTGGCTTCTTGCCTGCTGTTCCAGGCTTGGGGTGGGCGGGGTCCCTGGGCCTGAGATTCTCTCATTCTCTTTTGGTGACATTGCTATGTAGCATCTCCAGGGACCATCTGATATTTTCCTCCTTTGAGTCCACGTCCCATTCTCCAAATCTTCTCTGTATTTCTTGTCTCCAGGCCCCTAAAGTCTCAGCAGGCAGGAGGGGCGGGGCAGAGGGACTGGCTCCGGGCTGGGGATGGAACAAGCTCTTATTTTGGGGGTCTGCCTGGCTGATCAGGCGGCTCAGCTGTCCCTGCCTAGGCCCACACCAGACATCAGGCTGGCTGCAGGCGCTCACCGTGGGGGACAGGGCTAGCTCCAGGTCGAACTCCTGTTCTCAGCAGGGCTGTGGCTCTCTCCACCGGTCCAGCCGGCTGCCAGCAGCTGGTGGCATCAGCCACTTACCGGGAAGCCTCGGGAGAAGCAGTGCACTTGAGAGCGATGTCGTCACCTTCCGGAACGGCCGACAGCAGAACTTGTGCACGGCCAGCTTTATTTTTACCCCCACGTTTCAGGAGAAAGCTTAATGGCTTCGGGTGCGTCTCTCCGTTCGCGAGATCAGAAAGAAGAGAAACGGGGAGTGGCCAGTTACACTCCCGCAGCAGGGCGATGGGTTTGCCTCTATTAGGTCCCATTAAAGATGTAGTATCTGGAGAGTCCCTGGAGCAGTCCCGCGTTATGTATGCAGACTATTAGGGCAAATATTAGTTAGCATCGACACAGGATGCAGTTGAGTCTGCTCTCATGTCACCGGCAGAGCCTGGCCGACAAACAAAGTGGCAATTAGTTTCCAGCCGACTGGATCGCTTTTTTTTTTTCCCAAGCCATTCCGCCTGGCGTTCATTGGGAGCATCCGCGGAAGGCAGGCAGGTGCGCTTCCGGAAATGTGCTGGGTGTGTTTTTTTAATCACACTTCGTTTCGCTGCACAAATGCAGGCTGCGGGGCTGCGGGCTCCTCTTCCCTCTCCCTAGGTGGCCCCCAGGGACGGCACTTAGGACGCACAGCCCCATGTAGGAAATGCGCGCGGCTGCTTTTATGAGGAGTTGGAACCAAATGGCTGTGTTCTCTTCCTCTGTGGCCGGCCGCGCAGGTCCCTGTGCGCTCCCTGGGACTCATTGTGGGAAATGAGTCCTTGGCCTCCTGGAGAGGTGTTTCTGGAGAGAAAGGTGGGAAGGGCTGGGGCCCCCTGGGGTCAGGAGTGGGCCCAGAACTCTGCCAGGTTGCCTCCCCAGGAGGCCCTCCTGTTTTGCATTCCTGCTTTCTGGTGGCTCATGGCACGCCCTATTACTTTACCATGGACTTGGCCAACCCAGCTCCCAGCCCAGTCTCCTGACCCAGATTTCTCTACCAGGAAGCTGCTTGTCTCCAGCAGTATGTCCCCCACCCCCACCCCACCCCGCCCCGCCTTGCTAAAGCCTAAGCACATGCACGGTGGAGAACAAGAGACCCCAGCCTGTGGCCAGTCCTGGACACCCAGCGCTGCAGTCATCCTGGAGGCACTAGGGCCCTTATATCTCCCAGCCTTCCAGAGGTGCAGCTGCTCCGACTGGGGTCCTACCCCTGGGCGTTTTCTCTGCAGCGGAGAGAGGCGCTGGGGTCCCCCGCGCTGAGCTGAGCATTCACACGTAAGCGTGGCTGTGTCTGCACCCCCCGCGGGACCTGGTTCCACATCCTTGCCTCTGCCGAGCGTAGGCCAAGGCTGGTCCAGGCCGAGCAGGCTGTGGAGAGCTGCAGCTTCCGTTCCTCTATCCCTGGGCGCCCCCTGCACTGTGCAAGCTCACCAGGCAATTTCCTCGAACGGTCTGATGGCTCCCAGATGGGTGGTGGGGCCTGGATCTTCTCTGAGCTCAGCCTGAGTGGCTTGCAGGTTCAGAGGCTGCAGGCCAACGTGGAACAGAACGGCCCCCTCCCCACTGGTTTTTTCCCGGGGCTCTGTTTAGAAGAGCAGCCCTGCTCGTTCAGTTACTCAGCCCAGCTCCTGCTCCTCCTCCGTGCCCTGCACTCAACCCCTCCCTCCCTCCCTCATGTGTGGCCGCTGGAGGTCAGGTGTTCCTCTGGCAGGTGCCTCTGACTCTCACCTCTCCCACAACGGCCTTCACTCTCCGCCAGGTGTGTGTGTGTGCGCACGTGCTCTTGTTACTCTCTCTCTCTTATTGCTAGAAAATTATTTATTTATTAGATTGACAGAGGCAGAGACAGAGAGGTTGGTTCCTATCCACTTGTTCACTCCCCATATGCTTTCTTTTTTTAAAATTTTTTATTTTTTTACAGGCAGAGTGGACAGTGAGAGAGAGACAGAAAGAAAGGTCTTCCTTTTGCAGTTGGTTCACCCTCCAATGGCCGCTGCGGCTGGTGCGCTGCGGCCAGTGCACTGCACTGATCCGAAGCCAGGAGCCAGGTGCTTCTCCTGGTCTCCCATGGGGTGCAGGGCCCAAGCACTTGAGCCATCCTCCACTGCACTCCCGGCCACAGCAGAGAGCTGGCCTGGAAGAGGGGTAACCGGGACAGAATCCAGTGCCCCGACCGGGGCTAGAACCTGGGGTGCCAGCGCCACAGGTGGAGGATTAGCCTAGTGAGCCGCGACGCCGGCCCCCCCCATATGCTTTCAACAACTGGGGCTGTGCCAGGGACAAGGTCAGGAGCAGGGGACTCTGTGCAGGTCTCCCATGTGGGTGGCAGGGACTCAGGTAGTTGTTGAGCTGTCACCTGCTGCCTTCTAGGTTGCAAATTAGCAGGAAACTGGACTTGGGAGCAGAGCCAGATCTTTTTTTAAAAATTGATTTATTTATTTGAAAGACAGAGTTGCAGAAGAGAAAGAGAGAGCTTCTATCCACTGGTTCACTCCCCCAAATGATCACAACATCCAGGGCTGAGCCAGGCCAAAGCCAGGAGCCTGGAACTCCATCCGGGTCTCCCACGTGGGTACAGGAGCCCAAGGATGTGGGCCATCCTCTGCTGCTTTCCCAGGCTCTCCCAGGCATTCCCAGGCACACCAGCAGGGAGCTGGATCAGAAGTGGAGCAGCCAGGACTCAAACGGGCACCCGTATGGGATGCCGGCATTGCAGACGGTGGCTTCACCTGCTGTGCCACAGCGCTGGCCCCAGAGCCCGGTCTTGAACCCAGGCACTCTGCTATGGGATAAGGGCATCCCAAGTAGCATTTCAACCATAGGTCAGATGCTGCCATCCGTGCCTTTTCTGTATGTACAGTTATGATTCGGTATCAGAAGGGAATTGGTTCCGGGTACTCCGCACCCCAGCCACCCAGATCCACAGATCTCAAGTCCCTTGGAGCAGGTGGCACTTGTGCACATGTTTGCAAAATCTTTATATCACCTCTACATGATGTGGAATTCTTAGCACAATGTCCGCACTACGTGCATAGTTGTCATACTGGATTGTTTAGGACACAATGACGAGAAAAAACTCAATTTTTTTCTGGATATTTTCCATCTAATTTGGTTGAGTCCATGGACACAGAACCAGCAGACACAGGAGGCTATGTGTGTGTGCATATCTATATTTCACCCCCTGTATTATTTGAAAATGAGCATTTCAGTGCTAAACCCTTTACCCTAAATGCTCTGCAAGAGTAAGAATCTACTGGCTTCTAGAACAATCTCAGACTGTGGACAAGGACCAGGATTGATAGAAAGGCCTGGACTCAAGAGCTGACCCCCTCCTGGCCTAGGCTGGCTGCCTAGCACCTGTGTGTTGACCTGTCAAGTGGCCCCTTACGTCTCCGATGGCCCACAGAGTGTCCCAGGACTCGACTGTGACTTCTAGTCTGGAGGAGTCGGTCACACTGGAGCTGCCGGTGGCCAAGTTCCAGCTACAGTGACTTCTCTCTGACAACCACGGAGTCCAGGACTGGAGGAGAGATGCAGAAAGGCCTTGCTGGGTGAGCCACGCAGCCAGGAAAGAGAACTTGTAAGAAGTTTTATCTGGGGACTGGTGCGTGGTGGCACAGTTTGCTAAACCTCTGCCTGCAGCCCCAGGCATCCCATATAGGCGTGGGTTTGAGTCTCGGCTGCTCCACTCTTGATCTGCTCAGTGCTAATGCACCTGGGAAAGCAGTGGAAGATGGCTCAACTGCTTGGATCCCCGCACCCACATGGGAGACCCAGAGGAAGCTCCTGGCTCCTGGCTTCGGATTGGCTTAGCTCTGGCTGATGCAGCCATCTGGGGGAGTGAACCAGCAGATGGAAGACCCTCTCTCTCTCTCTCTCTCTCTCTCTCTCTGTAGCTCTGCCTCTCAAATAAGTGAATAGATCTTTAAACAAAAAGTTCTGTCTTCAGGTCTGGTGTTTGGAAATGGCTTGTGGACCATGTTGGGTTGGTGGAAATTAGACGTCACAGCAGAAACGGGTGGATTTGCACAAACGCATGCTTCAGAGTCAGCAGGAAGAGGGTGTCTTGGTCAGCAAGACAGCAGGAGGGGCCAGGCTGGAAAAGAGGAAGGCGCTGTGCTGCTGGGACGCTCTCACCAGCTCGGGGGTGGGGCCTGCGGGAGCAGGTGCAGGCCATGAAGGAGGAGGAGCCAGGCCCCATGGGCAGGGCTGGGTACGGGCTGAAGATGCCCTGAGCCTGCTGGTAGGAGACACCCCAGAGTGTGCACCCGGCTGCATCTCGGCCCCCGTGTGCGCGGCGTTCAGTGCTATGAGCCTACCAGGCCCCGAATGGCTCACTCACAGCCTTTGCCTCCTGGACTTCATTTCCTGGTGCTCCTCTGAGCTCACTTCCTGCTGGCTGCAGGTTCAGCCTGCTGCCTCCACTATGCCTGCCCATCTTCATAGCCCTCCTTGAGCAAGCTGGATGTCGAGGGAGCTACCAGGGCATCACCCTGGTATACCCTTGACCTTGACACGGGGAGTCACCACATCCCCCTGGGAGCTGTTTTCAGGGCCCTTTGGTGTTACCAGAAAGTGGCAATAGCATAGCTGGAGCTGCAGAGACTTCTCCCCCCTGGGGTTGCATGGGAGCTGACAAGGAAGAAATTCACTGGGCTGCCTCCCACCAGGGTATGATGGTGGCTCAGTGGGCAGCAGCTTGTAGGTCTGGTTCACGAAGCTCTAGATGAGTGGAGCCTTATCGAGCATCGTGGCCACATAGTAAATTGTCACTGGTCACCTGCTCTTGAGACTCGAGGAATGACTTTGTGACCCCCTGGGCTCAGAGAGGAACAGGAGCCTGGGGGGAGCCACGTGGCATGGAGGCGAGTCCAGCCTGCAGTCCACCACTGAGAGCCCATGATTCTGGCGTCTAAGAGGAAGTGACAGGGACTTCAGGATGACACACGGTGTCAGACTAGGCCAGCTGATCACCCACCCCTGCTCCAGACAGAGGGAGCTGCTGCAGGTGCAGGTGCAGGCTCCCTTTTAAGGGGCACACGGCATGTTGGGGAGTTGCACTAACGCTGACATTTGTCTCTCTACAACGTGCACCCCAGGAGGTAGGAGGCAGGCAGCCGGGCTGAGCAGAATGACAGAAACCTGCCCCCCCCCCCAGGGGTGTCGCCGCCCACCTGTTCAGGGCTGCTCTCAGTGAGTTGCTGGTATTACCCCCTCCCCCAGCCCCACCCCCCGGGTCTGTACTCCCAGGGTTCTGCCTGACTCCACCTGCCTGACCGTCTGGCTGACCATGGCCATGATGATCTGACTTTCATGTACCACCTTCACGGCCACTCCAGGGCTCACCTGGCCTCCTGGGTCCTGGGTGTTGAGCGAGGAGGCAGCCAGATGATCTTGCGCTGCAGGGAGGGTGCAGAGGTGTGCGAGCCTGAAGGGGTGAGGTGGGTGAGAGAAGGAAGTCACCTGCTGAGAGACAGCAGGCCCCGCGGCAGGTCGGGGTGGGGGTGGGGGGGTGGGTGACTAATTAATTAATTAATTCCTTTGCAACAGACAGACAGCAAAGAAAAGTTCCCACTTGCTGTTTCACTCCCATACCCTCAACAGCCGGGGCTGGGCTGGGCCAGAGCCAGGAGCCCAGAGCATGGTCCAGTCTCCTGTAGGATTGGCAGAAAGCCAATGACTTGAGCCATCACCTGCTGGCTCTCAAGGTTTGCACTGCTAAAAAGCTGGGGTCAGGAACCAGAGCCGGGAATTGAACCCAGGTACTCTTTTTTTTTTTTCCTTTTTAAAAAGATTTATTTACTTGAAAGGCAGAGTTACAGAGGGAGGTAGAGACAGAGACAGAGAGAGAAAGAGATCTTGCTTCTGCTGGTTCACTCCCCAAATGACTGCGATGGCTGGAGCTGAGCTGACCTGAAGCCCGGAGCCAGGTGCTTTTCCTGGTCTCCCATGGGGTGCAGGGCCCAAGCACTTGGGCCATCCTCCACTGCACTCCCGGGCCACAGCAGAGAGCTGGCCTAGAAGAGGGGCAACCGGGACAGAATCCAGTGCCCCGACCGGGACTAGAACCCGGGAGCCAGCGCTGCAGGCGGAGGATTAACCTAGTGAGCCTCAGTGCCGGCCATACCCCGGCACTCTTAACCCCTAGGCCAAATGCCTGTCCCAGGTGACTTTTATCCCGGGGCGTGGCTAAGCGCTGGTGGCCCCAGGCCTGCCCTTCAGATGGAAGGATCCTGCAGAATACTCCCAGAGCCTCGAAGCTAGTGGGCATGGCGGAAGCCAGGACTGGAAACCCAGAGCCTTTGAGCTTTCAGTTCTGGCTCCCCTGCCCCGGATCTTCCTCCCAGGTGCTCTGATGGGGGGGCTGAAGACCCCCGCCCCACCCAGACCAACACACACCCCTAGTCCTGACCAGAGCCTGTCCCGTGCACCAGTGCTGCTGCCCAGGGGGCAGAACGTGTTTCTTTGGAGACAAGCTTCCGAGTGTGGGTGATCGCATCAGATCCCGGTCCCCCTACTGACTGCCGTGGGACTTGGCCCATCAGCCATCACTTGAGCCCTCCATTCCCCTGTGAGCAAACAGTGACGACTGTAGCCCATGCTGCATGGAGTTGTCATGGGGACTACACGGGGTGATGGACGTGTGCCTGCTTCAGAGACCAGACCTATGTGTCTGTAGCCGTCACCGTGACCAGCTTCCAAGACTCCTAGCAGTCACATGGAGAAATGCACCTTCCCTCCCAGCCTCACCTCTCCAGCAGCTAATAGCTGCGCCATAGGTCCTGCCCTAGCCCCTCTGGCATTGTGTCACCTAGGAGGACTTTTGAGAAGCCGTGTGAATGCAGTCTAAAAGCACCCCCCCCCCCCGCAGCGGGAGGTGGTGGAAGAGTCTCACCATCTTCCCTAAGAGGTGTTGGAGGTGTGGACCAGGGCGGTCACCATGGAGAACAGCGATGGCTCTGGGGGTTGTCTGATGCTTGGGTGTGGATGGTTGGAGAAGGAGTGGGAACTGTCAGGTGCACCAGCCAGGTGGGGGTGGAGGAGCTGGGTGGATGGGTGAGACCTAAAATCACACTGCAGGGCGGGTGTGAGCTAGGACTTTCAGACACCAGTTGGAAATGCAAGTGGAGAGATGGGGAGGGCAGCAAGGAGGGGACCATGCAGGTCGGGAGGGGGACGTGGCGGGGGAGTATAGGCGAGAACAACTAGCATCGGAGTCTCGGAGAAGATGGACCAGGAAGATTTCAGGGTGCTCCAGCTTGTAGGCTGGGTTTACCAGGGGAAGCCAGCCAGCGAGGCTGGGAAGGAGAGTGCACAGGGACAGGAGGGCCGTGAGCAGAGTCATGAGAAGCTAAGACCAGAGAGGTCCCCATAACCTCCAGTTCCTCAAGGCTCTGTATCACATCCCAGTCTTCCAGGGGGTCCCTGGAGGGTCCTGGGAGTTAGCAGACTTATGGACAGACCAGGGGGTGCCTATGGGGTCCAGAGGCTGAGAAGAGAAGACACACATGGAATAACAAAGCTGGGACAGGCTCCACTGGGAACTGGGAGCAGGCAAGACCCCGTATGAGCAGTCTGCCTTCCCTGGGGACTCTGTACCTGCAGACCAGACAAGCCTCAGAGGGGAGCACAGGCCATGCACTGGCAGTATGTCTGCCAGGATGGGCGGGTCCTTGGATTGGTGCCTTCCTCCTTTCCTGCCCTGTGCCTTGTAAATCCCAGAGTTCAGCATCAACCCCTGGAGCAACGAGAGAGCGGGCAAAGGGTACAGTCCTTACAGGACTGAATTGTAAACCTCCATGACAAGGGGGAGGGGAGTGCCGGTAGGAGACAGGAGGGGGGTGGGAGGTGCTTCAACTGAGTCAGCGAGGAGAAGCGTGCATTTGTGTGCACCTGTGTGAGTGCCTGCCCCCTTCCCCACTGCCCTCTACCTAGGGAGGCTGGGCTGCAGGGCTCATGGCACTGGTTTGCAATGGGGCCAGCCAGTGGGAGCCCTGGAAGGAGAGCAGAGAGGAGGATGTGGGGTCAGGGGGTTTAGTTCCCTGGACCCTGCCCTGCAGGCACCCTGGGCTCTGTTCCCTTTCTCATGGTGACTTGCTCTGTGCAACTCTCTGTTTTGGGCTCTGTGGCTTCTCCCTCCCGGCCTTGGGTGGAGATGCTTCCATACTCTGTCCAACCCATGTGGCTTTTTTTTTTTCCTATTTTGTCCAAATTTCCTCTTTTCTATTTTAGTGTCTACTTGATTTTTCAGTTTCTGAGCGAAGTTTTTTAAATCTTCCATAACAATGTCCCCTTTTGATTCTGTTCCTTCTAATTGTATATATATGTATATATATATATGTTTAAAATTTTTTTTTATTAGACAGGTAGAGTTACAGACAGTGAGAGAGAGAGAGACAGAGGGAAAGATCTTCCTTCCATTGGTTCACTCCCCAAATGGTAGCCATGGCTGGCGCTACACCAATCCAAAGCCAGGAGCCAGGTGCTTCTTCCTGGTCTCCCATGCAGGTGCAGGGCCCAAGCACCTGGGCCATCCTCCACTGCACTCCCAGGCCACAGCAGAGAGCTGGACTGGAAGAGGAGCAACTGGGATTAGAATCCGGTGCCCATATGGGATGCCAGTGCCACAGGTGGAGGATTAGCCATGTGAACCGTGGTGCCGGCCCTCTACTTGTATATATTTTGAGGCTATGTTGTTGGCTGTAAAATTTTAGGGTGATTTTATCTGCTTGACTAATTTTTTTAAAAAAATATTGGTTTGTATACTTGTTTGAGTGAGTGAGGGGCCAGCCCTTTGTGCAGTAGGTTAATCCTCCACCTGTGGCCCCGGCATCCCATATGGGAGCCAATTCTAGTCCCCGCTGCTCCTCTTTCAGCTCTCTGCCGTGACCTGGGAAAGTGGTAGAAGATGGCCCAAGTCCTTGGACCCCTGCACCAGCATGGGAGACCAGGAAGAGGCACCTGGCTCCTGGCTTCATATTGGCCCAGCTCTGGCTGCTGCAGCCATCTGGGGAGTGAACCAGTGGATGGAAGACCTCTCTCTCTGTCTCTCCCTCTCACTGTCTGTAACTCTATCTCTCGAATAAACAAATGAATAAATCTTTAAAAAAAAAAGAGGGAGTGAGTGAGAGATTCTATTTGCTACTTTACTCTCGAAATGGTTGCAACAGCTAAGGCTGGACCAGGCTGCACATAGAAGCCGGGAACTCCATTTGGGCCTTCTACGAGGGTGGCAGGAACAGAAGCACTCGAGCCATCATCTGCTGCTTTGCAGGTGCATTAGCAGGGAGCTGGACAGGAAGCGGAGCAGCTGGGGCTTGAGCTGGTATGGGCTGCAGGCATCCCAGTAGTGGCTTAACCAGCTGAGTGCAACTTTTCTCTTTATTAAATGTCCCTTTTTATTTCTTTTCTAAAAGATGTATTTATTTGAGATGCAGAATTGCAGAGAGACAGAAACAGAGAGATAGAGATAGAGAGAGATAGAGAGAGAGGGAGGGGGAGAGAGAGAGAGAGAGAGAGAGAGAGCGTTTTTCCATCTTCTGGTTCACTCACCAAATGGCTGCAGTGGCTAGTGCTGAGCTGATTTGAAGCCAGGAGCCAGGAGCTTTTTCCAGGTCTCCCATGCAGGTGCAGAGGCTCAAGCACTTGGGCCATCTTCTGTTTTCCCAGGCCATAGCAGAGAGCTGGATTGGAAGTGGAGCAGCCGGGACTTGAACCGGCGCCCATATGGGATGACAGCACTGCCGGCAGAGGATTAGCCCGCTAGACCACAGTGCCAGCCCCCAGGCAGACATTCTTGTTGCCATCTTGATCACATGGACAAAGGAAAGCAGGCCTGGGAGCTTGTGACATCAGCCTTGGTGACCACGTGTGTCAGTGGGAACTGAGACTGGGGGCACTAGCCACGCCCCCTACAGCTCCCTTCTTGAGCTGGTGCAGCCATGAGATCAGTGCGGTTCATTCTCATTCCAGCTCCTAAATACAAAGGTTAAGGGCTGAGGCCAGGACTCTCCGGCTCCAAAGCCCAGGATTCCGGGTTCTGCGTCACGAGACACCTGTATCCCCAGGGTTGCGGCCCCATTCTGCCTTCCCATGAGCCCAGCTCACATCCTCCTGGCTGGTGTTGATTCAGAGTCCCGAATCCTTCCTCATCCGCACCCCCACCCCCACTTTAACAGAGCACCTGCTCTCTCATTCCACACATGTCTCAGCCCCCCAGGCGCCCCTGCTACGGTCCCCCGGGTCCTCTGTGGCCGTGGTGGGGACCCCATGGCTTAGCACTCATGACAGCAAGGGACACTCCCTCCCACACCTGATGCCACAAAGGCTGCCCGTGGCAGGTGACAGGTGACACTGGAGAAAGCAAGCTCTTCTCCCAGCTCAGAGCCGGAAGCCAGGCGAGGTCTCTGTTCTGGCAGAATCGGCGCTGAGATGCAGATCGGCGGAAGATAAAAGATAATGGTTCCAGCAGGGACCTAAGACAGTCGTCTGACACTGATGGAGCCTTGGTGACTCGGAATAAGATCTCAAAAGCCAGGGATGGATACACTGAGCTTGGTTCAGCTCCATGATTTGAGTCACTGCAAGGGAGGTTGGATTTAAGATTCTGGGGGGCAGAGGTCCCAAAAAAGGCTGAACCCCAAAATACTTCTTCTGGAAAAGCCTCCTACTATGAGCCAGCGTGACCCAACCTGCAGGTGGCAGCTCCAGGTGGGGACTGAGATGGCCCGGAAGAGGGGCCATGGCTGTGGCTGGGATCAAAGTTTGGGACACATAGGGAAACTGGAGGAGGAGACTGACTGCTGCACTGGCGTTCGGCCCAGGCACAGCCATTAGTGTCGTATTGCTGTCTTTTTGTCTCCAAGTATTTTTGAGATCATGTGGTATAATAAACTCTGTATATAAATCACTTTGCTGTTTGCGCTGGATCCCATAGTGTGTGTGTGTGTGTGTGTGTGTGTGTGTGTGTATTATAGGTAAGCTGATACCTAGGGCTCGTTTCTCTTTTTGAGGTTATGCGTTAGGAAAGACCCACAGAAGTACAGGTTGTGCCCGTTGAAGCCTGTACCCACTGGCCGGTGCTATGGCGTAGTGTTTAAAGCCATCGCTTGCAATGCTGGTATTTCACATGGGTGCAGGTTCATGTCCCGGCTGCTCTGCTTCTAACCCAGCTTCCTGCTATGGCCTGGGAAAAGCAGCAGAAGATGGCTCAAGTGCTTGGGTCCCTGCACCCACGTGGGAGACCCAAATGAAACTCCAGGCTCTTGGCTCCAGACTGGCCCAGCCAAGCCCAGCCCTGGCTGTTGTGGCCATCTGGAGAGTGAAGCAGTGGATGGAAGATTCTCTCTCTCTCTGGCTTTCAAAAAATAAGTATATCTTTGAAAAAAAGCCTGTTCCCATTTGGAAAAGTCTTGTTCAAAACTATTAGCGGGCTCTCTGTGGACCAGCGTGGAGCCTCTGTCAGATCCCACTTTATAGCCTAAGCTTTGGCTTCTCTTGGCTGTCTCCTGATTCATTCATTCAGCGGAAACCAAGGGGACTCTGACACGTCCATGCTCCCGGAGGAAGGCAGCTGACGGGCCACGTGACTTGTGTGTGGCGGAAGCGGCTCCCCTTGCTGTACTTTTTTCTGGGCAGGCCTTGCGGACACAGCAGGCTCTGCTGCCTGCACACCCAGGCTCCCGTCCGCAGCCCCAGTGCATCAGGAGCACCTGCCACGTTTTCCTTTCTCCAGAACCCTTCTCCCCTTGCCTCCTGCCCAACACAGATCCTCCATGGGCGGCCACAGAACTCTCTGCTCACCTGAGTCCATAACCAGCTTCCCACCCGACCCCTCTGACTTGCTCAGACCAGCCATGCGGGAGGATTACCTAACCCATCCAGCGCCTGGGGCTTCCATCTTTTTTTTTCCTCTCTGCAGCTGAGGGTCTCCTGCAATGGCTCCCAGAGGCTCTGAGCTCCTTTGTAGCTCTCCAGGCAACCCAGAGATTCTCAGCCCCAGCCCGGGCTGCTGAGCTGACATCTGTATAGAAGCAGCCACCACGTGTCTCTGAGAAAGGGCAGAGAGCAGTGGCCCCTTGGAGAATTAAACACAGGTGCGTATCTCGGGGGACCACAGACGAATGTGTCCTCGCAGGCTGTGGGCTGCAAGTTCAAATGTTTTTCTCGTGGCTTTCTTGGCCATAACCTATTTCGGGGTAGGCACTGTTCACTCTCAGTTTGATTCCCTCTTTTATTTTTGCCAACTCTTGCACAGAGGCGAAGTTGATAAGAAGGAAGTCTTTCTCCCAGGCCCCAGCGGACAGGAGCGGGAACACTTCAGCTTGTCTCTAATTACAGCCACCATGACAGTTCATATGTTGCAGCAATAAAAATAACCATAAACCTTACATAATCATTAAAGAGAAGCAAACAGCCCCGTGCTGCACCATAACGTACAGGTAGTTGCTAATAATCCAGGAACAGCATCGGGCATTCTCGAACGCCTTTCCTATCTCCACAGTTCCTTAAACAACTTCAGAGACATATTTTTATTAAGTATATGCGAGGCAGCTGATCTTAAACCTCAAGAAGAGTGTGTATAATAATTGTGTGCTCTTCTAATGCTCTCCAAAGACCTATTCAGAGTCCATTCTAGAAGAAAATAATGCATCACGAAGTTTTGCAAACTTCCTCCTAATGAAGACGTGCCAATTTGAGACCAGGAACGTGGCCTCCAAGGACAAAATAACCGCTGCTCTCCCTCGCTCAGTGTTTTGCTACTTTATTTCAGAGTGATTCAAAATCTAATTAAATTTCTCAACTCTAATGAAATTACAGGAGAAAAATCATTTAGGATTATATTATGCACAATTACTCACGGCTGAAAATTACACTTACCCTCTTTCACCGGGATGGGGTCTCCTGGGAAAATCCTTGTTATTCATCCACCATATAAATCTGACACTTCTCCCACCCTCTGCAGGTTGGAGGTAAAGCTGAATTAATTAAATGCATATATGCAGAGTTGCTACAGCTAGGTGGGGGTGGAGCTCAAGGAGAGAGAGGAAGTGTGTGGGCTGGGATCTCCTCGGAGAAGAAACTCCTGGACGGATGAATAAGGATTGGGTCCCTTCTAACGAGGCAGACGAGCAGAGGCTGGGCATCGTACACGAGAGGAGTAGGGCAAAGCACAGAGGTGGGGAAGTGCCTTCCAAGCTCCAAGCGGCTCTGAGACTCCTCTGCTTATTTTTCTGTAGGTTAGAGACGGACTGGCCAGGAGAAGACGGCATTTCTGTGTTAAAAGGGTTCCATGACTTGATCAATCCGCGTTGTTACACATCATCAGACTGGAGTATTCATCAGCCGGTTGGAGTTTGCTGAAATCCGTCTGCCTGCAGGCTTTAATTTTTGTGAAGCGCTCAGAAGGTGCACCGTGAGCAGGTCATCATCGGGAGAGGAAATCCAAGAAGAAGTCTGGAGGTTCTGAAGTTTTTTCCCCAGAGCCAACTCTAAACCCCAGAGGTGGCTGGGACGTTAGGAAAGCTGAGGATAGCTTGAGGAGCTGGGATTCAGGACCTGCCTGGTTACCCTCCCCTTTGTGTCAGGGTCTGCAGGGCTGGCTCCTGGGACAGATGGTGATCGGAGACAAACTGGCCTCCTTAAGGACTGAAGTGCAGCATTGGTTCACCATAATCCTTGAAATTGTCTTTAGGTGCTGATGGCCGGCGCTGCGGCTCAACAGGCTAATCCTCCGCCTGCGGCACCGGCACACCAGGTTCTAGTCCCAGTCGGGGCGCCGGATTCTGTCCCAGTTGCCCCTCTTCCTGTCCAGCTGTCTGCTGTGGCCCGGGAGGGCAGTGGAGGATGGCCCAAGTGCTTGGGCCCTGCACCTGCATGGGAGACCAGGAGAAGCACCTGGCTCCTGGCTTCGGATCAGCGTGGTGCACCAGCCGCAGCAGCCATTGAGGGGTGGAAAAGGAAAAGGAAGACCTCTGTCTCTCTCTCACTGTCTACTCTGCCTGTCAAAAAAAAAAAAAAAAAAAAGGAAAGAAAGAAAAGAAATTGTCTTTAGGTGTTGAAATTTTGCTAGGGCAATCCAGAAGACTGTCAGGGACAACGTGAGCCATTGGAAAGAACATTATCCTAGGCTTACAATTATTTTGCTTCTATAATTATCGCTTCACCATGTCAGGGACTCATTAAAAACTAGCAACACGGGAGGGTGTTTGGCCTATGGTTAAGACACAGCTTGGAAAGCCTGCAGCCCACATTAAGTGCCTGGGTTCAATTCCCAACTCCAGCCCCTGACTCCAGCTTCCTGCTATGGTTAGCACTCTAGGAGGCAGCAGGTGATGGCTCAAGTCCTTGGGTTCCTACCACCTGCTTGGCAGACCTGTGGGGTTTAAGTGCTGGGCTCCTGGCTTCAGCCTGGCACAGATCCAGCCATTGCAGGCATTGGGGAATTAAGCATTGAATGGGAGATTCTCTCTCTCTCTCTCTCTCTCTCTCTCTCTCTCTCTCCCTTTAAAATAAAGCATGTAAATACTTAAAAATCTTAAAAGATAGCAACCAGGTACACTAGAAGACAACAAGGTACACAGGAATGTGTGCACGCATTCAAATGAGAAAAACAATGGATGGTAACAGAGATCCATAGTTGATCCAGGAAATGCAGTTGCTAGAATACAGACTTTGGGAAAACTGTACTTACTCTGTTCAAGAAATAAAGGTTAAGATTGTGAATTTGACAGAGAATTAGAAGTTATAAAAACGGATCAGTCAGTGAGTGGATTGTTCTGATTTATTTAAACCGAATGAAAATTCTAGAACTGAAAATGACCATAACAAAAGTGAACAACTCAACAGATTGTTAAATGGCAGATTCTACACAGTTGAAGAGAGAATTGGTAACCTGGAAGGAAGTTTAGGAAAAAAAATCTAGAGTGAAGCCCGAGGAGACAAAAGGATGAGACACAGACGAAGTTATAACAGACATTGGGAGGTACAATTACAGTCTCAGAGGGAGAGGATCAGAGAATGAAGCAGACACAATACTGCAAGAGCTAAAGGTTCAATACTGTCTGAAATAAACAAAAACATGGAGTCACACACCCAAAAAGTCCCAACAACTCTAAGCAGGAAGAACAAATGGAAAATCACATTAAAAAGATTTATTTATTTGAGAGAGAGAGAGAGAGAGATATCAACCACCTGCTGCTTCACTCTCCAAATGGCCCACAATGGCTGGGACTAGGCCAGGTAGAAGGCAGGAGCCTGAACTCCATCCAGTTCTCCCAGGGGTCCAAACACTTGGACCATCTTCCACTGCTCTCTCAGGCAGGTTAGCAGGGAGCAGGACTAGAAGTGGAGAAGCCAGGACTCAAACCAGTGCTCCCATGGGTTGCTAATATGGCAGGCAGAGGCTTAATCCACTGTGCCACTACACTGGGTCCAAGAAAATCACATTTGGGCACATAAGACTCAAACTGATGGAAATAAAAGATAAACAAGAACATTATAGGCAACCAGAAAAGGGGGAAAATTATCTTCAAAAGAACAAAAGGGCAAACTGCCAGAGATGGGATTTTGTGGCACCACTGAAGCTGAAATTTCAGGGGGCCCTTCTGAGGAGTCCCAGGTTTTTATAGAACTTGCTAGGTAGATATTTCAACTCTAATTGCTGAAAACCACCCCCACGCCCCCATTCCTCTCTGGCCTTTCTGCTGTTGTGGGTTGCATTACAATAATTCTAGGACATTGGGGAGCCAGGCACAGGAGAAGTTGAATGGGAGACTCATTTAGTTTCAGTTTAATGGGTTATATTTGCACGTTTCTTGGGTACTTCTATGAATACAAGAGGGTTTCAAAGAGTGTGGAAAATGGAATTAAAAGAAATTTATTTTGGTGCAAAGAATTTGAAATCCATGACTATGAGGGGTCTTCAAAAACCCCATGGAAGATGTGTGTCGAGAAAAGAACTGTGCATGGATTTCAAATGTTTTTTGCAACAAAACTATGCTGATCTTTCAATTTCATTTTCCAAGAACTTCCTTTACCGTGTCATTGCAGTATAGGAAGAGTCTTCGGGAGCAAGCTTCTACTGCCCCTTGTCATGTCTGGCTATGACATCAAGAGTCAAAAGTCATGTTTATTACAGAACGTGAATTGCAGTGGCCAGAACTGGAAATGTGTGAGTAGTGGAGAAAAAGCGAGAATTGAACAAACAACAGATTTGAAATACACACAAGCCAGAAGCTCGTCTATGGAAAATTCTTTCCAAATCTTACAGCACAAATGAGCAAGAAGCTTGACGTAAGTTTTCCTAATTTTGCATTAAGCACACAGATTTTTTTTTATTTTGCTGCATTATCATAAAGAGTAATGCTAAAGAAACTTTTATAACCAATAAGTACAAAAATAAATTTCCATCATTTCAGAAGAAGCATTCCCTTTCTTTATAAAAATATGGAGAGACATCAAAGAATCGGGAGGCTGGATATTTGGCCCAGAGGTTAAGATGCCACTTGGGATACCTGTGTCGCATATTGGAGGCCTAGGTTCAAGGTCTAGCTCCACTCACCTGCAGTTTCTTGCTAATGCACACCCTGGCGCTGTAGGTGATGGCTTCTGTTGAGTCCCTGTCATCCCCAGGGAGACCTGCATTGAATTCCCATCTCCTGGTTTAGTCTGGCCCTTCCTTGGCTGTTATAGGCAGTTGAGGAGTGAATATATGCATGGGAGACTTCTCTTTCTCTCTTCCTCTCTCTGTCTCTTTGCCTTTCAAGTAAAATAAACACATATTTTTAGGTGGCAAAAATATACCATTTTTTCAGGAATTAATAACATATTTATGTTCATTAGTTTTTTTATAAATTTGCAATTTTCTGTGATTTCTTCTCTTATTCTAAATAAATATTCATTTTTGAAAATTTTTGCATGAACAGCTTTCTAGTCTTTTTCTTAAGTCACCTCTCCTAAATTTTTTAATCTTCTGACTAATACAAAACCTGGACTTCCCCTGCTCATATCTCACTTTAAAGAAAGTCATGAAAATCAATATTTTTTTTGTTTTGTTTTTTGTTTGAATTTTTTTAACTTTTATTTAGTAAATATAAATTTCCAAAGTACAGTTTATGGATTACAATGGCTTCCCCCCCCCCCCATAACTTCCCTCCCACCCACAACACTCCCCTCTCCCACTCCCTCTCCCCTTCCAATCACATCAAGATTAATTTTCAATTCTCTTTATATACAGAAGATCAATTTAGCATATATTAAGTAAAGATTTCAACAGTTTGCACCCACACAGAAACACAAAGTGTAAAAATACTATTTGAGTACTAGTTATAGCATTAATTAAACACCTAAGAATAATTGTGTATTAATTACAGAGTTCAACCAATAGTTGTTTTTTTTTTTTTTTTTTTTTTTTTTTTTTTTTTTTTTACAGGCAGAGTGGACAGTGAGAGAGAGAGAGACAGAGAGAAAGGTCTTCCTTTGCCGTTGGTTCACCCTCCAATGGCCGCCGCGGTCGGCGCGCTGCGGCCGGCGCACCGCGCTCGTCTGATGGCAGGAGCCAGGAGCTAGGTGCTTTTCCTGGTCTCCCCATGGGGTGCAGGGCCCAAGCACCTGGGCCATCCTCCACTGCACTCCCGGGCCACAGCAGAGGGCTGGCCTGGAAGAGGGGCAACCGGGACAGAATCTGGTGCCCCGACCGGGACTAGAACCCGGTGTGCCGGCGCTGCAAGGCGGAGGATTAGCCTGTTGAGCCACGGCGCCGGCCTCAACCAATAGTTTTAAGTAGAACATTAAAAAATACTAAAAGGGTAAAGTATTAAGTTCTTTTTCTTTCTTTTTTTTTGTTTGTTATATAGTTTTTTTTTATTTAATAAATGTGAATTTACAAAGTGCAACTTTTGTATTGTTGTGGCTCCCCCCTGCAACCTCCCTCCCTCCCACAGCCCTCCCCTTTCCCACTCCCTCTCCTATCCCGCCCTTCATTGAGTTTCATTTTCAATTACCCTCATATACTGAAGATTTCAACAGGCTGCACTCACACAACCGCACAAGGTATAAGGTATCATTCGACTAGTAGTGTTGCTTTTAAGTTTCATAGTAAAACACATTAAGGACAAAGATCCTACGTGGGGAGCATGTACCCAGTGACTCCCGTTGTTGATTTAACAATTGGCACTCTTATTTATGACGTCAGCCATGACATGGTGGCAAAAAACAATCTAAATGAAAGATCCTGGTGAACAAGACCCCAGCAGAAGGAACAGGCCATCAAGGAGCGAGACGCCTTTCTCTGAAGGGAGGAAGGAACCTCCACTGTGATGCGGCCTTGACTAAACAAGTTCAGAGTTGGTGAACTCAAGGGGCTTCCATAGCCTAGACAGCTCACAGCAAGAGTCTCGGGTGATTGCTGACGTCATAAATAAGAAAATCAATACTCTTTAAATGGTAAAGGAAAGTATTGCTTTTGATTGGTTCTAGAAATTTCCAGCAAAGCTATACTACAAATACAAACAAAATAAAGGCTTTAAAAAAAAAAGAAGTAGCAACCAAAACTGAGAAATTTTGTCACCAACAGACATGTTTAAAATATACAAAGTATTTTTTAGGACAGAAAATGATCCCAGATGGCCTCTTAGAGATGAAAGAAGGGATAAAGAGCAGCAGAAAGGCCATTTGCCTCTTTAGAGCAATCATCACCAACATCAGCAGCATTATCACCATCAACACCACCATCCCCAACACCATCGTCACCATCACCACCATCATCACCATCATCACCACCATCCCCAACACCATCGTCACTGCCATCATCATCACCATCATCACCATTATCATCTCCAGCATCATCATCATCACCATCATGACTATCATCATCATCTCCACCATCATCACCATCACCATCATCAATCTACTATCATCATCACCATCACTATCATCACCATCATCATCATTACTATCGCCATCATCATTACCATCACCTTCATCATCACCATCATCACTACCATCATCATCTCCACCACATCACCATCACCATCATCAGCACCATCGGCACGATCACCATCATCTCCACCACCATCACCATCATCGGCACCATCACCACCATCACCATCATCTCTACCACATCACCATCACCATCATCTCCACCATCACCACCATCACCATCATCACCAACACCATCGTCACCATCACCATCACCACCATCCCCAACACCATCGTCACCACCATCACCACCATCACCATCATCACTACTATCATCACCATCCCCAACACCATCGTCACCACCATCACCACCATCACCATCATCACTACTATCATCACCATCACCACCATCACCATCATCTCCACCATCATCATCACCATCACCATCTTCACTAACTGCTCTATCACTCAGTCTGTGCACACATAGGGTGGGGCAAGCTCCCCCGTACCAGCAGCTCTTGTTCGATCTCCAATCTGCCTGGTTATCTGTGAGCTCCAATTTTTCCTTCCTGGGTTTAAAATCCAGCCTATGAATTACCTACTGGTTCATCTGGAATTTTAGTATGTCGAATACATTAAGACAAGTGTCCTCTTTATAATGTGAAGCTGTTCGTAGACCAATGAGGGCTTCTTACTTTTATTCAGGTCTTCCTGAAGGCCAGTGCTGGAGAGTTACCGCTCTTCCTAAATGACTTGTGCATTCTGCATTAAGTACATTTCTAGATAATGAGTACTTTGTATTGTGAATTGTAGTTTAATATTTGAATATGTTTTTGATTTTACTTTCATTGCCATAAAACAAAGCTATTGCTTTGTGCTTAGTTTTCTGGCTTAGCTTTCTTATTCATTTTCATAATTGCATATTAATTCTGTTGAGATTTCTATTGAGATAATCATTTAATCTGGAAGTAATGACAGTTTTGCTTCTTCTTTTTCAACATCAAGAACTTTTTTATTTTTAAAAACAAAAAACGTTGAAATGTATTAAGTATATTTTCTGCATGTATTCAAATCGTCATATATTTTTCTCCTTTGACCCACAAATGTAATGGATTATTCAATAAGCTTTCTGATTTGAAACCATTCTGGAATTCCCTGAATAAACTATATTTGATATAGCTAGTTATTTTTAAAAATAAGCAGTCAGTAAAACTTTTTTAATGTTTTACTTAGACATCATGTATGTGTATTCATACATGAATATTTTTTCTTATATTTCCCTTACCCGCTATAAAAATTAAAATTAATAGAATAAGTTTTAGACAACATTTTTTCACAGCTAAAAATTGTGCAAGAATTGTTTATTGCTATAAAATTTGGTAGAACTAACTTATAAGGCCATCCAAAAGTGGACTTTTAAAGGAAGAATATTTTTGATTACCTTTTCATTTTTTGATGGCTATTGTACATTTAGAGTGTCTATTTCTTTTTTTCCCTAATTTTGACAATTCATATCTTTCCTATTTTTTGTGCATTTCCTAGAGGTTTTAAATTTATTGACACAGATTTTTTTAAAGCATTCTTTCTTTATTTGAAAGGCAGAGTGACAGAGAGGGAGGGGAGACAGACAGAGAGAGAGAGAGAGAGAGAGAGAGAGAGAGAGAGAAGGTTGATTTATATGCTAGTTCATTCCCCAAATAGCTGCAACAACTTGGTCTGGGCTAGGACAAAGCCAGGAGCCAGGAACTCCATCACGTTCTCCCCCATGGGTGACAGGGACCTAAGCACTTGGGCCATCTTCCATTGCCTTCCCAGGCACATTACCAGGAAGCTGGATTGGAAGTGGAGCTGCCAGGATTTGGTCCGGTGCTCTGATAAGGGATGCTGGTATCACAAACCATGGCTGAATAAGTACATGGCTGTGCCACAATACCAGCTCCTGATGCAGAACTTTGTAAAGTCTTGAAAAACATGAAATTTGCTGGTGCTGCAGCTCACTAGGCTAATCCTCCGCCTTGCAGAGCTGGCACACCGGGTTCTAGTCCCGGTCGGGGCTCTGGATTCTGTCCCGGTTGCCCCTCTTCCAGTCCAGCTCTCTGCTGTGGCCCCGGAGTGCAGTGGAGGATGGCCCAGGTGCTTGGTCCCTGTACCCCATGGGAGACCAGGAGAAGCACCTGGCTCCTGGCTTCGGATCAGCGTGGTGCGCTGGCCGCGGCAGCCATTGGAGGGTGAACCAATGGCAAAGGAAGACCTTTCTCTCTGTCTCTCTCTCTCACTGTCCACTCTGCCTGTCAAAAAAAAAAAAAAAAAAAAAAAAAGGAAACTCTTGATTTTGTCATGATACCTTGTTTATTTAGATGTTATTTCCCTTTTGCCCGTAGATAAGTCTTGCTAGAGGTTCATTGTGTTTGTCTTAGAAAGAACCAGGCTCCATCATTTCTATGGACACTTTATCCCCTTTTTGCCTTACATAAAAGTGCCTGTTAACTGTCAGCTGGGACCGATGGCTGAAACCCAGCACTTCTCAGTCTGTTTGCAGTCTGTTACAGTCATGGCAGGAGGCTCCCGCCAATGAAGTGCAGGAGGAAAAGGCACGTCACAGCCTTGTGAATTCTTTCCTTGTTGAGTACAGATATATTAGTACGACCTTATTTATAAAGCTGTTAAAATTGCTTGCTTCCTGCTTATTTTTATCTACTTGATCTTTCAGTTTCAGAAATAGATGTCTGACATTCTTCTCCAGCTAAAATTGTTTATTTCTCCCTGGTTGCCTTATATATTTTGAGACTCGATTTTTAGGTGCCAACATGTGCGTGATCATTGCATTTTCTTCACGTATTTCTTATGTGTTTTAGAGACAGAGAGACAAGAGAAAGACAGATCACATGCACTGTTCACTTCCCACCCCCCACCCCACCAAATACTGGCAACAGCCAGGACTGGGCTGGAGCTAAAGCCAGGAGCCAGGAAGTCAACCCAGGCCTCCCACATGGATGACAGGAACCAATCACCCAGCTGTCACGTCACCACTGCTTCTCAGGACATGTGCTGGCTGGAAGCTGGAGCCAGAGGGCCACTTGACCACGGGGCTAAATACCCACGTCCTCTTTGCTTCTTCTTGTTTTTTTAATTATCTTTCCCTCTATTGTAGCTTGCACTTTAAATTTTGTGGTTTTTTTTTTTTTAGAAAAGATTTATTTATTTATTTGAAACAGTTATAGAGAGATGGAGACACACACACACATACACACACACACAGAGCGCAAGAGAGCGCTCTTTTATCTGCTGGTTCACTCCCCCAGATGGCCACAATGGCTGGGGCTGGGTCAGGCCAAAGCCAGGAGCCAGGAGGTTCTTTCAGGTCTCCCCCATGGATTGTAGTGGCCAAACAACTTGGGCCATCTTCCCAGGCCAATAGCAGGCAGCTGGGGCTGAAATCAAACAGCCGGACATGAATTGGCGCCCATGTGGGATGCCAGCTCTGCAGGCAGCGGATTACCCACTACACCATAGCACTGGCCCCAAATTATGTTTTATTTAATATGAAATGTGCTCTGCTGTTTTTGTGTTAATCTGTTGTTTTCTTGTTCTTGTTTTCAACTCTTATGGCCATAATTTTTGTTTTAGGATTTATTTATTTATTTGAAAGGCAGAGTTGCAGAGAGGCAGAGGCAGAGAGAGAGAGAGAGAGGTCTTCCATCCGCTGGCTCACTCCCCAAATGACCACAATGGGCAGGACACCTGTCCATGGTGGTGGGGGTGGGGAGGCATGGGGCCACTCTGGGAGGACAAGGGGGCCCTCCCAGCGTGGTGCCCTGGCTCCGTGTCTGTCCCCTCCCCAGAGTCTCAAGTAGAGCTCCCCTGAGCCTCTGCGTTTCTTCCTCCTCCATTCAAGCAGGCGTTGGTGGTGGCCGGCGGCCGTGTGACCCGCAGGTGGTGTGCTACCCTGCTCATAGGCAGGTAGAAAATTCAAGGAGGATGCCCTGGGATGATTGACATTCCTGTGGGATGGGGTGGGACAGTAAAAGGAAAACACCCAGTTAAAACTCGCAAGTTGCCTACTTCTGGAATTTTCCACCCAAGAGTTTTGCACCTTAGTTGACCTTGGGTGAAAGAAACCTTAGCAAAGTAAAACTGATGAGTACAGCGACAGTGGCAGCGGGGAGATTGTATTTATGTGGGCAGCCTGACCCCCTCTGGCTGGACGATGGGACCTCGGCAGGGGGTGGTGCACATTCAGGGAGGGCACGTGCGGAGGGAGGGGCACAGCCCACCAGTGAGGGCCTGGGTTCAAAGCCCAGCGCTCCCAGCGACGCCTGGGTGTGGTGCCCACCCGCTAAGGTTCAGTGTCTTCCTGATGTTGATAGCTGGCTCATAGGGACTGTGCCCCTTGGAAGACAGCGCCAGGCACCGTGGGAAGCGCCCCATGAGTTGACTGCCAGTGTCAGGGCATCGCCCAAGGCATCCGAAGGACTTTAGTTCATTTTCCGCCCACCACGTTGGATGGGCTTTAACAAGCGGCATCCTGCGTTGGTGGCCTGACAGGCGAGCACCATGACAGTGAGAAGTACACACACACCTCCAAGGCCTCCGATTGAGCCCGCCTGACCACCAAGCTTCCTCCCAGGCAGGGAGCTTGACCCAGGTCTGTGACCTTGGAAGAGAAAACAATGACGTCCCTGTTCTCTAACCTCTGCTGGAAATTGAGCGTTTCCTCCCAGTAGAGCGCAGAGTGTGGCAAACACACGCAGCTTTTGTTTTTCCTTGAGGGAGGGGAATCACGCGTGTTTTCACCCACGCGTGTTTTCACCCACGCTCCGGCTCCCCCAGGCTGCCCTGCCTGCCATGGGCATTCGGAGCCGGTGGCAGCTCTTTCTCCTGCTTCCAGATCTTGCTAAGAGGCATATTTATGAAGGCACTTCAAACCAATTCATGGGAAATGGAGCTAAAAGATAAATTTATTGTGGTGCAAAAAAAAAAAAAAAAAAGGTTGGAAATCCATGCACTCAAGAGATCTTCACAAAACTCCTGGGAAATGTGCATGATGAAAAAAAAAGCCACGTGTGGATTTCAAGAATTTCTTGCACCAAAAATAAACATTTCTTTTAATTGCATTTTTTCCATAAATTTTTTGAAGTAGCCAGGTATTTCTACAGCATGAGTTTGTTTTATGAAAGATATTTGGATAGCTATGGCAATACTATTGATTTCTTTGAGAATCCCTACCTGCTTTATTTTTAAATAAAAGTTAAAAATATTGGCTGGCTAATCCTCTGCCTGCGGCACCGGTACCCCGGGTTCTAGTCCCCTTTGGGGCGCTGGTTTCTGTCCTGGTTGCCCCTCTTCCAGGCCAGCTCTCTGCTGTGGCCGAGAGTGCAGTGGAGGATGGCCCAAGTGCTTGGGCCCTGCACCCCATGGGAGACCAGGAGAAGCACTTGGCTCCTGGCTTCAGATTGGCGCAGTGCACCTGCGGTGGCAGCCATTTGGGGGGTGAACCAACGGAAGGAAGACCTTTCTCTCTGTCTCTCTCACTAACTCTGCTTGTCAAAAAAAAAAAAAAAGAAAGAAAAAAAAGAAAAAAAAGAAAGAAAAGAAAAAAAAGAAAGAAAAGAAAAAAGAAAAAAAATATTACTGTGAGAAGGGAGAGAGGCCCTTCCAGACTCGGAGAGGTGCCTGGTGCCCAAGCAGTGCTGGGCAGGACACTGAGCTTGGGGGGCTACTTCCAGCTCCTGCTCCAGGGTGGGGGTGGGGAGCCAGCTTGTCCCGAGCTGCCCTCTGAGACTCCCGCCACGGATCTCTGGGCAGGAAATCGCACTTGGGTCCCCCTGCTCTGTGGGGATGGTTTCAGGAGACAGCCCTAGGGGTAGCACCCTAGTCCACGGCAGTGCACTCTGATCCCACGCCAGCTCCGTTCCAGCCCCTGGCAGAGGCTGGATGCCAGCGCTTTCTCCGGCCCTGCCCCCTCGCAGCGGGCTTAGAGGAACCAACAGCCTCCGGTCTGGGGCTTCCTTCCTCCCAGTCACGGGCAGCCTGTGCCCCGGAGCCTTGGGTCCCGCAGCTCAGTCTTCCTGCCCTGCTGGGAGCCGGAACACAGCGGCAGCCATGGGCTTAGGCAGTCCTGTGTGGAGGGCCCTCCTCTTCCTCCTGGGTAAGTGGCGAGTGTGGACGCCGGGTGGCTGTCGTCTGAGCTGGGGGCCTCTGTGAACCCCATCAGCCAGCGAGGCTCTGTCCGTCCTGCAGGCATGGTGACTTCTCTCGCTAGGATCCCGCAGTGAGCAGCGCTCTCGCGTCAACTCAACCGAAGCTTACAATTTGCTTTCTGGGCTGATGGTCAGAAAGAACTTGGGCTTGGGAATCTAGAAAAATCTGGGTTTTGACCAGAGCTCTTTTGCTGACAAAAACTAGGAGAAGCTTCTGAACCAGTGGAAGGGGAGGGGGTGATGACCACTGGCACTACACTGCATGCACTCTGATGGGAGCAGGGACACGGAGTGAGAGCTGACGTGGACAGAGCCGAAGTGGCAGTGGGACAGTTATACAGTTATAGATCTACCCAGACTCCCACCCAAGAGACGGACTGGAGGAAGCACAGCTGATGGTCTGAGTTTCCTTTAGTCTCCTTAGCAAGCAGGTTGATGATTATGCATGTTCTTAATTTGGAATTTAACAAAAAAATTTCTGTGCACACACACACACACACACAAATAACAGGACAGCCTGTTGAAAGCAAGGTGAGACAGAGTTTGTCTTTTCCTTAATTGACTGGTAAGGAGGACCCCAGGGGTTACATTGTACAACTCATTAACCAATTGTGTGAGGGTGGGAGACCAGGTGAGGGGACATACAGGAGGGGGGAGGCGCGGTGGTCTCTATCCCATCACCCTGAGGCATCCAGGCTCACAAGACTGTGCAAATGAGCCAGACCCAGGACCCCTGTTCCCCTTACACAGAGAGCAGTTGGACGGAGAGGTTTGGAAATGCTGGAAACATGTATTCGAAAAAGCTACATGGACGTGGCGTCCTTGGGTCCCCATACTCTGAACTTACAAGTATTGAGATGTGGGTGTGTTTTTTTTTTTTCTCTCTTTTTAGGAATCGATGTCTTGGAAGTTAGAGAGACACACCCACTAGAGAAATCACACAGTAGACGCAGAGGTGTTTGGCTTCCTGCTCAGCAGGGCGAGCAGCTCCCCGTTTGGGCTGTGCGCCTTCCTGCCTTTGTGGGCGTGGAAAACACTGCACAGCGACAGGCTGCAGCCGCTGCTCCTGGCTCTGACTCTGATCTCAACCAGGCTTCAGGGGAAACACGTTATTCATTGATGTATCTACTACCAGGGTAACGGGGTTGTTTCCAACTGCCTGCCCCTGCTGTGGCAGCCTGGTGCTCTCTGTGGGAGGCAGCTGCTCTGTCAACATACACAGTTCTCCTTTTACAGTCTAGGAAAGTACTTGAAAAAGTTCCTGGGAAAATGCAATGGCCAGGTGTTCCCTTTGATACAAAAGTGAACCCTTTTGCACCCAAAATAAGCGTAGCTGTTAATCTTCGCTTCCTGGGAGGTTTTTGAAGTCCCTTCCTATTGCCAAATGGCTCCGCACCAGGGTGTGGCCGTATCTGTTTGCTTGCACACGCTGTAGGACTTGATGTTGTCACACTTCTCGATTCTTGCTGACCGCAGAGGTATAAACTACAACCTTGGGGGTTCCAGGCTGTGCGTCCCCAGCCATACCGGGAATAGCCATTTTCTCTACAGTGAATTCCATAGCCAGTCTTCTTTTCTGTAAACTGCTCTGTATTGACTGGTCTTTCGTGTATTTGTTCAAGACATTAGTTATTTGTTCATCTGCAAAACAGCCTTTCTCGGGGGGTTGTTGATCTCTTATCTTTGCGGCATCTTTCATTGGACCCAAATCTCTGCATGTGATATCAAATGTGATCAGTCTTCTCCCTTTTGTCTATTTGATTTTCCTGTCTTGTCTTGTCTAAGAAACATATGTTTTTATTTATTATTTTGAAAGGGTTATATTGAATTATTTGAAATACACTTTTGAGCATGGCCTCAAGAAATGATCTAATTCTAATTTTTTTTAAAAAAAGATTTACTTAGTTGAAAGGCAGAGTTATAAGACAAAAGGAAAAACAGAGATAGGGAAAGAAACAGAGAAAGAGAGAGATTCCATCTGCTAGGTCACTCCCCAGCTGCCCGCAATAGCCAGAGGCAAAGCCAGCAGCCGGGAACTCCATCCACATCTCTCACGTGGGTGCAGGGGCCCAAGCACTTGGACCATCCTTTTCTGCTTTCCCAGGTGCATTAGCGGGGAGCTGGATCGGAAACAGAGCAGCTGGGATCTGAACCAGTGCTCTGATATGGCATGCTGGCGTCGCTGGCTTAACCTGCTATGCCATGATGCTGGCCCTCGGTGTGTATTTCTTAGGAATAGAGGTATTGTCTTAGACAATCATAGTGTAGTCAGTATTGATTAGAAACCTCGGCGATGACATCACACTTTTATACGCTCTACTGAATACATTCCAGGGCCCCCAATGGGCCCAACAGTGTGCCCTATGGCCTTTGCTGCGCCTCCAGGACAGGACCCCATTGTGGGGCAGGGGTGGCATGGGCTGGCTCTGCCAAGGTAGCCTATGCAATCCAGAACGTCTGCCGGCCCTGTGTTTCATGACGTGAGCTGTGAGGTCACAGCTTCCTGTCCCTCACTCCCTGTTCCCCACAAGACAGCCCTCGTCTGGGGGTTGGCCTGAATATTCCCTAATGACTGGATCCGGGTTATCCGTTCCCTATCTGATTCCTGCTCAGTGGCCGTCTTGCCCAGACATGTGCCTCTGGAACATTAATTACTGCTGACATCATGATGTAAGACTGAAAACTGCTTGTCAGGCTAGGTGATTAGCCCACTTCCAAATCAATCATTGGCCACTTCAAAACCTGCCCATGAATATTTTTAAATTTTGCTAAAATATTGAAAATTTTTGGTGAAATTTCCAGGCATGTTATAAGAGGTGTACATCTTCCATTTAAAAAAAAAAAAACCCTGCAATATAAAATATTCCTGTGGGCTCTCATTCCAGCTCCAGTGTCAGCCATCTGTCTCCATTTTAATGCTGTTGGCAAGCATCCATTGAAGTCTATGTGTTATTATCATCATGATGATAAAAGAAATACAATATCCCTTTAATTATATTCCACTGCTGAAAACATCCTTCACAGAAGGAGCCAGAGTTATGGGGAAGAGCAGAGACTCCCCCCAGCCCCCTCCACCCCTTAATTCATAATGAAAAGATGGCAGAGGCCTGGGTAAAGAGAATTAAATTCGTTTTTATCTTACAAGTCAAAGTCATCACTTTATGCCTGGGCTCTTAGTCCCTGAGATCTTTGTAAAAATCTTTCTTGACAGCTTCTCCCCTGATCCAGGTTGCTACCAAGGCAGTTGTGAATTTTAGTGAGAGAGGATTCTTGGTGGACAGGCGGATTTCAGAAAGTTGATGGAAAATGGGATGAAAGGCTAACTTTATTGTGGTGCAAAAAATATGAAACTTTTTCATAATTACATTTTTCCACGGATTTTTTGAAGATCCCGCTATGCGTGGATTTCCAGGTTTTTTTTTTTTTTTTTGCACTACAATGCACTTATCTGCTTATTTGACTTTTTCTGGAACTTTCTGAAACACTCTTTCTGAACTCCTCTTTGGCTGCATAAGAAAGCCTCTGAAATGCATGGAAAACAAAGCAAGACAAACGTGTCAGGGTCTCTTGGCAGGGGAGCGAGCGGAAGGCACCGGGGGATGCTGGGACCTCAGGTAGGCTGGAGCAGTTCCTTGACAGAGGAAGACTTCGCTTGGCGATTTTTCACCCATTTCCTCATGGAACCGCTTTCTTTTTGGTTTTACTGTTGGCTACTAACATATTCTACATCTAAGTCTTTCATTAAACATACCATCCACCCGGACTTGTTCCCAGGCTACCGAGAGTCTTTTCATTCGCTTAACAGAGTTTTTCGCAGACCCGAAGTGCTTCCTTTTAGTAAAGACGGATTTATTACCTTTTTCTCTCCTGACTCTTGCTTTGGAATCCCGTCTTAGTTTTTGCCACTCCTCAAATCCCCAAGATGTTTCTCCTATAATGCCGGGAGTTTGGGGTTTCATGTTTCGGGTCGAGTTCATTTTTGTCTAAGATATGCATACAGTTCAACAAATTCCCCACCCTGCCCCCACAGACAGCCACCTGCTCTGGCACTATTGAGTGAAAAACAAAAAGAAACAGCACACACCCAGCCTTCCTTTCCCGACCTGAGAGACAGTCGGTCCTGCTGGGTGGGGCCACCTTGGGGCTCTCACTTCTTTTTGACTGATGTGTGTGTCTGTGCCTCTGCTGATATTTCACAGGGTGGGTTCCTGGAGCTGTATCAAGTCTCTCTAGACGGCCGAGCGGCCTCTCCTGTTCAGTCTGTCTTGTCAACACTTTGTTTATGGTTCTCATCACTTTGCCTCTCCTTGTGAATCTTAGAATCGTCTTTTGAAAATCTACAAAGGAAATCTTACTGGGTTTTTAGTTAAAACAAGAGATCAGCTTGGGAAGATTTGATAGCTTTAATATGTTACACTTTCCACAAACTTCCTGAATATTTTTGCATATTAGGGTCCTTTTTGATCTCTCTCTCTTTTGGTGTTGTGGCTTCTTTAGCATATGAAATGTGCACGCATACTATTAGACTTAAAACAAAATATTTAAGTATTTTTATTTGATAAATTACATTGTACTTAAAATTTCTCTCTTTTTAAAAGATGTATTTCAAAGGCAGAGTTATAGAGAAAGACACACACACACACACACACACACACACACACATATACACAGAAAGGGATCTTGCATCTGCTGGTTCACTCCCCAAGTGGCTGCGATGAACCCAGGGGCTGAGGCAGGCTGAAGCCAGGAGCCAGGAACTCCATCTGAGTCTCCCACATGGGTGACAGGGACCCCAGCACTTGGCCATCATCTACTGCCTTTGTAGGTGCGTTAGCTGGGAGCTAATCAGAAGCAGAGCGGCCAGTACTGAACCGTAGTGCCTTACATGGGATGTGGGCATAGCAGGTAGTGGCTTCCTGTGTCGCTCCACAAGCCGGCCTTGGTTTGAACGATTTCCTTCCTGTGTATGACTGATAGACTTATCAGAATCCAACTGGTTTGTGTGTGTTGCTCTTGTATCTTGTACTGAGTTAGTGACTCACTTATTCTAAGAATTATTTTTCAGCTCCCCCCGGAGGTTTTGGAGTTAGACCATCACATTATCTCGCAGTAGGGGCCATTTTAGTTTTTCCTTCCCAAACAATAAGTCTCTCTTTCCTTTGCTTGACTGGCTTAGCCTGGTAGAACCTTCCAGGGCTGTGTTATACAGCGGTGCTGATGGCAAACAGCCTTGTCTTGTTTCTTGTCTCAGTGAGCAAGTAAGCCATTTCTCAGCTTTAAATGTGTGAGCTGCAAGTGTTTTTATATAGTCTTTATGATGTTGAGGACTTTTCCTCTGATCCTAGTTCCTTGTTTTTTTTTTTTTTCCCATGAATGGATAAAGTGTTATCAAATGCTTTCCTTACATCACGTGATATGATGATCTGACAGTCTTGAGAAAAGTTCATGGGTGGTGTAGGTGTTTGGCCCAGTGGCTGAGATGCTGGGGAGACACCAGTGTCTCCTATCTGAGTGCCTGGGTGTGAGAGCCATTCTAGCTTCCTGCTGATGCACACTCTGGGGCACAGCACAGGTGATGGATCCAGTACTTGGTTTCCTGTCCCCATGTGGGAGACCTGGAATGAACTTCTGGCCCCTGGCTGCAGCCTGGCTTAGCTCCAACCATTGGTGGGTATTTGAGGAGTGAACCTGTGGGTAGAATCTCTCTCTGACTTTAAGTGTCTCTCGCCCTTAAATTTAACAGAAAGCTCATGTAAATGCACATTATGAAAAAATTGTGCCTGGATTTCTTTTCTTTTTTTTTGCCTCAAAATACATTGATGTATAAATCCATTTTCCATAAGTTTTTTTTTTTAAAGATTTTATTTATTTATTTGAGAGGTAGAGTTACAAACAGTGAGAGGGAGAGACAGAGAGAAAGGTCTTCCTTCTGCTGGTTTACTCCCCAGATGGCTGAAATGGCTGGAGCTGGGCCAATCTGAAGCCAGGAGCCAGTGCTTCCTCCCGATCTCCTATGTAGGTGCAGGGGCCCAAGGACTTGGGCCACCTTCCTCTGCTTTCCCAGCCCATAGCAGAGAGCTGGATTGGAAGAGGGGCAGCCGGGACTTAAAGCGGTGCCCACATGGGATGCCGGCACTGCAGGAGGAGAATTAACCCAGTGCACCATGGGGCCAGCCCCCATAAGGTTTTTAAAGTTCTTTGAGAATGATAGGATTCATTGATTCATTTCTGAATATCGAACCAGCCTTGTATACCTGAAATAAGCCCCATGTGGTCATGTGGCTTAATTATTTATGTACGTTGCTGAATTCTGCTTGCTAATTCTTTATAAAGTGTTTTTGTTCTATATCCATGAGGCACACTGTGGCACTTGGCTGGTTTTACTGTAAGGCTAATGTCAGTTTCAAAATAAAATGAACTAGACATTTCCCTCCTCTTCTGTTTTTCTGGAACACATTGTTAATTCTCTGAACATTTGTGAGGCCTCTCCTTTGAAACTGCCTGAGCCTACAGATGTCCTATTTGGACATTTGCAAATTATGAATTCAATTTCTTTAATAGTTTGGAGTTATCCATTGTATCTTTTTTTTTTTTTTTTTGTATTGAGTGAGTCGTAGGAGTGTGTGCTTTTTGAGGAAGTGGTCTGTTTTCTAAGTAAAATTTCATGTGTAGTGTTGTTCATGGGATGCATTCCCGTTTTATGCTTGCGATGTCTGTAGGGTCTGTAGTGATGTCCCTGCTTCATTCCTGACATTGGTAACTGGTGTCTTATCTCTTTTTGTCTTTACCAGTTTTTCCAGAGGATTGTCAATTTGACTCATGTTGTCAAAGAGCCAGTGTTTTTTTTTTTTTCACTGATTTTCTATTTCCAATCTAATTGATGTCTGTTCCAACCATGGTGATTTATTTCCTCTGTCTGCCCTGGTTGACTTTGCTCCTCTTTTTCCAGTTTATTGGAATGGCATGTCAGAAATCAGACTTTTCTTGGGAGGGAGAGAGAGAGGTCTTCCGTCTGTGGTTCACTCACCAAATGGCCACAATGGTCAGAACAGTGCAGATCCGAAGCCAGGAGCCAGGAGCTTCCTCCGGGTCTCCCACATGGGTGCAGGGACCCAAGCACTTGGACCATCTTCCACTGCTTTCCCAGGCCATAGCAGAGAGCTAGATCGGAAGTAGAGCTATCGGGACTCAAACTGGAATCTGTATGGGATACTGGCTCTGCAGGCCACAGGGCCGGTCCCTCTTTATTCTGTTTTTAATTTCTCATTATCCTGCGGGTTACTTGGACTTTTTTTATGATTCAGTTTTGACTAATCCAAAGTGTTGCTTTTCATAACATTTGTAGTGACTGCTTAGGTATTATACTCCCTTTTCAGGACTTATCACAGTATACAAGAGTCAACTTTTTATCAGTTCAGATGAAATATAAAAAATATGCCACTATATCCTTTACTTTTCCATTTATCATTGTCTTAAATATTTCTCCTATATATTGAGCACTACATTAGGCAGTGTTTTTTTTTTCTTTTAGCTTTAACTCTCCAATGTAACTTGGAAATATTAAGAAGAGAATGAAACTGTATGTAAATTATTCTTATTTTTACTCTTTTCAGTATTCGTTACCACTTCCTGGCATTCCAGAATTCCTTATTGTATCATTATTTGTTTCTTTTTAATTTTTTAAGTTTTATTTTTTTTTGACAGGCAGAGTGGACAGTGAGAGAGAGAGAGAGAGACAGAGAAAAAGGTCTTCCTTTGCTGTTGGTTCACCCTCCAATGGCCGCCGTGGCCGGCGCGCTTTGGCCAGTGCACCGCGCTGATCTGATGGTAGGAGCCAGGTGCTTCTCCTGGTCTCCCATGGGGTGCAGGGCCCAAGCACTTGGGCCATCCTCCACTGCACTCCTGGGCCACAGCAGAGGGCTGGCCTGGAAGAAGGGCAACCGGGACAGAATCCGGCGCCCCGACCGGGACTAGAACCCGGTGTGCTGGCACCGTAAGGCCTGTTGAGCCATGGCGCAGGCCCATTATTTGTTTCTTTATTTGAAAGGCAGAATGAGATAGTGAAAGACATAGAGATAGATATATAGATAGAGAGAGAGACAGAGACACAGAGAGAGAGGGAGAGAGAGAGAGGGAGAGAGAGAGAATTTTTTATCTGTTGGGGCCACAGCAGCTGGGGCTGTGCCAGGCTTAAGCCAAGAGCCAGCATGAGTGACAGGTCCCCAAGCACTTGAGTCGCCATCTGCTGCCTTCCCAGGAGCGCTAGCAGGAGGCCGGATCAGAAGCGGAGTAGCATGCTAATACCGGAGGAGGGTTTCCCGAGCGGCAGCTTGACCTGGCTTCCCACAGCACTTACCCTCTGCACTTGCTTTCTAATATGAAGGTGTTACCTCAGGGCTTTGGCTATGCTCAGGGAGAGGAATGGGGAAAAGTGAGCCAGTGCCATTGTTCTAGGAATGGGGGTCTGAAATGAGCCTAATTGGAGTCTTGCTGTCTGGGGAGAAAGCTTGGGCTACCAAGCAACCCTGAACCTGGAGACATTCACAGAAGGTCCCTGAGCTGACTCCGGGGTGCTGGGCACACTGCAGGCGAATCCTGACAACTGAATCACGCGGGCCCCATGGAGACACCGTGTTCAACTCGAAGCAGCCTAGTGATTCTCTAGCCACTCTGGACTCTGCCCCAGAGCTAGGCTCCAAACCCAGACCTTGTACATCACCACATGAGTCTCAAGAGGAGGGTTACTGTCCCCCAGGGAGGCCACTGCCTGGATCCTGGCTCTGGGACCCAGGTGTATGGCTATCTCCATATGCAAAGATGTTTGGAAATTTTCTCAAAGATCAGGAAGAGGGCCAGCACCCAGATACAGAGGAGGGGTGTGTGTGTGTGTCTGTGCGCGTGTGCGCGCTCTGGGCCACTGCAGCTGAAACAGAAGCCACAAACTGGAGGCCTCTGGGAATCTAGAGTGGGGACAGAGACAGACAGACATCCTCCATCTGCTGGCTCAGTCCCCAGATGCCCACACCAGCCGGGGGTGGGGCTGGGGCAGGCCAAAGCCAGGAGCCTGCAACTCAGTCTGGTTTCCCACGTGGGTGCAGGGGCCCAAGCACTTAGGCCGTCCTCTGCTGCCTTCCCAGGTGCATTAGCAGGGAGCTGGATCAGAAGTGGAGCGAGGGCCTCACTCCTTGAGCCGTCACCAGCAGCCTTCCAGTGTGCACATCAGCAGGAAGCTGGAATTGGGGGTGGAGCCAGAACTCCGCCCCAGGGGCGCAGGTGTCCCAAGCAGTATCGCCCAAAGGGAGCTGTTTTATTTCAATTGCAACAGGTGGGATCCCAGAGAGCTTTGCTTCCTTCTTCAGCTTGGTGTCTCTGCTGGAGGGGCAGGCCAGGGCTTGGACAGTTCTAGGGGGTGGGGAGTCTGAGCTGGGGCAAGCCCCACCCCTGGTCTTAGAGGGTGCAGGGGCTCCAGGTGGCTTGGGCCAGGCCTGGCTCTCTCCCACTATGTCCACAAGACCCTGGCACCACTGGGGGGCAGTGGGTGGGACTGAGCCCCCCACTCAGTAAGGGGACCCTTGGGGAGGGGACTGCGGGGTCCCCAGGGGGATGTGGGGTGGGCCGTGGTGTGGTTGATTCGTTACTTAAATGCAAGGGTGCTTCATAATGTCCGTGGAAAATAGAATGGAAAGATACATTTATTTGTAGGGAAACAATTGGACGTTTGTGCATCGCTTCTTCCTGATGCACATTTTCGTGAACTATCTGAAGCAGGGATTATCTGGGATGGGGCGTGTCCTGGGCTCTGCAGTTTGCAGCTGGGAGACGGCACGGAGCCTGGCACGCAGCAGGCATCGTAGGGGAAACAGGCGGTCGCCCTGGGTCTGCCCAGGGGCTCCGGGGTGGCCTGCCACTGACCTCTGCCACGTCATGGCCAGGGCCAACTGTCATCCAGCGCTCCCCTCGGCAGGGTCCCCAGGGACTCCGGCTTTGCAGAGGCTGAAAAGCCCGCGATGAATATTGCATGAATAATAATAACCCCACCACTTAACGGTTATGCAGCCCTTTCCTCCATGCGATCCTTTGCCATCATTAATTAGTTATCTCGCACTGCTCTCCGAGAAGGCAGGCCCTGAGACGCAGCCTTGAAAACAGGCCCGTCGGGTCTCAGCGCCAGCATCCCTCTGCCGGCCCTGCCCAGGCCTTGGGAGGTCTCCGCTCTGGCACTAATGCAAACAGCGAACCCTGCGCCTTGCTGGGAAGAAACACCTCTTTCTGATCTGCATACCTTTCTCCCGCCTCCTGCTTGTGTGATCCCCCCAACGACTCCCCGGGGACCCCCCATCTCCATGTAAGGTCTTCCTCCCCCACCCACCCACTGCTTGCTTGTGGGAGGTGGTCCCTGGCCCCACCTGTCTCTGTGCATGCTTTGGGGGCAGGTGGAGGGGGAGGTCCTCAGCCACCCTCTGTGTGTGGCCTCACTGCAGAGGGCACAGCTGAGCTCAGCTGGGCCCAAAGCCTCACCCGCTGAGCAATGGAAACCCGTGCCCCTCCCTGAGAGCCTTCCCTCCCAGCCACTGTGGGGCCACAGGGACATGTCAGAGGGGTTCAGAGATGGGCCCACCCCCCAGGGAGTGCAAGACCTCAGATTCTCTGGGTGTTCTGGCTGTGAGTCCTCACATCTGGCTCCGAGGCCAAGGCCAGCACCCCGGTGTCCATCAAGGCAGCAACAGCTCCCTGGCTGGGTGCAGCTTAGGGTCACCACTTCCCGGTCTCCATGCATCTGGGACCTCTGGGAAGCTCCCCTCCCTGCCTTTGGGGGAAGCTCTCAGGGCCCAGAGCCCCTCCCCCCGGGGCAGCCCCTCCATTAGCCTGAAGAGTTATTGATTTGTTTGGCTTCTGTGAGCTGAGTGTTTTAATCCCAGTGTGTGAATCTTTAAGAATTAATTAGCAAACATTGCTCAGGACCAGCAGAGTGGGCACAGCTTGGATACCGTCTGGTCACCCCCCGTTACTGTTTTCCTCTTAATTACGCTGCTATTTCTGGAAGGGGGAGGCCCTCACCCTGGTGTCTCCCAGGCTCCACTGGCCTCTCCGCCTGCCCGGTGGCCTCCTGTGGCCTCCCGCCTCCCGTTTCTGCCTGGGGTGGCCGTGACCTGGCTGACAGAGCCTTGAAGAACTCAGATGGCCTGTGCCCAGGGTGGCCAGGGTGGTGTAGGACAACAGGCCAGGGCACAGAGGCGTGTGCAAAGCCTGAGCCAGGGCAGGGGTGGGGCAGGAGAGGGGGCAGGGGTGGGGCGGAGCCACCACCCCTCAAGGCCAGCCTTGGGACTCCGCCCTACCCTTGGCTTATCTGGGACCCTTGCCTGCCAGCATGCCGGTCACAGTAGGATCGGTGCATCCAGGACACAGGTGTAAGACGTGATTCCCCTCAAAGAGGCTTTCCTGAAACCCTGGCCTGCACTGGGCCTCACCCCCAACCTGTTGGTGGCAATGGCCGTGGACGGTCCTGGCCAGCGGGGATGCCCTGCGGACAGAATCCCTCACTCACTGCCGTCTTCCCCGGGCATCAGGCTGGGGGTCTGCAGCTGGGTTTGCAACGCGGCCGCTCTGCACTGAGGTCTCCTGTGTTCTCTGCTTCCGTGGGTGGGGGCTCCCTGGGGACCATGGAGGCATCTGCAGGCCGCCCACAGAGCCCCGCAGCCCTCCCAGCTTGGCCCTGCTTTCGCCTGCGTTTTCTTTTCTCTCGGACCCTTACACAGCACAGTCAGCCTGGGGCGGGCATCCTGTTCACTTGACGCCTGCAGCTCGAGTCGCGTTCTCGGGACTGCAGAAGAGGGTGACCCGATGCCAGGTGGGCTCTGGGCTTACGACCGCAAGTCTGAGGATTCTGCAGGCCAGACAATGCAGAGAAGGTTCCAGACCCTGGAGGAAGCCAATGCAGACAGCAGGAGTCTGACATCTGGCTCCAGAGAGGGGGCTGGACCCGCAGCTGGGGTGGATTTGCTTCTTTCCAGCTCCTTAAGTCCCACAGAGGACAGGAAGTTCAAGGTCAGAGGAGCACAGCCATTCTGGAGCTCTGCGCCAGCTCCGGCAGCCCCCACAGCACCCAGGGCAGCCCGGTTAGAACCGTGCCTGGTGCTCCACTCGGACCTCGAGGGCAGCTGGCACCGCAGGAGGCTCAGGAGAATCGGGCGAGAGCCAGGAGCTCTGGCGAGTTCTCTCTAACAGGTCAGAGTCTTGCACCCCTGTCTTCAGAGGAGCAGACTGAAACAGCAGGGGGGCGGGGGGAGCCTGGCTGGACCGCCCCTCCTTCTCGGACCCTGCATGTCCCATTTGCTTTCCAAGCCTCTCGCATGCTGGGGGCTGCAGGCTGTGTTCCTGGGCCTCCGGGGTTCCCAGTCTCCTGGGGTAAGCAGAGGCATTCGCCAGGGAGGCCAGGGAGGCCACAGTGCAATGCCATCACCTGACTGGTTTCTCTGTGACTGAACCCCATGTGGCTCGGTGCTATAAACTTGACCTTGTCACTCCCCTCCACATCTCCCTGGAGAGGAATCTAAGCCAAGCTCTGAGGGGCCTGCTGGGCCATCTTGGAGAAACAGCCCACCCTGGGGTATTGGTGTCTTCCCCGTTCCAGAACAATCTTCAGGGCAGGGGAGAGGACAGAGTGGCCAGGATGATCCTGAATGATCAGAGAGCAAGAGGGCACTGTCAGCAGAGGCGACTTTTGTGCTGGTCTGGAAGGGTAAGTAAGAACTTTCCAACAGGGACTGCATGAACTAAGACAGCACGTGCAAAGGCCCAGGGGTACAGAGTGTTGCTTTGCTTGCAGCCTCTTAGTCAGGTGCATATGAGGCTGCGTTGTGTGGCAACCCACTTGTAGCAGCACCCGTCACCTTAGTCCCCAGGATTCCTTGGGTTGTTGCTGCCAGCTGCCTAGCTCAGGTAAGAGTGAGAAAGAGAAGATGTTTCTTTGCTGAGACACTGGAAAAGTCCAAGCGGTGGTACGTCAGGAGCCTGAAACCAGCCTTTAGGACTTAGTCACAGCCCCTCAGTTCTCCATTCCAGAACACACTTCCGTTGCACGATATGGTCCCCAAAGTCCCAGGGTAGAGTCTTACTGGCCAGGATTGGAGCACCCGCCCTGCTTCTCCACCAATCATGGTTGATGGGAAGCAGGAATATGCTAATTGATCAGTATGGTTCTCACGGCCATCCAGTCCTGCAGGAGGCACATGGAGGTGGCTCCCCAGGGGGAAAACCAAGGTCCTGCAGCCGTTGATGGCCACAGCGGCCGACTCAACACACATCCACCCCAGGCACACTGGTTCGGATGTCCTCCTGCTGGTGGAGACCAGGCGTGCAGTCTCTGGTTTAAATCTTGTCTCCTGTCACCCCGTGAGCAACATCGTGGTGGTGGTGGGGGCGTGGATCTCGGGTTGCTCTGTGCGGGGACTTTATTTCCTTACGCGGGATGTTCAAGGAGAGGACGGATGCTGGCTTTGGACACCCGAAGCTCCCTCCTGCAGCCGAGAACGTTGCAATTCACCAGCTCTGCGTCTGGGCGTTGCTCTGTGATGTTTGAATGTGCCCAGGCATCCACTGACACACACAGAGGGCATCCTCGCCCCTATTTTTAGTTCAGATACTTAGGGAGCAACATCTGAGTGTGGGCACACCCACCGGCCCACAAGTGGGAGCCATGCAGCCCAATGCTGCCCAGATGGATGGCAGAGAGTGTCAGCCCCCTCACTGAGGGTGGGCCCGACAGGTGTCCAACATAGAGAAGTCTGGATATCAGGGATAGGCTCTCAGCCACCTGGATTCCAACAGAGATGGAGCAAGGCGGCATTAAAGGGGACCCGCTTGTGTGTTCAGGGCCCTATTTGACCTGGTGGAGGCTGTGGAAACTTCCAGAACATCAACAGGCTCAGCTAGAGCAGCCTGATGCTCTGTGCCACGGCCAGCAGCAAGGGCCATGTGCCAGCTCCCAGCTCCTGGCTCGGTGTGGACAGTCCCCGGATGAGCCCAGCTCTGGGTCTACCCCTGCCTCGGTGAGTCTGTGGTCCCTGTGCATCCCTGCACGCTCTCCCCAGGTCTGGCCTTCTTGTTGCAGGAGAGAATCCCAGCTGAGCAAGCCCCAGGAGGCTGCTGCTGCCTCCTCTGACGCCAGGGTCTTGCATACCTCTGAGCACTGCGGGCGTGGAGCCCTCTGGACTCCTCCAGCTGCGCTGGGCCCTTCTAGGGTCCTTCCTGCAGCTGCTTTGCAAAGCTGGGGTGGGAGACGGTGGGGAGGAACTCACACTGGGATCTACAGCCCACAAGGGACTCGTGATGCCGGCAGGAGGTGGGGGGTGGGGTGGGCAGAGCTGCTCTGCTGGGAATGAATTGTCATCGAGAGCTCCTTCGTTTGGCTGTGGCCTAGGGGCATGGGGCATGGAGGGCAGGCGGCACTGCGGCCTCCCCTCCCCAAGGAGGGGAAAGGCTGCCCCCAAGTGGCCGTCAGCCTGGCTCGCAGGAATGACTGGGATGTTGCCCATTGCCATGTGCAGCTTGGCCCCAGGCCCAGGTCTGTCTCCCGGCAAGGACCCTGTGGAGAGAGGGGAGCTGGAAGCCTGTTGGAGGGCAGAGATTAGGGGACAGGGCATGGAGGGCAGAGCTGAGCCCAGCCAAGGACCCCTGTGACAGGGCAGGGCAGGAGCAGCTGAGAGCCCCAGGGGGGCCAAGGCACCTGCTGGGCCAATTGATGGAGAAAGCTGAGGCCAGCAGGGGGTGGGGTGTGCCTGCTCAGCAAGGGGCAGTCCCCTGCGTGGGAGATCAGGCAAGACCTCCATCTGTGCATCTGTCCCTGTGTGCCTGTGGGGCAGGGAGAGGCTGTCCCTGAGGGGCCTGACCCCCCTGATGGATGCCCTGGCCACCCTTCTGCCCCTGCCTCAATAGTGCAGAGAGAGAGGTAGGAGCATCAGCAAATGGCCCAAGGCTTGGCGTGGTTGCAGCCTACATGGCTCAGAACGCAGGGGGTCAGTCCTGGCTGGATTTCCACTCTTGTTCCCACCTCTGGATCCCACTCCCCTGTGCACAGCAGCAGGGTTGATGTAAAGAAACAGTGAGAGGCCCATAGAAAGAAGCTCCCCGCCTGGGCTACAGAGAACGGACAGAATGGGGTTGTCCTCATCAGCGTGTGTGTTGGAGGTGCCCCGCGTGAGGGCTTCCCTCTGCAGGAGGCAGGGAAGAGTTTGCATTCCCCAAAAGGCCTGTGCATTTCCAGTTCAGAACTGCCAGGTTTTATCTCCACTTAGGCCACCAGAAAATCCCAGAACTCTGTTACAATGAACCTCCTCCGCCATCAGACACACATGGGAGAAAGCCGTCCTCTGCCATCTGGTTGTCTTGCCCTTGGCTTCCATGGCCATGGGGAGGACGGCTTGGCCTCTGGAGGGGTGAGCCCAACTGTCCAGGCCATCACTCACCCTGGGCGGCGGCGGGGGGGGGGCAGTAAGGGCTCGGGACATGGACAGACTCCTGCTCAGCTGGGGACAGCTGGCCTGTCCCTGGCAAGTGGCCTCTGCCTTTGATGAGAAACAGGGCCTGCATGGGAAGCGTGGGCGCGAAACTCAGATGCGGCCTCACCCTTCGCCCACCCAGCCCTTGGCCTTGATGCTGGGAATCGCACCAGAGTCACTCTGTGATCTGCGGCTTCCCGCTCTGTGGTGTCAGATCCCTGTGGTCAGTGGCTGTCTGAAAATACCCCATGGAAAAATTCCAGAAATAAATAATTCCTGAGTTGTAAATAACTTTTTAACAGTGTGTTGTTATAATTGCTCTATTTTATTATTAGCTGTGGTTAATTTTCTAATTGTGGCTATTGTATAAATTAAACCTCATTTTTATTTTTTCAAAGTTTATTTTATCTATGTGAAAGGCAGAGCAGGGAAGAGAGAGAAAGAGAAAGAGAGAGAAGGATCTTTTATCTTCTGGTTCACTCCCCAGAAGGTTGCAACAGGAGGGGCTGGGCCAGGCTGAAGCCAGGAGCCAGGAACTCCATCTGCGTCTCCCATGTGGGTGCAGGGGTCCATGTACTTGGGCTGTCTTCTGTTGCTTTCCTAGGAGCATTAGCAGGGAGCAGGATCAGAAGTGGAGCAGCTGGGACTTGAACTGGTGGTTCAAGTACCGGCATCTCAGGTGGCAACTTAACCCGCTGTGCCCTAAACTTTGTAAACAGTTATTTAACTAGAGAATTAGAGAGAGAGAGAGAGAGAGAGAGAGAGAGAGAGAGAGAGAGAGAGAGAGAATGATCTTCCATCTGCTGTTTCTGTCCTTAAATCACCACAACAGCCAGATCTGGGTGGGCCAAGCTGAAGCCAGGAGCCAGGAACTCCATCACCCTGGTCTCCCACATGGGTGGGCTGCAGGGACCCGAGCACTTGGGCCATCTTCTCAGTCACCTTGGGAGCAGATTAAACTGCTGTTCCCCAACCCCGGGGCCCTAAGTTAAGCTTTTTGTGTGTGTAGGACACAAACATTGGTGGCATCCCCTAGGGGCCTTGGGAGCCACCCCCTGCAGTTACGAACACACCGCTGTCTTGCCTGTGAAAGCCTTGTCAGATTGTACCCTCAGGGGCCAGCGTAGGTGGAGCAGGTAAAGCCACTGCCTGCGACGCAGGCATCCCACGTGGCTGCTGCTTCCACTCCCCATCCAGCTCCCTGCTAATGCACCTGGGACAGCAGCAGAAGACGGCCCAGGTGCTTGGGCTCCTGCACTTACATGGGAAACCTGTCTGAAGCTCCTGGCTCCTGGCTTTGACCTGGCCCAATGCTAGCTGCTGCAGCCATCTGGGAAGTGAACCCAGTGGTCAAAATAAATCAACAAATCTTTAAGAAAAAGAAAAAGGCTCAATCAGTGGTTTGAAAGCTTACAAGGCCCTAGGAAGGTGCCTGACCCACGCCAGTGCTGGGCTGTGTTAAATCAATATCTGTGTCACTTAAGGCGATTGTCAACCACAGCGACACGGGGGAGGACAGCTAGCCCACACAGAGGGACGGTCTGGGAGGCAGTGACCTGGAGCCACCACCAGGTAGTGGTGGAGAGGGGTGGAGCCAAGCCCAGGCCAGAGGGAGGGCCCCATGTCAGCAGACACCATGCGCGCGTGTGTTGGGAGCTGGCTTCATTGAACTACTGCATTCCCAGGCTGGCTTTTGAGTGCTCCAGGTCACTGGGAGAGACCGGGGCTTCCCATGGTGGTGGCCAAGAGGAAGGGCCTGGAGTGGGTGGGCATGGGTGACTGGGGACCTGGGTCTGGCTTGTAACCTCCCGCCCTGACCTCAGCAGCTCTGTCCGGCCAAGTGGGGCCAGGCCATGTCTCAGCAGGCCCGGGGCTTTCTGTCTTTGCAGATGTGGGAAGCGCTCAGGTGCTGGAGACAGGCAAGGCTGCTGGAACTGACATAGGTAGGTGGCCCTGCAAAAAATCCCAGGCAGGCGTGTGTGTGTGTGTGTGTGTGCGCACTGTTGGTACTAGTGCCCGCTGGCCAGTGCAGACCAAGGGCCATGCTCGCCTCCAGGGCTGCCGGGATGGCTAACCACTTTATCTGGCTCTGCTACGCTGTCTTGGGTTGGATGTGAATGAGTCTTCAAAGGTGGGAAGGGTTTCCACTCCTGAAGAATGTTCTAGAAAGACACAGCGGGGTGCACACAAGCTCAGGCAGGGAGTGCAGAACCCACGGTCCACGTGGGGGCCTTTGCAGCTCCCGGGGCGGGGGGGGGGGGGGTATGAAAGGAGGAAACCCACGGCGAGGCTAGCGGTGTCTGAAGCCCTGGTGTCTAACTGCTCCCCGCACTGCAGACTTCAAGTACGCCATCATCGGGGCGGCCGTGGGCGTGGCCATCTCCGCTGGCTTCCTGGCCTTGAAGATCTGCGTGATCAGGAAACACTTGCTGGATAGCGAGTCTTCAGACCAGAGAAGCACTGCTGCGGGCCTCATCGGTACGGGCCGGGGCGGGGGCGGGGTCGGGGTCGGGTCGGGGCGGGGTCGGGGCGGGGCCGGGGCGGGGCCGGGAATGCCTGGGCCTGGCTCTGCCGCGTTGGCTGCAGAGAGAATAAAGGCCCCAGGGACCGAGCCAGGGGCCTGCCTGTGTTTGTCTGTCTCTCTCCGGCTCTGACTCTGGTATACTCGTCCCGTCTCTGTCCCTATAGCTTGTGTCTCTTTGTCTTTCTCTGCGTTCCTGTCTCTCTACTTTTCCACTTTACTGCTCTTGGTATCCGAGAATCAGGTAGCGAGAGGAGATGATGTTGGCTTTTAACCGCCATTTCCTATTTCCGGTTCTTTTTTTTAAATTTATTTATGTGAGGGGCAGAGTTACAGACAGATGGAGGGAGACAGAGATCTTCCATCTGCTGGTTCACTCCCCAATTGGCTGCAATGGCTGGAGCTGGGCCAACCTGAAGCCAGGAGCCAAGAGCTTCTTCTAGGTCTCCCACGTGGGTGCAGGGGCCCAAGCACTTGGGGCATCTTCCACTGCTTTCCCAGGCCACAGCAGAGAGCTGGATCGGAAGAGCAACTGGGACTAGAACTGACGCCCATATAGGATGCCGGTGCTACAGGTGGAGGTTTAGCTTAGTACGCCAGAGCGCCAGCCCCCATAATTTCCATTCAGCTAATATAATCAGAGAAATCCAGCCCCTGGGGCCTTGAGGCTGGGCCCAGGAGTGAGTGGGTGCTGGGAGCTGCTGCCCACACCACCTCTGTGGGCCCATCTGCACCTGTTTTCCCGAGTTAGGCGAGTCCTACTCACTGCCACACTGCCCCTGCTAACACAAACTGAGCTGGGTGCGTGTGAGCCGCACTGGGAGTGTCCGTACCCCGTGACATCTGCAGGGAAGGCCTCCCAGGTGGACCCTGGGACCGTCAGTTTTGCAAGTTTCACCAGCAAAACGCAACGTGGGGCTGAATGCCCTTCACCTCAGGGTGTCGCCAGCAAAGCAAGCAGTTTTCCACGCGGTGGCCCTGGGGGCAGGATGGTGGAGCCCCACTGGGCTCCTGGTTGCTGCACTTGACCGGAGTGGGGTTGCAGCTCAGGGAGGGAAGGGGACCCTGGAGAATACCCGGCCCCACACACGATCAGAGCTGGAAGCTCCAGTGGTGCCAAAGGAAGGGGGCGGGGCAGGGGGCAGAGCACTGTACCTAGAGCAGTGCCTGAGTAGCGGCTCCAGCCCAGGGAACCCTTCGGCTCTGTCCGAGGAGGGCTGGCTCTGGCCCTGCTACCACCTGCCCAGCCGGGATACAGGGTGGACCAGAGCATAGTCGCAGGCTCTCCTACCTAACGCTCGTCTCTCTGTGTTTCCAGACAGCACGGCGCGGAAGAAGAGGACGCCAAGGTAAGGTGGCTGCCAGCGGGCTTGGGGAAGGCGTTCTTTTTCCCTCTTTCTTTGCCATTTGCTCCACTGCCTGTCTTTCCCTCCCTCCTCTGCCTGGGGCACCCTCTGCAGGGGACTCAGATGCACACTTGGCCCTGTCCTCTAGCAGCAGGTGTTGTGGGGGTGGGCGTGGCAGGCTGCTGCACTCAAGGGCTCCAGCAGTCCCTGGGTGAGATCTCACCCTTATGTAGAGCCCTTCAGTCCACGCCCCTGGCACAAGCTCTCAGCAGGTGCCTCCAATAGGGTGGGTCCTCATGAAGGAGATGAGGGAGTGGGCAGGAGGCCCTGGACTAGGTGCTGCAGAGAGAAGAGGAAGCAAAGACAAGACAAGCTCCCTCGGTCTACAGGGGCACAGGCAGACTGGCCTTGGGTGCAGGTGGCTCAGTGGAGAGGGTATCCACGTGCACATTGCCTTGTGTCTAGGGGGTGCACAAGGGTGCATAGGGATGCAGGAGGCGGTCGGGGTGTTGGTGAGCCTGGATCTGTGTGTGGAAGGTTGAGCACGTAGGCAGAGGGAACCCTGGTGCGTATAAGCAAGCGGGGTGGGGCAGAGTTACAGACAGAAAGATGGAGAGACAGAGAGAGGTCTTCCATCTGCTGGTTCACTCCCCAAATGGTAGACATGGCCAGAGCTACGCCGATCCAAAGCCAGGAGCCAGGAGCTTCTTCCAGGTCTCCCACACAGGTGCAGGGGCCCAAGGATTTGGGCTATCTTCTCCTGCTTCCCCAGGCCAAAGCAGAGAGCTGGATTGGAAGTGGAGCAGCCGGGACTTGAACCTGCACCCATATGGGCTGTCGGCACTGCAGGCAGCAGCTTTACCTGCTACACCACCATGCTGGCCCCTATAGATAATGTTGATGTGAAGTTCATGCAAATGTGGTCTTGTGCATGTCGCCCTTAGCTGAAAGTGACAGCAGACTCTCACCCCAGCTTCCAGTCCGAGCTCCAGCATATCAGGGTCTGGTTTGGTGGCTTCAACTTCTCTTCTGGGTCCCCCTCACCCCACTGCCCCCCGCCCCGTTTGCAAACGGGTCTATGCTGCTCTTCCCACCCATCCAAGCTGGTGCACCAAGCACAGCGATGTCTTCCCCTCTGCTGTATGCATGGGGCTTGTTGTTGACTTCCGGTAGGTCATCTACCTTGTCCCTTGTGGCACCTGCCCCGATCTGCACAAACTCCGAGCTACAGGAAGTGACACTTTCCCCCTACAGTGTCCATCAGCCTCAAAGATCAAGCACTTCTCTTTTCTTCGTCAAAGTGGATGAGGCTTTGTGGGCACCCATCTGGCAGGCAAGAACACAGCCCCCTAGCTGAGCTCTGTCTGACTCTTTTTCTAGAAGCCACCCGAAGGGTCTCTTGCTGTCTTGCACCAGCAGTGTCCCGCCGCACTGGGCTGGCTGGTGAACTTGGTGTCTGCTGAGTTGCATGACGCAAGTCTGCTGGGGATGCGGCAGGGCACAGCGCTCTGCCTACAAGCCTTCACGAGGATTCTCTTCCTTTGCAGAGACGCACAGGTGATTGAGCTGTGAGCGGGCGGCCGTCTCCACTCCTGCCCGCGCTTGTGGTCCTCGGACGTTTTAAACTGGAACACCCAAGGCTGGTGATGGACAGTTGTGTGGACTCGATACGGGGGCTGGGGGGCACATAATAGAACCTGAGGAATAGACTCTACGGTGCCTCTTTCATGAAGGGAAATACCGCTCCTTTACTGCAAAAAGCCGTCTGCGTGGAGGGAGCGTGAGCAATCCACTCATCCGTGGAGGCCACTCCAGCCACGCCTCCTCGCCTGGCCCCACGGCCTGGCAGCTGCTCGTGCTTCTGCAGTGGTACTGTGTCCCTGTCCATGAAATCTGCCGCACACCCAGTGTGCCCGCGGCCTGGTGATTCACCTGCCTGTGTCCCACACTGTGGGATCTGAACTTCCACTCCTGCCCTGGAATCCTGACTCCAGCTTCCTGCCAGCAGAGACCCTGGGAGACGGCGATGATGGCTCGAGTCACTGCGTTCCTGCCACCCATGGGGGAGACCTGGATTGGGTTTCTGGTTCACAGTTTTGGCCTCAGCCCAACCCCAGCTGTTTTGGGCATTTGGAGAGTGAACCATGGGATGGAAGTACTTGCTATCTCGCTCATAAATAAATTAAAATGAATAAAAAGAATCCACCCATCTGGCTTACTTAGCACTGCAACTTATCAGCAGGTAAACAGTGTTTTCTAGAACCGCTGGTCTCACCTTCAGAGCTGCTGGGAGAACCCAATGTTAAAGGCAGACCCTGTGATCATTCAGGGACGATGAGACATGGAGGCCGCCAGCCAGTCCCCAGGGCTGTCAAAAAAGACGACCCCTGTCGAAGGGAGAACTGTCGCAAAGGGAGTGAGGGGAAGGCCCCTTGAGCGCTCGGGGCCGGGCCTCCCTCTCGGCAGATCTTCAATGATGGAGTCCACAAGGGATTCGCGGAGAAAGCAGATGCAAGTCCTTGTTCACAGCTATACAAACGCAAGCACTTGTGTTACCCTTCTATAATCACTTGGTGGTCATTATTTTTAAAGATTTATTTATTTTATTTGAAAGGCAGAGTCACAGAGAGGCAGAGGCAGAGACAGAGAGAGAGAGGGAGAGAGGTCTTCCATCCGCTGGTTCACTCCCCATTTGGCCGCAGCTGTGCTGATCTGAAGCCAGGAGCCAGGAACTTCTTCCAAGTTTCCCACGTGGGTGCAGGGACCTGAGGACTTGGGCCGCCTTCTACTGCTTTCCCAGGCCACAGCAGAGAGCTGGATCGGAAGTGGGGTAGCCAGGATTTGAACCTGCGCTCATATGGGATGCCGGTGCTGCAGGCAGTGGCTTTACCTGCTAAGCCACAGCGCCAACCCCTTATGGTCATAATGCTTGTGGCTTATGCAGGCAGGACAGGACCGGTAGGGAACTTGGAAGCTCCTGCCATTCTGTTAACTGCTGCCTATCTAAGGTCCCTTGCACACTCCTCTTCCTTCGATGGTTAACCCTGCACTCCTAGGGGTGCACCATGGAGTGTTTTGCCTGTTGGCTCAGCCGACGTCAGGGTGACTGTGAGCCGCTTCTCTGGGATTGGGTTACCCTCCTTGCACGCGATGAAAGCTGAACCGTGTTTGAGAACAGTTAGTGGCCTTACAATACCACGCCTGGACTCCCTTGGCATCTCTTATCTGACTTGATAACAATGTTGTTCATTAGCGGCCTTTGTTAACGGGCAACCTAGCCCGGGCTCGCGATGCTCATCAGCAATTTTCCGTGCGGAAGATGGAAGAAACCATCTTGTGAGGAATCTGTTAATTGATTTGCTTCTTTTAGCAGCGTTTTAATTAAGACATCTGGTTTCTGAACGGCAGACACAAGTGCGCACTGAAGGTGAGAGCTGGGACTGGGGTGGGGTGGGGGTCCTTGCCCCGCCCCCTCCTCGCCACATCTGGACTCAAGGCATTCTGTGCGGAGAAGAGAGAGGGGCTTCTGCACACCAGCATCTTCTCCCGTGGTTCCAAACACTGACATCATCTGGGCTGCAGAACATCCTGCCCTCCCAGCTCAGTAGCACCGGGCCCCTCCTCCCCCCAGACCTAGGCAGTCCCCTGCAGGAAGAGCTCCATGTCCAAAGGGAAAAGGACCCAGGACTGGCCCAGGGCGCGGAAGAGCCAGCCCAACGTGGATGAAACGAGCTGTAGATGGCAGCAGTGAGCTAGGGTCCACTGGTGTCCCTGTGGCTGGGACCTCCCTGTACTTGGTCTTGGAGGGCAGAGCGGGAGACAGGACAGGGCTCTCCCAGCAAGATCAATGCATTAACAATCTAGAGGTGCTGCGGTGTATAGAACTCCAAAGTAAAAATAATACGCTTACACGGAATCTGAAATCGAAGCCTGTGCATAAAGATGAGGAGCGGGCATTTGGCAGAGTGGGTAAGTGACCGGAGAGGATGCTGGGCTCCCACACTGAATCCCTGGGCTTGCTATGCCGTTTCTGCTTCCACTGCCTGCTAATGCAGACCCTGGAGAGCAGCGGGCACTGGCTCGAGTCATCGCATCCCTGCAGTCCACCTGGGAGACTGACTGAGTTTCCGCTTCCTCCTGGCCCAGCCCTGGTTGCTATGGCTATTTGGTGGGAGTGAATCAGTAGATGGAAGACCACTCAGCCTGGCTCTTTCTCTCTGCCTCTGAAATAATAAATGACAATCGAACAGATAACATCTATATGTGAAAATTCAATAAACGTATGTGTGCAAGCTCTAAGTGTGTGGGACTTGCCGAGGGAAAGGTGCAGGTGGGGTGGGGGAGGGAGACTCAGCCCCCACGCCGGCTCAGGAGCTGCAGGAGCGGGATGCTGTCCCGTGGGAGGGTCTTGGGTCTCTTACGTTGCCTATGGGGGAGCCAAAGACAGGGTGTCTTGGAGAGCGAATGAGCCCCAGGACTGCAAACACTCAGCCCCCACTTGAGACTGCTAGCTGAGGGCCGAAGACGATTCTAGAACAGGCACGGGACCTCTGGGGTGGTGGGAGGGGCTGCGGGCTGGAGTGGCAGTAAGGCTCCCTGCCCCCAGCTAGCAGGGGCCAGGGCTGGCAGAGAGAGAGGGAGGCTGAGCGGGGCAGAGCCCCACAAGGCAGGCAGGGGGTGTGCCCTGGGACAGGAAGCAGAGGCAGAGCCACTGGCCATTGGCTCAGACCTGCCGGAGAGGTGAGTGGTCCTTCAGAGGATGTGATCATTGTGAGTGTGCGTCCCTGGGAACACAGTGTTGCCGGAGGGCAGGGCTGGGGGTCCCTCAGGCATCCCATAGCCCAGCCTCACTTCCTGGTCCTGGGGTGTCAGCTGGCTCCTGGCTCTCTCATCACCTGCAGTTCTCTCTCTCTATGCTCCACTGATAGAGTTTATGGATTCTGCAGCCTAAGGCCACTTGACGAGTGGGACAAATTATGTAGCCATGCTCTGCTTCCTGGTCTGCACAACGGGCCAGTAGCTGTAGCTATTCTGTAAGAGGAAGTAAGGCCTGGGGAGCCTTAGCTCACTGACGTGCAGTGGGCGCTCAGCAGACACGAGCTATCGCTTGCAATCGGGGTCAATCAACTTTTTTTTTTTTTTTTTGACAGGGAGAGTTGGACAGTGAGAGAGAGAGAGAGACAGAGAGAAAGGTCTTCCTTTTTTCCATTGGTTCACCTCCCAAATGGCCGCTACGGCTGGGGCGTTGAGCCAATCCAAAGCCAGGAACCAGGTGCTTCTCCTGGTCTCCCATGGGGTGCAGGGCCCAAGCACTTGGGCCATCCTCCACTGCACTCCCGGGACACAGCAGAGAGCTGGACTGGAAGAGGGGCAACTGGGACAGAATCCGGCGCCCCGACCAGGACTACAACCCAGGGTGCTGGCTCCACAGGCGGAGGATTAGCCTAGTGAGCCATGGCAATGGCCAGGTTCAATCAACTTTTAATCAAAATTCAGAGAAGGTGATACTAAGGAGTTTTTTATTCTTAGAGATTAATTTCTTTACATATTTTATTTTATTTTAAAGATTTATTTATTTGAAAGTCAGAGTTACACAGAGAGGAGAGGCAGAAAGATCTTCCATCCACTGATTCACCCTCCAAATGGCTGCAATGGCCAGAACTGGGCCAGGAGTTTCTTCTGGGTCTCCCTCACGGGTCCAGGGGCCCAAGGACTTGGGCCATCTCCTACTGCTTTCCCAGGCCACAGCAGAGAGCTGGATCGCAAGTGGAGCAGCTGAGATTCGAACCTGCGTCCACATGGGCTGCTGGCACTGCAGGTGGAGGCTTTAACCAGCTACTTCCTCCCCTGCCAGGCTTTTGCTCAAGGTCCTCCAGCCTGGAGTCTGTGATTTGGTGCCCAAGAAGGACTGGCTTTGCTGAGATGGAAAACAACGCACGATGGAACTGGAGACAACTTTCTCTGTTGGAGGATGGTGGTGGGCACCTGCTACCTTCCTCATCACCCACAAGTGCTTGACTCCTTTCCATGATGCCTGCACTTGGCTTTTCTAGGCACACAGTTGGCTCTCTGCGCATGGGCTCTGCATCTGTGGATTCCACCCAACCGCAGATCCACATCATTTCAAAAACAAAACAATTGTTGTCTGTACGGAACACACACAGACTTGTTTCTTATCATATTCCTTAAAGAGTACAATATAGCACCTGTTTACATAGCGTTTGTATTATCTTAGGTGTGCCCAGGGATCTAGCGATGATTTAAAGCACGCAGGAGGATGTGTGTAAGTTATCGGCAAATACTACACTGTTTTACAGAAGGAGCCTGAGCATCCGTGAACCTGGGATCTGCAGGGCGTCCTGGAACCAACCCTCGTGGACGCCAAACTCATGACAATCGCCCACCTAACTCTGGTGTGCAGTCTCAGCCAGCTAACGGCGCTCCCGCACCTCCTGGCCCCCCATTGCTCCCTGTGTGTACCCTCTGGCAAGTGACTCAACTTTATCTTTTATTTCCCTATCTGCAAAATGAGAGCATTGCTAAGCTTTTCCAATGAGGTCCTGAGTGCAAAACACTGGAGCAACCTCTGGGACTTGTAAGTGTTCTTCCGATGTCTCCCGTTATAATGCATGCTACTGGTGGGGTCCAAAAAACTCAGCCGATGGAGACATGACCCCTCAGAAGGAGCGATCACAGGTAAGCAGGTGAGTGTTACTTCATGCTGACAGAACCTGGAGGAAGAGGAAAGATCGTAACCAACAGCTGTGATGATCTTGCTCGGCATGTGGAGGTGTTTGCCAATCAGGGAAAGGGGCAGAGCCTCCCAGCACCTGCTCAGCAACACCCAGAGGCACAAAAGAACTCGGAGAAGCTGGAGGAGGGGGTGGAGCAAGGGAGTCACAGAGCCTGGGGCTGAGGCTGCAGGGCAGGCGGGGAGATTGGGAAGTACTGGGTGCAAACAACATACTGCACCTTGTGGCCACTTGGTGGTCTGCACTTTGCAAAATGGCTTTCTCTTTCACAAAGCTAGGTGCACAAAGAGAAGAAGCGATTCTGTGAAGGGCATGTCCAGAGACGTGGAGGGAGATCTGGAAGTTCTAGGGCTTGTTTAATGGCTGTTCCAGCAGGTGGGGCAGCCAGAAGAAATGCACGTTATCAAACGAAAGAGGTTAGGGCAGGCGTTTGGTGCAGCCGGTGAGAAGCCACTTGGGATGCGTGCCTCTCCCATCACTAGATGGGTTCTCATCTAGGCTGTGCTGTCTGGTCCAGCTTCCTGCAAACCTGCAGCCTGGCAGACAGCAAGACAATGGTGCAAGAGCGTGGGTCCCCGCCCTCCACGTGGGAGACCTGCATTGAATTGGCTTGGCCCAGCCTTGGCTATTGTGGACATTTGGGGAGTGTTCCAGTGAATGGAAAATCTCTGTCTCTCTGCCTTTCAAATTATTAAAAAATTATAAATTATAAAAAAAAAAGTTTGTGAAAAAATGGAAAGACTAGTTGATTAGAAGACAGAGACTGACACTCACCGCAGTTGAAAAAGATACTTGAAGACTCCAGTGAGAAAAACTCAAAGCTCGTTCTCCTTAAGGAATGCAACAGAGGCTGGCGCTGTGGTGTAGTGGGTAAAGCCACTGCCTGCGACCCTGGCATCCCATTCGGGCCCTGGTTCTAGTCCCGGCTGCTCCACTTCAGATCCAGCTCTCTGCTATGGCCTGGGAAAGCAGTAGAAGTTGGTCCAAGTGCTTGGGCCCCTGCACCCATGTGGGAGACCTGGAAGAAGGTCCTGGCTCCTGGCTTTGGATCGGCCCAGCTCCAGCCATTGCAGCCAACTGAGGAGTGAACCAGTGCACGGAAGACCTCTCTCTCTCTCTCTCTGCCTCTCTCTCTCTCTCTCTCTCTGCCTCTCTGCCTCTCTGCCTCTCCTCTCTATCTCTCCTTCTTTCTCTATGTAATTCTGACTTTCAAATAAATAAATCTTTTAAAAATTACATTGAGGCTGAAAATCCAAGGATGAAAAACATCACCAGGCAAGCCAACAAAACAGAGGTAGAAACAGTAAACCTGAAAACCACTGATTTAAGTACAAAGTTTAATGAGGGACAGAGAAGGAGTTTAGGTGTGGACACTCACTAGGATAATAGAATCACCAGGAAGTGCTCCCGACCTGGCGGCATGGCTCTGAGCTAAAGCAAGCCGTGATGTGCCCACAAGGAGACACGGCGGGTTTTAATCCAGCTCTGCAAATACCAACCTCCTAAGCCTGGAGCTTCTAGTGGAGAGGCCACAAAGAAAGCAAAATAACTCAACAAAGGATGGAGACCAGGCACTCTGCATCAGCTGACCTCACGAAATAAAATTTTCTTAAAAATGCTAGTGCAAACAATATGTTTGGAAATCTAAAAAAAAAAAGGAATTTGTGGAAATTCAGAAGTTGGGTGAGAGCCTCTCATTCTAAGTCTCCTACCAATCCCGGTTGTAAAGGTTGTAAACCCTGTATAAAAGACACCAAAGAGCTTCCGGAAGCAGGCCTAAGCCAGAGGAAAGCTAACCCTGCAAGGAAGAGGACTAGGTGAATTCCACGTGTGTCCTGGGGACACATCCCAGTTCGCACAGCACCCAGGCCAAGAGGGTTTTCCAAAGGGGACCCTCTTCCTAGGCTGGGACGACAGAGCTGGGACTTGAAACAGTCAGAGTAGCCGGGCATTAGGGGAAACAACCCCACTAAGGAAGCAGCCTCAGAGGAAGAGAGCAGAGGAATCAGTTTCAAAATTCCCCTTCCATCTTTGGCTGACTCCTAGGCGGGGCGTGCACCAGCGTGATGTGCCAGGGGCTCCATGGAAAACAGCAGCTGGCAGCCTCAAAGGAAGCTGAGCGCAGAGTTCTGGCAGCCTCAAGTTCAAATCCTGCACAATTAGGGCTCGCTGGGATGTTGAGTTTTCTGTGTCAGCTTGGCTGGGCCCCAGAGCCCAGACATTTGGGCAGACCTTTGCCTTGGATGTGTCTTTGCGTGGGGGGCGATCTTTTTGCACAAGATTTCTATCTCAGTGAGCTGGCGTGGAGTGCGGCAGACTGTTCATTGTACAAGTAAGTCCTCAGCAGTCCGGCGCAAGCTTGGAGAGAACAAAGGCCCAGAGGGACTCCTGGAATCCTGCAGCACCTGCCTTCAGACAGAACCCCAAGATTGGCTCTTCCTGGGTCTCTGGCCTGCAGGCCCACTCAGTAGATTTTTACACTTGCTGATCCTAATCATATGAGTCAATTCCTTAAAATAAATCTCCTGTATTCAAATCCCACTGGATCTGTTTCTTTGGAGACCACTAAAATACTTGGTAAGCACCAGTGGCTCCCCACTGCAACCAGGACTAGGGATTGAACCCCAATACCAATATGGAGCCACCCAGCTCTACCTGAATCCAGGGCTTGATGGAGCTGAGGAATGTTCTGGTAGTTTCACCCACCGGCCTGATGACTTGTGCCAGGGGTCTTCATGTGTAGGGCTCGCCGGGTAATGACACAGATAGGTCAGTGTCATTGATGGAGATGGCTCGGTGTGTGTTTCCCACGAGAAGGGGACACGCCATAGCATGCAGAGTGACAGGGAAGAAGCACCAGTTTGGGTCCAGAGGCGGAAACCATGGCCCAGAGCCTTAGCTGTGTTGTCCGAGGGAAGGCAGAGGCAGGCCAGGGGAGCTAGCCTGCAGATTGTATGGTGTTACAGAGCTCTCGTCTGTGTTTTCCAGTTGTGTGGTACTGGGACGGGGGGATAGTGGCTTGATCTTGGAGAGTTTGAGCTGCGGGCTTGGGATTGGTTGGGTGGCATATAATTTAGAGTTTTCAGGCATGTGTGAAACTAGATTGTGGAGCAGATGTGCACAGCTGTGACCGTGTGGATGCTAAGTCCACAGATGAGTGGGTGTCACATAGAAAAATACAAAACCAAAACCTAATGCCCAATCCACCCAGGGCAGAATCTCAGAAAATACCAGATTACTCAAAACCCAGCATTCTTTTTTTTAAAAAAGATTTTATTTATTCATTTATTTATTTGAGAGGCAGAATTACAGAGAGAGAGATAAAGGGAGGGAGAGAGAGAGAGAGAGAGAGAGAGAGAGAGAAAGTCTTCCATCTGCTGGTTCACTCCACAGATGGCTGCAACAGCTGGAGCTGTGCCGATCCAAAGCCAGGAGCCAGGAGCTTCTTCTGGGTCTCCCACACAGGTTCAGGGACCCAAGGACTTACGCCAACTTCTACTGCTTTCCCAGGCCATAGCCGAGGGCTGAACGGGAAGTGGAACAGCTGGGACTTGAACCAGTGCCCATATGAGATGCCAGCACAGAGGCTTAGCCCACCATGCCACAGCGCCAGCCTGAAACCCAGCACTGTTCAGAGGGAGACAACGGCATGCAGAGTTTCCACAGCGGATCCTGCACAGTGTGCAGCGCTCAACACACCAGCCATTCCAAGAGCAGACCTGAGAGTGGACCTGGGACAGCACGGATACTGACGTTAGCAGTCAAAGACTCAGACGGACACAGGGCAGCCCTTGGTGGGCCAACGGAAAGTTCGAGAGAGTCGCATGGGCTTTCTAGGACTGGAAAACGCTCTGTCTAGCTTAGGTCTTCTCCCCTGCTTGGAGAACTGCCTCCCTCAGTCTGCAAAGCTCTGCTCCCAGGTCGTCCTGCAGGGAGCTCCCCCTACCAGGTTCTCTTTTCTCACCAGGGCCGGATCCTCTGAGACATCGCGTCACACACTCGCGCATTGAGCCACCTATTGTTTATTCTCCCTTCCCTCGGACACGGATTTGGTTTCTCGCATTCGCTGTTGTACTCCACCATCCGTTACAAAGCGGTGCTTCTTCAAACGTTTAGTGCTACGGAATGACAGACCGCACTCCAGGTACAAGCAACTATAAAGGATATTTTGATGGAAATAAATTTGGCAATTTGGAGCAAATGGGTGATTTCCCCAGAAATTTGAAATGACTGTGCTTAACTCACTGAAAGAGAAGTTAGATACACTAATGACCACGCGAGGACATTGAAAATAAAAGTTGGGGAGTAGCTAGTTGTAGTAGTAGCTTAAACTTCATCACCTGGCCGGTGCCGTGGCTCAACAGGCTAATCCTCCGCCTTGCGGCGCCGGCACACCGGATTCTAGTCCCGGTTAGGACGCCGGATTCTGTCCCGGTTGCTCCTCTTCCAGGCCAGCCCTCTGCTGTGGCCCGGGAGTGCAGTGGAGGATGGCCCAGGTGCTTGGGTCCTGCACCCCATGGGAGACCAGGAAAAAGCACCTGGCTCCTGGCTCCTGCCATCGGATGAGCGCAGTGCGCTGGCCGCAGCGCGCCGGCCGCAGCGGCCATTGGAGGGTGAACCAACGGCAAAGGAAGACCTTTCTCTCTGTCTCTCTCTCTCTGTCCACTCTGCCTGTCAAAAAAAAAAAAACTTTATCACCAAATCTCTGCCAATTCACACTGCAAACCCAGTTTGCGGGGCCAGCGCTGAGTCATAGCAGGGTAAGCTGCCACTGGCAGCGCCAGCATCCCATACAGGCACTGGTTCAAGTCCCAGCTGCTCCACTTCTGATCCAACTCCGTGCTAATGTGCCTGGGAAAGCAGCAGAGGATGACCCAAGTGTTTGGGCCCCTATACCATGTGGGAGACCAGGAAGAAGCTCCTGGCTTTGGATCCATCCAGCTCTGGCCACTGTGACCATCTGGGGAGTGAACTAGTAGATAGAAGATCTCTCTTTGGGGCTGGCGCTGTGGGGCAGCATGTAAAATTGCTGCCTGTAGTGCCAGCATTCCATATGGATGCTGGTTCAAGTCCCGGCTGCTCCACTTCTGATCCAGCTCTCTGCTAATGCGCCTGGGAAAGCAGCAGAGGATGGCCCATGTGCTTGGTCCCCTGCACTCAGGTGGGAGACCCGGATGAAGCTCCTGTCTCCTGGCTTCAGATGGGTGCAGCTCCCTGGCTGTTGCAGCCATCTGGGGGAGTGAACCAGTGGATGGAAGTCCCTTCTCTGTGTGTGTGTGTCTCTCTCTCTAAGTCTGCCTTTCAAATAAATAAATCAGTCTTGGAGTTCCACCCCATAACACCCTGAGTGGACAGGCAGTGCACCTGCTTAACCTCGGAAACAGCTTAGCTTAGCAGCCCAGCACAGTGCAGAGAGCTGGTGGCGGTTTCCACCAAGTGTGTCTGGCTGCTGAAAAGTCATAAATTGGATGAGTCGAGGACCCTCTGTAAGCGCCAAGCCCCGGGGGCTCACAGGAGCGCTTGATGGGGCTCTGTGGCTCAGGAAGAGTGGTGGACGGTGAGGGGTGGGTGAGAGAGCTGTGAGCTGGGGCAGGTGTCTGGAGGCAGGGGACAGGGAAGGAGCGGGCAGGCAGCGGCAGGCTCCGGTGGGCACTGGCGGCCGTCTGGCTTCCTGTGATGGGAATGGGTTGTGCTCTGTGGACGGACGCAGGCCATGGCACTGATGCCTGCTCCACAGATGAGCAACTTGACTCCGGGAAAGTTTTGGCTGAAGAATGAGGGGAGGGGAGAGCAGGGAGCCCAGCGGCCCCACCCCCACCCTCGGGACAGTCACGAGAACTCGATGATGGAGTGAGGCGCTCCACTCTGTACTTGGCATGAGGTTGCTGGGAGATAAATACCAGTTCCTTTCTGTTCCACAACCACGGAGCAGAGGAGACAGATGGGGCGAGCCTTCCTCTGGGCAGCTGGGACAGCTAACTCAGGTCTCCAGTGCCTGAAGCCCCAACTTCCCCAAGCCACACCCCCATCCCTGGGCAGTCCCTTGGCTGGAGAGGCTGCCCCACCCCCTCTCCCGGTGCTGGCCCAGCCCCTGCCCCTGCAGCCGTTGGCTCACCCAGCTGGCTTTGATCAGGCGCTCTGTGAGCCACATTTCACTGTCTTCATTTGTCCTTGTTTATGTTCCCTTGCAAACAAATGTCATGTCTTTCCCACGCGGCCTCCTTCCAGCCTGTTAGGTTTTAACCCTGTGTGGATGGGAGCAGTGAGGTTTTAACCCTGTGTGGACAGGGGCCGGTGTCTGTTCCTTGGCTGTACTCAGTGACTCAAATGCTGCTTGCTCTCTGCCCCGAGCCTGGGGCTCCAGACTGAGGTGCCAGCCTGCAGGGCTGGTGTGGAGCCTTCTAGAACTGCTGGGATGACAAATGCTCAAGATCTTGCTCCCGGGGAAGGGCTAGGGGAAGATGGAGCTGATTCTAGACTTTGCTGATCACCGTGGTGGAAATACTCCCACCAACCCCTTCTCTGAGCTGCCACTGGGTGGTGAAATGTAATAAAACAATTAGAGGGGCTGATGCTGCGGCTCACTAGGCTAATCCTCCGTCTTGTGGCGCCAGCACACCGGGTTCTAGTCCCGGTCCAGGTGCTGGATTCTGTCCTGGTTGCCCCTCTTCCAGCCCAGCTCTCTGCTGTGGCCAGGGAGTGCAGTGGAGGATGGCCCAAGTGCTTGGGCCCTGCACCCCATGGGAGACCAGGAGAAGCACCTGGCTCCGCCATCGGATCAGCACGGTGCGCCGGCCGCAGCGGCCATTGGGAGATGAACCAACGGAAAAGGAAGACCTTTCTCTCTGTTTCTCTCTCTCACTGTCCACTCTGCATGTCAAAAAAATAAATAAAAAATAAATAAATAAAAAACAATTAGAGCGTGGAGAGTTTTGAGTACCTTTTTTTTTGCATCTACTATTATTTGTTTCATTGGAAGTTCATAGGATTTTGATTTAGATAATGGCTGTGTTTAACATCTGGCTTTGCAAAGTTCTTGAGAGACTGAACAACTGATGCTCAGCAGCCAGCCAAGCTAGCCCCAGCACGCAACAGGATGCCCTGCTGGCATGAACTCACGGGAGATCCACGTCACTTTCCATCCTGACAGAGGAATGGCTGCGCCGACTTGGGCTTGGTACCTTCACGGAGCACACATGGGTGATCCGAGTTATTTCGGTTCCAAATGTTTGCCACTTGTATTTTACACAGCCTGGTATTATGCTGTGCAAGGGTTGAAGTTGGAGGCCCTGTTGGGACACCTGGAGATCAGGCCGTGTGGCCAGGCTCCCCCTGCACACGTCTCCCCCTACCATGTGGGGGCGCTGGTGAGGAGGGGGGCTTTGTTTCCAGAAGCTCATCTTTAGGGGCGCTTTGCAGGGCGGCTTTCCATCGCTGCTACTCTTGTCGTGGAATGATCCTAATTGTACTTTATTGCGATCGGTTTAATTCTCTGTGGGTTGGGTGGTGAGGCCGACTGTACGACTCTGGTTGATTAGTGATGTCTGTGGCCTGCCATTTGTCATAAGGAGACTTGTATTTGTGTATCCACTGTGGTTCAAAGGCAGGCCATTCGTACCTGCTTCACTAAGGCAGGTTAATAATATTAAAAAATATGTCTTTGGCCTGTTTCAGTGGTATTTGACTGCACTGCCCATGGCCTGTGGATCTGAGCTCCGTAAATAGCCTGTGGTGTGTTGTATCTAACACAGTACTGTTAAATTTCCTGAGTTGTCTGCAAGTTTATGGGGAATCATTGTAAAACGATAAATTGGAGTTTAAATAATAGCCAGATGCTCACGCCTATTAAATAATAAATATTTCCTCTACAATCCTCTCTAATCTTACTGTATTTGCAGAATTTCTGACAGCCAGTGTGGAGTTGCCACAGCTACTGGCAGAGTCTGTGCGAGGGGTTGGTTGGGGTGTGTCCCCCAAAATTTCCTGGGGTAGAGGCTGAGTCCCCAATGTGGTGGGGTTGAGAGGAGGGGTGGATCTTTAAGACATAGGGCCTGCGGGAAGGTGGTTAGGTCATGGGGGCCCCTGGGAAGGGATTCCTGTAATTCTCACGGGACTCGGGACCTGGGCAGTTCTCCGGAGAGCAAGGGGTTAAGGCAAGCCCGCCCCATGCACGTGCCCCTTTCTGCACGTGGCCACCTCCCTTCACGCTCCTCCACCACGCCACACAGCCGTGATGCAGACCATGTCACGGACAGAGACAGGCGACAGACAGGTCCTGAATGCAGGCCGGTGACGAGGGACCAGAGGCCCTGGAACCACAGGATGAGGTCACACCAGCCACAGGCCCCCACCTTGGCAGACACACTGTGGACCTCCCTGGGCAGAATGAGTTACTGGAGTGGCTCAGGAGGAGGCTTCAGTTTCACTTCATTAGCATATCTATGCAAAAAAAAAAACAAAACAGAAAAGTGATTCTGGCAGGTGCTCCCTGAGTGGCTCAGAGGTTTTCACCTCATTAGCATATATGTTACTTATCAGGGAAAGCTCCCCATTTGCGAACATGTAAAAACCCCTAAACTGGACCACTTCGCCCCGTCTGCGGATCCTTCCCAACTGCCAGGAACTTTGCATTTTGCTTAATAAGCTCCCTTCCCCATTGCTCACACGTCCCTGTCCTTATGCCTAAATGCTTGTGGACACGAGACAAAGAACCTCAAAAAGAGTTAGAGCATTTCTAAAAATTTCAGCAGGAAGAAAAATCCATCCAGGCACCACGCGGCTTGGGCTGTCCGGCCACCAGACTCGTGCACTGAATCAGCCACTTTGCCATATGAAGGACCCAGTCTTTGGTGTAGTGCAATAGGTGCACACAGCACGCAGCAGGAGAGCTGTGTTTGCCGCGTGAAGTGAGTCAAACCTTCCTCTCCCACGCCAACACTGGTAGGGTTTCTGGCTCTGTGGGGTACAGATGCCGTGGCTGGGTCAGGCGGAAGGCACTCTGCTGTAGCCGCTCCCCGCTGCAGGGTGGATGTGTGAGAGCCCAGTTCTGCCCCCACCAATGTCACTCTCCCCCGCTAGGAGTCTCTCCTATGTACATGCTGGGCACCCGGCGCCAGGCAGAGAGAACCAGGTCTTGCAGCTGGAGCAAAGCTCATAGGCTTGGCGCTTGGGGACAGACAGGGGGCACTGGAAGCCAGTGTCTGCAAGGAGCTGCAGGTGTGACTGCACGAACCACTTTGCACACTGACCTCTAAGCCTTGGCCTGGGGTTCTTTTCTCGGGAACTTTCCTGCAGGAATTTTGCAACCTGTGATCTGGCTTTCCCAGAAGTCCCTTTACTCTGCCCCTACGTCATTGCCGGGGGGAGAGGGCTTGGGATCTGCTGGAGGCTTTGGGTGTGCTCCGGGAGGGACACCGAACCCTGCATACATCAAGCAGCTGCGTGTTCTCTCGAAAGGACAGGCAGGGCAGAAGCCAGTCTTTGGTCAAAGCTTGGCAATAACCAGTCCAATCGTGGGGACGACAATAGATGATCCCAGTCCTGCTCAGGGGTCCACCATGAACGCCTGTGGCTGCTTTCTGTGACAAGTACCCCCGCCCCGTATGCCTCGGATGTGAGCCCAAGGCTGCAGGACAGAGAGCACAGCTCTTACAAAAGCAACTCACCATCCAAGGCGGAGCCCAGGGCCGTGCTGCAGGAAGGGCCACTCGGTCCAGGCTAGCGACTGTGGCCTGCGAGCTGTGTCCAGGGCGGCCTAGGGCCAGCCTGTTTGGGCTGTTAGAGACAGGGAAGACCCAGCCCTGTCCCCAGGGCTCCCTGTGTGGCTCTCACTGACCATGCAAAAGGGATAGTGGCTGGGGTGTGGGGAGCACACAGTTCACGCGCCCAGTGTCCAGGTGACTGTCCCTCCTCCCAGCTGAGATCAGCCCTTCATGGAAGCAAGTGCCGGATGGAAGATGACACAGCAAGCTTGCTCAGCATCGCCAGCCCCCTGAGCTGGAGCAGAGCAGGAGAGAGGCAGCGGTGGGCAGGGGCTGGACCTGCCTGAGAGCCCCAAGCCAGGGCCGGGCTGGGCCTCTCCTCTCCTTCTTGGCTCCCTGGTATCAGGCCAGGAGGCAGACAAAAGCACCACCCCCTTCCCCCTGGTTTGCGGAGCGGGGAGCAGCTTCTCCCACTCGGCTTCTCCTCGAGGGCTGACTCACTTCTGTTTAAATAGTTACAAGCAGCAGCTGAGAATGAGCTCAAGGAATACCTCCCTAGTCCTGATGGCTTCTGGCGCCTTCTGGGCAGGCCAAGCCCAAGGATGAGGCCATCCTTAATTGCTGGGGATTGACCTACAGAGGGGAGGGGGCGGAGCCCGCACTCTGAGGTCACCCTCCCACCCACTCCCCCAACCTGGGCAAGCAGCCTGGAGCAAACTCCTCCCCATTCCCCCACTCCACCACGGGGGAATCCTAGGAATATGATCCTAGGAATATGTTTTTTTTTTTTTTTAAGGTTTATTTATTTATTGGAAAGGCAGAGCAGCAGAGTGTCAGGTGGGACAGAGACAGAGACAGAGAGAGATTGTCCATTCTCTGGTTCACCTCTCAAATGGCTGTAACAGCCAGATCTGGGCCAGGCAAAAGCCAGGAGCCAGGACCTCTATATGGGTCTCCTGAGTGGGTGGCAGGGGCCCAAGGACTTGGACCATCTTTCAAAGGCAGTTTTTTATTTTTATATTTATTTATTTTGCGTATTAGCAGGGAGTTGGATTGCAAGCGGAGCAGCCCGCACTCAAACCAGTGCTCCAATATGGGACGCTGGAGGCCCAAGTGGTAGCTTAACCCATTGTGCCACAACGCCAGCCCCTCCGAGTGACAGGCAGACCACGAGACCCCACCTGCACATTTGCAGTATCTGGAGATAGAGTTACAGTGAGAGGGAAAGACAGAGGGAAAGGTCTTCCATCTGCTGGTTCACTCCCCAAATGGCCGCCATGGCCGGAACACTGCACCAATCTGAAGGCAGGAGCCAGGTGCTTCCTCCTGGTCTCCCATGTGGGTGCAGGGGCCCAAGCACTTGGGCCATCCTCCACTAATCTTCTACTGCTTTCCCAGGCCATAGCAGAGAGCTGGATTGGAAGAGGAGCAGCTGGGACTAGAACCGGCGCCCATATGAGATGCTGGCACCCCAGGTGGAGGATTAACCTACTGTGCCACGGCAGCGGACCCTTACAGAGGAGTCTTAACCTTGCAAAAAACTTTTTACGCAGTGGCTCAGGCAAAGCAAAGCCACAAACACATCCAATGCACCTGCGAACGGCAGGCTCCTGGGCCAGGGGCCACTCTCGATCCTGGGGTAGATGATGAGATTCTCTCCAAGGCCCAGCTGGCAGCATCAGAAACCCAGGGAAGCCGGGGAGATGTAGCGTCCCTCCGCTTCCTGCCAAGGCCGCGGCTGCCTGGTTTCCCACTAGCCTTCCTGGCTGAGCAAAGCAGGGGCTGGGAGGAGTGGGTTTCAGTAGGAAAACCCGTCCAGGCTCTCTGGGTGAGTGAGGTTTAGGGCTCGCGTGCTATGTGCGGAGCGAGCTGGCCGGCACTCAGCTCTCCAAGAAAGTGCTGCGTTGGCCCTTTTGGGGGTTTTGCACACCAACCCTGCTGGCTGTGGCGGTGAAGCTTGGAGCTTCCTGGCACAGCTGGGGAAGCAGCTGGAAGGCCGTGGGGGCGGGGCGGGAGCCCTGCGTGGGTGGTCTGCCCTGAATATCTGCATGGAGCCAGAGGCCCTTCCTGTGGATGGAAGCAGCCCAGAGGCCACGTGAGGGCTCCAGACAATTGTACTCCTACGCTGCTGGGGCCCGGACACAGTCAGGGACTCCTGGCAAAGCAGCCCCGCCCCCAGCTCGGGACAGAAGCCCCCACCTGTGAAATTCTGCACCTCCCAACCTCTCCATCTGCTTGACAGGATCGCTGAGAGGATTTAAAAAGTTATTTATTTATTTGAAAGTCAGAGTTACACACAGAGAGAAGGAGAGGCGGGGGCGGGGGGTTCTTCCATCTTCCCAAATGGCTGCAGTGGCTGGAGCTGTGTTGATCTGAAGCCAGGAGCCAGGAGCTTCTTCTGGGTCTCCCACACAGGTGCAGGGGCCCAAGCACTTGGGCCATCTTCCACTGCTTTCCCAGACCACAGCAAAGAGTAGGATCGGAAGTGGAGCAGCTGGGACTCGAACCAGCACAGATATGGGATGTGGGCACTGCAGGAGGCAGCTTTACCCACCATGCCACAGCCCCGCCGCCCACCCCGCCCCCTTGGACTCTTAAAGTCACAGCTGGTCCCAATCCCTGTGGCCACTGCTTTTTCCTGTGCGTCCACACTCATGATAAGGTTTCCTCTGACACCTCTGCTGTGGTTGGATGTGGTGTCGAGGCTGGGTCCTCCATGCACTCTTATGGCCTTTGAGGAGCGGGGCCAAGTGGGAGGTCCTCAGAGCACTTGAGGAAGTCGTGGGACCTCAGGCCCTCTCTGACTTCCTGACTTTGACCTAGTAAGTGACAGGCTGCTTGGGATGATGGTATCTCATATTGGAGGGCCTGGGTTCGAGTTCTGGCTCTGCTGCTGACTCCAGCTTCCTGATCACGCAAGGCAGCAGATGATGGCTCGAGTGGTTGGGACATGTGGCCTGAATCCCTGGCTCCTGGCCCAGCCCTGTCCATTGCAGGAACTTAAGGAATGGACCAGCAATGAAACATCCCCCCACCCAATAAATTAATAAGTAAACTGTCCAGTTTTGTATATTTCTGGAATTTTCCATGTAGTATTTTCGGGCCATGATTCGCCGCGGGTGATTGAAACTATGGAAAGCAAAACCACAGATAATGGACGACTTACAGGCGAAGTCAGGGCCTACTGAGTGGCCACGACCCTGTAACAGATGGCCCTGAAGCCCGATGCGAAAGCATGTTGTGCTGTGCTCATGGCTTCTGGGGGTGGGGCATGCAGGCCAGACACAGAGGGGACGGCTGGGCTCTGCTCCCCGGTGTCCAGGCCTCAACGGGGAGACTCAGGGCCTGGAGATGAATCATCTGGAGGCTCCTTCACTCACGCGAGGGGGCTGCTGTCCAGAACACTTGGTCCTGATGGCTCCTTAGCTGGGGTTCCTTAACACAACAGTGCAGAAGGGAGTGGAGAGGCAACCGGACGAAGTCACCGTGTCCACGATTTTGCCTTGACACAGGGCACCGCTGCTCTGCATTCTTCTGATGGAGGAAGTCCCAAAACCCTCCGAGGTTCAGGGACAGGGGCCCTGACTTGCTGTACGAGGACGTAGATTGGGGTCCCAACTCTGATAAATTCAGGGACCTCACAGCTCCCCCCCACCCTGAATCTTCTCCCCGCAGGGCCACTTTGTTCCCGTTGGGGTATAATTATTTTCAGACCTCCCCAGGCAATGCAGAACTTGGCTTGGGGATTTTAAGGGGAGGGGCGCCGTTTTTAATTTTTGCGTAAATGGGACCCTTTATACGTTTCATTGCACCTTGTGTCTTCATGTAACACGAGTCCATTTACTAGTACTTGCAGGGTTCTTTCTTTTGGTTGTTGTACAGTAGTGCCCAGTCTGCGTGTGTTCACGCTCACGATCTTTGGAATACTGGCTGCTGTGATTTTTCTGTTTTACCAGTCCTGCAGTAGATGCTTGCCTACGTACAGTTTGAGGCGTGTAGCTCAAACTGTGACTGTTCCCAGGAGGGCGCTGGTCATTACCTCCATAGTGAAAGATGGCTGCCGCCGACGTCCATTGAGAAAGGTGAGTGGCCCTTCAACTACAGAGTATAAAAGTGCTCGTTTCCTCTGGGCCAATGTTTAGCCTCGCAGTCGAGATGCCAGTGTCCCAGAGTGGGGTCCCCAGTGGTCTTCACTCGCAGGTTCCTTCCTCATGCAGATCTGGGAGGCAGTGGTGAGGGATCAAGTAGATGGGTTCCTGCCACCCACCTGGGAGTCCTGGATTGATTCATGGTTCCTGGCTGCAGCTGGGCCCAGCCCCAGCTCCTGCAAGCATTTGAGGAGTGAACCAGTAGACTATGAGCAAGCGAGCAAGCGGATCTTCTGCCATCCACCAGCTCACTCTCCAAATGGCTCCAATGCCTGCGGCTGGGCCAGGCTGAAGCCAGGAGCCAGGAATTCCATCCATGTCTCCCACATGGGTGGCAGGGGCCCAAACACTTTGGTCATCGTGCCATCGTCCGCTGCCTTCCCAGGTACATTGGCAGAAAGCTGGATTGGAAGTGGAGCATTCAGTTAACCAACCAGGAGTTCTGATAGGAAATACTGGTGTTAGAAGTAGCAGCTTAGCCCTTCATCACAATGCCACCACCTCTCACCACTTTATTTTCTAAGGCAAGGCCCATATGTCTCTAGGAAGAAAGCACACCTCTACAATGTCCTCTTCTGTGCAGGGAATGCCGGCCCTCTGTCGCTGTGCGTGCAGGGAGGATGTGCCCAGCGGCTGGATGTGCTGGTGACGTGGGCGCTGCTTCCGGAGCGTGGGAATTATGTTGCATTCTTCCTGTTTGGGAACTGTGTAGACTCTGGGACTCAGGGGACAAGAGCTGGGGAGGTGGGGAGAAGCGTGTTGGAGGACATGCGTTCCTCCAGCTAGGACGTCCTGGTGCAGAGGGAGATGGCAGGTGGCAGGTGCGCTGGGCTCACAGGCTGGGATAAGGAAGAGGTGATTCAGAATCCTCATGGGAGAACCAGCCCATCTCAGAGCTGCAGAGGTCTGCGGTGCAGACAGGGTGCACATGGAGAGGTAGGTGAGCCCCATGTCAGCCCACACGTTCATTATTTATGCACTGCTTTGACAGTTCTTTCTTTTTACTTATTTATTTGCATTTTATTTGAAAGGGAGACAGACAGCCTCCATAAGTGCCTGCAACAGCCAGGGTTAAAAAGGCCGATACCAGGAGCTGGGGCTCCTAAGTGCATGGCAGCGTCCAGTACCTAAGCCACCATCTGGTGTCTGTCAGGTGCACAGCAGCGGGGAGCTGGAATTGGGAACAGGGCTGGGACTCGAGCCCTTGCACCCCGATATGGAATGCGGGAGCCCCACGCAGCGCCAAACACGGCTTCCTTGACAGTTATTTCCAGGGTGCGCATTGATGTGTCAGAGCCGTTCCAGACCCTACGGCTGTACCGGGGAAAAGAAGGGTGTCTTTGTCCTCCTCCGTGTGCATCAAAGAGGAGGAGCCAGGTGAGCCTATGGGACCCACACAGGTGGATGTGACTCGAGGGCAAAGCATGGTGAAGCCACAGAGAGAGGGAGGGCGTGGGGGTGCCCTCAGGGTGCTGAGCAGGCTGCTGTGACAAGGTGGCCGTCCAGCTGAGACAGGGTGCAAGGAAGAGCCCGGGGCAGGTGGAAGGACGGGCAGGAACCCTAAGGCCGGAGGGGAGGTGCCTGGTGTGTTTGAGAGACAGCAAGGAGGCCAGAGCACCAGGGACTGCGCAGGGGTGTGTGCAGAGAGGGAGAGGGGTGCGGCGTGGAGGGCCAAAGAGCCCAAACAAGGCCGGCATGCAGACCTGGAGATGGTGATGGTGGTGGTGGTGGGAGGTGACATTTTCAGCACCTCCTCTTTCCAGTTGGGAAACGGGCCCAGGCTGATGTCAGGTGACGGCTGTGTGCACGTGTCAGGGAAGCTGGTGTGTTTGTGTGAAAGCACGTGTATGTGTGTGGCTAAGTGAATGTGTGTCTTGCATGTTGCTGTGTGTGTACATGTGTGTCCCTTTATACTACCATGTGTGTTCATACATGTTCCAGGGTATATGTGTCTATGCAATCATGCATGTGCATACATTTCTCCCTCTCTCTCTGTGTGTGCTTGTATTGTTGTGGGTGTAGCTGTGTTTAGGAGCATGTGTCTGTGTTGTATGTATGTATATGTGTGGTGTCCCTGATAACGCACAAGCCAGACAGCTCCCAAGGGAAATGACATCATGAAGGGGAGTGTCTCCAGCATCCTGGCTGGGTCTCTGTGCCTGCCATGGGTCACAGACTTGTGTCATTGATGAGGTCACAGAACACAGCCAACATCCTGGTGACCTCCCAAGAAAGCCCAGCAGCCACGTGGGCCAGGGCCATCTGAAGGGGTCAGCACAACTCAAGCCAACTCTCACCCAACAACCAGACCAAGGAGAACCTGGGCTCAGCTCTCAAATCATGAAACGCCACTTCTCGGACCACAGGGGAGAGCAGTCGCCAGCTGATGGGACCACCCTCAGCTTGACCACACCTGAGTCCACGCAGGAGAGCCTGGGAGTGTGCTGGCCAGGTAGGGCTAAGGAAAGAGCGGGTGGCGGGCGGACAGTCAGGCTGTGTTCTCCGGGATGGAGGCTCTGGGGAGAGGAGGGTCCAAGGTAGTTCCCCGATGTACTGATGAAGGATTGCGTTGGCCCTAAGGGTGGGGAGGGGAGGCTGAGGAGATCGGTGCCTGTGGGAGGCGCTGCAGGACCTGGACTGTTCTGAGGACGTGTGAGATGATTCCAGGAGATGAGCCTCTAAGCGGTGACTGCCCTGTGTTTATTTTCATGTGTATTAAAGAGAAACAGAATTGTCGCGTCCATCCTGTGACTGGGGCAGTGATACACAATCATAATACATGTTTGAGAGCTCACCTAGAACATCAGTCTGAAGACCACTCAGCCGTGTGCGTGAGCCGTGCCAGATTGTACGGCTCGGTGGCTCCACCACCCAATCACCATCATCTCTGGGTCTCTGTCTCTTACTCGGCTGAATGGGAATCAGAACCAGGCCATTTCTCAGGGTTGCTCTGAACACAATGGCCCTGGTGGCCGGGGTACCATAAGGGCTCAGGGGTCCCTTGGGTAAGATAAAACCGTGTTCCCAAGGGTGATAGGGACCGTGGGGCTGGGCAGCTTCGCTGAAGTACCTCCCTTGTCTTGCCTCGCAATGGACTTTTATTGAGCTGCTTATTGACACAGCCCCCAGAGTTCCCTTGGGCCCACCCCTTAGGATCGGTCTCCCCCTCCCCTTCCCCAGTGCCCCTCACTGCCCACTCCTGGCACCCTGCTCCATTTTGTCCTGCAGAGCCTTCTTTTCTAGAATGCCACTGAAATGCAAGCTTAAACTCTGTGGCCGCTTCCCCATTGCATAGTGCATTAAAGATGCATCCATGCTACCGTGCATTCATAGTTCATTCATTCATTCGCAGAGAGCATTGCGGCCTGCGGATGTGCCACCAACCCCTTCTGGGGTTTAGATGACTGTTTATGATCCTGTTCATGCATTATTCCCTCTCTGGCATCACCCAGAGGGCGGTGATGGGGAGTGACTTTATCATCAACCCTACTTTAGGAAGAAACAGAGGCAGGGGGAGGACGGCACCTGCTCCAAGGTCCCCAGGGAGGGGGCGGGTGCTGGCACCTGCTCCAGGAGCCTGTGGCTTCTGTAGGGAGGTTGCGGACAGGAACCTTTGGGGGCGCTGACGAGCGTGTCCTTGCTTCTCAGGGATCCTAAAGGACACCCACTCTCCCCCGCCAGGGCCCGCCATTCCCCATGACGAGGATACCTGGTTTGCCTCCAGGGCCCGGCGGGTGATGGGCTGGAGCAGCTCCCCATCGTCTCAGTCCGCCTCCGAGTACCAGTCCTACTCGCAGTACAAGTCCTGCTGCTCCTGCTTGTGTGACGAGGAGGGCCCCCCGCAGAGCGTGTGCGCGCTCTACACCCACGTGCAGACCGTGCGCGGCGTGGCGGTTGCCTGGGAGACCGAGGAGGGCTTCGAGCCAATCAGCAGGAAGCCCCGCATCCGCGAGGCCGAGTTCATCAAGAGGCAGAGGAGGAAGGGTTCATCCTTCGAGATGGCGTCCAACACCGACCTGCGCTGGGAACTCGAAGCCTGTCAGGACGACTGCTGCTCGGAGCCCGAGGACCCGGAGCAGCTGCTGGAGTGCTCCCCGCAGGAGCTGCGGGCGCCGCCGGACTGGCTGGTCACCACGAACTACGGGCTGCGCTGCGTGGCCTGCTGCCGGGTCTTCCCCACGCTGGCGGAGCTGCTGCAGCACGCCCAGTATGGCATCCGCGAGGGCTTCAGCTGCCAGATCTTCTTTGAAGAGATGCTGGAGAGAAAGCGGGCCCGGGAGCGAGCCCAAGACCTGCAGCCGGAGGAGGAGGACGACGACGACGACGAGGAGGAGGAGGAGGAGGAGGAGGAGGAGGAGGAAGAACAGAGCCCTTCAGACACTAGCGAATACCCGAGCCCAAAGGGCAAGGTGCTCCAGTCTCAGCAGCTGCAACAGAAGCAGCAGTGAGCCCAAGGGGAGGCACCCATCCCCGCCCTCACCTCCACAACGTGGGGCTGCCCCTTCCCACCCCAATATATTGATGCAGGATCCATCCGGGCCACCAGGGCGGGAGGAGGGGACCACACGGGGAGGATGTGAGGGCGGAAGAGCAAGAAGGGACGTCAGGCCCCCTTCCCAAGGGCCCGGAATCCCACTCAAAACCTGAACGCGAAGCAGAGGGCTTCAAGTATCTTCGCGGGTGGGCGCAAGATCTGAGCCTCCCCTCTCCGCAGCCAAGCACCGTGGGCACAGGGATTTCTATTTTTGGCCCATGGATCAAGCAGGCCCACACTTGAGCCAAGGAAGTTTCGGCCCTATTTTTTTCACTTAAGAATCCGTCATATGCCCCAATTCTATGTCTTATATTATTGGGATTAAACCTGAATAACTCAAATGCAAGACAGTGGTAACTGAGAGAACCCACAGGGAGGTGCCTCGTCTGTAGGTTGCACCTTGGCATGGACAGTTGGAGATAGCTTTCCAGGGTTAAGGGCTGGGGGGGGGGGTGCGGTTCTTCTCGTAGGTAGCTAACTATACGCTTTGAAGTGACAGCACGTTCATCTGCACCCTCCCACTCATCCCCAGTTCAGGGTAGGGTGCATTAATTGAATACAAGACAGCATTCGCGGTCCCCTGTGTGTTAAGCATGTTGATGGGGCATATACAGATTTCACATTCCTTATCTGCAATGCTTGGGACCAGAAGTATTGCTGGGGTCAGATTTTTTTTTTTTTTTTGGATTTGGGAATATGAGCACATATGTCGTGGGGAAGGGACCCAAGTTTGAATGCAAAGCTTCTGTTTTACATGCACCTGAACAGATAGCCTGAATTTAAGTAAGTTATGCATCACTTTTAGTGTGCCTGGTGGTGACTTGAACAAGGCTGATCAAAGCCAAGTGGGAGAAGGAAAAGTGCATTCATTAGAGAGAGGTTTGGGAAATAAAATCCAAAAGGACTTGGGGATGGGTGCATGAGACAGAGTGGGGAAAGGGGATTCTCAAGATGGCTTCCCAGGTTTCGAACTGAACAAAGGAGGGTTGCTTGTACCTGGAGCTGTTTGAGAACAGATGTGTGAGTGTAGATGCATATGTGTGTGCACGCATGGATGCCAGCATGCATGGGTGCATAATGCATGTGTGTGCATGTGTGTATGCAAACATGCATGGGTGCATATGCATGGGTGTGGGCATGCATGGGTGCATATGCATGTGTCTGCATGCAGTCAGGCTTAGGTGCTGTGATGGGCTGGTAGGAGGTGGCTAGCACACAGTCAATTCTGCATATTAATGGCATATCCAAGTGGAGAGGTTGAGTGGGAAGGGGTTTATAGTTTGGAACTCAGAAGACAAGTCTGGATTGGAAAATGAGGGCATGAACACTACTTGGATGGTGCTATTTTTAAAACCACCACGGTGCATGGAGGAAGCTAACAGGGAGCTGGGGGAGGAGTCAGCCAGAATGTGGGCCAAGATGTAAGAAATGGGCTGGGAGCATTTTGTAGGGTTTTCCTTCAAAGTTAACCAAAGCCAGACACCCTGGTTTCCAGGGGTGGTGAGCAGTGTTAGAAGCTAAGGGGAGCTGGGGGGAGCTGACGATGCCTTGGTGCTCGGAGGCTGCTGACGGCTCGGATGGGGCAGACTCAGTGGCTGAGCAGGGCTGAAGTTGGACAGGCAGTGGTGGTAGGGGACACCAGGCAAAGTACCAGAGACAAGCGTGGTGCGTGTTGGCTGGCAAGAGAGGGTAAAAAAGGAGAGCAACAGTGGCTGTAGCGAGACCAAAGGATCCTCGTAAAGGAGGCAGAGATGGGAGAGAGAGGCCATTTCTATATTAGTCAAGACGCTTCCTTAGTGAGAGAGACCCACAATACAAGAAGGAAGGGGGAGGGGCCGGCGCTGTGGCTTAGCAGGTAAAGCCTCCACCTGCGGGGCTGGCATCCCATATGGGTGCTGATTCGAGTCCCAGCTGCTCCTCTTCTGATCCAACTCAGTGCTATGGCCTGGGAAAGCAGTGGAATATGGCCCAAGTTCTTAGGCCCCTGCACCCACGTGGGAGATCCGGACGAAGCTCCTGGCTCCTGGCTTCAGCTCAGCTCAGCTCTGGCTGTAGCAGTCATCTGGGGGAGTGAACCAGCAGATGGAAGACCTCTCTCTCTCTGCCTCTGCCTCTCTGTAACTCTGCTTTTCAAATAAATAAATCTTTTGACAGAAGATTGAAGTCATTAAGCACAGGGTGTGACATAAGGGTGCAGAGAGGAAGGCGTGTGGATGTCACCAGGGCTTTTTCCAGGTGGCTGGTGACTGTTGGAGCCAACTTCACATAACAGGGAAGCGGCAGATTGGCTGGGGTGCTGACCCGCCTACTTAGGAGCGAACAGTTTGAGAAAGAAACCACCAGAACAGGGCTAGGGCGAGTGGTATCTGGGATGGAGGTGGACGCGGGGTCAGCTGCAGGGGGACGGCTAACGTACAGACACTCCACTCTCATGTTGCATGCGGTCCCTCTGCGGGTCCAATAGCCAGGAGCAGCCACATGGTGGTCTCAGAATGGCTGTCAGCCGTGGGGATGAGGACGCTTTGCGCCCTGGCAAGGTGGGGACAAGGGCGAGGCGCAGCAGAGATCACAGACTTCCTAAATGCTCCGGGAAAGGGGCTGGAGGAGCTGCAGGAAGGCGCGGGGCCCCTGAGGTGGTACTAGCTAGCTGGTGCTAGCGGGGGCGGGGCGGGGGTGCTCACCAGGCAGGTGGGATCCCAGGACAGCCTAAGAGGACAGGTGGCAGCTGGGCCGGGAGTGGTGAGCGCTGATGGGGTGGACATCGTTACGTTAACAAAGCAGGCTGTGAGGGAATGGACATGAGACAGGGCATGTAAGGTTTGGGAGTTGAGCCATTAGAAGACAAGTGTTATTCAGGTGTGAAACTCTGACATTATTAGGAAAAAGTCTGGTTCCAAATACTCTATGGATACTGAATGGTGTCATGCGCTCCACACCCCAAGGAACTAGGTCTCTTGTTATCCCTGTTTTAATGGTGAATGAGCTGTGACCTTGCCTAAGGTCGTCTGGCTGGAGGGCGGTGAGTCAGCCTTCCTACCAGGCAGGCCGGCTGCAAGCCCATGCTTTAACCACCACACAGAGATGCAAACTTGGATGTACAGACAGAAGCCGGGTATTTAGGAGAGCGAATATGTCAACTCCACGGGCTGTGTGTTCTGTAGATTAAGTAGCAGCACCTGGAGATCAGAGAAAGGTGAAGGGCATTTAGGACAAGTGGAGGATGACAGCCACCCTGGATAGGCAAACGTCTAACGTAGGGGCAGCCTCAGCTGAGACGGATGTGGAGGAGGGAGGCATAGACCCATTCTTTAGAAAAGATTTATTGATTTGGAAGGCAGGGTTACAGAGAGGCAGAGAAAAAGAGAAATCTTCCATCTGCTGGTTCATTCCCCTAATGGCTGCAATGGCGAGAGCTGCGCTGATCTGAAGCCAGGAGCCAGGAGTTTCTTCCAGGTCTCCCACACAGGTGCAGGGGGCCCAACACTTGAGCCATCTTCTGCTGCTCTCCCAGGCCACAGCAGAGAGCTGGATAGGAAGTGGAGCAGCCGGGACTTGAACCGGCACCCATATGGGATACCGGCACTGCAGGTGGCAGCTTTACCCACTATGCCACAGCACCGGCCCCTAGAATCTATTTTTTAAGATGGAATTGTTTTTATAACACTAACTTGACTCAGTACTCATTTGTGGTTGAATACATCACCCCACAGAGGCTCGGGGCCTCCACAGACAAGGTCAGTAACGGGGTGAGTAGGGGGAACCCTTCCAGAAAGCTCAGGGGACTTCGAATGTTCTAGATGAGGAAACAGTTTATATCCTCTATTTTCCCAAAGCATAGTAAAATATGGAACTCATTTTATGAGCGTTACATAAGCGTGACAACAAAGAGCCTGCCAAAAATTGGCACCGAAGCAGCCAACGATGTATCAGTATCACCAATGAATGCAAAATACCAGTGCATCAAAACTAATACCACGAGGCTCAATAGGCTAATCCTCCGCCTGCGGTGCTGGCACAGCGGGTTCTAGTCCCAGTCGGGGCGCTGGATTCTGTCCCGGTTGCCCCTCTTCCAGTCCAGCTCTCTGCTGTGGTCTGGGAGTGCAGTGGAGGATGGCCCAGGTGCTTGGGCCCTGCACCCGCATGGGAGACCAGGAGAAGCACCTGGTCTTTGGATCAGCTCCTGGCTTTGGATCAGTAAGGAAACCTGCCATCAGAAATAAGCTCAACCTCTCTGCTAGGTGACTTCTCACAAGGGTTCCAGGATCACTCAGTGGAGGAAAGAAAAATCTTTTCAGCAAACGGTGCTGGCACAAATGGATGCCTGCATTGAAATGAGTGTCCTGGCATCTCCTCCACACACTGTATATAAAAATGAACTTAAATAGAGAAGATCTAAAGCCAAGAGCCCAAACTATAAAACTCCTGGAGGAAGTACCGATGCAAATTCCGAGAGCTGAAGACACCTGTCCGTCAAAAAAGTTGTTCCATGAGTATTCGCAGAAACACAATAATACAAAAGCATGAAAACAACCTTCATGTTGATGAATGGCTAAACGAAATATGGTCTGTCCCTACCATGGAATATTATTTAACCATAAAAGGACTGAGGCACTGTTCCAAGTCGCTCAAGGATAAACCTTGGAAATTTTAGGTGACGTGAAAGAAGCCAGACACTAAAGGCTACATAATGTGTGTGGTATCCAAACAGGCAACTGTAGGGAGACAGAGAGGGGGTTGGAGGGAGGGCAGGAAGCGGGTGAATGCGAGGGGATGGGGTTTCTCCTTGGGATGGCAAAGCCATTCTGGAATTCCATAGTAGGATTTGTTGTGCAACTTGTTGAACATATTACAAACCACTGAACTACATACTTTAAAGGCTGAAGTTTATGGTATACAAATTATGTCTTAATTTAAATAATATTTAAGGAACAATTTTTTTAAAAGACTGATTTATTTATTTGAGAGTCAGAGAGAGAAGGAGAGGCAGAGAGAGGTGTTCCATTCACTGATTCACTCTCCAATTGGCCGCAAATAGCCAGGAGCCAGGAGCTTCCTCTGGGTCTCCAACACAGGTGCAGGGGCCCAAGGACTTGGGCCAGCTTCCACTGCTTTCCCAGGCGCTATCAAAGAGCTGGGAGCTGGATTGAAAGTGGAGCAACTGGGACTCAAACCGGTGCCCAAATGGGATGCAGGCACTGTAGGCAGCAGCTTTACCCGCTACACCACAATGCCAGCCCCAGGAACAATAATATTATAACCGAATTTATAAATGCCTTAGAAATGAACAAAGAAGTGATATGAAATATTTGCCCCAAAACAAACAGCAAACAATCCGCAGGTGCTCTTATTTAAATCAGGTCAAAAAAGTCACATATTTGCAATTCCGACTTGACATTATTTTTGAAGTTACAACCAATGTGTGAGACATAAATCAAATGTTATCCACAATGGATGGAAAATTATAGATTTCAGAAAAAGACAACACACTTAACTTTGAAAGCTTGAGTGAGTTAACTAAAATTACTGAAAACGAAGTCATCCAGGTACTGAGATCTAAGACAGAGATCAAAATTTTCTTGTGTATTAGATATGACTGGTTAGGAAATAGAATAGAAAATAATCCACCTACTAGTTTTAAAATGTTACTGAAAACATTGCAAGAACAGTGAAACATCCAAGTAACTCTTTCAAGGTTGATAACTGTTGAACACTGTTTTGCAGGAGCTTGCCCCGTGTTATCAGTTTTTCAATTGAGGAAATACGGCTTGCAGCCTTGAAAGGCAATAAGGTATCCAATCCAGCATGGGCTCAGTTTGGAGACACACTGGGAGCTTGCCTCATTCTTTTTTTTTTTAATTTTTTATTTTTGACAGGCAGAGTGGACAGTGAGAGAGAGAGAGAGAGAGAGAGAGAGAGAGAGAAAGGTCTTCCTTTTGCCGTTGGTTCACCCTCCAATGGCCACTGCAGTTGGCGCACTGCGCTGATCCGATGGCAGGAGCCAGGTGCTTCTCCTGGTCTCCCATGGGTGCAGGGCCCAAACACTTGGGCCATCCTCCACTGCACTCCTGGGCCACAGCAGAGAGCTGGCCTGGGAGAGGGGCAACCAGGACAGAATCCCGCGCCCCGACTGGGACTTGAACCCGGTGTGCCGGCGCCGCAAGGCGGAGGATTAGCCTGTTGAGCCATGGCGCCGGCCACTTGCCTCATTCTCTACTGGGGACCAAGGTCCACAGAGAGAACCCCCACTGGTAATTCACTTCCTAATCTTTTGGAATTCACTTTGAGGGTATTTTTTTTAATGGTCGGGAACTCAGCTGATTGATGCAAGGCAGTTTAAGTACAGAGCTATCTTGCAGGTGAGTTCCCATCTCTTAGAGACACAGGAAGATGTAAGACGGAGATCCAGAGAGAGAAAACCAGGACGGGAACTCAGCGGCGAGAAAAGGGGCGGATGACGAATGCAGGAAAGAGAACAGGATGGTGTAGACAGGGCCATCCCAGGAGAGGATGGGGAGGGAGTGAAGGACGTGGAGGCAAGATGAGGCTTTGGACAAGGGTGAAGCGGAGAGGCAGCAGCTGTTAAGGTGAACACATCATACATTGACAGAATGTGGCTTCCCAGAGCCAGCCTGGGGAGGGAGGGAGGGGGCCCATCGAAGACAGTGGAAGCATGACCAGCCTGCCGGCGGGGTACGCCGGTCTCCCAGCTGCTCAGAAGTGGATGCAGCTATGGGCTGAACTGTGTCCTTTCCAAGCTCATGCACTTCTAAACGTGACCGTATGTGGAGACAAGGTCTTCTACGAGGGGACACGGCAGGTGTGCGCATGCGCGTGGCGGGGGGACTTGCTCCAATAGAACTGATGTCCTTATAGGAAGAGATTAGGACACACACAAACACAAACACACACACACTTGCACTATGGCAAGGGGCTGAGCTATAGGAAAGATGGACAAAGAGGTTCACGACAGTGCACAACGTCTAGACTGCCAAGTCTTGGTAGCAGGAGCCAGAGCCCATGTGTGTGTGCGCATGCAGGGTGAGCACGTGTGTCTGTGTGTGTGTGTGTGTGTGTGCGCGTGCATACACACACGTGTGGTCCTTGCTGCTGTGCCCTGGGCCCTGCTGATACCCAGCTTGGGACAGAGCAAAAGGGCCCCATGAGAAGGTTCCCAAAAGATGCACCAGCCCCAGGGGCTGGCTTGGGTTCTGCTTGGCCCTCCCAAGCACACACCCAGGAACTGGTGTCTTCCATCGTGAGAGAGTCGGGCGAGACGTCGCCACGGCGGTGTTTGGCACACTGGGTCCAGGAGAGTCCTAGAGGAGCCTGTGTTGACTTCAACCATTGCTGCTGAAACGATTTTAACAACACAGACACAAACATCCAAGTGAGTAGTTTGCTTTACAACCGTAAAACAAAAACACGGTTATAAATTAAACACACAGTCACAACAGCAATGAAACGCAAACTAAATGTGTTAATTTTTAAGTGTCGGTTGGGTGCAATGTTTGTGAATCCAGGTAGCTTCTTGTATGTGTTGGGGAGGAGGGGCCTCAGCTGGTTCTGGGAGGGCTGGGGCCTCCCCAGCACAGGTGGAGAAGCGAGCCAGGGGCTCCAGCAGCAGCAGGGGGCAGGACTGGAGTCCCCATCCCCATGGGAGGCAAAGTGCCCACCTCGCAGCTCTGACTCAGAGCCCGTGCTTCTGCAGCAGTCTCAGTACAGACCTGCTCCACACTGAGCGCCTTCTTGCCTCCTTCCCTTCAATGTCCTATTCCCTGATTTCCACATGATTAGGATCCACAGTGGGAGTGTCCCTATGCCCGAGTCTCCTGCTTAGGTTCACGGAAGAGCAGAACTCGATTTCACTGGACTGTCTCCAAGACTGGGAGGAAGCCTCTTCTACTCACTAGCAGCCAGAGACACAGAGGGAGGTCTTCCATCTGCTGGTTCACTTTCCAAATGGCCACAACAGCTGGTGCTGAGCCAATCTGAAGCCAGGTGCTTCTTCCGGGTCTCCCACATGGGTGCAGGAGCCCAAGGACTTGGGCTATCCTCCACTGCTTTTCCAGGCAAATCAGCAGGGTGCTGGATCAGAAATGGAGCAGCTGGGACATGAACTGGTGCCCACACTGGATGCCAGCACCACAGGTGGAGGCTTAGCCCACAACACCTTAGCGCCAGCCCAGAAAGATAAAACCTAAGTATAAATCAAAGAAAATGATCATGCCTTAAGACAATATTTGGAAACAAACTCTTGTTTTTAAAGCAAACACTTAACAGAAGTTGCAATGTATTTTAACACATTCCCTAGGCTCTTGACCTAGCTCCAATGATCCTTCTCATTTTGCTTTTCTCTCTTTCTCCCTGGATCTATGCCTTTTTCCCCCCACACCCATTATATATCATAGCTGCACTTGTCATTGTTTTTTTCTGAGCCGTTTTAAGAGTAATTTGCCTCCGGTTCGAGTCCCAGCTGCTCCACTTCCGATCTAGCTCTCTGCTATGGCCTGGAAAAGCAGTGGAAGATGGCCCAGGTCCTTGGGCCCCTGCACCCATGTAGGAGACCTGGAGGAGGCTCCTGACTTTGGTCTGGCCCAACCCTGGCCTTTGTGGCCATTTGGGAAGTGAATTAGTAGATGGAAGACCTCTCTCTCTCTGTCTCTGTCTCTCTCTCGTTCTACCTCTCTCTCTCCATAACTCTACCTTTCAAATAAAAAATAAAATTCTATGTTAGGTAGCTCTAGGTGCTCCCTCCATGTTTTTCCTTTTTTCATTTTATTTTTTTAATGTATTAAAGTTATACACATTTCATGTATGTCATATATACAGATTTAGGAACATAGTGACACTTCCTCCCATACCCTCTCTTGCCCAAGCTCCAACCCTTCCTCCTCCTCCTTCTCCCATCCTTGCTCTTAATTTTTTACAAAAGATCTATTTTCAGTTTACTTAAGGATTGCATCATTAACCCTACACTTAGTAAAAGAGCTCAACAAATAGTATGGAGAAAAAAAAATCACTGGTCCCTAACCAAAGAGACAAGGGCTGTAAACAATCATCAGATCGCAAAATGCCTCTTCTGATCGCACAGCTGCTGTACCATCTGCAAACAGAACCTCTTCTCCCTCATCCTCTGCCCCAGGAATCACAGCTCAAGGCCCCTCTTATCCGGTGACTCGGGGACCTCTCTTGTTCTCTCCCTTTCGGTGGCAATTCAAGCATGCCGTGAACTGTCTCTAGCCGTAAAATGCCAGTGCACAACCCGGAGGAGGAGAGCCTCCAGACCACTCGTGCACGTCCAGGCTGAGCTGGCCTTCCCAGGGTGGCGCTGTTCCCTTGCCGTTGATGCTCCTAGCCTGGGGCTGCATTTGCAGTACGCAAAACCACACCATCCGCTTCCATCACACCCAGATTCCAACAGGCAATGTGCCTGGAGAGAGGAAAAGCCCCCATCTTCCAGGGGACCCCAGCATGCATTTATTTTGAGAGCACCTGTGTTCCTGAGGTTCTTTCAGTGCTAACGGGGAGAATCTGGGATGGGCTGAGCACGGGCTCCACGCGGCTTATTGCCCACAACGACGAGATGGATCAAGCGTGTTCATTTGTTAAAAACAATGTTCACTTGCTTTTTATGTGTTTGAAAAGGAGGGAGAGAGAGATGAGAGAGAGAGATGTCTCATCTGTTGGCTCACTATTCAAAAGGCTTGCAAGGGTCTGAGAGCCTGTCTAGAGCCCCGGGAGGGGCTTCTCAGAAGGAGCAGAGCTTTCTTTGCAAAGATAATTAGGTCTCATTCTTGCACTTCTATTCCCTGATAGAGCCAGGGGGTGGAGGAAAAAGTCAGCGGGGGATTTCCAAATCCCCTAAACGGGTGAGGGGATGGGTTGGCAGCAGGCAGAGGGAAGGATCTGGAAGTTGCCTGCCGATGCAGCTCAGCACAACTGAAAGACTGGGTCTCACCCAGGCGGTGCTAGCCCCTCGCCCACTGCTGTGGCCATGCACCTGAGGAGGGGTGATACAAACAAAAGAGGCTGGCGCAGCCCCGGGTTCTGGAAGTTCAAAGGCATGGTGCCAGCATCTGCTCAGCTCTGGTACCAGCCTCATGGTTGACAGTGTCACAGCTGGCAGGGGGCGGGGGGCGGGGGCATGCACAGGAAGCCCGAGGGTGGGGGAGGGACCAGGCTTGCTCTTCTTCTCCTCTTCTCTTCTCTTCTCTTCTCTTCTCTTCTCTTCTCTTCTCTTCTCTTCTCTTCTCTTCTCTTCTCTTCTCTTCTCTTCTCTTCTCTTCTCTATAAAGATCCTCTTGGGAGCACTCGCCAGGATTCCAGGAGGACTACACGACTCCCTTGAGAGCAGTGTCAAGGACCCAAGTCCCTCCCACCAGCCCACACCTCTGGAAGGTTCCACACCACCTCTCACCAAACCACACTGGGCCACTCAAACCGTGGCCGAATCACAGCAGGGGTCCTTGGCTGTGCCGCTGCCCCACCCCACCATGGGACCAGGTGCAGCTCCCATTCCTGCGTCAACAAGTAAAAGTCTTATCAAGATGATCGCTGGATTCTCTGGGAAGGGCTGGCAGAGCACACAGAGGGACCCAGCAGAATGACCGTCACACACTGCTGAGTGGCCAGAAACTCCCTCCAGACCCACGTGCCCAGCCAGCGCTGGCTTCGGCACCAAGGAGAACCAGGTCAAGACTAGAGACTGGTGTTTTGGAAGTGGCGATGACCAGAGCAAGAACTGGTTCCTCCAAGGGCAGCCAGGAGGGATGGACCCACTTCCCACCAAGTCAGGATTTAGCTGGCCACCCCTCACCTGCCACTTCCCAGGCAGGCCTCGGTCCGTGGGCGCCAGGAGACCACCGGAGCCACCAAGTGCTCGCCTGTCAGCCCCTCAGTGCTCTCATCTGAGAAATGGGAACGATGCACGGAGACACCCACAGGATGTGGAGCGCACGCATGGCGAGGCCCAGGGACCCAGAAGCCCTGGCCCCGCAGTGGCAGGCGGCCCGAGGGGCGGGCCGGGCCGGCAGGGGGCGGGCGGGGCGGGCTGGTGGCGGCCGGGCCCAGCGGCGAAGCTGCGACGGCGGCGGCGGTGGCGGCGGCGGCTCCCGCGTCACAGCGCCGGGCGGCGGCGGGGAGATGCGGCTGCTGGCGCTGGCGGCCGTGCTGCTGGCGCGGGCTCCGGCCCCGGGTAAGCGCGGCGGGGCTGGGCGCGCGGGCGGGACGGCGGGGCTGTGGGCCCTGCGGGGAGGCCCCGGCCGCCTCGGGTCGCCGCGTCCCCGCCGGGCGGCCGGGGCCCGGGCTGCGCCGTCTCTGTCGTCGGCGCGCACCCCGACCCAGGGCGCCCTCCAGGGAGCGCCGGGCCCCTGCCCCGGGGCTCGGACTCTATCGCGGGCGCCAGCGTCTCGCCTCAGCCCCGGTCCCTTCCAAGTGCAGGCCGCGGCGGCGAAGATGGAGCAGGAGTGGCCGCTGTGCCCGGGCTGGGTGCGGGGCGAGGGGCGCGGGGCGCGGGGCGCTGGTTGGGGACCCCTGGAGTGAGCGGGCCGGGGTCCGGGGCTGGATGAAGAAGGCCCGGGTCCCACAAGCCCCCTGCCCCAGGGGCAGCCCTCTGCCCGCACTGCCGGCTGTGCCCACCTGTAAGTTCTTGAATGTCCTGTCTCCAGCGCCCTGTGGCTGCCTGGGAGCGGCGAGGGCCTGGCTGGCCCGAGCCACGGTGAGAATGGGTGCCTCCTTAGCTCGCCTACAGGGTGCCTCGTTTAGGGCATCCTACGACTTAATCCCACAATCCTTGAGTGCTGCCATCGTACCCATTTTATGGGTGTGGAAACTTGAGGCCCAGGCCCGTGAACGGACTCGACTGATGTCCCCAGGCTTGGAAGCCATGAAGCCGGCATTACAGCTGCTATAGATCAGACAGAGTCTCAGGAGGAGGGAAGACGTGTAGCCCTGGGCACAGCCCCTCGGAGCAGCCCCTGTTCCCACGGAGCAGGACATCAGCTCTGTGGGACATCCCCCACTTCCGTGGCCACTGTCATAGCTGGGAATGAGAGGTTTGTTTATTTGTTTAGAAGATTTTAATTATTGAGGTCGGCGCTGTGGCGAACTGGGGTAAGCCGCTGCCTGCAGTGCCTGCAGCCCATATGGGCACCGGGTCAAGTCCCGACTGCACCACTTCCGATCCAGCTCCCTGCTGATGCACCTGGGAAAGCAGAGGAAGATGGCTCCAGTGCTTGGGGCCCCTGCACTCATGTGGGAGTCCTGGAAGAAGCTCCTGGCTCCTGACTTCACCCTGGCCCACTCCCAAGTTTGTGGCCATTTGGGGAGTGAACCAGTGGATAAAAGATCCCTCTTTCTCTGTAACTCTGCCTTTGAAATAAATAAAATAAATCTTAAAAAATTTTAATTATTAATTTATTTGAAAGGCAGAGGGACACAGAGACAGAAAGGGGGAGAGAGCAAGTCTCCATCCCCTGGGTTCTCTCCCAAGCCCAGTCAGGAGCCAGAAACTCCATCCACATGAGTGGCAGGGACTTGGGCCACCTTCTGCTGCCTTCCCAGGTGCATTAACAGGAAGCTGGATCAGAAGCGGAGCAGCTGGGACTCTGCACGGTGCTCTGATGTGGTATGCTAGCATTGCAGGCGGCTGCTTAGCCGGCTGCACCACAGCGCCAGCCCCTGCTGAGAGGCCTGGCCAGTTCTTGTGGCCTGCAGCCTGGGGGGACACAAGGGGGTCTCAGGGCACTTCCTCCCTCAATCTCCATGCTCCCTTCCTTTGGTGGGGGAGGGGTCAGGTCATTTTCCTTTGTCCAGGCACCTTGGGGAGGCTTGAGAGCTGGAGTTCTCTGTCTTTTATTCCACCCTGGCTGTGCCTAGGGCTACCCCTGGGATAATGCTAACAGCTCCTGCTGGGGGGACATAGCCACATGCCTGCCACCGGCCTTTGTCACTGCCTCACACAGGTTTGGGGCTGGCAGATCTATTCTATACGGAAGGCCACACTCCCAACTGCCACACTGCTCTAGCTCTCCACGTTGGGGTGGAGCGGGACCCTGGGGGCCACCCAGTCCTGCCCCTCATTTAAGGGATGGAAATCCGACAGGCAGAGAGGATTGCCGAAAAGCCCACCCACCTGTAGTCCAGAGCGGTAGATCAAAGTTGCCGAAGCTCGGATTCCAGCTCTGCTGGGTGCTGTGTGGTTTTGAACAAGTTGCTCAGCCTCTCTGTACCTCGTGACTGTAGTATGAGGTTAAATGGAGGCAATGCATTCGGAATGCTTAGGCCAGGGCTTGGCATCGGAGTTTTCCCGCTGATGTTAGCGGCTGCACTGGGCACCATGGAACCTGTGCCCTGGGTATGTCAGGAACGAGTCCCCGTGGGCACCTCTGTTTAGTGCTTGGTGAATACTGGCTCCTTTTGAGTCCAGGGGCTCCCGGCTCCCTGATGTGAGTGGGAACAGTTCCTCCAGGCAGACAGCAAGTGGGAGGTGGGCACCAGCACGTCTCTGGCCAGGTCATACCCAGGGGGACGCTGGTCATGCCTTCCCAGCCCTTCACTGCACCTGCGCCTGCGCACTGCTGGCCCCAGCCCTCTGCTGCTGCTTGAGAATAGGTTGCATTCTGCCTGCCTACATGGTCCCCCTGGAGTTTAAAATCCACTCATAGGCATATCCAGCTACTTAATTTCTGGGATCCAGTGCAGGATGACAGTCCGGGACCCCTTGTTTTAAAAAAAATATTAAAATTTTCAGAAAGTGACAGCAGAGCTTAAACCCAGCAGGAGCCCTTTCGGCTGGAGTTATGAACCTGCAGGCCAGGTGCTCACGAAGCCCACGCAGTGTTGTCGTGCTATGGATCCCGTCTCCCAAGCACTCAGCACATGCACACCTACACCTGTGCTTTCTCATTGGAGCCTTAGCCTCACTGGGAATAGCAGCAGGTGCCCATTTTTCAGATAAGGAAACTGAGGACACAGTGGATGCCAGCCCCTGCTCCCTCCTGGCCCCTTCAAGCCACCGCCTACGTGTCTCATTGTCTCTCCCCAGCCAGCTGGGAAGGCCTGAGACCAACAAGATTCCTGGTACCCAGCCCACGTGGGGTACCCAAGGACCCCAGTAATGGAACACACACGTGTTGAAGGCACGGGGTTCACGGTAGCGGGAATCCTTCCTCCTGTTTGGTTAACACTGATGAGGTTGGAAAAGCCCCTCCCGAGGCTCACGTGCAGTCACAGGTGGCTGTGTGGGCCACAGTGGGGTGCAGTTCACCGGGGACACTGATTTCCCATGCCTAGCATGGGTTCCCGTGGCCTCAGGGCCTTTGCATAGGAAGTGTTCTTTGCCATATGAGTACCTGCTCAGCCTCCACCTCCTGGTCCCTTCCCAGCGGCAGATCGGAATCTGACCATGGCTTTTCTTTGCCCCTGCACTTTTTCTCTGTAGCACGTGCCACTGCGGTTATCGTCTCTGTCTTTCTCCTGATGCCTGGCTGCCTTAGCATGGGGCAGGCATGAGTGCTGGCGGCTGCGTTACACAGTCCCCGGCACGTGGGGGCAGAGCTGGAGGAAGCATGCAGTCTGTGTGGGGCCGTGCGATTGGGTGGGGGAATCTGCCGCCCACCTCGGTTCCCCGGATGCAGGGTCACAAAGCAAAGACCTCCAGCGCCTTCCACAGTTGTCCTTCCTGGGCCAGGAGTGGGGAGACCTGTCCCGCCTGGCTGCCCCATTGCCTTACCTGAGCTGCTGCCGCCTGGGGGCTGCCATGTCCCCTGTGTGCTCTGTCTGCCCTGTGCGTGCACGTGCTCTGGGGTTCAGGCTGAGATCCAGTGGGGAATGGGGCCGGGCTGTCTGGTGCTGCATGCTCGCTGGCCTGCCTCTGGGTGCAGGCGGTCCCAGCTTTTCATCCTGCCTCCCTTGGGTGTTGCACACTACCCCTCCCTCTATGACCTGGTATGGAAAAGAGTACCTAGTGGGTTGTGTTTGCCCGGCCAGCATCCTGCCTGCTGCATGCATACAGGCCAGGCTCCAGGCCGCTGGCTCCATCTCTGGTGCCTATGGGGTGTTATCCGGGCACCTGGCTTTGCTGAGTAGCTCATCACAGCCTGAGCCCTTAGGCAAGGGTTGCACAGCTGGGGGTGCCCTTGGCCTTCCTCATAGTTTCGATTCCACCCTTCATCTCTTTGGGATGAACATCCCGGCAGGTGGAGGGCGGAGGGACCTGTGGACAGGGCTGTGTCAGTCTGCGGGGAGCTGTCCCAGCAAGCTCGGATGATTGGGCGACTGGAGTCACAGGGGCCCCTGGAGGCTGCAAGTTCAAGATCAGGTGTAGCTGCATTGGTTTTCTCTGAGGCTTGCAGGGAGCCGTCTCCTCCCCGTGGTGCCCACTGTCTTTGCTCTGTGCCTGTCTGTGCCCTGCTTGCCTCTTCTAAGGGTACCTGTTGAATGGAGTTTGGGTACCTCCCAAAGACTTGACTCCAACTCACCTGATTAAAGACCTCACCTTCAGCCAGAGCTGTGGTTCAATAGGCTAATCCTCCACCTGCGGCGCCGGCACACCGGGTTCTAGTCCCAGTCCGGGCGCCGGATTTTGTCCTGGTTGCCCCTCTTCCAGGCCAGCTCTCTGCTGTGGCCCGGGAGTGCAGTGGAGGATGGCCCAAGTGCTTGGGCCCTGCACCCCATGGGAGACCAGGAGAAGCACCTGGCATCTGCCTTCGGATCAGCGCAGTGCACTGGCCGCAGCGTGCCAGCTGCAGCGGCCATTGGAGGGTGAACCAACGGAAAAGGAAGACCTTTCTCTCTGTCTCTCTCTCTCTCACTGTCCACTCTGCCTGTCAAAAAAAAAAAAAAAAAAAAAGAGACCTCACCTTCAAATAAGATCGTGTCCTGCGGTTTAGGACTTGAACCTGGGAAGTTAGGGGAGAGGGGATGCGACGCCCCCCATGACCACGGTCATTGCACTTTAGGTGGGAGAAACAGGTGCTTGGCAAACCAAAAGCAGACAGGTGTACCGCTGAAGAGAAAAACAAGGCTTGCCTTGGAAAGCCGGTTCCAGCTGCCGCTCCTTTTCCTGGGAGCTACTGATCCTGCCCGAGCTGCAGCATGGGAAGAGTTACTCAAAGATGGAATCTGGCCTGAGGGGGGGGGGGGGGGGACTTGGCACCTTCTCCTGCTTTCTGTCACCATAAATAACCCCTCCTTCATGCTGTGTTAACAGGAGCAGCCTGGGGCGTGGGGTCTCTGCTGCACTCATCCCACCCATATTGTTCCCATTTCCTGCCTTCCTCCACTCTCCTGGGGCGGGGAGGGGAGGGGAAGAGGAGGACATGGGGGCGGGGAGGGGGTGACCAGTTCTGCAAGCAGCTGCTGCCTAGCCGCCTCTCCCTGCCTGCCCACCCTGGTTGGAGCTGGGTCTGCTGCCTGGGCTGCTCATCACGGAGGGTGGGGGGCCTAGCCAACCCCAGGAAACTTTTAACTCATTTAACAGGGCAGCTGCCAGGTGGGTGAGATGCAGCGGAGACGTGGGGCTACTTTCTCTTCTTCCCCCTGAGTGACTTCCAGCCACTGTGGGGACTGCTAGTGACCCACCCGTGGTTACCTCTTGACCTGTAGGAGGGGACTTCGAAAAAGTTTGTGGAAAATGGAATGAAAAGGTGGGTTTATTTTGGTGCATTTTTTTTTGAAATCTGTATAAGTGAGGGACCTTTAAAAAAATTCATGAATTTCAAAATATTTTTGCACCAAAATAAACATCTTTTTTTTTTTTTTGACAGGCAGAGTGGACAGTGAGAGAGAGAGACAGAGAGAAAGGTCTTCCTTTGCCATTGGTTCACCCTCCAATGGCTGCCGCGGTCGGCGCGCTGCGGCCGGCGCACCGCGCTCATCCGATGGCAGGAGCCAGGTGCTAGGTGCTTTTTCCTGGTCTCCCATGGGGTGCAGGGCCCAAGCACTTGGGCCATCCTCCACTGCACTCCTGGGCCACAGCAGAGGGCTGGCCTGGAAGAGGGGCAACCGGGACAGAATCTGGCGCCCCGACCGGGACTAGAACCCGGTGTGCCGGCGCCGCAAGGCAGAGGATTAGCCTGTTGAGCCACGGCGCCGGCCCTAAAATAAACATCTTTTAATCCCATTTTTTACCCCCTTGAACTCGAATTTTCCAAGTGTCCCCTTGGCTTTGTCTCTTGTTGCTCACTGTAGACCGGACACCTCATGGCTGTGTATAAGGGGCACAGGATCCGACTCAGCATTTCCCCTGTTCTTGTAACTTCCATTTTTTTTTTTATAAAAGATTTATTTATTTATTTGAAAGTCAGAGTTACACAGAGAGAGAAGGCAATGCAGAGAGAGAGAGAGAGAGAGAGAGAGAGAGAGGTCTTTCATCCACTGGTTCACTCCCCAATTGGCTGTAAGCTATGCTGATCCAAAGCCAGGAGCCAGGAGCTTCTTCCAGGTCTCCCACACAGGTGCAGGGGCCCAAGCACTTGGGCCATCTTCTACTGCTTTCTGAGGCCATAGCAGGGAGCTGGATGGGAAGTGGAGCAGCCGGGACTCGAACCGGCGCCCATATGGGATGCCAGTACTGCAGGCAGCGGCTTTACATGCTACGCCACAGCGCTGGCCCCCCATCATTTTTAAAGGTAACTATTATGGGATGGAATGGTAACCAGGGTCCCAAATGTGCCCCTATACCATAACCCCTGGGAACTTGTGAGTGTTGCCTCTCTTGGATCTGGAAAAAGACATTTTTGTGGATGTGATTAAGATAAGGCTCTTGGATGGTTCCGGAATATTCTTGGGCAAGTGCCCAGCTTCTAAGATAAAGAAAATGAAAGAGAATTGACCCTCAACTCATCTCTGTCTTCGTGTCCAGTTTATGGAATCTGCAGTGGGCCCTTCAGAAAGTTCTTGGGAAAAATGAGTTGAAAAGGATGAGCTTATTTTGGTGGAAATATTTATCCTAGGTGGAAAATGTATACTGCAGAAAGCAATGTATAATTAAAAAATGACTTTGCATCAAAATAAGTCAAAGTATGTAGTCTCATTTCCCACGAACTCTCTGGAGCATCCCCACGAAAGTCAACGGCTTGTTCCCTGGGCACGTCAAGGGGAGCAGATTGCTTATAGGACATCTGACACCTGGGGCTCCCAGCCTCCCTGTCCAGTGTCCAGCTCTCTCTTGGCTCCTTTCTTCTCCTGGCTTTCCAGCTGGCATGGAAGTCTGAAGCTGTGGCTTTGCGTTGGTCCTGGGGACACATGCTAGCATTAGGATTGCTGGTGATGGAGCTTCCTGGGCTTCCGAAGTGTCTTTTGGAGGCAGGACGGGGCTGGGTGGATGGGGCTCTCATCTCTCCCTGTCTCTGGGGCTCCTTCATTCTTTGTTCTTACAACTCTGCCTTGAGACCGTGGGTCCCTAGTTCAGAGAAGAACCCGAGCGACCTCCATCATTGCAGCTCTGCCCAGTGGTACTGAGCCGTGGCTGTGGTTGCCATGGAAACCGCAGAAGCAGGGCACACGGCCTCGTGGTGGACAGACCCTCAGCTGCCCCGGGGCAGCTCCTGACCCACAGCAGTACACACATCGGGCTGGTGATAGAACTGAGCCAGCCTTGGGAGGGTGGGTGATGTGTGTGTGTGTGCACGCAGGGGAGGTGTAGCCTGGAAAATTACAAGCGATCCCCAAAACCCCACGTTTTGTGTGCAACTTCTTCTGTGTTAAATGCCAGCTGCTGATTAAGCAATGCTGAAAAACTACCTCTGGGCCAGGTGGCTGGTGTTTGGCACCTCGTGTGGACAGGATTGCGCCGTAGGTGAGAGAAGGTGGAGCCCACAGAAGCCCACGCTTGGAGGAGCCATCTACAGCAGCCAGTGAGCGTGGCTGGGCACAGGGGCTGCCCGCCTTGCTGTCCATGTGGCATCCCCGGGCTTTGTCCTGTCCACACGGCCATGGCTTCCTTACCTTCTGTTTTGCTCCTCTGCAGAGGTGTGTGGGGCCCTCAATGTCACCGTGTCCCCTGGGCCTGTGGTCGACTACCTGGAAGGAGAGAATGCCACTCTGCTCTGCCACGTATCACAGAAGAGGCGCAAGGACAGCTTGCTGGCCGTGCGCTGGTTCTTCGGCCGCGCTGACGCCAAGGAGGCCTTGATGGTGAAGATGACCAAGCTGCGGATAGTGCAGTACTACGGCAACTTCAGCCGCAGCGCCAACCGGCAGAGGCTGCACCTGCTGGAGGAGAAACGCGGGGCGCTCTACAGCCTGTCTGTCCTCACCCTGCGGCCGGCCGATCAAGGCCACTACGTGTGCAAAGTGCAGGAAATCAGCAAACACAGGAATAAGTGGACGGCCTGGTCCAATGGCTCGTCGGCGACGGAGATGAGAGGTGAGGGGGTGTCCGTGTGTCTGGGGAGGGCATGGTGGGGACAGTTCTGTGGTTCTTCCTCCAGGCTCTATGCAGGTGCCTCTGGGCAGAGCCTGCTGGGCTGTAGCGCATGTTGTTGGCCTCTGTGGACCACAGTCAGAGGACTCAAACCATCAGCATGAGGACAGAGCTGCACCTGGATGCTGGAGCTCACGTGTGCGTGTGTTGTAGACATGGAAGCAAAGACAGAAAGCAGCAAGTGGCTGTCCCCCAGGCCACCCAGCCCATCCGAAGAGCAAGGCCTTTTCTTGGGGGATGTGTGTCTGAAAGATTGGACTGGCTGGATGCTAAAGATAAGCACAGGAAAGGCGTTTGGCCTCGGGGTGAAGTTGCCAGCAGGGGCGTCCTGAGTCCTGGCTCCATTCCTCATTCCAGGTTCCTGCTAATGCTGACCCTGAGAGGCAGCCGCGATGGCTCAAGGAGTTGGGTCCCTGCTGCCAATATGGAGAGCCCTGGATTGGGTTCCCAGCTTCCATTTTTGGCCCGGCCCAGCCTCAGCTGTTGTGGGCGTTAGGGAGTGGAGCAGTGAATTAGAGCTCACTCTCTCTCTGGAGAGAGAGAGAGAGAGAGAGAGAGAGAGAGAGAGAGAGATCAACAAAGCCAAGCCCTAGTTAACATGGTTGGGACAGATTCTGTTCAGTCGTAACTACTGCAACAGAGTGCAGTGTGAACTGAACTTGACTTTGGTTTGTGCGTAAGTGGAGAGCATCAAGGGAGTAAAGTGGGCTGAGTGGCACAAAGGAAGTGCAAAACCCACGGAAAGCAGCAGGCTGGGGAAGGGGCCTTGGGTCCACGTGGCACCCACCTGACTTGGCTGAGTTAGGCTCCTGCCCTCCCACGGAGGCCGGGACACCCGGATCTGTTTCCAGCTGTTGCAGGAGCCATCAGCAAATCGCTTTGCCAGCCTGAGCTTCCACAGGTGGGCACTGGGAGCAGGGTAGGCGCCCGCGAGGCACACAGGCGGGAGCTGGGAGAAGCCCTGGGAGTGCTGGCTGCACTCGGGACGGCCCGAGGTGGAGGCCTTCCCGGGACAGAGTCCAGAGTTGCTGGCGTGGGTCAAAGAAGCCTCCTGGTTGGGGCCTGGCCTCCAGCTCTCCACGGCTTTGGGGGGTGGGGCTCGCGTGGGGAGGCCCTGCTGGGTGTTGCCAGCCTGGGAGCAGGACAGCTCGCAGCTCTGATCTGTTGCTTGGTGGACCTGATCCAAGCCCAGGCAACGGGCCCCTGAGAAATTCATCAGGAAGTGCGCAAAGGCTCAGAGGTAACCGTCCCTTCCGGGACACAGATAGGCGGCGTGGGCTGTGTCTCTGGGACCTCTCAGCTACCCCGTGCCATACTGAGTCGTTAGTTTTTATCACCAGAGCCCTGTGCATGAAGACATCTCTCTCAGTCTGAGCAAGACTTTCTGCTGTGCACAGAAAACTGTCTCTTTGGCTGCCTGGAGCTTGGCTGTAGGCTGGCTCCCTCTTAAAGCTGATAATTTCCCCCTAAGAGACAGAACCTACTTTTATTATGTGTATCTACTTTGATTAGGGATGCATTGTTGTGTGTGTAATGACCTCGTGTTGATAAGCTCTTTCCAAGGGATGAAGCCCAGCTGTGAGTCCTGGGGGGTGAAGGTGAACTCACTGACAAGGAAACACCTAAAGCAGTCCCACCTGCCCTGTTCAGCAGAACTTTCAAAGGCCCAGCATGATGTGCCCCTCGCCCCTTCCATTGCCCTGGTAACCAGAAAGAATGCGGCTCACTTTTTCTCTGTAAGCAAGTTAACTCAAGGAAACAAATGAGTATCAGTATAAAGATAAGTTTGGCCCAGGAAACACCAACCTCCCAAAACCCCATCAGATAGCCAGAGCCTGGGAGGGGCTCCGTGCCAGGTACCAGGAGGCTCTAAAGTGTGAAATCTTGTGAATCTCGTGTACATATGTTGCTGTCTCTGTTGCACACGCTGCGCGTTGGAGGCCAGCGCCAGGCCTCTGCTGGTTAGAACTGAGACGCCCACTGCCGTCGCGTAAGCACTGTCAGTTACCTTGTTTGTCATTTACTGTGAATCTACTTTCAGCAAGTGGGGCTGGATTCCTTCTAGAACACTGGTTTGGGAAGTTGCTTTAGAACTCGGAGGTCATTTAGATGAGAGAGATGAGAATCTCTCTCCCAACTCCTTCTCCTCTCCTGTTTCTCCTTTCTGCTCCTCGCCCCTCCCATTGCCCCGTCTCCCCCTTCTCATCTCCCATCTGACCACCTCCTTCCTCCCCCACCTCCCAACCTCTCACCTAGAAACGGAAGTGGTGAGAACTGAACTGCACAGCTGCCTCCCTCCCTGGGTCTGCTCTGCCTCAGCCTCCTGGGGTTTGCTGATGGGCAGACTCAAAACCTTGGGAAGCCCATGGCCATACCTTCTAGAATGTTCCACCTCAGCTTCCATGGGACTTTGCCCTTAAGGAGGTTCGGAAGGGCAGATCCTTAGTAAATGGCCTGAAGCCAGATCAGAACATGCAGACACTTGGAGTGTGCACGCCGTGGGAGTGGGAAGCCCATTGCTTGTACTTCCTGGGCAGTGCTGGGGATGGGCCTGGGACTCTGGCCTCCCGGGGTACCTGCGCTGGGTCCTTTGCCTGCTCATCTCCAGGGTTCTTGTTTTGCTAAATCTCCATCTCGGCTAATAGTTGTTACCTGGAGACCCAAAGCAGATGCCAGCGAAGAGAGGCTCCAGGTGCCGCCATCTCTGGTTTGGAATGTTAAGTGGAGATGCTCAGAGGTTTCTTGGAGTGACAGTTCCCCCTGAGGGCACCAGAGTGTCTCTTCTTATTGATCTTTTATTTTTTAAAGTTTTATTGCTTTGAGGGGCAGAGTGACAGAGAAAGAGAGAGAAGGAATCAGAGAGAGAGAGAGAGAGAGAGAGAGAGAGAGAGAGAGAGAGGTCTTCCATCTGCTGGTTCACTCCTCAAATGGCCACAACAGCCAGGGTGGGCCAAGCCAAAGCCAGGACCCAGGAACTGCATGCACGTCTCCCACGTGGGTGACAGGGACCCAAGTACTTGGATCATCACCTGCTGCCTCCCAAGGTGAGCGTTAGCAGGAAGCTGGACCAGAAGCAGAGGCGGGGCTGGGTCCCAGGCACTGTGATATACAAGGTCCCCAAGAGCTAGCTCCACCCTCTGAGCCACAGCCCCTTCCCCTTCCCTTCCCTCCCTCCTGCTCGCCTCTCAAGCCATCCCTGGGAGAAGAAATGGACTGAAGCTAATGCTTCCTCCTGCAATGTGGTTGGTATGACGCGGGATCACCTGTCTCTCCCTGAACTCCGGTGGGGAAGCCTGGGGTGTGTGCTCTTCTCTGGCTCTTGCAAAGGAACACTGGACTCGTGCTAAGCGTACAAGGAGTGGCTTCTGGTGTGGGATCTGCCGTGGGCCTGCTGGATCTCCTTGTTTGTGCTGATTTCCATGTGTTGGCTGTTTTCTATTGCAAAAAATATATATATAATTCTGTTGTGGAAAACATGGAAATATACTGAGAAGCTTTAAAGAAGAAAATAAAAATAACTTTGTCTCTGCCCAGGCACAGCTTTAACATTTCAGAGTAAATCCGCCTACTCATGTTATGCAAATAAAAATTTAAAGCCTAATTTCAATTTTATCATAAATACCATTCTCTGGCCAGCTTCCCTGGTATTGCTAAATAGCACGCTCATTTCCCTGTTGTTCAGTGTGGATCGGTAGCGTAATTTAAGATGCCAGGGAATATTAGCAATCCGTGATGTGTGCCTACCACTGCTTAGCTTTCTGGTTACTGTTGTTGGACATTAAGATGCTCTAAATCCCTGTCCATAAACCTCCACGGAGTCCCTGTCCTTAGCATAAAGTCCTAGAAGTAAGATTGCTGGCTCCTGCGTAAAGCTCGGCACCATTTAGAGATGGGATGGATCTCTAGAACAGTTGGTAAGTGTGCGTTCGTTCCTGCCAGCGTTGACAGCGCCTTTTCCCATGGGCTGCTTTACACAAGGTTGATGGTCTGTTTTCATGTTAACGTGACTGGGCTACGGGTTGTCCAGATAGCTGGGAAAACACGTGTTGGTTCTGTTCTTTGGAGAAGCCTGGCTGTGCACCTATATACTACCCCCCAGAATGATGGTGATGGTGGTGGTGGTGGTGGTGATGAGGAGTGCCTGGCACACTGATGGCCTTTAGTTAATACTTGAGGACTAGGGGTTGGCGCTGTAGCATAGCAGTCTAAGAATCCACCTGCAGCACCAGCATCACATACGGCCACCGGTTCGAGTCCCGGCTGCTCCACTTCTAATCCATCTCTCTGCTATGGGCTGGGAAAGCAGTAGAAGATGGCCCAAGTCCTTGGACCCCTACACCCGCATGGGAGACCCGAAAGAAGCTCCTGACTCTTGGCTTTGGATCAGCCCCGCTGATTGCAGCCATTTAGGGAGTAAACCAGTGGATGGAAGACCTTTCTCTCTGTCTTTCCCTTTCTCTGTCTGTGACTCTACTTCTTAAATAAAATAAAATCTTTTTTTTTAAATACCTGGGGACTGAATGACATGTGTTTATCAGGTAGTGTTTTTTTTTTTCTTTTTCTTTTGAGACACAATTACTTTTTAAGTTTTTTGGATATTGCTACTTAACAAGTAGAAGAAACATTACGAATTTCTTCTGTCTTAGGGATTCTGTGAAAAATTCGCTGAGATGCTAAGGGATGCTAAGGGTGCTTGGTCCCTGTCCCTGTGGCCAAATCGAAACAAGGTTTTTGGGTGAAGAAAAGAGAACATTTAATCTGTTGACAGGTGAGAGGGTGGCGACCCCAGGGTCTCCAGGACTGCACTCTGCTGGATGAGGGTGCACTGGGGCTGATAAAGGGGCCGTGAGGAGGGGGTGCTAGTCTGGTGAGATCACGGTGGAGTCACGGAGCTCAGGCAGGGGGCTGGGGCGTGATTCTGGATTGGTGGTGGTGACCCGTGAGTCCAGCAGTGTCGACGCCAAGCCTAGCCTGACCAGTCCTCTGCCCTGACGAGGGCTCGGCAGCCCAGCACCTCTTGCTGTGAAGGCCCCTGGGACAGGCATGGCATGGTGGGCGTGGTTCTCTTTCCCCTGGCTTATTGCCATCACGCGTCGTATTCGAGGTCCTGCACCCACCTTGCCTCTTCATCCCACCTGCTGTGAGAGGGCTGCCCTGTGGAGAGCCCCCCAGCCACAGCACCTACAGATTCTGTTTCCGTTAACACTGCCTCATCACTCTGCTGTGTTTGTACACCATGGTGGCTTACACGGATGGGGAAAAAGTTCGATGTGCAAAAGAGCCAAGTAACTCAACAGCTGAAATGTGAAAGTCGGTCTTTCCCCCCACCCAGTCTCCTCAGCCTCACTCCCACGCTCAGAGGTAATGTTGCTGCGGGATGTGCTTTGGGCCCCTTTCTGTTGGTGTCCACGCACACGCCTATCTATTTTAACAACAGCACCTTCATTGCTGTCTGGTGGTTGTTGGCAAGAGGATTGGTATTTTTGTAATTGATTTTTTAAAAGATTTATTTATTTACTTGAAAGTCAGAGAGAGAAGGAGAGGCAGAGAGAAAGAGGTCATCCATTTGCTGGTTCACTCCCCAACTGGCTCCATCGGCCAGAGCTGCGCCCATCCAAAGCCAGGAGCGAGGAGCTTCTTCTGGGTCTCCCACGCCGGTGTAGTGGCCTAAGGACTTGGGCTGTCTTCTGCTTCTTTCTCAGACCACAGCAGAGAGCTGGATAGGAAGAGCAGCTGGGACTCAAACCGGTGCCCCTATGGGATGCCAGTGCAGCAGGTGGTGGCTTTACCTGCTACACCACAGTGCTGGCCCCTGTAATTGATTTCGAGTAGCAACCCAAGACCAAGCTGCATTTAGTCATTGTCCAGTGATGGACACTTAGGGGACATCCAGGTTTTCACAAACACAAGCCGTGTCTCATGGACCTCCTTCTACATGTCTTTAAGGGTTTTCTGTTGGTTGGATCCCTGCAATGGGATGCAGGGCCTGAGTCCTTTGTAATGGACACTGCCCTAGGCTGCTGCTGGAGAGACGTTACAGATTTATACTCAGAGCAGCATCGCACCATGGGGTCTGTTTCCCTGAAATCTCATTGATTATCAATATTAGCCGTCTTTCCCGTAATTTGTCATATCGATGGCAAAAATATTTCCTTAGTGTTTTCATTTTGGTTATTATATTCAATACAATAGGAGACGATTTAATTTCTGTTGTTGTATTCAATTATTAGTGAAGTTGAGCATCCTTGGATGTGTCTATTGACTTAAAAATTTCTTTTGTGGGCTGCCTGGGCGTAATTGTTCATAACTGAGCTACAGCCTTTATATGTACATAGGTGTGTGTATTTCCAATCATTTGTTCTTTTTAAAAATATATTTATTTATTTATTTGAAAGGCAGAGTTACAGAGAGAAGGAGAGGCAGACAAGGAGATAAAGAGTGAGAGAGAGAGAGGGAGAAAGAGGGAGAGAGAGAGAGGAGAGAGAGAGAGAGGCCAGAACTATGGCGCATTGGGTTAAAGAGAGAGAGACTGGGAGCTGGAGCTGTGATGCGGTGCGTTCATGCCCTGGCCTGAAGCGCCAGTATCCTATATGGGCGCTGATTCGAGACCCGGTTGCTCCACTTCCTATCCAGCTCTCTGCTATGACCTGGGAAAGCAGTGGAAGATGGCCCAAATCCTTGGGCCCTTGCACCTGTATGGGAGACCGGAAAAAGGTCCCGGCTCCTGGCTTCGGATTGGCGCAGCTCTGGCCATTGCAGCCAGTTGGGGAGTGAACCAGGGGATGGAAGACCTGTATCTTTCTCTGCCTCTCCTCTCTCTGTGTAACTCTGACTTTCAAATAAATAAATCTTTAAAGAGAGAGAGAGAGAGAGATTGATTCCATTTACTGGTTTACTCTCCAATGGCTGCAATGACTGGGACTGGGCCAGGCTGAAGCCAGGAGCCTGGAGCTCCATCTGGGTCTCCCACGTGGGTGGTAGGAGCCCAATTACTTGGGCCATCTTCTGCTGCTTTCCCAGGTGCATCGGCATGGAGCTGGATTGGAAGTGGAGCAGCCAGGACTTGAACCGGCACCCATATGGGATGCCAGTGTTGTAGGCAGTGGCTTCTTCCACTGTGCCACAACAGCTGCCCCCCATCATTCTTTATATATTTTTATATGTTGCAAAAGTTTATTCCTGTTTGTTACTTGCCTTTCCATTTTGTTTGTGCTTTCTTTGAGTGTAGAGATATTTCCCGTTTTCAGGATATATCTGTAGTCAAACATGTCAGTTTTTTCCTTCAAGATATTTCTTTTTCCAGTGGTTATTTTTTTCACTGAGATGTAATTTACATTCAGTCAATTAGACATGGTACTTTTTTAAAAATAGTATTTATTTATTTATTTGAGAGGTAGAGTTACAGACAGTGAGAGGGAGAGACAGAGAGAGAGGTCTTCCATCCACTGGTTCACTCCCCAGATGGCCGCAACAGCCGGAGCTGCGCTGATCCGAAGCCAGGAGCCTGGTGCTTCTTCTGGGTCTCCCACGCGGGTGCAGGAGCCCAAGGACTTGGGCCACTTTCTACTGCTTTCCCAGGCCATAGCAGAGAGCTGGATCAGAAGTAGAGCAGCCGGGACTAGAACCGCCACCCATATGGGATGCCGGCACTGCAGGCAGAGGATTAACCTACCGCGCCACGGAGTCAGCCCCGGTACCTTGGTTTTGTATCTAAATCCTGGAAAGTATTTCTTATCTGTGCTATAAAAGTGGTTTTCAAATTTTTCTCTAATATTTCATCTTTTTAAACATGTTAACATATTTTTTTTATTTTTAAGAAGACATTTATTTATTTGAAAGGGGAAGTGACAGAGAGAGAGAGAAAGAGACACCGAGAGAGGTATTCCATTCCCTTGTTCCTGCCCTAAGTGGCCACAATGACCAGGGCTAGGCCAGCCCCAAACCAGGAGCCTGGAATTCCATGTGTGTCTCCCACCTGGGTGGGGTGGCAGGGCCGCACATCCCAGGGCCATCTGCTGTTTTCCCAGGCTGTTAACTGAGAGCTGGCTTGGCAGTGCAATAGCTGAGACTCGAGGCAGTGCTCTGATACGGACACCAGAATTGTAAGCGGAGACTTAACTGACTGCACCGCAATGCTGGGCCCTCCCAACTTGACCTTCGATTCGCTTTACCGTGGTGCTGTCCCTGGTTGTAAGGTACCCTGTGGTCACGCAGTGCATATATGCAGTGTGGAATGATACGGTCAAGGCAACCAGCAGTTCCATGTCTTTGAACATTCATCACTTGTTTGTGTTGGGAAACTCTGAATGCCTCTCTTCTGGTTCTTTCCCAAAACGTAACATAACTGGTCACAGTCACCCTACTGTACTCTAGAACTGATTTCTCCTGACCTTCTTCTCGCTCCCCTATGTCGCCCCCTTCCTAACCTCTAACAGTCACTATGTCTATGAAACCACATGCATTTGTCCGTCTGTGTCTGCCTTATTTCACACAACGTCCATCCATGTTGCTGCAAATGAAGGTATTCCGTTATTTTCCATGGCTGAGTAATAGTCTATTTTTTCAAAAGGATTTATTTATTTGAAAGGCAGAGTTAAAGAGAGATTGGGGGAGGGGAGAGTGAGAGACAGACAGGAAGAGAGAGAGAGATCTTGCATCTGCTGGTTCACTGCTCAAGTGGCCACAATAGCCAAGGCTGAGCCAGGATAAAGCCAGGAGCCGGGAACTCCATGCGGGTCTCTCACATGGGTGCAAGGGCCCAAGAACTGGGGTTTGAAGCTGGTATTTCTAAATGGAAGGAAGTTGTGCTTCTTGACCTCTTTGGAAACCTGCTTATATAAAGTACGTGGTAGCTAATTCACATTTTGTTTCCAAATGGTTAACTGGTTTCCCTACATGATCATTGGACCCACAGTATCATCTGTTGAAGAGATACTGTTTCCCTGTCTTGAAATGCTACATTTTTTTAATCAGCTAAGTTATTATGTTTAAAATTTTTTAAAAATTTATTTATTTATTTGAGAGGTAGAGCTACATACAGTGAGAGGGAGAGACAGAGAGAAAGGTCTTCCTTCCATTGGTTCACTCCCCAGATGGCCACAATGGCCGGAGCTGCACTGATCCAAAGCCAGGAAACAGGAGCTTCTTCCGGGTCTCCCATGCGGGTGCAGGGGCTCAAGCCCTTGGGCCATCTTCCAGTGCTTTCCCAGGCCACAGCAGAGAGCTGGATTGGAAGAGGAGCAGTCAGGACTAGAACCGGCTCCCATATAGGATGCCGGCGCTGCAGGCAAAGGATTAACCTACTGCATCACAGCGCCGGCCCCTATGTTTAAATTTAAAATGCGTGTACTTCACCAACATAGCACTATTTAAGTTATTCTATAACAAGACAGCTCTCGTTATTCTTTGAATTGTCTTGGCTATTCTTAGATATTTCCTTTTTCTCCAAGATGATTGTGAGGATCAACCTACCTAGTTCTGTAAAAATGATGTAGGGGGCCGGTGCCGTGGCTCACTAGGCTAATCCTCTGCCTGTGGCGCCGGCACCTCGGGTTCTAGTCCTGGTTGGGGCTCCAGTTCTGTCCCGGTTGCTCCTCTTCTAGGTCAGCTCTCTGCTGTGGCCCAGGAGTGCAGTGGAGGATGGCCCAGGTGCTTGGGCCCTGCCTGCACCCGCTTGGGAGACCAGGAGAAGCTCCTGGCTCCTGGCTTCGGATCGGCGCAGCGCCGGCTGTAGCGGCCATTTGGGGGGTGAACCAACAGAAGGAAGACCTTTCTGTCTCTCTCCCTCCCTGTCTAACTCTGCCTGTCAAAAAAAAGATGATGTAGGGGTTTTATTGGGAATTCATGGGATGGGAGTTCCTTGGATGGGAGACACGTCTTGGATGGCTACAAGACTTGGGGTGTTCCTCCACAGGAACCTGTGGAGTGCTTCTGTGTTCTCAGGTTCTTTCTGTCTGTCAGTAAGCATTTATCCACCTGGTTCTGGAAGGCTTTCCATAGTGTTTAGCCCTAGGTGGTTCATAGTAATTTGTAGGCTCTCCCTCCCTCCCTACCTGGAGCTTTTACATTGCTGTTTGCTGGTGTGCCAGCACATGTTACAAACTTCATGGAAAATGGAGGCAGATGCTTATGTTGTGCAAACTGAAGATTTTCTCACCCTGTGCAGCTTTTCACGAGCTGGGTGATGACTGTCATACAAAGCATTTGTCTTTCTGTTTTGAGTCCCCTTTGTCATTTTGGAGGTCGTCTTTTTCGGTGGATTCTCAGGGACGTCTGTCAATGTGTCTCATCACTTTTCCTAAGCATGTTGCAACAGTGAGTTATCTACTGTTACTCTTTCTGTATGATGCCGCTGTGCTATGAACTTAAACTTTACTCTGGGTTTACAGCTTGATGGCGTATTTCCATCTACCACATAAGCTGTCAGTGGGACTGCTTTACTATAAGCCAGCTTTGAGGTATCCCCTTTGGCGAACCAACTGGAAAAGCCACTGGCATAGTCCTGACAACTTCTCTTCCTAATTTACTTTTCTTTATCTTAATTTCTTAAAAAAAAAAAGATTCATGGGCTGGCATTGTGGCACAGTAGGTTAAGCCATCTTCTGTGGTGCCAACATCCCATAGGATCACTGTTTCAAATCCCGGCTGCTCCACTTCCAATCCAGCTCCCTGCTGATGTGCCCTGGGAAAACAGCAGAAGATAGCCCAAGTTGCTGAGCCCCTGCCACCCACGTGGGAGACGCAGAAGAAGGTCCTGGCCCCTGACTTCGGCCTGGCCCAGCACTGGCTGTTGCAGCCATTTGGGGAGTGAACCAGCAGATGGAAGATCTTTCTCCATCTCTCTCTCTAACTCTGCCTTTCAATTAAATAAATCTTTTTTTTAAAAAATTGATTTGTTTATTTGAAAAGCAGATTGATAGAGAGGAAAAGAGGTGCTAGAGAGTTAGAAAGAGAGACAGAGAGAGGGAGAAAGAGAGATTTTCCACCACTCGTTCACTGCCCAAATGGCCACAATACCAGGGCTGGACCAGGCTGAAGTAGGAGTCCGGAGCTCTATTTGGGTCTCCCACACAGGCGCAAGGAGCCCAAGCAGTCGGGCTGTCATCTGCTGCATTAACAGGAGCTTGACTGAAGTGGAGCAGCCTGGACTGGAACCAGCGTCCATATGGGATGCCGGTGTCGCCAGCGCCAGCTTAACCCACTTTGCCACAGGGCTGGCCCCACCCGTATTTAGCTTTGCTCTTCTGAGTGGGAGAGAAAGCGATGGAGCTATAAGGGTGTTCAGAGGCTTGCACGGAACTCATGGCTGTGTTTCCATCACTGTGGCCTTGGACAGAGCCATGTACTTCACAGAAGTAAACAGCAGAACCCGAACCCCAAGGCGACACCAGCAAATCAAACCATTCCAACACCTGTACTATTTGCTGCGCCCCGTCCTTGAGCGCGTGTGTGAGAACACAAGAAGTCACAAGCCGTAGAAACAGGATCTGCCCTAATCCATGAATTCTTGGCGACTCCCCTGAACCTGCTTGGCAGTGTGAAATTGGGGCACAGCAGCCCAAGTTGTCATTTTCTGCTTTTCTCTGTGCAAGTTACTGAGCTGTGGTAGAGAATGGTGGATTTTGAAGGCGAGGACTATTCAACTGGGGTTCATCTGCAAGCCATGTAGATTTGGAATTTTTTTTTGGGGGGGTGATGCTCCTGGATGCACCAAAGGTGTGGCAGGAAACAACACAACAGAAATGAAATCACGCTGGGCTCACTTTATTTTGTTTCTAAAGATTTTATGTATTTATTTATTTGAGAGGTAGAGTTACAGACAGTGAGAGGGAGAGACAGAGAGAAAGGTCTTCCTTCCATTGGTTCACTCCCCAAATGGCTGCAACAGCCGGAACTGCACTGGCGCTGATCCGAAACCAGGAGCCAAGAACTTCTGGTCTCCCATGCGGGTGCAGGGGCCCAAGGACTTGGGCCATCCTCCACTGCTTTCCCAGGGCCACAGCAGAGAGCGGGATTGGAAGAGGAGCAGCCAGGACTAGAACCGGCTCCCATATGGGATGCCAGCACTGCAGGCGGAGGATTAACCTACTGCGCCACAGTGCCGGCCTCATCTGGGCTCACTTTAGAGGATCGATCACAGCACAGGAACTTGACACAGAGGGAACAGCAAAGGCAAAGATGGAGAAGCGGGTTCTTGAATGGCTGGGCCACAGGACTCTTCTGTTGGACCAGAAACCCTGTTGGAGGCAAAGCGTAAAGAGGGATCTTTGAGTGACGCCTGGCACTGCATCCCCACCCCAGGGAGATTTGCAGCGGAAGCCACGAGGGTCCCTGTTACCTTTGATTTCATTGAACCGTTTCTGGCATTGACATCAAGAAAGCAGCCCGCATCACCCTAACGACCTTCACAGAAAAATGCAAAACTGGGAAATGTTCTGAACGCCAGCGAGGAGTGAAACTTAATCAAAATGATTCCGGAGAGGTAGGATATACGGGCAGGAAATAAGAAAATGAGATTCAGTTTGGAGGAAGGCAGAGTTGATCCACTGGGGTGGGGGGAGGAACGGATCTCAGGTGCTGTTGGATCCGGGCAGGGAGGCTATGGAGACAGCGGCCTCGAGTTAGATGCTCCTCTGCCTTGGACCACTGCAGCTCAAACGGCCTGTGGTCTTTCTGGCTGCGGACAAATCGGCCTTGGCGTTCCTGGGAGGGACAGTGGTCGTGGCGTGTGGACCGCCCCAGTGAGAGTGGAATGGGGACGACACAGTCAGCTTTGGGACGCCTGTTTGCAAACTAGAGAAGAGTGGCTAATGCCGTAAGGAAATGAGCCGCAGCCTTTGGGGACTGGATCTGATGCTCATTCAAAGAAGCTTTGCTTGGCTCAGCAGAGTGATTGCATTGTGGAATAGCATCAGCCAGGACGCTCGGCGGGGTGGGGCACATCTGTTTATCCTTGGGCTTGTGTCTGCGCCTGCTCTCTGTTGCTGTGATGAAACCCCCAGACCGGGGCATCTCTAGAGACCAGGGACATCCAAGATCATGGCACTGGCATCTGGTGAGGGCATCTTGCTGCATCGTACACGGAGGAGGGCGTCATGTGACCAGACAGAACACAGGTCGAGTACCCCTAACCTGAAATCCTGGGAACAGCAGCGTTCCCTTATGCAAAAATCTGAAACCTGCAAGGTCCCCCAAATCCAGAATTTTTTGAGTGAGTTTCAGGTTTCTGAAGGAATTCCCTTTACTTGGCTGCTGGAGATGTAAGGTGACCCTCTGTGTATCCTCCCCACGGATGCGTCAGGCATTCGTTTATACACCGAGCCCTGTGTCCTCTTGTCCCCAGCAGGCCAGGCTCCCCTCTGCCCCCTGTCCCCATCTCCAGGCCATTGCGTGGGGTCCTGTCTCCTGCTCTCTAGGAGAACTCCCTACCCTCCCTTTGCAGCCTGCGTCTTCCCCAAGCTTCGGGAGCCTCCACTCTGTGCCTTCTCCAAGCTGCTTAATGGGCACCTCTGGCCTGGTGCCACCAGGCAGAGGGTGCTCATCCAGAGCTCTGCTCCTGGTGGGCGTGGCAGGGCTGGCCCAGCCCCTCAGCCGGGGCAGAGGGTTGACCCCTCAAATGCAGACAGCAGCGTTTTGCAAGGAGAGCCTGTGGGGCTCCTAGTCAAGGTTGGTCCCCAGCCCAATCACCCTGGGGTCGGTGGTGGCCTTGAGAGGGGCCAGGGTGCAGGGGCTCAGCTTCCCAGCCAGGAGCGTAGAACAGCCATGTCTGCTCTTCCTGCAGTATCTTCCCTTCGCTCCCAGAAATGACTCAAAGGGCTTTTTCTACCCCATTCTGCAAAGCACGGTTTTGGAAGCGATCCGTCACTCTGAGCTCAGGCGCATCCCCAGACTGTCAGACGGATCCGTCTTCATCACCAGTGAGGATGCTAATAATGGAAGCAGTGTGCAAAGGCCGTTCCCTGGGACCCACCCAGGTAGTGTTTTACCAAGCCAATTGGTACTTACGATTGCACAGATCAGGTTTATTAGGGGTGAGCGGACAAAGCACATGGTTGAAACTCTCTGTCAGCCTGAAAGGGTGTAGGGGCAAAGCTGAGATTGTAATTTATCATCTGGCTACTTTCCCCCCAAAATGGGAGAGGAATTGCATCATTAGACCAGGAGTTGCTACCACAGGGAATGGATACTTCAAGTTTCAGCGGAAGAAATTAACTAAGTAATTCCTTTTTCTCTGGAGACGTGGAACAGATAATTAGGAATGAGATTTACTGAACATTTAGTGCTGCTGCTTAATTAAGCAGGCACACATCACGGTGTTTAAAGTGTCAACAGGTCCAGACACTCAAAGGGAACAAATTGACAACCAGAGTGTAGTTTAAACATAGCTGAAAACCATTTCTCGTTGTCCCAGTCCTCATGCCAACCGCCATGCTCTTGCAAGAATGTAGGAGATTAAATACTTGAACTTGAAAACATGTATGCAGCCCAGTTTTTTTTTTAACTTATTGATTTATTTGAAAGAGTTACAGAGAGAAGGGGAGAGACAGAGAGAGAGAGATCTTCCATCTGCTGGTTCACTCCCCAAACGGCCGCTACAGCAGGGGCTGAGCCAGTCTGAAGCCTGGTGCTTGAAACTCCATCTGAGTCTCCCATGTGGATGGCAGGAGTCCCAGCCCTTGGGCCATCTTCTGCTGCTTTCTCAGGTGCATTAGCAGGGACCCGGATGGGAAGTTGGAGCAGCTGGGACTGTGTGTGGGGATGCCAGTGTCACAGATGTGACATAGGTTGTGCCCCAATACCAGCCCCGAGGTCCCAGTCCACGCACAAAGAGAGGCAAAGGTGGAAGAGGTTTGATCTCTGCCCTCACAATTTGGAGGAGGAGCTGTGTGTAGACGCGGGTGTAGACATAACAGACACTATCCAGATTCAAATAGGAGTGTGAAAGGAACACTCATTCAAGGACTGTCCCTTGGAGAAGCACCTGTTCCCGAAAGCTGTGTTCTTGGACGTCACATTTCCCCAGCTGAACCTGCTCTTTGCTTCCCTTTTGGAGCTCTAGGGAGGAGCATGTTTTTGGTGAGCTTATGTGTTGTTGTGACGCGTGTTTGCCCTGGGTGGAATGGAAGTGGCCTAGGTGTAGTTTTCAATTCCGGATGCTTCTGTGGACTGGATGGGAGCAGGAGGCTCCGGGTCTGCTTCCCCCACAAAGTGAATCTCCCCCAACTCCCCTCCTTGGTCTTGGTCCCCATCTGTCCTTTCGGGAGGGCCCACGGCAGTGGGTGGTGGTCACACAGTCTCAGGATCCCCAGAGAGGAGCTGATTCTCCCACAGTCCACAGTCTTCCAGATCTTGGCTGGAAGACGCTACAAGGAGGGCAGCACCCTCTAGGATCCAGAGCTGTAGACTGCGAGCAGCCATGAGCCCGGCCAGAGCAGCCACGGCAGCAGCAGTCAAAGTGTCAATCCCAGTCTCTCCTGCGTTTTCGCTGCTTTTCCCCACCTCCTTACTTCTCTGCACTGTCCCTGCCCATCAAATCTTTCCTCCCGGCAGCCTCTCGGGACCGGAAAAGTTCATTGCATTTGGGATACAACCATACTTGTAATCGGAGCTGCTTTAATTGTGGGAGTCTTTGTTACATAATAGGGGGTGGGAGGCACAGGTGAACAGGGGAGAGAGATTTCAGGGGGCTGTGGAGTCTTCCCACTTGTGTGGATGATGGTGGGTGGGTGGGTGCGTCATGGACACCAGCACTCCTGGCAAAGGGGACATGGAGGAGGAACCTCAGCCCCGCCTCTGCCCTCCAGGCATCAACACAGGGTCTTGGTGTGAAATCACAGCGTGAAATGCACCCTCCCCAGGGACGTCCATCCGGGGACTCTGTGTGCTGATCAAGGCTCTCGGTTTCTACCCCTCGCAGAGGGATGGTTTCCACGGCCCCATCAAAGAGGCGCTGACAGAGCCTCTTTCTTTCCAGCCTGCTTCCTCCAGACTGGGGCCTGATACCATCGGATTGTCTGGGTCGCCTTGGGCTGCGCCCTTCCTGGCTGTTGGATCCGGCGGCAGTGATGTGCGGACCTCACAGCTTGTCACTTAGTGGGGAGCACCCCAGTGTTGCCCTCCTGGGGCCCAGGGACACCTCACCAGGGGCGGGCAGTTTCTGCCCAGGGGGTGCCGGGTAGCTTCTGAATACTTTTGCTTTCTCTTCTCCGTGTGAGCCATGGAGAACAGCTATACTGAGAAAGGTGCTTTGGCATAGAAGTCAAATTGGGCTTCTCTCTGTCTTTGCAATCATGTGACTTATATGTCCCCTGTCCCACCCCCAGGCCCTGCAGGGGGACCAGAGGCCCCGTACCCCATGCGGAGAGGAGGTGAGGGTCCCCGCACTGGTACTGCCCTCCCTCCTGGTTGCTGTGCATGCAGGAAGGGTGGAAAGGGAGGGGGTGTGTGAGGGGCCACAGGTGGGGCTCGCTGGGCAGCAGAGTCAGCAGGGCTCCCAGCATCTGGGGTGCCCAGGGTTCCCAAGGGAGTGCATAGCATCTGTCCCCTTGCAGCTGTTCGCTAGGAGGCCAGTCTCAAAGCACAAGGCAAGACAGAAGCCACACTGCTGTCACCCAGCAGGGAGCCATGGTCGGAGGCTCAGCCGGATCAGGGTGGTGAGAAGAGGTGGGAGCCTGGTGGTGGGGGTAGGTGAGGGAGCCAGCTGAAGGCATGGAAACCCCCAACGCCTTCACGATGCATGGGGTCAAGGTTGACTGGACTCATCTGTCTTGGCTGGGCTGCAGTCGGGGGGCGGGACCTGCAGCTCCCCAAGCGTGTGCCGTTTGGGTGGGAAAGGCTCCCACAAGGCATGGCCTGCCCAGTTGAAAGTGGAAAAATTTGGTGATTCTTGCTTAAAAGTCTGCAGCCGGCTGGTGGCTCGGTTGATAGAAAACTGTCATAAATGCTTCCCATGAAGAGATGTGCATTTTATTCCAGGAAGTCTTTGACCAGTGTAGGTTGTCCGTACTCCTCTGTGCTTGGGCTGGCAGAATGTTTTCTCCCGGTGTTCCATCCTGGGGGACCTCTTGGCCGCCTTGTCTATAGGGACACAGCCACGAGCAGGAGGAAATGCATTAATGGAGGGCAATAGTGATGTCACCAGAGCCACTGATGGTCTGGTACAAAGCCCTTGCTGTTGGCCTGGCTTTATCCGACAGCTCTATTTTTCTGCAGTCTGGGGCCCAGGCAGGTTTGTTGACAACGTAGCCCAGGGTTAGCGACTGAAACAAGATCCTCACGGCAGAACCTCGGGAAGATTTCTGAAACTCTAGCAGGGTCCACATGGGGATTTTTTTTTTCTTTCTTGCAAGGACAGATAAGATTATGAATGGGCTTGCTTATCGTCAGATGCAGCACTTTCCCATACAGATATCCTCACTGGGGGGAGAGAGAATGGCTAGGCTAGGCTAGCCGGCGAATTCTTTGCTTGGGTACCGGAAGGGTCAGAACACAATCCATCAGTTCTCTCGGGCTGACCATCAGCAAGCAGCAGGAGCTCCAGCCCACCTCCTCTGAGTTTGGAAATCTCTGAGGCTAATTCAGGAGGGAGGTGAGCAGTTTAAGAAGCCACTCACTGAATGCAAGGATGGTTGGCAGTGCAGGAGGCTCCTGGGGCCCGAGCACCGCCAAGCGCAGTCTCTCACCGCCACCTCCTCTGTGCCCGCTCTGTCCCTGTGTCTGTTCTACTCAACTCTGCTCCAGCTTGGGGTCCTCACCTCCGAATCCAATGGCTCTTTCAGACCCCAGGCGTACGCTAATCCTAAGCATTCTTTTTCTTTGTTTAAATTTTCAAAGGGGGAGGATTTGGTGGGCTGTCAGAGTATCAGCTGGGGCAGAGGAAGCTGGGCGTGATGAGTGTGTTGGCTGATGTGTCTTCTGTCACTCAAAGGGTCCAGTGTCTAGCAGGAGTTCATTTCTGGAGGTCTGTGACACAGTCGGGGGGAATCCATCTCTCAAGCATGATCACCTGCCGGGCAGTGTCTCGAATGATTGGCAGGCAGAGGTGGATGTGGTTATGGTTTGAAAGAGTCTCACTTTTATTGGGAATGGCAGGCCGAAGCTCGCCTTCTGAGAACAGCTGGGAAAGCTGAAGAAAAAAAAATCTATCTGTTTTTCTGCTTTCTGAATTAGGTAACTAATTCAGAGCTTCTTGAGTGTCCACACTCTGGCATTCAATTAGAAGAACATAAGGACATTAAAAGTTAAAAAAAAAAAAAAACACACACACACAGATAAAAGACACAAGTCTATGAGCAATGTGAATATGAACATTATAAGGCATGGAGGTTAAACTACTCTTATATCAGGGCTGGTGCTGTGGCGTAGAGGGTAAAGCCATTGCCTGCAGTGCCAGCATCCCATATGGGCGCTGGTTCAAGTCCACGCTGCTCCACTTCCGATCCAGCTCTCTGCTATGGCCTGGAAAAGCAGTAGAAGATGGCCCAAGTCCTTGGGCCCCTGTACCCACGTGGGACACCCAGAAGAAGCTCCTGGCTCCTGGCTTTGGATCAGCCCAGCTCTGGCAGTTGCGATCAACTGGGGAGTGAACCAGTGGATAGAAGACCCCTCTCTCTCTCTGCCTCTGCCTCTCTGTAACTCTGCCTTTCAGATAAACAAATAAATCTTTTTTAAAAAATACTTTTATCAATATGGTCAACAAATTGGGTGTCAAGTTGGGGAAATTCACTAGAAAATGTTATATATGAGAAAAATTAAATGGGTAATCTAGAACTAAGAAAGGCAATGCATGAAAATGAGAGCTTAGTAGAGGGGTAGTAGAGTGGTGGAAAACTCATTGAAATCCGAGACAGTAACAACTGGGAGGCCATGGGAGGAGCCATCAATAGAATTAAAGCCCTGGACCGCCCTTGCCATATTCCACACCCACAGTGCTGATTCAATCTCCCAGCTTCCTTTTCTTAAAAGTCCTAGATTCTCTTTCTCTGGAGCTCTTCAGTCTGGTAAACACTGAACACATGCGGCTATTTAAATTTAAATGCACCAACAGGAAATAAAGCCGCACACTCAGTTTCCTGGTGACATGAGCCAGGTCTGGCCAGTGGTGGCGCACACAGGCCATTTGCATTATCTCCGGACGATAATCTCATTCCTTGATGCTGTACGTCTTTTGCCAAATTAATTTAGATGTCCATGTTGCTGTTACCTCTGCGTGGAAACTCACAGTGGTTGCAGACTCCTCAATGGGATGCTCAAGGCTTGACATAGTGTAGCTCAATCCGGTCTCCCTTCCTACCGAAGGCAGGCACTGTGGATTTGGTGATAACCACGAACTGAAATAACCTCAAAGCCAGACGCTGGGTGCCTGGTTGCTCTGTGGGACTCTTGCACGGACAATGATGCTCAGAACATGGATGGGGTCAGTTAGGGCTTCGGACTCCTCCCCTAGGCTTTGCTTTTATTTTGTTTTTAAAATTTCTTTCTTATTTTGAAAGGCAGAGAGACAGGGAGACAGGAAGAGATAGAGATAGAGATAGATAGAGAGAAATAATCCCACCTGCTATTTCACTCCCAAAATGTCTACAACAGCTGGGGGTAGACCAGCCAAGAGCCAGGAGCTGGGAACTCCATCAGGATCCCACACGTGGGAGGCAGGGACCCGACTCTTTGAGCCGTCGCCTGCTGCTTTCCAGGGTGTGTGTTAGCAGGAAGCTGGAGTCTGGTTCGGAGCCAGGACTGGAACCCAGGCACCCTGCTAGGAGAGACGTGGGCATCGCAAGCCATGTCTTAACCACCGTGCCAAACACGTGCCCCATTTCCTGGCTTTTCCACTTGGGCAACTTACGTCACCTCTCCTGTGCCCCTGCTTTCTCAGCTGTGAGGTGCAAGGTGGTGTGACACATGGGAACGTGACCTTGCAAGCTTGCATACCAGGTGGGACTCCTCTGGGCTAGAGTGTGGGCCAGGGCCCTGTGCTAACTCCAGCTGATGCTGTGTCATTTCTTTGTCTTACAGTGATCTCTCTCAAAGCTTCTGAAGGCTCATCCTTTGAGGACAAGAAGGAGACCTGGGCATTCTTTGAAGGTAAAGCTCTGTGCATTTCCTGATGATAAGCTCCGGCTCACTGTTTCCTAACAGCAAGGGAGTGAAATCGGAAAACAGGACCCTTCCGTCTTGGTTTTGCTGGGACATCAAATTGTTGTCTTGGCCTAAGCTTCTCCAAGAGCGAGAGGGGAATGCTGAGTCTTAGTCTGATTGCGCAGAGGGCGAGGGTGGCAGTCTGTGACGTCTGTCTGCTGTTTCCCCCAGAACTCCTGCTCCCGGGTGAGATGCGGGGGGATCTTCGAGTGATACAAAGATGAGACAGACAGCTACCGTGACAACGTTCTATTTCTTTTTTTTAAGATTTATTTTATTTATTTGAAAGAGTTACAGAGGTAGAGACAGAGAGAGAGAGAGAGAGAGAGAGAGAGAGAAAGAGAGAGAGAGAGAGAGATGTCTTCCATCCGATGGTTCACGCTCCAGATGGCTGCAATGGCCGGAGCTGTGCTGATCCGAAGCCAGGAGCCAAGAGTTTCTTCCAGGTCTCCCACGCAGGTGCAGGGGCCCAAGGACTTGGGCCATCCTCCACTGCTTTCCCAGGCCACAGCAGAGAGCTGGATTGGAGGAGGAGTAGCTGGGACTAGAACCGGTGCTCATATGGGATGCTGGCGCTTCATGCCAGGGCGTTAACCTGGTGTGCCACAGCGCTGGCCCAGACAATGTTTTATTTCAAATTGCTTAAGGAGTTTGGAGGTTTGGAGAAAACCTTAATTTGGAGCTTTTCAACCCATGTTAGAATTCATGGGGAGTTTTAAGAACACTCATGCCTGGACCGCATCTCCAGAGATTCTGCCTTGGTTGGAACTCATTGAAAGCTCCTTGGGGGATTCCGGGGAGCAGCCAGGCTAAGGCCCCAGTCATGGTCTGAGACGAGCAGCAGCAGCAGCATTCAGGGGTGCCCGTTACCAATGCCCATTGTCGGGCCTCTCCGTGCCTCACAGAATCTGCAGCCCTGGGGCTGGCGCCCGTTGATCTAGGCTTTTACAAGACCTCCGGTGATGCTGCTGCACACTCAGTTTCGAGCCTTAGAGCAGGGGCCTTTTCTTTATTTACTTGAAAGGCAGAGGGGCAGAAAGAGAGGGAGAGGCAGAGAGAGAGAGAGAGAGAGAGAGAGAGAGAGAGAGAGAGATCCCATATGCATTGGTTTACTCCCCAAATGCCTACAGTGGCCAATCCCAAGCCAGGAGCAGGTAACTCAACCCACGCCTCCCATGTGGGTGGCAGAGACCCAGTTACTTGACCTGTCACCTGGGCACACATTAGCAGGAAGCTGGACTTAGGAGTGGAGCTGGGACTCACACCCAGGCACTGATATGGAATGCATGCAAGTGTCTTAACTGGCATCTTAAGCTTTGCTGTTTTTCAATTAATTTTTTTTTTTTTTTTGGTATTGGGTGACCCTGTCCTAGTAAAATAGCAACCAGTTTCCTCCCATGATGCCTCATTCAGGGACTGCCTGGCCGTGGGCCGAGGGGTGGAGGTGACTTTGTCCCTTTATAGTGATGGATTAGAAAAAGCAGCTATAGCTTTCCTTCCTTGTTGCTGCTTAGTAAAATTGAGGAAACCTGATTGATTTTTTTTTTTTTAAGATCCGTTCACTTATTTAAGAGGCTGAGCCACAGATAGGGGGAGAGAGAGAGAGAGAGAGAGAGAGAGAGAGAGAGAGAGAGAGGGAGAGAGAGGTTTTCCATCCACTGGTCCATTTCCCAAATGGCTGCATTGGCAGGAGCTGGCCGATCTGAAGCCAGGAGCCTGGAGCTTCATCCGGGTTGCCCACATGGGTGCAGGGGCCTAAGCACTCGGACCATCCTCCACTGCCCTCCCAGGCCACAGCAGAGAGCTGGATTGGAAGTGGAGCAGCTGTGCCCACATGTGATACCAACGCCCCAGGCGGAGGCCCACTGTGCCACACCTCCAGGCCCCTGATCGATTCTTATAGCTGGTTTTGGAGTTGTCCTGTGGCCAGGCACTGTAACGCAGTGGGCTGTGTAGGTAAGCTGGGAGCCACTGGGTTGTAAAAACAGGAGCCCTACTTAGTACCAGTCATCCAAGACCCTCCTGGGGACACGTCGGACTGCACCCCAAGATTCTGATGATTCCATTAGGAAGGGACCAGAGAGTTTGCTGTTTCTCAGGCTCTCAGCTGCTGCTGCCACAAGTGGGCTGTATTCAAAAACACCTCCAGCTGCGACTTGGGTGGGCTCTGAGGGTGTCCCCCGAGGATCCATGTGCTGGGAGCTTGGTCTCTGTGTGGGGGTGCGGGAGGAGGTGGGCCCTGGTGAGAGGTCCTTAGGTCCCTCAGGGCACTGCCCTTGGACAGGACTAAGGCAGTTATCATGGGGCCCTGTGAGCTCTCACGCGAGGGGTTTCAGCAAAGAGCAGGCCCAGCCTGGCCACTGTGACGCCACCTGCTACGAGCCCCTTGTCTAGGGCCAGACTGATGCTGGCACCGTGCCCTTGAACCTGCAAGAGCAAAATAGACCTCTTTTTTATATAAAGAAAAAGCGGCCCAGCCTGGGGTGTTTCCTTGCAGTGAACGACATCAGGGAGCAACGCACTGTGGCGATGTGTTTCGAAGGAGGGTGGCACTCAGTCTGAGCCCCCCAAACACCTTATGTCTGTGATTCATGCCCAGCTGAGATCAGGCTTGCTCCCAACCTGTCCACACAAAATGTCCATCCAGCCCAACTGTGGTCTCGTCTTAATGGAGAGAGAGTCGGCTCGCACCCCAAGAACACAGCTGACTTCCGGCTCTGTAATGCCTGCCCCAGGCTAGCTGGGGTTTCCTAGTGGCTCTTTGTGCTTGCACGTTTTGTTTTGTTTTGTTTTTAACCCAGCTGCAGCTTGAGCAAGGTCAAGGGTGCACTGTCCCCGGCCTTTTGCCCTTTTGTCCCTGGCTCAGAGAACTACAGTAGGGACTGCACACTATGTCCATCCCCTTGGGGCTCAGCTTAGCCTGGCTGTGTGCCCCCTCCCCCCCCCCCCCACAGAGCCATTGATTGTCCGACCTCTTGATGAGATGCTGCAGTGAGTTAAACTCCCTCGGGGCTATCACTTAAGTATTTGGCCTCAAGCAAGATAGCTTTGCAGGCTGCATTAAAAAATATAGTAGATGAACCTGGAGTGCTTTTTTTTTTTTTTTCTTTCCAGAACTGAGACCTCCTGGACTTTTGTATTTTCCCTGGAAATGTAGAAACTGACGTTGGCCGTTCTGAATCAGTGGTGTGGGGAGACAGGGGTTCCTTGATGGCTGGCGCTGGGGATCGCTGAGGTGCTGTGTGTCAAGGCATTCCTGAAAAACCGCGCTGGGTTGCCAGGATGGAGTGCTGTTTCCCTCTCGCACACTGGGACAGCGGGAGCTGGCACCCCAACACTGTCCCTGCTTGTCCTGGCCTCACTGTGGTGTGGGTAACCACTGTGGCTTCCTACCCACTGCCTGCATGGCAGTCTGAACGTTCTGTTGGTGACTTGGGGAGGCCAGTGGCTAAAGATCAGACGGCATGCAGGTGAGGCATTGTGGTGCAGCAGGTTCAGCTGCAGTGGGCGACTCCTGCATCCGATATCAAAGCGCTGGTTTGAGTCCCGGCTGCTTCACTTCTGATCCAGCTCCCTGCTAATGCATCTGGGAAGGCAACGCAAGATGGCCCATGTACTTGGGCCCCTGCTACTCACGTGGGAGAACAGGGTGGAGTTCTAGGCTCCTGGCTTCCACCTGGCCCAGTCTTCGGCCATGGTGACCATTTGGGGAGTGAACCAGCAGATGGGAAATCTGTGTGTGTGTGTGTGTGTTCTTCTCTCTCCGTCACTCTGCCTTTCAAATAAATAAAATAAAATCTTTTTAAAAAAGAAGTAAGAAAAAACCCTGCAAATGCATTCAGAGAATACAGCACGGTTTTCATAGTTCTTGTGAGTGTGCAGGTGCACTTGGTATATGAAAAGCGAATTGCAGACTGGGTGAAGTGCATTTGCTGAATTCAGGCCACGTCGGGCCCCTGCCTTCACACAAGTGTTACTTGACCTGGTCTGAGCTTCGAAACCTTGGGGCCAGCACTTAGAATTTGGAGAGATGTCTACATGGACAGTTAGAGAATCAGCCAGCCGACAGGGCATCACTGGACCTCATTCCGGCTGGGGAGCAGTCCCCCCGTTGCTGAGGCATGGCCCAGCTTTGCTGCCTGAGACACCGGCATCCCGAATGGGCACCGATTTCAGACCCCGCTGCTCCACTTCTGTTCCAGTTCCTAGGCTAATGTGTCACCCACACCTGCACACTCACAAGTCCTTGGGCCCCTGCACCCTCATGGAAGCCCCCAAGGGAAGCTTCTGGATCCTGGTTTCGGATTGTACCAGCTTCGGCTGTTGCAGTCATTTGGGGAGTGAACCAGCAGATGGAAGACCTCTCTCTTCTTCCCTCTGTAGCTCTACCTTTCAGATAAATAAAAAATAAATCTTAAATAAAAATAAATAGATTTTTAAAGATGTCTTTATTTATTTGAAAGCCAGAGTTACAGAGAGAGAGAGATTGAGACTGAGATCTTCCATCAGTGGGTTCACTCCATAAGTGGCCACAACAGCCAGGGCGGGGCCAGGAAGAATCCATAGCCTGGAACTCCATCCACATGGGTGGCAGGGGCCCACATACTTGGCCATCATCTGCTACTTTCCCAGAGCAGGGCGAGCTGAGCCGTGGACCAGGCTGCTCTGCCCTCCTGCCCCGGGGTGCAGTTAAGAGGACAAGTGCCTCGCCATGCCAAGCAGGCCTCCGAAGCCAAGTGGCCCTGCCTGTTGGCCCTCGAGGGGCCCATGGCTCCAGAATCCCCTCGTATCCGCTGGCCACACGTGCTGCCAAGCGGCTCCACAGTCCTGTCCCCGCAGTGCTTGCCACAACAGCATGTGGATCCAGGACTGGCCATGTGTTCACCACATGTCCCGGCTCGTCCCATGTCCTGGCATCCGGCGGTAAACCCTGCCTATGACTCCGCCAGGTGGTGTCCTGCCCGGAATCCACGAGTCCCGCGGCTGAGTTTCAATCCTGTCCTGCCTCTGACCAGTCACGGGCTTCTCCGTGCTGTTGCCCCACCAAGCCCGCCCCTCGGTGGGGCAGGCGATCCCACAGAAGTCCGGTGTTGCCTCCATGCCTCCGTGTCCCTGAGCTGGCTTCTGTCTCATCTGCCTGTGCCAGAGGGCTTTCTCCTGGGACCTTGCGAGGAGTGACCCAGGGTGTGGTTTGCAGCAGTACCTGGTCTGTTGAGGAATCCTCCTTATGGTGTTTCACTCTTGGCTTCTAGAACCTTCTCTCAGTTCTTCTCTGGCTGCCCTTGTAGGAGGCCCCCACCCCTGTAATGTGGGTGCAGGAGCTCCTTTCCCCTGCCTCCTTGGCTACAGCTGTCCAGGACCCTCCCTGTGGGCACCTACATCCGAGATGCTCCGGTCTCTTATATATAGTGGCGTAGTATTTCCCTGCAACCCCCACAACCCTCCTGTATATTTCAGATCATCTCTAGAGAGCTTATCATGCAGATTGCCACGTGAGCTCTGTGTAGTTGCTACGCTGCATTGTTTAGGGAGTGTTGACAATGAAGTCTGTACGTGTTCAGCACAGATGCTATTTTCTTCTAGGATTTCTGAATCGGGATGCGTTTGATCAGTGCCTGTGAGAGGGGCAAGGGTGTTTGATTTTCAGTTCAGACTTCGAGCTGCCCTGAACGGAAACTTACTCAAGCAAATGTAGGCAGACGTAGTGACTGGCCCCAGGGGTCCATGAGGATCTTGTGAACCTGGGGATGGAGGCTATGCTGGGCCCAGGATTCCGGGCAGGGGGCGGGAGGGGTGGCGGTGGAAGACCCCAGATGTCTGATTCTACCCTACTCCTTCCCTCTCATTGATCACAAGCCGGCCCCGCTTCCTCAGGCTCCCGGCGGAGGGCAGCTGCCCCCACCCCTGCAGTCTTGCCTTCTCAAATGAAGCACCCAGCTAACTGCTTCTGCACCTCCCCAGGGCTTTGCCGAGGTGCGTTCTTGCTGACCCAGCAATCCGACTCCCAGGAGCTTGAATGTAGGGCCATCCTGCGAGAGATGCAGTAAGGAGCGAGTTTCTGAGGGCTCGTCCTGGAATCGCTCTTCCTGGAGCACGGGCGGGATGCCGGGGTCGGCCAGCAGTGACTGGTGCTGGCTTAGCGTGTGGTCATCTTTTTCAAAGCAAGTCAGACTCCTCCATTGCAAAGAGCTTGCTGCGGGAATGCGGTAACGAAAGAGCGAGATGGAACCCATGCGATCTCAAGGTGGACACATCGTGTCTTAGCCTACCTTCTCTCGCCAATGCCTGGGGCTGGGGTGTCCAGGAAGGAAAGGGAGTTGGTTTAGTTCACGGCTGTAGAGCAAAGTTTAGGGCAAGTGGACCCTTGCAGAAGCGGCCAAGCACAAGAGGCTGGCCGTGGTGATGCTGTGGTGACCGGTCCAGTTCCATGAGAGCAAGATACAGCCCTTCGAGAAAAGCACGCATCTGGCTTATCCATCTTGCCACGTTTTAAGGTCCCCACCTCCCAACAACCCCCGTGATGACAGTCACAGGTCAACCCTATTCAAGCCACAGCAGCAGGCCTGCGTGCAAACGGACTTCCTAGAGCTCATGGGAAGATAAAATTCCGATGTACGTTTGTGATGTTTGAAATCCACATATCGTTTTTCTCATAGTAGACGTTGTCCGTGAACTTCTTGAAGGCATCTTGTGTCACAGACTGCAGCAAACGTTAGCAGGTGGATGGGGTGGCTGCGGGCCGGTGGCTTCCTCCGCTAGGCGCGGTTGTCTTTTGTGCTATTTTACATCAGCACGGTGTCCTGGCGCTCACGGAAGCCCCATCCTCACCCCCCACCCTGGGCTGAGTCCCCGACACGGCCTGCCTGTGTGTTCCTGGTTTAGGGCATCCGTTCCTCCTGCTGCAGTTTCTATGTAGTCCTTACAGAGGAGACCTCTGTGTGCTCGTCTATTTTATTTATTTATTTTATTTGAAAGTCAGAGTTACACAGAGAGAGGAGAGGCAGAGAGAGAGAGAGAGGTCTTCCATCTTCTGGTTCACTCCCCAATTGGCCAGAGCTGGGCTGATTCTGAAGCCAGGAGTCAGGAGCTTCTTCCAGGTCTCCCACGTGGGTGGAGGGGCCCAAGCACTTGGGCCATCTTCTACTGCTTTCCCAGGCCATAGCAGAGAGCTGGATCAGAAGAGGAGCAGCCAGGACTCAAACCGGCACCCACATGGAATGCTGGCCCTGCAGGCGGCGTCTTTACCCGCTACACCGCAGCACCAGCCCCCGTCCATCTATTTTGTACAAGGAGGAGTGAACTGAACCTGATTCATAATAAATGTCGGCTGGCTGAAGAAGCTGCGTTGTTTTGGATGAGTTCAAGCATTTGCTAAGTTCCGACATCTGTAGCGTTTTGCTTCATAGGAGTGAAAATAATGTTTTGGCTTCCCTCTCCCATTTCTGGCCTCTCCTGGATCAGATGGATGGGAATTTAAGAAACACAAAGAGAGGAATTTGATCTAACTCTTGAGACTTAAAAACTCCTTAAGGTTATTTGTAGATTCACATTGATTTCTAGGCAATCATACACAGGGACCCACTGTAATCGTTTGTACAATTTCTCCCAATGACAGCAGCTTGCGCAACTGCCAGGCAGTCACAGATGGGGTGCTGACGTGGGTACAGCCAACGAGCAGAACTTCCCAGCCCCACAAGGAGGCCCCCAGCTCTCCTACCCCAGCCTTCGCAGCCACTAATCTGGTTTTCATTTCTAGAACTTTCTCCTTCCAAAATTAAAAAAAAAAGTCACATAAATGACATTATGCTAGCAGTATGTATTTTTTTTTCACTCAACATAGTTGCTAGGAGATTCTTGCAGGTTGTGGCTTGTGTCGGTTGCCTGCTGTCTTTACGGCTGAGGGGGCAGCCCGTGGTGTGGGTGCACCAGGCTTTGGTAAGCCTTCACCCATTGCATGACATGTATGGATACAACTGCTGTAAACTACACGTGTCTGGGCATGAGCCTACCTTGCCATTGCTTTGGAACAAATGTCTTAAGTGCTGGGTTGAACGGTAATCTCAAGTGTATCTTGTAAGAAATTGCCAACCTGTTTTCCGTAGTGGCTGTGCCATCAGCCATATCTAAGTGACGGCAGCGCTTGGTGTTAACCCGATTTTCCATTTTCAGCATCCTGAACGGTGTGTGGGTATATGGGCGCATCTCACTGTGGTCACGTGTCACGTTTCTTTAATGACTGCGGAAGTCGGGCTTTTTCTCACGGGCTCGCCTGGCACCCGGGTCTGGTCTTTGATGTGATGTCTTTGTATACGCTGCCCGTGTTCCTCGTTGCATTGTGTGCTTGCTTTTTTGCTGTTGTGTTTTGAAAGTTCTTTATATTCAACCCGCTGGTGTTCTTTGGGGCAAGTGGTTGCAGATACGTTCTCCTGGTCTACAGCTTGACTTTTACATTCTCTACACAGGGTCACCAACTGCTTTTGGTTTTGGGGAAATCAGATTTACCAGGGATGATTCTAGGGTGGCCTCACAAACCCTTGCCTCCTCTTGGATCCCAAAGCTTTCTCTCTCATCTTTTTTCTAAAAATCATCTAGTTTACATGTTACATTCAGGTTTCCGGTTCATTTGGTGTTGATTTTTATAGCAAATGTGAGATCTGATTCAAAGTTTAGTTTTTATTTTTTGACAGTGGAAATCCAATGACTCCAGGACTATTTGTTAACTTTTTACTGTTATTTATAAATTCATTTGCAAGGCTGAGTGAGAGCGAGAGTGAGAGAGGAGACAGTGCTCAGATCCACTGGTTCGCTCCCCAAATGCCCACCATGGCTGGGGTGGGTTGGTCACAGCCAGAAGCTCCTTCCGGGTCTCCCCCTGCAGTGGCAGGAACCCTGTCCCTTGAGGGTTAGCAGGAAGCTGGAGTCAGGCGCAGAGCTGGGGACTGAACCTGTGCACTGCCACACGGGACACGGGCACCTGAATCGCCCAGGCCAGACACCCAGGGCAGGATTGCGGTCATTGGGGTGTCCGTGTCTCGGCTGCTGGGTGGTGACGACCCCCCCTCCCCCGTGTGCCTGCCTTCCAGATCTGTACATGTACGCCGTCCTCGTATGCTGCGTGGGCATCCTCAGCGTCCTGCTCTTCACCGTGGTCATCCTCTGCCAGTCCGTGTTCAGCAAGAGGAGATCCAGAGGTAAGAAGACACTGGGGGTCCCAGAGCACAGGGCGGCCAAGGGGAGGGGGGCAGCCGCGGGACCATGTGTGGCAGGAGGTGAGTTTCCGCCGGAGGCTATTGAAATAAGCTGTGATGTCATGCAGGCTCCCCTCCCCCCACCCATCCTTTCCTGCCTTGGTTTGGGGGCGCCTTCTGCTATCGTTCTCACCGGGCTGTGCCATCGCGTGAGCCTGTGCATGAGTTTGCATCACGGGAGGCTGGGTTTGGGGAGCAGGTCCTGGACCCTTCTGATCTGGGGGCTTGGCACCCCTCCCTTAGAAGGCTCATGCTGTGACGGCCACCTGTGCCAGCCCTCCCTTCTTCTCCCAGCCTGAGTGACCGTTTCTGTCCCCTTTCGTGTCGATGTCTGTGTCTCCTTGATTCTGTCCCCAGCGCGTTCTCACCTTGAGCCGCTGTTGCTCTTGAGGATTCTAGTACTCATGATCTCACCTCCCCGTGACTGGATCCCGCCTCCTGCTTCCTCCCGAGTCCCCACCTCTCCCGGAGCCCTGATTTCCCACGTCCAGCAGCTCCTCAACAGACAAGGATGCTGTCACTCCCAGGGGTGACCGGGCTCTGGAATCTGCCCAACCCCACAGTTCCAATGGCCGCTCCCCCTCGCTGACCAGCTGCTGCCTGCCGGCTGGGCCGCCCTGGCCTCGTCCAAGACACGGGGGAGGCAGAGTGTGTGTCTCCTCGGATTGATGGCAGGATTCAGGAAAGATGGGAAAAAGGGATGTTCATCCCTCTTAGCACATTGGGCCCCCAGTGAGGGCCCTGCGATGCTGACGACAGGTGGTTATAATTAGCCAGTATAACAGTCAGTGTTAGCCCAAGGTCGTAATGCTGACAAGTGTTGGATTGCATCCTTGTGGCTTGTGGGGACCCTCAGACAGGGAACCGTGTCAGCGCTCTTTCCGGAGGGGACTGTCCCCGGAAGTGGGGGCGCAGTGGAGGGAACTGGGGGCACCCATGGGAAACTGACCTCATACCCCAGGGGCCTCGGGCAGGAGGAGTCCCTGGAGCTTCTGAGAGCTGTTGGGACGTGGCCCTCCCCGGAGGGACTCAGCCAGTGACAAAACCAGGAGGCAGCTGGGAGGGAGCCGGGAGCCCGCAGTCCTCAGCCTTTCTCTTTCCCCTCTGGGTGCAGCTGACCGGAAGCCAGAATGCAGGGGCAGACGAAGGTGCACAGGCCAGCCTCCAGCTCCCCTGCAGTGTAGACAAGGGTGGATTGGGATCAGCGGGGGGCAACTGAGAACCCAGCTCCTTGGTGGTGACATTTGGGCTGCAGCTCTTCTTTCCACCAGCCTTGTGTTTGTGTGCGTGTGCGTGTGCATGTGTGTGCGCGCCTGTATGTGTGTGTGCATGTGTGTGCGCCCGTATGTGTGTGTGCCGGTGTGAGCCTGTGTGTCTGTGTCTGTCTGTGCCTGTGCTGTCCTCCAGGGCTAGCTCTGGGCCAGCAGACCTCACCTGCAGCGCCTGGCCTTTCCTGCTGGTCTCCACCTGGCCTTCGGCCTGGCACTGTCGCCTGTCCCCAGAGGCCACGGTGGAAGGCAGGGACAAGAGCTGGTGATTCACTCTCCCGGGCACTTGGCTCACGGCAGATGCTCAGCAAATGGTGAGCACAGGTGTTGGTTTCTTAGCGCTTTTTGCTTTGCTCCCAACTGTGGGCATCTGGGAGCCGCAGGGTTTCTGAGCGGTCTGTGTTCAGGGCCAGGGCAGAGGTCCTGGTAGGAACAGGTGGCCCGAGACCAGGCCAGGGAAACAAAGCAAGGCCAGGAAGAGCAGGCTGGGCCACACAGGGGCCCCTGTGTCCTTCCCTCTAGAACCCTCAGAGAGCCACAGACAAGGGGCTCCCAGCTGCCGTGTCCCCGCTGGCATGGGCCCTGCTCGCTCAGCTGTTGAGAGGTTCATCCGAGCACCTGCTATGGCTCTGGACCTCGCTGGCTGCACCCCTCCCTGACACGGTCTTGTGATCCAGGGTGACCATAGTCCCTGTGTCTGATGTGATGGAAGGCACAGCTGAGGAACTTGATATAAGTCCCGAGACAGGCAGGCATGGTGAGAGGGAAAGCGGGGAGGCTCGGCTTCTGTTCTAGAAAAATCTCAGCCATCCCGGAGGCTGACCTTGCCACGGCAACTTTCCTTTTCCCATTCCACGGTGGCTGTGGCTGCAATTCTCCCCAGACAGCTCTGCCCAGCTCCCGCAGCTCCGGGCAGCTTGGCTTTGGGTTGCTGTAGACTCAGGCTGGGCTCCGGTATCCCTGGTGGGGCAGCTCCTGCAACACGTGGTGCTGGGAGCCAGGCACCTGCAGCCGTGCCATGGAGACCAGCGCCAGAGGACTGGGTGTGGGGTGGGCCTGCGAGTCCCCCTCAGCCAGAGCCGCACTGTCCACACCTTTAGGACCGGCCCACTCACCTGACCCCTGCTCAGTCCTGGAACGTCTGGGCCAGGCCTGAGAGCCTGGGTCTCCAAGGAGCTCCTGGCGACACCACTGCTGCTGCTGGGAGGTCACCCTTGCGGTGACGTGGCCTTAGAGCCACTCTGCCCAATTCTGCCTCACCAGTGGCAAAGAGTTCGTAAGGACAGACGCAACTGCTGTATTTTGAAGTGAGTCCATAGCTAAGATTTATACATAAGGTAAGCTACTTGTACCCACCAAATCCATCTAACACTTTAACAATTACAGGAGAGATCAAATGCAAGTGATTTATAGCACAGGAACATGTGGGAATTACAGCCCTTGGTGGGATGTCTGAACTTCAGGGATCCTTTGTAGTTGATGTTCAAAATCAAGGCTAAATGTGTGTGCACACGTGTGTATGCTTGTGTGCATGTGTGAGTGTGGGTTATGTGTGTGTGTGCGTGTGGTATGTGCATGCGTGTGTGCTGTGTGTGCGCAGTGTGTGGTGAGTGTATGTGTGATATGTGTGCATATGTGTATGCATGGGTGAGTGTGCATGAGTGTGTGCAGTGTGTGCGTGTTGTGTGTACATGATGTATGTGGTATATGTATGTGCATGTGGTATGTGTATGTATGTCACAAGTGTGTGTGTGCAGGGGTGTGTGCGCATATGCTGTGTATGTGTATGTATGCTGTGTATGTGTGTATATGTATGTGTGTGTGCATGGTGTGTTGTGTGTGCGGTATGTGTTGGTGTATGTGTGTGTGCATGGTGTGTGGTGTGTAGGTGTGTAGGTGTGTGGTATGTATGTGGTATGCATGTGTGTGTGCGCATGATGTGTCTGGTGTGGGTGTGGGTGTGGTATATGTGGGTGTGAGTATGGTGTATGTGTGTGCATGAGTGTGTGTGGCATGTATGGTGTGTTTGGTGTGTATGTATGTGTGTGTGGTATGAGTGTGTGCAGTGTGTGCTTATGTATGTGTGGTGTGTGTGTGAGTGTGTGCAGTGTGTGGTGTGTGTATGGTATGTGTATATGGTGTGTGTGCACACACATGTGTATGGTGTACGTGGTGTGTGTTATGTGTATGTGTGCATGTATGGTGTGTGTGCATGTGTGTTCATGGTGTGTAGTGTATGTGGGTGTGTCTGCATGTGAGACAAGTGCATGGGACCTGTCAAGTGCAGACTAAGGCAGTTATGCCTAAAACCCAGGAGCGTCGCTGCTTGTGTGGCTGGGGACAGTAAAACCCCAACTGCTGGTGAGGCTTCAGATAGAAACGCCCACTCCTGCCCTGGTCTTAGACCCTTGAGCAGCAGTATTAAAAAGGAGCAAAGGTAAACATTATGTCTATATGGCAGGTGGAAGTAGCCTTCTGTGAACAGGGTATCATCTGCTCTACCTGGCTCCCAGGAGACCCTTCACATTCTTGGGGGATACATCTTTATTTGCGGACTCTGCTGTCCATCGCTGGGCATCCCCATCGGATGTCCCATGTCTGCCATAGACCGGCTATTGTCCCCAAGCCACGGGTTAATCAGAAATGTCACCAGAGGATTCCCAGCTGCCCCAGCGATGGGACCATCCCCACGGAAGAGCCCCGCCTTTGAGCTGGCTAACCCCTGACATGCTCTGTCCGCTGAGCTGGAGGACGCAAGCCTGGGCCGGGCCGAGCAGAGGGACGCTGGGCCTGCGTGCACCTGTGCTGTCCCCACACTCTCTCTGGGTGTGGGTCACTTCACAGAGCCACTGTGTGCTGGTGGAGAAGCAGCCTCAGTGCTGTGCTCGCCCGTCCCCAAGGGAACCAACCCTGTGCCTCCCAGAGCCCTGCCACACTGCAGCAGGGGCGGGGGTGAGGGGTGCGCCCCGTCTCCTTTACTGCGTGCAGGACAGCAGCCTGGGGCTCCGAACGGCGCCGTCCAGAATGAGGCCAGGAAGCTTCCCGTCGCCAGTGAGGTCTGGGTTGCAGCCCTCTGCCCGCTGACACAGTGCAGTGACAGAGATGTTGTCCCGGACGAAGGAGGAGCTGATAAAGACAAGGGGACTTCAAAGCACTTGAAGACAAACATCGGATTAAAAGATCATTCTGGTGCAGGAACTCTGTGCATGGTTTCTTCATCATCTGCATTTTCTTTTTAGTTCTTGAAGACTCCCATTTGGGCTAGTTTTCAGCTGGTCAAAGACTTCTTTCCTGGTTCTGAAGCTGTGACTCAGCACAGGTGCCTTTCCTGTCTTTATGAGGGCTCTCTCCGACGGGAGGAGGGAAGAGGGGAAGAGGGAGGGGAAGAGGGAGGGGGAGCGATCATTTGCTAATTCCCAGGTATCTATGTCTGCGTGACAAATCACCCCAGAAGGAGTGGCTGTCAGCATTTCTTTGCTCAAGATCCCGCAGTCTGGGCTGGGCTGGGCTGGATGGTCTTTTGGGGTCATCTAGGTGGCTTCTGTCCCCAGAGTTGCCAGGAACCGAAGATCCAGGGTGGTGCCACTCTCAGCCCTGGGGATGGACTGGACAACAGGGACAGTGACATCCCTTTCTCTCCCTGTGGGCCATCAACCGCATAGCCAGGCCTCGCTCCTTGGTGGCTCCACGGCTGGACATTGGCACAGGGTTGTTCCTACATCCTCCTGGCTAAGGCGCGTTGGGGATCTGTGGTCACACTCCCAGAAAGCTTCCTTGTCGTGTTTCCGCACTGCCAGTCCCAGTGGGGAGCCAGAGAGGTCCTCAGACTGAAGAATGAGGGGCACAGCCCGAGCACCCCAGGTGGCTTGGAAAAGACAAGCATTTGTGTCCCAAGCCACTCGTGTCCACATCACCCAGAAATTGCACCGCCAAAACCCGACTACCATGGGGTGGGCCTTTGGTGCATCAGTTAGCTTCCACTGGGGACCCCAGCATCCCACATTAGAGTGCTGGGCTTGTACTCCTGTTCCCCTCCCAATTCCAGCTCCCTGCTAATGTGCACCCTGGGAGGCAGCAGTGACACTGGCTCAAGTATTCGGGTCCTTGACACTCACACGGGACACCTGCGTGGGGTTCCTGGCTCCTGGCCCAGCCCCAGTGGCTTGCAGGCATTTGGGGGAGTGAACCAAATGAAGAGCAGTTTCTCTCCCCCCCCCTCTTCTGCCTCTCAAATTAAATAATGAATATATAAATATATAAATACTGACACTCTTGTGACTCATAGTCTTGCATTCAACATGCTACACTATAACAAACTTATATCATCTTGATTAAAACCAGCAATGCAAATAAAGCGCTGAGAGCAGTGCATGGTGGGAAGAGGGCGGAGCCTTCCATGGGACCTCTCCTCCCCCACAACCCGGGCTGGTTTCTAGTTTTCCTGTGCAGATGCGTGCCTGTTGGGCGTCTCCCATCCTGGACACATGTTGGGGAACTGGCCCTGCCCTGCCCTTCCGCTCACCCTCGCCGCACAGTGGGGCTGAGCCCAGTGCCTGCTGTCCAGCGGCATAGCACATCTGTCTGGAAAGCAGAGATCAGAGGAGTGGCCCTGCTCCTCGAGATGAACAGAGCCCATCTGGGAAGCCAGCCAGCCCCAGGCCAGCCCCTCCCATTCACAGGGTTCCTGTGGTTCCGTGTTTGCACCAGCTGGAGTTAATTGCATCCATGTGTGGCTGGCTGGGCTCAACGTGGTTTCTGTGTCCCTGCTCTGTGTCGGGGCCAGCAGTGCCTGGAACCCTGTCCCAGGCTCTCATAGCCCTGAGTCACCATGGAAACACCCACGGTTGGTGGCTCAGGGCTGAGCACAGCGCTGTCCTAGGGGTTCCTCAATCAGTGGTTTCGACAGCCTTGGCTCCAGCACTCCTCCCCTGCCCCCAGCCTCTATCTGAGCTTTGAAATGACAGTCTGTTCAAAAAGTGTATTTATTTATACTTATTTGAAAGGCAGAGTGACAGACAGAGACCTTCCATCCGCGGATTCACTCCCCCCAGTGTGGACAATAGCCAGATGTGAGCCTTGCCTAAAACAGGAGCCAGGACTCCATCTGAGTCTTCGCATGGGGATGGCAGGGGCCAAATACTGGGGGCATCATCTGTGTTGTGGTGGTGCAGCAGGGTAAGCCACCGCCCATGATGCCAGCATCCCATACAGGAGCTGGTTCGAGTCCTGGATGCTCCACTTCAGATCCAGCTCCCTGCTAACACGGCTGGGAAAGCAACAGAAGGTGCTCTCCATGTCTGGAACCCTGCTACCCACGTGGGAGACACTGATGAGGCCCAGCCTCAGCCATGGCAACCAACTGGGGGGAGTGAACCAGCAGATGGAAGACCTCTCTCTCTCCCTTCCTCTCTGTAACTCTTTCAAATAAATAAGCCAACAAACAAATAAATAAATCTTGTTTTACAAGATTGTAAGAGAGATACCCGCCATCCCTTTTCTTGCACTAAGGCTTGGACGTGTGGCATGAGTTGACACTTCCAGCACCTGGTTTTGTGGACTTGTCACATTTCAAGAGCTTGGGGGTGACCAGGAGCTCTCCAGACCGTGTGGGACAAACCATGACTTCAGAAGGACACCTGCACCTGCTGGGGCTCTTTGTTGAATGAATGAGGCCGCCAGGTGGCTCTGTGCCAAAAGAGACCTTGGTTCCTTATGCAGCCTCCCACCTGGGCACTGCGAGGAGTAGATCCCGCCTGGTAACTGCCCTGGCCTGGAGAGCTTGTCCAGGCTGGACTGCTTCCTCAGACCTGGCGTGGGGGAGCACAGGGCTGTGTTTAGGAAGGGGCTGGCAGGGAAGGGGTGCAGGGCCTCTGTCCCTGCTGGGGCCACAGGAGGCAGGAGAGCAGAGACTTAGCACGCAGCCCCAGTGCCGGCGCAGCCGCAGTCCTCACCAGGACGGCAGCCGGCTTAGCAAATTGAGCAGCAGCATCCCCAGGTCCTACCAGGAAGCCATGCAAGGTATGGGGTTCAGAGAGGTGCAGGGGAATGGGGGTGGGCGGGGTGGCAGCAAGGTTGGTCACTCCTTGGGGTTCTGACACAGCCCCAGCACCTGATGGGTTAAGGGGCATAGATGCTGCCACCCCAAATCACCCGACTCGGTGAGGCGGTGGTGACCAGGCAGGTCCAGGAGGGACAGACACAGCGGGCCGGGGGCTGGGAGCAGCCTGGCCCCTGCTGAAAAGGAGAAAGCATCGGGGTGGCAGGGAGTGGCCCAGGGCTGGAGCTTCCCACCAGGGGAGGTGAGGAAGGTGGCCCTTCCTTTGAGTGTCTTTGAAGTTCTGAAGTCTTTAAGATGTTCTGTGGCAGAGACCCAGATGCCGTGGTTCTGTCCCCATGCAGATGGCTCCCTAGCGGGAGAAATCCATGCCCGCAGGCCAAGGGTGCTGGTGCAGGCAGAGCTGGCTCCGCCCACCACCCTTCTCAGCTTCCTTCTTCCCCTGCACTCCCACACTGCCCAGGGGTTTGTCACAGTGGCCTCCCCTGTTAACTGCAGGTTCCCGGATGTGTGCTTGTGCCTTGGCGTCTGGGCACCCCAAGCTAAGCGGGGTGCGGAGGATGCTGTCTGTGCATATCAGCCAGGCTCCTGGAATCCACAATGATTCCAGTCCTGGGGGCTGTCCCTCTTCGCTACTGGGGTGAATGCACGCATCAGGCTGAGACATCAGGATGTCGTGAGTGCAGGCAGCCACTGCGTCCTCTGTCCCCGGCACTGCCTGCCCTCACCCGGCCTTCTTAGCTTCCCTGCTCCACTGCCCTGGGTACCCCTGGCATCCCTCCTGTCCATTCGATTTCTGCTCCCCTCCCTGCCCCGGGCTGCACTTTACCCAAGCACGGGTCAGCTCCTGCCATTGTCTTGGGTCCATGCCAGCTCTGCCAGCCTCAGTTTCCCCATCTGCAGGGACCCTGACTCCAGTGTTGCTGAGAGTGGTGCCGGGTCACTGCCAGAGAGCCCTGGGGTCCCCAGCGTGGCTGCTCCCCAGGGTGAGGTGCTATGGTTGCCATAGCGAGGCAGCATAACAACAGAGACTCCAAGTGCAAGATCAAGGTGTCTGCAGGGCTGGTTTCTCTTAAGGATTCTCTCCTCCCTGTGTCCCCACCACAGTCGCCCCTCTGTGTGTGTGTCTGTGTCCTGCTCTCCTGTTCTTACAAGAACACTGTTCACGCTGGATTAGGACCGCCCACATGGCCTCCTATTACCTCTTTAAAGGCGCTTTATCCCAGTACAGCCACATTCTGAGGCGCTGGGGGCTGGAGCTGGACATGGGGATTTGGGAGAGGACACAGTTCGTGAAGCGGGAGTGGTGACGAGGTCATTGTGCAGACAGGAGTGCCATGTTATGCAGGTCCTCAAACATCTGGGCCTGCACAGGTCCTAAAGTCAAAACTGCATTGTTGACTGTTTACTGGTTGGCAACTAGACTTTTCCAATCCAAATGTCAGTTGTTGCAAAGGATGTAGCTTCTGGAGTATTATACTTTGAGATCTTACAATGAAATGGTAACTTCGGTCTCCCTTTTACCTCTAAGGGTCTTGGACTTAATTACTGTGCCCATTGGTTTAAAGATTTCATGAGTGGGGCTGGTGCTGTGGTGCAGTGGGTTAAGCTGCCATCTACAAGGCCAGCGTCCCAAATGGGAGTCCTGATTTGAGCCCCAGCCACTTTGCTTTTGATTTGGCTTCCCACTGGTGCACCTGGGAAAGCAGTGGAAGATGGCCTGGGTGCTTTGGCCACTGCCACCCACGGGGGAGGCCTGGATGGGGTTGTGGGCTCCCAGCTGTGGCTTAGACCAGGCTTAGCCCTCGCAGTCATTTAGAAAGTGAACCAGCAGATAGAAGATCGATCTCTCTCTCTCTCTATATATATATCACTCTGCCTTTCAAAAAAATGAAGAAATAAATCTTTTAAAAAATAAAGACTTGTAAGAGACAAAATCAAAGACCTACAAACAAACTTTAGCTGTTAGAAATCTTATATTGGTTCATTTTCTCTTTGAACTTTTATCTTTAATTCACTTCCCTTGCAAAAATGTATCACACTTTAATATATTTTGAAAGTATGTTATTGATTATTCTATTACACTCATCTGTAAAATAACAAATACATAGAAATTTAAATTAATAACTTTTTCATTACCGTATTGCATGAATCTCTAGGTGTTAAAATATTTTTTAAGATTGAGTTATCAATATTGCACAATTAGTGCTATTTTGAAAATTAGTATAAAATTAATCAAAATAAAATCATGATATCAATGCAGATAAATAATTAATCATTGTGAGTACAATGTTATTGACATGCTCTTCCCTTGAAATGGATTTTTGTTTTTACTTCAGGTACCTTGGTATGAATTGGCTTGGGGAGAGAATTCACCATCCATTCTATTCCTGTTTTGTTAATAGATGTCAGCCCCGAAGTACCTCCTTCAATATAGAAAATGAAGTTTTCATATGCCGGTCTAGTCTGTTACCTGCTTCTGAATTATATGTCAAAGGCACATAGGGATCCATGGTCAGAAATGGTTTTTACTTGCTCCACTAGCTAGGATGGGTTACGTCATTATTCAGTCCTCATTTAATGTGAAATGCAGGAGGTCTGGCTGTGCAGCAATGGGTCATTCCCCTTCTCGCCCCACCAGCAGTGACCCACCCATGTCACTTCCTGTTTGATGTCCCAACAGCACTCCCCTTTCCCGCCCCCACCATGGCTGCGTCTCCTTAGTGCAAAGCACAGTGAGAGGTGTGCCTCGATTTTGTGAATGGAAAAGGGTGATGTGAATAGTGGGGAGGGAAAGGAAGACAGCCACAGCCATGGGCACATTCAAGAGAATGGAATCTGGGGAAAGAACACACGAGGAAGAGGACCTAGAACCATTGCTATGTTCTGAATTGATGCGTTGGAGCAAACGGTCGTAACTCAAATCAGAGGGCGAGAGACTGGGGTCCCACAATCTGCTGTTGAGGGTACAATGCCAGTGACCCAAGAACCTTCAGCTGGGCCCTGTGTCTTAAAGATCCACAGCACCCCCTCCCCAATAGCCCACCTGGGAATCTCGCCTTTACACACAGAACTCTGGGAGACACCCAAACCATAGCATCCTTCTTCCTGTAGAAGGAGGTCTTGCTCTAAGACTCTTTCCCCAAGGGCCTCTCTCGGGTCTGGGAATAGCTTTAACCAGAAAATGCAAACCCATTTTACAGTGAGCAGCCTCTAAGAGGAGACGGATCGTTGTCATCTGATCTTCAGAGGGTTTTCTTGTAAACTAAAACCAAGCTCCTGGTCAGGGAACTCAGCGATTGCAGGATCCTACACAGCAGAACCCAACTTAACTTGCCTTGGGTCAAAATGAGGATCTTGGGCTCTGGAACTGGGAAGCCTGGGGTTTATGGCTTCCTGCCTGCCTGGATTCAGGGAGGGAGCAGTAGCAGGTCCCGGTGGTGTCTGAGTGATGGCTGTCCTGGCCTCCCTCCTCCGAACAGAAAGAGAACCAGGATGCAGGCCCTGAGAATTGGGAGAACAGCACCAGCGCCCACCCTCACACGGGTCCTTGCGTTTCTTGGTAAATTCCTGCAGCATCTTGGATCTCAAGGAGCATCGATTAACCATCTTCTATTCTCTTTCTTTTTGCAGTGAGACATTATTTGGTGAAATGCCCTCAGAACAGGTAGGAACGTCTTCTTCCTTCATTATTTCCTTTTGAGATTACGAAGAAATTGAGAAAATTCTTGTTTTCACCTAAGGGGCTGCATATTCAGCCACGCATCAGCCTTAAAAATGTGTGTTCTGCATGCATTTGCAGAGCTAACAGAGGAACATGCTACAGCGTGGCTGACCCTCAAGAACGCACTAAGTGGATGAAGCCAGGGGTAAAAGACGTTATTGTAGTGTATGCCTGCATTGTTATGAAATGTCAAGGGAAGGGAAATTGGCAGACTTGAGAGGAGACCAATATTTGCTTGGGCCTGATGGAGGAAGTGGGGATTGCATGGGTCGGAAGCAATGTTTTGAGGGTGATAGACATTTCTAAACTTGGAGTGACGGTTGTACGACTTTGTAGACATACCGAGAACTATTGAATCATGCATGTGTGATGGGTGCATTCTGTGGTGTCACTCGGGCCTCAGTGGTGCTCTGAGTGCTCCCATGTCCTCGAAAGGTCCCGGGCACTGGGGCGTTTTGGCCTTGGGGGCAGGTGATGCTGAGGTGATGACTGGGCCCCCACTTTCTTCCTTCCTAAGCCTTCCGTGACAATTCCCACATGCTGAGCTGGTGCAGGAGGTACAGCAAGGACTGGCGGTGGGCACCAGTGTTTGGTGTCCTGGCACCTGGCCTACCTGAGGCTTAGGGGATGACCTGTTCAAGTAGTGCTGCCCCTGCTTCTCACCAGCTATGTGGGGTGCTGTCAGTGAGGGTGGTGAGGTGCCCGCGGTGCAGCTCGTCCCAGGGGCAGGCTCCCATTGAGCAACCCATAGATTTGCATCTGAGAACCCTGCCTGTTCTCCCCTGCCGTGTCACGGCTTCAACCCCCCAAAGCCAGGCAGTGAGCACTGAGCCAACTTTGCTCCAGGTCCTGCTGTCCTGCTGTCAGCCTGCCCCGTGTGCCTGGGCCTCTGGGGTCTCGAGCTATAAATCTGGACAGTGTCCTTCTCCTCTGTCCTCTGGCCACTTCCCTTGGCAGGAAGCACAGGGCCAGGCAAAAGGCCAGGGACAGAAACCCTGGGGCAGGGGAGGGACCCTCAGCACGCGGCCACGTGCTGGCGCTGAGGCTGTGGTCACTGAGACAGGGCGGGGTCTGGAAACTCCAGGGAACTGTGTGACCCGCAGAGAGAAGTTCAAGCAGAAGGCACACCAAGCTCATCTCTACTGTGTGTTATCCCGAACGTCGGACGTTCTGTCTTCTGGGAGGGGTGACCGTGACCCTCAGGGCTGGGAGACTGCTTCCGTTCCCATGGCTGAGAGTTCTGGGGCGCAGATGTCCCTGGGCAGGGAGCAAGGCCCCGAATGTCTGCAGGATTTGAAACGTGCCCACCCCAGGCAGCACAGCCTTGGGTGGGGCTCAGCTGGCTACGTGTGAGACTGCTCCCCTAGGTCCCAGAAAATCAGATTTAAAATGAAATCCCACCCAACGCATGGAACTGTGACACTGTCTCAGTAGATCCAGGAGCAGGGCCAGTTGACCAGAGGAAAGATGGTGGGGGCGGGGCATGCATGGGAAAGGCAGGCCCCAGGCAGTCCATCTCCTGGCTGTGAGACCACGCAGCACTCGCACAGGGGAGAAGTTAGAGTGGGCGCGCTCTGACCATGCCCCTAGCAGTGGCACCTGCTGCACTTGGCCGTGCTATTTCCCGGTGCTCAGACTCTGTGTTGGGATAATCACAGGCGCGGTTTATGCTGCTGTGTGTGAGCTTGGTGTGAGCATCATCAGGTCTTTTCGGAACATTTAAAACGGTGCCTTGCCGGTCGGTGAGCGTGCGGGATGGAATGACTAAGTGATTTGTTCAGGATCTCAGAGCGAAGGCGCGGATGCAGCTTCAAAGGCAACCTCCAGGAGCACACCACCAGCTCAGAGCTGCGACTGCTGGCTTCGTTTTCATAAAATCCACCAGCAGCATGTTTCCAACACTCACTGCTTGCATGAAAGCCGAGCTCTGGGGCCAGACTGCATGGATTCAAATCCAGGCTCTAGCACTGACGGCTGTGTGTCCTTGGCCAGTTTTTTCAACCTCTGCAAATTGAAACAGTGCTAGACCTCGCACATGGCCTTGTTGGGGAGATCTGAGTTAGTCTGTGCAGAGTGCACCCTGCGAGAAGTGAGCTCCACGCGCAAGTTTCTACTGGTATTCTGCCAGGACTCATACGCTAACTCTTCTCTACTGAACAGTTGTGCAGGCCGTAGATCAAGGGTGAAATAACACACGGCCCATGGCCTTGGGGTCCCTGTCTAGTGGAGACCCAGAGAGGTCCAACTGTGGCCGCTCCCAAGCTGTGGATGCCCACACAGCTGGCGCTGGCTCCCCTAACTCTCCCCTAGTGCCAAGACAGGGCACTGTGGGTGGAAAGGGAAGCTCCTTGGAGGTGATGGGTGAAGGAGGAGTCAGGATTCCAGGGCTGGGGGGGAAGTGGGCAGGGGATGGGCGGAGGTGGAGGGAACATAGAGATTGGGTGAAAGGCCTGGGGGTTGGAGGAACTTGGTCCGTGGGGTGAGAGGCCCTGCAGGTGCAGCAGGAGGGCCAGACAGGGCCTGAGCCACACCGAGGGTGGCACTCATTCTATTAATAGCAGCAGCCAGCCTTCACTTTATTCACAGCCACATCCTGAGTGCAGGGCTAAGCGTGGAATGCAACTTGTGGTCTTCAGCTCAACTGGTGGGAGCGCTGCCTTGCCGAGCTCCCAAATCATCAAGGACTCAGAGAGGAGACTCCATACTAATAATGATGATGAGAGTCACCCGACAGGTGACACTCACTAAGCACTTATCACGCGCCAGACACAATTCTGCCTGCATGGCCCCCGGCACTCACTTAATGGGAAGAGTCATTTCAGGAGCGTCACTGAGAGGGGTGGCACCACCCGTCCATCCTGCAAGTGAAGTTAAGCGGCCCCTGGTGTGTGGTGTCATTATTGCCTTGTGTGTTTTAGCCTCAGGCGGCGCCCTGGAGCAGATGTGAAAAGCTTAGTGTGGGATGCTGGGAAATTTGCCCTGTTTACCTAAGTCCTTGGCCTTTGTCAGTGGCCGTTGACCTTGGAGGAGGAAGACTGCCTGTTACTCTTACTATTCTTTATCAGAATTTTAAAGTGACAGTGACTTGCCACCTTGGGTATAGAGAGTGGCATTCTTCCTTATGGATGCTGGTTCGAGGGTTGTGGGGTGACAAGAGTACCGAGTGGTTTGGAGAGGAGTTGATGCGATGTCCTCCTTGTCACACTGAGATGTGCAGGCAGGGAGAAAGACAGGGCACAGGCGTGACTGGGTGTGGACTGGGTCGACCAAAGTGGCACGGTTGAATGACTATGGAACAAGAAGGGCAGGGGAGGGCCTGGAGGGGTTCCAGGGGACCAGAGCCAGCCTGGCTTCCTAGTGCCAGCTGCTCAGGGCTTTTTCTGGACCAGTCTGACAAAAGCCTTTGCCATCCTCTGCTGCCCCAGTTCAGGGCACAATGAAAGTCTTTGGGGCAGGCAGCCGGCGGCTTGGGGAGCCGGGAGTGGAGGAAGAACGACTTCTGTTCCCATGGGAGTGCGCGACTGCACAGACATCAGGGCTGTGTCAGCCACAGGTGCGATGTGCCATCCAGTGCGATGGTGGGTGCACGGTCAGCCGTAGCCAGCGTGTCCCAGGAAGAGGCTGCTGTCGCAAGAGCCGAGTGGCATTAGGGGAAGGGTGAGGCTGGCCCTGCGTGTGGTTCGACCCCACATTTAGTTATGAAGCAGTATTTTGTGGCAGGCTGCCGGGGCCTAGCTGCGATGACAATGGTGTTCCTAGGTGGAATCAGCTCTGTGTAGGTGTCGCTGCTTTCTGCCTCCTCCTGCTTCCACGTGCTGCCGGCTCTGAAGTGGAGACGCAGAACTCCCACGATGGCCAGCACAGCGCTCTGTCTGGGCTGTGTCTCGGAACGTGCTCCCCCTCCTCTGCCCGTTGTCGGGCCAGGATGGGCCACAGCTCCAGGCCCCAAGACCCCAGCATTTGGGGTGGTTCCTGCCCTGCTCCCACTAGGGCAGAGGTTGGAGCAGCTGTGCAGGGGGGTGTCCCTGTCACCTTCTAGGGCCTTCTCTGTAGGCAGTTGGCTTGCGCTCACAGCAGCCGTTGTGAATCTAGTTGGGCTCACCTCCTTCCTGTCCCAGTTTTCTTTTTTCTCTGTTTATTCACATTGGGCCCAGAGTCTTGGCTTCAAGGCCAAGGAGGCAGGCTGACCTGGATCCGGTCCCATGTCTCTATCCAGCCAGTGACCTTGGGGAGGACCTTGACCTCTGGGAGGTCTTCGTTTCTTCTCTGGGGAGGGCAGAGTTGATTGGCACCCATTGCTTCCCACAGCGCCTTGCACAAGACACACACAAATGTAGCTGTTGCTGTTGATAAATTTGCTTTCTGCAAAACACAGGTGCCAAGAATTTGTTCAGAGCTGTGCAAGATCCAGGTTGCTTGCTTGGCCCGGTGGCCTGGGGCGGCTGTCCTGGGAGCAGCCTCTCCACTATGCTCACTGCCTGCCTGGTCTGCCCACCCAGTAGCTGTGGAACGACCTCCGGGGGAGGACATACCCTACAAGTGCATGGACAGAACTGAAACACAGGGCACCATGAGAGTCCCAAGCGTCAGCCTCAAACTCCATGAAATGTCCACACAGTATGCACCTGTTGCAGCCCAAGCTCAGTTGCTATTTAGACATCCCGTGCCCTAATTTGGTGTCTCATCGGAGCCTTATACTAGCCGTGTGAAATAGACAGCAAGAGTGGGTCTCCCACTCGATACAGTGGAGGACAGAGGCCAAGCAGCCTGTTCAGGGTCCCTTCCGCGAGTCAGAGTGCAGGACTTCTTCCTTGTCCACTCACTCCGTTCAGCCATGCTTCTGGGAGGCAGCCGGGCCAGAGCCTCGTAGCTCTCACGAGAGCCCAGCACGTGCCGCCTCCTGCCACACCCTTGTTGGAGCCAGAAAAACAGTGTGGCTCACCACAACTAGAGCTTGCCCCAGACCACACAGTTCTCCCATTCAGAGAGCGTTTCCAGGCCTTGCTTTCCATCTTTCCTGATTTGTGGGTGCCAACAACACTCTTGTGTCAGAGACAGAACTCAGCCCCAGAGCACAGAGTGACTTCGCTCCTGAGTTAATCATAGGTGAGCTTTCTGAGCCTACTGTTCCTTCCAGCCCTGCCGGCTCAGTGGGAGAAGCAGGATTCAGTAGGGGAGGGGAGGCATTGCCATCATGTCACGTCACAGCGGTGACTCATGGTCTAATGAGGACTCATTGTTGAACCATGAATTAGGACTAAATTTAGTTGCGTGCAGTTTTGCTGTTTTGCAGGGAAATGGTGATGACAGCGCGGATCTTTTCTGCTTAATGAAAGCCTTGACCTTGGTGGCAGAAGTTCATACACATGATATTCCAAAAACATCTACTTTATATCAAAGAGCTAAAGAATTCAGTGCAAGAGCTGAAACGGGAAAGTAGAAATGGGGTTGGGGTCCGCAGTGAATGGGATGCAGTCAGGGAGGCTGTCCAAGTTCAAGGGTGACAGAAGGAAGGAAAATGTCGACAGATGGCCCCAGAGCACTTAAGGAGCTGCTTGGGGCACCCACATCCCACGTCAGAGGACCCGGGTTTGATTCCCGGCTCCTTTCCTGACTCTCACTTCCTGTTCATGCAGACCCTGGGAGGCAGTGGTGTTGGCTCAAGTCCCTGAATTTCTGCCACCTACCTACCTGGGAGGCTTGGATGGAGCTCCTGGTTGCTGGGCCAGGGTCATTGCAAGCCATTTGGGGGTGTGAACTTGTGGACGGGACTTTCTCTCTCTCTCTTCCCCCTCCCTCTCTCTTTCTCTCTGCCTCACAATAAATAAGACAAATAAAGTAACCAATAAAACAACTAAAATATGACTTAAAAAAGATTTCAGTAAAAACAAAGCAAAGTTGTGCATTTAACAAAAAGCCAGAATTCAAAGGGCACTGGAAGCAGTGTTCGTAGTGAGTATGTCAGAATGCTGTAAAAGGCGCATGTGGGTCTCAGAGATTAACTTCCGGTCCTAACTAAGGGATAGCAGATGACGTCATCAGGGAAGAAGCTCACAAGACAGACACAGGGCCTGCTGGCCCTCGGCAGCAACCTGAGAAACGCTAGTGGAAAGGTGATTGCGTTTGTTTTTGTGTTCTTAACCAGATTGCTTTGTAAACCAGTGAGCGTGGGGTTGAAGAGGTGACGTCAGAGCGATGGCTCGTTCATTGGTTGGAGGGCTGCGTAGTAGCAGCCATCCTGACGGTAGGAATTAAATTGCCTTCAAAATAGCTCTCCTCTGTGACGTGATCACCCCAGCTCCAAGAATCCAGCCGAGGGGCAGCGCTTAGCCTAGAGGGTAAGATGCCTGTGTCTCATAGTGGAGGACCCGAGTTCGAGTCCTGGCTCCTCTCCTGGCTCCAGCCCTGATGATGCAAACCCTGGCAGCTGGCAGTTAGGGTTCAAGGGGTCTCTGCCAGCCATGCGGGAGACCCAGTCTGAGTTCTGGGAAAGCAGCAGAAGATGGCCCAAGTTCCTGGGCCCCACAACCCATGTAGGAGACCTGGAAGAAGCTGCTGGCTTCAGCCTGGCCCTGTCCTGGCCATTGTAGCCATTTGGGGAGTGAACCAGCAGATGGGAGAGCTCAGTCTCTCTCTCTTTCTTGAAACTCTGCCTTTCAGATAAATAAAATACATACTTTTTTTTAAGAGTGAAGCTCAGGGGAAAGTCTGGACTTGGGGAGATAATGATGTACCCCCTGGGTGGAAATGTGGGCTCCAGGGTAGGCTGTGCTTGTGAGGGGTTTGCGAAGTTTCTTCTATTTTAAATATTTTACTTATTTATTCGAGAGGTAGAGTAACAGACAAGGAGAGGGAGAGACAGAGAGAAAGGTCTTCCACCCGCTGGTTCACTCCCCAACTGGTTGCAACGGCCGGAGCTGAGACGATCTAAAGCCAGGAGCCAGGAAATTCTTCTGGGTCTCCCACGTGGGTGCAGGGGCCCAAGGACTTGGGCCATCTTCCACTGCTTTCCCAGGCACAGCAGAGAGCTGGATAGGAAGTGGAACAGCCGGGACTCAAACTGTTCCCAGTATGGGTTGCCTGCGCTGCAGGTGGAGACTTAACCTACTACATCACAGCACTGGCCCCAGGAACTCTCTCTACTTCTGTTCGATTGTCCTGTGCCCCTAAAACTGCTCTATAAAAAAATGAAATCTATTAAAAAAATAAGTGAGACGATACAGTGTGGAAATGTTTGCCAGGTTTGTGTTTGGGCTGTAACACGCTTATTTCCTCTCCTTGCCATGCCTGTAAGGACCGTTTTGAAACACGAAGCTGTGTTATTTTATAATGAACAGAAAAACGACAACAAACAGTTCAAGAGTCTGGCAGGCGGCCCCGCGTGGCCTGAGCGTTGCTAAGCCTCTCTCGCTCTCCGTGGTCAGCATTTTGTAAACTCAAATTCCTTTGGTGGTGAGTGAACTTGCACAGTTGGCCATGTCCGCCAAACCTGGGACCGGCTAGAATTTCTGTTTCCAATAAAAATAAACTCTCTTTGGGGGATCTCGGTGGGAACTGGATTCTTGGAAATTTTCCCACAGAGTGTGATTCAGTCTTTATGGATGCATTTTTTAAATCCCCAAAACGATGATTAGAGTAGCCTACCTCTTATTAAATAGGTATATGTATTTATTTGCATTTCATTGTAAACATTTCCAGTAATGATTTTCCCTGCCCTATTTCTGTGTTTAGTTTCTCAGCAACCCTCCCCCCCCCCATTTTGTAGGGAATCACTATTTTGAATTCTTTTTTTAAGATGTATTTGTTTGAAAGGCACAATCACACACACACACACACACACACACAGAGAGAGAGAGAGAGAGAGAGAGAGAGAGAGAGAGAGAGTGATCTTCCATCCCCTGATTCTTCAAATGGCCACAATGGCCAGAGCTGGGCCAGGCCAAAGCCAGGAGCCAGGAGCTCCATCCACATTCTCGTACATGGGTGGCAGAGCCCAGGGACAGAGGCCACCTTCGCTGCTTTCTCAGGCACATTAACAGGGAGCTGGAATGGAAGCCGAGCAGTGGGAGCTTGGCCAGCGCTCGGATGTCGGATGCTGGCACTGAGGCAGCAGCTTAGCTCACTGTGCCACTACACCAACCCCGACATTTTTAAGTTCTTATCAACATTTTCAGAGTTGCTTTAGGCATCTGCAAATAAATATTAATATTTGCTAATGCTCATACTAGATAATAATTCATCTTTCTTCATCAGGACATAGCAGAATACTTCAAAAATTTGGGAAAGTGGAATTAAAATATAATAAAACATAATATAATAACTGGTGCCCATATGGGATGCCAGCACTGCAGGGAGCAGCCTTACCCACTGCGCCACAGCACCGGCTCCTCACTGTTATTTTTAAAAGTTGTATTCTTTAGTTCTTTGAGAAGGAGGAGAGCAAGAGAGACTGAAAGAGAGCGCCATCTGCTGGTTCACTCCCTCAATGCCCACAACAGCAGGGGCAGGGCTAGGCTGAGGATGGGAGCTGGGGACACAATCCAGGTCTCCCAGGTGGGTGGCAGGAACCCAGTGACTTGAGCCAGCACTGCTGCCTCTCAGGGTCTGTGTTAGCAGGAGCTGGAATCGGAGCTGGAGCCAGGTTTAGAACCCAGATCCCCAGTATGGGAGGCGGGGCATCTTAACCACCAAGCCAGTGCCCTCCACAAGGCTGCAGTGTTGACAGGAGAGGCTCGCCTGCATGCGGGCAGCACTCCTGAGCAGAGAGCGCTTAGAAGCGCTGTTTCTCCGGGAGGGACTTCCCAAGCTTTTGCGTGCCAATGAGTCTTTCCTGTGGTGTGGTGTGACAGCTGCCTGTTAGCAGCTTTGTTCATTTGATGATTGGGCCACTCATGTTCTTAGAGGCTTCCAGAAACCCTCTCCTGATAGCTGCACCTGCTTGGCTGGAACCAGTGCTTAAAGATATGTATTCTGTAAGGGGCTTCGCCGTTTCTGCCGGAGCCAGCAGGAAGCCTTGGACCGGGTTGACGGTTGTTCAAGGAAGTTTGTGGAGGGCCAAGAATGGGCTTAGCTCTCATGTTTGCAATCACTTAGAACCTTAAGCCTTGACTTTCTTTTTGAAGATTTTCTTATCTGGAAGTCAGACTTAGAGACAGAGGAAGAGAGAGAGCGAAAGCAAAAGTGAGAGAGAGAGATGCTGGGGTGGGCCAGGTCAAAACCAGGAGCCCGGAATTCCATCCATGTCTCCCACGTGGGTGGCAGGGGTCTGCCTTGGGACCTCTTCTGCAGTTTTCCCAGATGCATTAGCAGGGAGCTGGATGGGAAGCGGAGCAGCTGGTGCTGTAACGCCATCACAAGCGGCATTAGCCCGCTGTACCACCGTAAGCCCTGACTTCCTTACCTGTGATAACAAGGCTTATCGTCTTGGTCACATCTCACATTATCCTGGACAACACGGCAGAATAACCTGATCCGGCAGCAGTTACACAGAGTCAGCTAGTTGGAGACACTCACAGCCCTCCCGGGGCCCGTGCACAGAGTAAAAACCACAGCAGGCAAGGAAGCCCCAGCAATCTTGGGGGTCCCCGGGCCCCTTCCAGGTGCTGCTCTCCAGGGCCCTTTCTCAGTTGCTCAGGAGGTGCTTTTGGGGGGAGCCTTTGGGAAGATGGACAAAAACATGGACAAGGAATCTTGGTCTTAGGAGAGCTCAAGGAAAAGCTGCTGGAGGTATCTCCAAGTACTCCATTGATAACGCCGACCAGCCAAGCATAAACCATCAGCCCATGCATCCCTAAGCAATATAGACACGCATAGGGCAACCCCACGCCAGCTACAAGACAGCCCTTCCTCCCACAGCTACCTGGGAACACACACACACACACAAACACACACACGATGGGTCCATTTCCCTTTCCTTTTTGCAATGACAAATCTACTTCAGGCCTCACCGGGAACTTTTTCTTCGGCAGCTCCGGGGAGACGGTCACCAGTGTGACCAGTCTGGCGCCACTGCAGCCCAAGAAGGGCAAGAGGCGGAAGGAGAAGGTTGACGTTCCTCCCGCAGTCCCCGCCAAAGGTAGGAAGCTGGCCTGCAGGTTCCCGCCTGGGAGCCATCAAGACCGAGGCCAGGGTGGGCCTGGGGTGCGATGGGGCTGATGGAGCCCATGACCGTCTGAAGACCCCCAGCTTGTGCAGGAGGGCAGGCCAGAATTCACAGAGGATTTCACACTGTGTTTCCCCTTGGACTTAAAACTGCTCCATGCGTGGCGAGGTGGAACGGGGATGGGGGTGGGGTGGAGGTGGGGGAGGCTGTTGGTGTCTCCGTGGTCCCATCAAGGGACAGCAGACTCTGATGTCTCTGCAGATGGCAGCCAGGTATGCAGTAGTGCTTTTTGGTGTGTGGCAGTAAGATGAGTTATTCTAGGATTCCAGTTCTGGCTTTGAGTGACAGGAGACCCTGGAGTTCCCAAAGTAGCTGGTCAATTTAGGAGATGTTTGTACCTCAACCAATTTGAAATGGATTTGGCAATACGAGGTGAACAATGTAGTTACATGTCTTGTCTCTCCATTGGGACATCACAGGTGCCCCCTAGGGACCCGTTGAGTCCTGGAGAGAAAGCTGATGGTGATAAGGCTGACCATGCAAGGACCAGCTGGCAGGCACAGCCGCCCTGGGGAAGGCAGGGAGAGGAGGCACCTGTTCTGGGCCAGACATCCCACTGCTAGATCACCTCGTCCAATCCAGAGCTGATTTGGCCCTACCCCGTGGAAGATGGAAGTACGCCTTAGAGAGCGCAGTGGCAGAGCCTGGATGTCCATGCCGAGTCCAAATCTCAAATCGTTCACAGACTAGCTACACGACACTGGGCGAGGGTGTCCTGCTCCGTGAAACCAGGACAGTGAGACCCTCCCTTGTTAAACCATACAGCAGCTGTGGGGCTTGAAGGCCACTGCTGTCAGAGCCAGTGCCCTCCAGGGTGGCGACTCCTAGTGTCCCAGCCTCAGGCTGTGCCAAGTGCACCTGCTTCTCACCTGCACACTTGACCTCTTTGTAGAGCTGGTTTGTTGACCTTGCTGGGGGTGGGGGGTAGAAAGAGAGAGGGAGAGATGATGGCATGTCCAAAAGCTAGGGGAAGATCGCCCCCTCCTGGAGGCAGCTGGGCGTCCTTCCACGGGGCCAGGAGTCTGCACCAAGCAACCTGTGAACCCTTGACCTTCCTCCACAGCTCCGATGGCCACCACCTTCCACAAACCAAAGCTGCTAAAACCACAGAGGAAAGTCGCGCTGGTGAGTACTGGGCTCCCCATGGTGTCTCTCTCTCTCTCTCTCTCTCTCATACACACAGAGGCTCCAACAGGACCTCGAGGGACCCCAGGCATGCAGGAAATGCCTGGTGTCTTTGTGCCACCCAATGGCGAGCAAAGACGCTGTCTCTTCCTGGGTCGGATTCTGAGTCTGCTTTTCTCCTTGCTCGGTCCCCAGTTACAGAAACTTGCTTCACAAGCAAGGGGGAAAGCCACACTCAGAAACGTCTAAAACAAAAAGTGGGCCTGTTAGTGCGAGCCTACCTTATGAACACCCTGAAGAACCTTTCAGAAAACATGCCATGGCTGTGTGCTTTGAAATATTTCTAGGTTTACAAGGGTTGTAAAGATGGTATGGAGAGATTGCTCTGCGCCCTCCACAGGACATCTCTTAATGTCGACACCTTGCATAGCTATGGTGCATTTGTTGAGACTAAGAAAGCAACTCGTGTGCATTGCTGTTAACCACACTCTGGACGTCGGTGAGGTCTCGGCACTTTTCCACCGATGTTTCCTTCCTGTTCCAAGAGCCACTCCCAGATGCTACTTTGCCCTCCCTTCCTTAAGCTGTGACAGATCCTGTTTCTTTGAAGACTAGTGGCCAGTCATTGTTTGGCATGTGCCCTCCCTGGGGTTTCTCCAGGCAGAGCTATGGGGGTGGGTGTTGTGGCGCAGTAAGTCCAGGACGCTGCTTGGGAACACCTGCATCCCGTTATTGGGAGCCTGGGTTGAGTCCCAGCTACTCCACTTCTGACCCCACTGCCTGCTCATGCGCACTGGAGAGGCAGCAGGTGATGGCTCATGGGCTTGTGTCTCTGCCACCCACGTAGGAGACCTAGAAGGCACTCTTGTTACAGCCTTGGCCCAGCCCTAGCTGTTCCAGGGATTTGGGGAGTGAACTAGCAGATGGAAGATCTGTGTGTGTGTGTGTATGTGTGTTTATCTCCGTCACCTCCCTTTCAAGTAAATGAAAATCAATGAATAAACAGTAAATTAAAAAATAATAATAATAAACAGTAAATTATAGGTTTTGGGGAAGAACAACCCACAGGTACAGTTTCCTTCTTGGGAATCAAACTGGGGACACATGGTGTCATTGTGTCTTTTTTTTTTTTTTAGATTTATTTATATATTTGAAAGTCAGAATTGCACGGAGAGGCAGAGAGAGAGAGGGAGGTCTTCCATCTGCTGGTTCACTCCCCAGTTGGCCACAACGGCTGGAACTGTGCCGATCTGAAGCCAGGAGCCAGGAGTTTCCTCCAGGTCTCCCACGTGGGTGCAGGGCTCCAAGGACTTGGGCCATCTTGTATTGCTTTCCCAGGCCATAGCAGAGAGCTGGATCGGAAGTGGAGCAGCCAAGATTCGAACCAGCACCCATATGGGATGCCGGCACTGCAGGCGGTAGCTTTACCCACTATGCCACAGTGCCGGCCCCATCATTGGACAGGCAAAGTTAGACAGTGAGATAGAAAGAGACAGAGAGAAAGGTCTTCCTTCCGTTGGTTCACCCCCCAAATGGCTGCTACAGCCAGCGCACTTTGCCAATCCAAAGCCAGGAGCCAGGTGCTTCCTCCAGGTCTCCCATGCGGGTACAAGGCCTCCACTGCCTTCCCGGGCCACAGCAGACAGCTGGACTGGAAGAGGAGCAACCAGGACAGAATCCGATGCGCCGACTGGGACTAGAACCCGGTGTGCCAGCACCGCAGGAGGAGGATTAGCCTAGTGAGCCACAGCGCCAGCCCATCAGTGGGTCTGAGGAGTAGTGTTCATCTCAGTTGCACAGGGAAGGCCCTGTCCTGTCTGTAGGCTTCCTTGCTGTAAACTTACTCTTCTTCCCTTTCTTTCCTTACCCTGCTGGTTAGCAGCCAGTCTCCTAAGCCCATTTCACCCTCAAGGTAAGGGGAATCAGCCTCTGCCCTTCTGGAGGGAGCAGTGACTGTGTTAAAACTGGCACCACGGCTCACTAGGCTAATCCTCTGCCTTGCGGCGCTGGCACACCGGGTTCTAGTCCCGGTCGGGGCACTGGATTCTGTCCCGGTTGCCCCCTTCCAGGCCAGCTCTCTGCTGTGGCCCGGGAGTGCAGTGGAGGATGGCCCAAGTGCTTGGGCCCTGCACCCCATGGGAGACCAGGAGAAGCACCTGGCTCCTGCCTTCGGATCAGTGCAGTGCGCAGGCCACAGCTGCCATTGGGGGTGAACCAACGGCAAAAGGAAGACCTTTCTCTCTGTCTCACTCTTTCTCACTCTGCCTGTCAAACAAACAAACAAAACACACGCTGACACAGCCTGTAGGGGAAGTATGCTACAGCCATGAGAACTCTGCTTCTCCTTGGGTCTCGGCCCATCAATCTGGCATTCATCAGTAGCTCACTAATGGGCATCTTCTCTCTTTTTTCCTCTTGCTACATTTCCTGTTTGGAATTCTAAAGTAAGTCCAAGCTGCTCCGGTTTTCTCATTTATTCATTAATGTCTTAGCATGCGAGTGTAGGTGCATGGAAATTTGGGTCAGTTTAAATCATAGTGTTATTTATTTTGTTGCTAGTGTTTTTCAGCAGATGTGTGTGTGCAGGAGAGAGCGAGAGAGAGACTATCATTGCTATGCTATTGTGTGTGCGCACTGAAGCGCCTTTGACGTCTGCCGGAAGCGTGTCCCATAGAGTGCTTCTGCATGTCGTCGGTTTCATCTTCACAAGCTTCCTGCCTCCACCCCCAGTTGGAGAGGACACACAAGCTCTCAGTTGTCACGAGACATGACCCAGTTCCTACCACCCACAGGGGATGGCGTCCCTAGTCTTGAACCTACAGCTTCCCCAGGTTCTCAGTCTGATGGACTGCCGCCTCTCCTTTCTCCATTAAACATAAACAAAACTCAGCCCATGCCCCCTCTTGGGTCCAAAATGCCACCCTAAGCAGTTTTTTGCCACTTAGGAGAAGGTTGGACTCAAGAGGTTTTTCAAAAGTAGCCGCCCTCCTGGTTGTACGCTTTTGCTGTTGACTTCTTTGTTGGTGTTTGTTTGGGCTGGCTGGCCTCTCTGGCTGGAGACCCCACTTAGGAAGTTCTTAATTTCTCCCTGGGCAAGCAGATCAGGGTGGTTATATGCATTGCAAAAAGGATTTGTGGCCTCATGGAAGTGTTCCCAGTAACAGTTATTTGACTGCTAAATTATCCCTCAATCACTGAAGGAATGAAGACTTGAAAAAGTTTACAGCAGAATTTCTGGAAGCAAGTCGATTTGGATACGGGTTTACGCCTGTATCAGTTCACAACCACGCAAAGAGCTGAGCTCAGCTGGGCCTCTGCAGCACCAGCAGAGCAGAGACAAAAATATGCGGCCCGGCATTGGTGGATTTTGGTGAATATTAAGATTTATTTTCCCAGGAGGCCAACGTTGCCCTCAGTCTCCATCCGGTCAATTTTTCTCTCTCCGATCAATAAGTCTTGATGGGGGCTGACGCTGGGGTCGATAGCTACCTGTTGACTCACATAGGCCTCACTGAGGGGTTAGGAAGACAGTGCGGAGGCGGGTAGTTTTAGCGGGCAGCTGGTGCCGGCTTAGGGTTTGATTGTGTCAAACTCGCTTCTTTTGCCACCGTTACCATACACGGTGCTTCCTGGAAGGGATCCAGGGCCGCAAAGCGCCCAGCCCCTCTTTCTAAAGTCGGCCTGTCTGCCCATGCTGACCCACAGACCAGAAGGAAGAACGCTGATAGGAAGAATCTTCACTCGCTGAGTGCCTACTGTGTGCCGGCGCCTCTGCTAGGTGCCGATTTGCTCATTGGAACCACAACACCAGCAACAGACAAAACACTCACGTTTGCACACACGCCCAGACCCTTGGGCATTAATTAACAAGAAGGAATCTTCTCCCCTTGTTTTCATTGTCATTTGCAGGACATATGTCTGCTGTAGATTAACAGCGGTCAGAAAACTCAAGGAAAAATAAGGAGCAGGCGACTGGCCCAGTGGTTGAGAGGCCTATGCCCCACCTCCAAGTGCCCAGGTTCGATTCCTAGCTCTGGCTCCTGACTCCTAACGCAGACCCTGGGAGGTGGCACTGGGGCCCCAGTCACCGGGTCCCAGCCACCCATGGTGGGAGACCAGGATCGAGTTCCAGCTTCCAGTTTTGGCCTTGGCTCATCCTGGGTTGCATGGGCATTCGGGGAGTGAACCAGTAGACAGAAGTTTGTTTTGTCTGGCTCTCTCTCTCTATTGTCTCTCTGCCTCTCAGATAAATTTTAGAAATAGAAATAGGTATAGGTATAGAACACAATAAAAAAAGAGAAAAGCAGTTTTGACATAAGCAATGTATTAAAACTAGTTTCACACCTTTCTCCTTTTTAATTTATTTATCTATTACTTTTTTTTTTAACAAAACAACTGAACACGACACGTTTTGTCCCAGTCCTGCTGTTTGGCAACAAGGCTGCATGGATTGGACAGGCTCCTTGTGCTCTGCCTGCCAGGCTTCCGTGTCCAGCGTGAGCTGCTCTTTGATACCTCCGGGGTTCCTCGTGCCATGGAGCCTGCGGAGCCCGTGGAGTTAATTCACACACTAGCAGGAAGAGCGGCCCCTCCTCCCTGGCCCCAGGAGAGACAGAGGAAGGCAGAAGTGCACTTGAGATTGGCTTTGCCATGGGTCCGTTATTGATTTACAGGCCGAGGAGAGGAAGACAAAACAAACGCAGCAGCAAAACCTCAGCGTTAGAGGGAAAACGCAGCAGGGAACATGGGAGCTGGAGGATCCTCCATGTCCCCAAATGAACCGATGGCCGCGGAGCCAGGGCTGACCATGGTGTTCAATGAGAACCGGCCTGCCCCAGTGCCCCAGGCCTCCCTGCCGCACCTGAGAGCCCGCCCTCATGCAAATAGGGCTGGGGGAGCCGGAAGGGCCATGGCATCAAGGGCCAGGCTCTTGCCCAAGGAGAAAATGATCTCTTGTGAGAAAGACGCCAAAGACAGAACAATGGGTACCAGCGTGGGCTTCAGTACAGCTCGGATCCCAGAGTGCGGGCTTGTAGCCGCCTCTCCCCCCCATCCATCCTCTGCATCGCTGCCCCAGGGATTCTAAAACACAGCTCCAACCGTGCCATTTCCCCACCTAAAATCCTCAGCTGGCCCCCCGCTGTCTCCTGCCTGAAACACGGCTTCCTGCAAGTAGCAGATGGGAGGCCATCACCATCCATCTCACTCCCTTGGTCCCACCCAACCCGCTGGAGCTGGGCTAGGTGCTTCCTTCTGGTCTCCCACGTGGCTGCAGGGGCCCAAGCAATTGCGCCATCCTCCACTGCATTCCTAGGTACATCAACAGGGAACTGAATTGGAAGTGGAACAGGCAGGACTGGAACCTGTGTTCACAGGGGATGCCGGCGTCACTAACCCACTGCTCCACGATGTGGCCCACATAGCAGCTCTTCTGGCCGCCTCCTGGACACTCCCTTGGCAGGCCCATGGGCACCCCAGGTCCTCATCCCTTCCCCTCCACCTGCTCCCCCAGAATATCCTGCCTCGGTCCCATCCAGAACCTGCGTGTGCTGTTGTCCCTCGGCCCCCGTGCACGAGTCCGTGAGCCCGTTGGTGACTGCTCAGTATGCCCAGACCTGTCCCTTTCCTCCCACCTTGGTGCCCTGGCTGACTCGTGGGGCCTCCTCCTTCCAGCTCCGGGGCTCCGAGGCCTCTCCGCAGGCCTCCTACCGCACCTCATCTCCCTGGATTCTCGCACTTCCTGTTCTGCACATGAGTCTTGTTTACATGCCTCACTTGACTTTGCTTCCTCTTCCCAAAGTGACCCCTAGTTTGCTTTTTAACAAAACCTTTTTAAAAAGACTTATTTATTCATATGAGAGGCAGAATTATAGAGAGAGGAAAAGAGAAAGAGAGAGAGAGAGAGAGAGAGAGAGAGAGAGATCATCCATCTGATGGGTTATTCCCTAGGTGGCCAGAATGGTTGGGGCTGAGCCAGGCTGGAGCCAGGAGCTTCCTCTGGGTCTCCCATGCGGGTGCAGGGGCCCAAGCACTTAGGCCATGCTTCACTGCTTTCCCAGGCCTCTAGCAGGGAGCTGGATGGGAAGTGGAGCAGCTTAGACTCCAATTGGTGCCCGTATAGGATCCTTGCATCACAAGCATGGCTTACCCCGCTACCCACAGCACCAGCCCCTGGGGTTTCTTATACTATAAAAGTCAGACCTCATACACACTCCGCACATGCAAACCTTGGGAGCTACGCTTTTCTTTTTTAACTGTGGTGAGCTACGTGTAACATAAGACATGTTGTCCTAACCATTTATTTTGTTTAAAAAAGAACTGTATTATTTATTTGAAAGACAGTTAGAAAAGAGGGAGAGACAAAGATCTTCCATTCGCTGGTTCACTCCCCAAATGATTGCAAGGGCTGAAGCTGAGCCGATCGGGAGCCAGGAGCTTCTGCTGGGACTCCCACATGGGTGCAGAGGTCCAACCACTCGGGCCATCTTCTGCTGCTTTCCCAGGCCATGGCAGAGAGCGGGATCGGAAGTAGGGCAGCCAGGGCTTGAACTGGTGCACATATGGGATGCCGGCAGTGCAGGTCAGAGCTTTTACCCATTGTGCCACAGCGCTGGACCAATGATGTCTAAGCGCACTCATGAGCAGCGGCGAGCACCTTTGCATTGCTGTGCAGCCAGTCTCCAGCACGCCTCTCACCTTAGCAAGCTGCATCCCTTCTCCCATTAACCAGCTTCCTAATGTCCACGCCTCCAATGCAAGACCATCATTCTCCTTAAATATTTTTTTTGTTTAATTAATTTGAGGGGGAGGGGGAGAGAGCAAGGCAGCCCATCTGCCGGTTCATTCCCAAATTCCCACAGTGGCCAGGACTGGGCCAGGCTGAAGGCAGGAGCTGGGAGGTCCCTCTGGGTCTCCCGCATGGGTGGCAGGAACCCAACTACTTGAGCCCACACTGCTGCCTCCCAGGGTCTGCAGCAGCAGGAAGCTGGACTTGGGAGTGGAGCTGGCATTGAACATGGGTTCTCTCCTGGGGGATGTTGATGTCCCTGCTGGAGTCTCAACCGCCAGACCAATGCCCTCCCCTGTTCTACTTTCTGTGGTGTGAATCCGACTGCTCATGAAGCCTCATCGAAGGAGAATCCCAGTTTTATCCTTTGGTGACTGGCTTACCTTACTTGGCATCCTGTGCCCAAGATCCGTCCGTGTTGTAGCAATGGGTCAGAATTTCCTTCCTTTGTGAGACTGAGCAGTGCTGCCCTGGGGGTGTGCACCCCGTTTTGTTCATCTATTCGCCGCTGGGGGAAACATCCACTTTTTGGCTGCTGTGAACACGGATATGCAACTCTTGAGTCCCTGCCTTAGTTCTTGCGGGCATACGCCCAGAAGTGGGATTACTGGATCCTAGGCTAATGCTATATTTAATATTTTGAGTAATGGCCAGAGTATTTTCCAAAGCAGGTGCACCAGGGGACAGTTCCATCAATAGCATAGGAGGGCTCAGATTTCTCTACATCCTGACCCTTTTGAAGAAACGTCTGTTTAAGTCCTTTCTTTGCCCATTTTAAAGCCAGGCTGCTTGTTTGCTGTGAGGTCGTAGAACTTCTGCATATCTTTTGGATATTAACTCCTTATCAGATAGATAATTTGCCAGTATTTTCACTCATTCTGTAAGTTGCCTTTTTACCCTGTTGACTGTGTGATTTGAAGTTTTAAGTTTTCTTGGGAACTTATTTTTTTTAAAGATTTATTTATTTTAGTTGAAAAGCAGAGTGAGAGAGAAAGATTTCCATGCACTGGTTCACTCCACAAAAGGCAATGCTGGGGCTGGGCCAGGTCAAAGCCTGTGTCTCCCATGTGGGAGCAGGGGCCCAAGGACTTGGCCCATCTTCTGCTCCTTTCCCAGGCACATTAGTAGGGACCTGGATAGGAAGTGGAGCAGCCGGGACTTGAACCTGTGCTCCGATGTGGGACACACATCACATCCACTGCACACAACAGCAGTCCCTGTCCCTGCACTATGACAAGAGAGTTCAGCCCGCTCAGGAGAAAGGCGGCTTGTCTCATGCGTCAACAAAGAGAAAATTCACCAGGAGACGTCCACATGGCTGTGTGTCTCCCTGCACGCCTTCCCAGGAGAGCTCCGCCTCCCACAGCCAGCTACACAGCCTTGCCCTGTGATCTCCCAGGACCAATCACTGCTACAGAGTTCAGACAGGTGGGAACAGGTGCCTGAGACCTGGTGTCCTGGGAGCCTCTGGGGTTTAAATTCCACTGGAAGTCTCCCCTGCTCTCGTGGAAAGTCAGCGATCGGAGCACACGAACGGGACCTTGTCTTAGCAGCTCGTGTCTCTGCTGCTTAACTGGGAACCAGAGTGGTCAGCCCTGGCTGGACCCCTGTGCCCAGTGGCAGACACAAAGTCCCTTCTCTTGGCTCCGTCATCACCATGGAGAAGGCACCGCCAGGACCAGAGTTTTTCTCTGGCCGGTGGCGGAGAAGAGCTAGGCACCAGAGATAGAATTCTGAGAGGAATTTAATAATAACCCAAATCCCTGCAAAATTATTTCCAGAGGACATGCGTTTTAGGTTTCTTGAAGGATGTTTATAATAAGCCGGAGAATTTCTCTTGTTGTCGTTAATGTGCTAGAACTAGTTTCAGTTAAATTTTACATGAAAAGGATATATTAACCTGCATAAAATATGTTCATAATCTCGATTTAAAATTAAAAAGAAGGGGGAAAAAACCCACAACCACACGTACGATATATTGCCCCCAAGTAAAAGCCTTGGGAAAAACATGAAAATTTTGCTTGTACCACACTAGTACCATTTTTACAGAGATAAAAATTCTATGCTCCCCTCGGTACACATGTACATCTCATTATTGTCACGGGGAGTTATGTATGTTGGCTGGAGGGAAGGAGAGGCGAGGCTTCCGAAGAGCTGAGAGAAAAGGAAACAGCAGTCATTTGGTTTCCAGGCTCCTCTGGTCCCGGGAGAGCCGGGGGCTGAGCCCTCGGGCAGCCCACTGTGGCCAGGATCACGCCTCCCCGCACTGGAGAAGTGAGACTGCTCTGAACCTGACAGTCCCTTAACCCTGAAGCCGCTGCCATCTCCACCAAGGTGGCGCAGCCTGTGCTGAGACCCCTCGGCTGCTCTGCTGGGGCCAGAGGCCAGCAGAGGATGGCGGCGACTCGGATTTTTGCAGATAGTGGGCTGAGTGCCGTGCGGGAGGCTGAAAAGACGAGGTAGCGCACTGAGCATGCGTGATGGAGCCCCTGTGGGGACGTGGGCCTCCGGGCAGCAGGTGCAGCTGCCCTGCCCTTGTCCAGGAGCATCGTGCGGTTCTGTGCTGAGAGACGGATGGTGACCGTGGACGTGGCCCCTCGGCATGGAAGTGTGCTTCTCCTTCCTGTCCTGCGTCATCCATGTGCTCCCACTGCTTTCCTACGCTTCTGTCCATTCGTGCGCCCCTCCCCCAACCTTTGAGCCCCCGCAGGTGCAGCAGCTTGGGATTCTGCTGATGAAGGGGAACAGGTGTGGAGAGATGGATGGGGCCTGGGCAGGGGGCACAGCCCTGTGAGTGACCCCTCCCCGTGGTACAGCGCCCCCTGCACCCAGGGGTCCTGGAGGGGCCCCAGAGGGGGCAGGCCCATCCCCCTGTGCCTGCAGGAGTGAGTGCCCCTTGCCCCCGTCCTCCCCTCAGCGTGCAAGCTTGTTTTCCGGCTCAGCTCGGCTGATTTGCTGCCTTTATTGGGCATTTCGTTTCCGGGATCATTGCACTTCAGGGAAATTTTTTTTTTTTTAACTTTGCACTCTATTTTATTTTTTGTAATACATCTCAGCTCATGAAACAATCTCATTTTATTTTTTAAGCCTCCTTCATTTTAAACCTCAGTTTTGAGCACAGAGTACTTCAGAGTTGTTATTAAAAGACTTTTTCAATCTCAAATGGAGAATACTGGAAATGAAGTGCCATTTTTGGAAGGAAAAAAAATCATCAGCCTATCTGTAATGTCGAGCTAGGCACACAAAATAGCAGTCAGATACAAAGAAACATCTCCGTGTGAGATTCCGACAGTATGTGTAAGGGGACATTCTTCCCCCTAGCCAGATTCAATTCTGATTTACCGTTATAGCTTCCTACAGGTAAATCACCAACAAGCTTATGGGATGAGCAAAGGTGCTAAGACGTGGCGTGGTGAATTAGAGAGAGAGAGAGAGTGCATGGAAGGAGTCATCAGCTCAGTCATCAGTGCCCATTGTGTGCGCCGTGGATTCAACAAGTGGTCAGGCCCGTCTACCACGGCTTTCAATTTGGTCTCAGTGCCTGGTTTGGGTCCCGTATGCCATGTCTATGACCTAACACCACTGTGATGATGATGATGATGATGATGATGGTGGTGGTGGTGGTGATGGTGGTGGTGATGACAATGGTTATGGTGATGATGAGGGTAGTGGTGGTGGTGATGGTAATGATGGTTATGTTGTGGTGAGGGGTTGTGATAATGATAATGATGGTGATATGATGGTGATGGAGGTGATGATGGTGATGGTAGATTATGATGTGGATGATGGTGATATGATTATAATGATGGTGGTGACGATGGTGATGGTGATGGTAGATTCTGATAATAATGATTGTGACAGTGAAGGTGATGGTGATGAAGGTAGTGGCAGTGGTGATGATGAAGATATGATTGTGATAGTGGGTGACGATGATGATGATGACCATGGGTATAATGATGGTGATGAGGGTGGCGTTGGTGATATGATGTTGATAATGATGGTCATGATAATGATACAGTGATGGTGATGATGGGTGATGACGATGACAATGGGTATAATGATGGTGATGAGGGTGGCGTTGGTGATATGATGTTGATAATGATGGTCATGATAATGACACAGTGATGGTGATGATGGGTGATGATGATGACAATGGGTATAATGATGGTGATGAGGGTGGCGTTGGTGATATGATGTTGATAATGATGGTCATGATAATGATACAGTGATGGTGATGATGGGTGATGATGATGACAATGGGTATAATGATGGTGATGAGGGTGGCATTGGTGATATGATGGTGGTGATAGTATGGTGATCATGATGGTGGATGATGACAATTACAATGACAATAGTTATGATGGTGATGAGAGCAGTAGTGGTGGTGGTGATGATATGATGATGATGGTGATAATGATGGTGGATTATGATGATAATGGCAGTGACAGTGAAGGTGACAGTGATGAGGGTAGTAGTGGTGTTGATATGTTGGTGATGGTGGATTATGGTGAAAATGATGGTGGTGGTGGATGATGATGATGACAATGACAATGGTTATTATGACGGTGAAGAGGGTGGTGGTGTGATGGTGATGACGATGGTTATGATGATGGTGATGAAGGTAGTAGTGGTGGTGGTGATGGTGATATGATGGTGGTGGTGATAGTGATGGTGGATTATGATGAATATGATGATGATGGTGGTGGTGATAATGATAATGTGCACATCCCACATGTAGGCAAATGGGACAGCCTTTGTTGTCCACATCTCACAGATGAGGTGGAGGAGCCACAGGTTGGGAAATAGCAGCACAAGTTACTGGGTATGGTAAAATTCATCCTCATAAACAAGTCACCTGACCCCAGGTCCCTGTTCTTCCCCACCATGCTCTGAGCTCATTGCCTTTGGTCAGAAGCACTCAGTGTGCTGGTTCTCAGTGTGTGTCCTGTCCTGACCTCGCGGCACAAGTGAAACCATGATGAATGTAGCAAAGGTGATTAGGGTGTGGGGTCGGGTATAGGAGTAGGCTGGGAATTGGATATTTGCATCTGCAGTGGAGTTTCTTCCTTGGGCTCTTAGTTCCCTGAGGTGGTCTCTGTTAGGAATTTGGCTTATCATATCTTAAACATTTTTCTATATAAAAATATATACCCACATCTATTCCCAAAGTTTGCATACAACTGACCCATTCACTGTAGCTCATGGCTATCCGTTTCTGTGTGTCAAGTTCCCCAAAAATATTGGAGTGGCTCTTTATGCAGCGTGAACGTACTGAGTTGTTTTCTCCTTGGCAATGTATTGGGCGCGTCCTCCTGCAGCAGTGTGTGTAGACGTAGATCTGCTGATTCTTGTAATGAAGGCAGAGTGTTACGGTGACGTCATTTCTTTAATCAGCTGCCAACTCATGGCCATTTCAGGTGCTCTCGTTATTAGGATGGATGTCCTAGGAGGTATCCTTTCATCCGTCACTTATTTAAGGTATTGCTGGAGGGGAGAATTTTAGGAGTGAGGTTAGTATGCAAAAGCGTATCCTCATTTCTGATTTGATAGAGTCTACCCAATCACCTTCTGGAAGGGTTTCCCCATCTTATTCTCCCACAAACAAAGAATGGAGGTGACCATTTCCTCGTTCTCTCCCCAATATAGGCTATTATCTACCTATCACCTATATCTGTTTATCATCCATCTCCATCTGCCATCCATCTCTGTCACCTATTATCTATCATCTGTGTCTATCACCTGCTTCTATATCTTTATCAACAATCTCTGTCATCCATCTATCATCCAGATCTGTCTGTCTGTCTATCTATCATCTGTATCTATCACCTCTGTCATCCATCTCTCATCTATGTCTGTCATCCATGTCTGTCTATCTATCATCTATATCTATCACCTGTATCTATCATCTCTGTCATCTATGTCTGTCATCCATCACTCTCTCTCTCTCTTTCATCTACCTACCTGTCTACCTCTCCTGTATGTACTGAGGGGTCATCTGTTTATATTTAAACTAGGAAGTTGAAAACCGCCTGCAGATTCTGTCCGACTCCAAGCAGTAGAACCCAGGTGTCCTAGTTCTCAGTGGAGCATCTTCCTGGAGCCCTCTGGAGAAGCTGAGGGACAATAAAGAGTGTCTCATGCTGGGGGGATGGGGCGTCTCCCCCACCCCACACTCCAGCCAGGAGTGCCTTAGGAGGGTGACTTTCTTTCATTTTCTCTTGCTTGGCATAGTGTATCTCCCATGTGCCAGGTCCAGCTCTTACCTGAATCAGGCATCTTTCTAGGGGCTGAGGGTTCAGCTGGTTGCATCCAGAGAGAAGACATCTCATGGTCAGCTGGGAGTCAGTGTGGGGACAGTATGTAGCATGTGAATGAGCAGCCACTACACATCGTGGCTTTGTTTCCTGGAGAGCCTGATGATCCACAACTGCCCGCACACCTGGCTGCCGCAGCAAGTGAGATGTGCACAGTCACAGCTTTTGGTTGGAGGCCAGGCGCAGGCACAGGCTCTCCTTACTACGTATTGACCTGGTGCGCACACCGTGTCTTTGCCTTCGTTTCTGCATGTGTAAAACGAGGGTAATAGTTCCTGCATAGAGTCGTTGGTGCACTAAGAAGGTATTGGGTGCTATTGCCACCGTCTAGCGGAGGAAGACAGACGGTAACCAGTGGACGATGCCTTAGAAGGCCAGGGAGTGATGCATGCTCTGAGAGCAACAGGAGCCGAGGAAGGACTGCACTTGATGGGTGTTGGGGCATGCTGCATGGGGGCAGAGGCCTGATAAAGTGAGGGAGCCAGGCACGCTGCAATGTGGGGGAAGAACAGTCCAGACAGAGGGCACAAGTGCGGGCAAAGGCCCTAAACAGGGAGAGCTCCCCACTTCCATCCAAGAAAATACACCGATACCAGGGTGCCTGGGGGCCCGGGCAGCCAGAACTGGAGCAGGCTGAAGGGGAGGAAGGGGATCGTGGATGAGATCAGGAGGGGTAGGATCCTTATCCATCCTGAGCTCTAGAGAAGGACTGCAGGTTTTATTCTAAGTGTGGTGAGAAACCACTGGGGAGCCTTGTGCAAGGCAGTGGGGCAGGGGGTTTGCCCATTTAGAAGGATTATCCTTCGTGCTATTAGCAACACAAGCGCTGGATTTATCTGACACTGGCCTGAGACCCCTTAGCACGGAGCAGGCGATGGTTCCCAAAAAGGCTCTGAGTGTCTCCTCTCTGCTTCTATGCATTGCAGAGCAGCCAGCTGTTCAAACAAGTCTCGCTGACACCTATAATCAACTAAAATAATTAGACCTATAAAATAATAATGGGAATAATAAAATAATAAAGATCATGGCAAGAGGTGAGCACCTGTGTAGAAGTTACCATGTCCAGGTCTCAGGTGTCTGTAGACTGCAGCTTAGATTTGCCAAGACATGCCTTAGTCATCGTTGCCTGCTGGATCTGGGAGCACAGCTGAGTTCCAGCCTCACCTGTGAGTGGGGATTGTGCTTCGAGTTATACCCCTAGAGCCGGAGTCCCCAGTGGAGCAGTGGCCTCCGACCAAGGCACTGTCGAGAGACCCCAGTGGACTTCTCCATTCTACCCGATCCGGCACTCATGTTTCCACCTGTCCAGCAGCCATGCCCAACCAGGGGCCTGTGGCTGCCAGCACACAGCCTGGCCAGAGCACTTCCACTCAGCGCCAGTCAGACCCGCACCTGCTCCTGTGTTGGAAGTGCAGAATCTTGGCGATGGCTGAGGTTGTAGAGAAAGGTTCAGGGCCACGTGAAAACACCCTTTCCCTTTCCCTCCATCACCCTCCCCGTCAGTGGCAGCTCCATCTGTCTGGGGTCTGTAGCTTCGAGGTCTCTGTCCCTCCACTCCGAGCCAGCCCCAAACCCTCGAGTGGTGTAGACCGGCTATAAACCCTCGTGTGCTTTTTGTGCCAATGACCCTGCACTCTGTGCCCCATTAGGATCTGCAGCCTGCTTTTCCGAAGCCAAGAGCCAGGAGCTTCTTCCAGGTCTCCCACATGTGTGCAGGGGCCCAAGCACTTGGGCCATCTTCTGCTACTTTCCCAGATGCCTTAGAAGGGACTTGGATCAGAAGTGGAGCAGCCGGGACTTGAACCAGCGCCTATATAGAATGCAGGAGGCAACTTAACCTGTTACACCACAATGCCAGCCCCTGTTTTCATTTTTATTTAGCATGAACACCAGAGAACTGTACACTCTTTCTTCATAATAAGCTCAAATATAAATAGGAATTCCAGTTGGCCAACCCATGGAGCTCAATATTAAGTCAAGTTCATATGCAAAGCATGTTGGTTGTAAACAGCACCAGTAGGGGCCACGGCTTGCTTCTCATTCCTGGGTTGGGACTTTACAGAGACTCCCTGAGGATGCTGTATTGAACACTGCTTACTGAGCGCACAGCCCAGCCTCCTCAGAGGCCGCAGCTCCGGGTGCAGTGGCTGTTGTGAGGGGAAGAGTTTGTTTTACCAGTTACTCCTCTGTTGAATAAAAAATGAGCACTTACCTTGACGGGAGAGGAGTGAGTCTGCCCCTGGGAATTTGCAATTCCCCCTTGGGCAAGTCCATTCTTGACAATGTAGCTCTAGAGAACTGCAGTCAGGTTGTGTTTTGTTTTTAGTCTAAACGTCCCATGTCCCAAGTCACTGATCTCTTGCTATGCTGATGGTTTGACCCAACTGAACTTTCGGCGCTGGAGAACTTTCACTGACTGCAAGCGCGTTTTTCTTTCATTGCTGCCACTTCTTGCGACTTGCGCATCCACCTGCTATCCCCGTGTGAGATCCTCTCGTTTCGCGGGCGTCTGCGGAACGGAGTGTGAAGTCTCTCCCTTCCAGCAGGGGCATGAGCGGTCAGCTTGAATCCCGGGAGCGCACCCACAAGATGTAACACGCAGAACGACCCGCGGGGAGCTCAGCAGTCTGTGGTGTGTTCCAAAGAGAGGCACAATTTCCCACTTCCTTGGGGCTGGCTTCCCTAGCCACTGTGGTTTCCATGATCATCCCTCTCAAAGCAGGTGGAAAGAAACGTCTGCATTCTTGGCGGGAGACCCAGCGTGGAGGCGTCTGGGTGGAAGAGAGGGATGAAGGATGACGGGCAGGCCGTCGCCAGCTCTCAACCCTCACACACTCACTTCCTACACCTGGAGTCCGCATGCGCATCACGGATCTGTGATGGTTCTTTGCTGCTTTTATTCTCAGGAGAAGTGGTGTTTATGTGAGAATTTAATCTGGCTCAGCAGTCGTCCACCAGTGCTCAAGTTTGAGCCTAGGGGGCGAATGTTTGGCCTAGCACAGAGATGGGGAGAATGCAGCCCACGGGCCATTCAAGGGCCCATAAAATTATCTGATCTGGTCCCATGCCAAGGCAGTTACAGGCAGGACTCAAAATTCAAAAACTCTACATCAGGCTGATTTTTAAGTTGATATTTTTGCATGGCCTGCGAGTGATGTTATAAATCTCCATGTGGTCCTTGGCAGAGAAAAAAGATGCCCCTCCCCCCACCCCATTCCAGCAGTTAAGCTGCCTAAGTCCCGTGTCCCGCTGCCTGGGTTCGATTCCCAGCCTTGGATCCTACTGCACTTTCCCACCAGTGCAGACCCTGGGAGGCCTGGCTCAGGTGGTTGGGTCCCTGTCACTCACATGGGAAATCTAGATTGAGTTCCTGCTTCTGTGTTCAGCTCAGCCCAGTCCTGCCCGTTGTGGGCATTTGGGGAGTGACCCAGCAGATGGGGGCTCTCCATGGGTCTCTCAAGTGAGTATAAAAACAAAAAGTTCAAGTCTAGGACTGCGGACTTCCTGAAGGTCGAAGTGCCACTGACACCTGCTAGAATGGCTAAAAGAGAAACCAAGCGCCGACAAGAATGCTGAACAACGGGAACTTTCACGCTTTGTAGGTGGGAGGCCAAATGACACACTCACACCCCATAGTTTGGCAGTTTCTTTTTTTAAAGATTTATTTAGCTGGCGCTGTGGCTCAATAGGCTAATCCTCCACCTTGTGGCGCCGGCACACTGGGTTCTAGTCCTGGTTGGGGCGCCGGATTCTGTCCCGATTGCCCCTCTTCCAGGCCAGCTCTCTGCTGTGGCCCGGGAGTGCAGTGGAGGATGGCCCAAGTGCTTGGGCCCTGCACCCCATGGGAGACCAGGAGAAGCACCTGCCATCGGATCGGTGCGGTGCGCTGGCCGCAGCGGCCATTGGAGGGTGAACCAACGGCAAAAGGAAGACCTTTCTGTCTCTCTCTCTCTCACTGTCCACTCTGCCTGTCAAAAAAAAAAAAAGATTTATTTATTTATTTGAAAGGCAGAGACAAAAAGAGAGAGAAGGAAAGAGGAGAGAGAGAGAGAGAGAACTTCCATCCGCTGGTTCACTCCCCAGAGGGCTGCAACAGCCTAGGCTGGTCCAGGCTAAAGGCAGGAGCCAGGAGCTGCTTCCTAGTCTCCCACATGGTGCAGGGCCCATGTACTGGGGCCATCTTCCACTGCTTTTCCAGGCCACAGCAGAGAGCTGGGGCAGAAGTGGAGCAGGTGGATATCCAACTGGCCCCCGATATGGGATGCTGGCCTTGCAGGTGGCAGCTTAACCAGTAATGTCACAACACTGGCTCCTTCTCCTGCATGAGGGCAGCAGGCAGTGCTGAGAGCCACCCAGAGCCCAGGTGCATCGCCCGCCACCAGGGGGCCACTTCCATTCAGCCCCAAGAGTGCAAATCCCCACACCTCCCCACCCCCAACCTGGCCTATTCCACTTCACCTTGTAAACAGATTTGCATTTGGAGTTAAGATATGTGGGCACAAGACGGGGCCACTGCCAGTACCTGTAGGTTACCAAAAAAGTGCCCTTTGTGTGGGAGTTTGGCCTGGAGGTTAAGATGGCGCTCCCCTCTCAGAGCACCGGACTCAGCCGCTTCTCCCCACACGAGGACGCTCTGTGACTTCCTAAGGGGCCTGCTGGACTTCCCAGCAGTGGGTGCAGCGAATACAGCCGCATGTGGCCGTGAAGCTGGAGCGGAGAATCAGGGCTGGAAATCCCGCCGTCGCAGCCCCGTCTCTGCACCCCACTGGAGCTGTGCCGAGGGTGTTCATTATTGGAGTCTGTGCTCTGAGCGCTGATGCCCTGTAGGTCTTTGGTTTCCTAGGGTGTGGGTTCCAGGACCCCCCGGGGACACCCAAAATCCACAGATGCTCCTGTGCCTTATATAAAGCAGTTCAGGGGCCGGCGCTGTGGCGCAGTGGGTAAAGCCGCCACCTGCAGTGTCGGCATCCCATATAGGCACCAGTTTGAGTCCTGATTCCTCCACTTCTGATCCAGCTCTCTGTTGTGGCCTGGGAAAGCAGTGGAGGATGGCCCAAGTCCTTGGGCCCTGCACCCGCGTGAGAGACCCGGAAGAAGCTCCTGGCTCCTGGCTTCAGATGAGCACAGCTCCAGCTGTTGCGGCCAGTTGGGGAGTGAACTGCCTTTCCTTCTCTCTCTGTGTAACTTTGACTTTCAAATAAATAAATCAATCTCAAAAAAAAAAAAAAAAGTGCAGTATGTGCCTATGCACTCACCCTCCTGTATAACTCAAACTACAAATCATCCCTGGAGGACTTAGAATACCTAATGTGATGTAAGTGCTGTGTGTTGTTCAGGGAATGCCGGCAGGCAGAATGTCTGTAATTGGTCAGAAACAGATGCAGCTTCTGTTTTGAAAGGTTCCAATCCCCTGCTGGTTGAATCTGTGGATGCAACGGTGCAGACTGGGGGCTCTCTTGACTTCAGCCGACCCAGCTAGCCTTCCGTCACTCTTAAGAGTACGATGGGAGGGCCTGCGCTGTGGCACAGAGGGTTAAGCCCCTACCTGTGATGCCAGCATCCTGTATGAGCACTGGTTCGAATCCTGATTGCTCCATTTCTGATCCAGCTCCCTGCTAATGCACCTGGGGAAGCAGAATAAGATGGCCCAAGTGCTTGGGCCCTTGCCACCCATGTAGAAGACCCGGATGAAATTCCAGGCTTTGGCCCGACCCAGTCCTGACTGTTGTGGCCATTTAAGGAGTGAACCAGGGGACGAAAGATCTCTTTCTCGCTGTTTCTCCCTCTCTGTCTGTCACCCTGCCTTTCAATTAAACACATAAATCTGTAAAATGGAAGAGTGGGGTGGGGACTTGGTGAGGGTCATTTTGGCATTGGAAGCTCCCTGAGTCATCTTCAGGGCCCACCTGCCACACTCCCACACTCTCAAGTTCTGAATTGCCATAGGTGCCAGCACTGACTTTTCAAGCTAAACCCTAAGCTGGGTTTGTCCAGTCAGGATTGCAATGAGGTTGCAGCACCCGAATAGAAGGTGGCACCCTGCAGAGGGTCCCTCCGTCCCACGGCACTCAGCCTGGCTCTGTCCCTTTACAATCAGCTACTTGAACCAACACATTTTCCTTCTGTCTCTGGTTTCCTACCAGTGCCCCAGCCCTGCCTAGTCCTACTGATACGCCAGCCTGTGTGCAAAGCCGCTCCTCCTCCTCTGACACACTCAAGCCTTCTAGCGAAATGCCAGCGCAAAGGAGGTAGCTCGGTGAGAGCTGGATGGAGTAGACCCTTGCCCCCTTTCATGGGCCGTTAGGAATTTTATTTCCAGTTAAACAAGCTGGAGACTGTAATTAAACACATGGCTGACGGTGCTGGCCAAGCGTGCCTGCCAGGAAAACAATGGGTTTTTTAAAGTTGCCAAGGACTGCAGCTCGTGTCTCCTCTTGGAAACTGTATACACTTCACAACCGTGGGCCTCCCTCCTGTGTGCCGCCTCGTATCTTCAATCGAATTATTATATTCCAGAAATATGCATAAGGGAAATGATTCTACACATTTGATTGTGGGCTGTTGCTTGTAGCAGTAATTGAAGTACCTTTCCCACTTATGAAAGTACTAATTTTATTTGTTTTTATTGCTTTCCTAGATGCAATTATTTATTTAGTGTGCTTGGGCTTTATTCAATTATGTTTACCATAGGAACATCATAAAAATGTATGAAAACAACACATCAGCCACGCCAGCCTGGTGACCTGTGTTGAGAAAGCTGGTGTTATTTTTCATATCCAAACGTAATGAAATAACTTAAGAATAAACAGATAATCTACAGTAGAAAACAATGCAATCGCAAGGTAACGTAATAAAACGCCTGGACAATACGATTTCATAAATCCGGATTCTAAAATTTACATGAGTTGGGTTTTGAGCGTTTCTTTGAGGACACATGGCATTTCTAAATGGAATCATTATAATGCGAAATGTCATTAAACCTAAAGGCAAGAATGCAAACGGGGTTTCTGTTGGTGGCTAGGACATGGCCAACCAGGAAGCCATGTAGAGACGGTGGGTGTGAGGGCACAAACAGAGGCGCTCATCCCCGCCCAGTCCCTTGGCTCTGCGATTGAGAAAGGGACGGGAGTCCAGGAAGGTCGCCCGCCCGTCACCTCCTGCAGGAAGTGCTGGAGTGGAGGACTTCCATGCGCTCCACTCGCCTCCTGCCTCCCAGCCTTATTAAGCTTCTTCCTCTTGAAAGAAAACAGGTGTTTTGCTTTCGCATTCTTTTAAAGAGATTTTCATCAAATGGGAGTGGTTTACTTGTCCGCAGTTTCCATGAGAATTTCCACAAGATGACCAAGATATAGGCACAACATGAAAAGAAGAGAAGAAAAAATCAACAACGACAACAAAACCTACCACCAACAATCACTCAAAAATCCTAACGTTAACCTACGGCTTTATCGAAAGCTGCGCTGCTTATAAATGAGTGGGAGGCTGTGACTGTGAGTTAATGACCAACTTTTGGTGTTTAAATTAAAAATTAAAATTAATAAGTGGGGCCGGTGCTGTGGCATGGTGGGTAAAGCCGCTACCTGCAGTGCCGGCATCCTATATGGGCGCTGATTCGAGTCCCGGCTGATCCAGCTCTCTGCTATGGCCTGGGAAAGCAGTGGAAGATGGCCCAAGTCCTTGGGCCCCTGCACCCATGGGGGAGACCCGGAAGAAGCTTCTGGGTCCTGGCTTTGGATTGGCTTAGCTCTAGTCATTGCGGCCAATTGGGGAGTGAACTGGAAGATGGAAGACCTCTCTCTCTCTCTCTCTCTCTCTCTCTGCCTCTTCTTCTCTCTCTGTGTAACTCTGGCTTTCAAATAAAGAAATAAATATTTTTAAAAAGTTAATAATCGCATTGTAGAAATACACGTTCTGGCTACAAAATCCAAGAGGCACCGACACAGCAACACCATAGTGAGTGTCTCTCCTGACAGCCCGTTTGCTTCCCTCGAGGGGGCTGTGGTTGATCATATGTTGATTATATGTTCTAGATGGGATCCCAGGGTCCCCAGGAGTTTCTCTGTATGTAAAGCACCTGTCCACATGTCCACTCACATGCGTGGACACATGCATGTCTACACAAGGACGGTACATCACACAGGGTACACAGAGATTGCCCCAGGGACTCCATGGTGAAATCCTGGTGCCCTTCCAGTGTCCACTTGAGCATTTCCGGTGTTGTGTTTATCCCAAGAAATATGCCCACTGTGAATATGTAAGGGAATCTGTTTTGGCAACTTTTGAAAAATTAATTAACTGAATTAATTATTTTATCTACCTATTCATTGTGAAAATGCTTTGTCGAACACTCCTCCCAGTAGGCGTTGGCCGTGATGCTAAATAACACTTCGCTGAAAGGCGGTCTGGGTGGTGCATGACAGCGAGGAGCTAAGGGACTAGGAGGACAGATGCAGGAGCTGGGAACTTAATCCAGGTCTCCCACATGGCTGGCTTGTTTTCTTGCTGTTTCTGTGTTGTTTTTTTTTTTCTTTTCTTGGTTGTAAAAGTGCTTTCCGATTTCCTGAAGTTAATGTTTATAATTTATATATATATTTTTTTTGACAGGCAGAGTGGACAGTGAGAGAGAGACAGAGAGAAAGGTCTTCCTTTTGCCGTTGGTTCACCCTCCAATGGCTGCTGCAGCAGGCACGCTGTGGCTGGCGCACTGCGCTGATCCGAAGGCAGGAGCCAGGTGCTAGGTGCTTCTCCTGGTCTCCCATGGGGTGCAGGGCCCAAGCACTTGGGCCATCCTCCACTGCACTCCCGGGCCACAGCAGAGAGCTGGCCTGGAAGAGGGGCAACTGGGACAGAATCCGGCTCCCCAACTGGGACTAGAACCCGGTGTGCCAGCACCGCAGGCGGAGGATTAGCCTGTTGAGCCACGGCGCTGGCCTATAATTTATATTTTTCCGGGACACTACCATTTCTAAAAGTTCCCAACAAGGTCAAGAAAGTCATCTTATTTTTTTTAACTTCTTTCATTTGTACTGTATCTACTTTCCTACTTCCTATATAATTTATTTGTGCATTGCCTCTTTTAATTTTAATGTATTTTTCAGTTTATTTGTGTTGGTGGCGTTTTCCAAGCACCGACTTTTAGATACTTTACTTTTTCTGTTTTCTGAGTTACGCAATCTGGTTTTGTTTTTATTGGTTCCTTGATTGGGATTTCCTTACATCGATTTTGCTCTTGTTCTCACTTGTGTTGGATGCTGAGCCTATTTCATCCTATTTTTTTTTTTAAATATTTTTCTTTATTTATTTGAGAGGTAGAGTTCCAGACAGTGAGAGGGAGAGAGAGAGAGAGAAAGAGGTCTTCCATCTGCTGGTTCACTCTCCAAATGGCTGCAAGAGCCAGAGCTGTGCTAATCTGAAGCCAGGAGCCAGGAGCTTCTTCCAGGTCTCCCACGTGGGAACAGGGGCCCAAGCGCTTTGAGTATTATTTTTAGAGGTTTTTTTGTGTCTGTCTTCACATCTATATTTTCCTTTGGTTGGAGACTGTTTTCAGTGGTCTCACATTTAACCACTCTCGTGAATGTTCCTCATCAACTTGCAAGACAAGTTGCGTGCCGGAGCTGGTGCGGTGGTGCAGATGGTTAAGCCACCACCTGGCAATGCTGGCGTCCCACATCGGGGTGCTGGTTGGAGTACCAGCTGATCCGTTTCCAACTCAGCTCCCTACTAATGCACCTGGGAAAGTCCTTGGGTCCCTGCCACCCAAGCGGGAGACCAGGATGGAGTCCCTGGCTCCTGGCTCCAGCCTGGTCCTGCGCGAGCTGTTGCCAGTCCTTTGGGGAGTGAACCGGAACAGGGAAGAAATGAAACATGGTTTCTCTTTGCAGGGCAGTGTGCTTATAAGACAAGAGATCGCTCTTAGTAGTTACATTACTGGGTGTTGTATGTCCCTTGAATTGGTTTAGTCCACCTGTTCCTCTGCAAGTCTCCCAAATGCCATGAAAATGCATGCATGCGGTGGGCGGGGTGGTGGTGGTGAAGTCACAGGGTGGGGATGCCCACATCTCACTCACATCAGAGTGCCTGGGTCTGAGTCTCAGCTCCACTTCGCATTCCAGCCTCCTGCTAATGATGTCCCTAGGAGGCAGCAGTGGTGTCTAAAACAATGGGGTCCCTGCCACCCTGTTGGGAGACTCGGATTGAGTCCTGGGCTCTTGGCTTTAGCCTGGCCTCAACCAGCTCTTGTAGGCATTTGGGGTGTGAACTGGTGGCTGGAAGCTCTCTCCTCTCCTCTCCCCTCCCCACCTCTCCCCTCCCCTCCCCTCCCCTCTGCTCTCTCCCTCCTCTCTTTCTGTCTCTGAGACAGAGAGACAACGCACGCTGGACGAATGAGCATGCGACACAGAACTCCGCGGGGTCACCTAGAACTCTGCTTTGTCCCTCCGCAGCCCAAGATCGCCGAGGAGAGCCTGACCTACGCCGAGCTGGAGCTTTCCAAGCCGCACCAGGCTGCCAAAGGCGCCCCCAGCAGCAGCACCGTCTACGCGCAGATCCTCTTCGAGGAGAACAGGCTGTGACGGCGCCGTCTCTTCCGCACCTGCCGCCCAGTTATTTATGAGACCTTGGACACAGAGTCCTTATTTTTGTATTTTCACTTGTGCCTTCTGAGTGTGGCAGGACCCCCCCCCCCATTCCAACGGCCCTTGCTGGTGCCTTCGAAGAGGTACGGGGCTGCCCTCCCCCAAAAAGCAGGGGCTGCAGCCCGTGGATGAATCCCGCAGGGCCAGCAGCTCCCGGGCCCAAGCACTGAGGAACCAGGACTCCAGCCCTGCAAGCCTCCCACGAGATTTTCTGCTGAGCCACACCCCGTCCTCTCTCTTTCTCTCTTTCCTGGGTTTCCGTGTTTAAAAATGTTTGTAAGATGTCAGTGTTAACCTGCCAGTCGTCCTGGCCCTGAGTACATAGCTAGAGGCCGTGCTAGTATAGGCCAAAGGGTTAGAGATGGAGGGAGAGGGAGTCATTGGTTTCCGAAGGCCAGGCCCACGAGAGCCCACTGGTACCCGCCTCCCCACCCACGATTCCCTAAGGCCACAGGCCAGGAACAGCAACATTCTAAACATCCTGCTCCTTCCCCCGGGTGCACCTGCCCTGATAAACTCCCCTTAGGGGGTCTTGCTCCCTCTTCCCTAGAGGGGCAGAGAGCTTTGCCCCCACTGGACACCCTGGAGCAAGCGCCACTCCCCAATGTCCCAGTGTCCCAAGCTCCGTCCACACTCTTTGGAAGCCCACGCCTGGGAAGGCAGAGGCTTTGGCTAGGCTCCCCTTGGGGTCGGGGCATAGCAAGGGCAAGGTCACCCTGGAGACCCTCCTCTGGCCACATGCCTTGCCCATCTCGGTGTGTGAGTGCAGGCGAGTTTGGTGGCAGACAGGAGCCACAAGCTGTGGACCTGTGCCACATACTGGCATCCGGGACCTGCTGAAGGCAGATCCATTCAGGAGGAGGTACTGGGTCAGCTGTTTGTTACGGACATTCCTGGATGTGTGGTAGACTCTGGGAGGCTTTTTTACTGCACACTATCGAAATCGTTTGGCTATGTAATGGACCATGTATATACGATAAATTATCTATTTTACACACAGCTAAGGTGTGCGTTGTACCCCTCTCGGTAGCCGTGCAACCCTGCGTTTCTGGTCCCCTGACAGCCTCCGTGTTGTGTGAAGATGACTCCGCCTTGGGGATAATGACTGTGGCCAGAGTCGCTGCACACGTGCTTGGTGTTGGCATGCGTGCTCAGGCCACACCGCATTTTCCAAATGCAACGTCGGATACTGTCGAAAGCTCTCAGCACAGTATGAAGAGACTTCGAAAAGTCTGTGGGAGGGGAAAAACGGGAGGAAAAGCTAAGTCGGAATGGGGGCACAGGTGTTTGAAATCCTCGCATAGTTTTTCCATGGTGTACATTTTCCATAACATTGTTGAAGACTCCTCGGAGCTTTCAAGTGCGAATATTCGTCCACGAAGACTCAGTCCTATGGGAACACTCCCAGAGACCACAGCAGCTTCTGGGCCCCACCTGGGGTTTATTGAGAACGATCCAAATGGCAAGCACGTGAGGATTTCTCAGAAGCAGGAACTGGGCTGCCCGTACAAAGCGGAAGTCCACACTGTCCTGCCCACACCTGCGTCTTCCTCCCTCCCTCCCTCCCTCCCTCCCTCTGCCAGGCCTCAAAGGTGGTGAACACACCTTGCAGCTTTGCAGCAAGAAAGACCAAGTGGGGAGAAGCTGCTGGACTTCCCCTTTGGGCGGGGAGCCTGTCTGTCCTGACACGGACATGTGTCCATGTCACCGTCACCATGTATGTTCATTTTATCATGGCAGTGTTCCAGCAGATGGCTTTATGGCGTCTTGAGGCTGGATTGAGGGCGGTGACTTCCTAATTTGCATAAGGGGCTAAATGGGCTGGGGCTGCCCTGGGGGTACTAAGAGAGGAGGAGAGAGGGGCACACAAAGTGGGTGTGATGGAAAGGAGGCATGGGGTAGGAGGTGGTGGAAGGGCACGCAGATCCCCAAACCCACCCTCTTCAATTCAGGGAGCGCGCAGAGTCATCAAGTATGGCAATGACCTTATCCTCTGAACAGTGCTCCCGCACTTAAGCGCCGCTGGCTGTCGGAGTCCACCCAATCAATCGTTGCTACAGATTCAGCTCAGCCTCTAAGTTCTGGTCGCAGCTGCAGAAATCCACAGCAAGCGGGGGACCTGCCGAAGAGGCTCCCCAGAGATGTGGGCGCCAGGGACACCATCTTCACATTGTCCCCCTGGTGCCTCCCGGAGAAAACTGCCTGTGCTGCTCTCAATTGGAAGCGACGCGTGATTCATGCCCGGTGCTTGTGTCTGTCTGTGATGGCAAATCTTGACATTCTTACCAGAGTGAGTTTAAAAAAATGGGTCTACCCATCCATTCCGCTTCGCACACATCACGAACCATGAACTGATTTGTCCAAAGGTAGACAGAGGAACACAGCGCTGGCGTAGAAACTAGGAAAGTGTCAACTTGTTTTCACTAGAAGGCAACTCTATAGGAGTGATTTTCAAACCGGGCAATCGCTTGTATGTTTCAGTGACATTGAAACAAATACGAGGGTGACCGTGCTGCTCAGAGGCCGGTGGCTTCTCCCTGGCACAGGGGAGACATGCTCAACTGGGGGTGGGATTTTGGCCGGGGCCACGGGTTGGCTGGCCAAGGAAGCAGCAGGTGCACAGGTGTGGGTGATGTCCAGAGGGGACTCCTCCTGTCCATGCAGGCCCTCAGCCCCAAACTAAAGCAGCCATGATGGAGGAGAGGGCTGGGCCTCCGTCAGACCTCCGGGACTCTTAAGCTTACAGGGAGAAGAAGGAAAAGCCGTGCCTGTCAGCTGCTGATTCTTATGGGAGAGAAAATGCCACCGGGCACCTTCTGGTTTTTCGGGCCTCATTGCATGTGTTGGCCCACAGTTTGAGGAGCCCAAGAGCTCATGGGCTTTTCAGGACTGTTCTCAGCCTTGCTCATCACCCAGCCCCTGGTAAGCATGTGTATGACCCAGGCTGGGCCAAGAATGCATCTCACAGCCAAGCCACAAAAACGGTCCACAGCGTGCATGTGGACGGGACAGCCGTGCACAGTGAGGCTGGCATGGGGTGCTCTGATCCCCCTTCACCCATACTTCCTGTCAGGGGAGAAGGCTTGGGGAATCAGGACACAGAGCAAGGAGGAGAATGTTCTGCAAGCACAGGTTTGTATCCCTGGGGCCCCAAGATGCTCCAGACTTTTCTTCGTAAACGACTTCATTATCCCATGGTATATATCCTGGATTTGCTCAAGTAAGTTGGGTTGAAAAACAGAAAGAATTCCAATACATTCCACAGCAAAGTTGCTCTCTGGCCCAGGAAGCAGAATTAACACAGTTTAAACATTAAAATTAGGGGCCAGCATTGAGATGGGGCGGCTGAAGCTGCCCTCTGTGACTCCGACATCACATATGGGCACTGGTTCGAGTCCCAGCTGCTCCGCTTCAGATCCAGCTCCCTGCTAATGCACCTGGGAAAGCAGCAGAAGGTGGCCCAAGTGCTTGGGTCCCTGCCACCCACATGGGAGACCCGGCTGCAGTTTCTGGCTCCTGGCTTCAGTCTGCCCAGCCCTGGCTTTTGTGGTCATGTGGGAAGTGAACCAACAGATGGAAGATTTCTGTGTGTGTGTGTGTGTCTCCCTCTCTCTCTCTCTCTCAGCTATTGTGCCTTTCAAAAAATAAATAAATCTTTAAAAAAATTAATGAATAAAATTACACTGGATATTGTTACCCAAGGAACCCATTTATGTCATACGCTGGCACCTCGGGGCAGGGAGTTGGCTCCAGGACCCCCAAGGATACCCAAGTCAGCAGATACTCCAGTATCCCCCATAAGGCTTTATAACCAGCACACATTTGCATATAACCAGCACACATGGTCCAGTGTGCTTTCAAGCACGTCTACATTACTTATGATACCTAATGGGATGAAAGTGCTATGTTGATATGAGGATACTTCATGGGAAATGGAATTAAAAGAGAGCTTATACAAAAAAAAAAAAATGAAATGCATTCCTCATTGTTCCTAACACGTATTTTCCACAAACCATTTGAAGAGCCCTTGTATGCATGCATTTTGAAAATCAACATCAGTGACCAGCAGGTAAAGCTGCTGCCTGTCATGCCAGCATCCCATATGGGCACCAGTTCGAGTCCTGGCTGCTCCACTTCTGTTCCAGCTCTCTGCCATGGCCTAGAAAAACAGTGGAAGATGGCCCAAGTCCTTGGGCCCCTGCATTCGTGTGGGAGACCCGGAAGAAGCTCCTGGCTCCTGGCTTTGGATCGATGCAGCTCCGTCCGTTGTGGCCATCTGGGGAGTGAAGCACCAGATGGAAGACCTCTCTCTCTGTCTCTCTGCCTCTGCCCCTCTGTAACTCTGCCTTTCAAATAAATAAGTCTCTTTAAAAAAATCAACATCAAAAATAAATTTACTTTTAGTTCCATTTTTCACAAACTTCTTGACATATGTTCTTAATTGCTAGACAGTATCTCTAGGGGGCAGTGACCAAGGAGGAAGTCTGTACACGCTCAACACAGATGCAATCTAGTCCTTTGTTTTATTTTTCTTTTTGCAGTTCGCTGTGGGTTGGGAATGTGGGCTCAGAGCCTACGGGAGCAGGGCCCTGCAGTCATGAGGTCCCAGTGCGATCTGTGCTCTGAGTCGGCCCCTCGGAGCCTACGGGAACAGGGTCCTGCAGCAGTGAGGTCCTGGTGCGATCTGTGCTCTGAGTCGCCCTGCCTCTGGAGCCCCAGAATGCCCTGCTCCCCAAGCCCCGAAACAAGGGGCTCCTCGGGTTGGGGGGCCACCAGCAGGGCTGCAGCCATACCGAGAGGGCGATGACTCCAGTGAGCCACGTCACACAGGTGCACTGGAGCGAGCCTTTTGTTTGCTGGGGGAGGGGGGCCCTAAGGTCCAGGCTGGCCTCCACGTAGAACGTCATGTCTGTCCAGGCCTGCTGACCCAGGAGACTGGGGTCTGGGAGTGACCCGACTCTGTGTCACTGTCACAGGTGATTCCGTCACAATGGCAGGATGGTGACCCTGCCCTGAGCCACGCCCCACTCTCTACATGGGACAGAGGTGTTCATTGGGAGGGAAAACAAAGCAGAAGTTCATGGTTTGGGGGACGGTTTCCATTCAGCCTGGTGATAGTGAGCTGCTCCAGTTCTGATCCAGCTCCCTGCTAATGTGCCTGGGAAAGCAGCAGGAAATGGCCCACGTGCTTGGGCCCTGCACCCACATGGGAGACCCAGAAGTAGTTCTAGGCTCCTGACTTCAGCCTGATCCAGCCCTGGCCATTGTGGTCATTTAGGGAGTGAACCAACAGATGGAAGATTCCCTCTCTCTCTCTTTCTCCCCCTCCCTCCCTCCCTCCCTTCCTCCCTCCCTCCCTCCCTCAGTGTTTCTCTGTAACTCTGCCTTTCAAACACAATAAGCAAAATTTGTAAAAATATTTGTTCAATTTATTAAAAATGCATTTACTTATTTTGGCAGAGAAAGATAGATACTGAGAGATACCCCACCTGCTGGTTCACTCCTCCATGGTTGGGCTTGGGCCAAAGCCGGGAGCTGGGGGCTCAATCCAGGTCTCCCATATGGGTGGCAGGGTCTCATTACCTGAACCACTATCACTACCTCCAGGCTCTCCATTAGCAGGAAGCTGGAGCTCAGAGCTGGAACTGGGACTCGAACCCAGGCACTCTTAACCGGGACATGGGCGTCTTAACCACCAGGCCAAATGCCCACCTCCTGGAACTTGAGGGTGTGGATAGATTACCTGGGGCTTGTTAAAGTGCTTCAGCAGGGCTGAGATAGGACCTGGGTTTCTGACTTTCTCACAGGCTCCTAGGGGACTTTCGGGCTCCTGGTCCCTGCCTGCAGCACCCTGGGTGTAGCAGAGATGTAAGCTGTCGGGAATGAGGATCCGGAGGCAAAATGTCCTCCGAGGAGGTCTGGCTGTGTGCAAAATCCCCAGGGACAGAGGCCCCAGAAAGCTCTCCCGCTTCCCACCCTTACCCTGGCTGGCAGGGTGGACTCTGGCCCCTTGCGGGGCTGCCCGTTGGCCCAGCTAAAGGTGGGGGCTGCCCTGTCTTCCTCTTAGAGGATTCTCCCTTCCTTTCCCAGCATTCCACGGTGGCATCCCAGTTCTGCGTGCCTTGAGTCTGTACCCCAGCCCAACTTGTGGTCAACTTGGCTCCACTGGGGGGAAACGCAGACAGGTCTTGGGGGTCAGGGGGCACCCAGGCTGCCAGGGCCAGAGCAGATGATGCGCTCAGAGGAGAGCAAGCCATCGGGGCTGGGGGTGGGGGCAGGTGTCTGGGAGAATCCGCGTGTGGAAGCTTCTAGAAGGAGGAAGGCCTCAGCAGGGTGAACTCTGCAGAGGTCAAGCGGAATACGATCGGATCTTCGCTCCTTCCGACTTAACCGTACAGTGCTCACTTGGAAACACGGTTTGTTTTTCTAGTGGAAAAAAAAAACATTCCCCAATGCACCAGGCTAACAGACTCCGGCCCCGGACCTGCGTCTGCTCTCATCAGCATATTTGCTTTTCGCCTGTCTCCATAGGGTGGCAATCTGGCCAAGACTCAGTGACCGTGCGGCGAGGGCTGGGAGGGGCGGCCAGGGCCGTGTCCAGAACCCTCCACCGTGCCCTCCTTCTGGTAAACCTGCCTTGTTGCCTGCTCTCTCATAGACACAGCTCCGTCAGCTCGATCCACGCCCAGTTAGGGATGGTTACACGGTAAGGTGGTGCACCCTATAGTTTTACATAGGATCAGAGGCGTCCCGTCCGCAGCTTCGGTTAAGTGCACCTTGTTCTTCCACATTAAGCTTTATTACAAGTGTCTGCTCATTAGGAACTGGGTGGGGGAGGGGGTGGGGGTGGGGCCGGCTGCTGCTGCTGCTTGGAGAAACCACGATCAGTTTTCCTTTATTACAGCTCTCTGGCTGCCGGGGAGGCTGGGTGGGATGACTTCCTGTTTGTGGGTCTGATTAGAACGTCAGCGCCTACAGATGAATCTGACGGTGGCCGCCGACCCCACGCAGTTACCATGCAGAAGTCTGTGCTGTGTGTGTACAGGTCCCATGCGCTGGTCGGTTTTCTTCAGGGCTCTGAGGGCCACAGGAGATGGGGACCCTTCTTAGAGGCGCTGTGGCCGTGTCCCGAGGACAAGGAACCCCAGAAGGCATCTTGGTGAGGCTGGAGAAACTTAGGAGCTGGAAAGAACCTGCCAGTCGGAGCTGGGGCTGTGAACTCCCCCACCACGCCCCTGGCTCCTCCACGTGTGTTAACCCTCAACCCCTCACCTGGGTCCCAGAAGCCCCTCTCGTCCCCACCTTTCCTCCAGCTGGCTGGGGGGGACCCTGGCCTCTTACGGGGCTGGCCATCAGCCCAGCTGAAGGTTGGGGCTGCCCCGTCTTCCCCTTTGAAGAGCCTAGGTCCTGGCTCCGCTTCCATCTCCAGCCTGCTCTGTCTTGGGAAACAGGGCAGTTGGTGGCTGGCTTTAGTCTCCTCTAGGGGACAGTGAACCCGGGGCTGAGGGCAGGCCACCTCCTGCTGCATTGTCAGCACAGGCCACAGAGCCTGCCGCCCTCGGTAGCTTCTCAAGCCTTAGAAATGTGACAATCAGGGGCCGGCGCTGTGGTGCAGTGGATTAAAGCCCCAGCCTGCAGCGCTGCCATCCTATATGGGCACCGGTTCTAGTCCCGGCTGCTCCACTTCTGATCCAGCTCTCTGCTGTGGCCTGGGAAAGCAGTGGAAGATGGCCCAAGTCCTTGGATCCCTGCACCCGCATGGAAGACCTGGAGGAGGCTCCTGGCTCCTGGCCGTTGCGGTCATTTGGGGAGTGAACCAGTGGAATGGAAGACCCCCCCCCCCTCTGTCTCTGTAACTCTGTCTTTCAAATAAATAAAATAACTCTAAAAACAAAAAAGAAAGAAATGCGACAAACAGTGCAGAAGTCCTGTGCAGCTGCTTTGAAGACTTGGAAGACACATCCCCAAGGAAGGATGGGAGGGAGGCTTTTTTTTTTTTTTTTTAATCCTATGGCTTGTTTCTCCTTAAAGGCACCCGAATCCTCTGCCCAAAGCCACAGCGTCCAGAGCTTCCGCAACTCAGCACAAAGACGCTGCTATTTTTAGCCCGCCGGCAGCCCCTCTGCCAGTTTCCATCAAAGCCCAACCAAAAATAACCCGCTTGTCCTGGGGTGGTGGCATGGCTGTGGTGGCCGCCGCGCTGTCAGCTGATGGGAATCCTGGGGCGTCCGCATTTGGGGGGCTGCAGAAGCCCCTCCCCTGTGGCACGAGGAGGAGCGGGTGTGTCTTTCCAGGCCTCGCGGGGCTGTTAGGGGGCAGGGGGCAGTGCAGGGCTAGCCCATGGGCTCAGAGCTTCCCCGGCAGCCCCTGGAGAGCCACAGCCGAGGTCCCTGGTCCCCGGGGAAAATCGTCCTCAGTTTCCTCGGAAGACACTGGGTCTGGGTGTCCCCGCGGCTCCAGGCTCACTCAGACTGTTCCTAGAAAATGCACATTATGAAAAAGCCAAGCACAGACATCAACATTTTTTTGGCACCAAAAAGAATATCTTAAAGTTTTTTTTTATTTGAATGAGATTTAAATTTTTAAATAAATGTCTTAATTAAGAAAAAAATAATGGACGTAAAAATCACACGTATCCACGGGGTACTACGTGATGTTTAGTTTCATGAATGTGTTGTGTGACATCCAATCAGGGTAGATATATTTATCCTTACAGAGAGAGAGAGAGACAGAAGGAGAGAGACCCCTCCCATATACACACCCACTGGTTCACTCCCCAAATGGTTGCAACGGCTGGTGCTGGGCCAAGCTGAAGCCAGGAGCCAGGAGCTCCGTGTGGGTCTCCCACATGGGTGGCAGGGGCCGGTTTCCCAGGAGGTTTCCCCCAGGCTGGGGCTTAACCCACTATGCCACAGCGCTGGCCCCCTCTACACCCTATTTTAAGTGCTCTCTCTGAGGAAGGGCTAGGGGTTCATCTCATCTCAGCCTCTAGAGCCAGCCCTGTCCGCATCCGTGTCAAGGAGCCTTGGACGCTCCAATGATGCCCTATTGCCATCGGCCTTGCCATGTGGCACGTCCAGCCAGGACTGGTGCTTCTGCTGAGTGAGTACCATGGGACTGATAGCTGGAGACCACAGAGCCCAGGAGGACAAACGAGCTGTGGTTACTCTGTCTCCCTTGTCGAAGCTCAAGCCACTCCATGTCACCTGCAGTACCATCCCCACTAGAATGCATTTTTTTTTTTTTTTTTTACAATTTGTTTTAGAGTAGTAAAACACGCACAACATAAAATTTCCTGTTCGGGGGACCAGCATTGTGACACAGTGGGTTAAGCCACCGCTGACAACACCAGCATCCCATGTCAGAGTGTTGGTTCGAATCCTGACTGCTCCACTTCCAGTCCAGCTCCCTGCTAATGTGCCAGAGAAAGCAGCGGGGGATGCCCAGGTGTTTGGGCCCCTGCACCCAGGGGAGGCCCGAATGGAGTTCTTGGCTCCTGGCTTTGGAGTGGCCATTGAGGCCATTTGGGAAGTGATCCAAAAGATGGAAGCACTCTTGTATCACTGTGCCCTTCAACCAAATATAGCAAATCCTTTTTGTCTTTTAAAAAAGATTTAGTTTATTTGTTGAGAGGGAGCTACAGAGAGGAAGAGAGGTCTTCCACCCACTGGTTCATTCCCCCAATGGCCACAACAACCAGAGCCAGGCCAGGCTGAAGCCAGAAGCCACAAGCTTCATCTGGATCTCCCATCTGAGTGCAGGGGCCCAAGCACTTGGGCCATCTTCCACTGCTTTCCCAGGTGCATCAGCAGGGAGCTGGATCAGAAGTGGAGCAGCCAGGACTTGAACCAGCACCTATATAGGATGCTGGCACCACAGGCCACTGTGCTACAGCACCAGGCTTCCACGTCTTCACAACAGTGGCATTGTGAGGCTGGGTGAGACCAAGCTGTCCAGCAAGGCAACCATGCAGGGTCTGGGGCAGGGGCAGGGGCAGGGACGGCGGCCGCTCCGGGTGGCTGTAATCCTGCCTGCACCGCGCGTGTGTCTCAGCAGCTACCTAAGGGGGCTGCGGGTGGGAATCTCCCCAGCAGGCCTTTACTGAAGCGATGCTAATTGTGCCAAGGAGAACAGCTCACTAGAGTGGAAAATAGTCCTCGTCTATCTCGCTCAAGACGATAATGACCTTTTAAATAACAGAAGCAATTTTATTCCAATACCTCAATGACTCCAAGCTCTCAAATGCCAAAGTGCTCAGCACTTTGGAAATCGCTTAACATGGACGTTTATAGCTCTTAGACACAGCTAGTTTCTTATCTAACCCAATTACGCGTGTACAGGAGATGGCGGAACTCACCCGCTGTCTGCGTTATTTTGCACAGGGACCCTCGCTCACTGGCCTCGCGGTCTGTGCCCCAGCTGGATGCCCTCCCCTCAACCCGGGCCCTGGAGAGAAGTGGCATGGGTGGGTGCCTGCCAGGGGCCTGACCCCAGGGACCAGCCGGCAAGTGTGGCGGGTGGGCTGTGCCTCGTTGGGCTGAGCCAGGGGTTAACCTCCTCGATGAGGCTGGGGTCCTGCGGCTCGGCTGGCTGGTACCTCCTGTGACTGCTTCCTGCCGGCTCCGGGGTCTCCACCATGGCCACGGCCTGTCTCTGATCCCCCATTTGCTCCACAATCCTGCCCTGCCTGTTGTCCACTCCTCGGAGCAGCCCGTGCCTGCCCTGGGAGCTGCAGCCAGCTCACATTGAGCCTGAATTTCTGCGCCCCTGACGCCCACATGGATCTCAGCTCCCCATGTCCCCAGCTGCCACCCCCTCACTCACATGTTGCTCCTCCCCAGTGTTCTCTGGTCCCTTCCTTAGAATGGCACCTTGCATACTAGGTACAAAAACTCACGGAAAGTGACTTCAAAGCTAAGTTGACATGGGTGCAAAAAACGTAACATCCATGCATATGAATCTTCAAAAACCTTGTAGAGGGGCTGGCTCTGTGGCGCAGCAGGTTAAAACCCTGGCCTAAAGTGCCGGCATCCCATATGGGTGCTGGTTCGAGACCTGGCTGCTCCACTTCCAATCCAGCTCTCTGCTATGGCCTGGGAAAGCAGTAGAAGATGGCCCAAGTCCTTGGGCCCCTGCACCCACATGGGAAACTCCTGGCTCCTGGCTTCGGATCGGCGCAGCTCCGGCTGTTGCGGCCATCTGGGGAGTGGGCAGCGGTTTAAAGACCTCTCTCTCTCTGTGTCTCTACCTTTCTCGCTAACTCTGTCTTTCAAATAAACGAAAATAAATCTTTTTAAAAAACCTTGTAGAAAATGTGTGTTATGAAATAATTATATATGCCTTTAAAATATTTTGGATCAGAATAAACTTATCTGGGGCTGGTTTCAGTGGATAAAGCCACTGGCTGCAGTGCCATATGGACGCTGGTTCACATCCGGGCTGCACCACTTCCATGCCAGTTCCCTGCTAATGGCTTGGGAAGGCAACGGAAGATGGCCCAAGTGTTTGTGCCCCTGCACCCGTGTGGGAGACCGGGAAGAAACTCCTGGCTCCTGGTTTCAGCCTGGCTAAGCCCCGGCTGTTGTGGCCATCTGAAGAGTGAAGCAGCAGATGGAAGACCTCTTTCTCTCTCTCCCTTTGACTTTTCAACCAAATAAATAAACCTTCATAAGTAAATAAAGTGGTCTTTGCATTTCATTTTTCCGTGAGTTTCTGAAGTCCCCTCCTACTATCATTTGTATTTATTGTCCCAAAGGTGACTGCAAGTCTGCTCTGTCTCCAGTGCTTCGGTCCATGCCAAGGCACAGTGGTCACTTAGCAAACACTCGTGGACTGCGTGGCTATGAGGGCGGAGGACCAGGCCCGGCCCCAGGCTGGGAGGCCCGTGATGGGGTGAGCATCCCTCAGCTCTAGATTGCTACAGCAGGCGGCAGGTTCACGCGAGGGCTCTGAATGGGCAGCGTGGCTACCTTAACAGTGAGACGCGGTACCCAGCCTGGGGGACGAGAGCATCGCACACCACACAGTCCATCTGCCAGCAGGACTGAGTACGGCTATTGCTGTATTAGAAACTGAGGTTCAGCGTGTGGTCCCATGAGTCCCCCGGCTGGTGCGGGGCAGAGCTGAGACCTGAGCCGGTCTGTCCTTCTCCAAAGCTGCCTCTGACACCCAGGGCTCAGTGCCCCTGGCTTGTGGTGGCTGTGCTGAGGCTGAGAGGGTGCACCTGTGCTTTGGCCCTGACCCAAGAGCGTCTGCCCCTGGAGGCTGGTCTGCAGTCCCCTGTTCCTATCCCATTGCTGCTTTGTATTTCTTAGTTCCCGATTGGCTGCTGTCTGGTTTCATGATCTACAGTGTTGTTAGGTTGACAAAAAAATCTCAAATCAAGGCCGGCGCTGCGGCTCAATAGGCTAATCCTCCGCCTTGCGGCGCCAGCACACCGGGCTCTAGTCCTGGTCAGGGCGCCGGATTCTGTCCCGGTTGCCCCTCTTCCAGGCCAGCTCTCTGCTGTGGCCCGGGAGTGCAGTGGAGGATGGCCCAAGTGCTTGGGCCCTGCACCCCATGGGAGACCAGGAAGAAGCACCTGGCTCCTGCCTTCAGATCAGCGCGGTGCGCCAGCCACAGTGGCGCCATTGGAGGGTGAACCAACGGCAAAGGAAGACCTTTCTCTCTGTCTCTCTCACTGTCCACTCTGCCTATAAAAAAAAAAAATCTCAAATCAAACCAGATCTTGCCCAGTGCTAGCTCTATGCGGTACAATACTTTCAGACACTGTGGGTCACAGGACCACGAAGACGAACAGAGGCCACTCCACAGTGCACGGCATTGTGAGCTGTGATGTGCACTAGGTTAGATGTGCTAAATGCACTGGATGATGGCGGATTGGCCAGCTTTTTCTTGCTAGCCCGAAATACTTGAGACAAGCAGCTTTCAAAGGAAAGCGCTTTACTCACCTCCCAGTTTTGGAGACTCGGGTCTAAGATGGGGTTGTCCCATTGGTTTGGCATCCAGTTTAGTGGTGATGGATGGCAGAGCTGGGAGACAGAGACGGTGGGCACAACCAAACTCGGGCTTCTATGACCAGCTTTTTGCAAGAACCGCCAAAAAAAAACCTGACACACACTATGGAGGGCGTATCCCCCAAGACGGAAGGACCTCCCAGAACACACATCTCCCGCTAGTACCAGTATCTCTCAACAGCGCCCCCTGGGGGACTAAGCCACTAGTGCATAGGCTTTCAGGAGACACTCAACATTCAAGCGTAGAACCAGTGTTTCAACCCTACTGGACGCAAGAGCTGTCTTTCCTGGGCTGTGTGATTGTTGAATGCTGCTGTGTTGAAGATGTTTGTTGCCCTTGTCAAAGTCAATGACCGACATGCAGGTCTATTTCTGGAATCGACCTGTGTGTCCTCCTCACATCAACAGCTCATTCTTGATTACTGTAACTCTCTAACAAGTTTTGAAATCAAGTGCGAGTAATTGTTAAGTCCTCCCAACAAGGCCGGCGCCGCGGCTCACTAGGCTAATCCTCCTCCTGCGGCACTGGCACACCAGCTTCTAGTCCCGGTTGGGGCGCCGGATTCTGTCCCGGTTGCCCCTCTTCTAGTCCAGCTCTCTGCTGTGGCCCAGGAGTGCAGTGGAGGATGACCCAAGTGCTTGGGCCCTGCACCCCATGGGAGACCAGGAGAAGCACCTGGCTCCTGGCTTCACATCAGCATGATGCGCCGGCAGCAGCGGCCATTGGAGGGTGAACCAACGGAAGGAAGACCTTTCTCTCTGTCTCTCTCTCTCTCACTATCCACTCTGCCTGTGGGGAAAAAAAAGTCCTCCAACTTTGTTCAAAATTTTGAGGTCCTGGATTATTCTAGGTCTTGACATTTCCATTATTATGGGTTTCAGATTGAATTTTTCTGTTTCCATTTGAAAAAAAAAAAGGCTTGCTATAATTTTGATTGGAGTTGGGTTGTGTAGCTTGATTTTGGAAGAATTAGTATCTTAACAACATAGAGGGGTTAGCAGGCGCTGTGGTGTAGCAGGCAAAGCCACTGCCCTCAGCACCGGCATCCAATATGGATGTGGTTTGAGTCCCGGCTGCTCCACTTCCAATCCGGCTCTCTGCTATGGCCTGGGAAAGCAGTAGAAAATGGTCGAAGTCCTTGGGCCCCTGCACCCACGTGGGAGACCCAGAAGAAGCTCCTGGCTCCTGGCTTCGGATTGGCACAGCTCCAGCTGTTGCGGCCATCTAGGGGAGTGAACCAGCTGATGGAAGACCTCTCCCTCTCTCTCTCTGCCTCTGCCTTTGCCTCTCTATTACTCTGACTTTCAAATAAAGAAATAAAGCTTTAAAAAGTGTATGGGATCTTTTACACTATTGCTACCATCTGTCTCTCCATTAGTTTAGGCCTTTAATTTCCTTCTGCGAGATATTTGTGATTTTGAGTAGAGACTGAGAATCCTGCACATCTTTTGTCATACGTATGAGTGAGTAGTTTATATGTCTGTTGTGATTCAAATGGTATTAATGGCCGGCGCCGTGGCTCAACAGGCTAATCCTCCGCCTTGCGGCGCCGGCACACCGGGTTCTAGTCCCGGTCAGGGCGCCGGATTCTGTCCCGGTTGCCCCTCTTCCAGGCCAGCCCTCTGCTGTGGCCCAGGAGTGCAGTGGAGGATGGCCCAAGTGCTTGGGCCCTGCACCCCATGGGAGGCCAGGAAAAAGCACCTAGCACCTGGCTCCTGCCATCGGATGAGCGCGGTGCGCCGGCCGCAGCGCGCCGACCGCGGCGGCCATTGGAGGGTGAAACAACGGCAACGGAAGACCTTTCTCTCTGTCTCTCTCTCTCACTGTCCACTCTGCCTGTCAAAAAAAATAAATAAATAAAAATAAAAAATAAATAAATAAAAAAAAATGGTATTAAAAGTTTAGCTTCAGGCCGGCGCTGCGGCTCTCTAGGCTAATCCTGGGTTCTAGTCCCTGTCGGGGCACTGGTCCTGTCCCGGTTGCTCCTCTTCCAGGCCAGCTCTCTGCTGTGGCCCGGGAAGGCAGTGGAGGATGGCCCAAGTGCTTGGGCCCTGCACCCGCATGGGAGACCAGGAGAAGCACCTGGCTCCTGGCTTCGGATCAGCGCGATGCGCCAGCTGCAGCGCGCCAGCCGCAGCAGCCATTGGAGGGTGAACCAACGGCAAAAACGAAGACCTTTCTCTCTGTCTCTCTCACTGTCTAACTCTGCCTATCCAAAAAAAATTTTTAAAAAAAGTTTAGCTTCAATGTCTGGGCATTGTTGGAGCTCAGGAGAGGTCCTGGGAGATTGGATGAGGGGGCGCAGGGGGAAGTTTACTCAAAGCTGTTACAGACCCATCCATGCTGCTGCAAATGACAGGATTGCATTCTTTTTATGGCTATTCCGTGGTGTGTATTAGCTGCACTCCTCATCCCCTCTCTATCGACAGAGACCTCGGGTGACTGTGTACTTCGGCCGCTGTGAACAGCGCTGGGTACTCGTGGGAGTGCAGGGCTCTCTCTGCTACATTGATCTCACTTCCTTGGCTGTGTACCCGGCAGTGGGATGGCTGGATTGAACAGTAGTTCAGTCGTCAGTTTTTCAAGGAAACACCATGCTCCCCTCCCTTCTCCAAGGCCTCATTTCTCCGTATATACAGTGTGGTGACACAGAGTGTGGGTGACCCTGATAACACAGACACTCAGGCCCCCCGTGCCTGAACTCGGTTTCTCTCCGTCAGGGTGTCAGCCTGGCATGGGACAGGTCTCAGCAGGTCCTTGGTGAATGGATGAAGGAAGCAAGAGCAAGTGCTGTGACGGATGGAGAGCTAAGTGACGTAATCACACCGATGTCAGCGAGAGCCCAGCGGAGCCTTAAGTCTGGGCGAAGGTGACGAGGTTGCAAAGATCTCACACGAGGTGGGCCACTTGCACACTGTTGCACAGTTGCATATTGTGTGTGTGTGGGGGGCAAATGGCAGTAAAGGGTCTTTTTTAAAAAGATTTTTATTTATTTATTTGAAAGTCAGAGTTACACACAGCGAGAAGGAGAGGCAGAGAGAGAAAGAGAGAGAGAGAGAGAGAGAGAGAGAGGTCTTCTATCCGATGGTTCACTCCCCAATTGGCCACAACGGCCAGAGCTGTGCCGATCCAAAACCAGGAGCCAGGAGCTTCTTCAGGGTCTTCCCCATGGGTGCAGGGGCCCAAGTACATGGGCCACCTTCTACTGCTTTCCCAGGCCATAGCAGAGAGCTGGATCTGAAGTGGAACAGTCTGGACTCGAACTGGTGCTCATATGGGATGCCAGTGCTTCAGGCCAGGGTGTTAACCCGCTGTGCCACAGCGCAGGCCCCAGTAAAGGGTCTTGACACAGTGGTGCCTCTTTAGGAACCAGATTGGGAGTGGACAGAGCTCTCGGCTCAGCCACCGGGGTCCTGAGCACTTAGGGCCTCGGGGAAAGGAGACTTTGGAAGTCTTGCTGTTTGCTAAGCGTGCTGTGGGGCACTTCTGCACAGCCACGCTACAAACCTCATCTTCCCATGCACTCAGGCACATGTGGCCCCGTGCACCCTCACACCCTGCGCTTGGCATACGATGTGCGCCCCAGCACTTCCTAAGGCAAAACTGATTTGGCTGAGAGAGATTTGATTTTATGCTAAACAAATCTCGTCAGAATTTTCACATAGAAGAGCCCATTGCTCCCCGCATGTGCCCTGCCCAGCTGCCTTGCAATGTGGCCAAATCCAATCTCTGTAGGTCCCGGCACTGGGCTCCCGGGACCTGGCTCCTGCCTGCTGGCTGAGCTCTGGGGAGGCAGTTGCTGTTACAGTTGGCTTCCAGGGGCCTAAACTGCACTCTCTGGAGCCCACTGCATGGAGGAACAAAAAGAGGGTCACGTGGGGCAGGGCTGTGGCCTCTCGCACAAAGAAAGGGCCTTGACCCCAGAGGTGGGGAGGGGGTCCCCCTGTGCCTCCTGCCACCCTGGGACAGAGCTCCTCCCCCAGTGCTCTGGCTCGGGCACGGGCTCAGCAGGAAGAAACACCCGCCAACCCGTGGGTGGCGGAAGCCCAAAGCTTGCATCCGGAGCGGTCAGCTGTCTGTGGTCTGCTCCTTCCTCCATCTATTTCACTCTGGTGCAAAATAAGCAGCCGGGGAGGGTGTTTGGTGTTGAGGTTAAACCACCGCCGGGGAGATCTGCATCCGACATCAGAATGCCCGGGGTTTGAGTCCAGCTCCGCTCGGTCCCGACTCCAACTTCCTGGTAATGCGCACCCTGGACGCAGCAGAGATGGCTCAGGTAGCCGGGTCCCCGCCACCCACCTGGGAGACCTGGACTAAGTTCCCTGGCTCCTGACTAATGCCTGGTCCAATCCCAGCTGTTGTGGGAATTTGTGGAGTGAATGAGCAGATGGGAGCTATCTCCCCGCCCCCTGTCTCTTTACCTTTCAAAGAAATAATAAATAGGCGCCGGCGCTGCAGCTTGGTGGGTAAAGCCACCGCCTGCGGTGCTGGTATCCCATATGGGCGTGGGTTCTAGTCCCAGCTGCTCCATTTCCTATCTAGCTCTCTGCTGTGGCCTGGGATAGCAGAAGATGGCCCAAGTCCTTGGGCCCCTGCACCTGCATGGGAAACCCGGAAGAAGCTCCTGGCTCCTGGCTTTGGATCTGCTCAGCTCCGGTCATTTTGGCCATTTGGGGAGTGAACCGGAAGATGAAAGACCTCTTTCTCTCTCTCTGCCTCTCTGTAACTCTGCCTTTCAAATAAAAATAAATATTTAAAAATAAATGAAAAATTTTAAAATTATGCAAATTATGCTTTTCATTGCACACCGAGCCCCCTGGTAGACACGGAGGTCCATGTGGGCAGGAAGGGGGCGCTGCTGGGTATGGCATCCATGCATTCATACCCCTACTTGCTCTGGCACCTCAATGTGGAGACATCCAGCGGTGCACAAACACCCAGGTCCCCTCTCCCCCGTGGCCTGGGTGTGCTAGCAGGTCCCGTGTCTCTGTGGCCCAGGCACCACAGCATAGGCAGGAGGTGCACCTGCCCTGTCCTGGGCTTCCCAGGGGCCCCAGCCCCAGCTCCAGCAGGAGTCTCCTGACCTTCAGCTGCCCTGGGGGCTGCCCTCCTGGCCTGTTCGTCCCCGGCCAGGCCACGGCTGTGAGGGCTCCCTTCTGGGACTGGGTACAGAGTGGCCCTGGTCCTGCAGGTGCTAGGAGCCAGCCCGGGGGTGCTGCCGGGAGGCGGCTGTGAGCACGTGGTCGCCGAGCGGCCACATCTGTGTGAGTGTGTGCACACACACACACGTGCACACAGAGACGTGCACACGTGAGCACACACTCTAAACACCTTCCAGCCTTCCCTCGGGTCCTCCCCTGCCGCCCCTCCACAGGGCTTGCTCTGTCCTCTCTCCCCCTCCCCGCTGTTGCAGGGGCTCCCTCTTCCTCCCATGGACAGTGGAGAGCATTGAGTTTTTAAAAAATATTTATTTATTTGAAAGTCAGAGTTACACAAAGAGAGGAGACTGGGAGAGAGAGAGAAAAAGAGAAAGAGAGAGAGAGAGAGAGGTCTTCCATCCGGTGGTTCACTCTCTTGTTGGTCGCAACTGCTGGAGCTGCGCTGATCGGAAGCCAGGAGCTTTCTCTGGGTCTCCCACATAGATGCAGGAGCCCAAGGACTTGGGCCATCTTCTACTGCTTTCCCAGGCCATAGCAGAGAGCTGGATCAGAAGAGGAGCAGCCAGGACTCGAACCAGTGCCCATATGGGATGCCAGCACTACAGGCAGTGGCTGTACCGGCTACGCCACAGCGCCGGGCGCCCGGCATTGATTTTCACCACAAGCTGTTGGCAGTGTCCGCAGCTACATCCCGGCCTGGGGCCAGGACACCGCACACAGTCTCGTTCTGGTTTCTTCACTGCACGCCGTCTCACCTCTCCTGCGATGTGCCCACCGAAGTGTCCCTCACTCGCGCACACCTCCGTCTCTCAATTTGCGGGGTACCTTTTAATAGACCTGCACTGGGGCTCAGCTCCCTGGCTCCTGGCTCCTGCTCAGCCCCACGGCCCCAGCACAGCTTCCTGCCTCCCCTGCGCCTGCGCCCTGCCCCGTGTTCTTCCTCCTGTGCCTCTGTAGAGCCCTGTCCCCTGCCCGTCACACCCTGCTCTCCATCCCAGGGAGGCCCCGAGTTGAACCTGTCCATCCAGGTCTCGTTCTCCGGGCCACCCGCATCAGCCAGGGTCAGGGAGTGAGCGGGGACCCCAGACCCTGATGGAGGACCCGGATGACGAGGGATGAAGAGATCGGGTCACAGACACACGGGCAGAGCAGGGACAGTGGGGAGATGTGGTCCTGGGAGACAGCCCTTGAGAGAGCCACAGTGCCCCTGAGCCTTGGGCTCCCCCTCTTGGCAGCTGCAGGGAAACGCGCGTGCAGGTCCAGCCGGGGGCTGTGCTGCTCAGCTATGGCACCCGCCTGGGGCAGCAGGGGGCTCGCTCCGCACTGCCCCCTCCTCCAGTTGCATGGGCTTGAATGGTCCTCCTTGAGCCCCGGCCTCAAGCCCCAGACCCATCTCCCCACTTCCCTGTTGCTATAGGAAGGAAACAAAATGGAAACAAACCACTTATGTGCAAGCATGGGACGAAGGAGGTGCAGCCAGCCAGCCAGCCTCGGGGCCAGGACACCTCCCAGCCCTGGCAGGCCATTTACGACACAGGTATTTACGGCACTGCTTCCCAGGCCTCCTGGGGGAGGGTGCGCTCTGCTCTTGATTTACAGTCGTGCAGTGAAGTCCCAGACCCCCGAGGAGCTTGCACTGGGGCCCTGTGCTAATAGTGCCTGCGGGCGGCTGGCGCGATCCTCAGCCCGGGGGCGGGGTCTCCTCCTCCTTCCTCCCCTTTGCCAAGACCTCCTGGCTGGCTGCCGGTGTGTCCCACGGCCCTCACTGGCTGCACGCGCCTCTGCCTTCTCTGCACTTATCTTTAGATGGACCCTCACACTCCAAGTGTTCCATTTTCCTGCCATCCCCTGGCCTGGGCTGAACTGGGGGGCGGAGCTTTCTACAGGGCGTGGAGAAAGCTGGGGGAGGATCAGTCCCCTCCATGGCCCCTCGGAGGGAGATCACCAAGGTGCACCCACCTGAGTTTGCTTTTTCTTTTATTTTTAAGGTTTATTCTATTTATTTGAAAGGCAAAGTGAGAGAGAGAGAGAGAGAACTTCCATCCACTGGTTTACTCCCCAGATGGCTGCAACAGCTGGGGCTGGGCCAGGCTACAACCAGGAGAACCAGGAGCTCCCTTCAGGCTCCCAGGTGGGCAGCGGGGGCCCAAGTACTTGGCGCATTAGCAGGGAGCTGGATCAGAAGTGGAGCAGCTGTGACTCCTAAGGGATGCCGGCTTCGCAGGTGGCGGCTTAAGCCGCTGCACACAATGCCGGCCCTTGAGCTTGGTGTTAGGAAAGCAGCAGGTGGCTTTCCTTCCCAGGAGTTCTGAAAGCGGGGGGGGGGGGGGGGGGGGGGTTGTGGAGGGTGGGGTGGGGTGGGGTGCCCGGGGAGGACGGTAGCCTCGGTGTGTGATGATTCAGCTGACAGTGACCCAGCACCGGGATTTCTCAGAGGGGCACCAGTAAATCACCTGCCTGCTGGCTCCATCTTTGCAGAAGAATAAAAGTAACTTAGCTGTCCAGATTGTTCCAGGGATGCGCTACCCTCAGAACGGAGCACGTGGAGTTTGCTCCTTGGTTTCCATGTAAGGATGAGCCCTGGGGAGAGCGGATCAAGCCAGAGCCTGGCCGGGCCCCAGCCCCACCCCCTATCGCAGTGGCAGTGGACCTGGGGCAAGCTAGCCCAGGGCAGGGTACACTGTCCCAGGCCAGCCCCCGAGGCTGGTCTCCTAAGCTGCGGCCACTCCCCCCTGCACCAGAAGAGCCAGTTTCCACGGAGGGCATCAAGCAGGGGACTGAGAAATGCCTTGGAGGTGGGCCCTGTGTCCCCCGCCCCCTCACCCTAAACAGCTGCGAGTTTTGCATCGGGAGTCCTTGTGAGGGCCAGCGCCATGGCGCACTAGGTTAATCCTCTGCCTGCAGCGCCAGCATCCCATATGGGCGCCAGGTTCTAGTCGCAGTCGCTCCTCTTCCAGTCCAGCTCTCTGCTGTGGCCCAGGAGGGCAGTGGAGGATGGCCCAAGTGCTTGGGCCCTGCACCCACATGGGAGACCAGGAGGAAGCCGACGCAGTGCATGGGCCATAGTGGCCATTTGGGGAGTGAACCAATGGAAGGAAGACATTTCTCTCTGTCTCTCCCTCTCACTGTCTATAACTCTACCTCTCAAATAAATAAATCTTTAAAAAAGAGTCCTTGTGCACATGGACGGTCAATGCTTTAATAAAATAAAGACAGTACAGTATTTACCATTGGTTCTCAGTAAGCAGTCTCCCCCGCCCCCCCACCCCGTCCCCAATGCGATGAGCCCTTGGTCAGGGGAGTCACGTGCAATTTCACGCACAGCTTGGTGCCAGCAATTCACAGTTACCAGATGCCTGAACGTGCACTCGTCCCCTCTCTAGAGAATCCCCCAGGGGTCCCCCGGAGACCTACGGGCTGCACAGCTCTGACTGTCCCAAGCCCTCTCCTGGAGAGCCATGGGGAGGGGGTCACAGCGGGAGTGGCTTCCCTGGAAGGTGGAGCTCAAGTCCTACCCCGCCTCTGCTGCTCCCCGTCCGGTATCGCTGCCCCACGGGGCGCACAGCAGCCGTGCCGGAGCCTCCACTGCCTCTCTCTTCCTACCCGTCTGCAGACCAGCAAAATATTCTGCCCTTCTCGTCGCCAACCAGGAGCTTGGCCTGGTTTCTTGGGAAGAGAGAGAAAGAGAAGCAGGTTAGAGGCCCGCTCATGAGAACCCCGTACCCCAGCCAGAGCTCAGGGGACTGAACTGTGGGAGCACAGGCTGGGGCTCCGTGGTCCTTGCCCCCGGCCTCAGCACCCCTGAAACAGAGGCAGGGAATGTGAGACAGGCTTGGAACCACGGGGGGCTGGGGGACTTTTCAGCCCTGTGAGTTCTGGTTCCGGGAGTCCCCAGGGAAGCTGGTGATCGCACGTGCTCCAGGGAGCACGATGGGAGCCTGCCCCTGCCTCTCCAGCATCTCAGGGGGAACCTCCTGCTCATGAGACCCACAGCCAGGACCTGGGAAGAACTGGCTCTACCCCCAGCATCACCATGCACCCTTCAGCCTGCCATCCAGAACAGGGCAGTTCCTACCACCGGGAGCATGGACAGCGCCCCCTGGTGGCTAGGCAGGGCAGAAGGCAGATGGCCCCTGCCCAAGGTCTGTAGGCTCCCGTGGCTGCACTTCCCAAGGTGCATGCATAGTGGGGCCAATGACCTGGTCGTCCTCCACTGGGTCCGCGTGACGACTCCAGTTATGGGCGGCAAGTGTCAGCGCTGACACCGGGCTCTTTGACACAGGCTTAGAGCCCTCTACGCGCAGCTTCCGTCGTGCAGGGGAAGCATCGTACCCACTGGAACTGTCGGCAGTGCAATTCAGGGAAGAGGTGGTTTTTTTGGTAAAATGAAAAAGGCACACGCTGCCTTTTGCATTCCTCTAGGACTTCATGGGCATTCCGGAGCCATGGAACAAGGGCACGCATGAGTTAAAGACAAACTGACAACAACACCACCAGGCATTCCCTAATGCCCTGCACGACCAAGTCGCCTTGTCCTGGCATGCTGGCCCCATCCCGGTTGTCCACAGTGATGTGGCCTCCAAGGGCCAGGCAACCAGAGCCCAGAGCCCAGAGCCACCGGGGGTGTGCACAGTGCCCTCTGCTGGAGGCTGGGAAAAAGCCAGGCCATGCTTACCTGGACACGGCCAGGGCTGTCACTGCAGGGCTGTTCTTACTGGGTTTCCCTGTTAGGGCAACACTCACATCCAGCTCTCGACTCAGTGCCAGGTTCTTCTCCCACTTGTGACCTGTGGGGAACGTGCAAGAGAGCCATCAACGCAGCTGCATGGCGACACACACACACACACAGACACACACGTGTGCATCTGCCTGCCGGGCTGCAAACACATATGTTTATGTTTATATTTGTGGTCAGCAACTTGTTAAATTGAGGGGGAAATATATTTAATCTTGGCCTGTGCTGTTGCAAAAAGGGCCGTCCCAATTTAATTTGCAGGCTGTGATAGCTACATGTGCTGACGTGCCGCGGTATCCATTGTGTACCAAATTGGATTTGTGTATTATTGCTTTCTAAATTGCATGCCTAGTTCAGCAAAATTGTTCATCAGTGTTTACTGGGCTTAATAAGCTGCCCCCACAATACCTTGCTGCCAGGACGTAGTGCAGCCCATAATTGCCTAGTAAAAAATAAATTGCATAAAGTCGGCATTATCAACTTATCCAAATCCTCTCACGCCACAACCAATAATTAAATGCTGAGAATGTTTTTTTTTTTTTCAAAAAATATAACTCAATGATGGTTACTTCGCTCACTCTAACGGCTGTGTTTGGAGACAGACAGGCATTCCTTTCGTGGGAAGGGAGAGGTGGAAAGAACCCAGCGAGCTAAGTCCCTATGAGGCCAGGCTGTGGGACTCGGGACAGCACTGATGCTGCAGCGCTGGCTGTCCCCAGGTGGCCACCAACAGTGCACACAGGCCTGTGCGCCAGGAAGACATCGGAGAAGGGTGGGGAGCTGCCCTGAGACACACCCGGACCCAGCAGCCTTCAACCCATCGGTGACCTCCTCCTGACACTCAAAGGCTGCAGTGACACACACATGCAAATGTGCACACGTCCAGTCCACTGCTGGTCCCTTCCAGCAAACACTTCTGAGCCATAGGAAGATGACATGGTTCCTTCTCGGAGGCCACCTGGGGATTGTTTGTAGCTGGATTCGTTAACCACCCTCAACGGTGGCTCAACTTTTTTGTCTCATTTCCCCCATGGTAATCGCAGCCCTGGCTGGCCATTCAGCGATGCCTTGCTGGAGAGACAGCAGGGGAAAGACACAAAGGGTGGGCCCCCGGCTGGCCTGAGCCCGTCTTGCTAAAGTCCCCGAATGCCACCAGCTGCTGTGGCAGAGAGAAGACACTCTAGGAATGTGGAGATGACCTGCATTTTGGGTGATGATTCCAATCTGTTGCTGTTGTTTTCTGTCCTTTTGAAAAGGATGTATGTTGTTTATTTATTTGTAGGGCAGAGTGACAGAGAGAGAAAGGGAGAGACAAAAAGAGAGGAGAGAGAGAGATCTTCTATTTGTGGGTTGACTCCCCAAATGGTTGCAACAGCTGGGGCTGGGCCAGGCAGAAGCCAGGAGCCTGGAACTCCATCCGGGTCTCCCACGTGGGTGGCTGGGGTCCAAGCACTGGGGCCTTCCTCCACTGCTGTCTCAGGTGCATTAGCAGGGAGCTGGATGGGAGGTGGAGCAGCCGGGACTTGAACTGGCGGTCCCATGGGGATGCTGGCCCTGCAGGCCATGGCTTAACCCCCTGCACTGCAGCGCCGGCCCCTCTGTGATTTTTTTTTCTTCCTGACATCAGCACTCTACAGGTTCGGTCATCCAGGAAGTACTTGCCCTGGACAGAGGAGAGGTTGCTGGGACAGCATCAGGTCTAGCACTTGTCTGCTTTCTCTCTCAACCTGGGTCACCAGGCCCTGTGAGTAATGGTACAGCCTGCTCACAACTGCTGATGCCGAGCAGAAACCCGTGGGCACGCGGGCAGGGACAGAAGCGGCTGAGACGCCTTCGGTTAAACTGTCCCTCCAGGGGTCACCCACCCCTCCGTCTGGCGTTCTTTCTCACACGTCCACTACTCAGCCAAGGCCTGTAGCTGGCTGGGCTCCCTGGCTCCGGAAGTGGACAGATGAACCCCTGGCTACAATGCCGTGCAGTCCCATGCAGGTGCACCCCAGCACCCCCAGTGGGCTGGGGATCAGAGCCTGTGCCAGCCAGCTTTCTTCCAAGGGTAGCAAGGAGGAGAGTCTGGCTCCTGCTCTCCAAAGTTCCTCGGACTGCACAGGCCCCACATGGCTTCCTTTCTCGGGAGATGGGTGGATTCCCTATAGAACCCAGAGCAGCGGCCTCCAGTGGTTCTCAGTCTTTGTGATGTTATCACTCCGGGTCTGTTGATAAGGGTCCCCCATCTGCAAAGAAAGGAATTCCTAATACAGAGGCCAGGATGTAGCAAGTCTGCACAGATGCCGTGTGCTTGCCTGGCACAAGGCTCCACGATTGGATGACTCAGTGACTCAAGGGACCACATTCTAGAACTGAACTCACTGGAAACAGCTACGCCTCGGAACTCGGGGCACGTCTCGCCGGTGGGATAAGCGGGTTCTGGGAAGCAGGGGCGAATTCCCACCCCGCTCCTTGCTCTTGGGACTCAAGACCAATGCCTCTGCTCTGGCCCAGACGCGGCTGAGACAGAAGGCTGGCGTTGGCGACGGGGGTGGGTGGTGGACAGCTATGATGGGAGTGAAGGGGTGAGGGCTTTGCTGGCCTGTGATCACCATGGGGGGGGTTGGTGGCAGTGATGACGTGGCTACACCCATGGTCAAGGTTGCCCTGCAGGGGTCTTGTGGCTGAGCAACTCCGGGCAAGTTACTGTAACTCTCTGTGTCTCGGAGTTCTCCTTATCCTTAGCAGCACCTGCTGCATCAAGCAGCTGAGAGGAACAGGGGATGCATGTAGTCTCCTCCTGGCCAGACTTCTGCCCTCACAACAACAGTGGCCGTGGCAACAATGGCCGTGGCAACAGCAGGCAGAACAGGTTTCCTACTTCAGCTTCATCAGCCACAACCCACAGGGCTTTGCAGAGAAGAGCAGTTCTGGTCCTCCAGCGCACCTGGGGGCTCGGGGGACAGGTAACTCCTGACAGACAGGTGATGCCCCGCCTTCCCAGCAGGTTGGGCTACCAGCAGCCAGCGTGCACATCTGTAATCAGCCCCTGGGCAGTGCCTGCTGTTCGCAAGCCCCACTAGGAGGCACCTGCCGTGGGGAGCTGGGTGGGTTGAGCCAGGGTCTTTGGGGCAGTCTGGGACATGATGGGACCATGTTGTTGCCTGCGGGAGGTGGTCTTGCCCTGCTTTTGTCTGTGGTCTGCTGCTCAGGCCAGTATGCAGCTGGATCTATACCTAGATGGAGAGCACTGAGCCAAGCCCAGCCAGGTGCACGCCCCTCCCTGAAATCCAGAGCCCCCCACCCCCTAAATGCCACGCCACGCGTGTGTGCCCCAGGCTTGCGGGGTTGAAGCCAGGATTCAAGAGGGCTCCTCCACGCTGCTTCACTCTCCACCAGCAGGGGGCAGTACACCGTCTCTGTGGCCCCCAAGCAGGACTGCAACCCCCAGAGCTTCCCCTAGTCCCTGCAGACAAAGGCTGGAGCTGCAGCCCTGGGGGCAGGCGGAGAGAGGGGAGCGAGAAAGGGCATCTCAAGGCGAGACCAGAGCCTCCCGGCTGAGGCTGAGCAAGTACCTCTGGGGCTTGCGGGCTGAGTGGTGGGCTCCTCGGCCGCCGCCCGTCCAGGAAGAGACATCTTCACCTCCTCCGTCTTCCAGATCTGTCCAGGAAAATGGAACACTGTCATGGGCTGGCCCTTTGCATTCTCTCAGACCTGGGGGCTCTTCCTTTCACTTCTGATGTGGATTTATCATCAGGGAAGAGGCGATGGGGGCTCCAGACCCCCGTATGGAGAATTTGCATCTTGGGTGGGTTCTCTCCCACCGCTGTCTCTCTCAGGGCCTCCCCTGGTGGGACAGACGATCATCACAGCCCCGAGCGAATGCCCTCCTGTCCCTAAGGCCACCATGGCTGGGGACCTCCCGTACTACTCAGAAGCTGGGCCCCCCAATCGCTGTGTCCCAAGTTGGGGTGCATGCCCTCAGGCTGGCCATGCATGTGGCTTCCCGTTTGTTGTCCCTAAAGGGGGAGGTCCCATGTGCATTCAAGTGCTTCTGTGAGCTCCAGGCCAGGCCTGGCACAGCACTGGGCCAGCCAGGAGCTCAGTGTCCACGGAGAGTCAGTGCCTACGGAGCACACAGAAGGCGCCCACCTACGCCTCGGGCAGGCCAGGAAAGACATGCACCTGCAGTTCAGCCACGCCGAGCTCCTGCGGCTGGCCCCGGGGTACAGATCCTACCCCAGCAGGCCTGGGACTGCATGACCTCCCCACACACCGGCCGTCCCAGGCCACAGGTGGGGCCTCGTGAGCGGGCTTCCCTCCCGAGGGTTCCCCTTCAGCTTCCTGACTCCTGTCCTCTCTCATTGGCCACTTCACTCACTGGCCTTCTCTGCACGCTGTCTGGCACCTCTCCGTTGGAAAGAAACCCTGCCCGCGTAGCCTGCCCGCCCCGGGGCCCAGCACACTGCTCCATCCTGCTTCCGGAAGCATCCCCTCCATGCTCGTTCTGAGGCCTGGAGCGTGCACGGCCTCGGGGGAGCAGGCTAAGCTTCAGCGCTCCTAAACTTCTGTAGGCTTTGATGGGCGTTTTCCCTCTTTGTGGCATTCAACAGCCATTTCCCTCTGTAAATCGCCAACTTCAGTGAACAGTGTCTTGAGGAAGCCTCTTAATTATCCCTCACGTTCACGCACGCTTTCATTGTTCCGGTCAGTCTCGGAAAAACGACCCTGCCTTGTTCTCCCCATCTGACCCCGCAGCCCCAGTGTCTCCTCCTCTTCCTGGCTTCCTGGAGCCCCCCCGCCCCCAGCTCACTCTTCAGAGAGCCCACGGCATGCTCTGATTATCTCTGCCGTGGCACACACCACCCGCGTACCATCTGCCGTTTATTGCGTCTTCCAGGATATGAGGGTCATGGTCATGGTTAAAAAAAAGTCTGTTTCTCATTCATCTCTTTCTCCACGATGGGTTTATGAGTGCTTGGCATGGAGTTGGAGTCCAGTGAATGTTGGACGAGCGGGAGGGTGATGCTGCCAGAGTAGGTGGATGGTGAGTGCATGGGTGGGTGGGTGAGCATGGGTGGTTGGTGAGAGCATGGGTGGGTGGGTGAGCATGGGTGGGTGGTGATCGTGTGGGTGGGTGGGGACGAAGACCCCGCATTCTGCCCGACACACCTACCCGGACCATGCCGTCTTGGCTCCCGGTGATGACAACGTGGCTTGTGTCCCAGGCGGGCCCCTCCATCACGCAGCAGCAGGTGATGGTCCCCTCGGGGCCCCAGGCCGTGGTGATGCTGGCCAGGGGCTGGCCATTGACGTTCCACAGGGACAAGTGGGCTCCGGCACAGGAGACAATGGTACCCTGCAGGGTGAGAGCGGCCTCCCTCTAAGCTGGGGGCCCTGCCTGCCCGTCCACCATCTGCTCAGCCCCCAACCTTCCATGGAGGTGGCCCAAGACCCTCTAAGACACCCGCTTCTTTCCAGGTCTCTCATAGGTCTGCTGTATTTCTTACACAACTGTGCATGCTTGGTTTTTTTCAGACTGATGGTGTTGGGATCCTGCTTCCCCTGGAAGACGCCCAAGCTCACCCTTGGGCTCCTCCCAGGTCCCTTACTCGAAGGTCCTATACTGGCTGCCCCTGGAGATTCAGCCTGAAGCCCACCCCTGGCTCTGGACCCAGGGCCTGCGCTTGTCTCCCAAAAGGCCTGGGTGTCACTGGGTGGAAGGCAGGGTACAATGGTAGCAGCTGGTTCAGAAACTCGGGCAATGTCTCTCCCCTGCTTCTACTGTCTGGGGACTTGGATCCCCGGGTCATTTCTATTCTGCACACGGTAGAGTTGTGGCTACCACGCAGGCTCACAGACACACCCCAGACACGGATCCTGAGTTATTACACTGCCTTACCGAGACGTCGCTGATGGCGATGGCCGAGATGCCTTCCCGGTGTGCAGGCAGGTGGGCTACGTGGGTGAGGTGGTCCAGGTCCCACAGGATGCAGGTGCAGTCCTGGGAGCCACTCACCAGGAGGCTGAAGGTGACGGAGGCTGCCAGGCACGTGACAGCCTGCGTGTGTCCATATAGGGCCTGGGGGACAGAAGAAGACAGGTGGACTATGAGAGACACCCAATCCAGCTACCTGGGGGACCCCCACCTTCCTGTTTACTGCTGGGCCCCAGTTGGGGAAGGGATGCAGACCGATGTGGGGATGCCAAAGCCTGAGTCTGTGCCAGGTGTGTGTGCTCATGTCCCTGGCTGGCTTCTGGGTTTGTCCACTTCCAGCTGGGGAGGATCTGCAGTTCTATGATAACCCAGCCAGAGCGCAGCAGTCTAACTATGCTTGGAACTCCCCTCATTTGTTCCGAATCCTGAAACAGCACCCAGCACTGCCACCAGGCAGAGGCAGCAGCTGGCAAAGCACGCAGGATCTGACCAACAGCCTCGGCAGCACCATGAGCTCCGGAGAGAGGCAAATTCTCAGGCCCAACCCTAGACCCACGGAACCAGGAAGTCTGGGGCATGGGCCTGCAATCGGGATTTGCATGAGCCCTGCCGGGGACTTTAATGCGTGCCCAAGCATGAAAACCATCACGCTAAGGGAAGCTCAGAAGCACACATGCCCGGCACTCAACAGGGAAGAAGGAGGGGAGGTCACAGCACCATCAGAAAGATGCGACACCTGCATCCCTCATCCGAGTGCCTGGGCTGCATCTTTCCTCTGACTCCTGCTTCCTCTCCTGCAGAGCCTGCTGATGGATTCAGTACCTGGATCCCAGCCGCCCACGTGGGAGCCCTGGAGCGAGCTCCTGGCTGTGCCTCCAGCCCTGGCTACAGCAGGCATCTGGGGGCAGTGGACCAGCACACAGCAGAGCCCTCTCCTTGTGTGGGTCTCTCTGCCGCTCAAATACATACACAAAATTGAACAAAAATATGCTTCGCGCTATACGGATCTGGGTCACGTCCAGTAGGTGACTAAGGGTGCCCGTGACCCTCAGGTTTGACCTGAAGGATGGGCATTGGTGTGCCCAGTTCTGGCCCACGGCCATGCTCCCCACAGGCACACCGGCATCCCCCACCCACCACTGCGGGCAAAGGTGTGGGTGCCAGGGACACCTGATAGAAGGGCCCCTGTGCCCAGCTTCACTCTCCTTCTGGGCTTCCTGGCTCACCATGTCCCACTATCCTGACCTGCTCCTCTGTGCCCAGCCCCCAGCAGCCACCGGACCTGATTCTGAACTAGAAACTTCCACCTGGATGCCAAAATAAACCTTTCCTTTCCCAAGAAGCTCCTCCTGGGTGTTTTCATTACAGTAATGAAAAGCTAATACACATACCCAACCGAAGTAGCAAAAAAAAAATTAAATGAAAATAATTCCCCATGCTGGTTACACTGTTGTGAGACGCTTTTTTTTAAAGATTTATTTATTTATTGAAAGGCAGAATGACAAAGAGAAAGGGACACACACACACACACACACACACGGACCCATCTGCTGGTTCGCTCCCCATATGTCTTCAACAGTCAGGGCTGGGCCAGGCTGAAGCCAGGAGGCAGGAGGTTCTTCCAGGTCTCCCATGTGAGTGCAGAGGCCCAAGCACTTGGACCCACACCTGCTGCCTTCTCAGGCACCTTAACAGGACGCTGGATTGGAAGTGGAGCAGCTGGTGGCTGGGACTCTAACTGTTGGGAAGCTACGAACTAGCCTATGTGTGTGTGAGACGGGCCTGAAGAAAACAACACGTGCTTTGGAAGCCCCAGCAGCCCAGCACTGTGCACTTCCAAGTCCTGCTCAGTCCCTGATCACCTCCCAGGTGGTCCCAGCCCTTCCCCCAGGAGAATTCTCTCTCCTCAGGACCAAATGGGTGACCTGACCTGATACCACGGGGCAACAGAACCTTCACAGACGCCCTAAGAGAAGCCCCTCCGCTCTGCCCAGTGCCAGCAAACCTGGGGAGGAACTTGCTAATTTTCACCCAACAAACCCTTTGGCCAGGGCTCCCCATCCTTTGTCCTGGAGGAGGGTGGGGAGGTAAAGGGACCCCCTTAAAAACCAGGAGCCTAAACACAGACTGCACTCAGGTCTCTGCTCTCTGCCGAGCCGTCCGCCTGGCCTGCCCAGGTGTAGTCTCTCCACTCAAGCATGTAGCCTCGCTCCCTCCAAGTCCAAATGTCCGGGCACTGTCTCCCTGGCCCTTCCATTCAGACAGAAGCCCTGTCCTCTATAAAACCCTATCACTTCGCTCTCTGTCTCACGCCCGAATTCTTTCTTGCGTGAAGACAAGGACCTACATTTTTCTCCGGTGACATAACCAGTGTTCCGACAGGGGAAGTCAGCATCACCCGTGGTGGCTGAGCCCACTGAGCCACGCCACTGGCCCCAGAGAGGGGCTCTCTTAGTTAATTGTCGGTGGCATTTGGTAAGTGCAGTGGAGGATGGCCCAGGTGCTTGGACCCTGCACCTGCATGGGAGACCAGGAAGAAGCACCTGGCTCCTGGCTTCGGATCGGCACAGCATGCCAACCATGGCGGCCATTTAGGGGGTGAACCAACGGAAAAAGGAAGACCTCTCTCTCTCTCTGTCTCTCTCTCTCACTGTCTAACTCTGCCTGTCAAAAAAAATTGTTGGTGGCATTGTAAAGCCACAAGACCATATTAGAAGGCAGTATGTTGTGGGATTCAGAAATTCTACTCAAAATGCATCCTAAGGAGACAAACACACAGCTCGCAAGCAAACAGTGCTTTGTATGTCTTCAGAAGCACTATCTAACCACAGTGAAAGCTTGGGAACAGCTTAGTTGGTTTTACGGGGAGAGGTCATCAAACTGGGGTGCACAGATACAGCAAAGCAATTGGAGATGGAATGTCATAGAAATAGAATAATATGGAACCATTGTAATGTGAATGATAGAGACTGTGGAAAACTCCAAACAATTCCATAGGTTGGGAGAAAACAGAATAAAAATATCTACACGAAGATCTGGAAGGCATCAGGATGGCAGCCTACAGAAAGGAGAACTTTTGCAAGGTGTGTACAGACTTGTACACAGACTTTGTACACAGCTACTGTGTACAGGAGCTGGCATTGTAGTGCTGCCACTCATGACGCTGGTATCCCATAAGGGAGTGCCGGTTTGAGTCCCAGCTGCGCCACTTGGGATCCAGCTCCAGGCTAACATGCCGGGACAGGCCGTGGAAAATGGCCCAAGTGCCTGGGCCCCTGCCAGCCACGTCGGTGATGCAGATGGAGCTCCTGGTGTCCGGTGTCAGCCTGGCCCAGCCCTGGCTGTTGAGGCTGCTTGGAAAGTGAACCAGCCGATGGGCAATCTCTAGATAGATAGATGATCGGTAGACACATAGATACATAGACACATAGATACACAGATGACAGATAGATCAATCCTGCTTCTGAAACCACTCCATGCGGTCAGGGGTGTCAGGGGTGGAGCCCTTGGCAGAGCCAGGTGGTTGGGACGACCCCCAAGCCACCATCAGGATTGACAGGTGTGCCCAGCAAAGCACAGCACACAGGGCTCCCTGTTCCTTTGTCTCCCGACATGCAGAGGACAAGTTTCATTTCTCTGGTGCCAGTACTGGGGCTTTCACAGACACCCGCACTGCCCAGTGGGGATCGAGCACAGTGGATGGGCCATTGGGCTAGAGCCCCAAGCTGGCTCCCGCATCAGGCTGGGATTGCCTGTGGTCCCCCGGGGGTAAGTCACAAATAGCATGAGTGACACCTGGGGTGCGGGGTTGGGGGAAGGGGCTCTGTCTTGCATTTCCAGTCTCTTCTCTTAGAAACCCAGCCCCCCCCCCCCCCATAACAGCAGCTGGTGGGAAGGAACCAGGAAATCTGGGAACCAGGGTGAGCTCCGTTCTCTCCCGCCAGGAGCACCTCCCTTCTGAAATGGTTTTGCATCTTAGGCGTCTGTGACCTTGGCCGAGCTACGTGAGCTTGCTTGTACCTCGGGGTGTTTTCCAACATTAAAGTGGAGATGATGCTGAGGGTACCCACTTTACAGGGCTACCCAGAAAGCATAAGGAAGCAATCCCTGTTCAGGGGCTTGGCACCGTGGCCAGCTCCCGGCAAGTGCTCATGTGGTATTTATTATCTGGGGCAAGACACAGATTTCCCTGGCTGGAGGCTGCTGCATGTGGCCTGGCACACTGAGGTCTCTGTGTCCTCAGCAGCCCCACCCACGGGAATGGAGTGGCGGCCACTCTCTGTGTCTCACTACACTCAGGCACCACCCCTGCCGGACGAGCTGTCCCTGGGTGATGCTGTGCACTTGCCCGAGGCGTGGAGTGCAGGGGCTCCTACCTGCCTGAGCTGCAGGCCTCTGGGGCGGCCCTTGACCATGCTGAGCTCCCACACACACACCACGGCGCTGGCCCCCGAGGTGACGATCATCGTGGGGGAGGGGCACAGGGCACACAGACAGCGGCCCCAGTCGGCCAGGTTCTCAAAGGTCATCAGGATCTGCGGGACAAAGAGAGGTGGGTGACGGTGTAGGGCAGGCAGGGGCCGGGGGCCCACAGCAGAGCCACAAGGGCCGGGAGCAGGTGTGTCGGGGTGCCTTGGGAACTGAGGACATCACATGTTCAGAAGCCAGGCCCTGGTGACAAAATCTAAGTCACCCCAGGCCTGTCCCCAAGGAGCAGCTTCTGGTCCAGCAGGTGGGGAAGAGACAGGTGAGCAGGCACAGACACACGCACGAGCACCAGGAGGCGGTGGCTCATCTGGGGCCATCAGGACGGTTCTCAGGATGGGGACATCTGGGGTCGGTTTCCATGGCTACACCATGAAGCCTGTGGGACTCGGTGAGGGATGGAGGGGCGGGGTTTGTTGGATAGGACGGGGTGGGGTAGGTAGGGCACACAGGTGCAATGGCAGCTGTGGAGAAGGCTGAGACAACTGGATGGGCTGAATGGGGGCTGGAGGGCACTGAAGCCGGCAGCCATATTCCCTGAGCCTGAAGCGTGACTCCCAGAGGCTCCCTCCAAGACTGGGGGGCCCAGGCGGCCATGCCACCAGCCAGACAGGGTACCCTGGCCCCCGCCTGAGAGCTCAGCTCCTTCGAGTGTGGCTTTGCGGTCTGGCCCAGCAGGTGCACAGCCCGAGGGAGGCTGCGGGCATGGGCGGCTGTCCCTGCTCAGGGACACCTGGGACGCCAGCCTGTGGCCGCTCACCTTGTCAGAGCCATAGCTTCCCAGGCAGCAGCTGAAGTCGTCAAAGCCCCAGCTGAGGGTCCGGTTCCAGAGCGGGGGCAGCAGCACCTTGTTCTTCTCTACAGCCAGGACGGTCTTCTCGGTGGGCACGATGTGGCCGATGGCCCCTTTGGGGGACTCCGAGCCTAGGGAGAAGAGGTACATATCTACCCCCCAGGGTGTGGGGCGCAGCTTAGGCAGCCTGGCACTGCACCTGTGCCAGGGGCCGCTGTCTGGGGCCCCTCTCCTCTGACCCGTGTCAGGCATGCAGCTTCAGTGGTGACGCCTGGGAGGAGGGGCCGAGGTGGTCTGTTGGGGCATATGGCACGCAGCCATCTGGGGGCTCCCCGGGCCATGTGCCAAGGCTCCTGGCTTCACTGTGGTGAGTGACCTTGGCCCCAGCTGGAATACAGCTCGGAGCATGGGACTGGGGCTGACCACAAGGTCCTCCAAGCCTGGGTGTCCCGGGGCAGTCGTTGGTGGAGATGACGACCCCCACCTCGGTGCATGCTGCCTGGCACAGTGTGGGGCTGGGAATGCAGCAGCAAAGGCTGCCGGGACCATGCACCCTGCCTGCACCACACTGCCCCAGGCCAGCCGCTCCCTGCCTGCCCTACGCTGGGGCACGTGGCAGAACCACCCCATTTCTGAGCCTGGGCTGTCTGGCCCAGTGCACAAACACTGCACACCCTGGTGCAGGCCTGACTGAGTGCCAAGGACATGGAGGCTGCAACCCTCCCTTGGCAAACCCTCATCTCTGCAGGAGTCATGTGTATGTGTGTGTGTGTGTGTGTGTGCAGAGATGTGTCTACACGTGTGTGTGTGTGTGTGCAGAGAGATGTGTCTACATGTGTGTGTGTACAGAGATGTGTCTACATGTGTGTGTGCAGAGAGAGATGTGTCTACGTGTGTATGTGTGTGTGTGTGTGCAGAGATGTGTCTACATGTGTGTGTGTGCAGAGATGTGTCTACACGTGTGTGTGTGCAGACAGAGATGTGTCTATACGTGTGTGTGTGTGTGTGTGCAGAGAGAGATGTGTCTACACGTGTGTGTGTGTGTGTGTGTGTGTGTGCAGACAGATGCATGACAGCTGTGCAGGTCAGAAGCGGTGGGCCTGGACCCTTCCAGAATGGAGACCCGTCCCCCACCGGTGTTCACTGTGCCATTCAAAGCCAAGACCCGGAGAGAGTTTTGCCTGCGTCTGCTCCCCTGGGACCCCGACGTCACTGAAGGACCACCCCCGCCCCTGGGCCAGGACACCCAGCCACACAGGGCCACCTGCTCACCTTTGACAGTGACCTGGGAAGGCCGCAGTGACTGCAGGTTGCAGAGCAGGGGCTGGGGGTGGCCGGGCAGACTCGTGGGCATGGCTGCGTCCTTTCCTGGCGAAGCCTTCCCGGAGGCGCTCCTGGCTGGGTGAGGTTTTGTAAAGAGCTGGAGAGGCAAGGGGACAGGCGCATGTCACACAGGTCACCAGGGCACAGCTGTCCAGAGCAGGGGAGCTCCCCACACACGCCATAGCGGCAGCCTCACAGCTGGTCTCTAGAGCTGGACGCATCAGGAGCCAGGAGCTTCCTCTGGGTCTCCCATGTGGGTGCAGGGCCCAAGCACTTGGGCCATCCTCCACTGCCTTCCCGGGCCATAGCAGAGAGCTGGACTGGAAGAGGAGCGACCGGGACTAGAACCCAGCGCCCATATGGGATGCCGGCACCGCAGGCGGAGGATTAACCAAGGGAGCCACGATGCCGGGTCCTCTTCTTCCTTCCTTTAAAAGCTGCCCAGATGCATCAACCCAGAATTGCTCAGTAGCATTCACTCACGTAGCCCGAAGGGCACAGGTGAACCCTGGCAGCGGCTCCTCTTGTTCTTACTTTACCCCCATCCCCAGATCTCTGCCATCTAAATGCCGCCAATGCCAAACGTCGTGCAGAATGGGACAGAACACTCAGCCCGAGGCTGAGCCGCCTGGCTGAGTCCTGGTTGCCGGGGCCAGAGGGTGCGGCTGTGACCAGCTCCAGCGGGCAGCTGTGGGGAGCGCTCTCCGGCCTCTGTGCAATGCCAGCACTTCCACACAGAAACCCCCACTGGGAGCTATGCTGGAGGCAGCCTGGGTGGCAGCTGGCCCTGGCTGGGCACAGGAGCAGGGGGCAGGACCAGCTCAGTCTGATGGGCAGCTGGAGGGCGGGCTCAGTTACAGGCCCTCATCAAATGCTAGCCCACCTAGTCAGGCTGGGTGGGTGATCAATCCAAGTAGAGATCAGAACCATGGGTTTTCCACAAGCATGTTTCCTAACACATGATCTTCACTGAGGACTGACAGGGTCCACAGGCTGGGTCCCTGCAGCAGCTCCCCCCGGCACAGCCCCTGCAGGGAACCAGTTACCTCTCTGATCACCTTAATGTCGGCTTCAGACTGGCGCCACGTGCCAACTCACACTCTGATGATAACCCAGAAATCATTTTTAAAATCTCACATGACAGGCTGGCGCAGTGGCACAGTGCAGGCCTGCAGTGCCGGCTTCTCATACGGACGCCAGTTTGAGTCCCGGCTGCTCCACTTCCGATCCAGCTCTCTGCTACGGCCTGGGAAATCAGTGGAAGACGGCCCAAGTCCTTGGGCCCTTGCAACCACGTGGGAGACCCAGAAGAAGCTCCTGGCTCCTGGCTTCTGATAGGCCCAGCTCCGGCTATTGTAGCCGTTTGGGGAGTGATCCAGCAGATGGAAGACCTCTGTCTCTCCCTCTCTCTGTGACTCTGCCTCTCAGATAAATTAAATCTCCCGTGACATATCGCCAAGTGAAACTCCCCCATGCCATGGATGTTCTGTGCACATCAGAGGGTGGTGGCTGCAGCCTTAAATTATGATTGTTTTATTTGCATATTACATATCTTTTTAAATTCAAGAAATTGAACCATTAAGCTCCTAAGCTTCTTTCCTGAACTTATCGCCTGTGGGTGTGCCATCCGATTTCCAAGTCACCGTTGCTATGGGTTGCGTGGGATAGGGTTCTCAAACTCACAGACAGCTAAAAGCTAAATCCCAAAGCTATTAGGTTGATAGTACTAAGACTGTGGAAACTTAGTTCAATTATGGTGTTTGGGGTGTGGTCCCTTAGGAGGTATTAGATTATACACGTGGGGCCTTTCTCTCTCTCTCTCTCTCTGGCTTCCATACCCTCCGCCATTGCCACCTGCCACCCTCATGGTGGCAGCGATGGGCTGCCTGCTTTTGTACTGGGTACCGCCAAACCCAGGGGCTAAAACAGACCCGGGTCTTCCCTGAGTACCTGTCTTAGGTGTTCACAGAGCTGACCCACACAGGCCCCGTGCCCTCTCGCGCTGCTCTCACCTGGGAGCTGAGCCAACCCCAGCAGGTCGGAGGAGGCCACGCAGCAGAGAGCTTGTGAGCGCTGTGCGCCGCCTGCAGGAAGATCCCATTCGGCCCTTGCGGGCCCTCATGGGGAAGGCTGTTCCCCGAGACCAGCCTAGAATTACTCGGCTGGGTTTGCCACTCACATCCCAGTGTGGCAGCTCGCTGCCCGGTGGGCACCCTGGTCCACAGGATCATGTGTCTTGACCCGAGATGGCTGGGGCCAGGATTAAAATGTCTCCACCCATGGCCACAATCTGGAGATCAACAGGTCAGTTAAACAAGCACCTGAGGGGCAGGCACTGTGGCACAGTGGGTAAAGCCGCTGCCTGTAGTGCCCGCATCCCATACAGGGGCCGGTTTGAGTCCCGGCTGCTCCACTTCCCATCCAGCTCTCTGCTATGGCCTGGGAAAGCAGTAGAAGATGGCCCAAGTCCATGGGCCCCTGCACCCACGTGGGAGACCTGGAAGAAGCTCCTGGTTCCTGGCTCCAGGTCGGCCCAGCTCTAGCCATTGTGGCCAACTGGGGAGTGAACCAGTGGATGGAAGACTCTCTCTCTGCCTCTCCTCTCTCTGTATAACTCTTTCAAATAAATAAAATCTTAAAAAAAATAAGCACCTGTCTCTCCTGCACCCTTTGCAACAGTCTGCTGACCTGGATGCACAGCATGGTGCTGACAGGGGAGGGGAGAAGCCCCTGCGATTGGACCAGGGCCCAGCAGGGGCAGGCAGAAGAGCCTGGTGGCAACCCAGCGTAGCCCTCTGACCTGCCTGGAGAGAACCGGGATTCTACTGTGCTGCCTGCTAATGGTGCAATCCCAGGGTGATGAGAGTGACCACAGCAATACTGGGCGTATTGGGTGTTGTCACATTCCAGGCCCTGTCCAACACTTGCTGCGTCTGCATCCATCACCCAGCACAGCCCCGTGGAGTAGACACACGTGCGTTATCTCAGCATCACGGGGGAGCGGAGCCTTCACCGTTGGCATTAATGGATGTCACCATCTCCACCAACATTGGGGTTGGGGGGTCACTGCAGCTTAATCCCTGATGGTGATGGCACAGGACGATGGCCGGGGCCATCTTGCCCCTCCAGTTCTCCCCCTCGGTGGTGCTGTCCTAGGACAGGTGGTACCCTCACCGTCTCCCAGGCTCACGCTTCTGAGAAAGCAAGACACGCGAGCAAGACACGTACCTGTTTGGGCACCTGTCCGAAGTTGCTGACAAAGCCCAGGATGGTGCTCCTGATCAGGGGGTCCCGGATGCTGCCCAGGTCCACCCGGTCACCGTAGAAGTAGGGGTGGAAAGTATTTACGGCTTCCACAGCAGCCGGTCCCTGCTGCTTGTACCCGAAAATGAGGTCTATCCAGTGGTGCAGATTGGCACTGACAAAGTCGCTCTCCAAGGCCTGGAACCGAAACCCGCAAAGCGTGAACGCACGAGTGAGGATCGTGCACCCTCCCCACAGCCTGGGCGGTGCTGGCTCTGCGCTGGAGAGACAATTACAGCCCACTGGACCTGCTGAGGACACAGAGGACCAAAGAGTCAGCTCCCCGAGGTGGCAAACTGGACCTGACCCTTCCCAGTCCCCCTGTCTAATCCGTATCATAAAGCAACCAGGCTGGTCAGAGTGTTCACAGGCCCAGGTCTGGGAAAGACATCTCAAGAGATGAGACCGGACTGCAAGGAGAGTCTTAGGGTCATGCTGAGACAGGACCCAGGAGATGGGGAGAGCCGATTCTGACCAGACACGTGGAGAAGCCCCGGAAGTGCCCCGCGGCTGGGACCGGAAGCCTCCTTGGAGGCGGGGAGGATGCAGAGCGCGCAGCAGGGTCTTGGGTGACTCACCTGCCTGTGCAGGCTGATGAACTTGCGGGGGTCCCCGTCCGCCCAGGGAGGCAGGTGCACGTCCCCCAGCGCCGTCCCGTCCTGCATGCAGCCTGGGAGTGGGGAGAGAGGCAGCAGGCCTTTGGGTTAAGCGGGAGCCCACTCTGCATGATGTGAAACCGGTGCTGTGCGGGGGTCAGGGCGTGAGCCGGGCCCCATGCAGCCTCGCTGCTTCCCGCCTCCTCGGTCTGGAATGTTCTTCCTCTTCTTGGTCCCCAAGCCTCGTCTCTGGCTTCACACACGTTTGCAGCAGAGGCTGCTCAGGTGCACACAGTGGCCAGAGGACCTGCCCCCAGGGCCTCCTGACTGCTTCCTCCCTTTCTCCATAGTGACAAGAAGGCGGGACTCAGTCTGGGCTGGGGATTGGGGCTCAGCAAGGAAGAGGAGCCAGCACCCAGGACCCTCCCCAGAGTCCAGGTTAACCCTACTGCGGGGTGTGCAGAAGGGCAGGACTCGCCCAAGGGCAGGACCTAGTGGGGCAGAGCCAGGCCCAGGCTTCCAGCAAGGGTTCCTGCTTCCCAGCCACCACCCGGCTGCAGCCTGGGGCCCAGCGTTCTTTCCCGGAAGCCATCTTGGCATCCGGGTACTGCCACCTAGTGGCGGCCCCATGCCCACCACACCGGGGCCTCAGCACAGATAGGGATGCAGGCAGGAAAGAGTCCTGGGCTCCCCCATGCCCCCCACCCTGTCCCCCAACCTCCCGGCCTCCCCTCTGCCACCCCGGCCCAGCCTGCCTCCACCCACCGAACTCTACCGCGTTGTAGTTGGTCAGGAACTCGGGCAGGTAGAAGAACTCGGGTGTCAGCTCCCTGACGTCACTCATGTTCTCTCTGGAGGCGGACTCCCACGCATTCTTCATGCTGTGGAACATTCTGTCCGCCACGTCGAAGCTTCCGCCCTGCCGGGAGACGGGGCCGGCGTGGTCAGCCACGTGCACTGGGCCCTCCGGCTGCCCAGGCCCTGTGCGGTTCAGGTGTTAGGACTCCATGCTCCCTCGCCCTCCACACACTCACACATCAGCTTCTTCACGCATTTATTCAACATCCATCACAGAAATCTGAGATACGAGCAGAGTCGGGTCAGTCACGGGACCATGGGGCCTGCTCTAAGCCAGGAGCTTAGCACGCAAGGCAGCAGCTAGAGGGACTCTCTCATAGCTCTGAAGGTGCTCAGGGGAGGACCCCATACAGAATACAAAGAGCCCTGGTAGAGGACCAGGAGGTGGATCACAGCCAGGCCTTCTCCCCGGAAGTCCCCAGAACCTTCCTGGAGAATCTAAGCCCAGAAGTGAGTCAGAAAGCGACAGCAGCGTGATCCGAGCAGACAGCAAGAGCAAAGCCTTGGCAAGAAGCCGAGGTGGCGGTCGGGGGGAAGAGCTGGTTAGGTCAGGGCCCTGGTGACACCCAACACAGAGCGTGTGGTGTTCAGTGGGCAGGATGGAGGGCCAGCATGGTGGCCTTGGCCTTGTCTGGACAGAACAGGCCTGAGGCTGGGGGGAACACCAGGTTCAAGGGGTGAGAAGCTGGCACCTGCAGGCCAGGATGTGCACCTGCTAAGTGCAGTCAGGGTTCCAAGGCCCCTTTGCTGCACGTGACCTGCTGTAGCCCAAGCTTGACACTTGGGGTCGGGCCAGGAAAGACTCAAGACAAATTCCTTCCACGAATGCCTTGGTTTTCCTCTCGGCTGCACAGGCAAACCTCCCAGGGGACACCATCCTGCCACTGGGTGGTCTTGGGGCTTAGGAGGGAGCAGAGGGGAGCCTCAGACCAGGTCTTGGTTGGAGGCAGAGGGGCTTCAGAAGAGAGCTTCTGAACTTGGGCCTTGGGTCTGTGTAAGTTTAGGGACACCCAGGGAACATGCTCTCCCGGGGGACTCGATCATTCTGGGCAGGCATCAAGGCGGGGCCTTGTCTAAGGGAACTTGTCTTCTTTTGGCCGATTTCTGCAGGGCGCATGTGCAGCCTTGGCATGGAAGGGCAGAACCCTCTGCCCCCAGCAGCACCCTGTACTTCTCAGGAGGGAGAAGTCCCTTGGCATTGACCTCAGGCTGCTTCAGGGCAGGTGCAGGGGATGAAGGCTGAGGAAGGGCAGGGGCCGTCGTGGCCTGTCTCTTCCATGTCAGGTGCTTTACAGAATCACAGGTGACGGCTCAGTCCTCCCAGCGGGTGCTCTGGCACAGGGATTCCCATTTTTGCAGACCGGAAAACCGAGGCTCTCAAAGCGTATTGATTTTCCCCAAGTTAGCAAAGCTGGGGTTAAAGCCATGGATGCAACTCCAAAGGGTCCACTTTGCTTCTGGCCAGTTTCCTGGGCCGATCCTTAGACCTGGGGCCAACGTGATCTACTGTGCATTGGCCAAGGAGGGGGGCCTCAGTCCTTCTTGAAAGGGGAGACGCTGCCATGCACTGAGGCCAGCCATCCCTGGGCGTTCTAGTGGGCGTCGCTTGGCTGTGAGGCTCCATCGAGACCCCTGGGTTACTCTCTGCCTAGCGGTAGGGTCATCCAGAGGCCCAGCTTCCTAAGGGAGGTCTCAACCAGACCCAGCACACGGGCTTTCTCCTGGCGGCCACTTTGCTCTCGGCTGAAATGAGGGGTTGGCGCCCACCATCGGATTGAAATTGTACTAAAACAGATGGAGAGAGGGAGGGTTCTACACAGGTCTGCGGGGACCGAGTCACTCATTAGAATGCACCCAGAGCCGTGGGTATTTAATCTGCAGCTCCAGGCTTCCATCCCTAGCAGACTGATGTCTTCTCAGCCTCCCGTTCTCCTTGTGTAGCTTTTATGAATGCTGATGGTAATCTCTTGAGAAGCAATATGATTTGGTAATAAAAAGATTACCTGTATTAAATAAAAATAATATATACATACGAAATGCTGTTAGTGCTACAAATCTGGTTAAAGATATTACCACGAAGAAAAATGTTATTTTTTTCACAGCTGTCTAATGCATTTTAGCAAAAGTAATATCTTTAAAACTTAAGCCTGTATTATTTATAAAGGAAGCAATAACTGATTTTCCTATTTCTCATATTAATAAATGTATTTGCATACATTTGTTTCAAAATTAATGGGTTTTCTCACTTCTGCAATTCCAAAGCAAACAACAAATTCCCTAGAAGTGGAGGTGTTCAGTCACTTGTATTGTAAATCCGTGGTTTGGCATAAACTCTGGTGGCTGCCAGCAGCGAGTCACTGCCAGGACTGGATTCTCGGGGAAGGAAGGAAAAAAGGAAGTGAGGGCAAAAGAAAGGGAAGAGAGGGTGAGAAGGAGAGCCCCCCAGAAGCCCAGTGGGATCTCCAGCGCCTGTGTAAGACATGTCCCAAGCAAACGAGCAGGAACAGCAAAATGAAGTCTAGAGGCTGCTAGGAAATGAAACGCTCAGAGAGCATTACTGGACCGAGATCCGCTCTCATTCCCTTCTGCAGGACCTCCTCAGTGTCAGGAGTAAGGAACCCTGGAAGTGGGCACTGAGCCCAGTGGCTGACACGCCCAGGTCCCACAGTGGAGTACTTGGCCTTGAGCCCCATCCCTGGCTCCTGGCTCCAGCTTCCCACCAAAGCAGAGTCCGGGAGACAGCAGTGGGGGATTGAGTTGTTGGGTTCCGGCCACTCACACTGGAGACCTGGGCTGAGTTCACAGCTCCTGGCTTTGAACCCCGCTGGGAAGCCACTGGGCAGCTGAGGAAGGAGTGACCCAGCAAATGGGAGCTCTGTCTGTCTATCTGTTTCTCTCAACATAATAAATCCCATGAGTGTCCGAATAAGTCGCAAACAATAACGTGGAGAGGATGACGGCTCCCTTCCTGTGGGACAATCATGCCAGAAGATAGCTGACGACATGAAACCAAGTCAGCAGGTTGCAAAAGCCTAGAGAATTCTGAGGCAGGAGGGCGGGGAAGTCTAAATGATCACAGAGGGCAATGGAAAGTCAGGCACCACCAGGCAGTTCTGGGGCAACAAGGAAGCAAAGGGGCAGGCATGTACACATGGGACACAGCTGGACTGGACATCCTGCTGTGGCAGAAGCATGCCAGGCCCTACTCCCTACTCTGTGAAGCTAAAAGCCTGGTATTGGCTGTCCACCTGTCCAGCGGCCTGATCAGTCTCTCTGTCCATCAGGCGGGGCTGACGCCATTGGCAAGGACGTGACCCTTCACATACAGTGGAAGCCACCAAGTCTGCACTGCCACAGGAAAGCCACTGCCTGCGACACCGGCACTGCCTATGGGCAGCGGCTGCTCCACTTATCCAGCTCCCTGCTAATGCGCCTGGGAAAAGCAGTGGAGGATGGCCCAAATCTCTGGCCCCTGTAGGAGACCCAGGTAAAACTCTTGGCTCCTGGCTCTGGCCTGGCCCAGTGCTGGCTGTTGCGGCCATCTGGGGAGTGAACCAGCAGGTGGAATCTTTGTTTAAAACATAAATAAACTTCCACTGCCTGTAGGAGGAGGCACAGCAGGCACGAATGGAGCACCAGGAACAGCCACCCACTCAGTAAGGGTCATTGTGAAGGACGAGGAAGCCGAGGCTCAGCTAGTCAGTGTTACCGATTAGAAAGTTCCGGGGCCGGCGCCGTGGCTCAACAGGCTAATCCTCCGCCTTGTGGCGCTGGCACACAGGGTTCTAGTCCCGATCGGGGCACTGGATTCTGTCCCGGTTGCCCCTCTTCCAGGCCAGCTCTCTGCTGTGGCCCAGGAGTGCAGTGGAGGATGGCCCAAGTGCTTGGGCCCTGCACCCCATGGGAGACCAGGAGAAGCACCTGGCTCCTGCCATCGGATCAGCGGGGTGCGCCGGCCGTGGCAGCCATTGGAGGGTGAACCAACTGCAAAAGGAAGACCTTTCTCTCTGTCTCTCTCTCACTGTCCTTTCTGCCTGTCAAAAAAAAAAAAATTTAAAAAAAAAGAAAAAGAAAGTTCCGGAACCAGGCCAGTCGGATTCCATCACACATGCCTTTCCTACTCCTCACCGAGTCTGTATAATAATTGCACGGGGTTGGAGACGTCGCAGGCCCTGTGAGCCACCTGCTGTCGCCATCGGACAGGAGGCTGGACAAGGCCAGCTCAGCACGTGGGTTGCAGGAAGTGTTGAGTGCTGGGAGGTGACCTCCTGGCCTCAGAAGCCAGTGTTGTGCCACGGCCGTGAGCCAAGACGCCGTGATGTGGGCACAGGCCAGGTAAGCCCACTCCTCCCTCGCCTCCCACAGTGCACGCATCATGCCCTGACCCCCTGCCATGGCGCTTTCCGGGGGCTTCCAGGCACACAGCCAGAAGCCAGGGTTCTCCACTCTGTCTGCAAGTAGCATCCCTCTTGCACAAAACCCCACCAACTCGCGTCAGGTGGTTGCGGAGACTCCGCCCCACTGCTGCGAATGGCCGACTTCACATGGGCTGCGACTTAATTAACACAGCGCTTTATTTCCGTGGCTCATTAAATGCAGCAGTCGCTGCTGCCGCTGGTACGTCCTTGTGGGGGCCCCTACCAGGCTGGAGCTGGTCTCAGTTGTCTGAGAGCAACTGGTGCTCATAACTGGTGCTTGGGCCAGACCCCCCGCAGAGACACCACCTGCCAGTGTCTCAACTCCCCGGATGCTCACGGACCCGGCTCTAGGCAAGAAGACGCCCATGATGTCAGAGCATTCTGGGGCTGCCACTGTGGGACAGCAGCCCCCGGGCGTGCAGACAGGAGCTCACACCCTCCGAGGAGTGGGCACACAGCTGGCATGTGCCACCTGTTCCAAGTGCCTCCAAAGGTTCGTGGAACATGGACATGAAAAAGGAGAATTATTTTGAAATTCATTCCTGTTTCTTCCTAATATGGATTCTGTACCAACTTTTGGAAGTACTCTCGGACATATGCCGTATTTGAGGGACTGTAGAGCATCCATCATTGTGATGACAGGTTTGGGGCCGGAAAGCCAGCCAACACAGCAGAGAGGAGAGTAATGCATCCCGAGATCAGCTCTCTGATGCCCAGGACAGAGTGTGCAGCACCGTGATTCTTAGGCTATGGGTAGGAACCCCCATGCTGTTCTCAACTCTGCACAGCACATGGGGTGCAGTGTCGCCTGAAAAACCCCTGAGACTGCTTCTTCGTGGCCCCACAGACACACAGCATGCAACAGTCATTCCATCCTGGGTGCAGCAAGTATGGGGGATCCAGGCTGCCTCCACACGCCACAGCACCGCTGACTGCCTATGGTCCCCTTGCACATGCGTGGACCCGCGTGTGACACTGCACAAGGGACCCTGCACTGCTCCACTTGCAACCTTGAACGTGGCGTGTGTCTCTCCTGAATTCCGCCTCACCCCTAGGTGACCTCTGTAGACCCCACCTGAGCCTGGGGTCCCCAGAGCTGGAGCCCACATGCATGTCCAGTGTCATTTCCAGCGGCAGCACAGACCAGCGACATAACCCCCCAGAGGCTTGGGAGACTGAGGTTCACCCCCGCGCCTGCGAGGGACCTTTGAGCTAATGTTGCACGATGGCACACACGACAGTGCTCACAGCACCATTATTCCCGGGGGTGGGGGTGAGCAAAAGCGGAAGCACCCTAGCACCCGGGATGGAGGGATGCAGAAACACGTGTGGTAGAGGCATAACCACGGACAGCCCTTAGCCTCGGGAAACTCTGACATAAACTACAGCCTGGATGAACCTTGGCGACATCCTGCTAAGTGCAAGAAGCCAGGCCCAAGATGGCTGTAGATTAAATGATCCCGTTTCTGAGTCGTAGTCTAGTCTAGTGCACAGAGACGGGCAGGCACGTGGGCTGGCAGCCAAGACGCTGGTGACGCCCCCGTCCGCCGCATCAGAGGGCCTGGGTTTCGTATCCAGTTCCATGTCTGACTCTGGTTTCCTGCTAATGCAGACCAGGTAAGGCAGGAGTGATGACGGCATTCGCACCACGTACCTGGGAGACCTCGATGGTGTTCCCAGAGCCTGGCTCAGCCCTGGCCAGGGCCGCTTGAGAGCATTTGGGGAGTGAAGCAGTGGATGGGCGAGTTCTGTCTGTCTCTCATTCTCTCCTCTCTTGCCTCCCCTCAAGGCATTTGACTTCCTCGCTTTAAAAATTCAATAACAGGAAGCAGAATGGTGGCTGCTGGGGCCGGCGGAGGAGTGATGGGAGAGCCGGTGTTGGCTGGGTGCAGAGATCCAGTTTGGGGACACGAAAATGTCCTGTGATGGTTGCACGGTGCTGTGACTGTATTTAATGCCACCAAACGGTATACTTTCTGCTCTGCGTATTTCATTACGCGAGTTTCAAGTGCTACGTGCAGGGGGCCCTGGGACAAGGCAGGCACACAGTGGGCGATCTGGTGGCTTGCTGGGAGCGTGTGCCATCACGGCAAGGCCTTCCAAGGTGACTGTCTTGCCAACAAGGACGTTGGGGCCCAGAGAAAGAAAATGATTTGCTGTACGTCAGATACAGTAGCACTGTGGACGCGATTCCCAGAAGCCCGGCCTTGGCACACAAATGTTCCAGCTCCGGCTTGTTTGTGGCAACAAGTGCGAGGGGCAGTGTCCACTCCACACTGAGTGGACAGCGTGCCCTTACTGATGCTTCGGCTGCCCTGCGGCCTCCCACCCCCACCCCCAGCACAGTCCCACCAAGGCTGCTGAGACTCTGGGGTGGGCTCTTTTCCTTGGTACCACAGCAGGACGAGGGAGGGTCCCTTGAGAAGAACTGGGCCTGTCCCTGGGAGGTAGGCGGCATGGAAGAAAGAGCCAGAGTTCTAGAAGATGCCAGAATGTTCTTAAGGAAATCTGCAGAGGAGTTTTAGGACCCCCAAAGGGAACCAGGTACTTTCTTCCCACCCTGTGCTCATTCCACTGAGAGCTGGAATTCATCTTTGTTCTAAGGAAAAGCTGGGTCCAAAGACTTGAGTCCATGACGATTCACTAGAAGAATCATTTAAAAGGAAGAAAGGGAGACCAGACAGTCCTAAGGCAGATGGACCCATCTGTCAAAGGCAGGTCTGAGGCCCCTGAAACCAGGAGTCACACCCTAGACTCCAGTGTGGAGGCACATGGGGTTCACTCTGTGGTGGCAGCTTCCTGTGACGCTGACGCTGCCTAGCTCAGACTGACTTAGCCCACCACTAGCCAGTCTCACCTGGTCACCAAACGACCAAACCGACTACCATGGGCTCAGCCTCCGGGTGGCCATCACCCAGGTATCCTCGTGAGCATGCGCTACACCTGTCTTTTGGGCTCACGCTACACCTTGGAGCACTCTGATGCAGTTCGGCTTGCCATCAGTTAGCTCAACCCAGAGGAGCCCGGCTTGACAAGCGGGGGGCTGTTCGGATGAGCTCTGGTTGATTGCAGAGAGAGGCGGGGAACTAACTGACGGATCACCCGAGCTGGGGGCTTTCCCCGCACTCTCTCACTTAATCTTCTCAACAGCCCAGTGAGATGTGCGTAATTAACCCTCGTTGCTGGAGGTAGAATAACTTGCAGAAGACCTCCCGTGCATTCAGGGGGCAGGGCTGGGATGCAGATCTCACAGCTGCAGCTGCTGTGACTTCTCTCTGTCTCTTCCCAAGGTGAGGGAGACCCTTCGCGGCAGGTAGACAGGTAGACCGGGGCTTCCAGCCCTAATGCAACCACCCGAAGGGACGAGGGGAAGCCGTGGAAGCATCCTGAGTGGCACACAGTGGCGCTCCCTGGCTGCGAAGTAGTCACAGGCTCCCTCACCGCCATCGTGCACATGATCATCGTTTCTTGTAGATTAATGAGCAACATCTGGATGGGATTCCTGGCGTGGGGTGCCGTGCTGGGACCATTTGTTCTCCAAACTGACTTAGAATGCTTGTTGCCTGAGAACGACTCAGGGGAAGCACGCTTATTATTTTTGAGTGAATTTCCAGCGAGAGGGGGTTATCCAATGTCTAGACGAGCAGGCGAGAAAAGCTGCACCAACCAAGAGTAGACAGGAGAGTTTTGGCTCCTTACTAGAGAAGGTGCCTTGACTTTGTGCCTACCTGCTCCCAGCCCAGGGCTCAGTGGTCTCTGATTATCCCCAAGGTCAAGGTTTCCCGAGCGTCTGCAAAGAGCGACCGTGCTGGCGAGGTCACACCACAACACACAGTTCTTAGGACATTCGTGATTCTCTGAGATGAAGTTCAGGTGTCACAGCCAGGCCTGCTGCCCACCATAGCTCGTGCCTTCACCTCCAGAGGACCACTGCAAGGTCAGGGTTGGGTCTGCTTGTACAGTTGGGAGCGGGCAGAGCCCGCTGATGGCCGCTGGATGATCCCAGAGTTCTTTCCATTCACAAGGGATGATGCGCCCCTGGGAAGCAGGGTCCCGGAAATGGGCTTGGAAGAACAGAGGAAGCGAACTCTCCACTCTTCCAGTTCTGCCCAGGGGGAGTCCCCCATGAGCACCACCACCCATGCAGGAGCCAGCCTAGCTCAGGGCTCACTCATGAAACAGCAAGCTGCCTCCAAAAGCTCACAGAGAGTGGGACTGAGAGACAAGCCTACGTTGGTGCAAAGGGTTTTGGAAATCTATGTACACAAGGGCTCTTCAAAGAGTTCATGGAAAATGCACGTTATAAAAATAACCACGCATGCGTGGTAACATCATTAGCACTGAGATGCATCCACCTCTTAATTCTGCCTTTTCCTCGGACATTTGGAAGTGCCCACGTAAATGTTCTTTCAGTAGGAATCACCGTGTCTGTGAAAAGCGCTGAAGCAGAACGAGGCATCCCGTGTGTTCGTTTGTGAGAGCCGGCAGCCAGAGCTGATGTAACGTGTGAGCTGGGCAGCTCCTGGCCCTGGCTCAGCTGCACTGTCCAGTCTTTGCATACACACGACGCACCCCCGGGCCTTTGCACTGTTCTTAGCCCAGACCCGCCCATTCTGAAGTCCTCACATGTACTCGTCACATCATTCCTTCCCCTGCTTCTTTTCCTAATCTCTGTCCGCCCACCTTTCCAGTTTCCAAGATCCCCGCTCTGCCTTTTCCACCAAATCTTAATTCTGCCAAGTACGTTTCTGATCGTATCTCGGACTCTGCTGGACATGTGGGCAAGAGTGACTGATGAAGCTTGTGCTTCTAATGCATGAACCAAAAAAAAGGGGAGCCAGAAATCAAGTGGGGATCCCCGGCTGAAGCCCAGGTCTCGGTCTGTGTGATATAGTGTGTGTGTGTGCATGCGTGTGTGCATGGTGTGCATGCACGTGTGTGCCCACATGTGTGTGCATGTGTATACAATGTGCCTGCATGTATGTGCACAGTGTACACATGTACATGAATGCTCACAGATGTGTGCGTGTGTGTACATGTGTGTGCAGGGCAACACTCACCTGCAGAGAGCAGAAAGCCTGGGTGAAGGGTGGCATCCGGACCAGGTAGGAGGCGACGATGATGGCTGAGGAGTAGTGAGTGCAGTAGTGACACTGGACCATCATGTCTCCTGCAAAGAGAGGACATGTCTGACAGTGGCTCCCCAACCCGTGCCAGTGCAGGTAGCAGAGACGTGGCGTCCCCTTTCCAGGGAGGAAGGTTTTAAAAAGATGGTTTAAAAAGTTTAGGAAGCGGGTGCAGCCAAGTGGAAACACGACAGGTGTGTGTGAGTGTGGTCAGTATCACCCAGGTGGACAGGGTCTGAGGACCAGGTAATGGGGGCAGACGGGGGTGGGTTCTGCTGTCCACAGGCTGAGCTGTTGAATGAGTGGGTAACACTTCCTGAGTTGCCATTTCCTGCCCATGCGCGTGGGTTCACTGTGCGAGGGATCTTCAAAAACATGGAAAAACAGCATGAAAATTTCAGTTTGTTTGGACGAAAAAAACATTTGCTGTCTTTGCAAAAAACCATGTGTCGCTTTTGCAGTGTGTGTTTTCCGTGAACTTTTGGAACAGCTCTCACCCAGATGAATGCCAAGGACACCTGGGCTGGCACAAGGTCCACACGGAACGTCCACAGCTCCCCAGGCCACACCTACACATGGCCGGGGTGCTCACTCCTGGATCGGTCATCTGTAGGCTCGGAGACGGACTGCCCCAGCCATTATCAAAGGTCATTTCAAAGCATTCAGAACAGCACCGAACAACAACAACACAATCAAATTATGATCTTGCCCACCTTCAGTCTTCTCCACTTCTTTAAACCTCTGGATGAATTTCAGCTTCCTTTCCTTGGTCTGAGCCCCCATGGGCTTTGCAAGATCCCGGAAGGTCTTGGGATTTGTCAAGTTCAACGTCTAGAAGGCAGACGTGCATGTAGCTGAGTGAACCTCCCCCTCCCCCTCCGTGGCCCCACCCACCCCATCTCCACTCCCCCCACCCCCCCACCCCCTGCCACAGCCACCAGCCCTTGGGAGCCCCGGGAGCCACGCTCCTTTAGTTTTATGGCTCTTTTTATGGGTTTACTGCCATTTGGCCTGACCCCGCTCTGGTCATTAGCTGGCATGCTGAGTTTTTATGGCCCTGGAGCCAGCGATCCACGGAGACTTCACAGGGGAGGGATGCAGAATAAGAGGAGGGGAAGATTGAGTTCAGCCTGAGCCTGTTGCAAGCTGACCCAAAGTCAGACCACGACCACCTGTTCCCGGAAAGAGACTTCCAAGCCAATCCTGTGTGGCTCTCAGGCACTGGGCTCTTGCCCCCAGGGAGTCATTTATTCCAATGCCTCAGGGTCCCTGCTAAGCAGCCAGCAGGTTTATAGGATGTTAGGGGAGGACATGAAGGAGGCCTCTCCCTTCTGAGCAGTGACAACCCCATCTCGCCCTTGACCTTGGGAACTCATTGCAGAGGAGACTGGGGAAGTTCCAGGGCCAGGGGGCCCCGAGACCTGTCTCCTTGGAGAAGAGGCTGCCGTGTGTTAGCAGGGGGGCAAGGATGCTCGGGCAGGGAATCGCCCAGCTCCACGAGGGGAGCGCAGCTTCCCTGTCCCCAAGGCTCATACAGGGGCAGGCGGGAGACAGGTGCTCCTCAGCCCCCAGCGACTGATGGACAGAGTGTGTGGCATCTGGCCTCCAGCCACAACCAATCTGTCAGGCTGGAGTGACTCACTGTGGCCACGGCTCCTGACGGTCCAGAGATACTGGAAATTCACATGTGTTTTAGGCGACGTGTCCCGATTTTCAAATGCCAGTAAATAATCCAAAATTAAAAATACAAGTGTTTGGTAAACTCCCACTTGGCAAGGCATGCGTTCGGGCTGGGGATGGACACAATTTTGTGTCTAAAAGGCTTGGGGCTCAGGTGGACATTTTGTACAAGAAGGGAACACAGGTGGCTGGTGAGCAGATGGCTGCTGCGTTAGATGCGTCGCGTGGCCAAGGGGACCCGCATTAATTTCTTCCTTGCACAAACCCAGGGGATGTGGCGAGCATGCAGCCCCAGGCAGAACTGGCCAGGGACTTGAACTTTCTGTCCTGGACACACAACCCAGCACCGCTGCAGGTGGCCAGAGCTTGGTGGCCAGGACCCTACTCTATGGCTGAGTTGTCTCCGCTTGTCTCTCTTTCCCTTTCTCGCTCTCCCTCATCCCCCTTCTACCTCTGTTGATTCTAAGAATGAGCTCCATGACCCACCTCACTTCTGACAGCCACTCCACCCCACTGTGGGTGCACAGCAGTTGTTTCTATCGGATGAGGGAGCAGGAAGCCCTCTGGGCTTATGGGAACAGTTGGTATGGTCATGGGGACCCTTGCACAGGTGCATCTGGGACAGAAACCCAGGCTGCGGTGACATCATGAGGGCTGAGCACTGAACCCCTCGTAGAGGCTCTGGGGGTTCACCGAAGGAGCTCTGTGTGGCCTCAGGAGCCCCGTGCAGCTCCCACATGGATGCCTTACCTCGGAGCTGTAGTCAGCCAGGACCCAGGGGAACACGGGGTACTGCATGTAGTCGTTGTACGTCCTGCCGGCCTGGGTGTTGAGGTACATGAGGTACTCGAAATTGCTGATGTCCCTTTTCTAGAGAAGAGACAGAGGGTATGAGCCAAGCAGTCTGCCACCCCTCGGGGGGTCAAGGTGCTGACCCCAGCCCTCGGCAGGAGCCCCTCTGTTGGTGAGCAGGGGCAGGCAGCTGGCACCTGGCTTCTTTCTTGTACATCTTGTGCCCAAGCCAGCAGCTGCTCTGGCAGGCACACCCCACCATCAATATGAATGCAGGCAAGGTGGTCGCGGAAGACAAGGAAAACCAGCTGAGCCATCCAAAGCCGCAGCTGAAGCGTTCTTGTGGGCCATGCTCAACAGCTGATGGCCATCGCGGCACAGGTGCTGTGTGTGAACCTGCTGCTGACCCCTTTATGGCTGCAAAAAGCAGCTGCAGGCCTGGCCAAGGGGCTGGATGCTCTTCCTTCTTCCGCGACGTAAGTGTCTGCCCTACCACTGCCCCTGGCTGTTGGAGGTAACACTCACGCTGCCAGGCCGTCTGCCTTAAGATGAACCGTCACAGATGGTGACAGGTTCCGAAGAGAACTCAGCAAAACCACCCAGGACACGAGCAGGGTCCCACACAACGCGGCTATCGGCTTGGATGTGGGACCTCTGTGCTTTGGGCCTCTCCTCTCCTAGCCTGCTCCGTGGGAAGGGACGTGAGTGACCAGGAGTGACTCTCTCACAGTTCTGTCATCTTTAGGACTGGCTCTCTTGGGGTCCCTTCCTTTACTAGGAGCCCTGGGATAAATGTCAGTGCATCAGGGTTGGGACCACTCGTATCTTCCCAGGAACAAGTGGAGATGCCCCTGCCCCAGCTGTGTGTGTGTGTGTGTGTGTGTGTGTATGAGAGAGAGAGAGAGCATGTGTGTGTGTGTACATGCATGTGCATGTGTGCATGTGTGTGTATATAAGTGTGCATGTGTGTGTAAGAGACAGAATGCATGTGTGTATGAGAGAGAGCATGTGCATGTGTGTGAGAGCATGTGTGTATGTGAGTGTGTATGTGTACATGCATGTGCATGTGTGTATATAAGCGTGCATTGTGTGTAAGAGACAGAATGCATGTGTGTATGAGAGAATGTGCATGTGTGTGAGAGCATGTGTGTATGTGAGTGTGTATGTGTACATGCATGTGCATGTGTGTGTATATAAGCGTGCATGTGTGTGTAAGAGACAGAATGCATGTGTGTATGAGAGAGAGCATGTGCATGTGTGTGAGAGAGCATGTGTGTATGTGAGTCTGTATATGTACACGTGTGTGCATGTGTGTGTATGTAAGTGTGCATGTGTGAGAGACAGAATGCATGTGTGCATGAGAGAGCATGTGCATGCATGTGTGAGAGCATGTGTGTATGTGAGTGTGTATGTGTACATGCATGTGCATGTGTACATGCGTAAGTGTGCATGTGTGTGTAAGAGACAGAATGCACGTGTGTATGAGAGAGAGCGCATGTGCATGTGTGCGTGTGTGTGTGTGTATCACATCTGTCTACACACACACTCACTCCCCGGCTCTGACTCCAGGGCAAGAATCGCTGTCTGTCACCGTGTTCCTGGTGGGGAAAGACGTGGGCCATGTGGGATAATTAACAGAACCAGCTGCCTGCTGGATTACTCCACACTCCCTCCCTCCGTCCTGGGGCCCGAGCGAGCGCTTGGCTGTTTGTACTCCCAGGGGCCGCTCTACAGAAGCCACTGTACCTGCCACCTCTGCAGCATGGTCCTGTCGAAACTGGGCTGCTTCCTGTGAGACAGAAAACCATGATGGTGACCCCTATCCCCATGTGAGACAGAAAACCATGACGGTGACCCGCTACCCCGATGTGACACAGAAAACCATGACAGTGACCCGCTATCCCGATGTGACACAGAAAACCACGACGGTGACCCGCTATCCCAAAGCATGGAAAAGAAAGGGGTGGGGGGCTGGCCTTCTGGGGCTCTGTGGGGCCGGGGTGTTTGGGGACCTGCGCTGGCCTGCAGCAAGCCCACTGCCCAAGCTCTTCTCGCCCCTACCCTGCCTCAATGACTCTTAGGGATCTGCAGCCACTGTCACTCTGCCTTAGGTGCAGCCTGGGGCGAAGTCCCAGAGGTGTGCACAGCAGGTTTGGGGGCGGGAACTCTGCCTTCTATGACCCCTAAGCTCCCCCCATTTGACCTGTGACTTAGGACAGAACTTTAAAAACTTCATAAAGGGGGCGGGCGTTGTGGGTTAAGTGGGTTAAGGCACCACCTGCTACACACTAGCATCCCATATGAGTGCTGCTCTGAGCCCTGGCTGCTCCACCTCTGATCCAGCTCCCTGTTAATGGCCTGGGAAAGCAGCAGAAGATGGCTTAAGTGCTTGGGTCCCCGCACCTACGTGGGAGACTGGATGGAGTTCCAGGCTCCTGGCTTCAGCCTAGCCCAACCCTGGCTGTTCAGTTATCTGGGGAGTGAACCAGTGAATGGAAAATCAATCTCTCTCTCTCTCTCTCTGTAACTCTGCCTTCCAAATAAATAAATATTTTTAAAAGGACTTCATGAAAATGGAATTAAAAGACAAGTTTATTTTGATGCAAGATATTGTGAGACCCATACAGTTTTTTCATTATGAACATTTTTCATGAACCTTTTGAAGACCCCCTTGTAGGCATAGATTTCAAAGATCATTGCACACAGATAAATATATCTTTTAATTCCAGTTTTTGTGAACTTTTTGGAGAATCATCACGTAATAAAAGTACGTGGTTTCAAAAATGCAAACATCAAGGAAAGCTATGATAATAAAAGTGTCTTCAAACCACTGCTCCCTCTCAAGAAATATCCATGGTTTACAGGTTCTAGAACATTCCTGGGCCGGCGCCGTGGCTCAACAGGCTAATCCTCCGCCTTGCGGCGCCGGCACACCGGGTTCTAGTCCCGGTCGGGGCACCGGATTCTGTCCCGGTTGCCCCTCTTCCAGGCCAGCCCTCTGCTGTGGCCCAGGAGTGCAGTGGAGGATGGCCCAAGTGCTTGGACCCTGCACCCCATGGGAGACCAGGAAAAAGCACCTAGCACCTGGCTCCTGCCATCGGATGAGGACAGTGCGCCGGCCGCAGCGCGCCATCCACGGCAGCCATTGGAGGGTGAACCAACGGCAAAGGAAGACCTTTCTCTCTGTCTCTCTCTCTCACTGTCCACTCTGCCTGTCAAAAAAAAAAAAAAAAAAGAACATTCCAGAAATATTGTGCACATCCACCTGCCTATCAACTTGCATGGCTTTTGTTTCTACCGATCTCCCATGGGACATAACACAGGCACAGTTCTCTCTGCCTCACCTGCCTATCAGCACCCATGGAGGCCGGCTCGTGCTGTTCTACCACATTCGTTCCCACAGCTGCAGGACCCAGGTATGGGTGCATCACCGTCGGCTGACCTGCCTGGGTTGGGCTTGATTCTCACAAAGGATGTGTATATCCCAACATCTTAGCACATAAAGTTCCAGACACTTCCGTGAGCATTTCTACAAGATAGAATCCTAACTCTGAAAGTGCTGGGTTCAAAGCTCTGAGAATTCTCGATGTTGCTACCTATTGCCAAATCGTTCTCTTAAGAAGACTGTGCCAAAGTACACTTTTACAGTTAGAATATCCCAATCAGACCTGTGCAATGCCAATGTCTGGCTGGAAAAGAGTTTACCAAGACCCAGATTTGCTCAAGCTGTTCCAACCAACCAAACCTCATCTCCTCATTCCCCCCAACCCCTCTGCACAGTCCCGTTCAGGGGCCCAGATCCCACCCACTACATACTTCATATGCATGGACTCTGGGGAGACTCTGCAGGCCTCAGCCTGAACCAAACCTGACACAGCTCAGCTGCCCCAGCGGGGAGCTGTGCCTCTTCACCACCCCCTCACAGCCCACCATGGTCACAACCTCTGTCCAGGAGTTCTCCATCCCTCTGTACCCAATTCAGACTTTTCACAGGCAGAAAGCAATTTTCCCAGGCTGGGCTTCAGTTCCTTCCTCCCCCGTGGAGAAGTCATTGATCTGGCTTGTTTTATCCAGGCCAAGAACAGCCAACAACCATCCAGACAGAACATGGTCAAATCTACTGCTTTAGCTTGCAAAGGCTCACGTGAAAATTCTGCTCCCGGGCTCCACCTGCGACCCTGCTGCCTGCCCCAGCTCTGTAGGTTGTAACTGAGAGCAGTGTCCAGGCTGGGGACAGTGAGGGCCACCACCTTGCAGAGGGCACTGTGTGGAAGCTTCCACGGTCTTGAGCCCGTGGAGTGGGCTTGCTAATCGTGCTCTTCTGCTTTAGGACTCGAGAGGAGAGAGAGCTGGGGAGTAAACCGACCCCTGACAGGATCAGAAAATTGAGAAGGAGCCCCGGCTGTACTGCCCCTGAGAAAGGTTCTAGAATGTCGCTTGTGGTCAATTGTGATGTTGCCATCAGGTGGAATGACGTGAAGAGGAAGAAGGCACTTCCTGTCCAACTCCTCATCCCATCGGCATGACCTCCGAGGGAGATCCATCATCGTCAGTCCCATTGGAAAGAGGCATCACCACCACCAGCTGTGCCAGGTCACCTAACCAAATGTGAGTGCTCATGCTTGCACACTTAATAAAAATCATATTCATCTGAAAACAGCTACAGAACCCTTGAAGGGTCTATGCAAAGGTTCTAAATTTCAGACAGGTGACTACTTCCTGGCCAATCATTGTACGTAAATTTCAGATTCCACACGATGCCAGGAATAACACGTGGGTTAGCTCTGGATCCAAATTCTGCCTCCACCACTTGACTGGGGGATGCACTCCAGGAACTGTGGCTATGCCATCCTTCTAATGCTTGACCACAACTTCCCAGGAGAGTGAGTGGACGGGGTCTGCAGAAGGGTTGGGCAGGTGGCTCCCTCAGCGGGAGATGCTTGAGCTGTTGTTCCCTTGCCTACCCTCTGGAGAGTCAAGGCCCTAGACTGGCTGTGTGGCCTGTGACTGGATCACTCACTGCTCCTTGGTCAACCCAGTGGGCATCATTGGTGGGGAGCTCCCAGGGGTCTCCCGAGGAGTCTGAAGTGGATTTTAGGACAAGAGTCTGGGTCTCCACCTCCCCACTCACCCACTCACTTCCCCACCCCTTTAACTCTGGGACTCGGAGGCCAGGTCTGGCCCCAACCCAGCAGGTGTCTACAGAGGATCCATCCACAGGGGAAACCCGGACCCCTGTGCTAAGTCACACATACTTCAAACCACTGCCTCCCCACTCCCAAAGCAACTTGCAAGTCAACAAGAACTGGACTCAGACAAAGTCAGTGTGGCCCAGGGAGGCGACCCTGTCTGCCAGGTCACTCGTCAGGGCTGGGCACAACCTTTGTTGGTTGAGAATCCCCACTAGGGAAAATAGGGACTGGATGCTGCTGAGGGCACGGGAGATGCTGCTGTCCTGTAGGAAGCCCATAGATTGGTGCTGGAAACACAAGTTTGGGTTCTCCTGGACTCTTAACTGTCAGGCAGCAGGTCAGGAGAAATCTGTGGTGTGGCTGATGTAGTCTTTCAGACCAGAGACTTCCCCTGGGGTTGGCAGAGAACTAGCTCTTCCCACCTTTCTTCATTTCCCCCAGCAGTTAAGAATCTTGCATTGCAGTTCTAGACATAATAATCATAGCAGTTGATCATTGTCTAACCCATTTCAGGTTGCAAAGCCTTTTTGCCAAGACCCAATGAAGGAGCCGTCCTCTCTGTTGAGATGGGGAGGGAGGGAAGGCACGGGGCAAGGAAGTGGTGTGCAGAGCAGGGGAGCGGGAGATGAATTTCTGGTGCCCCATTGCCCCCACCCCCACCTCAGGCCTGGCACAGAGCAGGTGCCTTTGAATACGCAACACATTGAGCTGCTCACAGCACCTGCCAGTACCACACCTCCACCAAGGGCCAGCCTTGCCCCTGAAGCCCGAGGGAAGCAAACAAAAACCCGACAGCAACAGAAAGCTCCAACTGCGTGAAAATTGAGCTATTGACAAGCAAAGTAATTAGTGTGTGTGTGTGTGTGTTTGTGTGTGTGGACTTGAACTCAGGTAAACCATGAGCATGAGCGTCATGACCCTGCAGCTGTGCTAACCGTCTGCAAACTTAGACAGTGTGTGTGGAGTTCACGCCCAGGTGCTGAAACCAGGAGTGGTCTTAGTTTTTATAAGTTTTACACTCACAAAGCTATTTATCTCCTTACATATTTTCTTCTTTAAAAATCTTCATTTTATTTCCACATATGTGTGTTTTGTGGGATTTGGGATAATTATTAAATTTTCTAGTTAGTTTTATTTGCTAACTCATTGAAATTCATTTACTATCCTAAATTAAGTGATGCACTTTGTTTTGGGACTAAAATCATAAAAATATTCATATTCCATAAGGGTAAACATTAATAGTAAATACATCCATATTAAATATTAAAATTTATTCATCAGGATTTATATAGTTAAAGCTATCTCTTGTTTAATGATTTATTTTTATTTTAAACTTGAAGCATTTTTATTTTGCTTTTTTTGCATTTTCCAAAAGTTTTATTACTTAAGTTAATTTTAGTTTTAAAATTATTTCTATTATTTGTTAATGATATTTTTTATTTTCCAATATATGCCTGGGTGGGGAGATTTAGATCATTTTTAATATTTAGTTCTGTTTTTTAAATTTTTTTAATATTTAGTTCTACACATGCATTTTCTTATTTTTCTACCATGCTTTATTAGCTGCATAATAACTTTACTATTTAACATGTTCTGCTGATTTTCTTAATTTCTGGCCATCAAATTTAAAGAATAAAAACTTTAAAAATGATCACAGATGCACAGCTAAAGTCACTGCAACCTTATTCGTGTTACTGCCAAGTTGGAAACTAAAGGAAAATCCACATAGGAAACCTCCATTTTCAATGTAGATTTTAGAAGCTACCCATTAGCATTTAACAATGCACTCTCCATGGAGGGAAAAATGACTATGGACTTGCAGTTTAGAGGGTTACAGTTACTCTGTGTGCACAGAAACAAAGTGGCGAGAAATAATTAAATCTAAATAAAGGAACCACTCAGAACAGAACCTCGGAGGAGCAGAGTGAAGTATCTGGAAGAAAGAGAAGGACCCTGAAGGGTCACTCAGGGCAGCTGATGTTAAGAGATGTGTCCCCCAGGAGGAGGCCATGTGGCTCTGCCCTCTGCAGTCCCCACGTTGCCATGGAGAGCGGCTTGTCTGGATTCTCCGGGCTAACCGGAGACAGAGACCACCTGCCAGAACCACGGGGATCCAAGAGGCCAGGCCACGCCTGAGGGGAAGCTTGGGCATCCGGGCAACCCTCGGTCCCAGCCTCTGGCCCCTCCCTTGGAAGCTGACCTCAAGATTATGCTAATGAACCTCAGGTGCCAGGGGCCTTGTTGCCTGGTGACAGAGTTTCACAGCGGAGCAGCAGGAAGAAGAGAGACGTGCATGGGGTAAGTCTTTGCTCTGGGGGCTGCCTTGCCATTATGGATCGGCCCTTCGAATTCTGCTTCTCAGCTCCCCTCTGGGAAAGCAACTCTGGAGACACCTGTTCGCCTGGCGCGCTCTATTTACAAACCCCAGACACCCGCCAATGCATTATTTAGCAGAGGAGGGAGCTTGTGCTGAGCCCCAGCCAGGAAGAGCAGTTAGCTGGGGACACAGCTTGGGGGTCCCTGGGCAAGCTTGCGGAGGGAGACGAGCTGATCTGTAGGCCCCCGGGGTCATGCTCTAGTCTCCTTCCCAGGTCAAGGGAACAGTGTTTCAACTACTGGGCAGCCCCTCTAAGGCAACTGAAATATGACTGCTAGCTCATGCAGGAGGGCTGGGCCTACTGCACTAACTCACTCCGCCGATCTCATCTGATTTCTATCAAAGTGCAGGAGGGTTTTCTGTCTTTTGAGAAATCTGGTCCCTAAACACCTTTATTTTATTTTATTTTATTTTATTTTATTTTATTTTATTTTATTTTATTTTATTGACAGGCAGAGTGGACAGTGAGAGAGAGAGACAGAGAGAAAGGTCTTCCTTTTGCAGTTGGTTCACCCTCCAATGGCCGCCGCAGTCAGCGCACTGCGGCCGGCGCAATGCGCTGATCCAATGGCAGGAGTCAGGTGCTTCTCCTGGTCTCCCATGGGGTACAGGGCCCAAGCACTTGGGCCATCCTCCACTGCACTCCTGGGCCACAGCAGAGAGCTGGCCTGGAAGAGGGGCAACCGGGACAGAATCTGGCGCCCCGACCGGGACTAGAACCCGGTGTGCCGGCGCCGCAAGGCGGAGGATTAGCCTACTGAGCCACGGCACCGGCCCCCCCTAAACACCTTTTACAAATTATCCTGGACACTGGAAACCCACTGACAAGTGGTTCAGCTGGGCCTTGCTAAGAAGGAGTCTTCATGGGACACACTGTATCACACACGTTAAGTCCCTAGTTCCACAGCAGGTGTCATGGGGGAAAGGAAGGCCCGCCGTGGGGAGGCTGTGTGACCTCAGACAAGTTCCTTGGCCTCTCTGGGCCACTGTTGCCGCATCTTCTACTGGAGATGAAAATCAGAATGCCAGGCTATTCTAGGAGTGACTAGTGGCTTCTGTAAGAGGCCAGGGTGGGCATGGTGGTCAGAATGAGTACAACTCATCCACATACATGGTCTGAAGGCAGGACTTTTAACTTCTGCTGTGTTAAAAGCCATGTGGTCTCACTGCTTTGTGAAGGATCTGGTGCACAGAAGGCTCGCAATGCACTCAGGAGCCAAGTTCAGAACACAGCTTCTGAGCCACAAAAGGGAGACTCAGAACAAGATTCAGAGACTTGTGCAAAGTAACACACTCAGGGAGGGGCAGAGCTGTGATGGGCTCCACGCTGCAGTGACTTCTGGGCCTGCTGGGCTGGACTCTGAGCCTCCCGGAGAGAAGGGAGACCCCTGCAGAGCATCTGAGCAGCCGCCGCAGTCTAGGGCCGTTGTGCTCTGGGGCTCTGCAAGCTCTTTCCCCCACCTTCTTCAGGAGTGACAGGGATGTGAAGGCTAGGTGACGTTTCCAAGTTCCCTGGACCCCTAAGACAACGCAAGGTGCACAACTGAAGCCTGCCTTCTTCTAGATGGGTGGGAAGTACCCACCGGGCCGACTCGCAGCTCCCGGCCCTCTCAGTTGCCCTGCCCTATCTATCTCATATTCACCTAATGAAACTCAGCTCAGCTCCCAGAGCTGGGCCTCGTGGCACCTGGTGCCTTCTTCCTAGGGGCGGGACAATGAGCTGAGGCTTGACCAGACTTAGGTGAAAGTTGCCGCAGGAGCTGGCCCAGTTCCCGCCAGTGCCTGCAGGACCTGAATCGCCAGGGCTCCCCCGTCCACCCAGGGAGCCAGCGTTGACACAGTAAAGCCAGATTTTCATGGCACAGCCAATTGGCGCTGAAGCTGGGACAACGGGGGTCAGGCAGACTCTGGGTCTCCAAGGAACAGAACAGGGAGAACTTGGTGATTCCTCTGTGGAGTAGGGCGGATGGATTAAATGAGATATTGTTCCAAAAGCATTTAGACATGAGACCAGTGCTGGATAAAGAGGAGGGGACAGTGCTGACAATACCCCGGGCTTCTCCAAGTTCCCTCCTGCTCTTGAGTTCTCTCTTGACCTGACACCCCCCATGCAGTCTAGAAGGTTCCACCAACTCTGCTCCCACCATGTCCTGATCCTACTTGGTCCCTTCTCCTCCTCCACCCTCTCAGTGCACACGACCTTCCTCCCCTGCCTTCAGGTCCCCACCCTGCTCCTCCCTCCCTCCCTCTTCAAAAATTTCAAGGAAAGTGAAAAAAAAAGCATGGATTTAAAAATTATTTGCACCAAAATCATCTTGTCTTTTAAAGTTCATTTCTTCATGAGCATTCTGAAGTGCCCGTGTGTCGCCTCCCCAGCAATGAGCTAATCCTTGTGACCACACACAAGTGGCCCCCTGCCCCTGAGCACATGGCTGGCCCCCTACTCCTCCCTCTGTCCGCCCAGTCTCCTGCTGCTCCAGGGGATGTGGCTACTCCAGCACCCCCTTCCTTCCAATACCCCGGCTTCTCCCCATGCTACAGACTTTGGCTCACGGGAACACCCCCTTCCTGGGCTGTTCTCCAAATCCTTAGCACTCAAGTCACAGCTCAAATGTCACTCACGCCAGCATTTCAGAGAGGGTCTCTCTGGCCACCCCGGTCTAAATGAGCCCTCCTCGTCTCCAGCATCCCCTTCTGATTCTTGAGCACATCCTCAGCTCCTATGTTTGACTGAACGCTTAGACCAACTGAAGTGCTCCTTGGATTCTGTTTCCTTTGGGTTTTTTTGGGGGGGAGTCTTATTTGCTTTCCCCTAAGACAGAAAGTTTCACAAGAAACACAACAGCATCTGCCTTGGTCATTGTCTGTCCCCTGATCTGATCAATAGCACAACCCAAATAAAAAGTGCTGAATGAATGAATGAGGGGCGTGGACTGTGGGGAGCTCTAGATATTCCGAGTGGATAAAGGCATAATCGTATCTACCAATCACTGGTATCACAGTCCTCTTACAGTTGGTAAGAGCATGGTGAATTGTTTGCAAGTGTTGAAAAGTTTGCAAGGATTTTGTGTTTGGGAATTTGCAAAGCGTGTTCCCCAGATGCTATGTCTGGGACGAGTGGCTAGCAACCATCCTGTCTCTAAAGCGCCATTCACCAAATGCCTCTCATGCCCCGACAACCTTATCCTACACAATCACTGCATGGCCCTATTTTGTTCAGAGACACTGGTGCTCAGAGAAGCTTACCCAGGACAAGGAAGTAGGAAGCCAGGACCTGAGCCCAGGGCCTGGACACACCTGGCCCCGTCTTGCCTTTTTGTCCAGGGACTATTGCCATGGAGTTCCTTCTTTGACCTAAGTGTGCTTGATATAATATTACAGAATCTCTCTCTTACACACACACACACACACACACACACACACACACACACAAAGTGGCACTGCCTGTGTGTGTGCATGAGCATGGGCGTGAGCTGGTGTCTGCAGCTTTCTTCACAGATTACAACTAGAGTGCACAGCTGTTGTAGAGAATTTTGACAGTTTGTGTTTGCTTCAGTTTCTGTGTCATCTTTACCCTCCTACACTGTGATTACTTAACCAAGTGTCGGTTGGCAGATATCTGGATGATTCCCTTTTAAGAATATCATAGGTGACGCTGTCGTAGATATATTCATATGGACAGTGAAGTTCCTGTTTCCTGGGGAGAGGGTCTTAGAAGTGGCATCCGGGCTTCTCGGCAGCCTGGTCCCCACCTCTTCCCTGGCTCTCAGTCCTGTCTCCGGCATGATCCCAGCCCTCTGCTGTGGCCTGGGTCCATCTCTGCCTCTGAGAGCCTTTCCTTCTCCCCTTGGCCAGACCCAGTTAACCCAGCTTCTCCAGGGAGGCTGCCAATCCCACTTCCGACTCCTGCCATACCTGCCCATCATGCCATCGCATGCATCTACTTGGAAAGCACTTCTCTCCCCAAGTGTTCACCACCCAGAGCCGGGAGCACACTTGGTGACCAGCACATTTGTGGTGTGGAAGTGGCAACCTGAATTTCCCCGAGGGCAAAAAACTTTATGGAAAACACGTATTAAAAAAAAAAAACCTACACACTGATTTCAAAAATATTTTTGCACCAAAGTAAACTCATACAACCTTATGGAAATGTCTGAACAGGATCTAGCATAAGGTACCTAGAAAGATAAGACATCAGTCTGTAAGGAGACACATCAGATGGAAGAATGGCAACTGGAGATAAACAAAGCACAACCAAACTAATGGCTACCGAGAGGTGGACGTGGGGTCCAGTCTGAGCAAAAGCACCATGGTGGAGAGCAAAGGCCATGGCAACAGCGCTTGGTGATGCTGGAGATACTTGGCTTGCCGACTTTCTGGAGGGTCACAGAACAACAATATCTTCTTTTTGGGGGAGTGTTTGGAGAAATGCAGCCAGGAAATGTCTAGAAAAAAAAAACCTTCAGCAAAGAGTCCTTCTCCACCGTGGCCATGCCCCGGCTCGTTCCTCTCATCAACCAGAGGAGGACTCCTGGAGTCTTGGCTCCAGGGTGGTCAGTTATGCTGCCTTATCCATGCTGTGTGCTTCCCCCAACTCACGCCCAAGCATAAGTGACAGCCAACGTTTCCAAGACCCTCACCCTTGCTCCCACCTGACTCTTGGAAGCAGCCATTGTTATGATCTCACTGACAGTAGCGGAAGCCAAAGACCACCCAAGAGTCACTCATTAGCTGACTGCAGAGCCAGAGGCCCAGCCAGCTGGGTCGAAGGCCCCTGCGCTCCCATCCACTTTGCCCCTGCTCTGAGTCATTTCCTTATGGGGGCAGGCCTATAAGAACGCCCATCTGTGAAGAACTGAAATCACGGTGGTACAATGATTGATGGATAGAATCAGTGCTCATCCTCTGGGGTTTAGAGTGCCAGGTCCTCCTTGGCTTCCGGGCTTTTGTTTGTGGTGAGGTTGGGTTGTGTGTTTTGATTGTGTGGGTGACGAACAAGGCATTTCTAGTCTGTTAAAGTAATCATCTTAATATTTTATTTTAATTGTAAGGAGCCTATTCCCTCTTGTTCCTTTAACAAATCCAATTAAAACAGAGTACATTCGGAATTACCAAATAGATGCTATTAAACCAGTAAGAAATCGTAATCTTTCGTTATTGGGCCATGAGACCCCTTGGGAACTTTTGCTCCAAATAAAAGTTGAATTCTCATTATCCACAAGGGGGAAACGGGCTGTTTGACAGATAACAGAGCCACATGGATGCTAAGGAGAAGTAACCAATATTAGGGTCGACAATGCTATAAATGTATAGTGTCCCAGCAAGGCACTTAGAGTGGTGTTGATCAAATTAACCAGATAATTGCCAAATGAAGTGAGCCTGACCATTTCCATATAGACACTCTCTTTGCTGCTGTAGAGCCACGGGAGCAGGAATTCTAATGCAACAGGATGACTGCTCCTGTGAAGTTCTGAAACAAGGCAGCTGGAGAACTCGGATAAACCCTTTTACCGTTTCTCCACCCCCAACCACCGTCCCCAGCATCTTCCCCTGTACAATGGGAACAGATGCTGCTCCCTTACCCGGAAAGCACTTGGGATGGGTCACTCTGGGGCTGAAACAGGTGTGACGCAGCAGCGAGAGCTGTGTGAAGCTGTCTGTGGGAGGGGTGAGAAGGGCAGGGTAGAGAGAGAGCACCCTTGGATCCATGCATGGGGACAGCCTGTGCTTGGGAGAAGCAGAGGTGCAACCTACCGGGTGCGAGGTCTGAAAAGGGAGACCATGAGGTACACAGCAGACTCCTGGCACCCGTGCATAGCCTCGGAGCAGCACTGAGCAGCCTGCAGCCCTCCATGGTGGAATGGCCGCAGGGTCTTTGATGAGACTGCAGGTGGCTCAAGTCCCAGGGCCGTGTCGTTAAACTCCATGTATACTCCATGTGGCAAGACCATCCTTGTGTTGAAGCACAGGCACCAGAGAGGCTGAGGAGCCACAAATCCCTGTCCCCATCACTGCCCACATGGGGACTATTAAGTCAACCAGCTTGGGGCATTCATGCGTGCCCTTTAAACTGTTTCTCTCTCTCTCTCTCAGCGTCCAAGCTCTTACAGTCAAATGGCTCCATTAATGCCATTACAATATCATTAAAATTCATATGCTTATATATATTTAGATATATGTGGGGGATTTCAGAGTTCTTGGAAAAATGGAATGAAAAAATAGCGTGCGTTCTCCATGAGTCTCTGAAGACGCCCCGTACGTCCAAGTACTTGTCTATGAAAAGGAGCATCTTACGTCCCAGGCCCTGGGTGGGCAGTGTGCAGGCTACAGACCAAGCTGAAACAGTTTCTTCAGGATCCCCTCTTTGCATGGGGCCCCTCCAAGAGGTTGGTGGGACAACTCCATGACTGACCCCTGCTGAGACGGTGGCCAAAGACTGCACCTCCTCCTCACTCTCCACGCAGATGGCCCCTATTTCAGCAGGTGGAGTGCAAGCCCTCTGCCCTTGAGCAGCCTGCCTGTGAGTGTCCCCGTGGTTCCCAGTCCATGACAAATCACAATGGCCCCAAGCCAGGGGCCGGTCCTGTAGGGTCCAGGGACTCCATGGACTTGTGGGTTTTATATCAGAAGTCCACGGGTGACCAAATGGGAACAGTTCCTCTTGGGGACCTGGGCAGAGGTGGCTTGATTTTCTGTTGCAGATGTGAGTGTGGCTGTCAGCCTGGGAGTGCTAGGGTTCCAGAAAGCAATCTTTCCCTTGATGTTCTCGGGGGCCAGTGGTGTGCCCCCAGGGATGCAGTGTTTGCTACAGAGCGGGGAGAAGGGAGAAACAGTGGAACGGACAGACCACGCATAAGCTTGGGGAGCATGCACATACGTCTAGGCTTGGCTTTGGCTGTTCTCTTTTGCTGTCTCTTGGTTGTTTCAGATGGTGTCCTTGGGATTTTGAATTTGGATCAGTTCTGTACAGAGGGCTTTGCTCTCTGATCGGAGCCAGCACAGCTCCGTCAGCCCTGTGGTCGTCGGGAGAAACACCTACGCCCTACAGTGTGCTGTGTGGCTCAGCCAGGATGTCTTGTAGATTAGGTGGACTCCATGTGTTTTTGATTCATGATGTTTTCAACCTAGGATGGGTTTATCAAGACGTATCCCCACGGTAACTTAAGGAGCACCTGCATTTTTGAATGCCTGAATTATTGAGACATTTGTATCATGTCTTCTTTTTTTTAAACTTTTTTTGTGCACACATTTAGTTCTTTTTTATCTATTTAAAAATATATTTTATTTATTGATTTTTAGAGGTAGAGTTACAGACAGAGAGAGGACTTCCATCTGCTGGTTCACTCTCCAAATGGCCATAGCAGCCAGAGTTGGGTCCACCTAAAGCCAGAAGCCAGGAGCTTCTTCTGGGTCTCCCACGCAGCTGCAGGGGCCCAAGGACTTGGACCATCTTCTACTGCTTTCCCAGGCCATAGCAGAGAGCTGGATCGGAAGTGGAGCAGCCGGGACTCAAACTGGTACCCATATGGGATGCTGGCACCAGAGGCGGAGGCTTTAGCCCACTATACCACAGCACTAGCCCCTGTATCTTGGCTTCTTAAGAGATGGCCCAGGGATGGGCCTTTAGCTCATTGGCTGGATGCCTCCCTTCTATATCCGAACACCTGGGTTCAGTTCCAAGTTCTCTCTCCGGTCTCCAGCTTCCAGTCAATGCAGACCCTGGAAGGCAGCAGTGATGGCTCATGTGATTGGGTCTCTGCCACCCATGTGGGAGACCTGGATGGAGTTTGGATTTGGTGCACAGAACTGCTGTGGGCACTGGGAAGTGAAACAGCAGATGAGAGTGTGCCTCTTTCTCTTTCTCTCTCTGCCTCAGTTCCTCTGCTTCTCAATAATTTTGAGAGAGAGAGAGAGAGAGAAGCAAAAAGTAGTTCTCATCTACACGGCACAATGTTAGTTACATGGAAGATTCTCTCTCTCTCTCTCTCTCTCTCTCTCTGTGTGTGTGTGTATGTATGACAGAGGCATTAACTTTCAAATAAATAGAAAATAAATCCTGATATTGTAAGATCACGTTGGAAAGATATATAGACACAAAATCAGCCTTAAAAAATGCAGTCAAAGATACTGGAGGGTGAAGCACCAGATAGATTCTCGTATCATAGTGATGCTAAGGATCTTACAACAGAAAATGCTTGCAAATATTTTGATGGCATTAAAATACAGATTGCCATTACATTTTTAATTTAGATATCCACGGGGTGTCCTACCATGCTGTTTGATTCATATTGGCTAGATAAAAAATTAATTAGAAATTAAAGTCAAACCAATTGATCTACTTTTTTTCCCAAAGAATAAAAACAAACAATAGAAGACAGAAAGAGATAATACATTTAGGCATCTCTAATAGTTGGGATTCTAAGCTGTTCATGTGAAATGCAACTCATCCATCCACTCAACTGTATCATTCAGCTTATCGACCTAGGATGAAATACCCAAGCTGGGAGAAAAGAGGCTTATTTAGCTCCCAGTTCTGAAAGTTCATTGATGCTTATGTGGCAGTGGCTGTCTCGTTGGCAGAGCCCTGCGACAGATCACGGTACCACACAGCAACAGGCAGGGAGCATATGTGTAGATGAGTGTGTCTGGTCTCTCTCCCATTTCCTGCCAAGTCGCCAGGGGTCAGTTATGGGGGCTCCCTCCCCTAATGACCTTAACTAATCCTGATCACATGCTAGGGCTCCATCTCTCAACATCACAGTGACATGACATTTTCCACCCTCTAAACACCTTGCGATCAAGTTTATGTTTCAATCAATGAAGTTCTGGGAGATGCTGAGACCCCACCCATACCAGGCCACCATGTACGAGGGGACTTGCAAAAAGCTTGTGGAAAATGAGAGTTCAAGGATAAGTTTATTTAGGGGGCAAAAAAATTTGAAATCCATGCATAGTTTGTTTTCCATAAGACACACTTTGTGGACTTTTTGAAGACATCTCATTTACATGGATTTTGAAAATTTCTGCACCAAAATAAACTCATGCCTTCATTCCATTTTTCATGAGCTCTTTTGAAGTCTGCTTGTTTCCATGTATCTGGTGACATCTCCTTCTCCCCATAGCTGCCAACTTCTCCTGTGTGTGTGTGTGTGTGTGTTGCCCCCATTGTGGCACTCTGGACTTCTATGCACTAATAGCAAAAAGTCATCCAAGCAGTCTGAGTGCATCCGTAGACCTGCTGATTCGCACTTCTGCTCATGGGCCTGGGTAGGTTGCTGGTCCCGGGAAGGAACAGAAGAGATGTTCCTTCTAGTGGTGTTGCTGGCTCAGGGGGTCAGGATGGTCACTCTGCCTGCAGAATTGAGAGCAGGGGTCCCAGCCAGGGGAAGGTGGGGGTGCCTTGTGCTGTCTGAGGTACCAGACTCACTGGGTAGGAGGTGAGGTGCATCACCCCAACCACAGGGCCCTACTTTGCCTTAAGGGCAGGCTCTAGGCCGAAAGGCGGTTGACAGGGGCTCCTAAGTGGGGCAGTGCTGTGAGGGCAGCGCCACACGGCTTCCTCGCCACCATCAGTCAGAGCAGCTTCTTCTACTGTGGGGGTGGGCTCGTGGGGAGTGGGCTAAGCTGGGCCCAACTGGCTGGACCTGCCAGGAGCCCTCTCCCTCACACTTGGTGTGTTTGGCCTGCCTTGGCTGAATTTTATCTGAAAGCATGAGGGGTCTTACCAAAAGTTTGTGCAAAATGCATATGATGGAAAAACTACGCATCAACTTCCAAGTTTTTTTTTTTTTTTGCATTCAAATAAATTTACTTTTTCATCCATTTTTTTCTATAAAGCAAAGTATATTTGCTGTTTGTTTGGTCTGTGGGGAAGGACTGCCAACTGCAAGGTGGGACCATGTAGTGTTTGGGACTCGTATCCTGGGGTTCAGCGGAAGCTCAGATTTAATGGGTGATCCTGTCACTGGATTTGCAAAGCCTGGCAACTCTGTCCTGGGAAGAAGTCATTGACAAGCTGAAGATCAGATCCTAGGCTTCCTGGACCTCTTTCATCTTCTATATTTATTTTAACATCATTTGATGGATCTGAAATCTTTACATAGCTGTGAGGCACCGTGCAATGTTTTGATGCACCTGTACCTCTGGCTCAGGGCAATTAGCAGACCTATCACTTCCAACCTTCATAGTTCCTTTATGGTGAGGACACCCCAAATATTGTCCGCTGTCCAACTCTGGTGATGTGTGCCTCAGCCGACCCCTCCCCCTGCCTGCTCCCCAGGCTCTGCGAGCACTGTTCTCCTACTGACATAGAGGAAGAGGTCATGGCCTGGATCCCACTTACAAGGAAGCTGGTTTGGTGCCTGTCTCTCCGAGGCTGGCTTGGTTCAAGTGCACTTTTTCTGACCTGCCCCCTGCCGCTCAGCAGCTGCGCTGCTTCTGCTCATGGTCTGATTCCTCTCTAGTTCACTCCCCTACAGAGCGGAGTGCTAGGATCTGAGGGACATGCAGGACCCATAGGCCATCTCCTAACAGTGTGCTCTCCCTCTTTTCTCAGCAGTTTTATGTGAGTTCTTCCGCCAAGGGATCAAGCGTGCCACCCGATCAGTGTACTTGGGACTCGATCCCTCACTGAGAAGCCATGGCGAAGGGCGTGAAAAGCCCCAAGGGCAAGAAGATCACCCTGAACGTGGCCAAGAACTGCATCAAGGTCACGCTGGATGGCCGCAAGCGCCTGGACTTGAGCAAGATGGGCATCACCACCTTTCCCAAGTGCATCCTGCGGCTCAATGACGTGGACGAGCTGGACCTCAGCCGCAACCTGATCAGGAAGATCCCGGACTCCATCTCCAAGTTCCAGAACCTGCGCTGGCTGGACCTGCACAGCAACTACATCGACAAGCTCCCCGAGTCCATCGGCCAGATGACCACCCTGCTCTACCTGAACGTCAGCAACAACAGGCTCACCACCAACGGCCTGCCCGTGGAGCTGAACCAGCTCAAGAACATTCGCACCGTCAACCTGGGCCTCAACCACCTGGACAGTGTGCCCACCACGCTGGGGGCCCTCAAGGAGCTCCACGAGGTCGGGCTGCACGACAACCTGCTCAGCTCCATCCCCGCCAGCATCTCCAAACTCCCCAAGCTCAAAAAGCTCAACACCAAGCGGAACCCCTTCCCGAAGGTGGAGGAGTCCGAAATATTCTCCGACTCCATCAAGAGGCTGGAAAACGTATTCCTGGTGGAGGAGAAGGATCTGTGCGCGAATTGCCTGAGGAAATGCCAGCAGGCCCGCGAGAAGTTGAACAAAATCAAGAACATGGCCGCAGCCACGCCGAGAAAGGCCATCTTTTCCAGTCTGGTCTCACCCAACTCTTTGGCCAAGGACTCCCAGGAAGACTGGAGGTGACCTGGGCCCCTGACCTTGAGGCAGGAAGGGAGAGGGGAGGGGTGGAAGAGGGCTGCGGGCTGCGTGTACAGGAGACGGAGGACCTGGCTGTTGCTACAGTTAGTTCCTGCAGCCAAGCCCATAAAACTTCTTTCCCTACCTCTTCGCTTTGTGATTCTGTTGATTTCAGGGCCTTGGTCCCTTGCCAATGCACACGTTTCTCCCTTCTCTGCATGTGCACACACACACACAGAGGCATTGGGAAATGAGTGTCCATCTCACTGCTGCCCCAGGACCCCTCTGCTATAGCCTGGGGCCTGAGCAGACAACGCTCACAGCAAACTCTCATTTGCATTATTGCCGGCATTTCAAGACCCCTCCCCAGCTCCCAAATGAGGGCCTTGTTCTACTGGGATGTTGGGAGGTCAGTAGTCTCAGAACTTGGCAGGTTGGCAGGAGGGCAGATGGCACTTAGTCTTGGGTAGAGGACAAAGCCACACCACAGGGATGGATATATATATTCCCATTGAGTACAGGCAGATAGTGTTTGGGCCCAAATCAGTACTGTCTTTCCTCTGTGTTAGCATGTTTTTTAAAAGATTCATTTTCTTTATTTGAAAGGCAGAGTTACAGAGAGAGAAGAGCAAGAGAGAGAAAAGAGAAGGGAAAACACACATACAGAGAGAGAGAGAGAGAGAGATGTCTTCCATTTGCTGTTTCACTCCCCAAATGGCTAGAATGGCCAGGGCTGGGCCAGACTGAAGCCAGGATCAAGGAGCTCCATCTGGGTCTCCCATGTGGGTGCAGGGCCCAAGAACTTGGGCCATCGTCCAACACTTTCCCAGGCACATTAGCAGGCAGCTGGAATGGAAGTAGAGTGACCAAATGGGATACTGGCATTGTAGATGGCAGCTTAACCCATTACTCCATAGCATCGAGCCCTGTGCTTGTATAATTTGCTCTAGGAGCTTTCTGAACTGAAGCTGCAGGCCCTAGGATGGCTGCAAACCAATTAGTATGCTCTCCCAGCCCATTACAGCCAGAGCTTTCCCAGAACCTACGGGAGGAAGGTAGGAATGAGAGTAGGCATGGGTTGGGGACGTCAATGATTATGCATCTTGTCAGGCACCAGGGCAGGCATGAGCCCAGGTCCAGCTGGGGAAAGCTTGACTTGCCTCATGCAAGCTGGAAGAGAGATCAGCTGAGGAGATAGGACAATCACCTCCACCCGGGGAGCTTAGGAGATCAGGGCCATGGGGTGTGCAGCTCTGGGCTAGCATGGAGCACAGCCAGAGAGTCTGAGATTCAGACCCAGGGCTGCTGTGTCCCCTGCCTGCCATCTCTTGGCCAACTGACTTAGGTCTTGTCCCCTCACCTGTAAGTGAGAGTGATGCTGCTCCTAACTGCCAGGGCTGTTGTGGCTTCTAAAGAAGTCAGTTCTCCCCCTGAGCAAGGGCATAGGTGCTTTTCAAAGCCGAACTACCAGCCCGAACAGTGCTGTGTGTCACGCCAGGTCTCTTGGCATACATGGCGGCAGTGGAGGTACTAGCCACGAGAGCTCAGAGCCTCTCTGGCCTCGCTGTGTCCTGCCACACAGACCTTCATACTGCCAAGAAGAACAGCACCAAGGAAGACACCTGAGGAAGGGGAGTTCTTTCAAGACCTTCCCGGGTTGGGGGCAAGGTTCGCTGCTTTGATCAATGCAAAGCAGTGGATGTGTGCATCGGTTCAGGGACCTTAGCTTATTGCTTTTCACGTTGTGGTCCACAGCAGATGGCACACGTCATCTGTTCACTCCTCACTGCTTTTTTTCCCTAGCCATGGCTTAACTGTGGCAGCCCTACTGGTATTTTTACAATCTCAGAAGATTTAGATTCAAAATTCCCATATTTAGGTTTCTTTTTTCCTCTAGAGTGAACACTTTCTATTATAAAAGTAACAGAACTACAACCTTGCTTTATATATAGTTAATTATTGAGTTGAAAGGCAGAGTGACAGAGAAAGAGAGAGAGAAAGAGAGAGAGAGAGAGAGAGAGAGAGAGAGAGAGAGAGAATCTTCTACCTGCTGGTTCACACCCTACATGGCCACAACAGCTGGGACTGGCCCAGGCTGAAGCCAAGAACCCAGAGTTCCACCCTGGACTCCCAGGGAGTAGCAGGGGCCCAAGCATTAGGGCCATCCTCCACTGCTTTCCCAGAAGCATTAGCAGGGAGCAGCCAGTGTAGCAAGCAGCAGCTTAACCTGCTGCGCCACAGCGCCGGCCTCTGTCCCTGTGTCTGGATGTGGTTACACTTAGGGCAGCCACGCCGTTTCTGTCTTGCTTTGAACCCGACGCTGTCACATGGTCTTAATTAGCATAACTCGAAGCATCTTCAGGATGCTGACTCTGAGGTGTATACATAATTCTAAGTTGCTGTTGGTCTTTACGCCATTTCCAATTTTTGACTAATGAAAACAGTTCTGTCATGAGCGCCTGTGTGACTAAAACGTCCTTACATACCTCGGACTGATCCCTCGGCAGAGCTGCTTTTTGGGAAATATTGTGCTAACTGATATTTCTGGAAAAATTCATTTCTGATAGTGTCTTCATATAACGTACAGAAGCCTTCACACATTTAAATGACGGGTCTTTTCAAAGTTCATGGAAAATGCATACTATGAAAAAACAACCCCTGGATTCTAAAATCTTTGACATCAAATAAGCATATTTTAATTTCATCTCCCATGAACTGCTGGAAGGCCTAGCGCACATCTATGAAGAAATCTATCAGGAGCCAGTTTCCCCGAGTCCTGCCCTCCACGTGTTTCTCCTCATTCAATGTCGGAAGAGATTGATCAGGAGCCCTTCTGAAAACCAGGGAGGCGGTCGTATCTGGGATGGGCAGGAGACATGGTAGCCGCAGCTCAGGGGCCACCTCTCTAGTCGGGCCCTGGGCACGTCCCTGAGGGAGACAGCCACTGGCAGAGTCGCTTCATCTCTGGCCCACAGGGGTGGAGTCCACGCAGGGACACGGATCCTGACAGAGGGTGCTACTGGTTATCTGGATGCTGTCCACTCCAGTTCCTCCACCTTGAGACGTTTTTCCTTCAGAGTTAGCTTTCCCATCTCAGGGATGCAAAAGGACCAGCAAACGAAGTGAAGTTGAGATAAAGCCAACCACTGCAGATTGCACCCGTGCCCCAGGAAGGACCCTGCCCCCCAGCCCTGCGCCATCACAGCCCACCCCTCCCTGCCCGTGGTCTGGTCCTGTCCCCAGTCCCCTGTCCTGGCTTGGCTGCTGACAGGGTGCTGAGAAGGCAGGAAGCCATCTCTCTGCCATTCTTGCTCTGGGCACTTTCTGCTTGAGGTGAAATTCACCAGGACCCAGAAAAACCCAGGCAGTAGGCTTTGCCTTGCCCCAGAATCCATTCGAGTAGACACCCTTTAAGCCAGGACGCACTGGCAGAAGTCAAACAGGGATAATCTGCATTGTCTGTCTGTAACTTTCAAGGCAGACTTGAGGCTGACATTCCTTTATACTCTCAAAAACTCTGAGTATTACTCTTGGCTTCTGGAAGTTGTAATAAAAGGACCTGCTAGGAAAACCACTGGTTTTCTTTATTCTCCAGTAGAAGGAAAAGTTTATCCATGCTTACGTTTCCGGGTGTGCCCTGGGTGGCCCCACTGTGACTGTGCTCACTTGCTGGGTTTGGCCTTTGTGACCTGGAGCAAATGCCTCAGCCTCTTGTGTCTCCATTCCCCAGGTTACACTCAACAGAGTAGTTCATGGACCAGAAGAGGACGAGATGGAGCGGCAAGGGGGAGCTCCCGGAAGCCAGGCGCCCCTTGGCGCTGGCCACCACCCAGACTGGCTTCCCGAGTTCACTTCACTTCTCCCTTCCTCACTGGAGGCCATCTGTGTGCAGCCGAAGTCTTTGATGAGGCTTTCCAAAACGTGTAGAGAGGAAACATGTCAGAGACTGACTGTGGTGTATGTGTAGTATACATTATAGACAACTAAAGACGTAAGAGTAGACGTTAAGACTGGAAAGGTTTGCAGTCTCCACACATCACTCAAATCTTAGTCCCTGCTAAGTTATGTGCAAACCATGACACCTGTCAAGCAACTAGAATTGGCACCAGAAATTTCCATAGAGGAGCACACTCAAACATCACCCTAGACCAAGTCTAATTTTCACACATATTTCTGCAATGTACGGGTACCAGGAGAAGGAAAACAGGGGAACAGACAACAGCCACAAGGAAAACTCAGTGGACAGGGGCTGACTTAGGCCCCTGACATTTCAACAATTGAGTCAAATGCCAGTGGTCCACTCCGCATGTCACAGCCCCAGACTGGGGAAAATCTAATGTCTTCAGTGCACAGACAATCAACAAACTCTGCAATATTCATATCACACACTTCTACTTCGCAATGAGAAGAAACTCGGTGTCGGCATGTGCAACCACCTGGGCCAATCTCAGAAGTGCATACACTGCATGATACTCCTTCTGGAACATTCTCTAAATGACAAGCGTCTCAGATGAAAAATAAGGGTTAAGGGTAAGGGTGGGTGTGAGAAGAGTGGAAGTGTGGGAGGGGTCTTTGTGGTGTTAGCTGAGTATTTCAATGTTGGTGATAGGTGCACAATTCACACGTAATAAAAGGACAAAGACTTACACACACGCATACCAATGTCAATGTCTTGATTTTTCATTGAGGGGAGTTAAATAATAAAGAATACATGGGGGACTCTCTGTACTATTTTTACAACTCCTTGTGAACTCCTACTTCGTACATACAACTTTAAAACAAACAGCTTTACTGCCCACATCCAACAGTAAACCTATCCTGTGCGTCTGCCCAGGGCTCACCTATGAGATGCAACGGCCAGCTGAGAGTGAGGCTCTCCTGCAGCCAGGCCACCCAGAGCTGCACTTCCTCAAACATTGCTCACACTGAAGGCATTCCAGGAGTAAAGGGACCTTCACCTGCACCTGCTGAACTCGTCCAAATCTACTGCTCTCGGACTATCCTTACAGATTCCCAAGCAGGATGCTAAAATAAAAAGAAAATGCATAGCTTCTCTCTGAATGCCCTCAGTTTCCTGGAGGTGGCTCAGCAGGGTGTGACCTGGAACCAGTAGGTTGCTCATCACTTGATTTACTCTTTCTTTCTTCCCTCTTTTTTTCATACTTGAAAGGCTGTGTTACAGACACACACACACACACACACACACACACACACAGATCTTCCATCTGCTGGTTCACTTTCCAGATGGCCCCAATGGCCAGGGTTGACCTAGGCTCATGCCAGGAGCCAAGAGCTTCATCCAGATCTCCCACTTGGGTGTGTGACTGCATGGAGTGGCCCTTGTCCAGGAACTCTAGGTACCAGGGGCCCAAGGACTTGGGCCATCTTTGGCTGATTTCCCAGGTGCATTAGCAGGTGGCTGGATGGGAAGTGGAGCAGCCGGGACTAGAACTGTTACCCATATGGGATGCCAGCACTGCAGATGGCAGCTTTATCCACGGCACCGACTCCCCACAGGCACCTTTTGCTTCCATGGCATAAGGGTCAGCATTTCAGACCACGGCTATGGAAAGTTCCTTTAGGTTCATTCAAAGATGTGTGCTGAGTCCAACAGCGGCTGGACAGCAGGAGAACTCAGCAGGCAGCCTGACCTTGTATTTCTCTGTTTCCTAAACCCTGGGCTCAGTATGACCTGAGATGGTTGAGGAGCAACGTAACGGAGCCAGGCCACGTTAGCTTCCCAAAGAAATGTCTACAGAGAAGCAAGCGAAAATGTGGGGCCCCCATCTCTGCTGAGAACCACCATAAACATTCTAATCTGCAAAGCTTTTTGCATATTTTAAACAAAACAGATAGCTGCTTTGGGTGCCCACTACCCTTTAGACCAGGACAAGGTTGTTATTCACTGCCTTGAGAAAGTATGTTCCAGAAAAAACAAAATTCACAAGAACCTGTTTCTTGTTATCTGTCCCCGAAAGGTGACATAGCACCCAAAGTGACTGTTTCCTGTCTATTCACTTCGGAGTAGTCTAGAGTAACGAGATGACTCCAGCACTGAGTGTGTCCATTTGTTCTTCCTTTAAAGGAACACAGCATAATTTTTCAAAGGGCTGCTCGGTGTCAGAACATTCTGTAAGGGCACAGAGAACTTTCAAGCGTAAGGATGTCCTGTTCGTTCACACACACGCTCGCAAACCCTGGCCCCATCCTTGTACTTTCTGCTGTTGCGTCTCTTCTCTGGATGGGCCCCTCTCTCCCTCAACAGAGCCTGTCTGTGTGTGACTACATGGAGTGGCCCTTGTCCGGGGACTCTAGATGGCTTCGTGTGGGAAGGCCCTGTAAATTTGCCAAGCCTTGCACCCCCACAGAGGTCAAACCATCCCGACATGGGTGAGTTAGAGAGCTCAGATTCATCCAAGGTTTCCAAGTGTTTTCTACTTGGGATCCAGGCCCAGGTAAAATCCTTGACATACAGCAATGGGGGCAACCATTGTCACTGGAATTCTGGTCCCCAAAATCTCTGACTTCCCTCACATAGAGAGGGTCAAATATATAACTGAAGGACCCTTATGGGGGGAGGGACAAGAAATTAGGCCTGGGCAAATATCAGGGGTTTCTTAAAAGGTTAGATGTTCCCCAGAGATTAGAGGGCAGGACATTCTCTGGGAAGGAAAAGACAATCCCCGCTCAGAGCAGAGCTGCCCCTCCCCTTCGGAGAACCTCTAGGCACGCCCAGAGCAGAGCTGCCCCTCCCTTCAGAGAGTCTCTAGGCGCGCACTTATGATGTCACTGCGACCAGCCAATCCTGTAACACCTCAGCACTCTCCCTCAGCATTCTTCATCAGCATTCTCCCATATGCTAATTGTCCCTCCGAACCAGCCAATCCTGTGCCACCTCAGCATTCTCCACCAGCATTCTCCACTTGCATTTTATGCATGCGCATTAGGAATATGCTAATTTGTTGCCTGTATAACCTGTGTGAAACTGCTGCTCAGGGCTCCTCACCGCTTGAGGTGGGGGCCCATTTGCGCAAACGTTCAATAAAAACCTCATGCTTTTTGCATCAACTCGTCTGGAGTCTGGATCTTTGGGCGTCCTCCTGAACAAGTGGGCATCTCAGCAATTGGGAGGTCCAACAATAACCAGGAGCAGGGACTGGAGACAAGAAAATCTTGCGCATAGACTGAGTGCCATGGGCCAGGTCATAACCCTCTGAAGGGCATAACGTAGTTGCTTCTGGAAAGAGAAATGCACATTCCTGACAGTGTCCAGCAAGCAGCCGGGCAGGTTCAAGACTCAGTCTATGGACTGGGCATTGCCCTGGCCGTCGGCATGGAGCATGCTCCCACGCATTCCATGTACATGGCAAAGGTGAGCCCAGCTCTCCTAAGGCTGAGGCCACTAGGCGCTCTCCTGAGCCCCAGCACTGGCTGGTGAGAGAAGGGCTGAGAAGGGGGGAGACACCAAAGAGCAGGGACCCTGCCTGTTCGTAGTCGGTTGTCCATGAACATGCGCCAAGCACGTGGTGGGCGATTCTAAAAGGAAGCAAAGGCCTTGAAATCTACTGGGAACCTGGAATGCTTTGCTGGATCCCACAGCCTGCGGCTGGTTCCTCGGCACAGGCTCTCCACACGCTCAGTGATCTCATTCTCCTCAAGACCTTGCATGAGCTGAGCTGAGTGTTGTCCTGGAGCTCCATGTATAGATTTCTCCAAGGGTGTCCACACTTGGAGCTGCGCTGGGACTGTGCAAGGCATGACACAGAATGGTCCTGCAATGGTCCTGCTCCAGTGGTCTCAGCCAGCACTGACAGCAGACAGAATCGCCATGGAAACACAATCATGCAATCCCCAGCTGTCCCCCTACCTACAGGAGGGCCAGCAGCAACCTACTAATTTGTGAGGCACAATTTCCAAAGATCTACTCCACCACAGAGTTGCCTTCCTGGGAAGCGTTTCTGTGTGGGCCCCCAATTTAAGTGGCCACAGCCTCTATTCTGTGTGCTTCCTGTTGTCCCTTCTGTGTCCTTCCCCGTCCTATCTGAAGGAGGAACACAGAAGTTCAGCAGTGTGGAGGAAGACCCAGTGGCCAACCGACTAGGAGAGGACCGAGTGCCACTCTCTGTCGCAGCCACAGCCACAAGGTCTCTGAGTGCTGCTACATTATATATTGATGAGAAAGCGACCTGTGGAGATGCTAGGGCTTAGTGAGGTCACTCGTGTGACAGTTGATGCGGTGCTATTCCCAGGGAGCGAGAAAGGGGGTGTACATGCAGCCCACGAGTATGGCAGTCCCCAGGAGTCCTCTCTGCGTGGGACAGTGCATGGCCACCTGCTCTGACGGGCGCCTCCATGTCCACCTGTCTACAGAATCTTGGCTCTTTTAAGAATCCACATCTCTATCTTCATGGTCCACGTTGCTGGGCGGGACTGACCTCACCTCCCCAATCAGGGGAGGGTCTCTACCACCCTGAGCTTGGAGGGAAAGTCTTTGCTTGGTTCTGTGATGAGAAGGAAAGCCAGCCTGGGTGTGTGAAAACCAGCCTTAGAATTTGTACAACAGTTTTTAGGACAGGGTACATGGAACGTGTGGAGGAACCCGTGTGTGACTGATGGGCCGCACCTGCGGGGCCATCAATGTCATTGTGATACGAAGGGCTGGAGAGACCGGAGCCAGTCCCAGGGGAACATCCACTCAGAGACAGGGAAGCCGCTGCTTCCTGCAGACCTATTTGAGCCTGAAGCCTGCCCATGGATGTTTCTTTTTGTTTCAGTTTGAAATGGCTTCTCACTACTTAAAAGGGTGCAGAGAGAGCTTAGTGTGCCTGCTAAGGCTTGTAGGAAACAAACTGTATCACCCGAGCTCACATCCAGCTGATACGCAGAGTTGGGGCCACGCTGTTGCTGAACTCGTGGACTATGTCCACTAGAGCGGGTGAAGGGGACCAGCTGCTGCCCAGGTCTCTGGCACGGTGCCCTGGCACGCCCGAAACTTCCTCACAGTGCGTCCACCACAGGGCAGTGCTGGCTCAAGAGGAAACCTCTGCTGGGAGCCATGGAAACCATCAGTGACTCCCGCGTTGCCAAGGTCACTGCTCATTTCTCAGTTCCTGCCCGACTTGAGCTGTCAACAACATTTGAGTGTTGGCGCTGTGGCGCAGTGGATAAAGCCACTGCCTGCAGTGCCCACATCCCTTATGGGTGCTGGTTCGAGTCCCAGCTGCTCCACTTTCAATCCAGCTCTCTGCTGTGGCCTGGGGAAGCAGTAGAAGTTGGCTCAAGTCCTTGGGCCCCTGCACCTGCGTGGGAGACCTGGATGAAGCTCCTGGCTCCTGGCTCCTGGCTTCGGATCGGCTCAGCTCTGGCCAGTGCATCTATTTGAGGAGTGAACCAGCAGATGGAAGACCTCTTTCTCTCCCTCTGGCTCTACCTCTCTGAAACTCTGTCTTTCAAATAAATAAGATAAATCTTAAAAAAAAAAAAATTGATCCGTCTTACCTTGGAACTGTCTGCCTGGCTCCCAGGATGTTTCCATACTGGTTGCCTCTTCTTCCCTGTCTCCTGCTGGTTCTCCCCATGTGCTCCCCCTCTAAATGTTCCTGCAGCCCAGGACACAGTCCTCTACCTCTCTTCCATGTGCACATGTCCTCCTGGCAATGTTGTCCATTCTCATCACTTTACAGACTATTCCAAATACACGGCTTGCAGGGACTCCCACCCTTGAACTCCAAACCCACATCTCCAATGGCCCACCCATCGCCCCCACGCGGCCGTGGGACAGGCACCAGAATACTCACACCTCCAAAGCTGAATCTCTGACAGCCACCACAGCCCCACGGCAGCTCTTCTCACAATGGCCATGCCCGCTGTGTTTTCCAGCGGCTAGAGCCAAAGTCCTGGGTCTCGTCCTCTCTCTGCCTGACACCTGATCTGTCATTAGATGCCCTCAGAGGAGCCTTCACCACATGTCTGCCTCCCACCGTCTTTGCACTCATCCCTTTGATCTACGCCATCACTGTCTCTCACCTGGGTATGACAAAAGCTTCCTTGCCAGACTCCGGCTTCCGCCTCTGACCTACTATGTTCTGTTCTGGACATAGCAGTCAGATCGCTTCTTTTCAACAGAAGTTGAGCCACACATTTCCTCTGCTCAGAACCCCACAGTGCTTCCCGTGTAGTCAGAGTAGGCCCGGCACCATGACCCTGGGGCTCAGCTCCCACACTCACCTGTTAGCACTGCTCCAGCTGGTCTTCTTCCTATGGGCTTCCCTCCAAGCGTTCAGTGTTTATTGCTATCTGCTTTGCTTTCTGTCCTGATGTTTACCACAGTCTGTTATGCTTTTTAGTTCACTTACTTAGATTGTTTTAGGTCTGTCCTTACAAGAATATAAATTCAATTAGGGACAGGAGTTTTTTGTTTGTTTATTTGTTTGCTAACTCACTTATTGCTCCTGCTAGACAGTGAATACAACATGTCACAAGTGATTCAAAAATAATTTTGAGAGAACTGGTGGAACCCATTGTATACTTAAAGGTATTCTGAGTATCATTTCTAGGGATTCCCCTCCTGTCCTGTCCCCACTGCACACTCCCAGGGGAAAAAAAAAAAACAGCAATGGCTTCTTCTCTATCATTTTCACTCCTAAGTGATATAAAGCCATTTGTTGATCCTGAATTGGCTCCTCTGAGATCTGGGAACCTGTGGAGGCGACACAGGTAGGGACCACAAGCATCTCACAGATGCACCCATTACCATCTCACTCATGCCATCAGAGATAGGCCAATTCCCTCTATCCAAAGTGCTTGGGACCCAAAGGCGTTCACAGGTTGGATTGTTTCAGACGTTGAAATATCTGCATATACATAATGACAGACTTTGGAGCTAGGACCCCGTGTCTAACACAAAATTCATTTATGTTTCATAAACACCATATACACATAGCCTGAGATGGAGAATTTTACCCAGTATTTTTAATGCACCTGCACTCAACTACAATGCGTCACGTTAGGTCAGATGTGGGATTTTCCACTTGTGGCGTCATGTCAGTGCTCAAAGAGGTTCCGATTCTGAAGCATTCTGGAATTTTGGATTAGGGATGCTCAATCTGTATTGATTCAGCCTCCGAAATCCAGAAACTCTCCATCTAAGAAGGAGAGCTGCAGACTGGCTCACAGGCCTGACCCGTGGGGTATACAGCCTGGGCTGCTGACACCTCTGTGAGCAACCTCTGCTTATCACCGCAGGTAACGGGCTACTTCCGGCTGCTCGGCCTGAAAAAGCCAGAGGATGTGCCGGACTTCAAGTCTGTGTAATTGGTAATTGGCAGAGGGATTCTCAGGCACTGGATTGGGATGTATGGGGATGGGACAGAGGGAACTGACGGGGAAATGGAGCTGCTCTTAGCATCGCTTCTTGGAGCAGAACCAGGTGAACAAAGAGAATCCCAGCAAGGCCTGCCCCGTGCCCAGACAGCAGGGCTGGCCCAGGTGTTACCTGAGATTGAGGGGGTCCTCCATGATGCCTTTCCCTTTCAGGTTGGGCTGAAAAGAGCAGAAGCTGAACAAAAAAAAAAAAAAAAGAGAGGAACCGTTCCGTCAGCACCACCAGCAGAGAGGCCGCAGGAGCCCTGCCTGCCCCTCTGAGCACCACCACTCCCTCCCTCAATCCAACTGCTGTGTGCTTTGTTCCTGGCTAGGAACCTGCAAGTCCATCGTAAGGCCAATCAGACTAAAAACAAATCACCACGAGTACCCAGAATGTAGACATCGCCTTCAGTTTCCTAGGCTGACCAAATCCACCTGGAGAAAGAGAGTCAACTGAAGTAGCAGGCTTCTCTCTTTAAGGAGAAAGAAGTTCTCTGCCCTAGCAGGAAATCCGTTGTGTGGAATTTTTCGCCAATGAAGTATGAAATTGGAACAACTAAAATTGGCAACCAGGATCAAACAGACAGATTAAGTCCCCAGGAAAAAAAAAAGTTACTTGGAAAATTAGAAAATAAAGCCAGAACATTCTGGAAGGCCCATTAAACATGCTTCTTAAATATGGTGTATCTGCAGTTTTTCTCCTTTCTGTGAGGCCGTGGAAAGGGAGTTTGCTTCCAAGAACTCCTCTCTCTCTCTCCCTCCCTCTCTCTCTCTCTCTCTCTTCCTTTGCACTTCGTCCCAGTATTCCACAGCTCTGGGGACCAGGAAGTTCTTCCTTGTGCCTAACCCAGGTCCTGCCTGCTGCACACGGGGAACACTTCTGCAGGAACAGAGCTGAGCCATCCCTGGTCCTCCGTTCTTGGCTCAGGGTCAGTGGCCCTGGAAGGAGGATTCTCAAACCCTCACCTTTTGAAGGCTTTACTCCGATCACCATTGTAGAAGACGAGAAACTTGGAATATCCATTTTGGAAAAAGAGCTCCAGGGCGATGTCCTACAAAGAGAAATCCTTTGAATGCTCCTGTCCGCGGCAGGCAACCCTGCCTGGTGAGCTCTGTGACTCTCGGGTGAGATATGAAGACCCTGGTGTCAGTCAGGTGGGAGGGGAGGGGGCTCGGCTGAATGGGCGGGGGCCTGCCCAAGCTCCAGTTCCTTGGCAGAGACAGGAAGTAAAAGCTGCACGCCCAGGAAGAGCAAGGAGCAGGCACAGGGAGAAGGTGGCCAGTGACGGCTTCAGAAACTTTCACTTCCGGGTCATGGGCTGGGATTCCTCTCAGCACAAGCAGGGCGCAGCTACTGAGTGGGTGCAGCCATCGCATCTCATCTGCGGCGGAAGAGGCCGGGGCGCTGTGCCGACCCCCTTGTGCTGAGCTGCCGCGGGGTGCAGCCGTGCTGACACGGCAGTGCCGTTATCACGGGCACCTTGTTAATGTCTAAATAAAACCCACGCATTCTCTTCCCTTTTCCTTTCTATTTGTTTTGTCTGTTTGTTTCCCTTCCCTTCCTCCTTCCCTCTCGCCCCACTTGGATCCCAAGCTGTGTAAATAGCAGACTTGCAGTGAGGGATGTGGGAGTCGGCATGGGGATAAGCCTCAGGGATAAGCCTCAGGGACAGGGTGAGGGAGGGCGAGTTCCCAGGGACGGAGGGAGGGGCGGCGAGGGGCGAGGCCTGTACCTGGAGGGGCAGGTGGGTGGGGAGTCGGGGGTGGGACTCCCAGTGGGCACTACATCCATCAGAGTCACTTCCTGCCCCCCCCCCCCAGCAGAAGGGAGGTGTTAGGCTTGGTGTTGCAAACCCCTCCCCTTTGCTGATTGGAGTAAGAGCCTTAGACGTCCCCTCTACTGATGGAAATGTAGACTCTGTGGAGGCGCCAGCCGGCTCTGGAATCCGTGAGAGCCAGGCTCTGGCTCACTCCTGGGCGACCCCAGGTCTGCACCAACAGTGGCCTTGCTGTTAAAGCACCCCACATAGCCTCCACTGTCGGGGATCCAGGCATCTGGAAATAATCAGATTGCCAGGGCAAAGAGAAACTCACAGATAACTGTCAGCTACCAGGTCTCACCCGTCGGGTGACCCAGAATCCTAACTGTTCTGAAGACCTTCCATGCACACCAACATTTGCTCCATGCTCTAGATGGGACGGTGCAAAAGACAGGCAAGATAGCCTGGAGGGCTGCCTGAGGGAGGCATCGTGGCCCGGCCAAGGGCAGACACAGCCCAGACTCGGTCCTGCTGCCCAGAGCTGCCCTGGTGGGGGCTGCCTTTTCCATGCACCCCCTTGGAGCTCTCTCTCCTTGCTAAGGAGCTTGCCCAACTCAGATAAAATGGATGCAGCTGTGGGCAGGGGAAAGAGGGGTCTTCAGAGACCCAGACAGGAGCAGCAGCTGGCTGGATCCGGGTCAGCAGGGCCGTGGGAACTTTCTGGAATCTGCTCCCCTGGGAGGCCTCCCTGAAGGAAGCCATGCAGAGTAAACATACAAACAGAGAACGCCCTTCCTGGGTTCCACAGGGCCAAGCACTGTCCCCTGTGCAGAACCCCTCGACCCAACCCAGACCCTGGCCCCTCCTCTCCTCGCCTCCTCCGCCTGCTGCCCTGGGAACGAGATGCTGAGGTTGGGCTGACGGGGCCAGCTGGGTCTGAGGCCTCTGGGACGCCCAGGGCTTCCTCCTCCCTCTCTTGTGGTGGGCTCGGAATCCAGGCAGAGCTTTGGGGTTCTGCCTGGGGAAGCCCTGCAGGCAGCAGGGGGAGACTTTGTAGGGGGCGGTCAGGAGGCTCCTGAGCCGCTCTGCCCTGGAGCCTAGTGACAGGGGGACAGGAAGGAGGGTGGCGGTCAGGGGAGGGTCCTGGCACCACGCGGGCTTAGCAAGGCAGGTAACTCCCAGTCATCAGCCACAGAGCCGGCCTGCCCTGTGTTCCTGCTTCTCCAGGGCTGCTCAGATCGATGGCAAGGGGACAACACACAGTGGGAGACAGAAGAGCCCGGAAGCCCACAGCCCAGACAGGAGACGGCACAGCACAAGTCAGAGCCAGGGACCTGGGCCAACCCAAGCCTGAGAGTTTCCTGGTGTCTCCTCGAGGGCACCCGGCTAGCTGAGCACAGGCGGAACAGGGGGCCCAGGCGTGTGTCCTCCACGACTCCAGGGCCACCTGCCCCCTGCTGCCCGTCGGGGCGTACCTGTAGGAGGAAGCGGGCATGTCGGAGCTCCCGCAGGTCGCCGTAGCCATGGCACTGGCACGAGTAATGGTCCGAGCACCTGTCTTTGCTGCACATGTTGAAAATGAAGGGGTCGCTGATGCTGAAAAGGAAACAGGACATGGGGCATGTGTGTTTGGACAGCAGATGGGCGTCCACCCCTTTGCACCCTCCGAGTTTCTGGGGACATGTCCAGAAGTGCCATGGTCGCTACTGGCTGCTGTGCCAGCCCCCACGGCCTAAGAAGCACTTTCTGAGCAGCTGTTACATCGGTCTGGTGCTGGGGGCCGCTCCCACACAGGACACCCACCCAGGACAGCAGGATGATGGCACAGCCTCCGGGACGGCACTGACACAGGTTGTAGGGGGCTGGGGGCTGGGGGGGTGAGAAGGCCCCTCTGTGCAGCGACTGCACTTGGAGATATTGCCAGCCACCCTGGGAGCTTTCTACATGGGCCATCCTGAGCAGCTGGCTAAGTCCAGTCTTGGGCCAAAGAGAGAGCCGCCGGGTTCTGCAGGTACCACTCCATCACACAGCACAGACAACCCCCGGAAGCTCAGATCCCCAGGCTGCAAGATGCAGGCTGAGTGGAACAAAGGGCAGGGGGCCCCGGTGAAGTCTCCCAGGTCTGGAGCATGAGCAGCCAGCTTGGGGGACTGGCCGGGGACCCGCGTAAAAGCCAAAGTATGGCCCGGGTATGACCCGAGATCCTCCTCTCACCTGCTTGGCAGGATGATAATGGCCTGTTGGGTCCAGCTATGGGGGTGACTGTCCGATCACATGGGCTTCTCAGGGGACCGTCCCTGCGAGGCATCACACTGAGCCTCCTCCGGGAGGGGGAGGGCAGATTGGGAACAATCTAGACCCTGGAAGTGCCAAGAGCCGAGTAAGGTTAAGCAGAGAGAGTGTCTCACTCTCAGCATAAAGTGGACTTGAGAAGTGCAGCTGGCCTCTCTATAAGGCAGTTCTGTACCTGGGCCATGCCCCCCTTCCCTTTTAGGACCTGAAAAAAGGGCTCTGGGGCACCCCCTCCCACCCCTTCTCAGAACAATCCACCCAAGGCCCTCTGCTCTGATGGCTCCAGTGAAAAATGTAGTTTTGGTTCTGGATGCTTCTGCCAGGATACTTTAATTGAAGCCTGCTGCTGGCCTAGGCTGCTGTCCATTATTAACATCCCTATCCGGGACAGAGCTGAACTTCTCTGACTCCCCGCGGGGCCATCAGGAGAACCCTGCTTCCTGCCCGTGGCTTGAGTCAAGCACTGGTCCGGCGCGGGGGACTGGTGGGAACAGCACAAGCAGCGACGCTGCACAAGGTGGGGAACTCGGCCAAGGTCTCCCGCTCCTGAGTCTGCTATCTCCACCCTGCAGACATGGCTTCTGGCCATGGCTGCCTCTCTGCTGAGCTGGGCCTGCAGGCTGGGCGACTGCCACGCTCCCTGGCGTCCTGAGTGCGTCCCTGTCATTCCATTCTGTCCTCATCATGCACCCTCACTCACTGAGCATGCGTTATTGCTACGCCCTTAACTTACGTCCAGACACTGTGTTCCAAAGGAGGCTGTTTGGATACGAGGGACCCGGACTCTAACCCAGATCTGCAGACTCAAAAACCCGAGTTCTTGCAACAGGATCTTCTCCCCGACCCACCTCCCTTGGGACAGGAGGGGTCTCTGGGTTTCACAGAGCTGCTCTCTCCAGCTCTCCCTCCTTTCTACGTATTCTGTGCTGATTCATCGACCTCCGACTCCCGCACACACTGGTGGCACAAGGAGCCTTCCGGAAGAAGTAAGATCACTTCTCTCCTGCTTGTAGGAACTGAACATCCACAGAGGGCGGGCATCCTCAGGTGGACCACAATTCTCAGCTGAGCTCATTTACATCAAGACCAGTGAGCTTCCGAGGTTCACAGGTAGCAAGGGGTGGCCGATCCACGTTTCTCTTGAGGTAGGGCTGTTGCCACGGTTCACAGGATGCTGTTCGCAGCTCTCCTGCCTGACAGCTGTCATGATATATGAAAATTGTCCAGAGTGGTCCTAGCATAACTGTTAATGTTCTTACTAGAGAAACCGCAGTGAGCTAAATAAATGAGAGCTGTGATATTGGGTTGACCTGGTCTTTGATAGAAATGGATTTCAGAATGAAATATGCTTGGATTTGTCCTACACTTGAACTTCTCCAATTATCTTCAGAATTACACCTGGAGTCACTCGCCAGATCATAAATCCATGCCCAGACTCAACAACTTCCTCCTCTCTCTAGCTATGGAGTCTACCACCGTGCCTTTCAAGAAGCATCTATGAATTAAATTAAACAGGGGATCGGGCCTTGAAACTGCCCACTGATGTGGAAGAATATATTTATTTATTTATTTATCTATTTGAAAGTCAGAGTTACACACAGAGAGAAGGAGAGGCAGAGAGAGAGAGAGAGAGAGAGAGAGAGAGAGAGAGAGAGGTCTTCCATTTGCTGGTTCACTCTCCAAATGGCTGCAATGGCCAGAGCTATGCTGATCCGAATCTAGGAGCCAGGAGCCAGGAGCCAGGAGCCAGGAGCCAGGAGCTTCTTCCAGGCCTCCCACATTGGGCCATCTTCTATTGCTTTCCAGGCCACAGCAGAGAGCTGGATCGGAAGTGGAGCAGCTGGGACTTGAACTGGCATCCATATGGGATGCCGGCACTACAGGCAGCAGCTTTACCTACGACGCCACAGCGCCGACCCCAAGTGCCTTATTTTAATATCTCAGGTCAAAGGTCCAATCGGGTGTTTTGGGTCCCCACCAAATAAACCAACTGCTAAAGCTTGTGAGCTTGACTCCACGTCATGGGTAGGATTGTGCTCACCAACAGAGACGCTGACATCCTAAGCTGCAATACCCACAAGGTGACTGCTTTTGGAAATAGGGTCAAGTCAAAATGAGGTCATTAGCCCCACATGCAGTATGACAGGTGTCCTTATAAGAAGGGGGAATTTGCACACAGAGGGACGGTGCCATGAAGACACACAGGGAGAAGATGTCATGTGAAAGGAGTTCGGTCTCCTGCAAGCCAAGGAACACCAAGCCCTGCCCACAAACACCGGAAGCTGGAAGAGGCAAGGGGCGATTCTCTCCTAGAGCAGTCTGAGACAGTAGCGTCCTAACATCTTGACCTCAAACTTCGAGCATCTATGTATTCCTGTATCAACCATGTATTCCTGTATCCGTGAAAGTCACTCAGGTTTCAATAGCTTAGAAAACGAATACAGCCACTCTGTTTTCAGAAGGAGACCGGCAGCGAGCCCGAGCCAGCCTTCTCAGAAGGCTCCTAGTTCCTAAGGAAAGTTCTCAAGTACACGCATCTAACCACTAATGGGGAATTTGCAGTGTTCTTGAGTTTTATTTGGGATATTTTTTATGGCACATCAGAGAATCTCTTTCAAGGTCTAATGCTCAACTGTGCTCAATTTGATGGCAGTCTTTTAGAGCAACATTTCAGGGTTGACTTAACTTTATTTTTAACAGGCTTATTTATGTATCTTCCTTAGTCTCCATGGTCAAAATAAGACTTACTCCCCATTGATCCGGCATGATCTAGGAGCCTGTCAGGGAGAAGTGCATCCTGGGGAATGCTCGCGGGCTATACAAGACCCCCGAGAGACAGCACTGTCTGATTAGCACACACTTCTTGGAGGTATGGTGACTAAAATTACCCGTGCAGCTCCCAGCTGAGATTCCAGGGCAGTAATCTGTTCTCCCTCCACTCCGACTTGCACTCTAGAAGCATACATTTCCACACGTGGGCGGTCTCTCCTGCCGTGCCAAGTCCAGTCTATGCATATAACCACTGGGCTTCTATCAAAACTCAATTGGATCCCAATTAGATGCACCTCATAGACACAATCTGCCCAATCAATAAGAGTTCATCTGACTTTCCCAAGCTGAGCTGGAGGTGCAGAGAGAAGCAGTGGATAATGCAATCATCACGTGGGCATGCTATGCATATAGGTAGAGTGGAAAGCATCCATCAACGCTCAGAGAGGCCAGCCTGCAGGCCCATTGTCCATATTGATCAGTATCAATAAAACATGAGCAATAAGATGGGATGAGCGTGCCAAGTATTAATTATGCTCCCTCTGTCTCCGAAAGGCACAGAGGACGCATGGCAATTGGTGAACGTGGGGTATGAATAAAAGATGGAAATTAGTGCAGAGAGAAACGCCCCAGCATTCTAAAGCCGATCTACATTAAAGGATGGGCTGGCAACTAGTCTCCCACACGCCTTCCATTCTTCCATCCTGACATAGGCTGGAAGTGCTATGACAACTGGGAGCTACACTTCTCAGTGATCGGCAGGGAAGAACCTGAAGCCCCTGTCAATAGCTTAAAACAGTGGTTCTCGAAGCATGGTGCCAGACCAGCGGCAGAATTAGCATGAGTTGGGAAGTTGTGAAAATCTCAGGTACTTGAGGCTGGGGCGGGGGGGGGGGCAGTGTTGTGATGCAATGGGTTAAGTTGCCCCCATAGGAGTGCCCCTTGGAGTATTAGCTGCTCCACTTCCGATACAGCGCCCTGCAAATGCCCCTGGAAAACTATCAGAGGATGGCCCAAGTGCTTGGGCCCCTACCACCCACATGGGACAGAGGGAGTCTAGGATCCTGGCTTTGGCCCAGCACAGCCCTAGCCGTTGTAGCCATTTGGGGAGTGAACCAGCAGACAGACAGATCTCTTCCTCCCTCTTTCTCACCCTCTCTCCACTCTGCCTTCCCTACCCCCAGCCACACTCCACCCACCTCCCAGCTCTCTGTAACTCTGCTTTTCAGATAAATAAATGAAATTTTTTTAAAGAATTTCAGGCACTTGGGACAGGTATTTGGTGTGGTGGCTAAGCCACCACGTGGGACTCCCGCACCCCATATCAGAGGGCCTGGGTTCAGCCCCCCGCTAATGGGCATCTGGGAGGCAGCAGGTGGTGGCTTAAGTAGCGAGGTCCCGCTCACCCACAGAGGAGACCTGGACAGAGGAACCAGTAGATGAGAGCTCTCTCACTCTTTCTCTCTCTCTCCCTCCTTCCTTCTTCCTCTCCCTCTCCCTCTCCCTCTCCCTCTCTCTGCTACTTTGCCTTTAGAATAAAATCAGATAAATAAAGTTTTAAAAATCTCAGGTACTACACAGACCTACTGGACTAAAAACCTGGTGATAGCCAGACTCAGAATTCTGTGCCCTAACGAGCTCTCCCTTCAGGTTAATTCTGATGTAAGCTTGGTTTGAGAGTCACTACGCTAGGGGTATCTTGATGTAGTGCGAACCTCGGGCTAACCAGACTGGGCAAGGCCTGTGTCCACACAAAGACATCTTGGTCTGGAAGTCTTCAAAAGCAAGGATCAAGTGACACCACACAGCTTAACAATGAAACTTTTGGCCAGAGTATAACCACAGTCAATTTGGGTTTGAATGGCTGTGCTTCATAAATGCAAGGGAGCTGATCGATCAGAGCCGATAGAACCCAAGAAGGCCAAGTGCACTTGATCCTAAAGCAGGACCTTCCAGCTTGCTGCTGAAGACCTCTGGTATTGGTTGCTGTACAATGACTTAAAACTTCTATCCCAATATCACCTCGAGATCTCCCAAGACTCAGACATTCCCTGCTTTCTCAAGGAGCTCCCCCAGCCCCTCTGCACCAGTCCCAGGTCATGCCTCCACATGTGAGGCCCTGAGAGTCCCCACATAGCATGCATCTTGTCCCACAAGGAGAGTGCAGAGGGAACTCTTTCCAGAAGACCCACGCAGGCTGTCAATTGCACCTGCCTGGCCTCACAAAGAAACAGTAGTGTCCAGTGAGGAAGCTGACGGGACTGAATCCTGAATGCATTTCTTTGTCTGTAAGTCTACCACCCACTGCAGACTTCAGCTTTGGGAGCCATGGTCATGGGCAGCCTGTGTGGGTATGTTCTTCTGCTTCATCTCGTGGCTCAGCTGCAGGCCCGATCCTGCAGTAAGGACCCGGTGGAGCAGGGATGAATGGGGGTGGAGAGGGTGTGGGAAGCAGACCTGGGGCTCAAGGAAGAGTCTTCTGGAAGCAGCAGGGCACTCACTTGGATAAGCAGTGGTGGGTGCAATAGACGTCGCCCGTGGGAGACAGGGTGAAGTTCTCGCAGATGTAGAAGTGCTGGTGGCCAAAGAGCAGGACCCCTTCTGAGACCAGATGGCCCTGCACAATCACCAGGGAGAACTTCTGTGTCACCTGCAGGAGAGAGTGCCGGCGTCAGGCAGTGTGGACAGGAAGCGTGCTTGGGGTTCGCATGGAACATGGGAGGGGTGGTGACCAGCCACTCACTGGACACCTGCCGGTGACAACAGTGCCTGGTGAGAATGACTGTGCTGCTGCCCCAGAGCCCTGCTTCAGACCCAGGACCCTGTGAGGTATTCAGACCACGGGAGGCCACCCCCGACTCTACCCAGGCACGTGGGTTTTATCCATTACTATAGTGAGCACATCAAACTCCTCCCATGTTAAGCCTCTCTCTCACCATGCAGAGTCTTCTGCAGTTAACGATGAGGACTACTCACCAGGGGCAGAGAAAATCGACCTCCATCACAGAGAGGGAGTTTGTCCAGGGGCCGACTGGCAAGAGGCTAAGCCAGGATTCGCACTCAGGTCTACCCCAGAGCAGCAACTACAAGAGTGGTACTGCCCCCCCATTCCCCCCGCAAGGCCAAGGCAGGTGCTTCTCAAAGTGCGGTCCCAGACCGGAAGCAGAATTAGCATCAGCTGGGAACTTGTTAAAACTCTCGGGCACTTGGGGGAGTGGCAGTGTTGGGGTGCAATGGGTTAAGCTGCCGCCTGCAACAGTAGCATCCCATAAGAGCACCCATTGGAATGCAGGCTACTGCACTTCCGATAAGCCTGGGAGGATTCTGAGGAGCTCGACCGTTGCCCAGCTCCTTCCCCTTGGACTGAAATGTGTCTGCCCCAGCTGCTGTGGAAACGTCACCATCTTTCTAGAATTGCCTGTGTTGCAGAGAGCACCTGGCCCAAGCTCACGCATACCTTTCTCTGAGGCAAGCACGGTCTATGTGGTGTAGGAAGCTTAGAACCCTCGCCTCAATTCAGCCCTGCAGGAGGCCTGCAATCAGCTGAGGACTTTGCCAAATCAGACTGCATTAGAGACGCACCCATCCCTCTGCCTGGCCCTGCAACCCACACACCCACAAACCCCTTGCGTGCACATCCCTGGTTCACAGTTAGCTTCCGAGGCAAACTGGGCTGTTTCAATGTCTTGGTATGGCCCAGAGTCCTGCATGTGATAAGTACCAAGTGACCCTTACACAGATTAAGTCCCTGAAGCAGTGAGTGAGTGGATAAATGGAGGTGGAACACAGAGAGACTTCGAGTAAGGACAAGGCCAACTTTGTCTCAGGGAAACTGCGCGCTAGCTCCTGTTAAGCCAAGCCAAGGCAGAACTCATATTCTGGGAAGAAAAAGACAGGTCCCAGGAGATAAGACCCAGGGCTATGGTTTCAATGTGGTTTGTTTGCACCAAAACTCATATTGAGGCTTACTTCTCCCAGTAATGCTATTGTGAGAGGGGTGATCAGGTCTTCCAGAGAGTTAAGCGCTTTTTTCAAAGGAGTGAGTTCTCTTTCTGTAGGACTGGATCAGTTACCACGAGTGTGGGCTTTTACAGAGCAAGTGTGGTTGCCTTGGCTTGCTCTCCTGCCTCTTCCCTTGCTGTGAGCACTCGCTCGCTCTCTCTTGCTCTCTCTTGCTCTCTCTCTCTCTCACACACACACTGCCACCCTGTGATCTGTCCATCACGAGGCCCTCACCAGAAGCCAGATGCTGCTTCGAGCAGTTCAGACTTTCTCAGCCACCCACATTTTGAGACCCCCAAAATCAACCTCTTTTCTTTACCCATTACCCAGTGCTGGTATTCTGTTACAGCAACACAAAACAGACTAAGCACAGCCTGGCACTCAGTCTGAGCTCCCCGCTCACTTTGGGGAGCTATGGTAGTGACACTTGGAAATCAGGCATTCCCTGAGGGTTCTGTTCCACGAGACACACAAACCAGGATTAAGCAAGGCTGTGCCTTTTCTTTAAAGTAAGAAGCAGCCTAGAGTCTTGGTTCCTGCGACCAAGGCTGCTACAGGAGGCTGTGCCCTTTAGCCTGCCTGAATCTATTTCCTCGGAAGAGCCGCCTTCCAAGCCATCACGTCCTATTCATCCAGACGGACATCAGTTCAATGATTACGGATTCCACGCCAGGCTGTGAGCTAGGCTTTGGGAATGCAAAGTGGATGAAACAAACAAGAACCCTACTCCCATGGAACCTAAAATCCAGCAGGAACATACGGATAATGAACATGCACATCAATGCTCGAACCACTACAAATCATGATATGTGCAGAGACAGAAAAGGCAGAGAAACTTGGACGGAGCGTAACATTTGCTACAGATCCTGAGACCTGGCAGCCACAAACAAGCTTAGAGGAGACTATTTTAGGGGAGAGCAAGACGGAGTTCAGCAGTTAAAGAGAGAGGTCAGATGGTTGGAGAGAGGCTGGAAAACAGGAGAACATGAGATACCTCAGTGAGCTCACTGGCTTTTATTCTGGCTGCAGTGGGAAACCACAGGGAGGCTTGTTTCCAAAAGACGATGCTGGCTGCTAGGTGGAGGATGGATTGCAAAGGGCCAAGAGGGGAGGGGGGTGCCCAGAGGTCTGTGAAAGGGTAGTGGTCCTGGATGGGGTGGCTAGTGTGGCAGAGGGGGAGAAGCAGGTGCATCCGAACCAGAAGATGGAGAGTCGATAGGCACTGCCACTAGAATAACTGTGCAAAGCCAAAACAATAAAAAGGTAAAAATAGACCCTACGAGGCAGCGGTAATTATTCAAGTAATTGGTTCCCTTCCATCCATCTGGGGGGATCTTAGTGGAGTTCTAGGCTTCCAGCATTGGTCTCAGCCCAGCCTCAGCCACTGTGGGCATCTAAGGAATGAATCAGCATCTGGGGTCTCTCTCTCTCTCTCTTTTTCTATCTCTGCCAAATACATAAGCAACTTATAAAATTAGGAAAAATAGAACGGTTGAGAATAAATGTCTAAGTTGCAACTTGGGCAACATGGGGTCCCCACTTCCTTAGTCACCTTCCCCAGAGCAAGCACCCCATTACCCCTCTACTGCAGAGCTGGTCCTCAACTTACAATTATTCCTACCACAGCTGACCTGACAGTGGTTGAAGGTGATAGGCCCTCCGTAGAAACTGTGCTTTGAACGTTGATCTTTATCCAGTCCAGTGCTGTGTAGCGCCAGCCTCTCCTGTGAGGTTGGGCAGAACGGTGAGCACAGCTCTCCGTCTGCCCCACAGTCACCAGGGAAACAGCCAGCCCTCGGCCTTGTGCTGAGCCAGGACATTCCACGTGCTAGTTCTATGCATGCATTCGACACATTTTCAACTTACGACATTCCAGCTTACGATGGGCTTAGCGGGGATGTATGAGCACATAGTAAACAGCATCTACATATTCTTCCAAAGAGCTTATGGATACATAAGCTTGGTTTTTATGTATCTGTTTTTTTTTTTTTTTTGACAGGCAGAGTGGACAGTGAGAGAGAGAGACAGAAAGGAAGGTCTTCCTTTTTCCGTTGGTTCACCCCCCAATGGCCACTGCGGCTGGCGCACTGCGGCCAGTGCACCACGCTGATCCGAAGCCCGGAGCCAGGTGCTTCTCCTGGTCTCCCATGGGTGCAGAGCCCAAGGACCTGGGCCATCCTCCACTGTACTCCCAGGCCACAGCAGAGAGCTGGACAGGAAGAGGAGCGACAGGACAGAATCCAGCGCCCCAACCGGGACTAGAACCTGGTGTGCTGGCGTCGCAGGCGGAGGATTAGCCTAGTGAGTCGTGGCACTGGCCTATGTATCTGTTTTACACAAGTAACACATCAGTTGCTTACTGTTCTGCATCTAGTCCTCTTCTTTGACAGCCCATCTTGGAGATCCTTCCAAATCAATGCTTGTTCGAAAGCTTACTTATGTTCTTTATTTGAAAGGCAGTGAGAGACACACAGAGAGAGCAAATTTGGGTCTGGGCCAAATGAAAATCAGGAGCCAGGAACTCCCATCTGGGTGTCCCATGTGGGTGGTAGGGGCCCAGGTTCTTGAGCCATTGTCTGCTGCTTCTTAGAATGTGCACCAGCAGGAAGCTGGATTGGAATGGGAGTGGGGACTCGACCCCAGGCCCTCTGTTACAAGATGGCCTCATTCCAAGTGGTGCTGTGACCCTCTGCACCACAATACCCACCCTTCAAGACACTTCTTACATCGCACTGTCATTAGTAGTTGTAGACTACTCCCTTGCAAGGATGCACAAGACATTTGCCCAGTCTCCTCTTTATGGGAGTGGTTTCCAATGCTTTGCCATAGCAAGCTATGCTGCAGTGACCGTAGTGGCACATGTTACTCAGAACACTGGAGAAGATCTGCAAGATAAGTTCCAGGCCAGAGATGTGGGAATTTTAGATTCTGATAGTGCTGGCCATACTGCCCTCCCAAAGGTAGCTCCAATTTACACTCCTGCCATGGAGGCATGAGCCAGGCTGTTCAATTTTTTCTCCTGTTGTCCATTTGCACAGAGGAGATTCAAAGGAAACTCCATCCTCAAGTTCATGGGGAGATGTGGAGCCATCGGTGAGCACCACCAGCCTGTGGGCTCAGAAGCCTCTTCTACAACCCCACCACCGATACCAGGCCCCCATGAGAACCCCACGGTGCCTGCAGCCAGGTCTCAGAGCCCACACCCATGATCTGGTGCTGCCCTTCCAGGATCAGAATGAACCTAACCACAAGAAAAGCATCGGGTGGGAGCTGGGTTAATAGCTGAGACATTGATTCTGCTAGAAAAGCAGTGGCATTTTAAAAACTGGAGTCTGGACCTAAGTGAACGATTTTACCTGCTCTTCCACTGCAACGAGCTCTGGTAGGGCTCTGCCCCCAGTTTACTTAGGGTGGAGAAATCCCTGGTGCCGCGATTCTATCGACCGCTCTTAAAACGGGAGCATTTGCTTCAGGAGTAGAGCTTTTTTAAGATCAGATGGATGAACCATCACCCTGCCTGGTGGGTGGCTCACGGAGGAAGCGGCCACACCTCGTTCGGTCACTGGAGCTGGAATCAGTGGGGCAATCTGAAATCCGGCCACAGTGGACACACGGCTTGGTTCCAGGACGCCCCTGCCTTAAGACACCAGAATCTGTGGATGCTCAAGTCCCTACTGTAGAATGGAACAGCATTTGCATATTAAGCTACACACACCCTCCCAATTACTTAGAATACCTAATACCCTGTAAATGCTATGAACATAACTTTTATGCCATATTGCTTAGGATATTACAAGAAAGTCTGCCTGTGTTGAGTACAGATGAATTTTTTAAACATATTTTCAAGGCGCCATTGGTGGGTTCTCTGGCCAACTGTAGTCCCCGATTTTCCAAAAACAGCACAGACTGCTGAGAAAAAGTTAAGCATCAACAAAGGGAGAGGCAGTACAGACCACAACTCTGCTGGCTACCTAGGGACTCTGGCAGTTACGTCTCAAACCCTGATCACGTCTACATAGGGGAGTCAACCACTCAGTGTAATCAAACGAACACTAAGGAGATGCTCTTATAAAAATGTGCAAAGGTGTATAAACTTGGCAGACGGGCAAAGGAGTGCACCGAGCAGATCTCTCTCCCCAGCTGCGCCGTCTCAGGTTGAGCCGAGGAGCAGGGATGCCCCCTGCCTGCCTGCCTGCGCCACGTACAGGAGGCAGCCACGCCGCCCACCTTCTCTGCAGGCCCAGAGGATCCAGGTGCAAATGGCAATGCCTTTGACCTTGCTTGGCTGCACCAGCGGGAGGTGAGACTCGCCACGCTTTCTGAAGACTGTGCAGCGCACAATGCCCGCTGTAATCTGGGCTTGCTCGGGAGCTGCTCATGGACTGCTGAAATCGGAGCACCTTTCCAGCCTGCCCTGAAAGCTGCAAACCTAGCGGTCTTCTGGGTCCCGGCTATTTACTCAAAAACAGCATTTATGAGAATCCCTTGGACAGCTTGAAAAAACTCACGTTTGCACTCCACGGGTGCACCTGTGATGAGCAGCCCAGGAGATTATGAGGCTGAAGACCAGATGTTGAGAAACTGACACGTGGGCACCAGCTAAGAAAGTGAGGTTTCCTGTGGTGCAATCACTCCAGGGCGGCGCCGCAGCAATACATAAAGTGGAGACCAGCAGCACCAGCATCCCCAGCCAGTTCGAGTCCCAGCTCTTCCACTTCCAAGTCAGCTCCCTGCTAATGCACCTGGGAAGGCAGCTGAAGATGGTGCAAGTGCTTGGGGACCTGCACCCAGGTGGGAGACCCAGAGGAAGCTCCTGGCTCCTGGCTTCAGCCTGGTCAAGCCCTGGTCATTGTGGCCCTTTGGGAAGTGAACCAGCAGATGGAAGACTTCTCTCTCTCTCTCTCTCTCTCTTCTCTCTCTGTAACTCTATCAAATAAACACATAAATCTTTAAAAAATAATAAATAAGTCACTTGCTCATCTTCTCATTCATTTTACAGATGTGCATTCAATATGTGCAGGTACAAAGGGAAATGAGGGGCTGGCACTGTGGCGCAGTGGGTTAACGCCCCGGTCTGAAGTGCCAGCATCCCATATGGATGCCGGTTCGAGACCTGGCTGTTCTACTTCTTGACTCAGCTCTCTGCTATGGCCTGGGAAAGCAGTAGAAGATGGCCCAAGTCCTTGGCCTCTATACTCGCGTGGGAGACCCAGAAGAAGCTCCTGGCTCTGGCTCCTGGCTTCGATCCACATAGCTCCGGCCATTGCAGCTAACTGGGGAGTGAACCAGCAGATGGAAGACCTCTCTCTCTCTCTCTACCTCTCCTCTCTCTGTGTAACTCTGACTTTCAAATAAATAAATACATCCTTTAAAAAAGGGAAATGAAACATGCCTTCCAGATGTCCCTAGTCTAACTGGGGAAACTCTCTCAGCATAGCATGAGGAGGGGCTGTCCAGGTGAGCCTGACCCCACGGAGGGGGGAGGGGCTGTCCAGGTGAGCCTGACCCGACAGAGGAGGAAGGGGCTGTCCAGGTGAGCTTGACCTGACGGAGGGAGAAGGGGCTGTCCAGGTGAGTTTGACCCGACGGAGGGGGGAGGGGCTGTCCAGGTGAGCCTGACCCGACAGAGGGGGGAGGGGCTGTCCAGGTGAGCCTGACCCCATGGAGGGGGGAGGGGCTGTCCAGGTGAGCCTGACCTGACGGAGGGAGAAGGGGCTGTCCAGGTGAGTTTGACCCGACGGAGGGGGGAGGGGCTGTCCAGGTGAGCCTGACCCGACAGAGGAGGGAGGGGCTGTCCAGGTGAGCCTGACCCCATGGAGGGGGGAGGGGCTGTCCAGGTGAGCCTGACCCAACGGAGGGAAGAGGGGCTGTCTAGGTGAGCCTGACCCGACGGAGGGAGGAGGGGCTGTCCAGGTGAGCCTGACCCCACAAGGTGAGAAGGGGATGGAGGTGACATCAGGGAAGCATTTCCCATGGAGTTAACCTAAGCCTGGGGTTGGATGTTTGGACAAGTGCTTGAGACACTGTAAGATGCCCATGTCACCTGTGGGAGGCCTGGGGCCGATGCCCACCTCCTTCAGCTTCCTGCTCATGCAGACCCTGGGAGGCAGTGGTGACAGCTCAGGGAGCTGTGTCCTTGCCACCCACGTTGAGTTCTGGGGAGTAAACCCAAGAACAGGAACCATCTCTCGCTCCTGCTCTTGCTCTATGTCTGCCTCTCAGATAAATAAACTTTTAAAAAATATTTACTTATTTATTTGAAAGGTAGAGCTAGAGAGAGGGAGAGGCAGGGGCAGAGAGAGAGGTCTTCCATCCACTGGTTCACTCCCCAAACGGCTGCAATGGCCAGGGCTGGGCCAGGCTGCAGCCAGGAGCCAAGAGCTTCATGTGGGTCTCCCACATGGGTGCAGGGGCCCAAACACTTGGGCCATCTTCCACTGCTTTCCTAGGCCATTAGCAGGAACCTGGATCAGAAGTGGAGAAGCTGGGCCTTGAACCAGCACTCATTTGGGATGCCAGCACTGCAGATAGCGGCTTTACTTGATACACCATAACGCCAGCCCCATAAATAAACTTTAAAAATACACATTCTTCTAAAAATGGATGGCATTAAGAATTAAAGAAAAAAAACACAGGCTTTCCAAGCCATAAAGTCTTGAACCAGTTGGGCATGCTTGGAGATGATACACAGTCTGTACATTAGAATGAAATTCAGTTGTATGTGATGTGAATATGCACGTGTGTGTGTGTGTACATGCGTGTCTGTGTGTGCATGTGTAAGGCAAGGGAGGCAAGCCCAGGGCAGCTGCAGGCCAGCTCAGGAATGTCCTTGTGTACAAAGGTGTCTGTGTGGGATTGGTGCCAGGACCCCAGACAAATAGCGAAACGCCAAGATGCTCAAGTCCCCTCCGTATAATAGTGCATTTGCACAGCACCTGCTCACATCCTCCCATGTATCTTAAACTGTGTCTATATCACCTACACTACCTAACACATGCAAACACAGCACACACACCTGTTGCACTGTGACTGAGGGGATCATGAGTGTGTCTAGATCACCTACACTACCTAACGCATGCAAACACAGCACACACACCTCACACCTGTTGCACTGTGACTGAGGGGATCATGAGTGTGTCTAGATCACCTATACTACCTAACACATGCAAACACAGCGCACACACCTGTTGCACTGTGACTGAGGGGATCATGAGTGTGTCTAGATCACCTACGCTACCTAGCACATGCAAACACAGCACACACACCTGTTGCACTGTGACTGAGGGAATCATGAGGAGAAACTAAAGTCCGCACATGTTCAGTGCGGATGCAAGTATGTTTCCAATGCTTTTGCTCCTAGGTTGTTTCTGGGATGTGGACCCCATGGACACAGAGGATCCTGGGGCACTGAAGCGCTGCCCAGGTGATCTTGCCCAGGTGGTCTTGTGCAGGGAGGACCCTCACAGCTCTGTGTTTCACAGCGCCATGGCAGGTCGCCCAGACAATTGGTTACTGCACAGAAAGCGACTGCCCTTCTTCACCTGGGGTGCAAACAGCCTCAGTAAACCCCCAGGAAGGGCCGGTGCTGTGGCTTAGTAGGCTAAGCCTCCGCCTGTGCGCCGGCATCCCATATAGGAGCAGGTTCACGTCCCGCTACTCCTCTTCCCATCCAGCTCTCTGCTTGGACCCCTGCACGCACATGGAAGATCCCGCAGGGGATCGGCCCAGCTCCAGCCATTGAAGCCATTTGGGCAGTAAACCAGCATTTGGAAGACCTTTCTCTCTCTCTCCCTCTCTCTCTCTCTCTCTCTCTCTCTGTAACTCTACCTCTCAAATAAATAAATAAAATCTTAAGAAAACACTCAGGAAGAGCTCCTGGATGCAGCCCTTTCCACCAAGGTCAAAGTCAGATCTTAGATCGGTTTGTATGGGGACAAAAAACAGACCTTTCAGGAGATAGCAGCAAAAATAAAGGCTCACTTGAGTCCCCCCTCTGCCTGCATCTGGAAGCCATGTGCAGGGTCCCCAGGGGCTGTCCCCAACCACGCAGTGACTGACACAGGCCTGCAGGGATCACGCATTGAGCCAAGCTCGTCTCGAGTCAGACGGAGCTGTCTGCAGAGAAATGCGCCTGGGTCCGGGCGATCATTCACGGAAGCACGTATGTTGCAGAGTGATTACATCACCAGGTGTCGCCAGCGGCGCCTGAAGCCGACGGTTTACACAAATCCGTGAGTTAAGCTATGGCCACGCTGGTGCTCCAGGACTGCAGCTCCATAGGCCTCCTGCAGGGACTGGCCATTCCAGAGCCTGGAAAAAGCCTTGGTCTTGCAGTTCCCTGGGCTGTGTGGCTGGCAAAGGCCATAAGAGCAACAGCTTCTGAGATGGCAGGGGAGGAGCCAGGACTCTGCTGTGGGAGCACCGACCCATGCCTGCCACACCCCTGCCATGGCCCTCACTTAGACACAGAACAACAGCACAGGGCCCATGTGGTCTCACGGAAACATGTAACGAAGGGGACTGCTGAGTGTGCAACCAAGGCTTGCAACAAAACGTCTCAGCATGGGCCAGTGGCACCACACACTACATACACACACACAATTACATACACATATTCATGCTCATACATGCACACACATATACACACATGCATACTCACACACTCATACATATACATACACACACACTTGCATGCACACACTCACATACACTCACACATACCTGCACATTTACCACACATACATACACATGTATATACATATTAACATACACATGTATACACACAGACAGACAGACACACATATACACATACTCACATATACACATTTACTCACACACATACATGTATACATAAACATGTACTCACACAGACACACGAACTCACATACATGCACATACACATAATACATATACACATGTATGCACATATACCCACACAATATTCACATGCATACACACATACATGTGCTTACTGACACACATATACATGCATACTGATACACATATGCATACACACATCTACTCGCACATATACATACTGACACACATACACACATACACACATACATGCACACACATACACATGCATACATATACATACGGACACACATGCACACACACATGCCTGCTATGGGCCAACTGTCTATCTTCTTTCTGGAACACACTCTTTGTTCCAAGGTCACTGCACCCATTCTCCCTTCCTCAGCCTTCAGGTCCTGTCTTTGGCAGAGGTGCTGGGGACCAGAGGGCAGGTGCAGGAGAGATGGCTGGCCTGCGCTTGGCACCTGGGGCCCCAGGCAGGGAGGCCCCTCTGGGCCCTGCTGCACCAGCTTCGACGACAAAGCAGCCAATGGAGCACCTGGGGCCTGGGTCAGCTCCCCGAGCCCAGCGGGGCAAAGTGGCTGAGTCCAGCGGTGGAGAGCTTAGGTTACTCGCTGGGAGAGTAGAAGGAAACGCCACGTGCACTGGGAGGTCCAGGATCAAACGCCCGCAGCTCCAGCCCATGGCCACGTTCGTAACGGCAGTGACCAGCCTCCCTCACAGCCACAGGGCGGTCAGAGGAGTCGCAGTCGGGCAGCACCCGGAGGCCGGGCTGGTGACGCCTAGCTGTGGTCTCTTCTGCCAGGAGCAGCAGTAAACACCCACAAAGTGAGGCTGTGTCCACTCCACGCGCTTTCCTCTGCCGCCATGGGTGCTGGGCCGGCTGTGACACTGCCCACTCCAGCCATGCCCCTCCTGCTCCCAGAGAGAGCTCTCCCCCAAGAACCAGGGGCCCCCAGGGCGTCCATTCCTCGGTTGCTTGAGAGCAGACCCAGGCCCGCACTGTGAGCAGACTGATCCCTCCCTGAGCCCCCACGCCACCCCTGGAGCACCCTCGGCCGGCCCCAGGCCCCTGCGGCTTTCCTCCAGAAAGGAGCTGAGCTCTGCATTCCAGAACACAGACCCAGTGAGGTGAATCCAAGCCTTCTTTGCCTTTCAGGAAATATGATGGGGCAGGGTGGGGTGCGGTGGGGAACAAGCTTGCACGGAAGAAACAGACTCCTGGGAGAGGCCCCGAGGATGCAGCCCGCAGCTCTGCCTGGTGCAGGGTGCACCAGGGACCAGCAGGAGGCCCCCTGTTGCAGGGAGACCCATGAACCTATAGGTATGCAGGTGCACCTGGCTGGTGGAGGTGTGGGGAGGAGGCGGGGAAGGGCCAGGCTACCAAGGCCCCTTACCTCCCACCAGCTAGCCAGGGCCGTGCCAGCCCGGCTGGCTAGTCTAGAGTGCAATGCTGTTGCCATGACCACAGTTCCTGGGGCCTTCTCTTGCATCACCTTGATCCAGCACCCAAGTGCAGCAAAGCTGGTCTTTTTCACAGAAGCTGTATTTTATGGGGGGTGTTGGGGCTCTGGATGGGGGGGGGGCTCTGCTCCTGCAGGTCAGACTCTCATGGGCTCTCCTCTCAGTCCACCAGATAAGCAGACCCGTTGAGCACCCACCCCGCCACAGCACCCATAGAGCACCTGTCAGGGAGCTAAGCCGTCCGCTGAGCTGGCTTCATCAACGCTGGGGAAACTCGGAACCAACCTCTCCCCCAATTTGCCACGAAACCAGAGCCAACAGGCACAGCCCAACAACCGCTGCAAAGAGCGAATGTCAGGGAACAGCAAGAATCACCCTGCCTGTGCACCTGCCCGAGTCTGCTGAGGTTCCAGGGGGCGGAACTCGGGCTCCTTCCGGCAGGTTCAGGGACGCCAGGCGCTAAGTGGAGGCAGGACAGCTCCCCTCCTTCCCCCCCTCACCCCTGCTGGGCCTCACACACGGCTGTCTGCACATGCTGGGGATCCCCCGCTGCCACTGTAAGCCACGCTGCGATTCTGACAGCTTCCTGCAGTGCGGCCCACAGAGAGGCCTGCGGAGGCTGACGCTTAAGTAAAAGGCATGGGAGGAAGAAGTCTCCTGGAGATTGTGTGCTGCCTCTGGGCTAGGGGAGCTGTCCCCTGTGGATGTCAGACTCTTGTCTCACCCCCCACAAGACCCCTGTGGTGGTGGGGGAGTAGTGGGGGGGCCAGCATTCAGCATGGAGTGGGACTCTCAGATACAGGGCAAGCGTCAGGGGCAGCTGCAGGCTGCAGCAGGCCAGGGCTCCCACCTGCTCTGTGACCGTGACTGTGACTTCTGGACCTTGTACTCAGCCCGGTCCATTCAGAGCAGGCGCCCCAGGCTGGCCTTGGAAGTAGGCTTCTGTCTCTTGAGCCCTGCTCGTGCCCAATCCAGGCTCTCTGAAGTGCACGCTGCTCACCCGTAGGTCTCAGCTCAGACTCACTCTTACCCACCTGAGCCACAGAAACCTGAGGTCGGCCAAGCTGAGACCTGTGATTCTTCCCACACTTGGCTTTGGGTAAGAGGGGCCCTTCCTTGGGCTGCCCACTACAAAGGGTCTACCCCACTCTGGTTCTCCTCCAGCCACACATGAGAAAGCACACCAAATACCTGGGCTGTCCCGGGATGCCCCACTCCCCTGCTCCCAGTCTGTACCCTGGGCCAATGCACTTGTCAGCTTCAGGTGCACCTTTTGCAGGATAGGCAGTGCCACAAACAGACAGACCCCTAGGTCAAGGGGAGTCCAAGGTATGGGGACAGCCTGGACACAGGGGTTGAAGTATCCAAGCACGCTCGTGCACCCAGAGACCCCCAAGATGCAGAATGGACCCCTCAGCCTGGTAAGACCCTGGAGCAGGAGGACAAGGCACTGAACTCTAAGAGCCCTCAACTTCTGCAGTGGCCTCTCAAGTTGTTATGAAGGCAGAGCAAACTGCATGTAATAACTGCTTGAGTTCTATGCAGGGAGGAGCCAGCTCCTTCTGCTCAGCTGAGGGATTGCTTACAGGAACTGGAAATCTCACTGAGCACGTGGGGGAAGGAAGCTTGGCTCACTCCCGTCAAACGCCTTAGAGAACAACCATGGCAGCATGCGTTACCTTTTCTCCATCAACGAGCTCTTGCAAAATAACTTGTCTTTCCCGACACAGTTCCAGGAAATCTTCGGAGTGCAGACTCTCGTGCAAGGCGGGGAAGAAGGTAAGCTGAGTGCAGTCCACGGCTCCCTCATCCGGCTCGCTCCCGGCCTCCTTTGGTGTCAGCTCATCTGCAGTGGCACAAAGGGACACAAGGTTTCGGCATGCATGAGCCGCTGGTTGTCATCAGGGAGGCCAGGCCAGTCCCCGTATCAGTAAGAGGCATCGCAAGGCTCTACGGTGGAAGTGGACAGTGTGGGTCACTTAGTAGGACCATCTACTGCTTCTGCAAAGGGACACACACCCCGCTGCCACCACCCCAACCTGACCCCACATCAAGCTGATTTGCCCCAGAGAGCCTGGGTGTGCCCAGGCCTGGCTCCCTTGGCAGCTCAGAGGCGACCCTAAGGGAGCCTCTCACAATTCATCTTCATCCTGTCTAGAGGCTCAGCCAGAACCTGCTGGGTCTGAACCGCACATCGCTCGTGTTTTTAAGCCAGTACTGTCTTCTAACTGGAAAAGCACTAAATTCCTATTTAAAAAAAAAAAAAAACCTGGAACAGCCTTGGAATGGTAAGAAATAAAGAGCATCGGCTGTGGGCCCAGAGAGGGTGCTGGTCACCACAGTTCCCTTTAAAAGTGAACCCCTTCTCCCTGCCAGCCCCTCCTAGGGCACTGCTCCATCTGTGCTAGCCGGGCTGGGGCCGTATTTCATCCTCACTGTGATGCCAGCAGCCTGTACCAGAGCACTGGTTCAAGTCCCGGCTGCTCTGCTTCTGATCCAGCTCCCTGCTAATGCATGTAGAAAAACAGTGGAGGATGGGCCCTGTCACTCACATGGCATGGGGAGACCTGGACAGAGTCCCTGGCTCCTGGCTTCAGCCTGGTCCAACTTCAGTCACTGTGGCCATTTGGGGGAATGAATCTGTGGATGGAAGATTTCTCCATCTCCCTCTTTCTCTGTGTCATACTGCCTTTTAGATAAATACAATAAATATTCCCCGAAATTTCAAGGCCAGGCAGTTTTTTCAGAACTTGCATTTTCCATGAACTTCTGAAGGCAAGGATTTCAAAAAAATTTTTGCACCAGAATAAACTTATGTTTTAATTCCATTTTCCATGAACTTTTTGAAGTACCCTCCTGAATGTATAGACAAAAAGTTTAGACATGATAGGAGTAACAGTGCATTCGCAGTTTTCATTCTCCAGTGTGTTTTTCCACTCATGAGCGCCTTCCCATTCTGACTAAAGTTCTCTGAACAGCTTACACATCTATGAAACAGTCTATGACAGCCATCTCACAACCACTGAGCCTGTGCCTGGTTTTTTTAGACACACATGGCTTCTGTGTCCACACTGGATCACAGTCATCGTACACCGCTAGACTCACTTTCCTTTTTAAAATATTTTTTATTGAGAGTCACTGCTACAAAGAGAGACAGAGACAGAGAACGAGAACGAGAACGAGAACGAGAACGAGAACGAGAACGAGAAAGAGAAAGAGAAAGAGAAAGAGAAAGAGAAAGAGAAAGAGAAAGAGAAAGAGAAAGAGAAAGAGAAAGAGATCTTCCATCTGATGGTTCACTCCCCAAATGGCCACAACAGCCAGAGCTGCGCTGATCCAAAGCCAGGAGCCAGGTGCTTCCTCCTGGTCTCCCATGTGGGTGCAGGGGCCCAAGCACTTGGGCCACCCTCTACTGTTTTCCTGAGTGCATTAGCAGGGAGCTGGATGGGAAATGGAGCAGCCCATATGGGATGCCGGCACTGCAAGGAGAGGCTTAACCCTCTGCCACAACACCCACCCCTAGACTCACTGCTCCTGGGCAGGAGAGTTGGTGCAAGCTAAGCATATAACTGCAAGGATTTCTGGATTCTGCTTCTCCTCCTACGTGCCCCAAGGGTCCTTCTACTTGGAGCAGGCTCATGGTTGTGACTGCAAGCCCATGGGCCATTTTCTTTGTGCCAAGAAGCTCACCCCTTTGCCCCTCCCTCTCTTTCCCTACCTCTGACTGCCCACTGGGGGATGCATCAAAGTGTGTGCAGCTCGCAGCGACAGCCCTTGGGGGCTGTTCCAGATTTTTTTTAAAATAGGAATTTAGTGCTTCTCCAGTTAGAAGACAGTATTGGCTCAAAAACACGAGCGATGTGCGGTTCAGACCCAGCAGGTTCTGGTTGAGCAGAGGCAGGAGCAGATACCCAGGAAGGCCCAGTGGAGAAACACAGGCCCCTTCTTTCTCTTGGCTGAACTTCCTACTCATGTCAATGCTGCAAACACCAGGAGGCCCCAGGTTGCAGACGTCCAGGGGTTCTGCCTACTGGGGACTTTAAGACTAACCATCCATGGCCAGAGTCCACGGCAAATCAGCACACCCCTCCCACTGCTGCACTCTCTGCACCCGGCATCTGACAGGCAGCAGAGAGAGACCATTGCTGAGGTGTGGAGTTGAAGAAGAGAGACAAACAGGTGTCACAATGTCAACCCCAGTCCTGCTGTTCAGTCAGATCCCAAAGCAACCTGGGATCCGTGGCCAGCACCCTCATTGGGCGGACTGGTGTTACTGCAGACTAGCTGGCAGAGCAGGTGGACCTCTGCAGGCAGAGAGGGATTTGATCAAGGGAATGACATTGACATTGGCTGGAGAAGACCCAGGCTGCAACCCAGGGTACAACAGAATTCACAGTATAAGGCAGGCTCAAATGGGAAGTTTTAGGGAACACATAGAATTTGAAATATAGTGTGTATGCATGTGTGTGCATGTATGTTTATGTGTGTGCATGTATGTGCACGTGTGTGTGTCTGTGCATGCCAAAACACCCTCTAAAAAGAATCCTTGAATTTTTAGCAACTTCGGCTCAAAGAAATTCCTCCATGGGACTTATGCAAATAAAGAGAAAGCACTAACATAAAAAAGACCCCAAATTGTTTTCTTTAAATTTGGAAAATAATAATGACGACGACTATGTCTGTCATTTTCAGAATCAAGAGAGTTCAGTGTGAGAGGTATGATATATCACTTCCACCTATTTTTATTCTAAGATGTTTTATTCTCCTTCCGTGTGTTTTGGACATTCACTGACTAACATGCATTTGGGTTCTTTGGAAGTTCTCCCCACTATAGAAAACTGACAAGACACTCCCCCTCCCCCCAAAAAATTCTTCTTGTTGCCATCTTAATGCAAAGCTCTTCCCATGCCGGAGTCTGGGTCCCGAAGAGGTTCCTCCACACTCTGGAAGTACAGTCCCGGGCAGTCCTCCTGCTGCCTGCTCCACCCTTGTAGAATTTCACTCTTCCAAAGCATTATTTTAATCTACTGAATAAGATCGTAAGTGAAACGAATCGTTGGCTTAATTATTAAAGGAAAAATAGAGTCACGGAATACCTTGGTTTTCAGCATTTGTCTGAGAAATGTCGCCCTTCCTGACTTGGCTCCCCTGAAAGAAGACCAGAGAAAAGAGAGATTCATTCCTGGATGTGACACACATGCCCACCACTCCCGATGCTGCAGTCACGTGCGTCTCCTGCAAAGAACTCAAGGCCAGGTGCAAGGGGAGCGGAATGCTAGCTCCTGAAGGACCACAACACAATGCAAGTTTTAATGTTCCCAAGTCAAAGGGGAGAAAACCCACAAGCTTCCATTAAGTAGGACTGACGGTAATTACAGAAGAGGATGCCAAGACGGGGTTAGAGGACATCTTGCTGTCTGTCTGGGGGCCACCTGGACGGGACATGGGGAGAGGCTCTGGCGCTGGACAGCCTGGGGGACCATGCCTGCGTTTGGCTGTGTTGTGGGCACAGTGAGCAGGCTACTGATTGCTCCTGCCTCCCACTCCTAAGTAGGAGTGCAGTAAGGAAAAAATACAGCACACAACTGACGCTTTGCGGCAATTCGTAAAATGTGAAAGCGTCCACCCAAGAAACAAAAGGTCATTTATCTCCACTAGGTTTTAGAAGGGAATTTTAGCAGGGGTTGCAAAGAGAAGACACTCGACTTTGTAATTTGGGACGAATGCAGTGAAGCAGCTGAGGTCAAGAGGTTTCCATCGCATAACTTGTTAAGGGATTTGCCAGTGCGAGAATGCCTGGAGCAGTGACAGTTACAACGGCTAAGCGACAAGGAGCCTGTGCAAGCAGGCAAGGCTGTCACCCAGCCCCTTCCAAACACTGGCACCCAGCTTGTGCGGGAATGCAGGGCACTGCCGGGTAGCAGCAGCGGGGGTGTGGATGGCCCGCACTCTGATTCCCACGCTCCTCCAGCCATTCATTCAGGCCGCAGTGAGCCGTGGTCCTTTTGTGTACCTGGGAGGGTTGGTGACTCTCTCTTCTGTTAAATGACATCAAGAATAAATAATGGAGGGGCCGGCGCTGTGGCATAGCAGGTAAAGCCACTGCCTGCAGTGCCAGCATGCCATATGAGTGCTAGTTCGAGTCCCAGCTGCTCCACTTTCAATCCAGCTCTCTGCTGTGGCCTGGGAAAGCAGCAGAAGGTGGCCCAAGTCCTTAGGCCTCTGCTCCCATGTGGGAGACCCAGAAGATGCCCCTGGCTCCTGACTTTGGATCAGCTCAGCTCCGGCCGTTGCAGCCATCTGGGGAGTGAACCAGCAGATGGAAGACCTCTGTCTGTCTCTACCTCTCTCTGTCTCTGTCTGCCTCTGCCTCTCTGTAACTCTGCCTTTCAAATAAATAAGTAAATCTTAAAAAAAAAAAAAAAAAAAAAAAAGAATGGGACTGCCCTGCACTGAACTACAGACATTCTATGTCCCGCCCAGTTAAACCCTGCCATGGGGAAGCTATGAAGCCACCTCTGATGTGTTTCCTCCTTTAGCCATCGCTGTCCCATGCCTGCAGCTCCTACCTGGTGCCTTCCCAGGCTCAGGCCGTCCCACGGAGACAGGCTTCTGATGCGCTTCCTCATGCGTGCAGGGCCCTCTCTCCAGTCCAGCTCCCACCGGGAGCAGTGGGTGCTCTCTGCTGCCTGGCCCCACAAGCCCAGCTCCCCAAAAAGCTGCTCCTGGATCCTGGCCCAGGCCTTGGCGGCCTTGATGTCACCACATCGCCACCTCTGGGAAGCAGAAACACAGCGTCACTCCTGGACATACAACCCTGGGGGCCTTGGCCTCTCACATGCTGGTGACAACTGTGGGAGCCTGAGCACACTCAGGGTGTGGAGTCAGGAGCAGGCCATCTCTGCCCGTTGACCTGCAGAGCCACGGGACCCTGGGTGCTGGGCTGAGAGCCACAGCTCTGGAAGGTTCCAAAGCCGATCATCAGAAGGGTTAGACAGCTGCTCTCTAAATGGATCTGGAATTTTACCCCAGCTCCTTCCTTTCCAAACCAAAGCTGAATATGCTTCGTCCAGCCACCGGGACCAGGGGCAGAGTTGGCATTTCTGGTCCTGCCAGCAGTGGCGCACTTTCTACAAGGCACTGCCATCTCTGCACCTCAGCATCTCTAACCATCAAATGAGAGGCTTGGCTGTCATAGGATTCTAGATGGTTCGAGGATTCTGGAATGTTCACAGAAGCTAAAACCTTTGGTGTTAATGAGAATATCCCTGCCGGTATCGATGAAACCCTCATGGGTTATGGATGAGGTCGGTCACGGTCACAGCGTCACCTGGAGTCTGTCTGGAAGCTTCATAAAAATGCATGCATGCCTTAACCTGCCCCTGGAAGGCCACGTGGAAGTTCTGTCCATTCACCTTGCAAAGAAACGCTTTGATTCACTGAGGACAGTAAATCAGCTTTGTCAACTGCGTGAACTTCGGCAATTCTTCACAAACGTCAGGGTATTCGCCCTAAGCTGTAATATCAATATTCCAGAAAATGGAAAGGTGACATTGCTAATGACGGAAAGTGTCCAGCTCAGAGACTCAAATAGAAAAGAGACACGTGACCATGCATGAGGCTGAGCTCCTCACCACGAAACCCCATCTCCCCTCCCATGAACAAGCACCTCCCACCATCGCCAGGCAGACATGGAGGCCGCAGAGAAAACGGGACCTCTCCAAAGGCCAGCAGCTGGCCAACATGAGATTTCAACCCAGTCCGTGTGCCTGCAAAGCCCGCAGGTGAGTCTGCAAGCTATGCCCCTTGACCTGCAGGCAGGATTTTGATGGCTCACAAGACTGGGCTCTGAGACTCTGGGACATCATGCATGGATGAATCCTTTTCAGAACTTGTCAAAGGCATTTAAAAAAAAAATGGGTGAGGCGGGGTGTCTTTGGCAGCCAATGAACCTGGGTTCTGAGCAAGTTTCTGCTGTTCATTAGTAGATGAACTTTTTAAAGAAACCTTACTTTAATTAACTGAAAAATTTTAATTGCGTGTTTGCAAGGCAAGGGGACAGAGATAGACAGTTCTCCCCTACTGGTTTGCTCCCTAATGTGGGAACATCAGCACCTGTTCCAAGCTTTTTGCAGAGGGTTGGCCCTGCAAGGTGAACACGTTTGGGGAGAAATACTTCCATTCCCTGCAGATTGCCACTGTGAGGTTGGGCTTCATGGGGGAATGAACAGTACCAAGCATGGCCTGGGCTCTTGATTGGTTCGCAGAGCCCCTTTTGCCTGCACGCCTCCACCTACACAGTGAGATGCCTGGCTGCCTGAGGCTTCACACTACTGTATACTGAGTATCTGTTGTCAAGCGGTAAGCTCCCTGAGAGATGCATGATTGCTTAGTCCATGACAGCAAGTCACTTGTGACCCCAGGAGAGAGGCTGTCAGATGAGCACAAACAGCCCTGAGACATAAAGGCACTCGGAGATGGTCACCTCTCTGGACAGTGCAAGGACCCCTTTCTGCTCACCCCACAAACTGCTGCCACTCGGGACACTGCATCCCATCCTGGAGTGCCCAGGTTCAAGTCCCAGCTCTGCTTCTAACTCCAGCCTCCTGCTAGTGCTCCCCTCAGGGGGCTGCAGGTGCTAGCCCAAAGTACTTGGGAGACGTGGCTGGAGTTCCTGGCCCCTGCTTCAGCCTGGCCCAGTCCCAGACATTATGGGCATCTGGGGTGTGAACCAGTGGAGAGGAGATCTCTCTTCATCTGTCTCTGTCTGTGTCTCCCTGCCCTTCACAAACAAAACACAAAGGAAACAAGAAGGAACAGGAGGGTCCACGCGTGTCACTGAACAGGAGCAGCTGGACCCCAGAGAAGAGAATGAACAGGACTTGGACGAGGCACAAGGAGATCTGAGCAGCCAGGGTGGAAGGGACTGTTCCGGCCAGGACTTCAGGAGTGGTGGGGTAAGTATCTGAATGACACAGCCTGCTGCTGATACGGTGCTGGGCTCAACTTCCGGGAGGATGGGCATCAGCAAGCTCGGGGCTCTGCAACATGCTGGGGACCTCTCAGTTATGCACCAAGTGCCAAGTTAGAGAAGTCTCACGTGGCTTGTTATGGACACACCCTCCCCCGCACATAGCGGCCCCCTTGGGGAGGGCCTCCTTGGGTGCACCTGCGAGGACCTGTCCTTGAAGAGCCAGGCAGCTTTCACAAGCCTGATTTGTGCCTAGCGCTTGGACTGGAGTTTCCTGGAAGTGCAGCGTGGCCCATCTTGGGAAAACACACTCCCCCCTGTACTCGAGGGGTGAATGCGCCAGACCCCATTATCTCCAGCAGACACTCACTATTATCTGTGTTCTTTGAAATCCCCCAATCTGTCTTAAATATTTAAACACTTGGAAAGGATCCTCATGGATCAGCCTCAAAATGCTGATGTTCTCAAAAACACCTCCATCGACGGCAAAGCTCGGCCCAACCTTCTCAAGCACCCCCTGACCCAAGTCAGGCCCTGCTGCTGGCAACGTCAGCACAATCGTGCTCCTGGCTCCCAGCAGAGCTTGGGCCACTCTGGGCTCCCAATGCCTATTTCCTGGATGAACACGTAGTTCAGGCAAGGGACAAAATGCCTGCCGCCCCCCATGGCACACAGGTCAACGTGAGGAGGTCTGAGCCACTGATGACCCATTACGGACTTGGCCATTGCATCTAGAATGCCCACCTACAGTTTAATCCAAAGGCTTTTCTGACCCCTCTGTTCAGGTTCAAGTGGATTCCAGGCTACTGTGCAGGCAACAGAGGTGCTGTCTCTTACCTGCTTGTGGTCTTTGTATAATGATGCATACAGCTCCTGTCCTCTTCTTCTGTAGTTCTCTATACATGACACGAAATCCTGGAGAAGAGAGAGGACCGACCAATGACACTTGTGATTGCCCATTAGAGTTTCTCAACCCTGACCAATTGCCAGGAGGAAATAATGGCTCCAGGATGTGTTGGTCCAAGCAGGCCCAACCAGTGAAGGAAGACGTCCCCTACACCAACACACTCACACACCAACTCCCTCAACTTCCTGGTCATGGTGTGCCTGCGCTTCTGCCAGTGATGAGCTGGCAACCTTCCTCTCAAGAATGACTACAAAAACCCAGACTCCAGTAACCTGCTTTAAGACAGTAGAGAGCTAGCAAGAGAGCTAAGATTAAGGGCCCAAGATCCTGGAGAGAAAAATCTCATGGAGGTGTGCCCAAGTGTTTATGCCAGCTTTTCCCTTTGAAAGATTTGCACAGTAGGTTGAGGGAGCCAGCAGAAAGTGATGACTGAGCAGATAAGACTGACAGATAACTTGACCAGCTCCAGTGGCTGCAAAGATAAAGATTGGAGCCCAGGGCCAGCACTGAGGCTTACTAGGCTAATCCTCTGCCTGTGGCACCGGCACTCTGGGTTCTAGTCCCGGTTTGGGCACCGGTTCTGTCCTGGTTGCTGCACTTCCAATCTAGCTCTCTGCTATGGCCCAGGAAGGCAGTGGAGAATGGCCCAAGTGTTTGAGCCCTGCACCCCATGGGAGACCAGGAGGAAGCACCTGGCTCCTGCCTTCAGATCGGCACAGTGCACCGGCGGTAGCAGCCATTTGGGGGGTGAACCAACAGAAGGAAGACCTTTCTCTCTGTCTCTCTCTCTCTCTCTATCTGTCTAACTCTGCCTGTCGAAAAAAAAAAAAAAAAAGATTGGAGCCCAGGTCCACCAAGCCATCCAGGAAGCAAGGGCTCAAGAACGTAGAATTAGGGCAATGAAGAAAAATAAGCCCAGATTTCTGCTATCCTGATCCACTGCCAGCTGCTGCTTTTTCACAAGCCATGTGGGGCTGAGAGGCTGGGAAGACCCAGAAGATTCCAGAAGTCTCTGTCTGGAGAAAGCAGGAGGAGGTGATGGGCTTGGTGGTGGGCTCTGGGAAGGGCTGCACCATGCAGTAACGCAAGTTGGGAAGTGGACCAGCCTGATGAGGTCATAGCCCACTCCAAGGACCTCAACGCTTTAATTTTTTTTTTTTAAGATCTATTTATTCATTTGAAAGGCAGAGTTATAGAGAGAGAGAGAGAGATCTTTCATCTGCTGGTTCATGCCCTCAAAATAACCACAATGACTGGGGCTGAGCAAGGCCAAAGCCAGGAGTCAGGAGCTTCCTCCAGGTCTCCCACGTGGGTGCAGGGGCCCGAGCACTTGGGCCATCCTCCACTGCCTTCCCAGGCCATTAGCAGGGATCTGGATCAGAAGTGGAGCAGTCGGGACTAGAACTGGTGCCCATAAGGGATGATGGTGTTGCAGGCCAGGGTGTTAACCCACTGCGCCACGGAGTTCAACCCCTATTTGTACTGCAGTGATCTGTCCCCATTCCAACTGCTCACTGAATGGCAGAGGGTCCTTCAGAGAGAGATGACATCACTGCAGCCCCTGACCCAGAGTTTCATATGCACTGTTCAGCAGCAAATGGAAAGGACTCTGTATGCCCCGAAAAAGACTACTAGAGAAACAAAAAATAAAGAAAAAGAAAAACACATCTGTGTTTCCAGGTGCTAGAGTGACACGGGCCCAAAAATGATGCAAGCAATGTGGTCCCCAAAAAATGGTGAAGAAAGAAAAGCCACATTATGGAGAGTTTGCAGGAGGTATGGACTCTATCAAGATGGACCAACTAAAAACTTAGATCCATAAAATGCATTTTAATTGAAATGTAAAACTCTATAATGGGATTAATAGGGTGGGCACCACTGAGGAAAAAAATGAGAGAATTTTAAGAAAAATCCTTGCTGAAACTTGATGAGATAAAAGTATGGTAAATACTAAAAATAAAGATAATTAGAGGCCAGTGCCGTGGCTCACTAGGCTAATCCTCCGCCTTGCAGCGCCAGCACACCGGGTTCTAGTCCCGGTCGGGGCGCCGGATTCTGTCCCGGTTGCCCCTCTTCCAGGCCAGCTCTCTGCTGTGGCCAGGGAGTGCAGTGGAGGATGGCCCAAGTGTTTGGGCCCTGCACCCCATAGGAGACCAGGAGAAGCACCTGGCTCCTGCCTTCGGATCAGCGCCGTGTGCCGGCCGCAGCGCACCGGCTGCGGCGGCCATTGGGGGATGAACCAACGGCAAAAGGAAGACGTTTCTCTCTGTCTCTCTCTCTCTCTCACTGTCCACTCTGCCTGTCAAAAAACTAAAAAAAAAAAAAAAAAAAAAGATAATTAGAGATATACTTAAAATGGAGAAACGGTCTTACACATGTGGTACTGGAATCTCAAACAGGGAGGAAAGAATGGGTCAGAGGAAAGATATGAAAAGTTGATGATCAAGAATTTTCTAACAGGGACGAGAGGGCCGGCATTGTAACATAGCTTAGTAGTCCTCCACCTGTAACCATTCGGGTGTGGGTTCAAGACCTGGCTGCTCCACTTCTGGTCCAGCTCCATGCCAATGCACCTGGGAGAGTAGTGGAAGATGGCTCAGGTGCTTGGGACTCTGCACCCATGTGGGAGAACGGGAAGAAGCTCTGGGCTCCTGGCTTTAGTGGGTGGAAGATTTCTCTCTCTCTCTCTCTGTCTCTGTCTCTCTCTCTCTTTCTGTGTGTGTGTGTGTGTGTGCGCACATGTATGTATGTGTGTCTCCAACCCTATAATTCTGCCTTTCAAAAAAATTTTTAAAAATAAATCTTTTGGCTGGCGCCGTGGCTCACTAGGCTAATCCTCTGCCTGCAGTGCTGGTACTCTGGGTTCTAGTCCCGGTTGAGGCGCTAGTTCTGTCCCGGTTGCTCCTCTTCCAGTCCAGCTCTCTGCTGTGGCCCGGGAAGGCAGTGGAGGAAGGACCAGGTCCTTGGGCCCTGCACCCGCATGGGAGACCAGGAGGAAGCTGGCGCAGTGCACGGGCCATAGTGGCCATTTGGGGAGTGAACCAATGGAAGGAAGACCTTTCTCTCTGTCTCTCCCTCTCACTGTCTATAACTCTACCTCTCAAATAAATAAATCTCAGGCATCTGGGAACTCTGTTTCAGAACACACGGGGTACGGAGCAGCAGAACTGAAAGGAGACCTCCACACATCTCCAAACCTAAAGGGAGACGCTGACTCAGCTGCCCGTAACCAGCAGAGGAAGTGCACCAGAACGGAAGGGGCATGGACAGTCACATGGAGAAGGAATGCACAGCGCGCTGTGAATCATCCCTGAAGCTGACCACAGGATGGGACACGGAGCAGGGTAATACAATTCCAGGCAACTGAAGATAAAGAATGAAGTCAATAAGAGAAGGAAATTCATCAAAAGCAAAATCCCCAGACATTTAGAAATTAAGTGGTAACTTGTAAATATTTCAAGGTCAAGTAGAGAACAAAAATGAATGGCCAGTGTTTTGTCACCTGCAATGCCAGCATCCCACACAGGTGCCGGTTGGAGTCACCGATGCACCACTTCTGATCCAGTTCCTGCTATGGCCTGGGAAAGCAGCCAAAGATGGCCTAAGTGCTTGGGCCCCTGCACCCATGTGGGAACTCTGGATGGAGTTCTAAGCTCCTGGCTTTGGTTCGTTGTAGCCATTTGGGGAGTGAACTAGAGATGGAAGATCCCTGTGTGTGTGTGTGTGTGTGTGTGTGTGTCTCCCCCTCTTACTTTGTAACTCTAACTTTCAAATAAATAAATAAATCTTAAAAAAAGAAAATGGAAATTAGGAAATAGTTTACACTATGTAAAAGTGAAAATAAGAAATAATAACACATAGATGATACAGCCAAAACTGTTTATGTGGGAATATATATAATTATGAATGCTACTTATTAGCAAAAAAGTAAGCCTATAAACCATGTAGTTTGAGAAGTCAGAAAATTCAATTAAACCCAAGAAAAACAGTAAAGAAATAATAAAAATAAGAGAAATTAATAGAGTAAGATAGGGGCTGGTGCTGTGGTGTAGCGGATAAAGCCACTGCCTGCAGTGCCAGCATCCCTTAGGGGCACCAGTTCGAGTCCCTGCTGCTCCACTTCCAATCCAGCTCTCTGCTATGGCCTGGGAAAGCAGTAGAAGATGGTCCAGGCCGTTGCTGTGGTTCAATAGGCTAATCCTCTTCCTGCAGCACTGGCACACCGGGTTCTAGCGCTGGATTCTGTCCCAGTTGCCCCTCTTGCAGTCCAGCTCTCTGCTGGGGCCCGGAAGTGCAGTGGAGGATGGTCCAAGTCCTTGGGCCCTGCACCCACATGGGAGCCAGGAGAAGCACCTGGCTCTTGGCTTCGGATCAGCGCGGTACGCCAGCTGCAGCGGCCATCGGAGGTGAACCAACAATAAAGGAAGACCTTTCTCTCTCTGTCCTTCTCTTTCTCACTGTCCACTCTGCCTGTCAAAAAAAAAAAAAAAAAGATGGCCCAAATCGTTGGGCACCTGCACCCATGTAGGAAGCCCAGAGGAAGCTCCTGGCTTCTGGCTTCGGATTGGCGCAGCTCTGGCTGTTGCGGTCATTTGGGGAGTGAACCAGCAGATGGAAGACCTCTCTCTCTCTCTCTCTCTGCCTCTCCTCTCTGTAACTTGCTTTTTTTTTTAAGATTTATTTATTTATTTGAAAGTCAGATTTACACACAAAGAGAAGGAAAGGCAGAAAGAGAGAGAGAGAGAAGTCTTCCATCTACTGGTTCACTCCCCAGTTGGCCGCAATGGACAGAACTGAGCTGATCTGAAGCCAGGAGTCAGGAGCTTCTTCTGGGTCTCCTAAGTGGGTGCAGGGACCCAAAGACTTGGGCCACCTTCTATTGCTTTCCCACGCCATAGCAGAGAGCTGGATTGGAAGTGGAGCAGCCAGGACTCAAACTGGTGCCCATATGGGATGCTGGAGCTGCAGGTGGAGGATTAATCAAGTGAGCCACAGCGCCGGCCCCCCCTTGATACTAATATTGTAATGAAATGAAAACTTTCTCACAAGGCCTGCACCAAAAGCAATTTGTGGAGTGGATGTTTGGCTTAACAGTTAAAGGTAACATCTTTCAAATGCTGAAAATAAAAAAAAAAAAATGTCAACACATTATCCTACGCAGCAAAAAGGTGCTTTCAAATGGAAGAGGAAATGGAGACATTTTCAGATCAGGCCCCCCAGAGCCAACCTGTGAGCACGGCTAAAGGAAAAACTCTTCCTACAAAGTGTTAAATAAGGAGTCTTGGTGTAAGGAAAGAACACATTGAGCCAAAAGCTGGATACATACACTGGGGACTGGGCTTGTCTTTTCCTTTTGAAACTGCTAAGCCATTGGTGATGACGGAAGCAAAGTTACAAGCCTGTATGCTGTGATGCCCAATGCATGTAGAGGAGGTCTTGTGAGCAGCTCCGTCACAAGTGAGGGGAGGCTTGATGACAACGCTGTGGGGCCTGTTACGTCATATGCACCACACATGCACTATACATTACATTACATATGTAAATATACAATGTATGCACTGTAATACCTACAGCAGCAACTGGAAAAAGCTACGTGACCCCATAAATCCATTAAAATAGAATTCTTAAGAATGTTCCAGTAACTCACATCAGTAGACTCTTCTAATGTACCTGGGAAAGCAGCAGAAGATGGCCCAAGTGTCTGGGCCCCTATCACTCACGTGGGAGACCCAGATGGAGTTCTGGGTCCTGGCTTCAGCCTGGCCCAGCCCCAGCTGCTAAAACCATTTGGGGAGCGAACCAGCAGGTGGAAGTGCTCTCTCTCACTCTCTCTCTCTCTGTCACTCTGCCTTTCAAATAAATAAATGAATATTTTTTTAAAAAATCCTTAATCTGTGTATTTCGGATTTTAACACTTTTCCCACTGTATGCTAGGCTTCAATTTTAAAAAGTTTATTGGCAAAGACTAAAAAATATGAAAACAATATAATTTTTAAAATCCAATTACTGTTCTGGAGTAGTGGGAGTAGAGCAATTCTCTTCTTTTTCCTTTTTTTGGATGTGCAAAATTTCTTTAATATTGCTGTTATATTGTTTATATGCATGTATAAGTAAAGAATCATTGTGAGCAACACAAGTGACATAAAACGCTGAAAAATTTGACTAATTCTACATGGAAGGCAGAAGCCCAGCCTTGTGCTCAATGTGGTGCCTGGGAGACACACAGCAGGAGGAGAGGACCCTTGGGGGGGTGCTTGGACGCAAGGCAGCTGCCTGCACACCCCAAAGGTGTCATCTTGCCGAGGAGGAATGGGCCTTGTCTGGGTGGCCCCAGAGGCTGCTGCGGGCCCAGGGCAGGGAGTCGCAGGCGGGCTCACTTCAGCACAGTGAGATGGAAAGACTCTCCAGCTGCTCTGGGTGTCACAGAAGGAGACTGTAGGAGCAGGAAAGTAGAGACGCCTGGGCTCCCTGGTTCTTTGCCCTCACTAGCCATGGGTCACGGGCAAGCCACTCAATCCTGCTGAAATTCGATTTGTCAACTATAAAGGTAACCAGTCCCTCCCCTAGTCTATTCTGCATCAATACAGATGACACAAGAGCATGGACGTGCTTCAGAAACTAAAAAGGGCCAGCCACAGCGGGAATTGGGTGTAAAATATTGGAATCATGGGAAAGATTGGTTTAAGGAAAAAAAAAGTGACCCAGATGGGTCTGTTGAAAACTCACACTGAGACTCTATGCTCTATGATGGTATAAACCACCCCCACTCTTCAAATAAATACCTGGTCTATAAGACCTACAGCCTGGGACTACCTCTTCTCCAGCTCAGACACTCGGCTTCTGGCTACAGATTTACTCTCTGTGCTTACATTCTGCAAGCTTTCATTGCTACAGTTTTCCCCGCACGAGAGGACCAAGGTGAACCTCATTTCTGGCTTTCTAGAGGTAAGACAAGAGGCGGCAATGATAGATGCTAAGAGGTTACTGATGATGAGCTAACATGGTGGAGGCTGAGACAGACAGAAGTGTCCCAGGATCTCAGACACACAGACACACACACACATAGGAGGGGGCCTAGATATGTGCCAGTGTCCAGAGAAGGCTCCCTGGTTGAAACATCCTTTACTAAGGGGCTTTCACTGGGAACCTGATGTGGTTTCGTTTTCTTTGAGTTTCAGCGTTTTTGGTAGCTCACATTGGCGGCGCTTGGGAATAAGCACCTCCTGCAGGTAGCACTGGAGGCGGGCGCCCCACGACAGTGCAAGTGAGAGGACACAGGCGGAAGAAGCAGCACAGAGGGGTCAGGTTCAAGGACGATAAAGAAGTAAAGTGACTGCACGAGAGGACCAGAACTGCAACACTTCTGCTTTGTTTCATGGAAGTGAAATTAGCTGAGATCCACTAAGGAAAATTAAGGAATTATTTTAAAAAAATAAGAGAAAGAGCAACTGTGCATGCTATGAAAACATTTAGAATTTGCAGAGTCAATGATGAGCAGGCTCTCCCAGGCGAAAGCTCAAGAGACAGACCCAAGATCCATACAGTTGTGTGAGTCACCAAGTACCTAGATTAATCCTGAGACATGCATGGTCCTTTGGAAAGGGTAGGGACAGGAAGGGACTGTGCAGGCCAGGTGAGAAATTTGGACAACACCAGCAAAGTTTAGACCAGACCCAGAAGAGATTTTTTTTTTTTTTTAAGGAAAATCAGAAAGACATGGCATGGAAATCGAGGGTGATGTAAGCATAATGAATGCATCAGAGAAGGGGCCAGTAAATGCTCTTTGGGTTTTGAAATGAACAGGAGAAATTGGTCATTGATAATTTCTATTCCAGAGAAATGTTCAGACAGCCCTGGGTCTCCCCAGAGCCTGGGACATCAGGAGATGGAAGGATCGGATCCAAAAGCAAAGGGAAGAGAAAGGTGGTCACGGAGATGGTGCAGGTTCCCCCCGGAATGACAAGAAAGGACGGGATTTGGAGTTCCCTGGGAGGCTGCTCGAGCGGTGGGGCACGCAGAGGTCCTCATGCTCAGGGGCTGGTGAGGATGGTGTAAGTGTGAGTGCAGGAGTGTATAAGGAAGAGGTGGTCCACACCTGAGGCTTCCACATCCAGGACACTGCTGCCTTGGGGGCTGAGCGGGGGTCTTGAATATGATGGTGACTGTGCGGGAGAATGGGACAGCAAGTGGAACAAGGGTGTCAACAGATCAGCTGAGAGAGGTGTGGGTGATCCACATGCTTGTCATCCCCCAGCCTGTTCTCCCAGTGTCACATCCATTTCCCGTGCTCAGCACTTAGACTTCTGACAAATCTAGGTGATAATTATGCCCATTCTACAGAAGAAGCTACTGAGGCCAAGTGAGAAGTGGGGACTCCATCAATACAGGAAGTGGCAAATTGGAAGAGGAGTCCTTGGACTGTGCACCTCCCCCATGCATCTTGTGACAGTGTGGGTTCCCACTATGCTAAGTAGAGATTTTTTTTTCCTCCCTGGCCTTTGAGTCCTTTCCGAGCCTGGAAAGTTGTGACACTCAGGATCCAGAGACAGGAGGCAGGAGATCTGGGTCAGTTCAAGGGCAGAGGCCCAGCTGCCTGGCCAGCAGCGACTGTGGCACATCGATCAGGGAGAGATTCAGAGCTGAGTTCTGCATCGCTTTATTGGAACTAAATAGCCTTTGCTTAGCAACTGTCAGTGCATTAAAGAGTTGAGAACCTTTGAAGTAGAACAAAGGGCCTCCAAAGACCGATCGGAGACTGAGACCGGACGCGGATCTGGTGATGAGTGCTTGCGCCCTGCTGTCCCGCCTCCTGTCTCCAGCACCCCGGTCTGGTCTGGAGCTGGGGAATACAGCGCATTCCACCTGGACTGTTGCTTTGCAGTCAGCTGCCCGCAGATTGCTTAGTGCCCCACCTCTGCCTGGGCACCGCCAGGGCCGGCCAGCTGCTGGTGACACTCCAGTGCCAGCTCTCCCCCAGGAAGCACCCGCGGGGCACTGATGACCGTCATTACCCTGGTCTACTGAAAGCATCATTAGTCCTGTAGTCACAGTCATGTGGCCTCACCAAGATGAGGAAGGCCAGTGTCTGCAGGAGGCAGCTCAGATCTTGCTTAGCGACTCAGTGCTGAGATGGCCGTCAAGGGTCCCAGTCTCTGCGTGGCACACATCAAGTCCGGGACCACAGGCGGTGACAAGGACGCCAGTCATCCCTCTACACTGCAGCTACTTGACTGGCGTGCTATTGTCATCTAGTCCCTCGACTCACCTTTGTTACTGCTCATCAATTATCCCAAGGAAATCATGGGATAGATGCAGCACAAAATGAAATGATGAAAATATCCGCACATGGAGTGATGGTCCCTCCCCCTGATGGAGTCCTGTGCGGTCTCACAAACGATGCTCTCATGCAAGGGCTGCCACCTGCCCATGCAGCCCTCAGGCATCCCCTTTGGCTCTGGACCTAGATGGGTAGCCTGGACAATGCAATGAAGACCACATCTCAGCCTGGCCAGACGCCCTTCTGTGCAACCTGCACAGCTGTTCACAGCAGCCCTGGGACCAAAAGAGATTTAATGAGATGAGCCTAGGTTTTTGCTACCAAGGCTTTTAAAAGGAAGCTGCAAAATAGGCTAACAGTAACAACAGTGAGTGGGCTTACCAAATAATATTTCTCTCCTCCTTGGGAATCCAGCATGATCCAGTTTCCTGCTGCCTTTGAATACGCATAGGAAAAGTATTCTAAAGCAAAATGTTTATTCTAGGAAACACAATGGGAATTCTTCCAGGTCTTCACCCTAAGCTCTTCTGTGACCCTGAGCTGGGAGAGGCAGTTCCTGCTTTCTCCAGGAGACCCGGTCCCACGGTCTCTGTGGGGTGGTCTCTCTGGGATTCTCGTGCATGAAATGATGATGCCTTGGGAATGGAGCTTTGGTCTGGTGGCTGAGATGCCCGTATTCTGTATCAGATACCTGGGCTCAATTCCAGCTCCAGGTCCTGACTCTGGCTTCCGGCTAAGGCCGACCTTCAGTGGTGATGGTGCAAATAGTTGAGTTTCTGCCACTCAGGTGGAAGACCTCAGATTGCCTTGAGCCATTGCAAGCATTTGGGGAGTGAACTAGCAGACACAAGTGCAGGGACCTCTCTCTCGCAAAGGGGAAAAAAATGACTTTTTGGTATATCTTGTCCCCTCCCTCCCCTTCTCCAATTGTACAAGCCAGTTCCTTCATCCAGTACTTAACGAAGAAACAACAGAACGATGGAAGTGATGGAAAAACCGCACAGTGGATGGGCCAGAAGGCTGGTAGAGAATTCACAGAGCCACAAACAGCAGCAGTCCTTGTGGATAATTTAGATTTTAAAGTGTAACCATATATCAGGTGTGATTCCATTCTTTACAACAAAATTACTATACATTCACTATTCAACCATTCCCTAAAGGAAAGCATTGGCTCTGCTGTTGGACTTTGTACCAAACCTAGGGGACTTTAGCATCTGACTTTCTCCAACCAAGACAGCTGCCCACTAACCTTGGCTGGTCCCCCATTCACAGAGGCAGAGGTGTGGGAGGTTTCTCACCCCATGGGTCCCCTTATCTCCAGTGGCTGCAGGCCAGGAGATTGAGGGAGTTGATGCACAGTTGAGGGTAGAGATGAGTCCACATTTGCAATTTGCAGCTATCATGGAAACCAATCATTGTCATGAATACTCTGCTCTTGGGGCCAGCTGTGTGGCACAGTGGGTTAAGCCACTGCTTGTGATGCCAGCATCCATACAGGAGAGCTAGTTCGAGTCCCATCTACTCCACTTCTGATCCAGTTCCCTGATAATGCACCTGGGAAAGCAACAGAGGATGGCCCAACTCCTTGGGCTCTTACCACTCACATGGGAGACCCGGATGGCATTCAGCTCCTGACTTCAGCCTGGCCCAGCCCTGTGGTTGCAGCTCCCACCTGCTGGAAGATTCTCTGTGTGTGTGTCTTGCCCATCCTCTCTATCTCTACCTTTCAAATAAATAAATACATCTTTTAAAAAATACTGTGCTCTTTCACAGCCAGCCTCCTCTGGGGTTCCATGGCAGGAAGACAAGGCCTGATCCAGCCACCCCACAATCCAAGGCCTGGCCTAGGTGGGGCCTGACACAGGAAGCAGCGACAAGGGTTCAGCACACTGAAAAAGGGGCTCAGAGATGCTCGTGGCTCCTGCTGTGGGCCCCTGTTCTCTGCAGCCTCGCGCCCCCTGCCTGGAGTAACATGCCCCTGGTCAGGGTTCATGAGACCCAGGGTGAGGGGCTGACAGTTCTGGCTCTCACTCGCCCAGCCCGTGTAACCCCAGCCAAAACGCAGCCTTGCCCAGACTGTAAACGATCCAGTGAGTCAGCACCTTACCGCAGGGAGTACATCCCAAGCCCCCCAGTGAGTGCCTGAAACAGCAGATGGCACCAAACCCCCCAAGGCAGCTGCAGCTTTTGTAGCTTGGGGTGCAAGAGCAAGACCAGCATGCATTTCGTTTTCCAGAACACAGGGAAGAGTTAATCTTTGCATGCATAACCCTGAGTGGTTGTTTTCTCTCCTTAGGAAGGGGAGAACTTGCACCTCTGGCCTGCAGTGCTACTCCTGAGCCTTGGGGCCACTGTGGATAAAATGCGGGTTACCCAACACCCAGGATGGCTACTAAGGGAGTAGCAGGACCCGGAAAGGCTGGACCAAAGCAGGATTCACACCCCAGGCGGGACAGAGCCAGGCGAGAGACCTCATCATGCTTACTCGTAACGGCACACAATTTAAAACGTCTGAATCGTTTACTTCTGGAATCTTCCATTTGATATTTCCAGACCACAGCAGATTGTGAGTCTGGAAACGAGGGAGGATGGCATTGCAGATGGGGTGGTGGTGGTCTTTGAGCAGAGGATGGGGGGGGGGGTGTACATGCTATGCGTCTTCCATGCCAGGCTGAAAGATCTGCCTTTGTAGACGAGTTCTTAGTGGACACTTGGTTTTAGTTAAATAATAGAAGCAACTAATGGGGAAAACGATAGAACACGCCTTCTGCCTGCTGGTAAGTCATGTGCAATACGCCCCTGCCTGCAGCAGTGGGCTATGCTGAAGAGACACCACACGCCAGGGCACAGAACAGCCTGGGTTGGCCTCAAGCCACGGCCGTGGTCCGGGGGTCTTTAGGGGGAACATGGATTAGGCTGACTCAGGCCAGGAAGCGCTCTTTTCTCTCCGAGTGCCCAGATAATTGCACTTTTCTCCGCCGCGGAGACACAGCGCCTGGCTCCTTAATAGATGTCAACAACGCCAGAGTAATAATCATATTTCCAGCCATAATGACAAACAACTGGGGCTCCGAGTGGGTGAGGAGGGACCAGACCACCACAGCGCAATTCATCTCTTGTTAAATTCACTCACATATTAATTTCTAAGATGAACAGTGGCTTCCAATTTGTCTTTTTTGAACTGTGATGGCTTTATTAAATTCAATCGTCATGAGTACGTGCAGTATGACTACTGAAAAAAAAATAAACAGCCCGGAGCAGCAAAGGACAAAAGCGTTGAAGCTGCAGGTTCAGGGAAGCCACCCCCCCTTTTGCCACCCTGTAGGGGGCCAGGCCTGGGTGAGGCACAGACAGAGGAGAGGCATCTCCATGCTGGCCTGTTCCAGATTTGGTCTGTTTGCACGTGTCTCTGGCAGACTCCAACTCAGAGAGTTGGGTTCATGGAAACCTCACCCCCTTAGGCAGGGGCAGAAGGGCTGGGAATTACAGGCAGGGGGCTGGAGGAGAGACGCAAGTGAGCATCTGCCCCAGGGACGTGGTAGCCGTGGACACGTCTCCTCCCAAACACGCACTGAGACACCACACAATCATGCACGGGATTGCACTCCCGGCAAACCTGCCCGCTGAAGTCCCCTGCTGCGGGGACCTTGCGATGTGACTGTCATTTGATGTCAGGCCAGCGAGGGAATGGACTGAGTGCAAACAAGGCCACCGAGGTGGGGCCCAAGGCAACATGACCAGTGTTCTTATAAGAAGAGATCAGGATGCAGACCTTGGAGTACAGGGGGAGAAGACGGCCACCTGCATGCTGAAGAGAGAGGTCTCAAGAGGAGCCAGCTGTGCTGGCACCTGTAATGGGGCCTTCCAGCCTCCTGAGCTATGGGACGGTGCCTGTCAGTCGAGGGAGCTCCCCAGCGTGTGGCAGCCCAAGGAGACAAGTGCACCTGCGTTCACTCCAAATACCGCCCGGCACTGAGGCAGCCGGACCCTGCCACTGATGCTTTGTACAGACTGTGAACGGGACTGCAATTGATGGGAAGAATTCCTCCTTCAAGGACAGCCACAAGCCCGCCTCCACCAGGACCACCCTGCCTTGGGCCTGAATCTGAGGACAGCATTATCTTTAACCTGGGACCCATACCAGGAGCTGCCTGTGGACCACCTGACTTCACGCCTGCCATCCAGGCTTCTGCCCACGCCTGCTCACCCTGGTGCTGTTGGGACCGGTGCACCTGCTGGGCCGAGTGAGGCACCCGGGTCATCAGATCAACACTAACCTTTCTCCCTTAGGCTGGGCCCTCATTGCAGGAGCCACTGTCAGTGAGCAATAGATGGACCTGGTTTCTCCCTAACAGTGTCCCCAGGGCTTGCTCTGGCCGAGGCCCTGTGTTGGCTCTGGGGTCTTGAAAAGCAGCCAAGGTCAGTTGCTCACACACACACACACACACACACACACACAGCGTCTTGCTCATGGTGAGAGATCTGAGTGTATCCTGAACAGCGTGACAATCAGTGACGGCTTTTGATCGGGGTCATGACATCATTGGACCAGATCTTTTAATGCTCACAGTGGGGCTGACATGAAGGCAGGGCGGGACAGACGAAGCCACTAGTCAGGGCCCATCTGCATGGCTCAGCTAGGGCCTGCCTCTTGTCAGAAACAGCAGGTGGACGAGGAATCAACGCATGGAACCTTTTGCTTCCCACGCCTGCCCCACAGTAGTAGCCAGAAAGTTGTACCCCACATGGATGCTTGACGCTAAGTCCTTACATAGCCGCATATCTACGGGGATTAACTTGCCTCTGTTAGGTTTTTCCCTATCTCCTTGGAGTACATGTATTCTCATCAGAAAGGGCCCTCAGACCTCCATGGAGTGAGTCTGGATATACTTGGATTTGTGACATCAAGTCACAATAAACTGCAGAGGATGCTCTGGTGACTCCCAGCCAGCAGCTGTCCCCCAGACAGGTGGCCACCACTGCCCCCTTGGTGTCGCCTGCCACCACCAGTCTGCCCCCACTTCCATCTGGCATTCCCTCCGAGTCCCTCCAAACCAGACTCAAGTGCTCCCTCTCTGGGGCCCTTGCTCTCACATTGTGAGTGGCCCACCTGTCTTGGAAGGAGCGCCCCACAGGTCAGGGACTGTGCCTTCTCCACTCAGGATTCCCCCGGGCTGTACCCCCGGCCAAGGCCTGAGATACAGTAGGAAATCGGTGGACAAGTGTGGGCTGTAGGACAGTCAGCTGTGGGCAGGAGCAGGTGTTTGACGGGTGAGCTGGGGGTCAACAGAGACAGGAGCAGACGGAGTCGGAGACACAGACTCTACTTTCTGATGTCCTGGAGAACCTAGCCACTGGCTCGTGTCCACCTCCTCTTGCTCACTGACCTCTGTGCTCTGCCACGCTGGCTTCCATCTGTCCTCACTATACAAGTTCAAGTTCACTTCCATCCCCAGCCTTTGGTCCTTTCTGGGGAACTCATCCCCCAGATGGTGGACAGTGGCTTCTTGCTCTCAGCCCACAACCACTTCCTCCAGGAAGCCTCCTTGGTCTTTCTGACCTCCAGCAATCACAGGTCAGTGTCTAGCCGACCCCTATGTCCTTCAGACAACATACAAGATTATCTCCTCTATTCGTGTTGTCTTTCAGTGAGTCCCCCCTCGAACAGAGAGCAGGTGCCTCCTCTGCTTCGTTCAAGTGTCACTTGAGCATGCGCGTCAGGTCCCGGCCGCGGAAGACAACGAATCAGGGTTGATCTAACCCCTACCCCGTTTGCTTGCACTGTTCATTTTACTCAAGGATCCCAGCTATGACCTTTCCCACTCCCGGTTATACCAGTAGACAAATTAGCACCCGAGGACTGCTCCCTCTGCCGCCTCCTCTCTCTCCTCTGCGTGCAATCTCGCTTTCCGGGCCAATGAGCCAAACGTTCATCAACGCCCATCGGCGCCGGCGGGGAGCAGAAAATTTCAGAACTTCCTGTTCTGAGACTTGGAGAGACTTTTTTTAATTAACCAAAATGGTTTCTCATAATAGATGGGTCCCAGGGCGAGGACGCGGCTGCGACTCACGCGACAGGCGCCTCGGCGGCCGGGCTGCCAGCGGGGCGCCTAGCGGGTTGTGCCTGGCAGCGGCGCCTCCGGGAGGGCCCCAGACGGAGTCTCGGCTCCACGACCATCTGCCGTGCCATCACCGAGGTAGTTGGGGACGCTTCTGTCTTTCGGAACGGCTGACACAGTTTTGGATTGATGGATACACTGGAATTTTAAATATTTAAATTTAGAAAAATCAGCAAAGGTGCGTTCCCTCCATCGGTTGTAATTTCTAGAAAGCGAACGCATTGCTTTGGCGAGGGGGTGACCCCTCCAATAGCCACACTCAGTGTTCAGAAGGCAGGCTTGCCTCGCGCTAGGAAATCCAGTGCACACAAATGTGGACTCCACAGTAGATGTCTGGGTAAATTCACCCTTTAAAGCACGGGACTGTGTTCAATTTTCAAAAACAATTTGAGCCAGGATCTGTTTGTATAGCCACATTCTTGAATTCATCTCAAATCTGCTTTGATTCCCGGTTGTCCCTCTTCCAGGCCAGCTCTCTGCTGTGGCCTGGGAGTACAGTGGAGGATGGCCCAAGTCCTTGGGCCCTGCACCCGCATGGGAGACCAGGAGAAGCACCTGGCTCCTGGCTTCGGATCAGCGTGCTGCGCCAGCCACAGCGCGCTGGCCACGTCGGCCATTGGAGGGTGAACCAACGGCAAAGGAAGACCTTTCTCTCTGTCTCTCTCTCTCTCACTGTCCACTCTGCCTGTCAAAAAAAAAATATCTGCTTTGATTTGCACTCTTGATATACACACTCTTTCTTTCCCTGAACCCCACCCACTGGGACTCCTATAGGATGACACTGAACTAGGCAGAGAAACACCCACACTGTACGTGCTCCTGAAATATAGGGACTGTGTGTGACTCATCTCTATTCTCAAAAAGATATGCTGGGGCCGGCACTGTGGCATAGTGGGTTAGGCCACCGCCTGCAGTGACACCAGTTCGAGACCCGGCTGCTCCACTTCCGATCCAGCTCTCTGCTATGGCCTGGGAAAGCAGTAGAAGATGGCCCAAGTGCTTGGGCCCCTGCACCTGCATGGGAGACCCGGAAGAAGCTCCTGGCTCCTGGCTTCAGATCAGCGTAGTTCTGCCTGCTGTGGCCAATTGGGGAGTGAACCAGTGAATGGAAGATCTCTCTTTCTCTCCCTCTCTCTGCCTCTCCTTCTCTCTGTGTGTAACTCTGACTTTCAGACAGTGTTCCTACACAGTAAATTACGGTGAGTGGAGTGCGAGGCTTGGACCTCGAGCCACCTGCAACATTCCTCGGTGACAGCATCATTTATGAGAACCAAGAGAGGGGCTGGCACGGCCGTGCAGAGGGTTAAGCTGCGGCGTGCAATGCTGGCCTGACATACTGGAGCGCCGGGAAGAGTTCCGGCTGCTCTGCTTCCAATCCAGCCTCCTGCTAATGCACCTGGAAAAGCAGTGGATAATGGCCCAACTACTTGGGTCCCTGACACCCATGTGGGAGACCTGGATGGAGTTCCCTGGCTCCTGGCGTTGGCCAGGCCCAACCCTAGCCATTGGGGTCATCTGTGGAATCAAACAGCGGATGGAAGATCTCCCCTTTTCCACCCATCTTCTTCTCTGTTACTTTGTCTTTTAAACAAAGCAATCAATAAAATCTTTCAAAAGAAACAAAAACAAAATGAGCACCAGTTGCCTGATTTAATCATGAAATAATAGAAGAGGGCCGACGCCGTGGCTCACTAGGCTAATCCTCTGCCTTGCGGTGCCAGCACACCGGGTTCTAGTCCCAGTAGGGGCACTGGATTCTGTCCCAGTGGCCCCTCTTCCAGGCCAGCTCTCTGCTGTGGCCAGGGAGTGCAGTGGAGGGTGGCCCAAGTCCTTGGGCCCTGCACCCGCATGGGAGACCAGGAGAAGCACCTGGCTCCTGCCTTCGGATCAGCGTGGTGCGCTGGCCATGGCGGCCATTGGAGGGTGAGCCAACGGCAAAAAGGAAGACCTTTCTCTCTGTCTCTTTCTCACTGTCCACTCTGCCTGTCAAAAAAAGAAGAAAGAAGAAGGAGGAGGAGGAGGAGGAGGAGGAGGAGGAGGGGGAGGAGGAGGAGGAGGGGGAGGAGGAGGAGGAGGAGGAGGAGGAGGAGGAGGAGGAGGAGGAGGAGGAGGAGGAGGAGGAGGAGGAGGAGGAGGAGAAGAAGAAGAAGAAGAAGAAGAAGAAGAAGAAGAAGAAGAAGAAGAAGAAGAAGAAGAAGAAGAAGAAGAAGAAGAAGAAGAAAGAAATAACAGAAGATAACAGAATCACCAACTAAGGACTAGGAGCAAGTGAGAAGATTTGATTTGTCTTTCAGGCTGGCCTTTTCTGCTTGGGTGGAAGTCTGGAGCAGGCATCAGGCTTATGTCTAGAAGGACTCTGCAAAGCAGGACGTAGATAAGCTGCACCTCTCACGGGGCAGGGGCCATGACCCCAGGGGGGACCACGCCAGTGGCTTGCGGAACCCGTCTAAGCGTAGTGCCTGCCCTCGGAGCGGGTTCTGACTGTCTATATCCTGCAGCCACAGGAAAACCATCATCAGCCCCATTTCTTCCAAGGACAAATGATCCAAAGAGCCAAGAGGGCCTCTGGGCCATTCTCGGGTGGTGCAGCGCGTGGTGGGAGGCTGTGACGGAGCCAATGCTTGGTGACCCTTGCAGGACAGCTGTGCAACTCAGCAGACAGAACTGCGAGCAGCCACAGAGGCAGTGAGTTCCTGCTGTTGCTGACCTCATTAAATGTGTGGACTCGGCATTGCTAAGCCATGACACACACATCATGCTTTATGATGAATTTTCAGGGGCCGGCACTGTGGCACTGCAGGTTAAGCCTGCAGTGCTAGCATCCCATACGGACACCAGTTCAAGTCCCAGCTCTTCTACTTCCAAGTCAGCGCCCTGCTAATGCTCCTGGGAAAGTAGAGGAAGACGGTCCAAGTGCTTGGGCCCTTGCACCCATGTGGGAGACCCAAAAGAAGCTCCTGGTTTCAGCCTGGCTCAGCCCTGGCCACTGTGGCCATTTGGGGAGTGAACCAGCAGATGGAAGATCCCTCTCTTTCTTTGTCTCTCCTTCTCTTTCTCTGTAACTGCCTTTCAAATAAATAAAAAATTATTTTTAAAAAGGCGAAATTTACAAGGAACAATCGAGAGGGAAATTCTGGTGGAGAAAGTGCCCTGTGCTGGCTGAGGTGGGTGCTTGGTACCACCTTACGACATAAACTTGCAGCTACCTATGCAGCCCTTGGTCAGCTCAAGGGCTTGCCTGCTGGCTACTGTCCTTTGTATGAATTAGCAAAAGAAGCTTCCCCTGGATGGACAGAGGAGACCTGGGTGTCCTTCCAGTGGACAGACTACGGAACAGCTCACGGCTCGCTGCAGAGCTGGGACAGACACCGGCCACTGCCATCTCAGTAGAGGTCAGGTCCTGGCTCTGGTCAGTGCCCTTGGCAGTGACCGCTGCTCACTCTAGGCCAGCTGGCCTCATGTCCACCCTGGTTTGATGGTAATGACAATGCCCATGCACCCCAGGCGACAGGCAGGTGGTGCCAGGTCCTACATAGATCTTTTAAGGGGAGACGGGGTAGTCTCTCTTAGGTCTCTTAGTCTCTGTGTGCTTATCTGAGAGCTCCTGACACGAACAGAGGGGCCCAGATCCAGTGTCAATCATCCCTGGGAAATTAGAGGCTGAGCGCAGAGGCTTCTCCTCTTCATGTGTGTTGGGTGACATCTGCTCGGTGCTCAGACGGCCTGGCCTCGTGGTGTGCAGAGGTGAGACAGGAGCTGTCGCGTGCCCTGGACTGTGTGTCTGCTTTAGCAGCAGGCGGGCACTGCAGGACCCGGCTGGGACACTGGACAGCGTGCTGTCCGTGTTTCCAGCACGTGTGTGGGGAACCATGATGCTTCAGGAAGGCTCCCGATCTAATGAGGTTTCTGGACTGAGTCCTATACACTGTGCCTGTTCTGCTTATAACATTTCAACAAATCAAGGAGCTGCCCCCAAGAAAGCAAGAAAAACACAAATGTGCAACCCAGGAGAGCTGTGTGTGGGTTCTCTCTGTCCTGGCTAGCCAGGGGCATGTGTGCAAACTGCTCTCAGCAAAACACTGTTATATTCCCCAAAACCAACGACAGAAGGGATGTGTTGAAAGATTTGGGGGTGAGCACTTGGCTTTGTGGCTAAGACGCCTGCATCTTGTGCTGGACTGCCTGCGTTTGATTCCTGCCTCTGGCTCCTGACCCCAGCTTCCTACCAATGCAGACCCTGGGAAAGCAGCAGTGTCGGCTCAAGTACTTGGGTTCCTACCACCCATATGGGAGACCCGGATTGCTTCCTGGCTCCTGGTTTTAGCCACCTGGGGAATAAAAGAGTGGATGGGAGCTTGCTCTCTTTCTCTGTGTTTCTTTGACTCTCAAGTGAATACATACTTTCTTTTTGCAAGAAGAAAAAAATATTAGTCCTCAAATACCTTTTAGAAAGTAAACTTAGCTAGAGAATTTAAGACATAAGCTATGGACCCCCCTCATTTTTTAAAAAACCTATCTGTTGGGATACTTTAAAATGCAGAGGCCACAAACATATTCAATAAAATGGCCAAATAAAACAGCACGTGGCATAGTCATAGATGGATCACCTCCCCCCTGGGTGTCACCTGGTACGGTAATCTTGCTATGACTCAAACACAAACAGCAGCGTGGCAAATGCAATATATGTCACTAAGAGCAAAATGACTGCTTTTATGGAAGAAGGAAAAAAAAAACAAAACTCCATTGCTCTAAGCAGTTTTGAAATGAATATCTGATTCAAAACTTCCCCTGTGCATAGAATCACATGCTAATTTACATTTTAATTACTTCCTAAGAAATCAAAAGCATTTGTTGACAGTAGAACATAATGTCAACTTCACGGTGCACTGTTGGTGGATGCTTAATGAACTTAATTAGATAATTAGTGATGTTAATTATCCTTCTATTATGAAGATAAAGATGTCCCGAGAATGATGCACTTGGTAAAGGAAACATCATTTCAGGTGTCTGTGTTTGCTTTGTTCATTTGCATCTGTTTTCCAAACTCCTGTAAACAGGGACTGGGATGGATGAGTGATGTTTAAGACCTCATTAAAACGGAAAAAGAAAGGCCACTGTCTCCCATCACCCCCGAATACCCCCACCCCTTATCCTGGATACTAGCGCTGTGCTGGCGACACAGCTGTTTTTACAAAACCTCTGATGGAAGGAACTAGCATCCCTGCTCAGATCTGAGATGGATTTGTTCCAACAAATGTCTCCTCTTCTCACTGACGTGACGAGTGAGTTTGCAGAATGGGACATGAGTGGAGTGTGTGTACATGCATGTGTGTGTGTCTGCAAACACGTTGTACATGTTTGTATGCATGTGTATCTGTATTCACATGTGTGCATTCATGTGTCTCTATGCATGTGTGTCTGCACACATGCCTTCTGTATGCATGTGGATGTGTATCTTTATGTATATGTATATGCATGTGCATTGTGTGCATTCTGCATGTGTGTATGTGTATCTATGCATGCGTGTCTGTATACACATGTGTGCATTCTGCATGTGTGTATGTGTATCTATGCATGTGTGTCTGTATGCACACATGTGCCCTCTGCATGTGCATGTGTATCTATGCATGTGTATGCATGTGTGTCTATGCTGGTGTGTCTGTATGCATATGTGTGCCTTCTACATGTATGTGTGCATATCTTTATGCATGCATTATACATGTGCATCCATGCATGTGTCCATATGCACATGTGTGCCTTCTGTGTGCATGTGCATCTTTATGCACGTGTGTATGCATGTGTGTCTATGCCGGTGTGTCTGTATATACATGTGTGCCTTCTACATGTATGTGTGCATATCTTTATGCATGTATGTATGCATGTGTGTCCATTCATGTGTCCATATGCACATGTGTGCCTTCTGTGTGCATGTGTGTGTGCATGTGCACATGAGTGGTTCAAGGGGAAAAGAGGAAAGAGAGGGCTCTGGGTGACTGCCCAGACCCCCAGAAGACAACCTAAACAGCTGATTCATCTGCTAACCCCTTCCCCAGGCTGGATGCCTATCTGCGACACCACAACGGCCTCTCCCCGTCCCTGTCACGCTCACACTGTGCCTCTGGGGGAAGTCATGCTCACACACGCTGGGCTCAGCTGCCTGCCAGACTGAAGATGATGACACAAGCTACCGGGGCTTCACTTCTAGTTGAAGTGAAAGAGGAAACTTCTGAAGCTTCCAAACAAAATATTGGACTTGGTTATCTTTCTCTTCCTTCCCTGCCCTCAAATCCTGGCATAACTTGCGTGCAACAGACGTCCTATCTGCACACGGCCCCAGCCCGGCAGCATGGTGGAGAGCTCTGAGCCCAGGCCGGGGATGGTGCATTTGTCAGAGGGTCAGTTATGTCAGGAAGAGAATCAGAGGAAGCAAGTCCTTAGCCTGAGCCCCGCAGGTAGGAAAAGCAGAGTCCTGCGGGACAGGAGGTGCCGGGGCAGCACCCACGCGAGCGGAGGAGCTTTCCAAAGTGGCTCTCCCCTGCTGCTGAGCAGTTTTACTCCTCTAAGCGTCATTCCTACTTAACTACAGGGTCACAAGGTTTCTCCCATGGCCAAACACAATCAGGGTTTCCCACGAGACAATGGTGTGGTTTTCGTATCAATCCCACGCATGCAGGTTGTATGAGTCCCCCTTTCCATCCCCGAGCTCTCCACGGCTTCTCTTCTCTTGGTGCACACAGTCAGGTCTTCCTCCTTAGCTGGCACAGCCGGTTGAGTTTGCAACCCCAAACCTCACCCCTCCCAGGTCCTCGGCCCCTCCAATTTCAGGAGTCCGCCTGTGTCTTAACTTTCCCCTCGAGGTGAGGTTAGGTCAGCAAATGCCTCTCTTAGCAGCATTAAGAGAGTTTACTGGGGCAGCCTTTCTCTCTTGACTACAGACATGATGCTAATATATCATTCAGGAGAAACTATTCTGCAATTCAGATTTTAAGAATGTCCTGTGGCCTCTAAGCCACTCCAACTTCAGCTTGTCCAACAGAGCATCTCAGGAGAACTCTGACTTCCATCTTCCACGTGGCGGCTTGTCTCAGCCTTCGCTCTTCCCCTGTGTGTCACCTCCCCCCTCCCCTCCACTTCCAAGCCCACTTGAAGAGCCACTGCCCCCCCCGGGGGGCTCTCCCGACTCCTGAGCTTTTTATCCAATGGATGTAGACATCTGTGACTTGCTGTCCACTCCGCAGACCACGGAGGAGCCAAAGCATGAAGGTGGAAAGAGCTGGGTCCGTGCCTTCAGCCTCAGCAAGACTGCTGGCCCCTCCTCTGCAGGACACACACACAGAGAGACCAGGAACGGCCTGATGGCTCCCACGGTGACGCCAAAGCCTTCCGGTTCTGCACACTGCCTTTCTTTCCCGCAGTGCGTACTGGGATTTCGTGATTTCTTCCAAGAGAAAAATAAGCATGTAGAAACAGTGCTGCACGAAATGATGGGACATGTGGGATGCTGTCCCCAAATTATCCAGTGCATTGAGGGGAAATGGGTAGTGACAGAGCATGCTGAAGACTGGCCGGGGGCTGAACACTGTTGGAGGGGACTGACGGACAGGTGCGTGGGGACTTATTCGGTTATTTATTTCATTGCACGTTGGCGAATTTGCACAGTGGTGTTTTAAAGAGCCAGTGGGTGAGGGGCTCAGAGTGGATGATCAGAAATACCATTTCCCTTACCAGCGACCCCAGTGAGGCTGCCTGCGACAGAATCATCACTGGGTTGTTGGGCTCAGTCAGTAATGTCGCCCCCTGCTGGGGACACGGCAGCTCCGGCGGGAGACACTGGGTCTGGCACAGGGTCAGAGAAGCAGATCCACAGTCACCCTGCCAGTGCCCTGCCCTGCCTTTGAGATCCCCAAGGCCCGCCACGGCAGGTACAGCTGGTCTCAGAGGGGCTCCTGGACTGGTCTCAGAGGGTCTCCGTGGGGCAAACACACAATGTTCTCCGGTCCTTGCCAGGGGAGAGGTGGAGTAACTCCAAAAAGTTTTTCCTGCTATGTCAGCAACTGCAGCGCCACCCTCAGGCTTCTGACGAATTCCTGCCCCCTTCTGTTAATTTTCACACAGCTCTGACTTCCCTGCAGGAGCCCTGCACGAGCCATCCCAGCTCCCTAAGACATGGCACTGAAAACAGCACCTGCGAGTATGCCCAGCCGCAGCCGAGAGCCGTGAGAACCCGCGGACCCAAGTCCTGGCCTTCCGTTATGGGAGTCTGTCTTCCCCAGGCACCCCAAGTTTTGCTCAGAGGCTGCTGTGTGGGTCTCCCAGCATCTCCACACACGTGCGGCTGGTCCCCCAGGGGAAGCGGGGTGACATCCAGCTCATGCTCCCTCGGATGCTGTGTGGGACCAGGATCTGCATCCACACCTTGCATGGACCAGAAGTGACTCTGAACCAATTCCCTTTCTGTGGCTCTTGCTCCTATCCCATCCGGATCACACACCTTGGGTACCCCCCATCTCAAAGCTGGTAACGCTGCCCTTGCTAGTCTTCTGGAATGTGCTTGGGTCTTCTTGGAATGTTCTGGAATGTGCTTGGATTTTTTTTTTTCTTGTGTCCCCTCCTGCTGCTGCACCCCCACTGTCTCCCACTTGAACAATGCTACAGCCCTCCGCCAGGTTGCCCCCATGGCCTTCACCGTAATCTGAGCTGCAGACGAGGAAGGTGCCATTGCTCCACAGAGACCCCCCCACCCAGCACAGCCCATGATGCCACGTGACCTGGCCTCTGTCCACCCACTCCGGTGCCTGGTCTTGGACCTGCAGGGCTCTGTTCTCCCTGCCTGAGCTCCCTGCTCTGCCCGGGCTCTGCTCACTCTCCCTCCCATCCTGGCATCCCAGCTCCAGGCATCACCTTCTCCACACCCGCTCCTCCTACCCAGCCCCTACCCCTAGCTCCCTGCACCCATTTTCTGTTTGCTGATGTCTAAGAAAAATAAACAGATCATGATCTACTTTGTATTTGGCAATAAATCTAGATGTGGCAAAGAGTTATAAAAATAATACAGAGTTCCTGCCTGTCACACACTTAGTTTCTCACCATGTTAACATCATATGTTGCTAGTGGTATGTCTGTCAAAACTAGGAAACCAACATTGGTTATTCACATCATTCCAAGTAGTTCATTTATTGATTTTATTTGAAAAGCAGAGAGAGAGAGAGAGAGAGAGAGAGAGAGAGAATTTCCCATCCACTGGTTTACTTTCCAAATACCTGTAATATCCACAGGTGGGCCATGCTGAAGCCAGGAGCCAGAGGCTCCATCCAGGTTTTCCATGCAGATGGCAGGGACCTAACCACCTGCCCCCCGCCCCCAGCCTCCCAGGGTCTGCATTAGCAGGCAGCTGGAATCCAGAGTGGAGCTGGGACTTGAACGTGAACACGCCATTATGGGATGCAGCCATTCTAAGTGACACTTCCACTACTGGACCCAATGCCCACCCCTTGAACTGCTTTTAAGCAAAGAAGTTTGGGATTGACCAGGCTAGCAAGATGGTGTCCACTGTGGTGGAGAGGAACGACCAGCCAGAGTATGCAGAGAGAGGGGACATGACGACGTGGCCTCCTGAACACCACGATAGGGCCTTTGGTGGCCTCAAGCAAGCCCAAGCTCCCGCCTCTGTCCAACCCAGCATTTCTACCACGCCAGAGCCAATGACTTCACAACCTGACCCCAGAAGGGGGGTGAGAAGGTCAAGGGCAGAAGAAGAAGACATCTCGTCTACCGGGTCAGCCTTGGCTCCAGGTTCAGCCCACCTGCCAACAACTTGCACGCTTTGCACTGAACGTGAAGACGAGGAAGAGGAACTGCGAAGCCTTCGTCATGTGTCCGACTCCCAGGAACAATTTATCAGTGCTATAGAGCTGTCAGCCGCTGACATGATAAGGAATAACACCGGATGACTAATGTCTCCTCCAACATCAACCCCTTTAATTACAAGCCTCCTCTTTGCGGGAGAGAGACAGAAGAAGCAGAAACCCCAATTTCATGCACTTGTGCCTGAATAATGTCTCCATGCTGCTTTTTCCAGATGGCGACCTTCTCACTGGAGGCACTAATGATGTGGGCATATTTAGGGAAAAACCAATAACGGAGTCTTTAACCTTCAACAACCAAAAGCGTGTTGTACAAAATGTTCCTTGGGATACATTAGAAAATATCAATTACATTGCTCACTGAGGTGTAATCAGCTGTAATAATCAAAATTAATTTTTAAAAATAATTAAACAGACCCCAGGGCAAATAGTCGATGCTCTTATCCTATGACATCACGGCGCGCATATGTACCTGAGAAGCTGTGCCTTCTGTTAGCGACAAAGGCGCCTCGCGGAGATGAGTGGCGGGTGCGGGGTCTGAAGGCTGGTGGGCTTCGTGTCAGCCAAAGGAGGGGGGAGCAGCCTGCTACTACTGCCTGGTTCTCTAAGAGCCTACTCGTATGCAAGGCTTCATGCCCGGCCCGGAATGAGCCACCTGAAAACAGCCCGGCTAAGCAAGGGGCGGATTTCAAAAACACAAACACGGTCCTCACTGTTTTGAAACTAACTTGTCGTGGGGTGGGAGTTGACTGTAGCAGTGGAAATGCTAGTCGGGACGCCCCACGTCCACACTGGAGCTGCCTGGGTCCCACACCTGCCTCTGGCTCTGGCTCCTGGCTCCAGCCTCCTGCTAAGCAGACCCTGGGAGGCAGGGGTGATGGCTCGAGTGGTTGGGCTCCTGCCACCCACACGGGAGATCTGGATGGAGTTCCCAGCTCACAATTCTGGTGCCAGCCCAGCACTGGAGGGCATTTGGGGAGTGAACCACTGGATAGGAACTTCCTCTCTCTCTCTCTCTAGCTTGAGAAGGAGACTTCTCAAATAAATACACAAATATTTTTTAAAAAGAAAGAAAATCAATAACAAATACAAACTAATTTTTAAGATAATAATAATAATTTTTCTTTTAGAACCTTCAAAAGGTAATTTACGCCCCGAGGAAGGACAAATGAGATCAGGTTGAAGAGAAAGTAGGACCCGAGGAGAAGGCAAAGCCCAGGGTGAGGGATTCTGTGACAGTCACAAACGCTGGGCTGTGCTTATCTCTGAGATTCCAAGTGTCTGGGTCCAACAGCAAAACATCCTTGCTTGCCACATCTCTGCAGGTCGTGCACTGCCGTTCACGCTTGGGGCCAAAGCTCAGGAACACATCCCCCCTCCCCAACCTCCCCAGGGGCTCTGGGCGCCCCTGTCTGTCTCTGTCCAGCCGCGCCCACCAGTGCTGCCCTGGAACACCCCAACTCACTCAGGCTTTGGTGCCACTGCCCCGGTGTCTTCTCTGCCTGGCCACTCTCCGCGGCATCACGAGGCACCTGTTCTTCCTGAATCCTCCCCATGGGCCCCCACGTCCCTTGCCAGGGACAGCCTGGCTGATTTTCTTCGCCTGAGCATCCCAGCCCCTTGCCTGCACCCTCTCCCCTAGTCCTGCTCTGTTTCCTCCTTGCAACCAGCACCTCCACCATGAACAAACTCATTTCTCAGCTTGCTAAGTGTCTTTGCCCCCACAGCCTTGTTCTTTGCCACAAGCCCATGACTACAGCAGGGGACGGGGTACACACTCAACAAAAACTTGTTGAACGGATGAGACTTCCGCTGATTGGGAAGACGTGGGGTTCAGCAACCTGCCTTCGCCAAGGCCGGGGTGGGCTTGGATAGTCTCTTGCAGATTTCTCAGTGGTAAGTAGAAGCACTTGGCACAGCTACATGTCCCCAAACATGTAGTCAACCCAAGCGTCTCTCGCACAAGCTGTGTCTCCACTGATCTCCCCAGGACTCGCAGGCAGCTAGGCTGTGCCAACGATGGGGAGGAGGGAGCCAGGGGCTGGAACAAGAGGCAGCACCCATGGCTGCAGGAGCTCCCACAGCAAAAATGAATGACTGTGACACCCAGCACCCTCATCAGCCCTTCCCTAGCTCCCCAGCCAGGCTGACCTGACCTCTGGGCCAGGGTTAACTTGGCCCAGGAGTACCAGTGCCAGCGAGCAGACGAGGGAAGAAGTGGACCGCTCCAGCCATCGATGGCGCTGGTCATTGGATACAAAGCAGGAGGTCAGTCTCTGCCATCGCCTGAGGGAGTGTCCCCCAGGCAGAGAGCACTACCGGGGAAGGTGGGATCTTCTGCACCCTCTTTTGTTTCTAAAGCACCACAAGGCCCCCATCAGCTCTGCTGTAAGCGACTGTAGGTCCAGGACTGGGGCCCTGAGAGGCTCTGTGCATCGCCCAGGGTCCTGCCCAGCAGTGCAGGGATGGGACGCTGCCTTCACTCTGACAGTGAACGGCTGCCAAGCCTCACAATTGTTTTAGCTTTGGTTTCCACACTTAGGTAACATGGCTGGGGGCAGGTGTGGGGACCCATGGATAGGCCTGCCATGGGACCCCCCCATGCTGGGCTTGGCTTATAGCAGTAATGCGGATGTAGCAGCTGATTGAACTTTCCATCTAGCTGAGGATCGTGGTAAACAACAAGATGGCGCTGATGCCCTGCCTGCTGCGTGACTCCACAGCTGATCGTGATCAAGTGCCGGATTGGAGAGCTCTGTGCATGGACTGTGATTGATTGACTGTGATTGGTTGAATTCTGGATATAAGCGGAGAGCGAGAGAGAGAAGGGGGCACGCCAGCTCTCCCCCTTAAGGAACGTGCGTGCCATCTCTCCCCCTTCTTCCGGTTCCCCCACTCTCTTTCCCACTCCTTCCAAGTAAAAGTCTTTTGAAGACCGATTAACTGTGAGCAGTGTCGTTCCTTCTGCGGCCGAAGGAGCCGACAAGTGGTGCTGTGACTCGGATCGACAGGCAGGCATCTGGCCTGGTGGTTAAGATGCCCATGTCCCCTGTCAGGTACCTGGTTTTCAACTTACACAGCTCTGCCTCCTAACTTTACCTTCCTCCTAATACAGTTCTTGGGAGCAGTGGTGGCCCAATTAATTAGGATCCTGCCAGCTATGTGGGAGACCTGAACTGAGTTCCTGGCTCCTGGCTCCTGGCCTGGCCCAGGCCTGGCTGTTACAGCCATTCGAGGAGTGAACCAGAGGATGGAAGATCTCTCTCTCTCTCTCTCTCTCTCTCTCTCTCTCTCTCTCTCTCTTCTCTCTCTCTCTCTGTGTGTGCCTAAGTACACATGTATGCTTCTCAGATTTAAAAAATGTGTACAATTAATGACATTTCTAGTGAGACCACTCTAATACACCTGCTACAAAACATGGGTGAGTTACTCACTCATTCATTCATTCATTCATTCAATCAGTGAGTCTGTCAACAAACCTAACTGTGCAATGTCTTCACCAGGCTGACACACTGAGGGTACAGCCTGAATGGACTGTGCCCTCTGTTCCAGCCACAGAGACCCAGCCACCCCAGCCTAGCTCTTTTCTGAACTCCCCTTCTGCGTTTGAGTGCTCTCTCCATAAGCCCAGAAGCCTGGGCTCCTGAGGTTTGGAAGGAAGAAAGAGTCCTCCGCCATGGCCTCAGCAGCCACAGGCAGCCCTGGGCTCTCCTCCTCTCCCCAGCACCCAGCGGTGGTGGTGACGGCACCTCCCTGTCAACCTCTGACCCCGGCAGACAGTGGATTAGGTGGGCTCTGAGGTCTTCCTCATGTTCCAAAGTTGCACAGGCTGAGAGCTGGGATTGTGCGAGATGCATCCTCACCACCTCCCCAAGGAGCCCCTTGCATCGTTATATTTGTCCCTTTGTAGAAAGAAGGTGATCAAGACTCCTGTAAGTTGAGCACATTTCCCAAGGCCACGTCCAGTAAGGTCCCCCATCTGCCTGAAGATGTCCAGGTCCCCAACACTGGAATCCATGGCTCCCTGTGCTTTCCACCAGGAGCCTCGGCAACACGCCTGGTCCCACGTGCTCCTGCAGGACCCTGCCCTGCCCCCAGAGGGAGGCGCAGTCCACTTCCCTGCCCTTGAACTCTATAGAACTTTATGCCTATCTCTGCCACAGTGACACTGTCTGGCTCCAGAGGCTAGGTCACAACAGGTGATACAACCGCTGCCTGATTCTCTCTCTCTCTCTCCTCTCTCTCTCCACATCGGCCCTGCCACCATATTATAAGGAAGCCCAGTGCACGTGCAGAGTCCCTGTGTCCAAGTTCCAGCCAACAGCACCAGCTAAGGCCTCAGACCAAAGCCAGCAGCAACCACCAGCCATGACAGCAACGGAGCTTCCGATGACCCCGGCTGAGGCCCCAGACACGGAGGAGCAGAGACACCCACCCCCCAACTTGGCTCCAAATTCCTGAAAACATCAGCTGGCATCACAAAAGGTCACTGCAGGGACCACTGAGTGTTAGGACGACGTGCGGCACAGCTTTGGAGAAATGGATCAGAAAACCCCCAACGTCTCACCCCACCCAGCCACGAGGTCCCACCACTGCATCCACTGGAAATGGAGCAAGTTTATTCTTCCTCCCTCAGCACCTGCTGAGCAGAGGGAATGCACCCTCCGAGTCCACCTGACTCCAAAGAAGAGTAGGGAAAATCGCACAGCACCGAGGGGAGTTCATATTCGCTGACGTCAAAGCCAGCCCAAGACCTGGCTCTCCTACATGTAGCTTCAACTGGGGGGCCATACGCACACCCTTAAATACGCAGAGGAACAAGGAACGACACCGAGACAGACAGGAGACACGACTCTGGGGCTTCTCTAAGGAAAACGCATCCGGGCTCACCTCTGCCTTGCACTCCGGGTCCTTGGTCTGCCGCCCCGGCACCAGCCTCATGGCTGAAGACAGGCTCCCACTCCACTGAGCAACTTTGCTCGGATGTGCAGCGTGCGAGCGGCTGGCCAGCAACTTCTTCTCCGACGCTGGGGGCAGAAGGCAAGGGCTGTCGGGAGAAAGCTGTCGGGAGAGCACCCCGTGTCTCTACACCTGCCGTCGCCAAGGGAAGCGGCCTGCATCCCAAGCTGACAGTGCCACCTTCCGACCTCACATGGCTCAGGGATTTGTTGGGTGCTTTGTGGGTGGCCAGGCTGGGCTTAAACCCCTGGCTCGGTGGCTTGTGACTCCCAGTGAGGTCATGGATGAGTTGGTTTCTCATCCTATAAAATGAGGATAATTATACCTACACTTACTGAGATGTCAAGATCAATGAGCAGGTGTTTAAAGGACCTGGCAGGTGGAGAGTGCTAAAAATAATGGTTTGGGGGCCAGTGCTGTGGCATAGCAGGTAGAGCCGCCACCTGCAGTGCTGGCATCCCATATGGGTGCCAGTTCGAGTCCCAGCTGCTCCACTTCCAATCCAGCTCTCTGCTGTGGCCTGGGAAAGCAGTGGAAGATGGCCCAAGTCCTTGGGCCCCTGCACCCATGTGGGAGACCTGGAAGAAGCTCATGGCTCCTGGCACAGCTCTAGCTGTGGTGGGCCATTTGTGGAGTGAACCAGTGGATGGAAGACCTCTCTCTCTCTCTCGTTCTGCCACTACCTCTCTATAACGCTGCCTTTCAAATAAATAAATAAATCTTTAAAAAAAACCTGTTTTTTGGGCAGAGAATATCATATGTAGGCTTTAAGGTCCATCTGATCCCTAGATTATACTACCTGTGCATGCAATTAAAAGATACATTCATTTTGATACCAAACAATTTTGAAACCCATGCACAGTTTTCTCACAACCCATGTCTTCCATGAACATGCTGGTGACCCCTCATGGGCGTAGAATTCAAAATCTGGGCCATCAAAACAGAATCATCTTTTAATTCCATTTCCCATGAATGCCTGGACCCTCTGATGTCCTACATTGCAACGCTTCTAGGCGAAATGAAATCTCACATTGTGACTCCAAATTGTACACCTGCAAAGGAGCCTCGCAAAGTGCAGGAAATAAGAGCAAACGTGCATCGTCCGTGAGCTTTGGGAAGCCTCCTTTTTCATAACCATGTACTGCTGGGGTTGGAATGTGATGCCCCACAGTCACACTGCAACTTAATCCTCACTGTGCTTTGCATTAAGAAGTGGGATCTCGGGGCTGGCGCTGTGGCATAGTAGGCTCAGTCTCTGCCTACAGCACTGGCATCCCATGTGGGCACTGGTTTCTGTCCCGGCTGCTCCTCTTCCAATCCAGCTCCCTGCTAATGGAGCCTGGGAAAGCAGTGGAGGATGGCCCATGTGCTTGGGCCCCTGCACCCACGTGGGAGACCTGGAAGAAGCTCCTGGCTCCTGGCTTTGGCCTGGGAAGTGACCCACCTCTCTCTCTGCCTCTCCCTCTCCCTCTAACTCTACCTCTTCAAATAAATAAATAAGTAAGTGGGGTCTCCTTGAAGGTGAGTTAGCCAGAAGAGCTCCACCCATGAATGGATCAGTGTCTTACAAACGGGCTGGAGGGAACTGGCTTAGTGCCTTTTTGCCTTCCACCTTGGAAGGAGAGAACATCCTCCCTCCCCTCCCCCACCCAGAGGACACAACAAGAAGGCATCATCTTGGAAGCCAGCAGAGCCATCGCCAGACACCACGTCTGCTGGCACCTTATCTTGGGGATTTCTCAGGCTCCAGAACTGTGAGCAAAGGAATTTCTGCAATTTATAAATGGGCCAGCCTCTGGTGTTTTGCAATGGCAGTACAAATGAATGGAGACACATAGGTAGACATACGTATGTCAGGAATACTCTGAAAGCCAACTAGATAAAGGCTCTGTAGCATTGGACAGTGCGGAACACAATACATGCAAACAGCTGAAAAACTTCAAACAAGCGCCTGAGCCATAATGGGAGAGCGATGACCTCCTTGGGAACAAAATCAAGATCTGTTCCTGCAGCCACCCTGAGTAAGAGGAGCAGAAAGCCACAGAAACGTTGATAGCATGCAAGGGGCCTTGGGGTTGGGAGGATGAAGACTTTCACAGCGTATTAGCATCCTCAGCATCAGTGAGCGTGGAGGCGGGCAGGGAACCCCAGCTCCCAAGGTCAGGTCAGACTTCTGGCACACGGAGCCCTCGCCCTAAGAAATTACTAGGATCTACTTGTTTGGTTGGCACCTCCGCGCCCCCCCTGCACCCAAGGTGCAATGCAGCCCTCATTCGTCATGAGGACACACACATGTTTCAGGGCTGTCAATCCCACCTGGAGGGAATGACTGACACATGGGGTCCCTTGCAGAAGTCTGGCTCCACGAGACCCAGGAGTTCCCATCCCCCCCCCCGGAGCTGAGTGGACAGAGACCTAAGTGATGCTGCCAGGCTTTCAGCATCGTCTCCTCCCAGAGTGGGGTGACCTCTTCCATCTTCACTTCGCTCTCGCTGGGCTTCACGGACAGATCGATCTTGAAGGTATCCTCCAGCGCCTGCCGCCTCTGCGCCACGAGCTGCTGCCAGAGCGTCCACACCGTCCTCTGGATGCTTTGCTGGACTGGCAGAGAGAGAGGGGGAGGGAGCGCATGGCACCATCAGGACGATGGCCTCAGGACTCTTGGAGGGGACGCGCCGTGGCCGCTTTTCCCTGCACCCTTCTCATTTAATGCTACGAACATCAGCCCAGCGTTGCAAGCTTCAGTCACCGGACTGACAACAACGTGCCCAACGTCCATGCAAGCTGATCTTTCTCCGCAGCCAAGTCCCACCTGGCCTGGAAATCATGACTGATGGGCTCAGGGAGCCCCTTTCCCCGACCTCTCAATTCTACTGGGTAACAGAGTAGCCTAGTGGAAGCTCCCCCGATGCATCTCCTAACAGCCTGTCCTTCCATGGAAGCTATGCAACAAACTCCAGACTGCACCAGGGACTTGGGACCCTTCCCTGCACCTTGCTTTCCATCTCACTGCCCAGGGCTTGTTCACACATGGACCACAGACCCAGCAAAACCAACTCTGCCTGCCGCGGCCCACGTGGATAATCTTGCAAAGTGTGTTCAAGGGTCTCTGCTCTGGTATCAGCCCCCAGAGCTGCCCAGTCCAGCTCCCCGGCACGAACATCCCTGCTGCCGTCCACATAGTGTCAGCATCGACTTCAACATCATCACAGGCTTGTTCCCGAGCACTGGCTTTGGGCACGTCTCTGCTCAGCACCCAGAAGCCCTTGCGCCTACAGTCTTGTGACAGGAAATCACAAAGTGAGCAACACAGTCTGGAAACCAAGGTGGCAGGTGGAGGGCCACAGTAGTTCTGCTTCCTCGATCAAGAGAAAGCACAACCTCTCAGACACATGGGACTGCTGGAGAGAGGTAGAGATACAATATTTTTGGTCACAAATTGCTGATCGCTTTAACTTGATCTGAGATTACGAACTGCAAGAATAAACTCCAGGGAAATGTAGAGCTAAACCACAATGAGATTTCCTTACCCCGGCAGATATGGCTAAAATGCAAAAGACAGGGAGCAACAATGCTGGTGAGGATGTAGAGAAAGGGGAATGCTTACACACTGCTGGTGGGAACGTAAGTCAGTACAGCCAGTGTGCAAAACAGTGTGGAGGTTTCTTTAAAAACCAGAAGCAGACTGGCCATACGATCCAGCAAGCCCACTGCTGGGCATATCCTCAAAAGCCATGAACACGGTGTATCCAAGAGATACCGTGTTCGGCAGTGCTGTTCCCAACAGCCAGAATCCACCAAGGCGTCCCTCATCAGAGGAACAGATTAAAAAAGGGGTATATGCACGCAATGGAATGTGATTCAGCTATAAGAAAGAATGCAATTCCATCATTTGCATCTAAATGGATGCAACTGGAAGACACCATATGGAGTGAAATAAACCAGATACAGAAAAACAAATTCTGCATGTTTTCCTTTATATGCGGGAGACAACATTTTTTAAACAAGGAAAAAAAATCAAAAACAAAACAAAAAAGTAAAAGAAAGAAATGCGTGTGGGGGCGTCAGTATTGCTGTAAGTATAGTTTTGTAAAACTTTTATACTTTTGTCTAACCAAGGGTTAAGAATGCTATAGTACTGTAGTTTTAATGATCTAGAATTACTTTAAAATTTACTGTATATGGCTGAAATGATCATTTTTCCATTCAATTACTGTCTATAGCAGTTTTTCATATACCCACTAAACTAAGGTCTTTTTGCTTTTCACTTCTTAAACCTCCTATGCAGTGAAGAATTAAGATTTTTTTACTATAATGTAATTTTAAACTGTTATCTCAAAAACTAAAAAAAAGGAAAAAAGAAAGGGAGAAGGAGGAGAGTGGGAAGGAGAGAGGTGAGGGAGAAAGGAAGGGCATATTACTATATTCTTAGAACTGTATCTACAAATTACATTGAATCTGTTAGAAACTAGGAAAAAAATTTAAAAATCTTTTAAAAAAGAATAAATTATGAAATTCTTATAGAAAGTTATGATTGGGCCGGAGCTATGGCATAGTAGAGCACAGGTTCAGATCCCGGCTGCTCCACTTCCAATCCAGCTCTCTGCTATGGCCTGGGAAAGCAGTAGAGGATGGCCCAAGTCCTTGAGCCCCTGCACCCACATGGGAGACCTGGAAGAAGCTCCTGGCTCCTGGCTTTCGATAGGCCCAGCTCTGGCAGTTACAGCCATTTGTGGAGTGAACCAGTGGATGGAAGACCTCTCTCTCTCTCTCTCTCTCTCTCTCTCTCTGTCTCTCCCTCTGTCTGTAACTCTGCCTATTAAATAAATAAATAAATAAATAAACTTTTTTTAAAAAAGCAAGAAATGAGTTTGTCTCCTTCCTATTTCCTGAGGAACAACACTGAGAGGTAGTTGGTGTGTGCCAGGTGAGATGGCACACAGGTTTCAACTTACAGTGAGTGCCCAGGGTTGGCCAGTGGGCCAAGCTCCATCCAGCCATCTATCTGTCCACCCACCCACTCACTGATCCATCCATATATCCACCCACTCACCTATCCATCTGTCCATCCATCCACCCACCCACCCATCTATCCAACTACTCACCCACACAACCACTCAACCAGCTATCCATCCATCCATCCATCCATCCATCCATCCATCCATGCATCCATCCATCCATCCACCCACCTATCCATCTGTCCAGCCACCCACCCATCTATCCACCCATCCAACCACTCATCCATCCATCTACCCACCAACCCACCCACCAATCCACCTACTCACCTATCCATCCATCCATCCGTCCACCCACCCACCCATCTAATCCAACTACTCACCCACACACCGCTCACCCAGCTATCCACCCATCCAACCACTCATCCATCTATCTGTTCACCCACCCATCCATTGCTAGTCACCATCCATCCAACCACTCATCCACTCATCCATCCATATTCCGCTTCCAATGTACAAAAATTGCTCCACTGTGATTTCCTACCATATTAACTTGCAGTACTACTACATTATTCTGGGATTTCCTAGGTCTTTTCCCAGCCTTTGAAACTTTCCATACCAGCATTTCCTTCTTATCTTGGGAACAGTAAACTCAATAATACAACCTGAGCAGGTACCAGTTTCCACCACCATCCCATCCCCCAAACAAACAACAAATTAAATGTACCATCACTGAAACTCGGGAAGTCGTCTCGTTTTCCTTTCACTTCTTCACTTGGGGAAAGGAAGACTTGATGATAAGGAGTCATTCTTGGCTTGGGTTCCAGTCCAAATCCTTCTGGATAACTAGGAGACAAGAGACTTTTCACTGTACCTCCAGTTTCTTGGGGCCATTCCATGATTCTGTATTACAGATAACCACCCTCCAGACTCGACCGCATACAACATGAAAACATCACCCCCCATCATACTGAAGCTTTACAACCACCTTGGGATACTGGAGCCCATTTTGCTACACAAAGAGATCTGAGGCGGGTCCGTCATTTCAAGGAAACAAACCAATCGGCATTTTGCTCTTTGGACCTTGCTTCACTATAGACAGGGCCTAACTTTTAAAATATAGAAGAGAAAAGAAAATCTCCCCAAATTTAATCATACATGGAAAATGAGTCTTTTTTATCTCAAATGAAAAGGCAGGTCCTCCCCTGGGCCTCCCTGGGAGTTCAGACACATTAACTCCAGCGTCGCTGACGTTCAGTGGGCAACTCTGCAGGATTAAGGGGATGTTTTTTCCAATGGTTAAGCTTGTAATTTGTATGGAATAAATATGATCAAGACAAAAGACGTATCAAAGGTAACATCCCATCAGCCTCTCTTCTCCACTCATCTCGACTCAATTCATTCGAGATAACATTGATAGGTAGCAAGTTGCATGAGACACAGGCTAAACAGCTCTACTCCAAAATCCAAAATCCAAAAATGCTCCAAATTCCAACACTTTTTGAGTACTGACATGACATAATAAGTGGAAAATTCCACACCCGATCTCATGGGACGAGTCACAGTCAAAACACAGACACAATAAAAACATCATATAAAATCACCTTCAAGCTATAAGGTGGATATGAAGAAATTAATTTCATTTTTCAACCTGGGTCCTATATCTCATTATGCATATGCAAATATTCGTGTATCAGAAAATATGAGAAACCTGCAACATTTCTGGCCCTGAGCATTTTGGAAGGATGCTTAGCGTGTATTCTCATTCTACCTTGAAGAAGCAGGGGGTGAACAGACACAGGGAGATACCGCCTTTTTCAAAACTGGGACCACCAGACACAAAGATTTTCATTTAAATCGCCTTCTATCATTGTTGCATACCATATTGTGTACTTCTGTTCTGCAAATTAATTCTGGCTTGCACAATACAAGGTTGTAATATATGAGAGTACTTGCAAAACAGTGGAAATGTAGTTTAAAATGTGTTTATTTTGGTGCAAAAATAATTTTGAAATCCATACAAAGATTTTAAATAATACACATTTCTCATGAATTTTTTAGATCTCTCATATGTCCAGATTTCAAAATCTTTAGCACCAAGGTAAACTCATCCATTAAAAATTTTTGGACTTTTCCAACACTCTTTGAAATACTATTGCATTTTTTCATTGTAGTAATGCATTTATCAACTTTGTGTGTCTGAAATCTGACTCCATCAGAAAAAAAGCGGATACATTTAACGTCGGCATTTTCTGCCTCAAAAATTAAATCAATGAAATATCTCACAACCTTAGAATTGTGGGAATTGGGTACATTATTATTTCATGATGATTCTGGCTGCTCAGGCACCTGGAGAGGCTTGGGAGTGTATATCATTCAACACGGCACATAATGTCAGTGACCAGACAAGCAAAAGGAGCACCCCATTTGTATCAACCCTACTCCAGCATCCTTCTAACTATTTCTGTTCCACATGGAGAACACCGGCCAGTCTGGAGACACGCAGGCAGCGCTTACCTTCTTGCGTGGAGCAGCACAAGGCAATGCATGAGACACAGGAGGAAGCTGGCGTTGGAGTTGTAGGTGGCAAAGACAATGTCCCAGTGTTCCTGCAGAAAGCTCAGGATGCTGAGCAGGTCCAAGCACTCAGACAGGGACTGCTGGGGCTTGGACAGGCAGTACAGAATGACCTTATTCAGACTGCTGTACAAGACGCTAATGATCGTGTCCCTCTGAGAAGACGCGTTCTCGATGACCTGTGCCGTGAAAAGCAGACGGACACACGCACAGCTGTGAACTTCCTGCACGCTTAGATATTGACTCGGGTTGCAAAACAAAAAAATTATACAATCAAAAAAAGTGACATGGTCTGAAATTCAGGCTCCCTCCACCTCTGAGCTTTTTTTAAAAAGGAGAGAAAAAGATTTATTTGTTTGTTTGAATGGCAGGGTTACAGAGACAGAACCAGAGAGAGAGAGAGAAGGGAGGATGGTGTTCACTACTTGTTCACACCCCAAATGGATGCAATGTCCAGACAGAAGACAGGAGCCTGGAATCTCACCTACGTCTCCCCTGTGGGTGGTACGGGCTTGAGCACTTGCGCCATCTTCCACTGCCTTCCCAGAAGGTGGAAGGGAGCTGATTGGAAGTGGAACAACTGGGACAAGAACTGGTGCTGCTATGGGATGCCAGTGCAGTGACTTCAATGGCTGTGCCTCTGAGCTCTAAGTGAATAATTGATATAGGCAATGCTGATTTTGAGTGATCACTCACATAAAAAATCATTAGATGTTCACCCCCAGCAAATGTTGAAAACTGAAGTTGAGGACCAGTGAGCGGTGACATGCTAGGGCTGTGGTGGACATTTTGCAGATAAGAACACGCTGTTTGTGTGATCAAGTTTAAAATCAAGGGTCACAACAGAAACAAACACCATGTATACAATATTCCAGATGCTGTGCTAGGCATTCTTCACCTAGATTTGCATCCATTGCCTCATATAATCATCACAGTAACAGCATAAGGCAGAGACACCCAGGCCACCCCACTTCTGAGCTAAGGGGCCGAGGGTCTGGAGGACTGGGTGATCTGCAATGGGTCAGCCCACATGGACACTGGAGCCATAGCCTTTCTCTCTAAAGGAGACAGCGTCCAGCGGATTGTAGTCCAGGAGAAACTCAGAAGGAGAGGCACCAGGTCCTCATTTGTGGCCTTAACGTTGATGGGGCCACGCATCCATCTGTCTGGCTGCAGGGAAGAGACCATGGAGCACATATTTCATGCTAAGTTTTTTTCGCTGTGTTGGGAAGGCCCACTGTGGCTTGTGGTTGGGTCCCTTAGAGCGTCACCAGCAATGCAGGTGTTTCCCACTAAGGACGCTCAGCTTTGTCAGCCTGTTTGGGGGTCCTCTCCTCTCCTCTGATGAGTGGCATGTGTCAGATTGTGATGATGCACTGTGGGAGTCACAGGCAGGGAGCAGGAGAGGAGGAAGGTGGGGTGACAGGGACTGGGAACCCTGGGGCCTGGCACCCCATGACAGCACACCATCCATCCCCAATGGGCCCAGCTCTGGAGTTTGCTCTGAGTATCTGCTTTGAGCACAGGTAGCTCGGGGCTTCTTTGCATTCTCAACAGGACAGAGGCTAGTTCTCCCATCTTGGAGTCTTTTCTAAAGAGGCCTCTGATAGTGTTCTTTCCAGGCTGGTCTGCACCTGTGCAGTACCACACCCACCACCGCCCTGGGAACTGTGCCGAGGCCCAGCGTGGGGTCTGCGGGGGACAGACAGGTGCCGTTTTGCCAGGTGGGAGGAGGGAGGAGGATGGTGCCCTTGGTTCTGCTGCAAGGGTTGTGCTTGGGGCTGTTTGCTGGGGCTGCTGGAGGCGGATTCCCCTTAGTGATTGAAAGATCTTTCCACCACTCACAGGCGGATATACCCACGGGTAGGACAATTATGTCCCAGTGAGCTCTCATCAGGAAAGATCCCTAGAATGCCGTGGGTGTCTTTCTACTCTAGAATGTTGAGGTTGCATGGTTCTGTGTGTGTGTGTGCTCATGTGCACACACACACACACATATACACACACCTACCTACATGTAAGAGTGTCTTTCTAAGCATACTTCTGCCCACTGGGTACGTGGGCCAGAATACAAAGTTGAAAGAAAAACAGACTCCTGCCTCGACTTCCGGGAGGCAGCTACGGCAGATGGAGGGGGCACCAAGGAAGAAAAGAGCAACAGGACTTTGGGACACAACCACCCTGAGGACTCTGTTAGTCGCCCAGAGTAAAGCCACAATCACAAGGCAAGTTGTAAAGGGAGGATGTAGGGTCTGGGAGCGGACAGAGCTCAGATTCAAGTGCAGAGGGTGAGGCTCCCAGTCACTGGGCTGGACCTTGGGTAGCCTGGGGAGAGCCCTGTGGGCCACAAACAGCCACCGGCTGTTCCCTGGGCCGCCGTGCCTCTGGGCTCCCCTGCCCATCGCACAGGGACCCGTGGACGCTGGCCGAGAGCCATGTGGAACGGAGGCTCAGCTGGGCAGCAGGAGGCTCCTCACCAGCATGATGTGCTCGATGATGAAGACAAGGATGTGTCTGGGGTCGGCCGAGAACATCCCAGCATACAGCTTCTCCACCAGCTTCTGGGTGAAGCAGGAGACACTTGCAAGTGAAGGAGCCGCGGCAGCTTCTGCATTTGGCTGAGGCTCTCTGCTGCCTGGGGTGGGGTGGGGAGACAGATCAATTTCACAGTCTCAATGGGCCTCTGTCCCCACAGCCCTCAAGCCCCTAACCAACCACGTGTACTTATCAATGGAGCCCTGTACTTAGCAGGTGCCCAATGAATGGGTAATTCATCAAATTAACCCTGAATCAACAAGGTGCTGGGAAAGAAAGCAAGAGGAGACATTTCTTCCATGTGTGTGGGAATGGGGATGAGGGAGAATTTAAGGTCTCGAGGCAAACAGAACAGTGTGGGGGTGACTCAAGTTCTGGCTGTCGCGCTGGACAGAGGATAAAGCCTTAGTGTCAGCCGTGCGTGCTCAGGTGTGTGTTTTTGTGTGCATATGCGTGCAACCCCAGCTAAGTCCCACAATGACCCTGCACAGAGGCATGCCTCATTCTCCTGTGCACCTGCCCCAGCCACGCTGCCATCCGGTGACAGAGCCAAGGCCAGAACCAGGCCCCAGACCCAGTGCTCTATGGCTCAGTGCCCCCACAGGAAACACTTGAAGGCCCAGATTCGCATGTCCTGGGGAAGGACGAGTATAGAGGACGACCCATGGCTCAGACACTATGGGAAGAACCCTGTTTGTTCAGCCTTGTCCGGGGGGACAGCTGCACTGGGACCAGGCTTTTGTTTTCATTTATTTACTTTTATCTACTTGAGAGGCAGGAAGACAGAGGTAGGCAGATGTAGGGAGAGAGACGGTACGCCCATCCACTGGATCACTCCCCCCAGATACCCAGATACAGCTAGGGCTAGGTCAGGCTAAATACGCAAGCCAGAAACTCAATCCAGGTCTCCCCCATGGGTGGCAGGAAGCCAACAACTTGGGCCATCACTGCTACCTCCCCGGGTCTACACCATCAGGAAGCTGCAGCCAGGAGTTCTGGGTAGGTCTTGCACCCAGACACTCTGCTGTGGAATGCAGGCATCCCAACTGGTGGCCACATGCCCACCCTGAGTGTTTTGAACGAAGCCTCTGTGTGAAATAAATTCCGAGGGACATCCTCGTCCAGGTTCCTTTGTTTGGGAAACATTGGCTATGCACCCGTTCTGTGCCCAGCATCGGTGCCAAGTGTTGGGTTGAGGGAGCGATGTTGGATTCCAGCTGCCTTGGTTCCCCTATGGGAAGAGGCCATGTTTCTACTGAAGCTGGTGGAAGGCCAATTTTAAGCCAGCAAAGACTTCCTGTCTCTGAGTGGCCCAGCAATGACAAGAGTGTCAGTGCTCCATCCCCTCACGGGACATCTGGGCAGAACTCAAGGAGCTCTTGTTCTGGGTGCACAGCGGGACTGACACTCTGGGGGGCGGTGGCCTCCACGCCTGGCAGGGTGCGGCTCTCCGGCAGCCCGCTGTCACGGACACTCACCTCTGAGCGTCGCCACGTTGCCTGCGCTCATCATGTGGAATATTTCCATGGTGGACAGAAGGATCTCACACTGGAAGTCTCGCTTCTGCTGGCTGCTGATATTCTCTGGAGAAGCCTGGAAGAGGAGCCTGGGACTGAGACAGCAGCGGCACGGCCATGGGGGTCCCCTCGCTGCCCACTGCTCCGCTTGCCTGGCTGCCGCACTAACACGGCAGCTGCTGTGAGTGTGGTCACCCTGTCAGCTCCCGGCATCCCCTTCTTTCCAGGGACAAGCGGGGGGGAGCCCACAGCAATGGCCACCTGGCAGGTGCCTCTCCGTGGGACATCCACCCAGTAGATTCTGCCTAAAAGCCCTATGCCTCAGGCTCCGCCTCCAGGGATCTTGCCCTCAGGCGCTGATGCACCTGCTGCTTTGCCAGCACCTGCATGTGGTATGCAGATTCCACCCACGCACCCATGCATCCCTGCGGTCCCAGGAGACAGTCTCCACCCCCCTGTCAGCCAGCATCTTCAGCCCTGGGCAAGCTCACCCAAGTGTTCCCACCCCACCCCACCCCTAGATTCCCCAGGGGCATCCCCTTCCCTCCATGGCTGTCCTCTCCCAGGCCCGCGCCCACAGCACTCAGCCCAGCCCACCTCCAGGAGCAGCTCCAGCGGCAGCCACTGCTTGGGACCCGGGGCTCCTCCGAGCAGCGCCTCCCTCAGAAGGAGCTGCATGAACTCCCTCAGCTGCCTCCGGCTGGGATGCGACTTGGCTGGAGCCTGGAGACCCTCCGGGGTGCTGTCACCATCAACCGCAGCTCCCGGACCACTGGTGCTCCAGGGCGACTCGGCCGTGGCTCCCTTAAAGACAAGAGAACCCCCAAATGTGCACTTGCTCTGCCTGCAGCTCTTTCACGACACCCTCTGCCACGGGCACACAGAGGATAACCATTGTACCCATTGACAGGTATGGAAATAGAGGCTCGGCGGAGAGACACAGCTTGCCCGGGGCCCAGCGTCTTATAAGGTGGCTGCTGTGATCTGAGAACACAGGACAGGCCCACGCTGAGCCCCTGAGTCAGACAGGCCTGCAATGCTCAGAATGTGATGGGGAGGTCACACTCAGCCCCTGGTGGGTTCCCATGGTGATAAAGACAAGATCTCACACGGAACTTGTGAGAATGACACGGTGCACCCAGTGAGTGGTCAGAGGCACTCGGTTCCCACCTTGCAGGCACCAGCTCTGCCTCCCGCACAGGCCCTGGTGGTGTTGACAGACGGGATGACCTCCCCCCACCATGAGGATGAAGGAGCGCCCCTTCCTTGAACCCTCAAAGCGCTTTGGCATCCACTTTCTCATTGATAACAGATGTTAGGTGCTCCCTGAGACAGGAGCCATCACCCCAGACACATCCAGGAGGACACGGAGCTGCTGGGAGGCTGAATGACCCAGCCAAGGACGCGCGGCGGCCAGGGCCTGTGACCCCCCCAGCCCGGGCGCTGCTCACGCGCCTTCATCTGTCGGCACCTCCCTTTGCTCATTCATAAAATTAACGCAGCCGTTCTTAATTAAGCCATAAAACGCATTTAACGGCTCCTAGGGAGGTGGCGGTCGCATTAATTAGCTCCCCGTGGCCTTCACTGGGAAGACGCCAAGAAAATTCACTGCAAACCCAAGTTTTGAGCATCCAGGCTGCAGCGTGAACGGGGCCTTGTCACGTTGTCGGGCTTTGTGGAGTGGCTTGGAGCTGGGACAAGGGCAGAAGGAGCGAGCAGGACAGCCCCTGAGTTGGAGCCAGGAGCCCAGGATGCGGCCCCGCTGGCTACCTAGGGAGGTGACTCTGGCCAGAGTCCTGCTCTGAGCAGAAACCATGGACCGTGCACAGGGAGAGGCCTGGGTCAGAGCGTGCACCATGGCTGCTGGCGGAGTCGCTGGGCTGGAACCCCGACTCGGCAGATGGCAGGCCTGGCCTCTGGGCGGTGGATGCCCGGGTACGCACGGCAGGGTCCCTGCACCCCCACAGAAGAGCTGCTCAGGGGACGCTGCAGGCCTACCCTTCCCCCACTGCACATCTGGCCTGGGGTCCCAGCCTCCCTGTGGGTCTGTCCCAGCCCTCTGCTGCCACAGCCAGCAGTGCCGTCCTCTGCTCTTAAGTGAAGTTTCATTAACTCTAACTTTCCTAGAAGTCCCTTGAGTTGACATGAATCCACTAAGCCGGTTAAACACCATTTGAACTATTTTGCAAGGAGTCTTATTAAAATTAACCACAGTCTTGTGACTCAGTACCCATGGGAGATCTGGTTCCAGGATCCTCCCAGCAGGTACCAAAATCCGCAGGTGCACAGGACCCTTACACAGCGTCTGCTTTGTGCATTACGTCATCTCTGGATTACCTACAGCGCCTGGTACAACAGAAGTGCTCCGTGAGGACTTGTTACATGTGCTGCTTAGGGGTCAAGGACCACAACGGAGCCTGTGCCTGTTCCGTACAGGTGCAGCAGCCACAGGTGGCCTGCACCCTCACGTGTTACTGGGCCACTTAATTTCTATTAAACTGACGGCGTTGGAAAGGACCTGGGCTTTGGGGTAAGAGCGGGAGCTTCAGAGCGTGGTTGTGTCCCTTGTTAACCGTGGCTGGGAGAGCCTGCTCACTCGCTGGCTGGGCCCACAGCAAAGGATTATGGGGCAGCCGTTCCACCCCCCCCCCCCATCGTGGCTGCCTTTCAAGGACCACACTCCCCATCTGGGGTGTCCACATGAAACCACACTGGATCCACCACCCAACTGTTAGATTCCTAACAATACCACAAAACATGCTAAATCTCAGGGCTGAAAATGACCTGGGGCAGCGGCTCAGCCAGGAAAAGGACAACCACCGGGCTGCACGTCCAGCGTCCCGGTCACTCACCTTCTGGTGTATCTCAGCTTCGATGATGGCTGCCCTCTTGCCCTCCCCCCACCCCCGCTCTCTGAGGCAGGTCTGGCTCTCGCTGGGGCAGGGCGGCCGCATGTCCTACCTTTAGGGCTCCTGGGGGGAAGGTGATCGTGACCAGCATCTGCAGGAGCTCTGGCGCCCGCCACGCTGGGTCCTGGGGGTAGGTGCGGTGCACAAGGCCCAGGAACTGTAGCACACTGGCCGGGACGCTCTGTTCCCAGGCGCCGTCTCCGGAACCTGCCACAGGCTAAAGACATACCCTGTGAGAGGCTGTGCGTGCCAGCCTGGGGGGAGGGGGCTGTGCGCTGACACCTGCAGGAGAGCGCCCCACCCCGAGACTTTCAACACAGACCAGTGATTGATTAAGACCCATTAAGACTATGGTCAGCCCCAGGACACATGGCACCCCGCCCCACCCCGCCCCTAGCGAGGGTTTGAGATGCAAGCGCTTTACAGAGACTGGCTGGAGACTGGACCTAGCCCCCAGTGTTTGCAGCTGCTGCCTGCCTGAGACCCTGCTGGCCTCAAGGAATATTCTAGAAAATTCACAAACGGGCTGTGCTCCCTGCATAGCCACAGCAACTCCTCCACGGGAGTGACACTCAGCCTGCTCCTGTGGCATTGTGGGTAGGCATCAGAACCTTATCTGTCGGTCAGCCCTTCCCAGCTTCGGTTTCCACATCCACCTGCCCCACCCCCTGCCTGCCACCCAGTCCTGCCTGGTGTGCTTGAGTGAGGATGTTGGATTTTCCCAGGAGCTACTCAGTGCCTGGTCCCTGTCCCACGCTGGGAACAAGCAAGTCTAATGGTGAGAAGAAGGGCAGGTCACTCGGGAGAGTTACCACTCCATTGCCAGGAGCCCAGGAGGGTGTGGCGGGGGCTGGAGCAGGATGACCGAGACACACTGCTTTGAAGGCACCTGTTCCCACGCACATGGGAGACCCAGCTGGAGCTCCAGGCTCCCAGCTTCTGTCTGGCCCAGCCTCGGCTTTTTGTGGCCATTCAGAGAGCAAATCAGTGAATAGAAGATCTCTCTCTCTTGCCTCACCCCACCCAAGGTTACTTTGCCTTTCAAATAAATAAAATGAATATATTTTTTTAAAAAATCTCAACCCCATGGGCATGGAGAAATATAACTCAGAGATCTTTAACAATGTCATCACAGGGGTGGGTGTTCAGCCCAGCAGTGAGAGGCCCGTGTGTCCCACACTGGAGCACCAGCTTCCTACTGATACAATCCTGGAGGGGAGCAGTGATGGCTCAGTGGAGCCAGGAACTTGGGTCCTGTCACCTGTGTGGGAGACCAGGATTCAGTTCTCGGCATCCAGCCTGAGCTCCCACCCAGCTGGGCCCCTGTGGAGTGAACCAGTGGATGGTAGCGCTCTCTCTCTCTTGCTCTTTCTCTCTCTGCCTTTCAAATTAAAAAAAAAAAATCTGCCATCACAGATATCTGAGAAAACAACAACAACAACAAAATATGAAAGCTTAGAAACACACACACACACACACAATCTTAGAAACTCACACACACACACACAATCTTAGAAACTCACACACACACACAATCTTAGAAACTCACACACACACACACACACACACACACACCACAGAAGACTATGCCTACACCCGAGAGCTGGCTCTTCAGATAAATCCATGAGCCCTCATTTGCTTCAGTGACAGGAAGAGAGGAGGAAAAACAGGAGGACAAACAGCACAGGTCCTCAAGCTAAGAAGGGGAAATCATTGCACAGAAAATTTTTGAATGAATTTGTGCAAATTTAACAAATGGGAAATTATTGTCAAATAGCAATTAACTTAAACTGGGTCAAGAATGCATTTGAGGGGCCGGCACTACAGCACAGCGAGTTAAAAGCTCTGGCCTGAAGCGCCGGCATCCCATATGGATGCCAGTTCGTGTCCCGGCTGCTCCACTTCTGATCCAGCTCTCTGCTATGGCCTGGGAAAGAAGTGGAAGATGGCCCAAGTCCTTGGGCCCCTGCACCCACATGGGAGACCTGGAAGAAGCTCCTGACTCCTGGCTTCGGATCAGCCCAGCTCTGGCAGTTACAGCTATTTGGGGAGTGACCCAGAAGATGGAAGACCTCTCTCTTTCTCTCTGTCTCTGCCTCTCTGTAACTCTGCCTTTCAAATAAATAAATAAAATCTTAAATAAAAGAATCATGGGCTTAATATCTTGAATAGAAATAAAAAAGAGAAGTCTCTTTTATATACTGATATCAAAGCCTGACAGATATAACAAAAAGGAAACTGTAGTTTCATTTACAAATATGCATATAAAAGCATAAATTGCATATTTACAAACAATATAATGAAACATGAAAAAAATAAGAACAGTGTGACTCAATGGGATCTTTGCAAAAATGCAAAGGAATCTATTGCTGTAATTCATCACAGGTAACTGATTAAAAGATAAAAGCATATAGTCCTCTAATTAGATGAGGAAGACACATTGGAAAAATGAAAAAAGATTCTGTGCTTAAAAAGGACAAAAAATGTGATCTGTACCTCCTCAGCACATACAGAGAGAGAGAGGGAGGGAGGGAGGGAGGGAGGGAGAGAGGCGACCAGGCTCTCCAACAGAAGAGTCTGGGCCCCCCGCTGTCCTTGTGTCTACAGGTACTTTTCCAGAGAGAGAGAGAGAGAGAGAGAGAGAGAGAGAGAGAGAGGGAGATCAGCCAAAGACATAAACGGGCAGTTCAGGGGCAGTGTTTTGGTGAGGCATGTTAAGCAGTCCCGAGTTGCTGCATCCCTTAGGAGCTCTGGTTCAAGTCCTGGCTGCTTTGCTTCCAGCCCAGCTCTCTACTAATGCACCTGGGGAAGGGTCCAAGTGCGTAGGCCCCTGCAGCCGTGTGGGAGACCCTGATGGAATCTCTGACTTAGTCCTGGCCCATCCCCAGCCACTGCAGGAATTTGGGGAGTGAAACCACAGGGGGGCGGGGAGAGAAGATGTGTGTGTGTGTGTGTGTGTGTGTGTGTCCCTTTCTCCATTGCTCTTTCAAGTACATAAATGAGTCTTTTAAAAAATAAATAAATAGGCCGGCGCCGCGGCTCACTAGGCTAATCCTCCGCCTTGCGGCACCGGCACACTGGGTTCTAGTCCCGGTCAGGGTGCCAGATTCTGTCCCGGTTGCCTGTCTTCCAGGCCAGCTCTCTGCTGTGGCCCAGGAGGGCAGTGGAGGATGGCCCAAATGCTTGGGCCCTGCACCGGCATGGGAGACTGGGGGGAGGCACCTGGCTTAGGATCGGCGCAGCACACCAGCTGTAGCAGCCATTTGGGGGATGAACCAACAGAAGGAAGACCTTTCTCTCTGTCTCTCTCTCTCTCACTGTCTAACTGCCTGTAAAACAAACAAACAAACAAACAGGCAATTTACTGTAAAAAAAAAAAAAAGTAAGAAGAAACAGTCACACAGCATCTGAAAAGTGGCTTCACCCCCAGTGATGATAAATGCAAAAAATGCAACAAGGAAGACATCATGCATTTGGCCAGGTTGCTGTGGCTGTGAGAATGCACTTGTGAGCTGCTGCACAAAAGATCAGGATGTGTGCTGCACAGCGGACGCAGGCGAGTGAGTGCGGTGCACGTGTGTGGTGTCAAAGGCAGTCTTTCCGAGAGAAAAGGCATGCGTCGTGCTGTCACCCACTCTCCCCCAGCCCAGAGTCTGCATTAAGGAGCTCATCGAGCTGGAAAAGGCAGCCCACAGCAGGCTCTTTACGACAATAACCACCCCGAGGAGCCGCATGAAGCTCCACTGTAAAGAGAGATGCTTCCCGTGCCGTTCCGCTTTATGGGCACGGAAACACGGCCACAAAATGTTAGGGAGGGGAAAGGGAGGGCTTTGTGGTCTCTGCATCAGGGCAAGGCGTAGTCTTTGAGTGCCATCTGGAAGGACATCCCGCGAAAGCTCCAGGTGCAAGCACAGCAGGTGGTTTTGCTGCTGGGGGCTTTGCTCTTCAGTGCCAACCTTAGAGGCGACCGGGCTCTCTAACAGAAGCATCCGGGCCCCCCGCTGTCCTTGTGTCTACAGGTGCTTTTCCAGGCACTGAGGTCCGTTCTGGTTGACCTGGCTCACTATCTGCACTGCTGTCCTAGGCCACGTGGCCCTGGCTCCTCACACCTGCCCCGTGTTAAAAGGCCCCTCCACGCCCCTCTCGAGGACTTCAAGGGGGCAGTCCTCAAGGCCCCCGGCTCCAGACGCCTCACTGTGGCACCTCCATGGTGGCAGCCACCAGGTCTTGGCCTCACAGGTCACTACTGGGCAAGGCCCACCGTTGTGCTGCAGGTGGCAGTGAGCTCCCCCTGCCAGGCAGAGATGTCCCCTCTGACTGATGCCCATCAATGTCCCAGTGAAGAAAGCCAACTGTGCGGGCAGAGGAAAAGCGGGTGTCTCCTGGTGATGACTCGGGAGGCTGGCACTGCTGTTGCACATCTAAGCTGAGCCTGGGAGCCTGTCTCACCTCTTCTATGTTTGTCTGGCTAAGTCCTGGGCGCTCTGATTTGCATGCGCTCCCTTGAAGTTCATGTTCTGAAAACTCAATTCCCGGATTCCTTTTGTGAATGGATCTGGGGGCAGCTCATGAGCATCAGAGGTGTTTATGAGGGCTGAGAGCCCAAGATGGCACCAGTGGCTTTAAAAGGCCGCTGCCGGCACCGCAGCTCACTAGGCTAATCCCCTGCCTGCAGCGCTGGCACCCCGGGTTCTAGTCCCAGTTGGTTGCTCCTCTTCCAGGCCAGCTCTCTGCTGTGGCCCTGGAAGGTAGTGGAGGATGGCCCAGGTGCTTGGGCCCTGCACCCACATGGGAGACCAGGAGGAAGCACCTGGCTCCTGGCTTCGGATTGGTGCAGTGCCAGCCGTAGCGGCTATTTGGGGGGTGAACCAACGGAAGGAAGACCTTTCTCTCTCTGTCTCTCTCTCACTGTCTAACTCTGCCTGTCAAAAAAATAAAAATAAAAATAAAGGAGAGGAATAGACAGCTGAGCTAGCAGCGTGTTCTGTCTCTCCAGGCAGGATCTCCTCCGTGTCACCGTGCACCAAGAAGGCCCTCAGACACTGAGAAGACAGCAGGTGCCACGCTTCTGCATGGCCCATTCTCCCTAACCACGAGCTAAGTACACTCTCTTCTCTGCACATGACCCAGTCTCGGGCATTTTGTTAGAGCCCACACAAGTGGCATCGCTGGGAAGCTGCTGGCCAAAGTCACGGTCAGAACCTCGCGGGGGTGACGTGGGCTGGGGGAAGGGGCCTCACCTGGCTCATGGTGGCTCCCAGCATCTGCAGGAGCAGCAGTGCGCCCTCGGTGCACAGCCCGGCCCGCAGCACTTCCTCGTGGTGGTGTTTCTGCAGCAGCCACTGAAGCATGGCATCGAGGCTGTCCTGGAAGGGGAGGCGGGGCCGTGAGGGGACCTGCAGCTGGGTGGGGCTGGGATTAACTCTGCAGCCAGTGCCTCACATGGCCCGAGGGAGCCCGCGGGGGAAAGGGAAGCAGACTTGGGGTTTAGCCCATGTGGAAAACTCCAGGCCGGTGGAGGGTGCATGAGAGAAACACACGCATCTGGGCAGGCACCGAAGACCCACAAACAACTCGCGTGCGGTTTGGTGTCTTCGGACCTGGACACTGTAAGCGTGCAGAGTCCTGATCAACAGCAGGGCACCTCCGTAAGTGAGATGATCCACAGCACAGAGGGAAAGGTTAGGGGGCAGGTGAGAGAGGGGAGGAGGGGGGAGCACGGAGGCTTGGAAACAGGAGCACCTGACTTTGCCCTGTTGCTACTGGGGCTCAGGCTCTCGGCAGCTCAGCTTCCTTGCCTGCACCAAGAAAATTACATTATGAGCCCCACGGGACTGTCTGAATACCAAGGGATATAAAATATGTAACACCTCTCTCACCGTCCCGACCGACACTCAGCAGGCACCACAGGCCTTGAAATGCTCCCAGAGAAATTAAAATGTAGCATCTCAACGAAGGCAGCAGAGGCCACAGAGAACTCGAAAGCGTGACCTGCAGTCCTGGAAGCATAGATCAAGACAGAGACCCAGGGAAAATAAGGGGAAGCTGGAGAGGTGGTACCGCCAGGGTCCTCTCTGCAGGTGCAGGCCCCTCCCCTGTCTCAATGCAGTTCAGTTTCCAAGTCGGGTGCCAGGAAGGTGAATGGAAGGTAGGAGCCAGTGCGTTAGGTGCTAAGTCTCCAAGGAGGTGGATAAACCTCCTTGTCAGTTTGTGGGTGCTGTGTGGGGTAAAGGTAGATGACGCATGAGGCGCAAATGGGCCCCCCTTTGTCTAAGGGAGCTAAGCAGCTGGCGCGTTTGGAGCTGTGCACTGAGCATGGACACCGACCACCAGTTAGGCGACAGAGGGAAGAAGGGACCAGTGCGGGTAACAGGGTGGGCGCTGGTCTTGGGTGGGAGATGATGCAGAAAAGTGAGGGCGTGAAGGCCAGCGAGATGGAGCGGCGCTAGGGAGACACGCCGGGCATCCAGAGATGCAGGAGCGTGATGCTGACTAGGGGTTAGGACCAGATCCTGCAGGCATACAAGCCTGTGGAGTTGGGGCGAGTGAGTGAGAGGGTGCGGATGGCACAATGGGGAGTCCAGCGAGCGTAGACCTCTGTTTGGAGGAATTTGGTTAGGGAAGGAGAGGAAAGTGACCAGGAGGGCAGCAGCTAGCCCAGGGTGTCGGTCAAGGGCAGTAAGCGGGAGCAGCGGAACAAACCAGGGGCTAGAAGGAGAGAGTCCATGGAAAACGAGAAGCTGCAAATACAGAAAAAAGGCAAGGAGTGGGAAGAATCAAAATGGCTGCCTTGAAACACTTGCCTCCCCCAGCAACAGTGGAGGGGGGGGCGCTGAAGCAGAGCCACCCAGCACCCCAAAATCCTCTGGTCTGTACCCAGAAGGAGAACTGCTTAAAGATGGGACTAGGGTCTGGGCTGTGGCATAGCAGGTAAAGCTGCTGCCCGCAGTGTTGGCATCCCGTATGGACACTGGTTCAAGTCTTGGCTACTCTGCTTCCCATCCAGCTCTCTGCTGTGGCCTGGGAAAGCAGTAGAAGATGGCCCAAGTGCTTGGGCCCCTGTACCTGCATGGGAGACCTGGAAGATGCTTTGGATCAGCTCAGCTCCGGCTGCTGCAGCCAAGCGGGGAGTGAACCAGTGGATGGAAGATTCTCTCTCTCTCTCTCTCTCTCTCTCTCTCTCTCTCTCTCTCTCTGCCTCTCCTTCTCTCTCTTGGTAACTCTTTCAAGTAAATAAATAAATCTTTAAAAAAAAGAAAGAAAGAAAGATGGGACTGACCCAAGTGAGCCCCTCGCCAGGAGGAATGAGGGGAGGTGGAGACCAGGAGGTGAGGGCACCCAGGTGCCATCCAGGAAGGGGCGGGACCGAGAGAGAAAAGGAAATGGTCAAGCGAGCACCACGGGACAGAGTCAGGAATCCATGAGTGTGTTCGCCCCAAGGGCCACCCAAGAACCTACCCCGGGCCCATCCTCCAGCTCGGCGAGCGGTGTCTGCAGGAAGAAGGCGCACACGATGAGGTAGACTTCCGGAATCTGCACGTGGTTCTCCAGGAAGTCGCTCAAGGCGCGGAACCCGGGCAGCAGGCAGGGGCTCTGCTCAGCCGGGGGAGGGTGGCCCTTCAGGTTGTCTGTGGAGGAGGTACAGTTGGGGACAATCGATCCTGCTTCTGGCCAGGGTGGGGAGTGGACACAGTGGGGAGTCCTCCGCCGCCCCACCCCCGTACTGTAGAAACACGTAACCCATAGGGGAGCACAGCAAAGTGCTTGAGAGTGCTTCCTTCCCTGTCCGTGACATGCTCATTCATTCACACAATCATTCATTCAATGAAACAGATACTCATTGAATAGCTACTATGCAAGACACAAAAAGGCCACAAGGACCTAGAGTTTCCACAAAGCTCACAGGGGAGAGGGTGGGACAGCCAGTCAACCGTCGAACACCCAAACCAAATACACACGTCAGCTGTGATAAGCAGCAGAGGGGCCAATCACAGGGGCAGAGAGAGCCTAACAGAAGGGCCCTCCTCACTCAGGGCGGCCTCCTCTCTTCTGACGGAAGTGGCACTGGTCCTGGAGGAGGAATCCACGTCCAGGAGGAGAGGCCTGCCTGGAAGAGGAGGCAGGGTGGGAACTGCCCAGGAAATCCGAGCCAGGAGGCTTTGAGGGAAGCAGCTACCGTGCAGGGAGACTACACAGGGGTGCTACAAAGGAAATCAGCGGCGGCTGTGGCCAGCTGGGTACAGGCCTTGGAGTCGAGAGTCGAGGGCATGGAGCTGCAGGTTCCAAGTGGGGAGGGGCTGACTTGGTTCCCCTCAGCCACCATGGGCACAGGAACAGGTGATGCCCGGTTTCCTGGAGACGGCCGCACAGGCTCACCCATCATAACATGCACGTCCTCGGAGCTGTGTTCCACCCAGGAGCCCACAGGCAGGCCGTCCTTAAACCTCCCGCGGAGAGAGGGGCTGGCCAGGAAGTGCAGCAGCAGCTTCAGGGCCAGCACAGTGGTGCTGGGGTGCAGGTGGCCCTGCAGGAGCAGCAGGAACCAGTCGGGCCCCAAGTTCAAGAACAGCTCTTCCTTCAGCCTGAGGGAATCAATCAATGCAATCAATTATCTCTCCACCCACGAGCAAGAGACTTGTCCAGAAAAAGGCACACAGCATCCGGCCTCACAAGTCACCTAGGAAAAGCAAGGCAAGGTGTGCATCTGGCCGGCACTTAGCAACACACATATGGCCTTCTAAAACAACAGTGAGGAGGAGACTGCTGCAGGATGACAGAATTTGCCTATGAATCACTGTGGTCTAAGTTGGCCAAAACTTCTCAAAGCAATGGGAAAGCTGGATGTACAAGTGTACCTGCCCATGGAAGGTGGCCCCTGCACCCCTGTGGGAGACCTGGAAGAACTCCTGGCTCCTGGCTTTGGGTCGGCCCAGCTCCTACCATTGCAGCCATCTGGGGTGTGAACCAGTGGATGGAAGACCTCTCTCTGCCTCTCGTCTCTCTGTAATTCTGCCTCTTAAATAAATAAATAAAATCTTTAAAAAAAAAAAAGTGTACCTGGCCTTAAGAGCTCTCTACTTCACTTTTATCCTTATGCAACGTATGAGTAGCCATCCATCTAACTGAATCACCATTAACAGAGACATACTGATTATCTACCTCCTTTACAAAAGACACTAGCCAAAATCACTCTAAAGCGGATAGTCCCATATTTGTGCATCTCTGCAACCATCACAAAAAGCCATGACAAACTGTGACTTCCAAAAACGAGCTTTCTAGTAAGTCTGGAGAATGCAGATGGGTGGAAGAGACTGGAAGGCACTGGAGGCAAGGGAGGTGGGTGACTGATTCAACAAGACGATGGTTTTCCAGAGGACTCAGCCTGCTGGCAGCCAGGGAAGCTCCCTCTGTGCTGGGCAGCAGCGCCAGCTCGCAGGCGAGGCCTGGTGAGAGTGAGGCTGCTGGCCCCTGCAACTGAGACGGACCAAGGCGTGAAGAGCCTCTTCTCAGGCCTGCCTCGGATACTTACTAAAGAGCTGACTCTGGCAGAGTTCCTGATGATGTTGATATGATGATGGTAATGAGAGTAATGGTGACGATGATGGTGACAGTGGTGGTATTGGTGCTGGTGATGACGACTGTAACAGTGACCATACAAGCTAGTGTGGAGAGTATTTCGAGTGTCCCAGGCACCATTTTTACGGCTACCCACACATGAATTCGTCTCGTCCTCACCACAGCCACCTAGGGAAGGTACTCCTTTTATTCTCTGATGGAGGAGTAGAGAGAAGCATGCGGGGCTTTAGGAACCTCTCTCGGCTTCCTGGGGACAGACGTGCAATTTGACCCCAGAAGATCTCGACGCTTGGGGCAGGTGCCTTTTGACAAGATGGGGAAAGAAGGGGCGGGAGCAGGTCAGCTCCAGTCCTGCCACGTTTGTCTCTAGGAACGTAGACTTGCAGGTCGGAACACTCACAAACACTCTTTGCAATGCTGCCTTACAAGGGGGGACTCCCTCCCCACACCCCAAACACAGACACATAAAGATGTAAACTCAGCGAGCGAAGGGAGCGGGGCGGATTCGCTCAGTGGTGGTGTGTCTTGGGAGCCAGGAGTAGTGTGGTATACAGTAGGTGTTAAACAATGACTCCCAGATAGAGATGAAGCAGGCAGGCAGTGGGGACCATTTCATGGAATCTGCTTTAGGCTAACATTTTACTTTGAAAGTTAAATGAAGAAAGATACCTCTTTGTCCAACTTTCAAAAGCCACTACATTTACCAACAGCAATTAGCGAGCCTTGTCTTTGTCAGATGCTGTGCAGGCTAACCATTTCTCCACTCTGTCGTCTGCTAAGCACAGGGCATCAAAGTCAGTAATTGTCACAACTGGAAAACAGCTAACAGTCAATCTACAGCAGTGGGGACCGAGGACTTCATCGTGAGGGCACCAAATCTGTTCTGGCTACCCAGGCCCAGTTCACATTCACAATAGAATATCTCAGGGCAAGGTCTGGTTGATTGGGTGGAGAAAATATAATCGTCTTTCCAACTGGTGCAGGAGACGCGTGGTAACGAACAGACTCGGAGATGCTAAACTCTGCATTAAGAGGGTTGAATACCGTACCCGGTGTGAAGGCAGCCCCATGCCAAATGGCCCTTCCTGGAGCTACTTACTCCGAGGACAGATGAAGCTGAGGGGAAGACATTACACTGAGCAGCATCTCCAGTAACTGGGTTCTGAGCCAGATTGTCTTTCCAGATGTTTGGCTTCCAGCTACAAAAAAGAAAATTCAGATTGGAGAGAAAACGCATGGAAAGAGGCCTAATACCGGCTGCCATAAGCTATCGCCGTCACCAGATGCTGAGGTCGCCTAGGAACTGGGCCACGGATGGGACTCTGAATGTTGCCATTCGATTCTGGACTTCAGGACAATGCTTAGCAAGAATGGCAGGAAGGCTCCTGGAGCTCTCTTTAACTAGAGGCGCCTTCCATGTGCCTACCGTCAAAAGGAAAAGGTCCTAAGAATGGTAAATTCAGCTTTAAGTAGAAGCACGTTTTTAAAGTTATAGTCTGCGGGGCCCGCACTGTGGCTTAGCAGGTTAAAGCCCTGGCCTGAAGTACCAGCATCTCATATGGGTGCCGGTTCTAGTCCTGGCTGCTCCTTTTCCGATCCAGCTCTCTGCTATGGCCTGGGAAAGCAGTAGAAGATGGCCCAAGTCCTTGGTCCCCTGCACCCACGTGGGAGACCAGGAAGAAGCTCTTGGCTCCTGGCTCCTGGCTTCGGATTGGCACAGCTCCGGCCGTTGCAGTCAATGGGGGAGTGAACCAGTGCATAGAAGACCTCTCTCGCCGGCGCCGTGGCTCAACAGGCTAATCCTCCGCCTTGCGGCACCGGCACACCGGGTTCTAGTCCCGGTCGGGGCACCGGATTCTGTCCCGGTTGCCCCTCTTCCAGGCCAGCCCTCTGCTGTGGCCCCAGAGTGCAGTGGAGCATGGCCCAGGTGCTTGGGCCCTGCACCCCATGGGGAGACCAGGAAAAGCACCTGGCTCCTGGCTCCTGCCATCGGACGAGCGCGGTGCACCGGCCGCAGCGCGCCAGCCGCGGCGGCCATTGGAGGGTGAACCAACGGCAAAAGGAAGACCTTTCTCTCTGTCTCTCTCTCTCACTGTCCACTCTGCCTGTAAAAAAAAAAAAAAAAAAAAAAAAAGAAGACCTCTCTCTCTGTCTCTGCCTCTCCTTCTCTCTATATATAACTCTGACCTTCAAGTAAATAAATAAATCTTTAAAAAAAAAAGTGTTTCCTATCTGCCCTGTCCCATACAGAGGCCACCAACCTCAGGGACTTCTAGGGCACTTGGAATATGAGCAGTGTAAGGAGTTAAAGTTTTAATAGCGTTTAATGCCACTTAGTTAAATGTTACATTGGAATGGCTGCACGTGGCGGGAGGCGCCTGTCTTGGACGGCACAGATGCGGAGGGCCCAGGACAAAGCAGTAATCCCGCCCTTCACACTGCCGTAACAGCGGGGCTGCAGCGCGAGAGAGAGCTGCTGCTGCCTTGTGGAAGGGAGAGAAAAGGACTCAAAGAAACAAACCCCAGATCTGGGTGATAACGCTGGGGGCTGATTTAATCTGGGAGTGGCCGGTCTAGTGGGGTGCAGGGGCAGGGCGAGCACTGCTGGGGAGATCAGCAGAGGCAGAGCACGGATGGAGGGCGCTCACGGCTGCACCGGGACCACCCCCCCACCCCCCCGTGCTCCTGAGCGCTGGAGTCAGAGCTTGCCAGGGACGTGGACGGTGGCAAGAATTCAACCAGGCAGGAGGGCAAGGGCCAAGGCATAAAGGACAAATCCCACCTGCGGGAGCTGCTGTATAGGGAACTGGCTTCATCCACAAGGCCTAGAAGCCTCTGCAGCCTTTGGATCAGGAGTATACAACTCGGCTGCTTTGTGACCCTAATCAGAAAATGGCGGCTTCACAAGCCACGGCTCGGGAACCCCTGCTCAGCTGGGGGTGCCTTTCCCTTCCTTTGTCTCAACCCCTCTGCAAAAGCAGTGCCTCTCGGGGGCACCCTGGAGGTCGTCCTGCAGCCTTCAGACCAGCATCCGGGAAAGGCGGGCTTACCAGGCACAGAGGGGTCCCAGGCTCTGTCCACACACATCTGCCTCTCGTTCACCGATGATGGCTTCAGGGTGTACACGATAAACAGCCCGATCCTTGAAGCAACATGGAGGGAGGGACACACAGTCAACCGTGGCCTCCCCTGTGTCTGCTGGGCACACACCCAGACACCCCCGCCCCATGAGGCTCCTCCCAGGGCCCGAGGGGAGTCAAGTCACTCAGAGGTCAATGCAATATTTCCAGAGACCTCGGGCCAGGACTCATCAGAGAAGTTACTTCTGGCAGATCAATTTACATATGTGCCCGGGGAAGCCAAGGTTATGCGTGCTGCCAGCTGAGACTGCCCCTAGGAAAGCCTGCAGGGGGCAGACATTGGGGCACCTGCTGGGGAGAATGGCCATCCAAGTGGCAATTGTTGATTTCTGGGGGTGCAGTAGGGGTGTCTGAGCACCAGGGGCGACAGACACGTGACCTTAGTGGGAAACCTGTGGATCCCAACCTGACTCCACAAACCCTCTCCTCCTCTCTCAATCCTGAACACAGAGAAGCTTCTAGAAGGCTCCAGGTGAAGTCGCTGGGTTGAGTGTGGTCGGAAGTGAACTGGGGTCCACCTCCCAAGGCCCTGCCCTTTCCCCTGGGGGGGGGGGCACGTGGTGAAGTACCTGAGCACGTCCCGGATGCTGAAGTGGCCCCTCAGCTGAGAGCCCAGGATGGCAATGACCTTGGGGATCCTGGAGGGACTGAGGCTGGGCTCGTTGAAGAGGAAGACGAGCTTGGGTATGAGCTGTGCCTGGTGAGCGACCTCAGCATTCTTGGGCCCTTCCCTGGCGAGCCCCAGGAGAAAGTCCGTAAAAAGCTTTTACTGGAATGAACCAAATCCGCTGTGTTTCTGCTAAAAAGGCTCAGCCCCCGGCCCTCTGGCTCCAGTGCTCTCTTGGCAAATCATCAAGATGCTGTCAGACGACGCCCACGGAGCGAGGGTCTGCCGGGTGCTGGAGCGGCTCGGGCGTGCCTTTCCAGCCCCTTCCGTTCCCTTCTCCCACCCAGAAACCTCCTTCAAAGACAAACCCCAGCTATCGACTTTTCAATTCAGAGCCCCGGGGACAACTAATGCCAGCCTTGGAAAACTCAGACCAAGGCAGCAGATGCGCCCGGGGCCGAGGAGTCCTCACGACGGGCAGGTGCATGGCTCTCCATGAGCCTGTCTGCACGAGTTATCTTCCTGCCCGCCCCAAACCACAAAGTAGAGAGAGATGCCACTGACGGTCAGAGGGGAGAGACAGAATGCAAGCACCCACAGCCCCCGCCTTTGGATAATTACCAATCTGATTTCCAGTAAATTCCACTGCCCCCGCCCCCCAACAGCTCCCAAAGTAAATGTCCATTTCTTAGAAAACAACAGGGACCAGGACAGAAAGAAGGCGGAAGGCAGGAGGGGGCAGGTGCAGGAGAGTGAGGCTGGGCAGATGGCTGCTCTCGAACGCTCAACTTGGTATTAACGAGTGCATAAGCAGCTATGTCCGAGTTCCCTCCCTTCAACCCTCTTAGTCTTAGTCTTCTTGGATTTCTGGCACTAAGAATGAGGTGTGAAGTGTCCACACTAGATATTCACTAACAAGGGGCTGATAGGTACGATGGTTACAAGGAAGAGGCAGAGGAAATTGAAAAGACAAATGTAGGCACCAGCCTTGCGGTGTGCAGCGAGTTAAGTTACCACCTGCCACACCAGCATCCCATATGGGTGCCAGTTGGAGTCCCAGCTGCTCCACTTCCAATCCAGCTCCCTGCCAACGTGCCTGGGAAAGCAGCGGAAGATGGCTCAAGTCTTGGGGCCCCTGCAACCCACATGGGAGACCTGGATGGAGCTCCTGGCTCCTGTAGCCATAGCTTTTCCAGAAAACACAGCTCCTGTGAACTGACTGCAGAGTCCTCACACATACAGACTTCACAACTTTCCATCCATCTAGCACAAACCCTTGAAGCCCCTTTGTAAACTGAAAACACCAGCGGTTCTGACAGTGGCCCTGCAGCTGCCCTGTTCCCTTCAACTCTCAACCTAGCCCCTGGTTTGCTCTGGGAGCGCCTTCTGTCTCATCACCTTCCACCCACGCCAGAGGTGAAACCATGCTCTTGGCCTGGCTCTCGGGCCCCAGTTGGCCAAGTGAGACTCGATTCTACTGTCAGGACTAGGTGGTGAAGACGAGTCCTCCCTCTGGGTGACCAGGCTATGTGGGCGTGTGTCTGGGCTGCCAGGGAGCCACCTCACTACTGAGAGGAAGCATTGACAAGGGCAGGTGACGGAGCTCCGCCCCAGCGAAGGTCTGCGCCTCTGGCTTGCACCTGCACCCCTGGGTGACTTCCTTCTTGCACCTGCCTTCTTTGAAGCTGCTTTCGGCTGTAGTTCTGCCATTTGCAACCAAAAAGAGCTCTGACTAATTGACAAAGTGACTCGAGGACGTCAGTTAGCGTGAGAGCAGTGCAAGGAGCAACAGGGGAGAGAAGCCGGTTTTCCTTTGATGGACATAACTGCTGGGTCCCCCTACATGGCAGCATTGGAGGGCTCAAAGCCCCTAGCATTTGCCCTTCTGCAACTCAAGATGGTCCCGTGGCACACAAGCCACAGAAAGGGGTGTGCTTCTTCCTTGGGGACCCGGTATACTGGGAGCTGGACCCACTGGTCACCCGGCCCTCTTGGTCCCTCCCCTTGACACAAAGACTTCAGTGCAAAGCCTGGAGCTGCCGCCACCCAGCCTACCTTGGTGACTGCAGGATCTCTGCAAGATGGGAAAAGAGGGCAAGCTCCAGGTTGTCCGTGGTATTCATCCAGAGCTGGAAGACAGCACAAATGCGCCCTAAACCCAGTGCACGTGCACCCCTCTCCATCTCCCCTGCTGCCTGGCGCTGCACCGTAGGTCTGGATTACAACCAAGCAATGTGCAATCACTACCTTCCGTGTCTGCCCAGCCCTAGGCACAGGGCCCACGACCCAACATGCCTCATGCATCTTGTCTGGCCATGCAAATACCAGTGTTCCCACTTCACAGATGAGAAAACAAAGCAAGAGACAGACCATTTAGAAACAGATCCCAGTCACCACCAGCAACGGCTACGACCAGACTCAGAAGCCGGGTCTCACTTTCCAGGTTTTACATTGCACCAAATACGCCACACCCCACTTGTACTGGCCATACTTTCTTTACCTGCCTCATCTATCAAGTCTGTCCCCAGCCCACCCTGCCTGCCCCCGCATGACAAAACAGTGAGTGACACACAGATGTGAGCTGCCCTGAGGTTCTGAGGGTGACATTGACCTCTCTGGGTCTTTTTATTCGTAGTAAACAAAACCTGCAGCTAACCACGGCGGTGGGGCAGACTGGATGCTGGGTCTTTCTGTTTCCACTTCCCTTCTGATTGCTTGACTGGTCTTCCTCCGTAAATATGCCCAAGGCCCAGAACATAGAAGGCTTGAACTTGAGGTTGTAAGAGTCCACTCGTGTGGCAGCAAAGAGCTGGAGCTCCCAAATGGTACCTCTTGCTAGAGGCGAGAGGAGGCAGAGAAGCCTGGTGTGGGCTAGTGTGGCTCCACTGGGGGGCTGGGGGAGCCAAGAGTGGCACCCCAGGGTGCACACCTGGAGGACTCTGGGGCATTCATGCATGAAGCCAGTCACTACTAAGCCCGGCCTGGTGCTGTGAGCTGGGACAACTGGAAAAAGCAGGCCCAAACCTTCCAAGCCAGCAATGGGATTCCCCAGACTTTTCCCTCCAAAGTGCTCCCCTGCCCACGCCCCCTTCCTGCCAGAGCACTGGGACAATAAGCTGGCACACCCTTCTGGAAACTACTGTGCACGACACCAAAAGGTGGATAATGAAATATTTTGGTTGTGATCTTTTTGTCATGTAGCCTTGTGTAAGGGCTGCATTGAGGCATCTGGATCAGATGAGCCTGAATACCACATGGATAATGGGTCAGCTGTGGCTTCCTCCCCACCTGCGTGACGGCCTGATTCTCAGAAACGAGCTGGTCTCTCCCTTCTTTAAGACTCGAAAGTCCTCCACTTCCTGTCCCTCTCTGTCTCTCAACTTCCTGTCAGCTTCCTGTCCCTCCCTGCCTCTCAACTTCCTGTCCCTCCCTGCCTCTCACTTCCTGTCAACTTCCTGTCCCTCCCACCTCTCAGATTCCTGTCAGCTTCCTGTCCCTCCCTGCATCTCACTTCCTCTCAACCTTCTGTCCCTCCCTGCCTCTCACTTCCTGTCAACTTCCTGTCCCTCCCACCTCTCAGATTCCTGTCAGCTTCCTGTCCCTCCCACCTCTCAGCTTCCTGTCAACTTCCTGTCCCTTCCTGCCTCTCACTTCCTGTCAACTTCCTGTCCTTCCCACCTCTCAGCTTCCTGTCAACTTCCTGTCCCTCCCACCTCTCAGCTTCCTGTCAGCTTCCTGCCCCTCCCTCCTCTCAGCTTCCTGTCAACTTCCTGCCCCTCCCTGCTTCACACTAGTTATGGTAGATTCCACTCATTCTGTGACCTACCCTGGTCACCAGACCCTCCAACTCCTCTAACGACTTGTTCCAACAATACTCTTCTGACACTACTCCATGTTTGCTGCCTCTTCACACCCAGGCTTTAGTAAGACTTCAGTCTCTCTTATCTTACCATTTTCTAATATCACATTTAGAACTTCTGTGGCTTTGTTTATGGTTAAGATTATCCCGTTTTGTTTGTTTGTTTTCATTCCCCATACTATTCTTTCATCAGTCTGGTATCAAAGTTAGCTTAGAAAATGAACTGAAGTACTCTCCTCCTCTGTTTCCTGGAAGAGTTTGTAAGTCTGCAATGGTCTAGTTCCTGACTGGCACACGCTCACTATAAACAACCTGAGAGCTAAGAGTCTTTGTGGACTTGCTTTTGTTTGTTTTATTTTTTTAAGTTTTATTTATTTATTTATTTTAAAGGAAGACTGATAGAAAGGGGCAGGGGGTGTCTTCCATCTGCTGGTTCACTCATCAAATGCCCACAACGGCTGGGCTTGGGACTGGGCCAGAGCCAAGAGCAGGAGCCGGGATTGCCAGGCGACAGGAATCCAAGCACTATGGCCAGTTTCCGTACCGCCCAGGCACATTAGCAGGAAGCCAGGACAGAAGAGGAGCTGGACTCCATCCGGAGCTCTCTGATATGGAATGTGGGCAGCTTAGCTCTGTGCCACAACACCCACCCTGGACGTGGAGTTTCATATTTGGTGGTCATGAGATCCTTTGGATTTTTTTCTTTCTTTTTGAGTGATCTGGAAATTCAGATGTCCTACAAGATAGTTCAGATGAGCTAAATTTTCTAACCTACCAGTGCTGTTTGTGACCCTATCCCTTTTCTTTCCTAATATTATTTTCTTCATTTTATGTATTGGTGCCTTCTCTTTCCCTGAACCAGTCTTAGCACAGGTTTGTACATTTATGAGAACCAGTAATTGGCCCTCATGATGCATTTTCCCCTTGATTTTATCCATTTACATTCTCACTTTTATTTTTTCCTCCTTTTTTCTTCCACTGTTGTTTTACTTATGGGCGCCAGTCAGAGTCCTGGCTGCTCCACTTCTGATCCAGCTCCCCGCTAATGCACCTGGGAAAGCAGCAGATGGCCCACGTGCTTGGGCCTCTGCACCCATCAGGGAAACCTAGACAGAGTTAAAGGTCCCTGGCTCCAGCCTAGCCCAAGCCTGGCTGTTGTGGCCATTTGGGGAGTGAACCAGCAGACAGAAGATCTCTCTGGGTATGTGTGTGGGTCTCCCTCTCTATATAACTAAGTCTTTCAAATAAATAAGTAAATTTTCCAAAAATGATAAATAAAATAATTTCAGATTCCCCCATTGACCCTGCTCATCATCCTACTACTATTTCCTCAATTCAGGTTTCAAAATCTTCGGGCCGGCGCCGTGGCTCAACAGGCTAATCCTCCGCCTTGCGGCGCCGGCACACCGGGTTCTAGTCCCGGTCGGGGCACCGGATTCTGTCCCGGTTGCCCCTCTTCCAGGCCAGCCCTCTGCTGTGGCCCAGGAGTGCAGTGGAGGATGGCCCAGGTGCTTGGGCCCTGCACCCCATGGGGAGACCAGGAAAAGCACCTGGCTCCTGGCTCCTGCCATCGGATCAGCGCGGTGCGCCGGCCGCAGCGCGCCGACCGCGGCGGCCATTGGAGGGTGAACCAACGGCAAAGGAAGACCTTTCTCTCTGTCTCTCTCTCACTGTCCACTCTGCCTGTAAAAAAAAAAAAAAAAAAAAAAATCTTCCAGCTGGGTGCCTGCCAGAATCTCACAGCCAATCTCTCAGAGATGGGACTCTTGCCACCGGAGAAACACACCTAAAATCACCGAAAATTCTAACATGATATTTTTCAGTTGGCTTCCTTAGACACCAGCAGCTTGGAAAAACTTATCAGCCCTCTAAAAATTGCTTGCATAAGGCTCCAGGCTCATCACTCAACTTTGGTCGTTTATTCTAAAGGAAAACCTTAAAGTGAGAGAAACACCTGCACAAGAGACCTGTTTCAACCAGCGCTCGCAGCAGCAAAATACAGAAACCCTGTGAGAATTCGACAACAGAGGAATGGTGAAGGCATGATGAATAATTACACGATAGAAAGCTATTCTGGCCTCAGAAAAAGGTTTCTCTGTGTTTGCAAGAAAAAATGGTTAAGAGTTTGTGATTTGTGATAAGTTCTTAAACAGTTCCTTTTTTTTTTTTTTTTTGGACAGGCAGAGTTAGACAGTGAGAGAGAGAGACAGAAAGAAAGGTCTTCCTTCCATCGGTTCACCTCCCAAATGGCTGCTACGGCTGGCGCTGCGCCAATCCAAAGCCAGGAGCCAGGTGCTTCTCCTGGTCTCCCATGGGGTGCAGGGCCCAAGCACTTGGGCCATCCTCCACTGCACTCCCGGGCCACAGCAGAGGGCTGGACTGGAAGAGGGGCAACCGGGACAGAATCCGGCACCCCAACCAGGACTAGAACCCGGAGTGCTGGCGCCACAGGCAGAGGATTAGCCTAGTGAGCCGCGGCGCCGGCCAAAACTGTTCCGAGAGTATGATCCTGGGTGCGACCTAAAACATACGTACTACACATAGAAAGTGCTAGACCACAGTGCCACCGAATTCCACAACAGCTCACTGGAACTTGGGCGAGGAGGCTTCTCCTCCACTCCCAGGTCCTTGACCTCGGCATCTGTGGGTCTGCATATGGAAAACGCAGTATTCGACAAAATGTGCACTGCTCCGTAAGGTTTGTGATGGCTGTGTCTGCACTGAACACAGACAGGATTTTTCAAGCCATTATTCCCCTACAACAGCTATTTTACGTAAATATGCAGTTTTATGTTAAAAAATGCAGTTACATCGCATTAGGCCTGCAAAGTCATCCAGAGAGGATCCAAGGGTGCAGCGAGGCGTATGCAGGTTGGATGCAAACACGACCTGAGTGTGTGCCCTTTGGGGCATCTGCAGGGGGCCCTCACAGATCCTGAGGAACCAGTATATTCTATAAGAAGTACATTTTAATTTTTAACAAAGAAACAATTTTGAAAATGCTCCCATGGATCTCCTCACCTCCAGGCCAAAGCATTGGCCGTGCCCTTGGGCCCCTTCTGCCCGTCTTCCCTCCCTGCCCCTTGAGTTCATCTCAACCTGCAACCAGGACAAACCTGCAGGTGCCCACTAAGCCGCTGCCCTGGAACCCGATGGCTGCGTCCCCATCAACCTGGAAGGTCCTTTGCCCTTGGAAAGCTGCCTGATTCAGTCCCAGAGCCCCCAAAGCTGAACTGACCGTTCACTCACCCCACTCTCCAGGGGCCCTGTGCCTGCCTCCTGGAGCACCTAGCTCATTGCTGTGCCACCACGGCCATCTGGCTGCGGGTCCTGAGAGTCACCCTATCCCCAGAACACGGCCAGGACCTGATGCTGTTTTCCACATGGGTCACTGGTCCTCAGGCATACTATCAGGCAACTCTCAAGTGATGCTTCGAAAGAACTGTTCGCAAAGGCAAAGGCCATCCAGAGGAATGGGGATAGCATCGTGAAACCCTCCTGTGAGGGCTCGGGTCATGGCACAGCAGGTTAAGCCACTGCTTCTATTCTATGATCCTATATCAGAGTGTCTATTTGAGTCCCAGCGACAACGCTTCTGATCCAGCTCCCTGCTAATGCACCTGAGGTGGTGGTCCAAGTGCTTGGGCCCCTGCTACCCACATAGGAGACCAGGATAGAGCTCCTGGTTCCTGGCTTTGCTTTGGCCCCGGTTGTTGTGGCTATCTGGGGAGTGAACCAGCAGATAGAAGCTCTGTGTGTGCATGTGTGTGTAAATAAATCTTTAAAATAAATAAATAAATCCCTCTAATGCATTTGGTACTTGACACTTTTAAATTCCTTTCTGAAGCTCTCTGGTTTAACCCCCATGACAGCCTGTGAGGACGAAATGATGACCTGTATTTACAGCATGAGAAGAGTGAGGCTCAGAGAGGTTAAGAGACTTGCCTAAGGCCACTCAGCCCCTACGTGGCAAGATTTAATGATAAACCAAGGTGCCTGGGCTCCAAAACGTTTACCGACAAAGCTGCCCTGCTGGGTGTACAGGAAATTTCAGACTTTCCTAGCATATTTTTTGCTATCATACTCTCTCTCTCTCTCTCTCTCTCTCTCTCTCTCTCTCTCTCTCTCTCTCTCTGTGTGTGTGTGTGTGTCTCTCTCTCAGAGCCGTTCTTGGTTTACCTCAAAATTGCAGAGAATATTCCGGAAGACACCCACGTTGGTGATGGCGGACGACTTGAAGCCCAGTTCGGCGGTGCCAGCGACCGAGAGGAGCAGCTGGAAGATGCGGTGGTTCAGCAGCGAGGTCTTCTTCCTCAGGAGAAACGCCATGATCTGAGGGGTGGGCACACAATGGCGTCCTCAGGACTACCGTCTTTCCACTGCACCTGCTGTGTGCCACCAGCACCTGTGCTGTCCCAGCCTTGCCTCAGGCCAACCACCAGCTCTGTCATTCTGTCCAACCCCAGCAGCCGACACGCAAGCATCCATTCCCGGATAGGGGCCCAGGGATCCCGACCACTGGCTCGGTTGCCAAACCCATCTCAGAGGCTAAGATGACGCCTCCCACCAAGCCTCTGTGTTGGCCGGGGTCACCCCCAAGTCAGGCTGTCCCTACAGCGGCCGTTTGGCCTAGTGGAGACTCAGATCCTGTGTCACACATCAGAATGTCAGGATTCAAGTCCCAGCTCCGACTCCTGATTCCAGCTTCCGGCTCACACACACCCTGGGAGGACGAGTTCCAGGCTCCTGACCTGAGCCTGGCCCAGCCCCAGCTGTTGTGCAGGCTTTGGGAGATTGAGCCAGTGGGTAGAAGATCTCTCTTTTTCTCTGCCTTTCAGTTAAAGGAATAACAATAACAGAACTAAAATGTGGCTAGCATCTCCTGAGCACTAATTCTGCTCTAGGCTCAACTGCAAGCCTTTACTTGCAGGAAATTGTCTAATCCTCACGGCAACCCTCTGATGCAAGAGGTCTGACAGCCCATGTCTGACAGGAGGGGAAACTGAGGCAGCAAGTCGGAGGCAGCAGCAGGATTTCAACCCCAGCAGTCTGGCTCTGCAGCCTGGTCTCTTAGCAGATCTCATCATGCAGAGGTTAGAGTGGGAAGACCACAAATGAGTCTGCAATTTATCAGAGAAAGTTCTAGAACCCAGACAGGTGAGCATCCCATCCTGAACACAGCTCCCCTCGGCGGGCTGTCCCTGGCCCTCCTCCACAGCGACGATGAGGGTCTCAGGACCTCACGGAGGGGGGACTTTCAGCCTCCGAGGAGTGACAGCGAGCCAGGGAGGCAGAGGCTCAGATGGGACGGTGGCGTCACCTGGTACCCGCTGATGTGCCGCATCAGGCGGTCACACATGGCGTTGCTGCTCAGGACCGAGTGCAGTACTTTCACAGCCGCGTACATGGTGTGGTCGTCTGTCGCCAAGGAGATGAGGCCCAGGAGGATGGCGGGCCCGCCGATGAAGTCCAGGCTGCTGGCAGCCGGGCTGGAGTGGAACACCCTGACCCCTGCATACACAGAGAGGACGTCTGTCAGCATGTCACAGCCTCCATGCGATCGGAAGTCCCCAGTGACCTGGCTGAGCCACTGTCCACTCTCAGCCAGCAGGGCCTGTGCCCTGGGGACAGGCTGGGCCAAGGGCAGGGGCCTCTGAAAAATCTAAGGTAGCAGAGACCCCACGCTGAGCCTTGTTTGGGTCATCGGTGGGGGCCTCGGCTTGCCTGCCTCTGTCCTGGGTCCAGAGTGCCACGCGCCCTGAGTCTCAATTCCTCACCTGTTGTGAAGACCTTGGGCTCCTGCCTGCCTCACTGATCCTCCTGGGCTGGCCCCTCGCACTTGCTCACTGCTACGCTCTGGCCTGGCTGTGTGCTGCCAGCAGCCTCCAACAGTCAACCACTGCCTCTGCTCAGGGCCACTTGCACTCCCCAGTGAAGATGCCAGCATGGCCAGCAGCTGCGGCCAGGTGGACAGAGCCCCACATGCTCGGGGACACCAGCTCTCTGTCTGCCTCTGCTCCCAACCCTGGTGCTTCCTCCTCTCACCCCCTTGCAGGCACCATCCTGCCTGCCGGCAGAATCCGCAGGTGCACAAAGCCTTCTTCCCACCAGCAGGGAAGCGATCATAGCCTGACTCACCTAAATGGCCCACAGCCACGGCGCCGATGGTGCGAAGGCAGCCTGGGAGGTGGCCGGCAGAGTTTCTCATCAAGAACACAGGCGTGACATTGTCACGGGACGAAGTGTTCATCTGGAGAGATTGGCGACAGTCAGGGGCAAGAAACTCCCGGCGAAGGGGCAGCTGCCACTCGTGAGCTCCCGGAGGGCAGGGCAGGGGATGACACAAGTGCGTGATGATCAGTGCATGATGCTAATTGAACCGGTGTCAAGGGACTGAAGCTAAACTCCTCCCAGAAGTGAGGCGAAGTTTGTGCATATGCGACAGCTCACTGTGAGGGGTCAGTGGGGGCAGAAAGCTAGAAACAAAAGCTGTCACCTTCCAAAGTGGGGGCTGTGTCCACACCTCCCAAGCTCACTACAAAGAGGTGACTTCTGCCCAGGAGGGTGAAGAGCACACACACAAAGCAGCCCCAGTTCATTGGCTCCAAGCAAGAGAGAGGAGGGCACGCAAGCACGCGGGAGATAGGAAGCTGTCACTCTAACGGTGTCCTCATCGACAAGTACGTCGGCTGTTGCAAGCGTACGGTGAAAAATAAGTAAGTAAATAACATGGGCTGGGCCTTGCAGCACAGCAGATTGGGCCAAGCTTCTCACATGACTCTCACATGAGTCCCAGCTGCTCCACTTCTGATCCAGCTCCCTGCTAATGCGCCTGGGAATGCAGCAGAAGACGGCCCAAGTGCTTGGCACCCTGCTACCCACATGGGAGGCGCATATGGAGTTCCTGGCTCCTGGCTTCAGCCTGGCCCAGACCTGGCCATTACAGCCATTTGGATGGAACCAGTAGAGGGAAAATCTCTCTGCCTTTCTCTCTCTCTCTCTCTCTCTCTAACTCTGCCTTTCAAATACATAAGATAAACATTTACAAAAATCACAACAAGCCAAAGACCATTTTGCAATGTGGCCGCATCATGAATACCCAGACAAACAGAGGTTCAACAGTGTTCTCTGTGTCACAAAGAAATCTAAAAGATTCCACTGGGGCCAGTGTCGCAGCCTAACTGGTAAAGCCACCACCTTCAACAACGGCTTCCCACCAGTTCACGTCCTAGCTGCTCCACTCCTGATCCAGCACTCTGTTAATGGCCTGGGAAAAACAGTAGAAGATGGCTCAAGTCCTTGGGCCCCTGTCACCCCCGGGGAGACCCAGAAGAAGCTCCTGGGTCCTGGCTTTGGCCTGGCCCAGACTTGTCTTGCAGCCATTTGGGAGTGAACCAGTGGATGAAATATCTCTCTCCTCTGAAATGCTTACTTTAAAAATAAATAAATACATCTTAAATAAAATATACATTTTAAAAACCTTCCATTGGTTCTTGCTGTACCGTGAAGAGCACCTGCTTTCTTCTCTGTGCAATAAAATAAAATAAAATAAAAAAGGTTCCATCTTGGGGGAGATTATGGACTGGGCGGAGGCAAAGACTAATGTAATAAATGGACTTGGACTTGGATGCACACGTGTGTGTGTCTTTGCAAGAAGGGGGCAGTGGATGCAGAAGCAAGCCAGAAAACCAAGATGCCAGCAGACAGCAGCAAGGGCAGACGGCAGGTGCACCTCCTTGGCGATCAGGCGGCTGTCCACCTCGTTGTAGGCGCTCCTGATGTCTGCGATGCTGGTGGTGCAGGAGCTGGCTACGTGAAGTCCAAAGAAAATCCGTTCCTCTGCGACCAGGGGCATGGCCTCCCTGTCCAGGTCCTCCCCTGGAACGACACACCTTGAGTCACGGGCTGTCTCCCTTTGCAGGGAAGAAAATGAGTCCTCAGAGGATGAAGCACCCACGGCCTCAGGGCAAAGCGAGAGGCTGCACCTGTGCTGTGGCGGCGTGCGTGTCTGTGTGTTGTGGGTAGCATGTCTTGGGTTTTGCCCCACTGATGCTTCTCTGATACTTACAGAAAATCGTGGGGGAGCTCTCCCAAGACTGACACTACCGTAAAACAGACATCCCACGTGAAAAATGATCAGCGTTTAAGTCACCTTATCAGAGCTGGCACTGAGGCACACACAGGTAAAGCCTCCATCTGCCACACCAACAGCCCATATAGGCACTGATTCAAGTCCCAGCTGCTCGGCTTCCAATCCAGCTCCCTGCTAATATGCCTGGGAAAGCATCAGAAAATGGCTCAAGTACTGGGCCACTGCCACCCACATAGGAGACCCGGAAGAAGCTCTTGACTCCTGGCTTTGGCCTGGCCCAGCTCCGGGTCATTGAAGGCATTTGGCAAGTGAACAATAAATGGAAGATCTCTCTCTCTCTCTCTCTCTCTCCCCCCCCTCCTCCACCTCCTCCACCTTCTCCTCCTCTTCCTCCTCCTCCTCCTCTTCCTCCTCCCCTCTCTCCTTTCTTTCTCACCTCCTCTCTTTGTAACTCTCCCTCTCAAATAAATAAATAAAGCTCTTTAAAACTATAAAATACATCTATGAAGTATATAGCCTTTCTCTCTCCCCAAAACCAGAACACGAGTGACAAGGAAGCTGACTTCTCAAAATGCAACAGGCGGGGCTGAAAGGACCAAGAACCAAGAGCCGTGTGCCCATCAGGAGCACCCCCTTTTGGAAGGAGCACGCCAGTCCCAAGAGGATGAGAGCCCAGGACCTCCAAGGGAAGTGCCGTGCGACACCGGGGTCAGGGGGACTTTGGCTCCAGGCTTGGCGCTGCCACAGGAAGTGGCGTGCAAAGATACCCTGGGCCCTTGACAGCCCTCAGCGGCCCTGGGCCATGCCCTGAGCCCCCGTGCACTGTCACATTTATCATTCTTCCCAGCTGGGAGCCGACCCCCTTGATCTGATGGAGCCCAGCAAGCTCGGCTCCTTGCTTGAACAGCCAACGATCAATAAGGAAGATGTGGATGTTTTGTCTGCCTGTTTAATAATTGACAACAACAGTATCCTTTAGTTAAAAAGCTTCTTCATTAAAAGGAATGTAACTTATTTATCTTGTTCTCTTCTCTCTCGCTGACGGTATAACCCACCACCTCCTCCATTAGGTGGCTCAGGGTTGAAGCCTAAAGGATATTGTCATTTCCTGCGCTGTGACATGTTCTGCTGGGTTGTAAATATATAATGATCCGATTCCAGAGGTCTTTCCTGATGACTGACCCACGCTGAGCTGCCCCTTTATAAATAATGCTATAAATAACTGGATGTCCACATGGGAACCCACATCAGCAAAAATATTATAAATCACAAGGCTGCCTACCGTGGCCATGCACAGCCTGGAAGTTACCACAGTATCGTGGGCCCAGTTTGATGAGAGCCTCCAGGGTTTCTAGCGAGATGGCTTCTTCAAAGAGATACGTAGGGCCAAGACGCCAGGTTAACGCCGACTTCTGCTTCCAGAGTTGAGGGGTCGCGATATATCCATAAACATCCACAAACGAAGACGGGTCCATGGAAAAGAAAGGCCCAGGTAGGGCCTGAATATACAGCATCTGTTGACATAAAAAGAAATCTGCAGACTGAGCGCTGCTTAACCCCAGAACTAATCAAATAAATGCACAGTGAATCAATACGATGCACTTTATCCTTGTCTCAAAAAAATGTATCTAGGGATTGGCAGTGTGGTATAGTGGGTAAAGCCACCATCTATGATGCTGGCACCCCATATGGGCGTTGATTTGGGTCCCGGCTGCGTCTCTTCTAATCCAGCTCTCTGCTCATGTGCCTGGGAAAGCAATAGAAGATGGCCCAAGTGCTTGGGTCTCTGCCACATGGAGGGGAGGCCTGGATGGAGTTCCAGGCTTCTGGCTAGCTGTTGCAGCCACTTAGGGAGTGAACCAGTGGATGGAAGCTCGCTCTCTCTCTCTCTCTCTCTCTCTCTCTCATTCTCTCCCTCTCTCACTGTATCTGTGACTTTGAAATAAATAAATAAATATTTACAGAATTTAAAAAATGACTGGCAAATCTGAATAGCATGCAGCAAAAAACGAAATATAAAATGCTAGTGGGAGTAAAAAAAAACTGTAGCTTTGGAAACAAATTTGCTAAGAAATACTGAGACACAAAAATCCATCTTTCTTGCCTCAAATCATTCCACTAAGAACTCAAATGCCTAGTATTGGCAAATGAAGTCTAATGTAGGAACAATCATTGTAGACACACAGATTGGAAAACAAGACATAAAACTGTGTGTTTGCAGATGACACATCCATGCAGAAAAGGGCAAGGAATATCTCTTTAAAAATCTCAGCACCAGCTTCAGTGCAGTGGTTACGATGCCTCTTGCATGTTCTATCAGAGTGCCTGGGCTCAAGTCCCAGATCTGCTTCCAATTCGAGCTTCCTGCTGATGCACACCCTGGGAGGCGGCAGGTGGTGGCTAAAGTACTCGGGTCCCTGCCACACACAAGAGACCCAAGTTATGTTCCAGTCTCCTGGCTTTGTCCTGATCCAGCTCTAGCTGCATTAACCACAGAGGATGGAGATATCTCCCCACTCCTTTCAAATAAATAAAACTAAATTAAAAAGAAAATAATTTAAAAATTCGATCACATGCTTGAGATGTCCTTAAAAAATACTCTTAGAACTAATACATTCATCAAAGTCACAAGATACATGATCAATACATAAAAATTAACTGTGTATATATAGACAATTATACATTGTGTATATGTATTATATGTATAATTATATAATGAACAAGCAGAAACGAAAGTTAGTATCATTTATAATTGCTCAAAAGTATATAAAATATGTAGCAAAACATATACAGAATCTGTATATCAAATGCAGGAGTGTACTATATTCATGGAGAAGATGACTAAATATGGTAAAGATGTCATGGGTTCTAAAACTCATCTACAAGTATAATGCAATCCAAAATCCAAATGAGGTTTCTTGTAGCCCTAGACAAATTATTTCTTTTTTTTTTTTGACAGGCAGAGTGGACAGTGAGAGAAAGAGACAGAGAGAAAGGTCTTCCTTTTGCCGTTGGTTCACCCTCCAATGGCCGCCGCGGCCGGCGCGCTGCGGCCGGCCCACCGCGCTTGTCCGATGGCAGGAGCCAGGAGCCAGGTGCTTTTCCTGGTCTCCCCATGGGGTGCAGGGCCCAAGCACCTGGGCCATCCTCCACTGCACTCCCGGGCCACAGCAGAGGGCTGGCCTGGAAGAGGGGCAACCGGGACAGAATCCGGCACCCCGACCGGGACTAGAACCCAGTGTGCCGGCGCCACAAGGCGGAGGATTAGCCTGTTGAGCCACGGCGCCGGCCCTAGACAAATTATTTCTAAAAGTTATATGAGAAGGCACAGGGGCCAGCACTGTGGCACAGCAGGGTAAAGCCCCAGCCTGCAGCACCGGCATCCCATATGGGTGCCAGTTTGAGTTCCAGCAGCTCCTCTTCCGATTCAGCTCTCTGCCATGGCCTGGGAAGCAGTGGGAGATGGCCCAAGTCCTGGAGCCCCTGCACCCAATTTGGGAGGTCCAGAGGAAGCTCCTGGCTCCTGGCTTCGGATCAGCTCAGCTCTAGCCATTGCGGTCATTTGGGGAGTGAACCAGTGAATTGGAAGACCTTTCTCTCTCTCGCTCGCTCTACCTCTCTCTGTAACTCCTTCAAATAAATAAAATAATTCTTTAAGAAAAAAGATAAGACATAGGTCCTAGACTAGCTTAAACTATTAAAAAGAAAACTAAATGGGAAGAATCACTCTATCCAGTATAAGACTCATTATATGGGGGACAGCCCTGTGGTGTGGTAGGTTGAGCCTCTGCCTGTGGCACCTATTTGGGTGCCAGTTCATGTCCTGGCTGCTCCTCTTCTGATCCAGCTCTCTGCTATGGCCTGGTAAAGCAGTGGAAAATGGCCCAGATACTTGGGCCCCTGCACCCGAGTGGGAGGCCTATAGGAAGCTCCTGGCTCCTGGCTTCAGATTGGCCCAGCTCTGGCTATTGCAGCCATTTGGGGAGTGAACCATAGGATTAAAGACCCCTCAATTTGTCTCTCCCTCTCTCTATATGTAACTCTGCCTCTCAAATAAATATATCCTTTTTTTAAAAAAAAGACGTATTATTTGGATATAAGATAATGTGGTACAGTAGATAATAGTGATAGATTAATAAAACAGAAAAGAGAAGCCATAAATAAATCTACACAAATACATCCCCCTGATTTTTGATAAAGATGCAAAAGCAATGCAATAGAGGAAACAGAGACTCCTTCAACAAATGTTGGTGGTGCAATTGGACTCCATAAGCACAGAAATGAACTTCAACCTAAACCTCACACATTGTACAAAAATTAATTCACAACAGTTCATAAACTTCAATGCAAAATGGAAAACTCCAAAGTTCACAGAAAAAAGTAGGAGAAATCTTCAGGATTGAGGGCCAGGCAGAAAGTTCTTAGGCTTGATCCCTAATGCACAAACCATGGAAGAAAAAAGTAATGACTTATACTTCACCTAAGCTAACAAATTTTGCACAAGTGGAAGAGGATAAAAAGAAGCTACCGTCTAGGAGAAATTAATTGCAAATCACATATATAGCAATATATATAATATATATAATATAATACATAATAAAACACATATGTACATATATATATATATATATATATATGTTTAAACCCATATAACAAAACTGTTGATAAAAATAATGCAATTATAAAGTGGGCAACAGATATAAATGGACATCTCTGAAGAAGACGCACAGATGCAAGTAACCACATGGGAAAATACTCAACCTCATTAGCCCTTAAGAAAATGCAAATTAAAAGGCAGGGAACTTTCATATGGCCCATATGAAAAATGACGGGGCAGACATTATGACACATCTGGTTAAGCCTGACATCCCTTATGTGTACAGGTTTGAGTCCTGGCTGCTCCTCTTCTGATCCAGCTCTCTGCTATGGTCTGGGAAAGCAGTAGAAGATGGCCCAAGTCCTTGGGCCCCTGCACCCACATGAGAGACCAGGAAGATGCACCTGGCTCCTGGCTTTGGATCAGCCCAGCTCTGGCCATTGCAGCCATTTGGTCAGTGAACCAGCAGTTGGAAGACCTCCCCTCACCCCCATCTCTATAACTGTCTTTCAAATAAAATAGTAATAATAATAGCAGTAACAGTTAAAATGATCATTGCTAACATAAGCAAGAGCTTTCGCACCCTGCTCTTGCCCAGTGGATGTTGACAACAAGGCACAGTGCTCGGTCTCTGTCCTGGTCAAATTCCACTTGCTGGTCCTGACCCAACATCTCGACCTCACCTTGGAAAATGAACGCTGTCAGACTTGGCCTCGGCCATCCTCCATGGCACATTTGGGTGTATTTTGGTGGCCCGTTACTCCCAGTCTCCCTGGTGCCTGCCCTTCGTTTGGCTGGTCCTGTGCATTCGTCTTTTATCCATGCTCCAGTCCACCCAACCACAGTATCAGCCCCTTTGCGGCTGTGAATTCACGTTTACTGCAGGCTTACTATGTGTTAACCCTGTGCTACATTCAAGATAAAGGACTTGCCCTACCTCAAGGATCGTGAACTATTCCACAGACGAGCCACACAGCCTGGGGAGGTTGACGGAAACAAGCCCACCCTCCAGAACAGATGAGAACAAAGACATGGCACCCATGAAAGTGACCAAGCACAAAAGTGACCACGTGTCCCCCGGGAGCTCCTAGGAGACCTCAGACCTCGAGCCCTGCCCTGCCCTGGAGCACGTGGAACTTAAACTGTGAGAAGTTTGTGTAGTTTTTGGAGATTTGCTTCCTCCTAGGACCACTCTTGCAGATCTGACCCCGTATCCCCTATCTGTCTTCCGCCCAGGTTGTGTAACCTTCGGTCCATGATGTAAAGCTGTCCATGCCGTGCCGTGCCTGGGCTCTGCCCAGTCTCCTGGGCAGGTCATTGGGCTCCAACCCGCGCCCTAAAGAAAAGTGAACAGAGGCCCCTCCAGGTGGGAGGCTTGGGGAGCTCAGCCTTGTGCCAGGAACCATCTCACCTTGGCTGAGCCAGTGAGTTGCCCATCGAGGTAGGTGGAGACAGTACAATTCCTTTTCATTTCCTTGGTGACAACCACAGCCAGGTGATGCCACTGACCACAGGCCAGCAACTGGCCACACCTGACCTGCAGCTGGCGTCCCGCTGAGGGCTCAGCATCATCTTCAGGTTCCATGACGTCTGGAAGAGAATAGGAACGCTGGCCATCACCGGTGCTGCACCTGCTGTAATGGCCCAGCAGAGCTGCAGGGGACGTGCCCTGGTCAAACAACACTGGCCACGGCCCAACCCTCCTTGACCTTCACCCCTGGTACCAGACCCAGGTGTGGGCACTGCTATGAGTGCTAACACACTGAATTGTCACCACCACCTTAAGGGGCAGGCACTATACTCATTTTGCTATCCTCAAGTGTGGTTAGGTGGCTCTGCCCAAGGTGATGAAGGCCGGATTCAAACCCAGGGTCTCCCATACTCTAGACTGCTTTGTGATAATGCCAATTTGCAGGCTGTGTCCTGTGCCACATGTGTCGGTCATCCTCCGATCCTCCTAGGTGCTTTGCTAAGAAACAGTGCCACGCTTAGGACACGCAAAAGGAGCAGGAACAGGTAGCTAAGCGATGCCTGGCATGGCCACCTTGGGCAGGTGAATTTGGAGAACAAGGCTCAGGTCCAATGGGCAGAGCCAGGACCTGTCACCCGCACTGCTACGGGACGACCAGGTTCCCGGGTGCCCAGAGTCACCGGCGGGCCCTGGCAGCATGGGCCAACCCTAGGATATGAGGCTTAGCTCCGAGGACATGGCTGAGGCCACTTCGGCTCATGAACCTTGCTCAGGGAAGGATGCAGCAGCTTCAGTCCCAATGGGGCAGAGCCCCAGGAGTTGTCCCTGGCCACGGTCTCTGGCCACTGCCCCTGGCCACTCAGGGAGGGCAGAGCTGAGCTCCTGGAAGATTTCTGAGCACAACCTCTAGAGCCAGGCCAAGGGCTGGGTCTTGTCCACCTGACAGCTGTAACCCCAGAGCCCACGCCACAGGGGCACACAGTACAACTACTACAGACCTTTCTCCAGGTGTGGAACCCACAGGGGCAATGCAAAAAGCTGAGGAGGAACCTGGGGTCACCCCCGCCCCCTTCTAGAGCGTCTGACACAGCCCCAGCTCCCCTGAGGTGGGCGGGGCCAGCTCCAGACCCTAGCGCCTCACCCAGGGGCTGAAACTCTTTCTCTTCTGTGGAGACAACCAGGGAGAGGTCTTCGGGGCAGAGGCTGATGGAGAAGCAGACGAAGGGCTGCTCGGTCCTGGCCAGGTGGCGCACCACGGTCAGAAAGCGCAATGGGTGGCCCTCGGTGGGCGCGGCCGGCCGGCTGATCAGGAACCAGCAGGAGAAAGTCAGGCCCCCGGGGGGAGGGAACACTCTGGCAGCGCCTGGGGAGGGAACACAGCACCCCTGAGGTCTTCGTCCTGCTGAGGACCCTCTGCAGCCCCCGACTCAGCTCAGCCACGGCACCTGCTGGGGACCAGCCCAGGTCGGACCTCACTCACCAACTCGCCTTCCCCTTTGGCTCCGTGCTGCCTCGCCAAAGGGGCAGAGACAGTGTCAGCATCCCTGAGATGGCTCACAAGGGGCCCCCGGTCAGCTTATCTAGACTCCGCAGGCAGGGCGGAGGACACTGACCTCGCTTAGCCAAACACTGGACAGGAAAGGGTGCCCCCGGCCTCCCACGCAGTTAGCAGCAGTGGTGACCAAGACCGGGATGCTGACCTCACTGTGCAGGCAGAAGCAGCAGCCGTGTTGGCAACCACTGGTGCCACGCTGACATGGAAAGAGGGTTTGCCCGCACTGGAGGGCTGGGAAGGCATTGGGCCCTCGGCACCTACCCTCCCGTGGAAACCTGGGATCCAGTTCTCCTACCAGAGAGTGCCGGGTTCAGGCAGCCCCTGAGCACTGGTGTCGTTCTGCCCAGTGCACGTCAGCTGAGCACTGCACTGTGTGAAGCAACTGAGGCCCCAGCTGTCCCCATGGGGACCACTTGCTAAAGGCTGGGCAGTTCTTGGGGCCATCAGCACAGATCTCACACTTCTCTCTAGAGAGAGAGAGCTGTAGGGCTGGCTGACACGGACAAACTAAATGAGTCAAACCCGAGCCCAGGGACCAAGTCTGCCACCGAGTCCCCAGCCATGGGCCTGGACACTTGGGACACACAATGAACAGGCCACTGCTTCTGAGAGCAACGGGGAGCTGAGGGATGCTCTGACCCCAGGTACTCAGGACCAAAGAGCAGAGTCACCCTTTCCCGAGACACCTGGTGGAACTGGGCAGTCGGGGCCCCCTGTGGTCCCACTCCTGGGGCAGGCGGGAAGCTGACCTCCCCGGGAAGTGCCTACCTGTCCCGATTCCTCCCGAGATGGAGTACTCGGTGCCGGATCCCATAACAGTAGCCAGCGTGGGAATAAACAGACAGCTGGAAACAGAAAAGCATGTCAAGACATCCATCCCACCAAGCCGGCTGCTCTGGGCTGGGACGTCTCTGCTCTCTGTCCTCCTGTGGGGGCCTCGCCCCTGCTTAGACCATACAGCCCCCAGGGACAGAAAGCAGCCAGTGCCTGTGGGCTGGCCAAGGTGGGGGGAAGCCACACTGGAGGCAGGATAGCATGTGAGGACACTCCAAACACAGCCGCACCAGCGGAGAGGAGATGGCCCTCCACGCCCCGGGGACGTGTCCATAACCCAGACACCTTCCTCGGCCAGCTGGCCAGAGCCCGTGGTAACCACGGCTTTGTCCTGTGTGTTCTAATTCATTGGGAAATTAAGAAGCGGCCTTTCCAGGATGTGAGGGCCCGCATACCCGTGGCCCTCCACCGACATGTCAAATTCCACAAACGATGGCGCCAGCGCTGCCCTCTGAGGCTGCAGGTTGCGTGGGGAGGTCATGGAGATGAGGCTCAGTGACGTCTGGAGGGCAGTGGCTGCATCCGGGGACGTCCCTGAGGGCCTAAGGGCCGCAGCCGCCCCAGGGCACCAGTCAGAGACGGCCCCCGCACGCCCCTCGGCCCCTCCTGGGGTTGCGCTCTGGGACCCTAAACAAGAGAAGAGATGCGACTTTGCTCAAAGCACTCCTGCCTTTCTCCTGGCCACTGGTCTAATGTCCCTGGCACAGCCCCAGTGCAGACACCTCCTAACCACCCCCCCCAGGAGGGTCGCTGGACCCCAGCCTGCTCCATCTGCTGGCTTGGATGGCACTGAGCGGTGGCAACTACCTACCCGCCACAGGAACCTACCCCTTTCTTTCTTCCAGAGTGCTCCCCTCTCCAACCCAGCCACGTCCCACTGCTGCCTGTGGCCTGCCCCATTGGAGCCACTCACAGGGGCCTTGTCTCGGCCTGAGGGCCGCCCCCTGCTTCATAGCAGCCTGTCTCCAACACATCTCTCAGCCCCCGTCTCTGGCTGCCAGCCCCAAGCCCGGCTCTGCATCCTGGCTTCTCAGCTGAGCCCTCTTCCTAATATGCCAGGTGATCCCCCAAATACATCCACGCCATTCTCTCCCCCAAGCTGTCCCCTGGACCAGCACTCTTCAGGCGTCACCTGATGCTTTGGCTCCTGACACCGTAACTCAGCCCTGAGCCCAGAGCTGGGCAGACACCCCCCAGCCCCGCCCCGTCCCTGCACACCTGGGCCCCACTGGGCGGTGAAGGAAGTCCTATCACTGACTCACGCCCCGAAGCCCAGGCTCATCATCACCTGTCCTGCGTGGAGAGAGCTCCATCCTGTTCCTCCCACACCTGCCTTTCTCCAGACAGAATCAGCTTTGACACCTGCTCGCCTCCCTGCACCTGCTGTCCACCGTCCCAGAGCAGGGCTGCCGAACTCTCTCTCCAGTCCCGTGAGCCTGCCCCAGTCCCTTCCTCTGTCCTCACCTGAGCAGCCAGGGGTGCCTCGGTGCCCCCGAGATGGCCTGAGGACCCTCACTGCGCTCGACGGAGGCGGGACGATACCAAGTCCGAGAAACTGTCTGAACATCAGAACGCACAGGAGAGCGAGTGAAGGCATTGCTGCAGGCAGACGTTCTCCCCTGAGCTCCGTGACCTGCCACACCCCTACCTGTGCTCTGCCCCCTTCACCTGCAAGGCCCATCCGAGAGCCGCACCATCCCACCAACCCAGCCGCAGAGCCCCCAAATCCAGGAGTCTCAAGGCAGGCCTGCGCCATCCATGCTTTATCGTTTCCTAAAGGAACTAACTGCTTTTACCAACATGATGGCTTTGTCTGACAGCCCACATGCCCAGCGGCTGAAAGAGGCTGGCCCAGACCCTGGGCGCCATGTCTGCTGGCTGGAGCGGTCACCCCCATTCCCTCCTTGCACTGACCCCCGTGTGTGTCAGCAGGGTGGTGTGACCCTCTGGGCAGGGGAGGGTCCCTGCGAAGCTCTTGCGCTCCCACCCACAGCCTGTCTATCTGCTGCCTTCTTGTCTTTTGCACTTGATGCTCCCTGGGTAGCTTCCGTCCCTGCTGTTGCTGTTAGGAAACGCATGGCTTCGTAGAGGGACCCCAAGCAGCATACAGAGGTGCATGCCCCGGCCCCTCTGTCTTGGGAGTCCCTGCAGCTGCCAGACCCCAGCCAAGGCTTCCATGCCTCTGCTCCTTGTCTAGTAAACTGTAAGCCCCTTGTCCGGCCCCACCAACCCCAGGGGAGCAGGCTGGATCTGCTTCGTGGGCACCAGCACTGTGGTCTATGGACATCCAGTACTGAATGCCCGGCGAGGAGGGGGTGTCGGGACCCCTGTCCCTGCGGCCCACGGGGTGCCCCCAGCCAGGACACAGCACAGGGCCCTCGGTACCTCAGCACATCCGGCTCGATGGTCTGGGAAGCAAGCTTTTCAAAAATCCGGACGAGGCGCGAGTGCAGGGGGCCGCTGCCGGTGGCCAGGGCCCTGCGGCAGGAGCTCATGAGTGTCCCGAGCATTCCCGCCTCGCACATCACCTGGCGGCTCTTCTCCGACTTCACCAGGCACTGGAGGTGGCTGGCCAGGGAGCACTGGATCTCTTCTGAAAGCTGAGAGGTGACCAAAGCAAGCCGTGAAGACCAGGGGACCGCCCCTACCCTGGCGGACCCTGGCTTGCTGCACCCCCTCGGGACGGGGGTTCATCCTCTGCTCCCTCAAACAAGTATTCAATGGCCTTGCAGCGTCAGCTCCCAGGGGACAGCCCTGGGGAGGCAAAGATGAGTAGGGCCCTGCCCCTGCCCCCATGGGATCACCAAGAATCAGCCGCCTCCACACAGCAGGACAGGTGCTCTAGCAGAGAATTTAGTGTCTCGGACGGAAGGGGTCCCTGAGGCCCCTCACTCATTTCATGGAGCTCCTGGCAGGGGTACAAGGAAGACCAGCCCTGGCCTCTATGGTGCAGACTGGATTCTTCCTGTGTTGAGAGTAACTACTGGGTATCCCGGATGTGCCAAGTCCTGCTCCCTAAGCATTTGAACGTGGAGCACTGAAGCAATCCCTGTGACGAGGTCCAGAATCAACCCCATTTCACAGATCAGAAAACAGAGCCCAGGGCAGTGACCTGTGCAGGGCCCATGGTAAGGGCAGAGCCTGTGTCTGACCCTGGCTCCTTTCCTTACGAGCAGTCACATAAGGGGTCCCCTCCCCAGAGATGGCAAGAGCATGTTCCTACCACAAACAGACAGAAATAACTCAGACCCCCTCCAGAGGTTGCTCACAAGCCTGTAGCATCTGCCAGTCCTTCTGAACGTGCGTGGAAAAAAATGGAATTCGAAGTGAATTTCTTTTGGCGCAAAGGCAATTTTGAAATCCACGCATGATTTTTTTTTTTCATGATACGTGCCTTTTCCATGTATTTGGAAGAAAATGACTCCATTTCCCTACAAACTTTTTGAAATATCTCGGGATATATTTCAAGGAGTAACATGTAGGACAAGACGCATTTACACTACTTCTCACCAGCTTCTGGATGTTAAACGAATGGTACGTGTCTCACCTCCCATCCTCCCACCTGCCTTCCAGATGGGCAACACTCACAGCCCCTGCCCTAGACAGCGGCGATGGCCCCGTTGCTGCAGTAACATTTCTGATGAAGAGATGGGAGGCAAGCAGGTGGCCCAGCCCACACTTAAGATGCCCACATCCCATAGCTGCACCTGGGTTTGATACTGGCAGGCTCTACAGCTCCTGACCCCAGTTCCCTGCCAATGCACACCCTGGGAGGCAGCTACCCATGTGGGAGTCCTGGACCAAGTTCCAGACTCCAGGATTTCACCTGGCCCAGCCCTGCCTGTTTTGGGGAATGAACAATATAGACGGGTTCATTCCTCTCTCTCTTTCTCCCCCTCCCCTTTCTCTCCAACTCCCAAATAAATCAAAGTGTTCAAAAAATAAATAACAAGTGAATTCTGGACAGGATGAAATGCCATTGGAGTGATCTGGTGAGCAAGGTTCTGCCAGGATGAACTCTCGTGTCTTTGCTAGTGCTCCCTGGTGTCACCGGCATCGAGGACAGAACTCACCACCTGGAGGAAGTGGACCCCCTTCCCATGAGCCTGAGCTGTGGACAGACACAGGCAGCCCAACGGGGACAGAAACTGCCAGTAGAAATGGTGATAGTCACCAAACAGTCCCGCCTCCATCAGCACCACTTGCACACTGGGGAGCTCTCCCCCACTTCCAGGTCTTCAGGCTCAGACTGTCCCGTCCCGGGCACCCCAGCCCCACCTCTGCCCTCTGTGTCCACTGTCTTTGAAACAGAAGAAGGTCACCCACCCTCTCATCTCCATCTCCCCTCTCCCAGAATGGGACTTTCATAGCTGGCACCTGCCTGCTTCATTTGGGGGTGAGAGCTGAGGCCACAGCCTGCATGGGACAAGATGCACAACTGATATCGTCATGCACGATTAATAAGAAATGCAGAAACACCTGCAATCACTCATATTAATTGGCAGACTTCTGGGTTTTGTTGTTGTTGTTGTTTATTTGTTTTTTGGGTTTTTTTTCTTGGTTCACTTTTTGCTCCGCGCCCCAACACCAGAACAGGAATACTTTAAAATCTAAATATGCGAAAAAGAAAGAAAAAGGAGAAAGTTTGCAAAGGGAAGAATTGCTGAGCTTGCCTAATGATGCCACAAGTTGACTCCAAAATTGCTCAATACCCCATAATGGAGGAGGGAGAATTGATCGTCCTCATTATCACTGCGGCTCTGTCAATACCAATACTGCCTTGTTTTGAATAAAATGTGCTGTTTTTTTCAACGTTGGTTCCAGTAAAATGGGGTTTTCGTGAAAATATGAGCAGTGGCAGGAAACCAGTCTGGTCTCTCCCCCTCCAAATGGATTGATTTTCCTAACGCAGATGACTCGCTAGGCAGGAAAGGGGGTGGTGGTTCAATTAGGACTCTGTGGAGAGCGCAGGGTCACCCGACAGGCGGGCAGGCTGGACCCGCGAGGCATGTGATCATGGAGTGACCTGTGCTGTGGCGCTGAGGACGGCTCGCTCCCTGCACTCAGCAGGCGAGACTCCAAGTCCGCCTTTGTTACCTCCCTCTCTCTTTCTCAGCTTTCTCTCCTGGTGCACACAGGTCCCAGGGGGATGTCGGGGCATCAGTCCCCAGTGTCCCAACACTTTAGCCACACAGTCTCAATACCAACAGGAAGACTACCAGGTGTCCAGCGCCAGCCCCCCTCACTGTGAAGGAACCTGGGACTTTGATCCGCTCACATTGGAACTAGTCGGGTGTTCCAACTTGGTTGCAATGTTCTTTATGTGATGATCTGGGGAGAGCAGTGACAGACTCTGAGAGCCCAAAGACCGCACAGGTGATGCCCGGGACCACCGGGGCCCGCAGGTCTGTTTCGCTCTGCAGGTAGCCTTGGCTTTACCAATGCTTTCTCAGAATTCGTTCTCCCTTCATGTGGCCATTGCACCACAGTCCCACAGCCTGACACGTTCATTTGTGCTGCTCCTATGGCGTGGTGGGCCTGGGAGTCTGTGTTCTTGGTTTGGGTATAAGAGAGAACTCAGCTCCCAGCAAACCATCAGAACCCTGGCCAAAGGGCCTGGCCTCCTCGATGCATAGGGCAGGTTCGTAACCAAGACCCCAAGACCAAGATGCACGTGGCTGGCCACCTGCCTTCCTGCTCCAGACCTGCCGCCTGTGCAAACACCACGCACAGGACAGGCCGTGCCCTCGGCAGCTGAAGCCCCAGGATCTCAGATTTCAGAAGGGTTTCTCTCTTTCCCACCTGACTTCCCCCGCTACAATCAGGTCATAGTGATGTTCTCCGCCTTGGCCCAGCATGGCTCAAAGTGGGCAAAGTCCATGCCAACCCCATCCTAAGCTCCTACTCATTACTCAAGGGACAATTCACACAGCCTCTCACCCAAGCAAGGTTTTCTGAGTCTCAACATAGTGCCATGTTCAAGCTTCAATCAAGATGAATACCACACTATCGCTGGTTCTATCATCTATCTATCTATCTATCAATCTATCATCTATCTCTATCATCTATCTGTCATCGATCTGTATCTATCATCCCTCTCTCTCTGTTTCTATCTCCATCTCTATATTGCAATCTCTCTTTGTTTCCCCTCCATTCCTACAACACTGGAGTAACAGAAATATTTGGGGGGATGGGGTTCAGTGAGAAGGAACGTAGGAAATGTAGAAATTCAACACATGTCTAATGCACTATAATTTAACAAAGCAAGGATCCTACTTTACCAACGTCTATTGGAGGAAATGGCTCTTTCCAAATGGCCTGCGTTTATACAATGCTCTCCAGGGCCATTAACGCCGTCAATATTTTAGTTACTTGAAACCCATGCGATTAGTCCAATGCATCTGAAACACAGGCTCATTCCAGCAAATGACACTCAGCTTTTCCAAACACAGGCACCGATGAGTGACAGACACACACAGCTCTGAACCCCAATCCTCTTTCCATCCCATCAGACTGCACCTGGACGTTTCCATAGCAGCAGGAAGCTTACAGCAGCCTTTAGGTCTCTGGAACATACTGAGAGCAACTCCGGGTGCAGACTGAGGATACACAGCAATCCCTCCCATGCCTGTCATTGCTCCCATAACCTCCCAGGCCTACCAGCCAGCCTGGCACGGTGGTAGAAGGCCAGGTGAACACGCACACACACACCAGTTGGTTAGGCTGTTCACTCTCACTGAATTGCTTCAAGTTTCAAGCCTTCACCTGCTAAACAAGAAGGCTGAAATTCACCTTGCAGGATTTTATCAAGATGGAGTGACAACTGTCTGCAGAGTTTCTGGCACCTAGCCACAGCAGCCGCAGCAGCCAGGACAAGCTTCCCATGCCACCAAGTCCCTCCACCACACTAAGCACTCACATATTGCTTCGTGTAACCCACCATCGTCCCACAGAGAGACGAGCTAAGGGTCAAAGCTGGCAAGGAACTCTCCCAGGGCTCTGCGGCTGCCAAGCTCACAGTCTGCCATCTTCAGAGCCTGAACCAAGCCCTGGGACAGTCAGTGCTCATAAGGTGACGATGATGATGGTGACAGTGGTGGTGATGGCAAGGATGGTGGTGATGATGGTGGGGATGGTGATGATAATGGTGATGATGGTGGGGATAGTGGTGATGATGGTGGTGGTGATGATGATAATGGTGATAGTGATGATAATGGTGGTAATGATGGTGGTGATGATGATGGTGATGATAATGTGGTGATGATGGTGGTGATGTGATGGTGATGGTGATGGTAGTGGTGATGGTGGTGATGTGATGGTGATGATAATGGTGGTGATGATGGTGATGATAATGGTGGTGATGTGATGGTGATGGTGATGGTGGTGATGTGATGGTGATAATAATGGTGATGGTGTTGATGGTGGTGATGTGATGGTGATGGTGTTGATGGTGGTGATGTGATGGTGATGATAATGGTGGTGATGATGGTGATGGTGGTGGTGATGTGATGGTGACAGTGGAGATGAGGAGGATAGTGATGATGATGATGATGATGGGAAGTAACTCAAGAAAATGCAATCAAGGCCCTTCACAATGTGGCTCCAGCTGACTTCTCCAGCCCCACCCACTCACTGCCTTCCCACCCCATGAATCTGTCTTAGCCCAGCTGAACCATTCCAATGGCCCGCACAGGCATCTTTACGTGTGCTTCTCTCTGCGTCGGAGCGCCTCTTCCCTCTCTCTCTGTGCAATCTGGCACGCACACACCTTTTCTCTAGGCTTCGTTCAAGTGCCGTGCCTCTCTGTCCCGGGCCCCGTGCTGCGGCCGTCACAATGTGTGTCTCGTACACTTCTCTGCCTGCCGTGTTTGAGGGAACCCTGACTCCAAGTTCCGGTGAGATTATCTCCATCTCTTCAAAGACACGTAGCAGGTGCTTGGTAATTAGTAGCAGAGGCAAACACATCACTCTTGCTGCTGTGTTCCACCTCTGGTCCTCCCACGCTGCGGGTGACGGCTATCACATGCAGCGAATCTCTCTCTGCCAAGAACTGCCTGGGGGCCACAGCCCTGGAGGAAGTGGGGGCAGCAGTTGGACCTGGGAAGTCCTTCTAATACAGGTCAGAGGTCCGGCCCAAGGCCACATCCCTAACAGCAAAACCCTCATGGCTGCTGAGGGTACCGGAAAAGGTTTTTTTTTTTTTTTTTCTGGGCAGTTATTACTTTCTGGGGCCAACTCGGCTCCAAGAGAACTGAGCTGGACTCCAGTTTTGCCTTGTGCTCAGGAGCAAGCCTGCCACCAGTTTTTAACTCAGGCAGTGGCACCAGAGGCAGAAGGAGAACCGGATTCTTTGCTTTCAACACCAGCTCCCAGGGCTCGCATTTTGGAGGGGGCAAAAACACCTCTGGCTTGTGCACAGAACAAACGGAGAGCAGCCACAATTGGAAAGAAAACCAGAACAGAACACTCGCGAGGTTATTTAAGTCATGGCCCCTAAGCTGACTCCAGTCCCTTGGAAAGTCATCAATTTCTCACCCACAGCCAGGAAGAACATGTGAGTTATGCAAACTGGGTAAGCGCACAAGGAGCCCCACGGCAGACCCAGGAGTCAGGGGGCCTTGCCTTCTATCTTTTTAGTCACACTGCCATCTACTGAAATGCACTCGGTTTCCTGCACCCAAACCTGCAGAGGCCTGTAGGCACTTCTGCTGCCGCATTTGCCTGCGCCGTCTCATTTCTCGTTTGATTTACTGTTCTATTTGTTGCCGTGAGGCCTCCCCCACCCCTTTTCAGAAATCAATTACGGTAATTATCCAACGTTTAATAGCTGCTGACTTGGCATCTGCAGAAAATACTTGAGAAAATGCAGCGCTCCGTTTCATTTGCATATCTGAGAGACAGTGAGGGAGAATTAGACATTTTCTAAATTACCTACTGTGACCTGAATATAGAAGAAGTATCGCCCCAAATGGAATTCTCAGTTGCCTACTGAATTTGTCCCATCACTCTCACGGGCTGAGCACAGAGCAGAAGTTCTTCCCCACACAGGGAGGTGGCAACTCGAGTTGTTTAAGCTGAAACCCAGCCGCGGAGATTCTTTGCTCTATGTCACTCCATCCGCCCTCGTTGCTGTGGCTTGTGCAGAATGCATAGCTCGGCACTAACAAGACCACCCAAACCACTGGCTTGGTCATCGACACGGCAGGGACATTGGCTGCATTCTGTGAAATACAGACAAGGCAGCCAGATATCCTCACAAGAAGCTGATGGCTCCTGGGAAGGTACGCAATACCCGGATGGCAGGATGTGGCCTTCTGTGTAAGCAGCAAGATCAGAGACTCACTCGTCAAACACGACTTGGAGTGTGGGATCCCAGGACCATGGGCAGTCACACAACACTTCTGAGCCTTGAGTACTGGTACCTGCACTTCAAAGAGCCACTGTGGGAGATTCACAGCACAGAGATGACCCCAGTGCGCATGGGTTTCCCTTATGCCCTTGGCAAACCTTGTTGTGACCAGTCAGACACAGAAGGTAAGATCCCAGGTTTTGAGCAACTCATTGACCGAAAGACATTTGATCTAGGGGTCAAATGCTTTCATCCAGCAGTTGAATGCATAAGGCAATTACAGTAGCTGGACTTTTTTTAATTAAAAAATTTTAAATTTATTTATTTGAGAGGCAGTCACAGAGAGAGAGAGACTCCCATTTGCTATTTCACCCCCCCCCCCCAAACACCTGCAATGGCCAGGGCTGGGCCAAGGCCAAAGCTGGCAGCCGGGAGCTCAATCCAGATCTCCCACATGGGTGTCAGAAACCCAATTTCTGAGCCATCAGTGCTGCCTCCCAGGGTGCACAGTAGCAAGAAGTGGCAGAAGAAGCTGGGCATCGGACCCAAGTCCTCTGACGTGAGATGCCATCTTCTTACCCAAGGTCTTAACCTCTAGGCCAACCACCCATGCCACAGTTGGTCTTTAAAGATGGCTACCAAGGGTGACAAGAAGCCTCTCTCAAGGGAGTGGGGATGACACGGTCAGGTCTCTGTATCAACAGGTGTCCTGGAGAATGGCCTGGGCGTGGCATGTGGGGAAGCAGTGAGGGGCAGCCGTGGGAAGCTTCACCTGCAGTCAGGTGTCACACGGGGGGAGCTGCCTTTGGAGGGGGGCCTGGGGGGATTGTGTGAAGGAGAGGGTCAGGTAGCCTCTACCGAGGTGAATGGACAGCCCCAAGATGACAGTCAAAGGGGAGCCCTGGTTCCGGCCCCATCACACGTGGGTGTCGAGAAGGCATGGAACCTGCCCAGCCCAGAGCCCACGAGCTGCTCAGTTCTCTCGGCACTGCCCTCGCTGCCTGCAGTAAGACCCTTCCTTCCTGGCTAATAACGCCACATCTTTCAAGGCTCTACTTCAACATTACCACCTAAGAGACAGCTTCCCTGATCTCCACCTCTTCACCTAGAGTAGATCAGACGGGGCCTGTCCCCTCCTCTACCCCCTCATTCTCTCCCTCACCACCCGGTTCTGCCCCTTGCTGTTGTTCATCGCCGTGTGTAACTGCACACCCATTTGTGAGGGTCTTTATTTCGTCCGTGTGCACTGTCACCACCTCCCCACCCCCACCACAGGTGCATGCTCCAGGGACAGTGCCTATCTTGCACATTGTGCTAGCTCTGTATTCCCTACAAGGAGCACAGGACCAAGACCTCAGCCAGCACCCATGGGGCAGACCAATGTGTAGGTGGCCAGTGTCCTCCTGTCCCCCTCCAGTCCCAGGTGCTGGGCTTAGCGCCTGAGACCTGCCAGGTGAAGGTTTCAGAATTTTTTCCCCCATTTGTTTTTGTTCCATGGTTGTTTCTAGAAGTCTCTTGGCCAACAGAAGTCACCTGTTTTGCATAGCCTTGGGGCGGGGCACCACAAACTCAATCCAAGGCCCAAGATAAACTGATGCTTGCTTCCTAAGGATGGCCCCACTGACGCTGGGCACTGAGGGCAAAGAGAAGAAAAGGAATTTCAGGCCACAGGGAGCTTGGGATAGGTCACGTGACCAAGACGTGCTTTGTCTTGGGCACGTGTCCATCGGCAGGTACCTGCGGGTGGTCCTCGTGGTGGAGCCGAGGCAGCAGCCTCACCATGGTGCACACGATCCCGGGATGCATGATCACAGCGTCACCTTCCTCTGCCCTGCAGAGAGGGAAAGCAGCGCTTCAGACACGAGCCCTCCGAGGCGCTTCCCTTCTCTCGCCGAACTCTCTGGATCTTCCTCTGACAGACAGAACGACCAGGATCCACAGCCTCAGACTACCACTTCCTTCCTGGGTGGCCCTGAATGGCTCCATCTGAGCCCGAGTTTCCTGCACAACACCGCCCTTCCCTCCGACAAACATCCAGCACTGCTTTTTTGCTCTCAGACGCAATGCCTGGTTCACAGTTGACACTCAAAGGACATGAGAGCCCTGGTCTCCCCCTCTTCCTTCTGGAAACGTGAAAGGTTAAGAAGCTTTCATTGTAGATTAAACAGGTTAAACACACACACATGCATGCACACACACACTTCTGGGTCCCTCCCAGTGGTGCAGGCATCTTCTGCTATGTCCCATACACTGCATGCAATTTAAATCCCAGTAGAGCTGCATTTAAACGTTGATTTAAACTCTGAAGACTAAAAAGTAAATGGTAGAAGAGAAGAAAACCCCAACCCAAAGCACCATGGAGCTGAAAAATGAGTTCCCGGGGGCTTCTCCTCCAGCAACAGCCTTTGCTGTGAACGCACAGGTGCCCTTGAACCCAGAGCTGCGCCTGGTGCAGGCAGCGGGGAAATAGCTCCTCTTGGAGTCCACTCTCTGGTCTGGAGGGAGAGGAGTGAGGCTCCTGGAGGGCACATGAATTAGATTCCCTGGGGCTCTCCTGGCTTTGTTTCTCCACTCTTTCCCTTCCCAGACTCTGGGCAGGTTCCTACGTGATGGCAGCAGGAGCAGCCAGGCAGACGCCAAGCTCTCAATACAAGAAAGCTCCTCTGCATAACAGGCGAGACCTCCACTGATTTTTCCTTTTTCCCCAGCGACAGATGTCACTGTGGAGAAGAACGGAGACAGGAGAGATAATGAGAGTGGCTCCTGGGATCCACAGTGTGAGTGTGCTAAGAAGAGGATGATGAGGAGGCGGCTGAAGCAGGTGTGACTGCCAGGCTGTGGATTGGTGCTGAGCTCAATTCTGACTGTGCACGTGTGCATTTTGACCCAGCCTGGGGGCACACCACCTTTGGAGACTGGCTTCTGTAAGAGGCAGATTGTCGGTGCATCAAACTGCCCAGCAAAGTCTTTGAGAGCTGAACTAACGCTGGGGCAGAGAAGGTGGATAGAAACTTGTGGTCTCAGGCCAGCCCTGCAGAGTAGCAGGTAGAGCCACTGCCTGCAGTGCCGGCATCCCTTATGGGTGCCAGGTCAAGTCCAGGCTGCTCCACTTCCTGTCCAGCTCTCTGCTGTGGCCTGGGAAAGCAGTAGAAGATGACCCAAGTCCTTGGGCCCCTGCACCCACGTGGGAGACCCGAAAGAAGCTCCCAGATCCTGGCTTTGAATTGGTGCAGCTACTAGCTACTGGCTCCTGGCTTCGGAATGCTGCAACCAACAGATGGAGGATCTCTCTCTCTCTCTCTCTCTCTCTCTCTCTCTCTCTCTCTCTGCCTCTCCTTCTCTCTGTGTGTGACTCTGACATTCAAATAACTAAAATAAATCTTAAAAAAAAAAAAGAGAAAATTATCATTTGAACCCAACTGTGTCTGCTAGAACCCAATAATTAACACTTCCCATAACACGTCAACAAGAGCCAGAGTTCCTAAGGTAACATTCAAACCTCCAGGGTACAGCATGAAATTGCTCAACACCAAAATCTCATCAGTTCACATGGGGAGAGACAGCCAACAGACACCTGTGTGAAAATCACACAGGAAACGGACTTCTCAAATGAAAATTTACATCAGTTATTGTTAAGCAAACTCCAAGAAATGAAGGTGAACACTTTTGAAATGAATTTTTTTTTGACAGGCAGAGTGGACAGTGAGAGAGAGAGACAGAGAGAAAGGTCTTCCTTTGCCATTGGTTCACCCTCCAATGGCAGCCGCAGCCGGCAAGCTGTGGCTGGCGCACTGCGCTGATCCGACGAAGGAGCCAGGTGCTTCTCCTGGTCTCCCATGGGATGCAGGGCCCAAGCACTTGGGCCATCCTCCACTGCCCTCCTGGGCCACAGCAGAGAGCTGGCCTGGAAGACTGGCAACCGGGACAGAATCTGGCACCCTGACCGGGACTAGAACCCAGTGTGCCGGCGCCGCAAGGCGGAGGATTAGCCTAGTGAGCCATGGCGCTGGCCCTGAAATGAATTTTTAATATACAAAGTCTCAGAGGTTTTTTTTTTTTTTTTTTTTTTTGGACAGGCAGAGTGGACAGTGAAAGAGAGACAGAGAGAAAGGTCTTCCTTTGCCGTTGGTTCACCCTCCAATGGCCGCTGCGGCCAGAGCGCTGCAGCCGGCGCACCGCACTCGTCCGATGGCAGGAGCCAGGTGACAGGTGCTTTTCCTGGTCTCCCATGGGGTGCAGGGCCCAAGCACCTGGGCCATCCTCCACTGCACTCCGGGGCCACAGCAGAGAGCTGGCCTGGAAGAGGGGCAACCGGGACAGAATCCGGCGCCACAACCAGGACTAGAACGCAGTGTGCCGGCGCCGCAAGGCGGAGGATTAGCCTGTTGAGCCACGGCGCCGGCCCATCTCAGAGTTTTTTTTTTTAAAATGAATACAACAGGCTAATCCTCCGCCTGCAACGCTGGTACCCCGGGTCCTAGTTCTGGTTGGGGAGCTGGATTCTGTCCCAGTTGCCCCTCTTCCTGTCTAGCTCTCTTCTGTGGCCCGGGAGGGCAGTGGAGGATGGCCCAAGTGCTTGGGCCCTGCACCCCATGGGAGACCAGGAGGAAGCACCTGGTTCCTGGCTTCGGATCAGTGGCCATTTGGGTGGGTGAACCAACGGGAGGAAGACTTTTCTCTCTGTCTCTCTCTCACTGTCAAAAAAAAAAAAAAAAAGAATGCAACAAAAAAGAATTAAATGCAAACTTAAGAACTAAAAAATGAGGGAACCTTGAAAAGACTCACTGAATGAGAACAACCAAGGAAGAAGATGAGATAGGGGAAAGAGCTCACGAATCAGAAGACAGATCAATAGGAATTGCCCAAGCTGAACCACAAGAGGAAGCTTTTATTAAATGAAAAGAGTCTCACAATACCAAAAAGAACTGTTACTGCCATTGAGGGTCTCAGAAGGAGAGGAGTTCAGAAATACTATGATGTTTTAATTACTCTAACTTTGTAATGTCTTTTAAAAGATTCATTTATCACTTGATTTGAAAGGCAGAGGGACAGAGAGGGAGGACAAGAGAGCGAGAGCGAGAGCGAGAGAGAGAGAGAGAGAGAGCTCTCCCATTCTCTGTTTCATTCCCCCCAAATGTCTACAAGAGCCAGGACTGGCCCAGCCCAAGCCACAAGCTCAAAACTCCATCTGGGTCTCCTTGCATGGCACAGACTCAACATCTGGGCCATCATGTGCTGCCTTCCTGGGCACGTGAGCAGGAGTATGGATCAGAGGCAGAGTTGCTGGGCCCTGGAGAGACACTCTGATATGGGATACGGCATCCTACGTGGTGGCTTAACCAGCTGGGCCACAATGCCTGCCTCCGTAATATCTATTTTTTTTTAAGATTTATCTATTTATTTGAAAGGCAGAGTTACACAAAGAGAGAGAGAGAGAGAGAGAGAGGGAGAGAGGTCTTCCATCTGCTGGTTCACTCCCCAGACGGCCACAACGGCTGGAGCTGCACCCATCCGAAGCCAGCAGCCAGGAGCTTCTACTGGGTCTCCCACACGGGTGCAGGGGCCCAAGGACTTGGCCATCTTCTACTGCTTTCCCAGGCCATAGCAGGGAGCTAGATCAGAAGTGGAGCAGCAGTCTCAAACTGGCATCCTTATGGGATGCTGGCACTGTAGGCAGTGGCTTTACCAGCTATGCCACAGCGCCAGCCCCTGTAATATCTTTTAAAATCAGGCAGTGTGTGGCCAGCACCGTGGCTCACTAGGCTAATCCTCTGCCTGCGGCGCCGGCAACCCGTGTTCTAGTCCCGGTCGGGACGCCGGATTCTGCCCCGGTTGCCCCTCTTCCAGGCCAGCTCTCTGCTGTGGCCCAGGAGTGCAGTGGAGGATGGCCCAAGTGCTTGGGCCCTGCACCCCATGGGAGACCAGGAGAAGCACCTGGCTCCTGCTATCGGATCAGCACAGCGCGCCGGCTGTAGCGGCCATTTGGGGGTGAACCAATGGCAAAGGAAGACCTTTCTCTCTGTCTCTCTCTCTCACTGTCTAACTCTGCCTGTCAAAGAAAAAGAAATCAGGCAGGGTGATGCCTCCTACTTTGTTCCTTTTGCTCAGGATTGCTTCGATCACTAAGGGTCTTTTGTGGTTACACACAAATTTGAGCAGTGTTTTTTCTAGTTCTGTGAAAAACATCCCCAGCATTTTGGTAAGCATTGCCTTGCAACTATAAATCACTTTCAGCACCATGGGCATTTTCATGACACTGATTCTTCCAATCCACTTTCCAAGAGTTTGGTGGAAAAAAAAATGTTTTTGGAACATTTTTAGCCATTCTTTCTTCAAATGAAGTTAAACACATATGCTAAAAGATTCAAGAAGCTTACTAAAATCCAAACAAAAGAAACAAAGAGACCCGTGCTCAATCACATCATTATTAAGCTGCTGAGCCCTGAGGACAATAAAAACTTCCTGAAGGCAGCCAGAGAAAGCAGCACACTGCATAGGGGGGAGCAACCATCTGGGTGGCTGTGGATCTTCTCATGAGAAAGTCGAAGGCCGAGGGATGACAGTTTTTAAGAGTTGCAAAGTAATGTAAAGAATTAGTTCCATATCCAGGAAAAATATCCTTCAGGAACTAATGCAAAACAGGTACACTCCCAGATGAATCTCTTGCCACCAGACTTGTTATAAAAAAGATACTTGAAAGTGTTCTTTAGTTGGCAGAGAACCATAACAGAAGGAAATCTGGTAGCTGGAAGGCAGAAAGAACAACAGAAATAGTCAATACTTGGATAAATATAATGCACTATTTTCTCCTTGTAAATTCTTAAATATCTCTATGATGGTTGACAACCACATTGTGTTAGATGCCTCATAGGACAGATTAGGGAAGGTTAAAGGGACTTGCTAGAGACAAACTTCTGTAATCCCTTAAGTAGTGAAATATTAATTTTAAGCAGTCCATTAAAAGTTACATATATATTAAAATCTTTATTTAAAGTACTGAAATAGATGAAAATTCAATAAATAAAACCAAATGAAATATTAAATATACCTAAAATACCCACATAAGTCAGGAAAAAAGAAACAGAGGAATGAAAATGAAAAAACAAATAATAAAATGATAATATTACTTAAGTATAAACACAGTAATAATTATAGTAAACAATTATTAAACAGATATTGTCAGAATGGAAAAATAAAGACAAAGCTCCATGTCATCTTTAAATGAAATTACATAGACAGGGTAAGTATAAAAGGATAGAAAAATGTGTACTATGCTAGCACTAATCCAAAGAAAGCAGCTGTGGTTCTATTAATACCAGAGAAGGGGCATTTCAGAACAAGGAAAATTATCAGCAATAACCAGATTGAATTACTAATGATTAATGAGTGGTAGATAACAAAAATACATATGCAAGTCATAACAGAGCATCCAAACTCATAAAGAAAAACTTATAGAACTGAAAGGGCAAGCGGCCAACTCCCCATTCATCAAATGAGATTTCAATACTCTCTTGCTGTGACTGATGAAAAAAGAAACGGAAACCCATCGAAGTCAGAACTGGATAGCAACCAACTATTTATCAAATACTCTACCCAACAACTGAGAGTCTGTATTCTTTTCAACATTCATCACAATGGGCTCTACCCTGAGACATAAAACAAATTTTAAAACATTTCAAACAGATAAAATCATACAAACTATATCCTAAAAATGAGTAATAGAATGATAAGCTTTGAAACCTTCACATGCTTGGGATTTAAGCATATTTCTAAACAACTTATGGGTCAAAGAGAAATTTTTAAGAAGTTTTTTTAATGTTTGGAACTTAAGTAAAAAAATATACACATAGAAATATTTCTAAGAAGCTCCTAATATGGTACTTAGAGGGAAATGTATAGGATTAAATGCTTACACAATGAAACAGAAAAGTTCTCAAATCAACAATCCAAGCTTCCACCTCCTGACGCTGTTTATTAAAAGAAAAAAAAAAAAAAGCAAGCAGAACAAATTCAATAATAAAGATGGCAAAACAAATCAATGAAATTAAAAACTGAAAACCAGTGAAGAAAATAATGGAAGTCTGGTTACTTGAAAGCCTTTTAAAGACTGAAAAATCACCAGGTAAGCTAGCAAAGGCAAAGGCGAGAAGACACAAAGGATCGATGTTGGGAATGAAAGAGGCAGCCCTGCCACCGACCCTGCAGACGTTAGGACAATGAGAAAACACTGCAGATAACTCCAGGCCTGCACATGCGACAGCTTAGATGAAATGGACTCATTCCTTCAAAGCCACAGACTACCAACACCCGGGCAAAAAGAGATGAGTAACTGAATAATTTATAGCCATCACAAAAAGTGAATCTGGAGTTAAAACCTTCCCACAAAGTATGCTCCAGACCCAGTGTTTGCACTGGTGAATTCTACCATCCGGTGAAGAGAAGTCACTTCAATGCTACACAACTTCTTTTACAAAACAGAAGATAAGGGGAATCCTTCCCAATTCAGTTGATGAAGCCAGGATTAACCTGACACAAAAAGCAGAAAGACAGTTCCATGAAACAAGGCAATATCCCTCATAAACATGGGAGCAAAAATCTTCAACAAACTACTAGCAAACCAAATCCAAGTGCATACAAAACAAATAAGGCATTATGGCCCACTGGGTTTACCCCACAAATGCAAGGCAGATTCAAAATTCAAAAATCAGTCAACATTGCCCATAATGCTGATAAACTACAGGATCGTATAATTTAATGTAGAAAAATCACTTCAAAGATTTAATGTGATTTTAAAAAAATCTCTCAGTACATTAATAAGAATTTTTCATCACCTACTAATGGGCATTAACAAAAAAGCCACACCTGGTATCATATTCTGTGGAAAAAGATTAGAAACATTCTCCTAAAATTAAGAATGCGGAAGAGATGTCCACTCTCTCCAGTCCTTTTCAACATCCCACTGGACCATGCAGGTTGGAAAGGAGCTCTAAAGGTGTCTCTAGTCACTGCTAATGCCATTGTATATGTATCTATTTTTTAAAAACTCCTAGAATTAATCATTGAATTTAGCAAGTCCTCAGCACACATAGCTTACATAGAAAAATAAATCAAGTTGCTATATACTAGAAAGCAAAAAAATAGAATTTTTAAATATCACTTAGAATAGTGCTGAAAAAATTTAAATACTCAGGTATAAATCTAGGAAAGCAAGCAGCTGTCTGTGCTGAATGCTACAGATGGGTGAATGAAATCAGAGGCCTAATACACACTGTGGATCGGACTAGTCAACGTAGTTAAGCTGTCAATTCTCCTCCAGTCTATCTCATACAATCGTAATTCAAACGCCAACAGGACACTTTGTGGGTTCAGGCAAGTTGGTCACCAACATACACATGGTACTAGGACATCCAAAGATGCAGGAACAGAAGTCACCAAAGCAAAGCGGAAAAGGAAGGAGAAATGTGGAGGACTCAGGTTAGCTGATGCAGTGACTCACTGTCAAAAGCAACGAAGGCAACACTGGAGAAGCGGTAGACAGAGAGCAACAGAACAGAGTCTAGAAAAGGAGATACACAAGTGAATTCTGCAAAGGCACAAAGACAATTAAATGAAAAAGGGGTCATATTTTCAACAAATAGCCCTGGAAGAAATAGACATTTCCATGTCCAAAAAAAAAAAAAATTGGTACCAAACAAACAAACAAACAAAAAACCAACCTTAAGGGTATAGACCTATAGAGCTTTTGGAAGGAAGCATGGATGAAAATCCTCCCAGCCTTGGCTAGACAAAGAGATCTCTATAAGGCATAATCCAGAGAAAGCAGAAAACCGGATCAGCTGAACTTCATCACAATTAAAGCCTTCCTATCTGGGAAGGAGCCTACTGAAAAAAATGAAAAGCTAAGCTGGAGACTACTGATCATTTCTTCTGCAAACCAAACACTGCTGAGCAGGAAAAATCACGACACTGATACAACATGGCGGAATCTCATTGGTGTCGTACTGCGTGGAAGAAGCTGGTCCCCAAGGACAATGCGTGTTTGCCTCTACGTGTGCAGTTTTCTGGAGAAGACGAGCTTTAGGGAAACCAATGGCTGTCAGGGCTTGGGGTAGAGAAAAGATGTGCTCTATGGGGCGGCAGTTGGGAGCACAGGGGGCTGGGGGCTGTTCCGTGTCTTCACCACTGAGGCTATGACATGACTGTACGTGTGAGCTCAACCTCAAGGAATCATATAACAACAGCCACACGATGAGTTATTGACGTTCCCAGTGATCAGTGCAGCGGATGCTGAGAAGACGTGGGGCAGACACCCGAGCTGGCCTAGGGGATGAGGCTGGGACAGCCCAGGGTGGTGGCGGGGTGGGCGTGGGGGATCCTTGGAGGAAGTAACTGAGCAACAAAGCAATAGAAGCAATAGTCCAGGTAGAACAAAGGTCATCCCAGGCAGAGAAAAGGGTATGTGTGCAATGTTCATTGGAAACCCAGCAGCAAGGTGCCGGATGAGGCTGGGAGCAATGGCCCTGTGCAGCGGGGGCCACTCCTAGGGTTGTTCAAGCCACACCAACAATGTCCAACTATCCTGGGAGCCAGGCATTCCAAGTGGCAATGACAGTCACATGTGTGCCTTGCGAAGACCCACCTGGCCCTCGTGTGGACTCCAGGATCTGCACTGTCCCCTCTGGTGGTCTGGCTTGGCCATCCAACTCACCTCACTTAGCTATAACTCAAGTTATGGCTAAAACTCACACCTAGGAGGGGACGTTGTTTTGACAGCAATGACCAGCATGAGGATGTGAGACGGCCAGCAGCAGGGGAAGACAAGAGACAGCTTAGGGGTCTCTCACAGAGCACCCACAGGTGTAAAGGCCTTCCCATTGAAACCATGTGCCCTTGCAGATATGAGTTAGAGCCACAAGTGAGGTCCAAGGAGCAGGTAATCAGGTGGCTCTTTTTGCTGACCCAAGGCAAAAATTCAGACCACAAGACACAGCAGGAGCTAAGGCAGTCAAATAAGAAGGCAGGAACCAGGAAGGAGCAGGGGTGCCCTGCTTTGAGAGGCTCCTAGACAGTGGTCCTCGTAAGCCACAACCCCCTCATGCACAGCCTCCCCAGAGGCCTCCACAGCTCCGACCACCTGACAGGTAAAACCCTATCACCCTATGAGGAACCAGGGCTCTTTTTATGAAATCTGACACTTTACAAATCTAAAAATGACTCATTGTGAAACGAGGGTGACATCAGGCACAGGGGTGACTGCAAAGAATTGGGGCTAACGCAATCTGCAGGCCACGGCCTGAACTTGAACCTGCAGGACACGGTGTCAGAACACTGGGCAGGTCACTGTCATTGTTACGGGAATTTCCACAAAAGGCAGGAAGAACACACATAGATACACACACACACGCACGCAGGCTCAAATTCTGTCTCATCACCAAAGGCATCCCCACATGTGCCCATCTGACTTACTCTTTCTAAGCCGTCGTTTCCTTATTGGTAAAATTTCAAGATCTGGGAGAGAATTAAATGAAAAGAAATAGCTAGTGTCCGACCCCCAGAGACAGTCGACAAATGACCACTGCTTTTTTATCCCCCGACAGCACTGTCCTGTGGAGCTAACAAGCATTCCACTGCTCTCCGACAGCTGGCAGAGTAGGCAGAACAAGGACCCACACTGAGACCCAATTAAATGCAAAAAGTCAGCATGCAAATTGTCAGGAAGGCCAGGGAACAAGCCTTCTCGGACAGTTCTGCTGAACACAGGATCCGGAACCCCAGGAAAGGAATTCTCCCCAGCATAAAGCAGTAAGAGTAGGCTCTGGGACGCTGGCCAAGACCTGGCTTGCAAAGGGGCAGCTGCAGCCTCCCGGAGGCTTCGCGTGTCTGCAGAGGTGGGATAGCCAGGAGGAGGGTGGTCTGCATGGAATCCAGGAGAAGTGAGGTCACAGGCCGAGACTGACCCCCAAGAGTCATGCACCACACAAGAAACCGGCAGCGAGAGCCACAGAACCAACAGGCTGTACAATGAGATTCTCCAAAGTCACAGAGGGAAACATTATGATTCATGTACTGCAAGAAATACAAGAGACAACACAAGGAAAAGGGTTCTGAAATCAGGCTGATTTGGAAAAGGACAAAATGGTACATCTAGATCACTGAGGCTTTAAAAACAAAACTTCCAGGGCATAGTGGATAAAGCCGCTGCCTGCAGTGCTGGCATCCCATATGGGCGCTGGTTCGAATCCTGGCTGCTCCCACTTCCAATCCAGCTCTCTGCTATGGCCTGGGAAAGAAGTGGGCCCCTGCACCCACATGGGTTTCCTGCACCCACATGGGAGACCCGGAAGAAGCTCCTGGCTTCGGATCGGCCCAGCTCTGGCTGTTGTGGCCACTGGGAGTGAACCACCAGATGGAAGACCTCTCTCTCTATCTCTCTATCTCTCTGCCTCTGCCTCTGCCTTTCAAATAAATAAATAAAAAATCTTTGGGGGGGGAACCCTCCATGTCTAGATTAAACATCAGATTTGACACAGCTGATAGGAGACTCGGTGAGTTGGAAGAAAGTCGAAAAGAAATGGTGCAGAACAAAGCACAGAAAGACAAAGAGAAGGAAAAGAGGGAAGAGAAGCTGAGTCACAGAGCACAGAATGGAGGAAGCAAAGCACACGTCCACTGTCCCAAAGTTCACAAGAGAAAGAAGGGGTGGGCAGGGGGTACAATCGAGAAAGCACCCAGAACTGACAAAGCACACCCATTTCCAAATTCACACATCGAACGGGACCAATACCCAGCAGAATACACTTTAAAAATAATCCATGTCCAGATGCATGGTAATAAAACTACAAAACAGGAAGAATGATGCACGGCAAAATATATTTAAAAGACGAACCATGAAGAGAGCTAATTTCTACTCAACAGCGAGGGGAACCCTTCTATGTGCTGTAAGACATGTGAATCTGGGAAAGCTATCCTTCAACAATTAGGATAAAATAAAGGCATTTCAGACAAATGGAAGCCAAAAGAGTCCGCTCCACACAAACTTCACTAAAGAGAATTCCGTGTACTACAAGTACATGGACAATAATCCCAGGTAGAAGGCGATGGGTGCAAGAAAAAATGATGAAGACACATATGGAAAGTCTACTGGTAACCCCAAATGAATACTGCTAAAAGAGTGATAATAAATGTGTATTTGACAAATTAACTAAGACAAGATGGAATTAAAGTACTGTACGACAGTCACATATGGGGCTGGTGTTGTGGCACAGCAGGTTAGGCTGCTGCCTGTGATGCTGGCATCCCATATGAACACCGGTTCAAGTCCCAGCTGCTCCAGTTCTGATCCAGCCCCCTGCTAAGGCTCCTGAGAAGTCAGAGGAAGGTCATCCAAGTGTTTGGGCTCCTACTGCCCATGTAGGAGACCTGAATGGAGTTCTCCTGACTCCTGGCTTCAACCTGGCCCAGCCCCGGCCATTGGGACCATTTGGGGATTGAACCAGCACATGGAAGATCTCTCTCTCTCTCTCTCTTTCTGTAACTCTGCCTTTCAAATAAATAAATCTTTTTTTAAAAAAAGTAATATGTAAGTTGGAAAGGGATGATTGTATTTAATTATTAAATTATCAATTAATTATATATAATTGTTATCTTATTATTAAATTTTAAAAGAATTATTTATTTATTTGAAAGGCAGTTACAGAGAGGCAGAGAGAGGTCTTCCATCCACTGGTTCTCTCCCTATATGGTGGCAATGGCCAGAGCTGAGCCAATCTGAAGCCAGGAGCCAGGAGCTTCTTCCAGGACTCCCACACAGGTACAGGGGCCCAAGGACTTGGGCCATCTTCTACTGTTTTCCCAGGCCATAGCAGAGAGCTGGATCAGAAGTGGAGCATCTGGGACTCGAACTGAGGCCCATATGGGATGCCGGCACCGCAGGCGGCGGCTTTACCTGCTATGCCACAGTATTGGCCCCTTAAATTACATTTAAGAGTCCTACAGTCTTGGCCAGTGCCGTGGCTCAATAGGCTAATCTTCCGCCTACAGCGCCGGCACACCACGTTCTAGTGGCACACCAGGTTCTAGTCCCGGTCGGGGCACTGCATTCTGTCCCAGTTGCTCCTCTTCCAGTCCAGCTCTCTGCTGTGGCCCGGGAGTGCAGTGGAGGATGGCCCCAGTGCTTGGGCCCTGCACCTGCATGGGAGACCGGGAGACCAGGAGAAGCACCAGGCTCCTGGCTTCAGATAGGTGCGCCGGCCGGAGTGGCCGTTGTGGGGTGAACCAATAGAAAAGGAAGACCTTTCTCTCTGTCTCTCTCTCTCTCTCACTGTCCACTCTGCCTGTCAAAAACAAACAAACAAAAAAGAGTCCTACCATCTTTACATATTAATTGAAAAGAATGCAAGGATATTGTTTAAACATTATTACAATACCTGTTAAATCATTTTAGGGCAGTCATTAAAAGACCAATCATGAGGAGAGTAAGTTCCATACTAGAAGAAAAAAGTTAAATTAAAATAAATCATTAAAAAGAAAGCAAGGGGGAAAAAATGATTAGAAAAAGGCCAAACAAAAATATAAAAATAACAAAGTGGCAATCATTCTAATATATTAATAAATATAAAAATGTAAACAAACCACAGTCTCCAGTTAAATGACCAAAGATATGACACTAGATTTTAAAACAAAGTAAAAAAAAAAAATTCTTCTCATTACAAGAGAAATACCTAAAACATCAGGACACAGAAGGGTTAAAATAAAAGGATGGGGGGAAATTCTAGGCATGCACTGAACAACAGAAAGCTGAACAAGTCCAGTCATTGCTAGAGAAAAGCAGCATTAAGACAAGATACACTACTGGTGAGAAAACAGGTCACCACACTGTGACAACAATTATCTAAGATGATATAAAAAATTAGGGGCCGGCACTGTGGCACAGTAGGCCAAGCTGCTGCCTGTAGTTCTGGCATCCCATATGGACACTGGTTCATGTCCAGGCTGCTCCACTTCCAATCCAGCTCTCTGCTATGGCCTGGGAAAGCAGCAGAAGATGGCCCAAGTCCTTGGGCCCCTGCACCACGTGGGAGACCCGGAAGAAGCCCCTGGCTCCTAGCTTCTGATTCGCGCAGCTCCAGCCATTGCAGCCATCTCGGGAGTGGACTAGTGGATAGAAGGCCTCTCTCTCTCTCTCTCTCTCTCTCTCTCTCACACACACACACACACACTCACTCACTCACTCACTCTCTCTCCCTCTCCCTCTCGTTCTCTCTCTGTGCAACTCTTTCAAATAAATAAATAAATCTTTAAAAAAAAAGAATATCAGATTAAGCCCAATGTTAAGAGAAATAAGGACAAAAATAATAAAATACAAAATTAAGTAGAAGAAAGAGGAAAATCATGAAGTTGATTTGTAGGACACATTAAAGGAAATTCTCTGGCAAAAATACTGAAAAGGGGAAAAATGCAAAAGACCCCTAATTTTAGGGATGACAGATGGGGACGGCTTGCCGGTGTATGGCGGAAAACCAGTGCAAAGATGCCATGAGCAGTTTATGCCAATAGATCGAAACATAGACAGATGGGAAAATAAACTTGAAAAGTAATTTGCCAAGAATAAATAGGAATTGACTTATCAGAAGTCTAAATTTCTGGGGCCAGTGCTGTGGCATAGTGGGTAAAGCCAAACCTGCAGTGCCTGCAACCCATATGGGCGCCAGTTCAAGTCCCGGCTGCTCTACTTCCAATCCAGCTCTGCTGTGGCCTGGGAAAGCAGTGGAAGATGGTCCAAGTGCTTGGGCCCCTGCACCCGCGTGGGGGATTCAGAAGAAGCTCCTGGCCTCTAGCTTCGGATCAGCCTATCTTTTGGGGCCATTTGGGGAGGGAATCCGTGGATGGAAGACCTTTCTCTTTTTCTGTCTCTCCTTCTCTCTGTAACTCTGCCTTTCAAATAAATAAATAAATATTTTTTTAAAAAAAAGTTCATCTAAGTCAGCAACAAATATATCAAGAAGGAATTGGTTTGTGCAGGAATGCAAGATCAAGAAACCAATTAATGGACCAGATTAACAAATGAAACCAACCAAAACTCTATGATTATCTCCAGATGTGGGGATTCCATGTGCATCCCTCCCACCCTCAGGCTCCAACACTGAAATCTCCCCAAGAGGGCTCTCCTTGGAGAAAAACACGTGGTGACTCTCAGCAGGTTAGCTGGTCTCACTTCAGTCGGGCTTTAGCAGAATGGAAAAAAAAAAAACCTGCCATACTGTTGTGTTTTGCATTTTCTTTCGCAACTCAACAGCGGTTTAGGGATGACAGTCGGTGCTCTGTGGCTTCTGTAAACTCCCTTGTTATGCAAATGAGAGTAAAAGGTCGCCTACAAAGGTCTGCACCCATTAAGGAGTTCTGCAGCTTTCAGAAATTAGAGGAGCAAGCGGCTGAGTTAGAGGGAGGAGAGACAGCCAGAAAGAACAGAAGACTGGGCAGGACATGGTGGTTTCTGTCCTGCAAATTCAGGGGGGCTTCACTCCACTGCTGGCAGTGCCCTGAGGAAAGAGAGAAAACCTCAGAAAGCAGAAGTCCCCAGCACACCTGGGAGGGCCTGGAGCAGCTCCCAGGAGCACAGAAGACGCCAAACGAGGAAGCAAATCTATTAGTGCAGTTGTGCCCTGGACTCCCAGGGGCCCTGCACACATTCTCTAATCTGTGCTGCTCAGACTGGATTTCCTGCCAGCGCCCAGCAACCTGCACTTAAAGACAAGAAAGTCACACAGCCATTGTGTGGTTTTGTCTTCGCACCTGCTGCACCCATGCAGGCTGCTTGGATAAGAAATGGGAGACAGAGATAGACGGATGACCCCCAAGGCAGGAGGCAGCAAAACTCTACCTTTCCTCCAGGTCTGGCCACTGCTTGAAGTTGTCTTGGGGGTCACTGCTGGCTTCTCGCTTCTGGGCATCCCCAGCCTGCTCCTGCCCAGCCCCCAGGGACTCCTTCAGGTCCCTGCGCAGGTGCAGCGTGCCGCTGGCCATGCTGTCCAGAAAGCTGAGGATCTGAAGGCAGCTCTGTGTCCTGGGAGGGAGGGGGCTGTGTGGGGAAAAGGCAGCCCTCAGCAAGTCAGCAAAGGGCCTGATCTTGGGGGTGTCGACCGAGGACTGCCGAGGAACCCCGTCCTCTTCCTCTGGGGGCCCGAAACAGCCCAGCAGGCAGAGGTCCTCGGCCAGCTTCTCAAAGAGTCCGTTCCTCCTGAAGAAGTCGCCGTTGACTGGGTCCAGGTGCAGGGCTGCAGACAGGGCACACAGGGTGTGCAGCACCAGCTCCAGGGTCTGCTGGGAGGACCCCGCTCCCCACGTCTGCGGCGGGGGGTCCTGAAGCGAGCCCTCCAGGTCGGAGAGCAGCGACAGCAGCCCATTGAACCCGCTGGAGACTCTGAAGGCAGCACGGCCCTTGGGGCTCTCCAAGATCCGGAGTAGAGACTGAAAACAGAGAAAAAGCCGTCAAGACCAGCAGAGTCGGTGAACACGGAGCTAGGTTACCCATGGATGCCTTCTTTCAGTTGACCATGCCAAAAGCCTATATCCATGCCTGGGGTTGAGCTAACTGTCCCATGTCTTCACTTAATCCAGAAAGCTTTTTATTTGACGTCCAGCTCACACCCCACCCAGCCACCCACCCAGGGGTGCGGGGTAGTGCTCACAAAGCCCTCTCCAGTCCCCTAACCAAAATTCTCATCACACTCTACGACAGTGCCTTGAAAAACGTCCCAGCTCTCTCCACCACAGAGCTTGCTCACTGCTTCGGGCCTCGCACGCTCTTAACTACATTCCCTGCCCAGTGGAGGGGGTTGGGGGAGAGGGATAAACCATCCCCTCATGCTGAGCGCGAGCCACTACGGAACCCTCATAGAAGTGGGAACCCGCATAGAAGTGGGAACCCGCATAGAAGTGGGAACCGCATAGAAGTGGGAACCCGCATAGAAGTGGGAACCGCATAGAAGTGGGAACCCGCATAGAAGTGGCTTGTGACTCTCCATCTCCCTCTCTGGTGGGTGCATCTATTAGAGGAGGAGAGATAACAAAGTGAATCGACTCAACACCTGGTGTGAGAAGAGAACTCATCGAGGAATGGAATATGTAGAAGTAACAGCAGGTGCTGACTGTGTGCGGCGAGCACCTGGATGCTACTCACAGCACAGCCTGTAGAGCCCACTGCCCTGCCCGTCACTGAGAGCTCTGTGGGGTAGGCACACTTCCATCTCCTTCCCAAGCCAAATCTCTACTGAGCCTTTACAATATGCCATTCATTGACTGCAACACGTGGTATACAGCAGGTATCCAATACTTGTTTCTAAAAGGAGGGGGCAGGAGGGCCACGTTTAAGCCACGTTCCTTCTGTGACAAAGCTTCAGAACATCAGATAAATACGAAATGACCGCCGTGTGAGTTACTTTTTGATTTACTGATCCCATAAACAGCATCAGATCCCACTTAGAATCTGCCAATGACACCTGTTCCCTGGAGAGCGGCAGCCAGTCCTCCTGGTTCTTGCTCCGAGGCGGGAGAGGGCTTTGGAGGGTTTTACCCTTTCTGATACTTCATGCATGAATGAGACAGGAGAAGGGGGACTGTCTGAGCAGGCACAGTTTGGGGTCAACTCCGGGATGCCTTGAGACACAGTCCAGAGGGACAAAGAAAGAAACTGCACTTCGGGCAGGAGGCGTGGGTGGGGAGCAGTGATGCACTGGAATGGCAAGGTTTCGGGTGACGACCGTAGGGCGACGCGGGGAAGTTAGTGGACAGAGAACTGGTAGGCTGCAGGGAAAGGGAGGAGGGACTGGAAGTAAAAGCTCACAGGACTATGAAACAGGAAGTCAGGTGCTTTTGAAAGAGAGGTCTCAGCTCCAGTTGTAGAATGCAGGTGATGTATCTCCTAACATGAGCGAGAGAACACAGCGTGTGTCCCTGCCACAGATTTTGTTCTCGGACTCTGGATTGCACCGTAAGAAATCTAAACTTGGGCCAGTGCTGTTGCGCCACAGGGTCAGCCACTGCCGACGACATGGGCATCACAGACTGCAGTGAAGGTTCAAGTCCTGGCCTCTGCACTTCTGATCGAGTTCTCTGCCAATGTGGATGGGAAGGCTAAACAGACGAGGTTCCAATGCCGGCGCTGTGGTGCAGTAGGTTAACGCCCTGGTCTGAAGTGCCAGTGAAGGACCCTTACAGGGGGACAAGAAATTAGGCCTGGGCAAATACCAGAGGTTTCTTAAAAAGCAAGATGTTCCTCAGAGATTAGCAGGCAGAACATTCTCTGAGAAGGAAAAACAACCCCCACCCAGAGCAGAGCTACCCCTCCCCTTCAGAAAGTCTCTAGGCGCGCACTTATGATGTCACTGCCACCGGCCAATCCAGTGCCACCTCTGCATTTTATTCCAGCATTCTCCACCAGCATTCTCCAATATGCTAATTGTTCTTCTGAACCGACCAATCCTGTAACACCTCTGCATTCTCTGCCAGCGCTTTATGCCTGCATTTTATGCCTGTGTTTTGCATATGCTAATTCTTGCCTATAAAACCGGTGTGTAACTGCTGTTCAGGGCTCCTCACCACCTGAGGTGGAGAGCCTGTTTGCGCAAAGGCTCAATAAAATCCTCATGCCTTTGCATCAACTTGTCTGGAGTCTGGGTCTTTGGGCGTCCACCCGAACAAGTTGGCATCCCAGAAATTGGGGGTCCAACACCGGCATCCCAAATGGGCACCAGTTCAAGACCCAGCTGCTCCACTTCCGATCCAGCTCTCTTACTGTGGGAAAGCAGTAGATGGTCCAAGTACTTGGGCCCCTGCACCTGCGTGGGAGACCCGGCAGAAGCTCCTGGCTCCTGGCTTCGGATCAGCACAGTTCTGGCCATTGTGGCCAATTGGAGAGTGAATCAGAGGACAGAAGACCTCTCTCTCTGCCTCTCCTTCTCTCTCTGTGTAACTCTTTCAAATAAATAAATAAATCTTTATTAAAAAAAGGAAGAAGAGGTTCCAAGTATGTGGGCCCCTGCCAGCCACATGGGAGACCCAGATGGAGCTCCTGACTTCTGGCTTTAGCTTGGCTCAGACGTGGCTGCTGCAGCCGTTTGGGAAGTGAAGCAGTGGGTGGAAGATATTTCTCTGTCTGTCCCTCCTCCTCTCTCTGTTGCTCTGCCTTTTAAACAAATGAAAGGAAGGAAGGAGGAAGGGAGGGAGGGAAGAAGCCAAACTGCTTGGCGGGCCATCAGTGTCACATTTAGGGTAGAACATAGGATAATCCTGGACTGTGTCACTACACACAGTTTCTTTCAAAGAGGAAGAGGGATGGTGGCCAAGGAGTCGTTCGAGGGCTCCCACAGCCCCATGTGTGACATGTGAATAAATTAAAAACAACAAAAAACAAAGGCTGTGGTAACTAGGAAAGGCCATGGTTATATTGTACAACAGATAAACAACATAAAGTGTGGTAAACCTTTGAAACCGATCTTTGCCTAGTTATAAAGAAGGAAAAGGTGGGGGGGGGCATTTGGTCTAGCAGTTAAGACACCCGCATCCTATGATGAGTATCTGGGTTCAATTCCCAGCGGTGCTCCTGAGTCTGGGCCCCTGCCAATGCAGGCCCTGGGAGGCAGTGGTGAGGGTGCAAATGGTGGGTCCCCACCACCAGACTGAGATGCCAGCTCCTCGTTTGGGCTTGGCCCAGTCCCGACCACTGTGGGCATCTGGGAAGATGGGGAGATGGGGAGATCTCTGTTTGTCTCTCTTCCTGTCACTATTTGTGCTCCCTAGGTGTGTGCATGCGTCTTCCTCTCAAATACATTTTTTTTTATTTTTTTTTTTATTTTTGACAGGCAGAGTGGACAGTGAGAGAGAGAGACAGAGAGAAAGGTCTTCCTTTTGCCGTTGGTTCACCCTCCAATGGCCGCCGCGGACAGCGCGCTGCGGCCGGCGCACCGCGTTGGTCCGATGGCAGGAGCCAGGTGCTAGGTGCTTTTCCTGGTCTCCCCATGGGGTGCAGGGCCCAAGCACCTGGGCCATCCTCCACTGCACTCCCGGGCCACAGCAGAGGGCTGGCCTGGAAGAGGGGCAACCGGGACAGAATCCGGCGCCCCGACCGGGACTAGAACCCGGTGTGCCGGCGCCGCAAGGCGGAGGATTAGCCTGTTGAGCCACGGCGCCGGCCTCAAATACATTTTTTAAAAAATAGCAATGACACTGCTTTCTCCTCCTGGATAAGGCCAAGACCTGGCTGAGTCGGATTTTGGCTCAAAGTCCAGAAGAGAATTTTGCTTGCAGACAGATCCTTAAAGACAAGCACGTATGTTGCTAGGGCAAGTTTCTTCTAGAATGTTGATTCCCCCTGAGTGTGAAAGCCCACGGTATAGACCAGGGAAAGCCCTCCTCTGCGTAGACAAACCCCAAAGCCAACCACCCCAGGTGTGGGGAAGGTATGCCTGCCTGGTGGGAACGTCTCACTCCCCACAAATTACGATTTCTGCAACAGAGCTGAAAATGCACTCTAATCCCAACACACGTGGCACTTGCGGCCCCTTCCTTCCAGCTGATCACACACACACAAGGCTCCACGTTAGCGTGTGGCACACACACGTCTCACCGTCTCAACCTGACCTTGCGCCTGGTTGCATGATGTGTGTGGTGGAAAATGAACCCATCCCAAACACATCCAGAAATCTCCAGTTTGATGACACGAACCTGTTTTCAGAGGCTCCCAATACTCCTTCTTGTTAAAGGCAGAGAAAACCAATGAATGAAACTGTTCTGTGAATGACAGGATATATGACAAAACAAATATCCAAGCAGGAGAATGATAGAAAGACAAAGACAAGTAGGTTATAAGCAGTGGTTTGAGGCCAGCGCTGTGGCACAGTAGGCTAAGTGCCCACAGAGTCGGCATCCCTTATGGGCCCCGGTTAGAGTCTTGGCTGCTCCACTTCCTATCCAGCTCTCTGCTTATGACCTGGGAAAGCAGTGGAAGATGGCCCAAGTCCTTGTGCCCCTGCCCCTGCGTGGGAGACTCGGAGGAAGCTTCTGGCTCCTGGCATTGGATTGACCCAGCTCTGGCTGCTACAGCCATTTGGGGAGTGAACCAGCAGATGGAAGCCCTCTCTCTCTCTCTTTCTCTCTCTCTCTCTCTCTCTCTGTGTGTGTGTGTGTGTATCTGTAACTCTACTTCTCAGATAAATAAATAAAATATTTTTTTAAAAAATAAGCAATAGCCTGAACCCTGGATGACCATAAACCCCCTTTTCCCTCTAGGATCTGCCTTTGAATTGTCCAGCTTGCAACCAGATACTGCTCAAAAGAGCCATCATTCAAAGAGGGCTGAGGGCCGGTATTTTCAAAACAGAAGCAATCTAATATTGGCCTTCATCACCGTCCACTTCCCTCAGAGGGCCCACCCCCTGCAGTTCCTAGCCGGCCATTTTCTTCCTCCGTCGGGCGGGGGAGGAGGAAGGGCTGGCTGTCCTTAATTGTTGCTTTGTTTGATTTATGAAATTCCGAGTCATTATCTAAAATGGGGGTAATCTCATTAGAACTTAGACGGCTCTATTATTCCTGAGGATGGGGTTAATTTCATATTTGCAGAGTCATAAAGTAAAGAGTGCAAAATCCAATTACAAAGGCTTAATTTCATAGCGACTAAAGAGAGACATTTCTATCATAAAGGCAAATAAATACTTCGCGACTTCGGGAACCGATTTGTCAGGACCCCAGAGCCTGGGAGGAGGGTCTCCATTACTGTCATTCAACTTTGCATGCTCATGCATCACACAGGCTTCCGAGTCCGAGGAAGGGAGTAAATTTAATCAGCCGAAGTCAAAGTAATCAGGCTAGGGTTGACACATTTCAAAGAAGGTCAGCGTTAAGCACATTTTCTCGTCCTTAACTCGGTTAGCATGTCATCGTCTCTGAGTTAGTATTCCTCCAGCTTGGATCTATAATATGGATGCCTGCAGCAAAGCGCTAACTATGTTAGGACTAACAGGATTTATTTCACATTCTATTATTTGTTATTCCTCATAATTTTCCATGTGTCATGCTGGAAGACTGGTGAGCTAATGTGATTAAGCTCCGAGTTGAACAGCTAAATGTATATTAGCAAATCAATCTGAATTTGTGCATAACCCAATCACGCCCCCCTTCCCCCGGCCACAGAGAGGAAATTCATTTGCTTACATTATTCTTTAACTCGGTTATCATTTGCCAGAATTAGGGGGTGAAGTCACGTGTGCTTGCGTGTCGATCTGGAAGCGCCGCTGGATTTGGGAAATGACTTGCCCTTGGCTGGTCTTGCCTGGAGTGGCTGGCAGATTTGGCATGGGGATGGGGCACAGGGATGCCACGGCATACTCGAGTCAGCCAGGCAGCTGTGTTGGCAACCCTCTGTCAGGCAGTGGGAACCGCCTTTCCCCTTGCCTCCTGTACCCTCACTCCCCCATGTCCCCCTCATCCTACAGCCCACCCACTTTACTGACACAAAACCTGCAGGCAGAAGCCACTTCACTTCTCCACTTCCTTTTTTTTTTTTTTTTGGACAGGCAGAGTTAGACAGTAAGAGAGAGACAGAAAGAAAGGTCTTCCTTTTGCCATTGGTTCACCCCTCAGGTGGCCACTATAGCCAGCGCGTCGTGGCCGGTGCGTTGTGCCGATCCAAAACCAAGAGCCAGGTGCCTCCTCCTGGTCTCCCATGAGAGTACAGGGCCCAAGCACTTGGGCCATCCTCCACTGCACTCCCGGGCCACAGCAGAGAGCTGGACTGGAAGAGGGGCAACCGGGACAGAATCTGGCGCCCCGACCGGGACTAGAACCCAGGGTGCAGGCACCGCAGGCGGAGGATTAGCCTAGTGAGCCATGGCGCCAGCCACTTCTCCACTTCTAAAAGGTGAGATGCAGCCAGAAACAGCTCATCTAACATCTTTGTCACCAAAGTGCCAAGCGGTTCTGAAGACGACTTAGAGACAAATATGTACACCATGCATCCGATCCCATCATGGTGAGTGAGCCTGGAATGGACTCCTGAATTTGTGCATAACTCCCCATCACCCACTGCGGCAGCAGCAGTGTGGGCAACAGCAGCTCCTGGGGCCTCCCCGCTGCCCAGCAGTGACGCGGCATCCAGGGAGAAGACAGCACTTGAGAGCCGGCTGCGACTTTGTTAAATAAGTTCACCGCGCGTTCCTGCCTCATGGGCTCTCTTCAGAGTGCAGCTCGGAAATGATATTGAATCTGTAAAACACCATAATGGCTTTGCACTGCTAATTCTGGAGGCGCAGTCCTATTACCCCAGGGCTGGCACTCCAATAAGGCGTCTCTGGACTCCAGGGTCAACAAGAGGAGCTTTCCGGGAACACAGAACATTCTTCTCAACCTCGCACACAAAAGCACTGCTCCCCTCCCCGTGAGGCAGAAGTACACCTTCCCTTTCTGCGGGGCTGCTGGGCGCTCACTCCAGAAATGTCAGAACACCTGCTCACCCTGGAGAAAACCCAAGTTCTGGCTGCTTCGGTGGTGCCTACCCTCTTCCAATCAAACACATGAGAATCAAGCTGAACCGAGACACAGGAAAACGCAGCAGGCAGTGTGGTGCAGTGGGAAGACCATTGGATTTCCAGCTGCCAGTCTTAGACAAACTCAACCTTGCCATTTACCGGTCCTGTGACATTAGTCACTGAGGCTCGCTGGCTTCAAAGTTTGTGGAAAGTGCATGCTACAGCTAAACTATGCCTAGATTTCAACTTTTTTTTTTTTGCACCAAAATAAACTTAGCTTCATTCCACTTTGCACAACCTTTCAAGTACCCATTTTTTATTAGATGCCTGAACCACACTGAGGCCGGCGCTACAGCATCTTGGGTTAAGAAGCTAATGCCAGGGGCTGGTGCTGTGGTGACGCAGGTTAAAGGCCTGGCCTGCTGTGTCGGCATCCCATATGGGTGCCGGTTCAAGTCCTGGCTGCTCTTCTTCCAATCCAGCTCTCTGCTATGGCCTGGGAAAACCCTAGTGCTTGGGCCCCTGCACCCACGTGGAAGACTCGGAAGAAGCTCATGGTTCTTGGCTTCAGATTGGCTCAGCTCTGGCCATTGCAGCCATTTGGGGAGTGAACCAGGAGGATGAAAGACCCCTCTCTCTTTCTCTCTCTCTCTCTCTCTGGTCCTACCTCTCATTGTAACTCCATCTTTCAAATAAATAAAATAATTCTTTAAAAAAAAAAAAGCAAAACAAAACAAAAAAGAAGCTAATATCAGCATCCCATATGGGCGCTTGTTAGAGGCCTGGTTACTCCATTTCTGATCCAGCTCCCTGCTAATGCACCTAAGAAAGTAGCAGATAATCAATGGCTCAAGTGCTTGGGCCCCTGCCACCCATGTGGGAAATCTGGATGAAGCTCCCGGCTCCTGGCTTCAGCCTGGCCCAGCCCCAGCTGTTGCAGCCATCTGGGAAATGAAACAGCAGATGGAAGATCTGTGTGTGTGTGTGTGTGTGTGTGTGTGTGTCTCCTTTTCTCTCTCTGTAACTCTGCTTTTCAAATAAATAAATAAATATATATTAAAAAACAGATTGGACCTCATGAAATGTAAGGTCCTTCCCAACTCTAAATTTGTATTTACTCTTTCTCTTATCTATTTAGAAAATTAACTTGAGAGACAGAGAGGAGAGAGAGAGAAAGAGTACTCCTATTTGCTGACCCAAATGCTCACATGGCCAGGGCTGGGCTGGGGCTGAACCCAGCAGCCAGAGGTTCAATCCAGGTCTCCCACAGGGGCCCCATTACTGAAGGCCTCCCCGCTCCTCCCCAGGGTGTGCCTTAGCTGGAGTCAAAAGGCAGAGTGGAGAATCAAGCCCAGGTTCTCCAACGTGGGACACTGGAATCTTCTCCAGTAAGCTAAACACCCACCAGAAACTTCTACCAGTTCTTGGTATTCCTCTGCCTTCTTTTACTCTCTGCCTTGCTGTCCTTTCAGCTCCTGTAATTATGACAGGCAAGTGTCTTTCTAAAGACATTTAAGTCTCCTTTTGTTTCCTATACATCATCTGCGCTGGTATGTGGGTCCCTGTCATTCAATAACCTGGGTTTTTGTTGTCTGTGAAGGCGTGATCATTGTGGCCCTAAAGTCACCAGTGGAGGGACCACTCATGATGCCACGGCCACACGAAGCCCCAATGGCCAGAGCAACCACGTCAATGTCTGATGCTGGCCCTACAGAGAAATGAAGTCAAGGAACCAAACGCCATTTTCTACATTGTAAAAATATTCTATACGGAGATATCCTCAAATAAGTAAGTTAGGCTGATGGTTACCGCATCTGGGGAGTCGGAGCAATTCCCCCCCCTTTTTTTTAATCCATCAGTAACCAGGTGGGGTTTGTCAATGACACATAAACGTAGCGTGGGTGGTCATGTTGTTTTATGTGCAGGAAGTCCCAGAGTGAGCTCCCGGGGTGGAAGTCCTCCAACAACGCAATACAAAGAAAAGCGCACAGACCCCAAGACACAAAAGGAACGGGAAGAAAGAACAGCACCGAAATCGGGACTGGAGTGGGGCGGATGGAGGGGAGGGGTGATATTTATGACAGCCCCTCAACTACTCCAAGGCCCTTGGGTGATTCGTCGCAAGCCAGCCGAAGCCTCTAGTTCATGCCATCACTCAAGGGTCCCAAGTCAGTCTCGCTCGCCCCCTGCACCACTTCCACACACCTGACCACTCTGCACTTCCTCTCCCAGCTCATGCGCCCCCACCTCTGCAAGCCTCCCCCACCCCGCTTCTCTGCTCTCACAGCAGCCCACGCTCAGTGTATGCCCAGGACACTGACCACCTTCACGCGTCTGTGAGCTCCCAGCTGCTCAGGCCTAAGTCTCGTTCCACCGAACGCCCCAGACACTCTGCATCAGACTTGGCCACTGCGAGACGCTCGAGGGACTCCGATCAAGCCAACCAGGCAGCTGTGTTGGCCACCAAGTAACCAGGCTCCAAGTCTATAGCATACAGTGTCACTAGCTGCCTAGCCAGGGACTACATTTCCCATCACCCCTTGCAGCCAGGTGGGTCCTGCCAGCCAAGGACTACGTTTCCCATCATCCCTTGCATCCAGGTGGGTCCTGCCCAGCGTTCTGCCGAACTGTATGCCAATTCTAGACCTGAACAAGGATGCTTTGTGCAGTTCCCCAAGGTCTCTCCTTCTCTGATCTGCCGGCTGATTTAAGACAGCCAGATGACAGCTGTCTCCGGGTGACAATCCCCCAATCACTGATTGGACTAAACCCCAGGAAGAAGTCTCTAGTGTGTCAGGCTGTTGAGGACCTAGGGTCTGCTGCCACAGCAGCGAGCACTGCCTAAGAGGACAGTGGCCAGCCGTGTGAATGGATGAGCGCATGGTATGCGTAAGCCCCCTGGTGCCTATTCACAGGAGGCTCGGAAATCACCTGCAGGAGGTCCAGTTTGAGCGGCAGCTCCCCCTGAGTGGACGAGCACAGGGCGCCCACGATGATGCTCATGTACTCCTCGGCGTTGATCACAGACAGCTGCTCCAGGATGCTGAGCGCGGCCGCCCGGTAGCTCTCATCATCCAGGAAGATCTTGATGAAGGGCACCATGCCATGGTCCTTCAGGACAACTGCGGGCCAGACGGACAGGATGGGGCCGCAGCCAGGGCAGGGGGCCGGGGCAAGGGGGTCAGAGCCTTAGCATAAATCTCGAGGAAAGTATTCTCTTAAAATTTTCAAGGAGCTGGCGCTGTGGCGTAGCAGGTAAAGCCGCCACCTGCAGTGCTGGCATCCCATATGGGCACTGGTTTGAGTTCTAGCTGCTCCTCTTCCCATCCAGCTCTCTGCTGTGGCCTGGGAAAGCAGTAGAGGATGGCCCAAGTCCTTGGGCCCCTGCATCCACATGGGAGAACCGGAAGAAGCTCCTGGCTCCTGACTTTGGATCAGATCAACTCCAGCCAGTTTAGCCATTTGGGAAGTGAACCAGAAGATGGAAGACCTCTCTCTCTCTCTCTCTCTCTCTCTCTCTGTAACTCTTTCAAATACATAAAAAATATTTTTAAAAAATTTTTCGAAGCCTGTTTTTCTATATTTAAATCTATCATTTGCCCGTCCATGCTTCTTTTTGGTAAGCCACATCCACCCTTAAAGTGAGAAAGGGAAGAGAAACTTCTCTCTTCGCCACTGAGACTACTTTAAAAAAAAAAAAAAAAAAAAAACTTTGGGGCTGGGATTGTGGCGCAGTGGATTAACACCCTGGCCTGAAGCACAGCATCCCAAATGGGTGCTGGTTCGAGACCTGGCTGCTCCACTCCTGGTCCAGCTCTCTGCTGTGGCCCGGGAAGGCAGTGGAGGATGGCCCAAGTCCTTGAGCCCCTGCACCTGCACAGGAGACCTGAAGGAAGCTCCTGGCTCCTGGCTTTGGATCTGCACAGCTCCAGCCATTGCGGCCAATTGGGGAATGAACCATCAGATGGAAGACCCCTCTCTCTCTCTCTCTCTCTCTCTCTCTCTCTCTGTGTGTGTGTAATTCGGACTTTCAAATAAATAAATAAATCTTTTTTTTAAAAAAAGAAAAGAAAATACTTCTTTAAAAAATCTTTTGACCAATATCTGCCCATAGAAGATAAGATCAAGGTTGCAGAAATACACTCAAGAGAGTCTCTGTACAATAAAACTAGATCTATCTCTCCCTTTATTTCCCAGCAGGTGTCTCCTCTCTCTGCCACAATTCTAACGGAAAGCAAACCAGCACCCAAGGTGAGGACAGATCTGCTTCCTAGGTGGAATGGGGTGGGGTAGCACTACGGAAGCCGGCTGGTGGTGTATTTTTGCTGTGAAGCAATTCCAAGCATTTCCTCCCCCAGGATCGCTATCTGGAGCCATCTGTCTGGAACAGAAGCTATCCGGGAATGGCATCCTTCAAATGGCTCCCTGTGGATTTCACAGGTCCGCTCCACTTCAGGCAGGGCTGCTCCAGTTATGGGCTGGTGCTTCCTACATGAAAACCCCCTTCAAGGTAGATCCCTGGGGCCATGCATTTGGCCTGATGGTTAAGACGTGGGTCTGGATGACCCTGTACCACATCGGAGTCCCTGGGTTTGGTCCCTAGCTCTGGCTCATGACTCCAGCTCTCTGCTAAGCTGGACACAGGGAGGTGAGTGATCCAGGTGGGAGGCCTGGACGGAGTCTGCGACTCCCAGCTTCAGCAATGGGGAATGAATCGGGGGTGGGGGAGAGTATCTATCTATCCATCTATCTCTTATTAAGTAATTAAATTTTTTTTTTTTTTGACAGGCAGAGTTAGACAGAGAGAGAAACAGAAAGAAAGGTCTTCCTTCCAATGGTTCACCCCCCAAATAGCCGCTACAGCCGGCGCTGCGCCAATCTGAAGCCAGGAGCCAGGTGCTTCCTCCTGGTCTCCCATATGGGTGCAGGGCCCAAGGACTTGGGCCATCCTCCACTGCCTTCCCGGGCCACAGCAGAGAGCTGGACAGGAAGAGGAGCAACTGGGACAGAACCAGTGGCTCAGCCGGGACTAAACCCAGTGTGCCAGCGCCGCAGGTGGAGTATTAGCCTAGTGAGCCGCAGCGCTGGCCTAATATATTCTTTAATTAAACAGATCCTGGCATTCTTCCTAGGTCCACTGCTAATAAAATGTTTGGGAGTTGGCCTAGAAATGTGCCTCTTAACCAGCACCTCCACAGAACCCTTTGCAGACTGGTATTAGAGATTCCTCCTGCAATAATGAAATGCCCTGTTGGGGACCGGCCCGGAGGAACCAGGCCCTAAAGATGGCGCCCATTTCCTGCTTCCGGGTTCTTCTCCCCTGAGGGATTTTCCCGCTCTGCTACCTAACCTCCCTATCCCGTCGCTCGGAAGAGATCACCCGATGCGTGACGTGTATTGTGCATATATAGCCCCGACTGGCCGGATGTAGTCAGTCTCCGCCCGACAGAGATCGAGGTCAGATCTCCCGCTTGCAAAAACAATAAAGAACCCGGTTAACGGTGGTTTGGCTTCGTTTCTTGCGGGACGAGAACGGCGCCGAACAATGCCCAACCTTTTACATCTGGGAGAATCAACCCGTGAAGGCCTCAGATGAAGATGGTCAAATCACCAAACCCACTCATGCGACGTTGTTGGTGCATTTCTTATATAACGTGTAAATATGTACATATTGTGCATTTGTTCTTTAAGGACTTGGAACTCACACGATCTTAGGAAACTAAAATGTGTTGGTGGATGGAGCTGTTGACTCCAGCATGGGCAGTGAGTACATCAGATTATGCGTCTTATAAATGACTAGCTATCTTTGCCTGTTTTATGCTTGCCTACATTTTTTGAAAGTACTGTAGTAAGTGCAGGTTTTACTTGAAAATGGGGGAGGGGGTCCCTGTGATCTCATGCATTTAAAAAATGTTAGACTGGGGCCAGCTCTGTGGCATTGTGGGTAAAGCCAACACCTGCAGTGCCAGCATCCCATATGGACACTAGTTCGAGACCCAGCTACTCCATTTCCAATCCAGCTCCCTGCTAATGTACCTTGGAAAGCAGCAGAGGATAGCCAAAGTGCTTAGGCTCCTGCCACCCACATGGGAGACCCGGAAGAAGCTCCTGGCCTCTGGCTTCAGCCTGGCCCATCCCCTGGCCATCCCTGGAAAGTGAACCAGTGGGTGGAAGACCTCTCTCTCTCTCTCTCTCTCTCTGTGTGTATGTATGTGTGTCTGTGTGTTTCTCTGTGTGTCTCCCTCCCTCCCTCCCCCTCTCTCTATAATCTCTGCTTTTCAAATAAATAAATAAATCTTTAAAATAAAATGCTAGATTAAGCATAGCCTTGCTGCTCACTAACTTTATTTCATATCCTTAGAAGCAGAAAGCACCGACTAAGGTGTCTACCAACGTACTGATGTACCGATGATCCCTGAACACAAACCAGCAGGCGGACACTGGCCCCGGGGTCAGTGCTGGTTCTTTGGCCCTCGAACACTGACCCAGGTCAGCAGGAAACCTTCCATGCTTTCCAAAGCAATGGCCGGCAAGACTGGATCTCCCTTTACCTGCGTTTCGCACCGAGCCTTTCAAGAGTGTGACCACGACGTTCAGCATCACGCAAGTGAGTTCTCTCTCTGGGTTCTGAACGCCAGGACTCGACTCTTTGTTTCCTGCCATGTTTCAGAAACAACAACAACAATTAAGCACCATGATATGACCCCAGATCTCTGACTTCTGTGAGTTTTCTATCCTCTGCAGGAGACGTGAGTTCAATGCTTCCAACACGGGTGAGCGTGCCTCCCAGGCCATGAGTTAACCCTGCCACACTCTCCCAGCAATGGCTTCTCCACTTGAGCTCAGCAGCAACCCGTGGACGGTTTGTAATGGAAACCCAGAGCCCCGGGCTAGGCTGCATGAGTCTTGAGTGAGGTCCTGTCATTTGCTTTTCTAACAAGATCCCCGGTGGCACTGTTTGGGCTGGTGTGGGGACCACTCTTTGAGAAGCGTTGTCAGGATTCATACGCAGACCCCTGCCCCCTTCACGTTCCTCTCCCGACTTTAAGAGTTTGCCATTCATGCCTTGGAGGGAGGACTCCAGCTCATATCTGAGCTGTGGAGAAGCTCACGAGATTCTGGAGTGGGGCGAGCACTGTGGCACAGCCACTTAAGCTGCCATGTGCAGCGCCGGCATCCCATCCCACATGGGCGCCGGTTCGAGTCCCGGTTGCTCCGCTTCTGATCCAGCTCCCTGCTAATGCACCTGGGAAAGCAGCAGAAGATGGCCCATGTGCTTGGTCCCCTGCACCCTCATGGGAGACCTGGATGAAGCTGCAGGATCCTGGCTTCAGCCTGGCCCAGCCCTGGCTATTGTGGCCATTTGGGGAGTGAACCAGCAGATGGAAGACCTCTCTCTCTCTTTCTTACTCTGTAACTCTGCCTTTCAGAAAATATAATAAATCTTATAGAGAAGAGAGAGAGGGAGAGAGATCTGGAATAAAAAGGAGGCTCTCTGGATCCACAAGGGCAAAACCAGGCTTCCTGGTTCACCCCTGATTCCCCAGTGCCACGAAAATGCCTGACACAAATCAGAAGCCCAATACACAGTTGGGGAATGAGCAGAAGTAGAGTTTATGAGCCAGTAGACAGAGCAGCTCAGAAACACGAGATGTTTTTAATGAGATGCTTCTGAAAACACACATTTAACAACAGAGAGCACAAAGTAAGAGTGGGTGCAGCAGCTCACACGAAGTTCAGATTCTCCTAAGAGGGGTCACAGCTCTGGGAAGCAAAGCCACCCCCAGCTACAACCACACAGAAACATGAAAGGAAAAGGCCAAGAAAAGCGTTCGCAGGGAGCCACCAGGGGAGGCAAGGTAGGCAACAAGTGACTCCTCTCACAATGGGGTTGAAAACAAGAGGTGTTGAGCAGTCATGAGAAGCACCTAGCCAAACATGGTGCAGGGCCTGGCGGCAGGGGCCAGACACACAAAGCCTCCTGGGGCTCATCCACCTGCAGCCCTGTTCCTAGGGAGGGTCCTGCACTCATCCTGGAGGGCCTCTGGGTCCCCCACGCAGGAGCACCGGGGCCACAGGCCCACGGGGACGAACGCCTCTGGGACACCTGCCACATACCAGACCCAACAGCAGGTGTTTTCAGGTACCTCCTGGTTCCATTCTCACAACAGGGCAATGATGCAGATGGGACCACCCACACCTTGCAGAGCAGGAGAGAGGCCCACGTTAGGGACGAGGGAACCCGCTCAGGGCCTCCCAGCCTGTGGCTCACACAGCCAGGACTGCAGCTCCAGCAGGCGGACTCCAATCCCCTTCTCCCTCCTGCAGCTTCTTCCTCTCTAGGAGGCTCAGGACACAGACAGAGCAACGACCTTGGCTTCAGGCTGAAACACAATCCCCAGAGCAGCTCAAGGCTCGAGCCCTCGGCTCTTCCCAGCCAGTGCAACAGGAGAACAAGAGGATGGGGAGGCAAGAGGCCAGGCTCCTGCAAACCAGCATCCTGCTCCAGGTTGATATCCTGCAGGTGTCAACACGTGGGGTGGACACCACGAGGAGGGGGAGGGGGCTTTCACACCCTCCTTTGTGTTTGAAAGGTGGTGCAGGTGGGAGGTGCAAGCACCACACAGAGTGATCCCAGCAGAGTAAGTGGGGCCATAAAATAGCCCCGGCGCCTAGCTCACTGTGCACCCCCATGAGGACAGAAGGGACCTAGACAGGATCCCACACTGCAGAGGTTGAGGTATGAGCAAGGGGGGCACTGCCATGGAGCCAGGGGGCACACAAAGATGGGACCAAGATGCAGAGGGAGGTGCCTGGCCAGCAAAGCACTGGTGGGTCACCCCAACAGCACAGAGTGAGCCAAGTCAGACCCGCCCACTCCTAGCAGACCCCAAAGGGCCCCCAGAAGCCCAGGCCCCTTTTATTTTTATTTTTATTTGACCGGTAGAGTTATAGACAGTGAGAGAGAGAGATAGAGAGAAAGGTCCTCCCTCCATTGGTTCATTCCCCCAATGGCCACCACGGCTGGCACCGCGCCAATCTGAAGCCAGGAGCAGGGTGCTTCCTCCTGGTCTCCCATGCGGATGCAGGGACCCAAGCACCTGGGCCGTCCTCCACTGCCCTGCTGGGCCACAGCAGAGAGCTGGACTGGAAGAGGAGCAACCAGGACCAGTACCTGGTGGGCTGTGGCACCAGCCGCCCAGGCCCCTTTGAGCTTTTGCTCCCTTCCACTGTCCCTGCTGTCTTGCCATCTACACACCCAGTGCCCAGGGCAGCAGATGCTGAAAGCTGAGGATTCACCGGGCCCGCGTTAGCCCCAGGCCTGTGGAAAGCTGCACCTGTCCCTTCGGCCTCCTCATGGGGGGAGAATGGGAGGTTCCTGTGTGTCCTAAGGGCACTTTCCCTGGCCCTCTAGCACCCTGTGGCATGGGCTCGTTCACTTTGATCGTTGCAGCTGAAGGTGGCTGGCCTGGCACGCAGACCAGGCCAGGCGAACACTGACCCCAGCCCATCCCCCGCTCCCTCTCGGGACAGCTGGACAGCACCTGACTTCCTCATGATCTTGGCCTGCTTCCGCAGCTGGGCCAACAGCAGGCCCAGCAGCCCCGAGTCCCGGAAGATGTCGGTGAAGAGTGGATCCCTGCCCGCAATCCTGAGGACACTCCGCAGGGCCACGAGGGTGCAGGACGGCACAGGGCTCTCCTTGATCAGACGCTGCACCTTCCGCAGGATCTCGTGCGGCACGTAGTGCAGCTCAAACACCAGCGCCTCCAGCAGCTGGAAGAAGTGTACCTGCACCGGCACCGGCTTCAGGGCCACGATCTCCACAAACTGCGAGATGGGCTGCAGCGTCCACTCCAGCAGGAAGAAGTTGCGAGTATTCCAGGTCCACATGGTCCTGATGGCCAACAGGACTTGCATGCAGAGGACAGAGTCGCTGGCCTTGTGGAAGACACTCTGCAAGACCTGGAAGGCCTGGAGATTCTTAACGGTCACCCCTGAAAATGGACACAAGAACAAGCCCCGCCCCAGTCAGTTCTCCCGCCTCTGTCTAGAAACATGAGCTTGGGTTACCACGAGACTGTGGCACTTAAGGTTCAGCTTCCCAGCTCCTGTGTGCACACTGCCTATCTGAAATCCAGAAACACACCAGCAGCCAGGCTGCGAGGCAAGCTAGAGCATACGATGCGAGACACAGTGGATAACCGAGTACTCCAGCTGTGGCCGCTCAGAATGGAGTTGCCCCGTGAGTGTCAGATAGACTCTGGGCTCCTGAGACAGCACGAGCAAAGATTCAATCACATCCTACTAACAGTCATGTGTACGGTAATACTGGGGACATACTGCATGAAATAAAATACATGTCCCGAAATAATTTAACCTGTGTTTTTTTTCTTACCATTTAAAAGTCAGAAATACAGCCTGCATTGTATTTCCATTGGACGGCTCTGGGCTGCGAGGATCGGTTTCCATTGATCAAAAGCAAATGATCTTAAAGATGACTATGCATAGTCAGCTTCGTTCCTAGACAAGCTGTTAAATACATGCACCTCCCTAACCCATCTCAGTCCTTCCCTCCAGGTTGCAGGTTAAGCCTCATTCTCTCTCACCCAGGAGACCCTTGCTCAGAAAGCTTCCAGCTCCCAACACTCTCTGCCTTGGATGCCAGAGATGCTTCTGAAACTCCTAGCTGATCCGACCCCTGCCACAGGGCGTCCTGCCCCCTAGTGCTTCTCCACCTGGCCCTGTAGCTCTGCAGCCTCCCTGCCTCCTTCTACAGAGCCCTTATTTCTCCAGCCTCACCCCACTCTGTTTCAGGCCACCATGCCTCTCCAGGCTGTACCTGCTGGCTGCACCCCTTCCGACAACCCACACTTAGCCCTCAGTACTCACTCCAGGACACTTGGAGGCAGCAAGCAACTGGGTTCTTGCCACCTCTCTGAGAGACCAGGATTGAGTTCCTGGCTCCCTGCCTTAGCCTTGGTCCAACTCTGACTATTGTGGACATCTAGAGAGTGGATCAGTGGAGCGAAAGTCTATCTGTCTCTCTGCTTCTCAAATTAAAAAAAAAAAAAAGTGCCAATTCTTCTTGATCAGATCAGTGATTTCAGAGAGAATATGGATAAAGCTAGAAATTGGCACAATGTCACAAGGTCTGTCAAAAACTCCCAGTGGCCAGAGTTTCCTGATTATCCCAGCTCATGTCATAGCCCAAAACATTTACTCATGCAGCAGAACACAGCCCAGTGTAAGTGTGACAGTCCCCACAGAGGACTTTTAGGGGCAGACCCTTGGCCAGTTCACGTGGGCATGCAGCATGGGGCAGAGGGCCAGCAGCCTGAATGCTGATTCAGTTCATCAGCCAATCAGTATCCCAGAGCACAGAGGAGTCACTGACTCCGACCATGGGTCCCCACTGTGCAAGCACATGGGACCGAGCAAGGCGCAGCAGAGGCTGGGGCAACACCGTGGCCTCTCCCATTCCTCGAGAACCTCTGCTTATTAAAGCAATGCTTCTTCTCAGCTCTATGGAAGACAAACTCCCTCATATGCACACCGGGAAAATCCACGCAAGGGAGCCCGTAAGACCCACAGGTAAATCTCCCCAAAGGTCACGCCAGAACCAGAGCCTCCTGCGGCTCCGGCAGGTGCACAAGCAGGGACATGACCTTCGTAACCTTGCCAGGGCACGGCTCTCACTCTCCTGCTCACCCAGAGACACAGAAGCACCCACCAGTAGCCTCGTGATTGAACTTGAAGCCGTCAAGTTGAGGGTAAGTGACACTGTCAAACACCTTCAGCTCCGACCTCCCGCAGGTGGTCAGCCACACCACCAGGCCGACCAGCTCCTCCAGGTGGTGGTCCTCTTCCCCTGGGGCCAGCCCGTCGTACCTGTGGGGACAGATGAGGCCGGCTCCCTGCACCTCTGCAGAGACAACGCAGATCTGCCATGGTGAGGAAGACCCAGGGTCAAGCTGGTTCAGCAAATAGGCAAGGAACTAGGTGCCCTGGACAAATACCACTGTGTCAGCAAACATCGGCCTTGGGCCTAAATGCAGTCAGAACACTCGGCCCCTCCCTCACCTACAGTTTTGTTTTCCATCTGAAAATATGACTTGGAAAATTTTAGAGATAAATTTATAAGCATGAAATCACTTTTATTATAGTTTATCATTCTAATTACCCTGTTTTATTATTAGTTGTTGACCTTTTATTGGGTCTAATTTATAAACTGAACCTGTTATGAGTGTGTATGGACAGGAAAATAGTTACTGATACAAGGTTCTGGGCTCGGGGCCGGTGCTATGGCCTAGAAGGTAAAGCCGCGCCTGCAGTGCCGGCATCCCATATAGGCGCAGGTTCAAGTCCCGGCTGCTCCACTTCCAATCCAGCTCTCTGCTGTGGCCTGGGAAAGCAGTGGAAGATGGTCCAGGTCCTTGGGCCCCTGCACCCATGTGGGAGACCGGGAAGAAGCTCCTGGCTCCTGGCTTCGAATTGACAGAACTCCAGCCATTGCAGTCATTTGGGGAGTGAACCAGCGACAGAAGACCTCTCTCTCTCTCTCTCTCTGCCTCTCCTTTTCTCTGTGTGTAACTCTGTGTGTAACTTTCAAATAAATAAATAAATCTTAAAAAGAAATTCCAGGCTCTCCCTGGTTCTGGGCAGGTACTGGGTGTTTTGGAACTTTTCCCCCATAGCTAAGGGGTAAGTGCTGTAGAGAGGAAGCTGTGAAAAGCTACAGCGCCTGCTCCAGGAAGTCCACTCCCCATGGCTGGGCCCCCACATCTATGTGTTTCGGGCAGCAGCAGCGCAGAGACTTCTGCGAAAGGAGAGACTTCCCACTTCCAGAGAGCGGCAAAGGGAAGGGAGGGGAAGAGCTGGGTTTTGCTGGAGCCTGTGCGGACGTGAGGCTGAGGCTGCTTTGGCTTCCAGCTAGTGGCAGGCAGGGCGGCTGCCTTGCTCTCCTCCCACAGAGGGGGCTCTCCAGACCCTCCCACCTGCCACAGGGCTTCCCGCTTGGTGTTTCAGGAGTGCCAGTGCAGTGCTCACAGCGGGACAGCCGTTCCCAGGAGCTGAGAAGGGGCCCTCCTGGTGCTCCGTAGGGCGGGCTCCTTCTGCAGGCCACCATCCGGGGATCTCCTTGGTCTCTGTCCCTTGCCTTCCCTCCAGTCCCGGGACCCAAACAAGGGCAAGTGCAGGAAATGGGCCCAGGCCCAACTGCACAGTGTCTTGTTGCTTCTGCCTCCTACCATTCAAGGATTGCAGAGAGAAGAAGCTCTCTCTGGGATTCGATCCCGTAGGAAGCCAGCAGGGTGGGGGCCGTGGGGGACAGGGAAGGGAAGGGAGCTGGCACGAGAACATCATCAAGCAAGAGTCTCACGGGACGCCCAGAGTCCATCACTCGTGTGAGCACAGAGCAGCTCCTGTAGGTCAAGGTCAAGAGCTGCCCCCTGCCCCTCCCTGCCCTGGGGGAGGAGGAGGGTTTGTCGATTCCCAGCCACTCCTTAAGGACACTAGCAGCACAGCTCACAGCAGCTCCAGAAAGCTCTCGAGGCTGGTGTGTGGATTCCGACCTGAGGAACTCAGCCAGCCGGCATGCCAGGGGCACGTGCCACCAGCGAGTGGGCTGGCTGAAGCTGGAGTCGCCGTCGCCGCTGGATTCCCTAAGGCAGTGGTCCCCACACATTGCAATGCTGCAGGAAGCAGTCCACTGCGGTTTGAGGGAGATGTGGCTCCCAAATGCACAGGGACACTGAAACCCCAGAGTCGTAAGTTAATGAGACTAAGAGGACAGAAGCTTAGGACAACCATGGCATCCAGGAGGTGGCCCAGTGGGAGGTCCTTAGGTGGCTGGGGGCGTGCCCTTGGAGGTGGCCCCTGTGAAGGGGTCTGTTATGAAAGCCTGACTCAGGCCGGCTGCTCTCTCTCTCTGCTTTCTCATTCTCTGCAGGGCGCTCCCTCGCTCACTCTCCATGCCCTACCATCCCTGCCCTTCTCAAAGACCAAAACAACGGAGCTGCTGGACCTTGGACTTGAACTTCCAAAACTGCAAGCAGAACAAAGCCTGTGTCTTTTTTTTTTTTTTTTGACAGGCAGAGTGGACAGTGAGAGAGAGAGAAACAGAGAGAAAGCTCTTCCTTTGCTGTTGGTTCACCCTCCAATGGCCACCGTGGCTGGCGCACTGCGGCCAGCGCACCGTGCTCATCCGATGGCAGGAGCCAGGTGCCAGGTGCTTTTTCCTGGTCTCCCATGGGGTGCAGGGCCCAAGCACTTGGGCCATCCTCCACTGCACTCCCGGGCCACAGCAGAGAGCTGGCCTGGAAGAGGGGCAACCGGGACAGAATCTGGAGCCCCAACCGGGACTAGAACCCGGTGTGCCGGCGCCGCAAGGCAGAGGATTAGCCTGTTGAGCCACAGCGCTGGCCAGCCTTTGTCTTTGTAATGTTAGTTTCCTTGTGTATTTTGTTGCAGTGCCGAGAATCCGGCTCATCCCTCCGAGCACCCCGCAATGGCCCCAGGAACGGTGGCTCTGGTGCTAAGGATCCCTCCTCACCCCCGCCAGGCACCGCCACTCACCGCAGTAACACTTTGAGCAGCAGCGGGTAGCCCTCGCCATTCTCGAACTCCAGGAGCAGTGCCGAGGAGACGGGGTACGAGTCCTTCACGAAGCTCAGGATCAGGCTCACAGCCTCGCTGGCCTCGGGGGCGGGGAGCGTGTCCACCAGCCGCGAGAGGTTCTGCAGCGAGAGCCGCACACAGTCGGTGGCTGCGGAAAAGGAAGCACAGCCTAGCTGAGCTCAGAAGCCATAGATTTCCGGCCAGGGTCACCTCCACGTTCAACTGAGCATGGGACATGAACTTGCGCTACTGGATCCCCGATCGAGAGGCTGCCTCATGGGAAGCTCTATCCTGACAGCTACAATCGGCGGGTCCAGCAGGTGACCCGGCAGAGGTCTGCAGCCTGTGTGCTCTGCAACCCGGACCCCCAGCAGGCGGAGAGCCCAGGCCCACCAGAAAATGCGAGGCGAGACTCAGGACCAGAGCACCTCTGGGGAAGCAACATTGGAGTGTGCCAGGGGTCTGAGCTGAAATCAGCTGGATGCAAGCAAGGACGGGGAAGACAGATGAGTGCAGGAAGATACAGGGACGTTGGGCAGCGAAACGATGGTGTGTTTCAGGTCCCAAGGAGGCCAAGGGATTGGTGCCTAGAAGTGGGGGCTGCAGGGGCAGATCAGAGCTCAGCACAGAGCTCGCAGGTCACTGGAAGCGTGGGAGAGCCCAGGGAGAGATGTGATCAGATTTGCATTTGGGTGGGTCACTGTTTAGGGACCGCCATTGAGAGAAGGCTCTTTGGAGTGCACTAGCAAAGCCAGGACAGTGAGTCGGGAAAGGTGATAAACACCTGGTGTAAGGAACACTGAACTCTCAGCCCTGAGGACTCAGAAGTCTAATGTCTGCCGGCGCTGCAGAGCAGCTTCAGGAGTTGCTGCAATGACCCCACGAGCCCACAGGAGCCACGGCCCCTAAGGAGGCCCAGGTGGCAGGTGGCCCACAGCGGGGGGGCTGTCTCTCTTCCAGCAGAGACCAATGCACTGGGAGCACCCTGCAACCCTCCCGCCCACAGCCTATCTACCCCAGCCCCTTACCTGCTGGGGAGGAGTTGGGCACAGTTCATGGGGGCCTGGCCTCATGGGGAGTGTTGAGTCCCCAGACGGGAGTGAGCCGTCTTCCAGAGACTCAGTTACATTCTGGCGCATGGGGCCTTCCTGGCTGTCACCAACTGATGCTCCCTCCCCATGACAAGGAGGCCCCCAGGAAGAAGGCATCCCCCGAGGGCAGGCGTTGCAGACCAGCAGGTCACACTGGTAGACTCGGACCCCCAAGGGTCCCCAAAAAGAACACCCTACACTGCTGTTGGCGCAGGGGGTGCACTGCTGTGAACCCCTGCTGTGCTCGGCCACAGAGCTAAGAAAAGTTGCACAGTGGATAGGGAGGGGAGCTAAAGTTGACCCCTCCTCTAAATGCGCCCCCACCTTGGAGCCAGCCTCTGTCCTGTGTTGGACCAGCAGCCGAGGCAAGGCCAACACACCTCCCTGAGGTTCTGAGAGCCACCCTGGTCTCCACACTTCCCAGCACTGCCCGAGTCCCCACAGACAGCTGATGCCAACCAAGGGTGGTGCCCGGGGGCTGCTAACAGAATTGACTCCCTCAGCGTCCTGCCTCTGATGGACCCCAAGCCATGGCGATGCAAGGCTGACTCGCATGTGGCGGCTCCCGGTTGGCAGGTGCAGGCTGAGCGCTCAATGTCCACTCTCGGGGAAATCACAGCAGTCCACGTGCCACAGCAGCGCTCGCCGTATCCCCAGGCGAGAGCGCTGAGGCACAGGCGAGGAGCCAGAGTCCACACCCTGGCTGTGTGGGTCCCGCCCTGATGCCCATCCCCCCTCCGCTTGCTTCCCAGAGCAGGAACTAAAGTACTGGGAAGGGGCCTCTGCACTTTTGAAAGTCAACTTCCTTCCTCGCTAGCTGGGAGCCTCAGCACGAGCTGCCACTCTCTTTCTACGTTCCCCATAGCAAAACAGCATTAGGGAAAGCAGTGGGAGAGAATCCAAGTCCTAAGGCCCCTGTACCCACGTGGGAGACCCAGAGGCAGCTCCTGGCTCCTGGCTTCTGGGTCGGCCCAGTTCTGGCCATTGCGGCCATTTGGGGAGTAAACCAGTGGATGGAAGACCTCTCTCTCCTGCTATCTGTAACTCTACTCTCAAATAAATAAATAAATAAAATCTTTTAAAATAAAATGAGGCACTTTTTTTTTCTTTTGACAGGCAGAGTGGACAGTGAGAGAGAGAGACAGAGAGAAAGGTCTTCCTTCTTCTGTTGGTTAACCCCCCAAGTGGCTGCTATGGCTGGCACGTTGCCACTGGCGCCACTGAGCTGATCCAAAGCCAGGAGCCAGGTGCTTCCCCCTGGTCTCCCATTGGGGTTCAGGGCCCAAGGACCTGGGCCATCCTCCACTGCACTCCTGGGCCACAGCAGAGAGCTGGCCTGGAAGAGGAGCAACAGGGACAGAATCAGGCGCCCCAACCGGGACTAGAACCCGGGGTGCCGGTGCCACAGGCAGAGGATTAGCCTAGTGAGCCACAGCGCCGGTCTAAAATGAAGCACTTTCATGAGAGGAGCACCCCCAACACAGAGTACTGTACTGGACACAGGTGTTCCCTTGGTCACAGAGGGCATCGCAGGGTCTTGTAGAGAGTGGGCCCTCGGCCTTGACCCTGAGTGTTTGAGGGAAGCAGCTGCATGGCTCTCAGCCCGCACCGGGGCCCCCGGCACCTACCCTTGAGGTGCTGGATGATGCTGGGGTTCTGGGCTCTGGAGATGGCCCGCAGCACACAGAAGGTGGGCTCCTTCCAGAAACAGCAGCTGTGCTCCCGCAGACACGTAGTGGCGATCAGCAGAGACTGGAGCTCACTGCCCGAGAGAAGTCCCTCAAGGCCCCGAGAGTCACTGCAGATGTTGAGCAACATCTGGAGAGAAGAAGGAAACACAGCCCGGGAAACTGGTCAGGGAGCCTCTTCCCCAGACGGACGCATCCCCTCCAGCTCGGGAGCACGATGTGCGAGTCCCAGCCCAAGGGATGTGAACACCATCTGCCCCCAGCCAGCCTTGCCGCTAGAGCTAGGCCGGGGACGGTGGCACGCTGGGGACACTCTGCATATGTGATCCGGATACAGGCAACAGCCACCCTTTCCGAATCCCGGGAACAAAGAAGTGATCGGCCTTGGTGCCGTTTTGTATGGAATTACAGGGAAAAAATTGCCACCAGCAGTGAAGGTACAGAGTTCACAGGACCCTGTGCTACATAAAAACAGATTCTGGAACTCCAGATTGGCATTCAACCCCAACTTCTCCCCGCAAGATCCTGAGAGCTTTCCTAGAACCTCCCAAGTGCACTCCCCGGCCCCGCCAGCCCAGCCTCCCTCTGGCCAGTAGAGGGATTTGGAATGAAATCCCAATGGCCTAGCCTGTCTTGAGGGCTCCTACATGGACAACCCCTCTCTTGGGGTCTTGGGGGGTCCACCTGCTTCCGGTGGGGTGAATGGCATGAGCCTGCTCCTTGCTCCAGTCCCTTCCAGCAGTGGGCTGGAGCTGGCAGCCACACAGCAGGGCTGCGGATCCCATCTCCCAGCCTCCCTTGCAGGTGGGTGTGGCCATGGGACCACAGCCTGGGCTTGGATGACCACTGCTCTGCTCCTGGTCCCCACTCCGTGCCACTTCCTCTGATCCCTGCTCACCTCCAGCTCTCTGTTAAATGCATACCTCAGGACAAGCAGCATTTACTCCATTGTCATATCCTGACACACCTTGTGCATTCCCTTCGCCTCACTTTAAGGACTGGGGGCAGGTGTTGCAGCACAGTGGGTTAAGCCACTGCTTGCAATGCCCGCATCCCATATCAGAGTCTGGTTTGAGTCCCAGCTGCTCTGCTTCTGATTCAGCTCCCAGCTAATGCATCTGAGAAGGTAGCAGACGATGGCCCAAGCATAGAGCAAGAGACCCAGATGGAGTTCCTGGACCCTGGCTTTGGCTCAGTCCAGCCATGGCTGTTGCCCACATCTGGAGTGAACCAGTGGATGGGAAATCTCTCTTTCTCCCCTTCTCTCTTTCATTCTGCCTTCCAAAAACATCAATCTTTTCTTAAATGATAAGTACACATTTATTTACAGCCTGTTTTCCCTTGTGGGGCTCCCCTCACCTCTGTGTCACCTCTGAGAGCTGAGATACTACAAGTGCAGCAGTTGCGTACATCTGGCATGAAGCTATACACAGAAGCAGTTCTGTGTATCCTTGTGGCACAGAGCAGGGAAGACCCTTAGCAGCAGACACAATCTGTGCCCTGAGGCTCCCGTCTCTCCAAGGGAGGAGCTGCATTCGTTTCCTGCAGGGCTCCTAAAAGCCAGGTGGCAACAACCCGGCAGTGCCCTGGCCACCGCTTAGAATCTGGTTTTTCAGATGGGAAAATGCAGCTGGTCTCCACAAAGGCAGCTCAGGAGAAAGCCCCCCCTAGCTGGAAGCTCCCAGGACTTGTGGGGTTCCCTCTGGTAATGGTGATTCAGCTTAGAATTACCCTGACACGGACACTGAGGGACACAGGAAGAACGACGGCCAGTGGCGCTTGGGAATTCACCTGCCAGGTTTGAGGCACTGCCCGGGGCCCTGCACTCCCCCTGCCTTCCCCTAGGGACTCTTGCTCATCAGCCCGGACGCCTTGTGAGAGGACAGCAGGGAGTGACATCACAGAGCAGTCACGAGCAAACGAGCCCCGTGACCCTGGACTCTGGGACCCCTCGCTGCACCCCCGCTCGCACAGACGCAGGCTGACAACACCGCACACATCCCAGGCTGGCAGAGGGGGCTGGCGGCCGTGCCCCACGCGAGGGGCAGCATGGTACTTTGCTCGACGATGGGCCACACTGGTGACAGCGGCCTCATTCGATTATAACGGAGCTGGTGATGGAGAGGAGGCGCCTGGTGTCCAGGAGGGTGGCAGGGGAGGCTGAGCGGGGGGAGGAGCAAGGGAGGAGGCAGAGATACAGGAGGCGGGGAGCAAGGGAGGAGATGCAGTGTGGGGGCAGGAGGTGAGCTGGGGGGACAGGGCTAACGGACAGGAGCACCTCCAAGGAGAAGCACCCAGTCTGCTCCCAGAGCCAGGTCTTGGTTGGCCGGGGGGGCTCCTGCTGTCACTCACCTGCACGAACATTCTCTGAACTTGAACATCACTGGGGGAAAGCGCATCCTTCTCCACGGGAAAGACAAAGAAGAGGTAAAGGCACTGGAGGAGCAAGGCCGGAAGCCCGGACTCAGCCACTCTGCCCAGTGTCTCCTGCAGGGGAAGCACACGCCCGTGAGCACACACCCGTAAGCACACACCCGTAAGCACACACATGTGACTCCAGGGCAGCAGGCGGCAGAGGCCACGGCCAGGCCCCTGCAGCCGTCTGTGCCTTCTCTCTGGCTCCGTGTGCTCATGCATGAGGTGCACACAATCCCAGGATCCACACGCCAGGTGCCCTGAGGATCAGGTTCACGTGGAGGTCTACCGTGTGTCTGGTGTTAGCTCTGAGACACCGCAGGAAGGGCGGGGGAGGGGGATGGAGGGAGAGGGAGGGGGTGGAGGGAGGGGCCTAACAAATCACAGCAGCCCACTGGAGGCCTGTAGCCCCCTGGGGGAGGCGGGGAGCCTGGCAGTGAGGCCCGGGTGGCAGCAGCAGAGCCCTCAGCACAGCCCACTGCACCCGCACATTCAGACCAATGACCTCGCCAAGACCAAGGCTGCCCAATGGGTGACCGGTGACAGCCACTCTGACCAGACAGAGAGGGCAGGAGCATAGGAAGTGGCCAGGATGGAGGCCAGCCTGGTGGGGCTTCCTGGGGACATTCTTTGAGCAGCTCCACCCGAGTGACTGTGGCAGTGACTTCTCTCTGTGTGTATGTGTGTGTGTGTGTGTGCACGTCCACGTCCACGCAAGCACGTATGTGTGAAGCACACAGGAACACGTGTCTGCCCAACCTGCGGGGTGTTGTCCCCACAACCTCCCATGCAGCTGGCTCCCCTAGCAAGCACACGGGTGAGAGAAAAAGGAAGAATCCAGAATATCGGGCAGGCTGCGGGGCCTGACCTTTCCCTTAGGGTTTTCCACTTCCGGGTAATCTCCCCACTTAATCTGACACCTGCTCAGCCATGACCCCCTCGGCATGGCTCTCCCCAGCCCCTGCTCCTTTGGAAAGCAAGCCCTCCAGTTCATCCACCATGCACTCCCAGGGGGTCCTCCCCAGGGACAGGCGAGCCCTTGCTCTGTGCTGGAGGCTGCTGTGTCTGTGTCTGATCGTGGGACTGTGATCTTCTCTCCCGCTGACTTCCACAGACTTCCCAGACAGCAGCTGCAACAGGCCCAGCGCCCACCCCATGTCTCTGTGCTGGGCACAGCGCTGCCGCGCTGGCTCCCCATCCCTGCTGTTGAGCACCATTGCTGGCACACAGCGGCTGCCCCCACCACTCCCATCTGCTGTCCACCTGAGAGGCTGGGACAGCAGCCATCAGCAAACCATTCAGGGAAGCAGAGCCAGGCCCCCAGCCTTGTGGTGGGGCAGTGTGACCGCGGCCAGGCCGGGGTCCCGCGCACGCAGGACAGGTACATCCAGGTGGGCCTCATTCAGGCTGTGTTTAACAGGGAGCAATAGCGAGCGGTGGCCCGGATCAGGGATTCTGAAGTTAGACCAACCGCTGCCCCACACATGGAAAAACCAACTTCCCCATCACCAACACTGCAGCACCCCCATAATCAGACTCAGGATCCGTGGAGGGGCCGGTGGTGTGGCACAGTAGCTGCCGCCTGCAAAACTGACAGCCTGTATGTGTGCCCGTTCAAGTCCTGGCTGCTCCAATTCCCACCCAGCTCCCTGCTTACGCGCCTGGGGAAGCCAGGGACGATCGCCCAAGTGCTTGGGCCCCTGCCACCCAGCCCTGTGCCACTGTAGCCACTTGGGGAGTGAACCAGCAGATGGAAGATCCCTCTCTCTCTCTCTCTCTCTCTCTCTCTGTAACTCTGCCTTTCAAAATAAATAAATGAATCTTTTTAAAAAATTGCCTCTGTGCATGGGACGCACCCAGCCTTGGCCACGTGTAGGACACGGTCAGTACACAGCATCTTTAATCAGCACCGTGATCCCCGGAGGGAGAGGGGCACTTTCAGCCCCTGGGAAATACACCCCCAGAGGCAGGGAAATAGCCGGCTCCCCCATAGCTCTCTCCGAGAGGCCAGGGTTCCAGCCTCAATCTCCGCTCTGTAGCACAAGGGGACTTGGGGAGGAGAAGCAATCTGTCAGCGTCAGGGGACACACGTGGCCCGCCTGGTCCTCCCTCCGCCCACAGGGTGTGGAGCGCCTGGCCAGGGCCCCAGCCCCAAGACGCACCGAGTCCGTCCCCGTGAGCACGCACACCGACTTTAGCAGCAGGTGCCCATCCTGCCCCGCGTCTTCCTTCCACTGCAGCAGCTGCCCAGCCGCCACCCGTGCTTGCTCTGGAAAGAAAAAAAAAGTGTCACTTCCTGGCCCGGGCAGGTACCTGGCCACCCAGCTCCCCTGCATCTCTATGAGAGGCGCCTGGGCGTTGTTAGGGGTCCTCTGCCTCCTGCCTGCACACACACACACACACCACCAGGCCCACCGGGGTAGGTGCTAGACGCTTGACCGTCTGCCGGATTAACACCTTTGGGTGCCAGCCTGGGTGGTGTCGCCCTCCCTGCTTCGTGGCTCACCGTGGCTCCCTACTGCCCGAGGAGGAAGAGCCCAGTTGCTAGCCGCTCCGCAGCCCACCGTCCTCACCCCACTTCCTGTACACCCAGCTGCTCCCACTGCAGGGCTCCGTGCCCGCTGTGCCATGCTCCAGCCACTCCTGCCCCTGGGATTCCCTCCTGCTCCACAGCCCACGGCCACAGGGCAATTCTACGAGCCTCGGGGTCCTGCTCCCGTGAGAACACAGGAGACCCCACAAGAGATCCACAGGCGGCCTCTGTGCCTTGCTAGGGCCAGGCGCTCCGCTGAGCAGCAGGTGCCCCTCAGAGCGCAGCCCTCTGCCCTGGAGTCCTGGGCCTCACCCTGTGTCTGTGTCTCCATGCCTGTGTAGGGTCTGTGTGTGGCCTACTGTGTGCACCGTGTCTGTTGTCTACGTGTCTCTGTGTGGGTAGTGTGAATATAGTGTCTGTGTGTCTTTGTGGGTCTGTGCATGTGTGTGTATATGTGTAATGTCTGTATGAAGTGCAGTGGTATAGTGTGTGCTTATGTATGTCTTTGTGTGTTGATATATCTGTGTGTGTCCCGGTATATACAGTGTGAGGACAGTGTGTGTCTCTGTGTCTGTGTGTGCAGTGTCTGTGTGTGCTTGTGTGTCTGCATGTGCCTCTATGTGCACATCCCTGTGTGTTCAGTACAAGGACACTGTGTGTGTGTCTCCCTGTGTGTTCAGTGTGAGGACAGTGTGTGTGTGTGTGTCCCTGTGTGATCAGTGTGAGGACAGTGTGTGTGTGTCTCCCTGTGTGTTTAGTGTGAGGGCAGTGTGTGTGTCTCCCTGGTGCTCAGTGTGAGGAGAGTGTGTGTGTCTGTGTGTGTGTCTCCCTGTGTGTTCAGTGTGTGTGTCTGTGTCTCTGTGTGTCTCCCTGTGTGTTCAGTGTGTGTGTGTGTGTCTCTTTGTGTGTCTCCCTGTGTGTTCAGTGTGAGGACAGTGTGTATGTGTGTGTGTCTCCCTGTGTGTTTTGTGTGAAAACAGTGTGTGTGTGTGTCTCCCTGTGTGTTCAGTGTGTGTCTCCCTGTGTGTTCAGTGTGTGTATGTGTGTGTCTCTCTGTGTGTTCAGTGTGAGGACAGTGTGTGTGTGTGTGTGTGTGTGTGTCTCCCTGTGTGTTCAGTGTGAGGACAGTGTGTGTGTGTGTGTGTGTGTGTGTCTCCCTGTGTGTTCAGTGTGAGGACAGTATGTGTGTATGTCTCCCTGTGTGCTTAGTGTGAGGGCAGTGTGTGTGTCTCCCTGGTGCTCAGTGTGAGGAGAGTGTGTGTGTCTGTGTGTCTGTCTCACTGTGTGTTCAGTGTGAGGACAGTGTGTGTGTGTGTGTGTCTCCCTGTGTGTTCAGTGTGAGGACAGTGTGTGTGTGTGTGTGTGTCTCCCTGTGTGTTCAGTGTGAGGACAGTATGTGTGTATGTCTCCCTGTGTGCTTAGTGTGAGGGCAGTGTGTGTGTCTCCCTGGTGCTCAGTGTGAGGAGAGTGTGTGTGTCTGTGTGTGTGTCTCCCTGTGTGTTCAGTGTGTGTGTCTGTGTCTCTGTGTGTCTCCCTGTGTGTTCAGTGTGTGTGTGTGTGTCTCTTTGTGTGTCTCCCTGTGTGTTCAGTGTGAGGACAGTGTGTATGTGTGTGTGTCTCCCTGTGTGTTTTGTGTGAAGACAGTGTGTGTGTGTGTCTCCCTGTGTGTTCAGTGTGTGTCTCCCTGTGTGTTCAGTGTGTGTATGTGTGTGTCTCTCTGTGTGTTCAGTGTGAGGACAGTGTGTGTGTGTGTGTGTGTGTGTGTCTCCCTGTGTGTTCAGTGTGAGGACAGTATGTGTGTATGTCTCCCTGTGTGCTTAGTGTGAGGGCAGTGTGTGTGTCTCCCTGGTGCTCAGTGTGAGGAGAGTGTGTGTGTCTGTGTGTCTGTCTCACTGTGTGTTCAGTGTGAGGACAGTGTGTGTGTGTGTCTCCCTTGTGTTCAGTGTGTGTGTCTGTGTCTGTGTGTGTGTGTCTCCCTGTGTGTTCAGTGTGTGTCTCCCTGTGTGTTCAGTGTGTGTGTGTGTCTCTTTGTGTGTCTCCCTGTGTGTTTTGTGTGAGGACAGTGTGTGTGTGTGTCTCCCTGTGTGTTTTGTGTGAGGACAGTGTGTGTGTGTGTGTCTCCCTGTGTGTTTTGTGTGAGGACAGTGTGTGTGTGTGTCTCCCTGTGTGTTTTGTGTGAGGACAGTGTGTGTGTGTGTGTCTCCCTGTGTGTTTTGTGTGAGGACAGTGTGTGTGTGTGTGTGTCTCCCTGTGTGTTCAGTGTGAGGACAGTGTGTGTGTGTGTCTCCCTTGTGTTCAGTGTGTGTCTCCCTGTGTGTTCAGTGTGTGTGTGTCTCTTTGTGTGTCTCCCTGTGTGTTCAGTGTGTGTGTGTGTGTGTGTCTCCCTGTGTGTTCAGTGTGTGTCTCCCTGTGTGTTCAGTGTGTGTGTGTGTGTGTCTCCCTTGTGTTCAGTGTGTGTCTCCCTGTGTGTTCAGTGTGTGTGTGTCTCTTTGTCTCTTTCTGTGTCTCCCTGTGTGTTCAGTGTGTGTGTGTGTGTGTGTCTCCCTGTGTGTTCAGTGTGAGGACAGTGTGTGTGTGTGTGTGTGTGTCTCCCTGTGTGTTCAGTGTGTGTCTCCCTGTGTGTTCAGTGTGAGGACAGTGTGTGTGTGTGTGTCTGTGTGTTCAGTGTGAGGACAGTGTGTGTGTGTGTGTGTGTCTCCCTGTGTGTTCAGTGTGAGGACAGTGTGTGTGTGTGTCTGTGTGTTCAGTGTGAGGACAGTGTGTGTGTGTGTGTGTCTCCCTGTGTGTTCAGTGTGAGGACAGTGTGTGTGTGTGTGTCTGTGTGTTCAGTGTGAGGACAGTGTGTGTGTGTGTGTGTGTCTCCCTGTGTGTTTTGTGTGAGGACAGTGTGTGTGTGTGTCTCCCTGTGTGTTTTGTGTGAGGACAGTGTGTGTGTGTGTCTCCCTGTGTGTTCAGTGTGAGGACAGTGTGTGTGTGTGTCTCCCTGTGTGTTCAGTGTGAGGACAGTGTGTGTGTGTGTCTCCCTGTGTGTTCAGTGTGAGGACAGTGTGTGTGTGTGTCTCCCTGTGTGTTCAGTGTGAGGACAGTGTGTGTGTGTGTCTCCCTGTGTGTTCAGTGTGAGGACAGTGTGTGTGTGTGTCTCCCTGTGTGTTCAGTGTGAGGACAGTGTGTGTGTGTGTCTCCCTGTGTGTTCAGTGTGAGGACAGTGTGTGTGTGTGTCTCCCTGTGTGTTCAGTGTGAGGACAGTGTGTGTGTGTGTGTCTCCCTGTGTGTTTTGTGTGAGGACAGTATGTGTGTGTGTCTCCCTGTGTGTTCAGTGTGTGTCTCCCTGTGTGTTCAGTGTGTGTGTGTCTCTTTGTGTGTCTCCCTGTGTGTTCAGTGTGTGTGTGTGTGTGTGTGTCTCCCTGTGTGTTCAGTGTGAGGACAGTGTGTGTGTGTGTCCCCTGTGTGTTCAGTGTGAGGACAGTGTGTGTGTGTGTCTGTGCGTGGGTCTGCGTGTGCATCCGTATCTGTGACCCGGAAGCAGCTGAGCTGCCCAAGGCCCCCACGCCGCCTCTCCCTCGGCCCCCAGGCTCTCAGAGGGGACAGGCACGACCCCAAGGCCGGGAGAAGGCGGAGGGGGCTGTCCTGCGGCCCTCGGCTCCCTTACCTGCCGGCTTCCCAGCCAGGGCCCTCTGTATCTCCTGGACAAGCTGCTCCGAGACGTCCTCCGCGAGCTGCTGGAGGCTGGGGAAGCACACGACCCCCACGGAGTGTTCCCAGGCCTGGAGAGCAACCACAGGACGGCCAGCGCGTGAGGGATGCGTGCGGGGCCCGAGCACGGGCCGTGCATCCTCCTCGCAACCCAGGCTCAGGTGCACCCGGAGACCACAGCCCCCTCCCAGCCCAGCCGAGGGCCTCAGGGCCACGCCTGCGCAGTCCGGAGCTTCCAGGGACCTGCAGAGCCACACCTCCGACCGGAAGGTCAAACGCAGAGCCCGCCCCTTCCCCAGGCCTGCTGCACCCCGCCTCCGTGAACGGCCGCTTTGTCTGCATGGCCCTTCACTGCCTTACACAGTCGCCTCCCATGTCTCCTTGCCCCCTCTCATGTGGTCCTCAGAGCTCGCCCAGGCGTCGACGACACTGGGTTGCAATGGTTAAAGCTCCGGCGGTATTCCATATGGACGCCGGTTCGAGTCCCGGCTGCTCTACTTTGGCTCCAGCTCCCTGATAATGCTCCTGGGAAAACCTGCAGAGGGTGCTTGGACCCCTGCACCCATGGGGGAGACCCCGAAGAAGCTCCTGGCTTCAATCTGACCATTGCGACTGTTTGGGGAGTGAACCAGCGAATGGAAGGTAAAGAGAGTGAGCTCTGCCATCCGCTGGTTCACTCCCAAATCGCTGCAACAGTGGGAGCTGGGCTGATCGAAAGCCAGGAGCTTCTCCCGGGTCTCCCACGCGGGCCCAGGGGCCCAAGGACCCAGGCCATAGTAGAAAGCTGGATCGGAGGTGAAACAGCCGGAACGTGAATCGGTACCCATATAGGATGCTGGCGCCAAGGTGGAGCCTTAACCTACACCACAGCGCCAGTCCCTGTCTTTATTCTTAGTTTATTCCCCTAGTATGGGGCCTCACTATTTTCTTATTTAAAAAAAAAAAAAAAAAAACCTCTTCATGTAGAAAAGAAGTGTTAACCTTTTGGTCCATAATGTAACTACAATTATTTTGAAAGCTGTCATTTTGTCTTTCAATTTATATCATTTGGTTTTACCAAAGAGAAATCTGGGATTCATGATTTATGCAAAATCAAACTTCTCAAATGTCTATCCCTTTTTTTATTCTGGCTCCCGGAAGTCTTCCCAGCCCAGGTTGCCGTATTTAATGTCCCCTCTCTCAGTGTCCTTACAAGTTTCCTTATCTGTCCCGTCTCTCGCTCTAGCCTACCCGCTCATCGTCTTCCTCCTGGTGACATAGGCTGCTCTCATAGAGCTCGTGGCTTCTAGAATTCTACTCGGGAGGTAGCTCTCTGGTGAGAGTTTCCTCGGGGTCTCTGTACAGAACTGTTGGCGTGTCTGCTTCTCCCCCAGAGCCCATGGGCAGGCGTCCTCTCCCACACTGTGCTGTCACAGGCCAGCTGCACTCACACCGGGCTCAGAGGAGTTCTTCCCAGTGCTGAGAGAGGAGTGGCTGCCCTCAGCCCTGGTGTCACAGACCACCCAAAGGCAGGCAGCTGTGCACACCCCCCTGGCACCCAGTGGCTCCCACAAACGTCCATTGTGCTGGGCCTAGCCACACAGATAAGTTCCTACCGAAAGGCCTGCCTGGATATTTTTAAGCGAAACTCCTGCATTTGGAAACGTTGAGGAGAGCATCAGAATCCCAAAGGGAGGTCATTTCTTAAGGCATTTTCTTGCTAGGGCACTGTGTGAAAACGCCAAAACCTTTCCGTCTTCTCTTTACTGAAAGACACAGATGGGGAGAAGTATTTGCAAATGCAGCTAACAAACAATGGGGTAGGATCCACACCCAGGTGGGTTGCTAGGGAAGACTGAGTGAGTTGATTTGAAAGCAAAACACAAGGCAGACCGGAGGAGATCTATGCAAGATAATCAGTAAGTGACACTGATTAAGAAAATTCCAGGCCCTGTGCTGTGGCGTAGTGGGTAAAACCGCCACCTGCAGTGCTGGCATCCCACATGGACGCTAGTTCGAGTCCTGGCTGCTCCACTTCCGATCCAGCTCTCTGCTATGGCCTGGGAAAGCAGTAGAAGATGGCCCAAGTCCTTGGGCCTCTGCACCCATGTGGGAGACCCACAAGAAGCTCCTAGATTCTGGCTTTGGATTGGCTCAGCTCCAGCCATTGCAGCCATTTGGGGAGTGAACCAGCAGCTGGAAGATGCCCCCCCTCTCTGTGCCTCTCCTTCTCTGTGTAATTCTTTTAAGTAAATAAAATTCAAGTAAAAAATTAAACTTTTAAAAAAGCAGTGCATTTGAACTTTGCTAAAACAATAAAAGCACTCGCTTACTGGTGAACCCTGCTGGGCGTGGTAGACCTCGAACCAATAGTGATGAGTGAACGGGAGAGTTGGGAAGCCTGCGCTGCACAGGGGCTCACGCGCCTGCGCAGAGGGCTTTCCCACGCAGCCTCACAGCAAGCCCCTCCGGCACCTCTACGCTGATGCCCGCTCTCCAGACGCGAAGGCTGAGCTGGTTAGTCCACGCACGTGGCAGAGTCAAGAGTTGGATAATTTCGATTATGCGAGTGCATACCCAAGTAGTATTTGCATGTTTGTCAGGCAGGAAGATGGAAATGAGCCCGTGGGTGTGAAAGGGGCCTAAGGAAAACCAGGCACCTGCGGGAAAGGAGTGGGGCAAGCTTCACCTTGGAAGTAGCTGGGATTTTACACTGCAAAGTCCTGCCCGCACCCCGATAAATTTATGGGTGCTCCCAGCCTTTCCCCAAAGGAAAGCTCCCTGAGAGGATCCTCTGCTCTGTGCTAAGAGAGCTACCCGGACTCAAGACGTTGGTTGGTCAGGAAATAAGAAATTGGGAGGAATTTCACTCATTTCACAGCTAGCAAACTCTTTGTGCAGAGAAATGGGGTGGGTAGAATGAGAAACAGCAGGAGAGACTGGACCCCATTCCCTTAAAACCCCCATAAATGCAAAGTGGGCTCCCACTTCTTTGCTGAGACGCCTACCTGGCCTGCCAGGCTATATTCTCTCCATCAGGTTTTGCAAACCTTGCTCACCGCGGTCCGGGTGACCGGAAACGTTCTCTCGCGCAGATCTGCCTGGAAGGTGCCCATGCACTCTGAGGGCTGCACCTGCCTTCCTACACCTGGCTGCCTTGCTTACCATCCCTGTCTGTCTCATGGCTGAGATAGTCCTCTAACGGGAAGGCAAGAGCATCTGTTCCAGCCATCTCCCTGAACATGAAGCTCATGGCTAACGCCTGGGGACCAGCTGTCCCCCCCCCCCCAACTGGCCAGAAAAGGCCAGTTCTGTGGGCTTGGAATTTCTGCGGGTGGATGATTTCTCTCCCCAGGCCCGAGAACTCTGCTACAACATCTTCCTAACAAACACCAGTGCCTCTTCCCTGCCCTGGCAAACCCCACGAAGACCAATTTGCTGACAGTTGACTCAGAAGCATCTATATTGTCCCTGGAGCGGTGGGACTCCAGGAGGCCCTCTACAATAAAGCAAATGGGGCCACTGTGAGTTGAGCAGTAATTGTACTCGAGCCACACCTCCCAAGGCTCTGCTCCTTCCTGGGACCAAGGCAGGCAATACCGGAGGATGCAATACCTCTTTCAGGCCACCAGGGGACCATCGGATGCACAGAGCCAATCATTTACTGAATGGCACCGTGGAGACCCGGAAGAGTTAAGGCAGCTTCCAAAAGGCCTTCATTTTTTTCCCCAAACTGGGATTTGCATGCTGGGAGCATATTGCTCAATATTTTTTAAAACAAAATGTTATTTACTAACATTATCCAGGCTGCACCATCCCGCCTTGGAGCTGTCCCCTCCCATGGAAGAAAGAGCAAGAATAGGATGCCGTGGTCTCGAAGGAAAACAAGGCATGACAAACGCTCTTGAGGAGATGGGAGACAAACTCAGCTTCTGGAAGGCACAGAGAACCTGCTCGCTCCTCCAGTTTTCCAGTGTGATCGCAGTGTTACTGCGGGGGGTGGGGGGCGAGACTTTCTGTGAGGGTTCCCTGCAGCTGTGACACGGTAAATTAAACAGAGAAGCCGTGCACCAAGACTTTGTTAAAACAACACAAACGTTCTCCAAAATTGGAGATACACCATGTTGCAGGAACCACTGCAAGGTGGGGAAGAGTTAGGAAGGGACAAGGAGAGCAGTTTGCCCTCACCGGCCACCGTCTACACTCTGGACAACACACTTGAAAACAGTTTTTCAAACATCCGTAGGGAACACCTATTATGAAAAAACTCTGCACGGCTTTCAGATGCTTTTGCTCCAAAACAAACTTATCCTCTATGTTTCTGACAAGCTTTGGAAGCACGATCATAACTGTTGGATGTTCTTCTTTTAGATTCGATGGCACGTTTAGCTTGAATTGTCAGCTAGATCCACACATGGCTTCCTGGGGTTGAATGACCACCCTCTGTGGCATGATGCCTGCAGCATCAGCTGTGTCCTGAGCCTCACAATACATGTGCATGCATGCATGTACACACACACACACACACACACACAGAGTCCACCTCTAAGGACCACTGAGATCTATTCCAACACTTCCATACCAAGGGATGGATGGACTCCTCCCCTCATCGCCTACTATTCTGTCATCAGCTGCTACATGGCAAACCCCCCAAAACGGAATAGCTTAAAATAACAGCCATCGTTTTATTTTGCTCATGGAGCTGTAATTTCTGCAGAATCAGCAGAGACAGGTCTCCTCTGCTCCACTCAGCTAAGGAAGCTACTGGGGACTAAGAGAACCACTTCTGTTCTGGTCTGGACCAGATTTGGCTCCCCAATCTCATTCAGGTGTTTAAGCTCCAAAGTCTCATGTTCATGGTTAATGGGTTAGTGTTGACGGTGAGTGGAATAAGGGTAGAGACTTCATTGTGAAGGACCCTTATGGGGGGTGGGGGGGTACAAGAAATTGGGCCTGGGCAAATACCAGGGGTTTCTTAAAAAGTTAGATGTTCCGGCCGGCGCCGTGGCTCAACAGGCTAATCCTCTGCCTTGCAGCGCTGGCACACCGGGTTCTAGTCCCGGTCGGGGCGCTGGATTCTGTCCCAGTTGCCCCTCTTCCAGGCCAGCTCTCTGCTGTGGCCCAGGAGTGCAGTGGAGGATGGCCCAGGTGCTTGGGCCCTGCACCCCATGGGGAGACCAGGAAAAGCACCTGGCTCCTGGCTCCTGCCATCGGATGAGCACGGTGCGCCGGCCGCTGCGCGCCGACCGCGGCAGCCATTGGAGGGTGAACCAACGGCAAAAAAGGAAGACCTTTATCTCTGTCTCTCTCTCACTGTCCACTCTGCCTGTCAAAAAAAAAAAAAAAAAAGTTAGATGTTCCCCAGAGATTAGCGGGCAGAACATTCTCTGGGAAGGAAAAGACAACCCCCGCCCAGAACAGGGCTACCCCTCCCCTTCAGAGAGTCTATAGGCGCACACTTATGACGTCACTGCGACCGGCCAATCCCGTGCCTCCTCAGCATTCTCCACCAGCACTCTCTGCCAGCATTCTTCGCCAGCATTCTCCCATATGCTAATTGTCCCTCCAAACTGACCAATCCTGTAACACCTCTGCATTCTCCGCCAGCATTCTCCGCCTGCATTTTACGCATGTGCATTAGCAATATGCTAATTAGTTGCCTATATAACTGGTGTGTAACTGCCACTAAGGGCTCCTCACCACCTGAGGTGGGGGCCATTTACGCAAACGTTCAATAAATTCCTCGTGCTTTTGCATCAACTCGTCTGGAGTCTGGATCTTTGGGCGTCATCCTGAACAAGTGGGCATCTCAGCAATTGGGAGGTCCAACAATTGTACTGTGACGTCTGGGAGTAGGCTTGACAGAAGTCTTTAGGTCCGTGGGGACATGCCCTTGGAAGGCTGTGGGGACCCATGGATAGGCCTGCCATGGGACCCCCCCCATGCTGGGTTTGGCTTATAGCAGTAATGTGGATGTAGCAGCTGATTGAACTTTCCATCTAGCTGAGGATCGTGGAAAACAACAAGATGGCGCTGATGCCCTGCCTGTTGCGTGACTCCACAGCTGAACATGATCAAGTGCCGGATTGGAGAACTCTGTGCATGGACTGTAATTGAATGACTGTGATTGGTTGAATTCGGTATATAGGCAGACCGCGGGAGAAGGAGCGGGGCACGCCAGATTTCCCCCTTAAGGAACGTGCGCGCCATCTCTCCCCCTTCTCCTGGTCCCCCACTCTCTTTCCCACTCGTTCTAAGTAAAAGTCTACTGAAGACCAATTAACTGCGAGCAGCGTCGTTCCTTTTGCGGCCGAAGGAGCTGACAGAAGGCGGGTCTCACGACGGGGTTGGTTCTGTAAGCAGAGCCTGCTGCATGTGTCTCTCTCTGCTTCCCGTCCGTACACATTTTGCGATCAGATGCCAGACTGCTGGGGCTGCCCAACCTGGGCTGTGAACCTCCGAAACTGTCCGCTGAAGCAAACCTTCCTTCTAAGCAGCTCGTCTCACTTATTTTAGTTCAAATTGCAAAATCCACCAATGCAAACCTGTAGGATGGCACAGTTGGTGCTGGCCATGAGCAAGCCTCAAGTGCAGCTTCAGGTCACTCAGGGTTATTTGGACTTCCTGATAACATGGCAACTTGCTTCTCAGAGCTGCGTGTTCCAGGCAACGGGAGGATGCCTGCAGCATCCTAGATCAGCCGTCCAAACAGCATGCGTGCAGGGGGTGACATTCTCTCTGTGCCCCATCCTGCAGCCTCCAGCATGAGCAAGGAAGCCCAGTGGTTAGCGACAAAGACCTGGGGCAAGATACCCTGGCTAAGTTCTCCTCCCTCACTAGCACCCTAGGGCAAGATACCCTGGCTAAGTTCTCCTCCCTCACTAGCCCCCAGGTGAGCTGGACTGTTACATAATGTCTCTAAACTTCTCTTTCCTCATTTAAAAGCTGCGATAAAAATAGCAGCTACTTCACAGAGTTGTTATGAGGACTTGTAAACAGTCAACAACATGCCCGATGAGCGAGTTTCAGCTTTGTGAATATTACCTAGCTCTGAGCAGTGAAGCTCACCGGGGCATTGGGGCACCTGGGTTAAAGTCTCGGCTCTGTCCCTTGCTGACTGTTGGAGCACCATTTCACCTCTCAGCCTCGTTTCTAATGCATACATTCCTTGACTCAGAATGGAGTACCCACAAACCCCATCCAAAGCTGAAAATATCCTAAGTCAAAAATGCACGGAGAGGGGCCGACGCTGTGGCGTAGCGGGCTAAGCCTCCACCTGCGGCATCGGCATCCCATATGGACGCCAGTTCAAGTGCCCACTGCTCCTCTTCCGATCCAGCTCCCTGCTAATGCACCTGGGAAGGCAACGGAGGATAGCCCAAGTGCTTGGGCCCCTGAACCCACGTGGGAGACCCTGAAGAAGCTCCTGGCTCCTGGCTTCAGATTGGTCCAGCTCCAGTTGTTGCAGCCATCTGGGGAGTGAACCAGCAGATGGAAGACCTCTCTCTGTGTCTCTGTTTGTCTCTCCCTTTCTCTCTGTAAGTCTTTCAAATAAATAAAATAAATTAAAAAAAGACATCAACCAGGATGCTGCGTGGGTTAGCAACCTGTGGTCATTCTCCCACTCAACAGCAATTTACCATGCAACAAACCAAGCTCATTTTTGTACTTTCCCAGCAGTTAATGCAGATTTGTATGTCAGCCATGGCAGGGATAACAGGAAAGTTCATTTCCTGTGCATGTTTGGAAGAAAAAAAAACACAAAGATGCTACTGGCAAACGCTCTGGGAAGTAGATGAGAGGCAGCGGCTCTGAGGGAGGTGGCTACGTAAGACAGCACTGAGCCAGGGCCACACCCTGCCACCAACCTTCACTCTACCCTTGACCACGCCTCAGCCCCCCTTCCATCCTAGGTCTCACTGATAGACAGGCTGGGCCAAACAGACAAGGCCTCCACAACCCAGGGACACAGCCCTGCCCAAGCAGGGACAGCATTCAAAGTCACTTGCATGCTTTGCCTGGGGACCAAGAATATTCCAGATCATCTTAATTTTCCTCGGGACCCAAAGTAAAAGGAGTCGAGGATAAAGCAAGCAAAGTGGTTCAGGACTCTCTCCTGTGTGTTCAAGGTTCTGAGCTCAGGTGGAGTGAGGTTTCCATGACAACTGATGTGTGCTTAAGGCTTTGCCCTAAACAGGCAAGGTAAACAGGAAACAGTGTAACTTTTTAGGCAAACAGGAAATGGTGTAACTTTTTAGGTCCTTCCCAGAAAGCTTTGAAGAACATTACTAGTACAAAATTCAAAAGAGAGTGGCAACACACTTGACTTTTTCACACAGGGCCTAAATTCCAATGAACATTCCATCTTCATCTACTGCATCTTGCCACATCTACTTTCAACTTTCCACCTTCAGCTTTTATCTGCACTACACCTGCGAAAAATCGTCCACCTTCCCCACACTCCTTTCCACCACTAACTCTTAACGAAGAAGGTCCAGGGCTCTGGCTTGGTTTTATTAGTCATAACTTAATAGACACAACAGGTTTTTAAGCACATGGGACTTAATAAAAGAATATAGATATTAAGAAAATGATAAGAAGCCTGCAATATTCTGCCTCTACAGGATTTATCAGAGGTGGGCTCCAGGGACCCTAAGAGAAGCAGACTGTGTCAGCAGTTTGGAGAAGCCGGGTGATGGAGTCTCAGGAGTTCAGGCGCAAGTGCAGCTGGCGTCCTGGAAGCAATGGATACATAACGAAAATCATGTCTGCTTTTCACGGGTGGGGCTTTATACATCCTCTGATCTCATCTTCTCAGTTTCCCAGCAAAATGCCACTGCTTCCCCTTAGAGATCAAGACCTTGGGGCACAGCCATGCTAGGATGCACGCGGGAGCTGAGACTTGAGCCCTGCTCTGACGGACATAAACGCTCCTAGGAAACAGGGCCATTATGCTTCCAATTACTGGAATTGAGTTTGGGAAACACGGACCAATATCAAGAGACAGTTAAAATAGGAACGGCTCCATGCGAGGCTGCAAGCTTGAAGCCTAGGAGTGAAATCGCGTGAGTGAGTGAGTGACGTGAGCGGGGTGAAAGACGATAGGGAGTGGTACACTGTGTGAGCAGGGAGGTCAAGGTCATCTTCTGGCTAAAAGGGCTGCCCCTAACTCTTTCTACCCAACTGGCAGTATTTACCCAGCTGCCAAGATTTCCAAGAGAAACTGGAAATCTTATTTGCATTTGAAAGCTTTCCATTTTGCAAAAATGAGCGCTCATTGAATTGGAACCCTTGCAAGCCCAAAGAAACACATTCAGCCCAATGCCTTGTGCACGAGATGCCACCCCCCGCCCCAGGAGGGCAGAACCTCTCTCTGCCTTCCTCACCAACCCAGCACGGCTTATAGGAACTTAGTGTGTGTGTGTGCCCAACAAATGAACGAATTCCTAACTCAACAATAAGGACAGGAGAAGGACCAGGTCCCCGCTCCTGGGAATAGAATCTCCCACCATAGGACTGGCTTGAACAACAGACAGGAATACTGAGCAGCCGTCTGTCAGTCCTTCCCAAGCCTCTCCCCACCACAGGAGATGAGCAGTGTTTGCCACCCTTAACAAGTGGCTCAGTGCTCTTGCTAGAGACTGGGTGGGCATCCCGGGTGGGTGTCCCTCCCCTCCCCCAAGCAAGCTCCTCTATAGAAATCCCAATCCCGGAAGTGATGGGACAAGCAGATCGGGGCTTTGGGAGATGAGTTCACCTGTTCCTGCATGAATGGGATTTGCGTCCTTAGAACAGAAGCCCGAGAGAGATCCCTTCCCCCTTCCGCCACTGGAGATCATGGCAAGAAGATGCCACATAGGAGCCAGGTTTTGAGTCCTCCCCAGAAACCAAATCTGCCTCAGAGTCCCCAGGCTCCAAACTGCAAGGAGTGAGTATTTATGGTTTGCAAGCCAGCCCGTTGGTGGTGTTTTGCTGCAGATACCTGAATAGGCTCAGACAACCGAGCAGAGGCCATGGTAAAACCTCCAACCTCAGCATCCAGTTGTCCCCAAAGTGTCCCCGGAAGCACAGTGTCCTTTTCTTACAGACGCAATGTAATAACAGTGGAGCGATGACTCAAGTCAACAACCAGGAACGTTTATTTCAAAGCACGAGGCACCCCAAAAAGCTCGTGAGAAACGCAAGTAAAAGTTAAGTTCATGGGGGCCGGTGTTGTGGTGCAGCTAAAGCCAGAATCCTATGAGAGCACTGGTGCCAGTCCCGGCTGCTCCACTTCTGATCCAGCTCCCTGCTAATGCTCCTGGGAAAGCAGTGGAAGATGGCCCAAGTGCTTGGGCCCCTGCCATCCACGTGGGAGACCCAGATGGAGCTCCTGGCTCCTGGCTTCAGCCTGGCCCAGCCCTTGGGTGTTTCAGTCATTTAGGGAGTGAGCCAGCAGACGGAAGATCTCACTCTCTCTGTCTCGTATACTCTTTCTCTTTCTGTCTACGTTTCAAACTAATTAAATAAATCCTTTTACTTTTTGACAGGCAGAGTAGACAGTGAGAGAGAGAGAGAGAGAAAGGTCTTCCTTTGCCGTTGGTTCACCCTCCAATGGCCGCCACGGCCTGCGTGCTGCGGCCGGCGCACCGCGCTGATCCAATGGCAGGAGCCAGGTGCTTCTCCTGGTCTCCCATAGGGTGCAGGGCCCAAGGACCTGGCCATCCTCCACTGCACTCCCGGGCCACAGCAGAGAGCTGGCCTGGAAGAGGGCAACCGGGACGGAATCCGGCACCCTGACCGGGACTAGAACCCGGTGTGCCAGCACTGCAAGGTGGAGGATTAGCCTATTGAGCTGTGGCACCGGTCTAAATAAATCCTTTTTTAAAAAAGATTTATTTATTTGAAAGGCCAAGTTACAGAGAGAGAGACAGAAAGAGACTGAGCTCTTCTATCTGCTGGTTCACTCCCCAAATGGCCGCAAATGGCCACAATGGCCAGAGCTGTGACCATCCAAAGCCAGGAGCCAGGAGCTTATTCTGGGTTTCCCACAATGGTGCAAGGGCCCAAGCACTTTGGCCATCTTCCATGGCTTTTCTTAGGTGGATTAACAGGGAGCTGGATTAGAAGCAGAGCAGCCGGGACTCGAATCAGTGCCCATATGGGATGCCAGCACCCCAGGTGGCAGGTTTACCTGCTATGCCACAGTGCTAGCCCCAAATAAATCCTTTTTTTTAAAGTAAAGTTTATTTTAGTGAAGAAAAGTAAAATTCAGGCATTCTACGTGTCTTCCAAAAGTTCATGGAAATGCATGTTGTGGAGAAAACTCTGCATGGAATTCAACATTTTGCACTAATATGAATTTATCATTTAATTCCATTTTCCACGAATTTTTGGAAGTATTTGTGTAACCAGAAGAATCTGAACATTCTCATCACAAAGAAAGATGTTTGAGGTAATATATATGCTAAATACACACAGTGATTTTATCATACGCATTATATACATTAGACACTATATGCAGGTATGCATGATACACACATATGTACTACATACGTATGTATATATGTAACTAGATGGGCAGGTGTTCAGTGAGACAGTGGTTAAGATGCTGCTTGGAATGCTTGCATCCCTTATTGTAGTACCTGGGTTCGAGTCCTGGCTCCACCCCTGAATCCAGGCCGAAGGTGATGGTTCAAGTACTTGGCTTCCTGCCGCCACCTCCCCCGCCCCCAACCTTGAGAGACCCAGACTGAGTTCCCCGGTCCTGGCTTCAGACACGTTCAACCCTTACTGTTGAGGACATTTGGGAAAGAACCAGTGGATGGGAAATCTCCACCCCTCCAACACCACTTTTCAAATAAATTAAACACATTTTTAGAAGACACATCACACCATACCCCCGTAAGTATGCACAATTATTACTTATCAGTTAATAACTGAACGTTGATAACCAAGAATTCTGACCTTCAGAAACAGAGGGAGAAGACACAGCAGGCTCTCCCGACGTTCTTCCGGGCTCCTGTCAGCCAACTGCCGGTATTCCAGAAACTTCTTTTCCAGCAGGTCCCAGAGGCCAGCCGGGTCAGGGGACGACTGCCCTGCACGCTGGAGTCCCAGCTGCAGGGCCAGGGGCTGCCCTTCATCCTGGGGCTTTGGGTCCTCAGTTCTGTCTTCAGCCTCAGGAGGAGCCTCTGCCTCCATGCCTCGGCCAAGCAGATCTGAATTCAGAACAAACAAAACAAAAATGAAACGCCTGCCCGTCGCTTCCCGGTGACTGTGCTGTGCCACCAGGGGCCGCGTTCACTCGGTCTAGTTCCTGCTGCAGACGGCTCCTTACGAACCTGAAACTGATGAGATTAAGGAAGGCTTTTTTTCAAGAGTTTCAGATTTAGGTGTGATTGATACGGGTGGCCATCCAGGGTGGACCAGGCCCGATGCTGGGCTCTTTATGCAAACTCTTCTATGGCAAGCACAGAGGGGACTGTGTTCATTCTCCCTATAAGCAAGGAAATTGATGGGGCTGGCACCGTGCTGTGGTAGGCTGCGCCTCCACCTGCGGCGCCAGCATCCCATATGGGCGCCAGTTCAAGACCCAGCTGCTGCTCTTCAGATCCAGCTCTCTGCTATGGCCTGGGAAAGCAATAGAAGATGGTCCAAGTGCTTGGGCCCCTGCACTCGCGTGGGAGACCCAGAAGTTCCTGGCTCCCGGCTTCAGCCTGGCCCAGCTCCAAGCATTGTGACCATTTGGAGAGTGAACCAGCGATTGAGGGACCTTTCTCTGTCTCTCCCTCTTTCTGTGACTCTGCCTCTCAGATAAATAGATAAAATCTTAAACACACACACACACACACACACACACACACACAGGGGAGTACTACAAAGCCATAAAAGTGGAAACCATTACTGCCACACACAGAAATATCAAAATACTCTGCAGGGAAGAATCGAGCCCTTGAAGACCGCAATGCACTGAATCCATGTACGTGAAAGGTAGAGATCAGCTGGAGACCGAGGGCGGGATGGGGGAGTTACCCGAGCAGAGTCACGAAGGAATAGTGGCGGTTCTGAAACTTGTGATGAAAATCGTGGTCTGGCCTGAATCCCTATGGTGGAGACAGGAATGCATGTGTTTAAGATCCAGAAATGTCAGCTTAAGATGGGCGCATTTGGAGCCGGCGCTGTGGCACAGAGGGTTAACACCCTGGCCTGAAGTGCCGGCATCCCCTATGGGCGCTGGTTCTAGTCCCAGCTGCTCCACTTCCAATCCAGCTCTCCTCTGTGGCCTGGGAAAGCAGTAGAAGATGCCCAATCTTTGGGCCCTTGCACCCATGTGGGAGACCTGGAAGAAGCTCCTGACTCCTGGCTTCGGATCGGCACAGCTCTGACCATTGCGGCCAGTTGGGGAGTGAACCATCGGATGGCAGACCTCTCTCTATCTCTCTCTGCCTCTGCTCTGTGTAACTTTGACTTTCAAATAAATTAATAAATCTTTAAAAATAAATAAAAAGATGGACACTTTTAAGGCACTTCAATTCCATCTCAAGGTTGACGAGGAGTGATAAGGTCATCGATGATTCATGTGCACAAAGAAAGGCAGGCTGTGAAACGATGTCACATTTCCTACCACAAAAGTCATGTCAGTCCATGTGGTACATTGGAAAGGAAGGAAGTACCAGGAAGGAGGCAAAACGGGTGCATATCCAGAAAAATGACCATCTTTGTTAAAGATTTATTTTTTATTTATTTGAAAGAGTTACAGAGAGAGGTAGAGACACAGAGAGAGAGAGACCTTCTATCCACTGGTTCACTCCCCAGTTGGCCACAACAGCGGAGCTGCACCAATCCAAAGCCAGAAGCCAGGAGCTTCTTCTGGGTCTCCCACACAGCTGCAGGGGCCCAAAGACTTGGGTCATCTTCTACTGCTATCCCAGGCCACAGCAAAGAGCTGGATCAGAAGAGGAGCATCCGGGACTAGAACCGGCACCCATATGGGATGCCGGCACTGCAGGTGGTGGCTTTAACCTGCTGCATCACAGTGCCAGTCCCAGATGGGTGATATTCTTGTTTTTGTCTGTGACTATCCAGTTTGATAGGAACGTACTCCTGATATTATTAAGGTAAACTTTTTGTTTAAGCCTTTGCATTTGCTGGGTGGTTGGCTAGGGGCTAACGGCAGTGGTGCAAGGAGGGGTGATCTTTGTTGTATTTTTAGGGCTGACCCTCTGAGACAGGTGCTGGAGCTGTCCATACCCTCTTAGTTTCCGCCCTGATCTGAATTGGATCCTCCTTGGCTTGGCACCCTATCCGTTTATTCCTGAGACCTGCACTCGTCACCCTGTTCCCTTCCTCCCCAGCGAGCCCACGCACCTGCTCAGCAGGCCGTATTGCAGTAGCCGGGAGCTTCTATGACAAGACACACAGGCTCTGTTTCTGTGTGCCTGCATTCCATCCATGTCTCTTCTGTGGCTTCTCTTCAGACCCAGCAGGGGCTCTGAGTTTGCCTCTTGTTTCCTCCCACTGCTGCCTCCTGTTCCCAAGCGGAAGACAACACGCCAGTTTCGCTTGTCCACACCCACAGGGTCAGGTGGCTAGATTACCCATTCCTGCGCAAGTCCCCTCATGATGTTGCATGTGACTGATAGTGTGTGCAAGGGGCAGCACAAATCATCAAGGATGTTTGCTGGCTCAGTTCAGCCAAGTGCCACCAGCTAAGACACTTCCATAGAGCTGGCCACTCACCCTACTCCCTCCAACAGACATGGGAGACTCCCCTGCTACCTCCCCGCCACACCCCATCCAACATTCTGTACGTGCCAGGTGGGTTGACATCAAGTAAGCTGTCCCTGTGATCTGGATGCGGATGTGTGTCTAAGTTATTGGTGAGTGTGGGCATCTCCCCACCCACCTGCGAGCCCACTCCCTCCTCTGCATGCAAACTCACTCTCCTGAGCCTCAGCTTTGTGAGAGTATGTTCCAGAAGCTGGTCCCTTGTTGGTTTGAAAAATTGCAAATAGTGGGGCCAGCATTGTGGTGCAGTGGGTTAAGCCTGCAACAGGGCAACCCATACAGGCACCAGTTCAAGTCCTGCTGCTCCACTTCTGATCCAGCTCCCTGCTAATGGCCTGGGAAAAGCAAATGAAGATGGCCCAAGAGGTTGGACCCTTGCCACCCATGTGGGAGACCTGGGTGAAGCTCCCGGCTCCTGGCTTCCCCCTAGCCCAGTGCTGGCTGTTGTGACCATCTAGGGAGCAAACCAACAGATGGAAGGTCTCCTTTTCTCTCTGTCTCTTCCTCTCTCTGTAATTCTGATTTTCAACATAAATAAATCTTTAAAAAAAATTAGGGAAGCTGGGTGTGGTTCACTAGTGTTGACAAATACATCAGACTCATCTGAGATGTTAATAATAGAAGTTGAGTGTGGTTTATTGAATGTTCCAAATATACCAAGAAGATGCTAATTACAGGGGAAGGTGGGTGTGGGGTATAGAGGTACCCCTTGTTCCACTTCACAATTTTTGCTTTGTAAACCTAGTCTGAAATAGAAAGTTTTAAAAAAATAAAAAATAAAACATTTAAGCAAAAAACATTTATGGCATTTCCCCATACACACACACACACACACACACACCAGCAAGTTAAACAAATGCACTCAGGGCCAGTGCTATGGCGTAGCGGGGAAAACTGCCACATGCAGTGCCAGCATCCCATATGAGCACTGGTTCAAGTCCTGGTTACTCCTTTTACCACTGCTATGGGCTGGAAAAGGGTAGAAGATGGCCCAAGTCCTTGGGCCCCTGCACCTGCTTGGGAGACCTGGAAGAAGCTCCTGGCTCCTGGCTTCAGATCAGCACAGTTCTGGCCATTGTGGCCAATTGGAGAGTGAATCAGAGGACAGAAGACCTCTCTCTCTGCCTCTCCTTCTCTCTCTGTGTAACTCTTTCAAACAAATAAATGAATCTTTAAAAAAAAAAAAGACACTGTCCCACTAAGATATGTTACTCTTTGGAAAAAAACAAAAAGAAATGCACTCTGCAGGCCTTGGCTCTGTGGTTGGTTTTTTTTTTTTTTTTTTTGGACAGGCAGAGTGGACAGTAAGAGAGAGAGACAGAGAGAAAGGTCTTCCTTTTCCATTGGTTCACCCCCTAATGACCGCTGCAGCTGGTGCACCGCACTGATCCAATGGCAGGAGCCAGGTGCTTCTCCTGGTCTCCCATGGGGTGCAGGGCCCAAGGACCTGGGCCATCCTCCACTGCACTCATGGGTCACAGCAGAGAGTTGGACAGGAAGAGGAGCGACCGGAACAGAATCCGGCACCCCAACTAGGACTAGAACCTGGGGTGCCGGTGCCACCGGCGGAGGATTAGCCTATTGAGCTGCAGCACTAGCCGGCTTTGTGGTTTTGACTCTAACCCAGGCAGTGTGCTGGCTCCGAGCACAGAGTCGTGAGCCCCACAGCTCACACCTGAGTGTCATGGGCTTAGAACCAATGAGAAACCAATGCCCAGGCACTTACCAGCGCCTTCCTGGTGTGGGCATTTCTATTTAATCCTCCTACCACCAGGTAGTTTCAAAGCTATCAGCTTTGGACCCCAGATGGCACTGAGACCTGAGCAGAGATGTGACTCATCTAGGGTCCTCTGGCCAGCCAGTGGTGGGAGCAGAAGGCTCTGGGGCAGTGGCATAGAAGGTTAAGCCTCCACCTGCAGTGCCGGCATCCCATATGGGCACTGGTTCAAGACCTGGCTGCTCCACCTCTGATGCAGCTCTCTGCTAATGGGACCGGGAAAGCAGTGGAGGATGGCCCAAATGCTTAGGCCCCTGCACCTGCATGGGAGACCTGGGAGAAGCTCCTGGCTCCTGGCTTTGGATCCACCCAGCTCCAAATGCTGCAGGCATTTGAGGAGTGAACTAGCAGATGGAAGATATCTCTTTCCCTCCCTCTCTCTCTCTCCCCTCTCCATTTCTCTCTGTATCTCTGCCTTTCAAATAAATAAGTAAATCTAAGAAAGAAAGAAAGAAAGAAAGAAAGAAAGAAAGAAAGAAAGAAAGAAAGAAAGAAGAAAAGAAAAGAAAAGAAAAGAAAAGAAAAGAAAAGAAAAGAAAAGAAAAGAAAAAGAAAAGAAAAGAAACGGACTCCATAGATCCGTGAACAGCCCAGCCCCGGCTTTGCTGCCTGGCTCGAAGCTCAAACCCGGGCTTGCTTAGCACCAGGGGCAGAGTGGCTTGGAACACTACAGACAGGAAGTGCAGAGGCTCTCTGGAGGCCTCGGCCTGCCTTGCAGCTTTCCTGTTGGGGTCAGGCTCAGAGGGTGACATTCCAGCCCAGTGTCATCATGGCTCCTTCATGGCTCCTCTTCCCCATGCCCCATGCTAGCTCCCCTGCTTCCCCCCAGCAGACACCAGCCCCCTTAGGCAGCCAGAGTGGGAATCAGAGGCAGGGGGCCGGGCCCAGCTTGACCGCTGTGGTGTCTAAATGGAGCTGTTTCCCCATCTGGGTTTATCCTCCCACAAGGGCCTGGTGACGTCAGTCCCACCCCATTCTTTATGCATGGAGGATAGCAGAGGAGCAGGACAGTGAGTTGCTGAAGGTGGCAGGGGCCCCACAGGGGCTGTGAGTGGCGAGGGGCACAGCTTCGTGGACAGGAACCAGGTGATCCATCTGCAGTGGCCCGAGAGGGACAGAGTGTCCAGGACCTCAGCAGCACCAGGGCTGGGGGCTGGGAGCCCAGAAGCAGGCCCAGCTCTCCAAGTGCCAGCTCCCTGACCCAGCCCGCAGAGATTGGAATCATCAAAAGCGGCGTCTTACGTACCTGCCCAGGACATCGGAGCCCTGGGCCAACAGGTGCACCGACGGGGAAGCCTAAAGGACCTGGGAACCAAGGGTTGCTTTGATGAGTGAAGATTAAAATCCTACCTGCCTTTCTTGTTGATGTCTGCGACCCCTCCCGCTCGGGGACTGTAGGGCCTGGTGTTAAGGCTGACCCGTCTGCCGTTTGCCGTCTACACTGGGTCCCGACGACACAGAGCACACTAGCGAAGCCGCTCAGGCCACACTAGCGAAGCCGCTCAGGCGTGGCTGTAACTGCTGCACCTTCTTTTTCAACAAGAGACAGTCCCTCGGTCTGCAGGAGCTGAGCCAGACCCCTCGGGGCCCTGTGTGGCAAAGACCTGGCCTCCACCTGGAGCTCCCCAGGAGGGAGACAAAGAAATCTATTGTTCCCCAAAAGTCCCCTCTGCAGGGTGGGGCTGGGCCTCACTTCCTGTTCGCCAAGGCTTCGGCTTCACAGGAGCGAGGAGAACTTAGAAGTTACAGCTCAGCTGAAGTGGGGGGCAGAGCAGACGGGGGTGCTCCGTTCACAGCTCAGCCCCGAGCTGAGACAACAGGTCAGCAGCCTTCCCATGCAAATAGTGTCAGAAGGGCACGCCTATGAGAATGTCCTCGGTGAGTAACCAATGCAAGGGAAACAAAAGCGGACTTCAAAGGTTATGTTTGGCTTTGGCATATGCATTAAGAAGCCGCCCGGACACCTGCATCCCAGATCAGAGCAGCTGAGTTCAAGCCCCAACTCCGTTTCCGTCTGATTCCAGCTCCCTGCTCAGGCACACTCTGAGAGGCGGCAGCTGATGGCTCAAGAGGTTGGGTTCCTGTCACCTATATGGGAGACACAGATTGTGTTCCCGGCTCCCACCACTGGCCCTTAGCCCAGTCCATGGCTTTTGGTGGGCATTTGGGAAGTCAATCAGGGGGTGGGAGCTCTTTGTCTGTCTCTCTGAGTTGCAAAGAAAGAAAAAGAAGGAAGGGAGGGAGGGAGAGGGGATGAAGGAAGGAAGATCTATCAACACAAGCCACACTCGGGTCAGAGTCGGTCTCCATGTTGATCAGGTGGGGAGACTGTTCCTTAAGTTCTCACTCATCTTTGAATCCAGTTGAAAAGACTATATATTTATTGATGATTGACATTTTTGCCCAATAGGCTGTAGTAATAGACCAAGGTGAGTCGGTTATATAAAATATAAGGATACCAAAAGGAGTTGAGAGCAGAGACACAGATATTGGTGCGTGTACGCTTGTAGCAGCAGTGTTCCTGATAGAAAGTGGAAGCCATCCAAGTGACCACAAGGAGTGAGTGGGTATTAAACAAAATGTGACATACACACACACGTACACACACCCGCACACACACATGCACACACTAGGGACATGAGGAGGAGCTTCACGAAGCTCATGGAAAATCTACACCTCTTTTTTTTTTTTTTAAGATTTATTCACTCATTTGAAAGTCAGAGTTACAGAGAGAGAGGGAGAGACAGAGAGAGAGAGAAAGGTTTTCCATTGGCTGGTTGACTCTACAAATGGCCACAAGAGCTGGGGTTGAGCCAAGCCAAAGCCAGGAGCCAGGAGCTTCTTCAGGTCTCCCACATGGGTGCAGGGGCCCAAGGACTTGGGCCATCTTCTACTGCCTTCCCAGGCCATTAGCAGGGAGCTGGATCAGAAGTGGAGAAGCCAGGACTGGAATTGGCACCCATATGGGATGCCAGCACTGCAGGCAGGACCTTTACCCATTACCCATACCTCTGTTAATTCTGATTTTTCATGAACGTTTTTTGAAGCCTCCACATATACTTACAAGCATATACAAGGAAATAGTATGTGCCCTTAAAAAGGAATGAAATTCTGGAGCTGGCTCTGTGGCGTAGCAGTTTAAGCCGCCACCAGCAAGGCCGGCATCCCATATGAGCACTGGTTCCAGGCCCAGTTGCTCTGCTTCTGATCCAGCTCCCTGCTAATGCACCTGGGAAAGCAGCAGCAGATGCCCCAAGTGCTTGGGCCCCTGCACCCACGTGGGCAAGACCCAAATAAGTTCCAGACTTCTGTCCTCAGCCCGGCCTAGTCTTGGTTGTTGCAGCCATCTGGGGAGTGAACCAGCATATGGAAGACCTCTCTCTCTCTCTCTCTCTCTCTCTCTCTCTCTCTCTCTCTCATAACTCTGCCTTTCAAGTAAATGAAATAAATCTTTCAAAAAAAGAAAAAAAGGAATGGAGTTCTGACACACGCTACAAGATGGATGGGCGTGGAAGACATTCTGGTAAATGAAAGAAAACCAGCCAATGACAAATACCACTTGATTCCACTCATATGAGCATAGAAAATAGAGTGCCATTCCCCAAGCACGAGGGAAGGAAACAGGGGGAGTTCTTGTTTAATGGGCCCAGTGTGGGAAGGAGAAAAACTCCTGGAGATGAGCGTTGGCAACACTTGTACACCAAGTTGAATTACTTTATGCCACTGAACCATGCATTTAGAAATGGTTAAAATGTGCATTTTTGTTATGTGTATTTATCCTCATTTTACCACTATTTATTCATACATAGCTAACTAAACACTAAGAGAAGGAGGTGAGGTTCATGCAGTATAATGACTACAACAACAGCGGCATCTCCTGAACACTGGCCACGCATGGGGCCCTGTGCAGAGCAGGCTCCACGCACCACACTGTTCTCATTCTCCCAGTAGCCCTCGGCTCTGGGATGAGCACAACTCCTCCTTGAGTCATGGCGAGTTTGAGCAGCGTAGGGGTGTGCTCACACCATGTCCCAGGCCTGCAGGAACAGCCCCAAGGCTTCCCTGTGGACACACCCTAGGAAGGAACTGACAGGGGACTTCGCTTTGACATGCCTGCCTGCTGGGCTACACGGCCAGCCTGAGGGCAGGACCTGGAGGCAAACAGTTCAGAGCTCCTCCTAAAACCTGTCCCCTGGGAGCCGCCGTCCCTGAAGGCAGTGCCCCAGCGCTGAGCCTATCTGCACAGCCAGGCAACACTGAAAACCCAGTCTTCCGAGGCAGGTGTATAGCCCAGCAGTTCAGACACTGTTGAGGATGCCATGGGCCCCATCAGAGTGTCTGGGGTTGATGCCCTGGGCTCCACTCCCTGATTCCAGCTTTCAGTGAATTGCACATTCTGGGAGGCAGCAGTGATGGCTTAAGTCATAGGGCTCCTGCCACCCAGTTAGAACACCTGGCTGGTGTCCCTAGCTTCTGGCTTCAGTTAATAGCCCGGCCCTACTTGTTGCAAGCAGCTGGGGAGTGAAGCAGCTAATGGAAGCTCTGTGCAGATGTGCCTGCCTTTGGAATAAAAAACAAAACAAAACAAAACAAAACACAGGCCTGCACCGCGGCTCACTAGGCTAATCCTCCGCCTACCACCAGCACCCCGGGTTCTAGTCCTGGTTGGGGTGCCGGGTTCTGTCCTGGTTGCTCCTCTTCCAGTCCAGCTCTCTGCTGTGGCCTGAGAAGGCAGTGGAGGATGCCCAAGTGCTTGGGTCCTGCACCTGCATGGGAGACCAGGAGGAAGCACCTGGCTCCTGGCTTCCAATTGGCGCAGCACGCCAGCCGTGGTGGCCATTTGGGGGGTGAACCAACGGAAGGAAGACCTTTCTATCTGTCTCTCTTTCTCACTAACTCTACCTGTCCAAAAAAAAAAAGAGAGAGAGAGAGAGAGAGACCAAGTTCCCCAGTGGTGCAGAGACAGCGTGGCCCAGGGACCACATCTCAGGACCATCTCCAGGGGGACACCTGGGACAGGGACCCCGGTAGTAGTGTCCTGTGCTGTTCACCTAGCCAACTGTGATGCAAGCCCTGGTGGCCCTCGGCCCCACCCCGGACCCATCACACGGGACAGGAGCCGTGTGAGAAAAGAAAGCGGCTTACGGGGTGCTGGAGCCGATCCTCGCCGCGGACTACACAGGGTGCACACGAGGACTCCATAAGGCGTGTGCAGGATGGAAGCCATTTTATATGCGGCACCTAGGCCTGGAGCGAGAGTTTGTAACTCACGCAAGCCCAGGCGTGGCTGCCTCCGAAACCTCCCCTCCAATGCACCATTGTCCCCTGGGAAGTCCTTCCCAGGCTGCCTCGCACACCTCCCCTGCCAGGAAAGTGCCCCTAGGAGGCAAGGGTCCCCACCTTTGACATAAGCCAAGGGCTGGCTGGGCCTGCAGTTAAGGACCAGCACCCTGGAGACCTACATCCTGCCCAGCCTGACTCGAGAGGAGATGCAGCGGCTCCGGCTGTTTGCAGAAGTGCGAGAATTTCCCTGCAGACCAAGATTCCAGTGGGCAGGAAGCAGGCAGCTCAGTGAAACCTGCCCGGCCCCCAAGACTTCCCTTTTCTGATCCCTGGCTGCGCCATGCTCCCGGCCAGCACACACCTCTGCGGGTTTTACAGCAACAACGGAATACAGGAACTCCCGGCGAGCTGCGGAAGGGGCTGGTTTTGTATTTCAGTATGTGTCTGACTTCCACATTGCCCAGAACTGCCAGGGAACAGTTCCTCTGGCCAGACGCTCACAGCTTAGCTACAGTTGAGTGTCACCAAGGAGCCCCGCCTCCTTGACTGCGGGTCTCTTCAATGGCGGAACCAATGGGTGACTTGCTCTCTCCTGAAACTTAAGGAAATACAGCTTAGGAATGGTTGTAGATGAATGAGAATCTAATAACAAGAGACATTAATGTGATCCAATATAGAAAATCTGTAGGAGTCAGCACTGTGGCACAGCAGGTAAAGCTGCTGCCTGCAGTGCCAGCATCCTATACGGGCGCTGGTTCAAGTCCCGGCTGCTCTGCTTCTGATCCAGCTCCCTGCTAATGCACCTGGGAAAGCAGTAGAAGATGGTCCAAGTGCTTGGGCCCCTGCACCCACATGGGAGATCTGGAAGAAGTTCCTGGCTTTGGACTGGCTCAGCCTTAGTGGTTGCATCCATTTAGGGAGTGAACCAGAGGATGGAAGATCACCTCTCCCTCTAACTCTGCCTTCAGATAAATAAATAAAGCTTTTAAAAATCTTTTAAAAAGAAAATAGGTAAAGTGGGCACATATTATTTTCATTATATAGATGGGCAAAGTGAGGCTCAGAGAAATGGATTCAGAGAAAACTAGCAACGTGTCTGAAACCCAGCAGCTAATAACCGCCAGACCCCAGGTCAAACACAGGAGACACAGCGCCCCCTCCACCACTCCAGCAGGATCCACACAGTGGTTTGCCAGGGAAAGAGGTGCTCGGGTCCTGGCTGGATCCTTTCATCAAACGGTGCCCACGGTAGGCACCGAGGGATCTGGACGAGCACTGGAAGCAAGTGGCTGGGTTCTCCAGGCTGCAAGCAGCGGGGACATGGTCAGGGTGTCGAGGAGAAGCCAGAGCTGAGCAGGCAAGGTGTGCGTGGTGAGAGGGTGCCGAATGCCAGGCAGGTGGGTGTGGTCTCTGTCCCGTGCAGCAGTCCTGAGCCTCACCAGGAAGCTCTCAGCCAAGGGTGACACTGCTGAAATACAGCAGCTCCCGGGGCCCCGCCGCCGCCTCCAGGTGCTCACTGCCTCCTGGGATGGGGAGCAGGGGGAGGCAGGCTGTGGGGTGCCATCCAGGAGCAGGACTCCAGCTGAGGGGGCAGAGGGAAGGCGCTGGTTTCCTGGGGACAAGGGAGAGATGGCAGCAGAGGCCTCTCTGCAGAGAGAGCAAGAGGGGACGTGGACACACCCAGGAGAAGTGCAGGGCCACACAGGAGGAGGGGCTGAAATGGCCCCGGCGAGAGTTCCTGCAGCCAGGAGGGGGTGGGGATTGAAAGCAGGAACACGGGTGCTCCACAGGTGCTCCACGTTCCTCACCCTCCCATCCCCCAGATCAATGACACCATAGAGGAACCCACAGCACCCTCCCTGCCCCTGCGGCCACCTGTTAAGATTGCCACACCTGTCAGCTGTCCAGCACGGCTTGCCTTGCTCGCACCATCGCCCTGTTTAGCTGACGACATTGCAAAGATAACACGCACAGCACAGCACGGGCACCAAGGCGCGGATGAGACTGTGAAGCCGCCGGGTCTGGGAGTTTGCCTTCCCGGGCCTGTGAGGCATCAGGCTGTCTACATTCTCACAATTCATCAACGGTGCAGCAAGACCAGGGCACAACCCACCGACCGCGCCCCCAAAAGGAGTCACCAGTCTTCTCCAGCAACCCGTCTACCTCCTGTGCCACGCAGATCCAGACCCCAAAACTCCGATTTCAGATGAATGAGCAAAAGGGACGCTTGTGCCCTGTGATGACTTGTTCCTCAATGACGAGGAGGGAACGGCGCTTTGGCAACTGAGTGTCATGGACGCTCAGTGACTCAGTCTCCCTGCCTGTAACACGCGGCATTGGGAGCAGGCGTTCCCGAATCATCTGCCAGGGAAGCTCTCCCTGTTTCAGAGACCCCTTCCTCTGAGAGCCGAGTATTTGTTTAGCCAGAACAAGTCTCCCACAGAGCCGCTGTACTGGAATTTTTCAAGGGCAGACCTAACCCTTCTATCTGCCCAGAGAGGGGAAGATGCCACCAAAGGGAACCACAGCGTGTCACAGAATGCGACAGGAGTGGATGGCACAGGGTCTCCGTGCCTGCTGTCTTAGGGGCCTGTCTGGGCAGGCGCCTTCCTCCACTGCCCCTCCCAGCTTCCCTGCCTCCACCTGGCCCTCCCTCCCACCCCATCCCACTCCCTTGTGCTAATGTCCTCCGTGGCTCCCAGTGCCCCTCCCTCGGCGATACAGACGCAACCCCATCCCTTGCCTCATTTCCTCACGGAAATGTCCAGCCCTACTCTGACCCTCCGCCGTTGCCTGTGCCTCCCCTCCTCCCACCCCACATGCCACAGCTCAGGGCTGTGCCCTGGACACAGACATCACCCTGACCCTCTCCGGTGCCCACTTGCACCACCCCCAGGCTCTCCTGTGATCAGAATGCAGCCGCACCCGGCAGGGGACCGTCCTTTCCAGGGTCTCAGCTTACAGCAAGGCAGGAGAGGGTAGCAAGCTTCCATCCTCCGAAGGGAAGCCTGGCATGAAAACCACTTGCGCCAGAACGTGGCTGTGAGTCAGGAGAATAGTCTGCACTGGGTGAGTCCCAGCCGCGTCCTCGTCCCCAGCAGCCGCTGCCTAGACTATCCACAGCACTCCTCACTCTTGTGCAGCGCCAATGCGCTTTCCCTGTCTTGCCCCTGTACATCCTCAATGCCAAGTTCCTATCAATTACAGAATGCCATTAAAATTGGGGGCAGGAGGCACAGCACACTAAATGCCTGTAGAATGAGACTCTTCTGGCATCTGCAAAATGCCCAAGGAAAGAAGTATCTCCTGGGATGACTGTGGGGGCGAATGTGTGTGTGTGTTGGGGGGGGGGGGGCGCCAAGGTGGATCCCGTAGCCCGAGCAGGTGCCACAGACTGAAACGGAGGAACAGGAGCCACGCGCTGTCCCCTCTGCCTCACCCCATTCAACACAGAACATTTGCCCGCCCTGATTCTTCCCTCCCCTTTCTCATCCTCCGCGCGCGGTCTCCAAACACAGTGGCCCCGGACCTCTCCCCGCAGCAGAGTTGCAGCTGCGCATGCGCCAGATGCCTGTACCTGCGCTGGCCTCGAGGCCCAAGCCCTGGGGCTAGCGCCTTCCTATACCTGGGTGCCGCGCCCTCGCGACCCCTGCCCTCTGCCCTCTCCTAAGGGACATGCCTTCTTCAAGCAGGGACTCCGGGGACAAACTTCTGCAGTGGCGTGGGATCCTGCCCCTGTGACACGCGTGACCCCATTGCCCACCTGGGGGCCACTCTCTCCCTCCCGCGCTGGATCCACGCTCAACATCGGTAACTCCCCACGCGTTTCGGCCAGAACTCCAGCAGTTGCTTCCTGGGCCTGTGCCTTTATTCACCTTTGGCTACCCATCTCTCAATGCTATGTGCACATAAAGATATCCTGAGACAAGTGTTTAACTTGTTGGTTTTATTTCTGACCTGGCACATAATAATTGTACTCTCGGGGCAACGTCCTTATTATACTGAAGACAAAGAGTTCAACAACATTTCTCTCTTTCATTTCTGCATCTTATTTTTGCAATCATATTTGACTTGCAATGGATGAGTAGAGAATCGTAAACATGCTCTAGGCTGAGCTGTTTTGTTAAATTGTCAGATGTAATGGCCGCAAAGGCTCCTATTGGTCCAGTTCCTGTAACTGACTCCCTCGCTCCCTAGTAGCTGGGTGTCCAGGGTCTCTGCTGTTGTTATGGGGGTGCTGGGGAAAGGACCTCCTGCCACAGCGACTTAGTTTCCTGTGCATCTTCCCAGAAGGGGAATTCTCAGAAGAGATATTTGTTATTTGGCTAAAGGGCAGTTTGCACACTTCTGCCTATGGCTGACGGAGCCGCTCCCTGAGTGTTGTTTCTGCAACCTTTCGGTGGCTATGCTAATTTAGGGTGCGCCTGCTTGTAAAGCCCAATGGAGGGCCCCCGCGTGGTGGCACAGTGGGTCAGGTCGATGTCTGCAATGCCGGCATCCCATACGAGCTCCGGCTTGAGTTCCCGCTGCTCCAACTTCCCATCCGGTTCCCTGCTAAGGCACCTGGGAAAGCAGCGGATGATGGCTCAAGCACTCTGCCACCAATGTGGGAGACCCGGATGGAATTCCAGGCTCCAGGCTTCAGCCTGGCCCCGCCCCAGCCATTGTGGCCATTTGGGGAATAAAACAGCAGATGGAAGGCCTCTCTCCCTCCCTCCCTCTCTCTCTCTCTCTCTCTCTCTCTAATGCTGCCTTTCAAATAAACAAATAAATCTGAAAAATTAATAAAAGCTGAGTATGGAGTCGGCGCTGTGTCATAGCAGGTAAAGCTGCTGCCTGCAATGCCAGCATCCTATATGGGCGCCGGTTTTAGTCCCGACTGCTCCACCTCTGATCTAGCTCTCTGCTGTGGCCTGGGAAAGCAATAGAAGATGGCCCAAGACCTTGGGCCACTGCACCCGCATGGGAGACCTGGAAGAAGCTCCTGGCTTCTAGCTTTGGATTGGCCCAGCTCTGGCTGATGCAGCCATCTAGGGAGTGAACCAATGGATGGAAGACCTCTCTTTCGCTCTCTCTCTGTCTCTCTCTTCCTCTCCCTCTCCTTCTCTCTATGTATAACTCTTTCAAATAAATAAATAAATCTTAAAAAAAAAAAAAAAAGCTTAGGGCTGGTGCCGTGGCTTATTTGGTTAATTCTCCGCCTGGGGCGCCAGCATCCCAAATGGGGGCCAGGTTCTAGTCCCAGCTGCTCCTCTTCTAGTCCAGCTCTCTGCTATGGCCTGGGAGGGCAGTGGAGGATGGCCTGGGTACTTGGGCCCCTGCACCCGCATGGGACACTGAGAGGAGGCACCTGGCTTCTGGCTTCAGATCAGCACAGCACCGGCCGTAGCAGCCATTTGGGGAGTGAACCAACGGAAGGAGGACCTTTCTCTGTGTCTCTCCCTCTCACTGTCTATAACTCTGCCTGTCAAATAAAAAAAATGTAAAAGCTTAGTCACCTGGTATCTGAGGGCAGAGAACCTTATCTCTCCGAGCCTCCATTTTCTTGTCTGTAAAATGGGAATCATGAAATTGATTGCAACACGAGGGTAAAATGCGATTGCATTGTACCCTGCTGAGAGCCTGGTTGATCGCAGCTCCCAAAGCATTCTTCGCCCCTCCATATTTTCTTTCTCCTTGAAGCTCTGTGAGGCCGGCAGCTTTTCACTTCCCTAACTTCCCATGCTTCTCTAACCTCATTCCCCCATGAAAGTCTCTGGCCATGGAACAAGACATCATTTCTCTATGGGTGCTGTCAATAGAAAGTAAAGGCAGCCACAGGTTCAGAGCGCAGGTGTGATGTTCAATTTTCTGGAAGCCACGTTACAAAAGGAAAAAGTAGGGGAAATTAATTTCTAAATTCTGTCCTATGTAACCTCAGTCCTCCTGCCACAGCCACAGGCTCCCGATCCACAGATTCAACCAACTGTAAGTTAAAAGTATCTGGGGCAAAATTTGTGTCTGCCCTGAACAGGTGCACACTGTTCTCCTTGTCAATAGTCCCTAAGAAATTGATAGAGCATTTGCTGTATGCAGTGTGGTGAGTGAACTAGAGCTGATGGCAGGATTCAGGAGGATGTGCACAGGATCTATGCAAACAATTCACCATTGTCTACAAGCAGCTGGAGCAGCCCCAATACCAAGAGCCAACTGAAGCCACAGTATTTTGATTTCAATAGGAAATCTGCCCCCCCCTTTTTTTCTCCATCACAGTATCTTGGAGATCTGGTGTTTTGCCCTTACAGTAGATCTTGATTCACACTGGCCACGTTTTGAGCATGGCTAGTGGCTCCTGTATTGGATAGCATGGGTCTAGACATTTGAGCCTGGAGCTTTTACTGCATGCAGCTGCTTGTGAGAAGACCACGGGCCAAGGCCAGGGCCTGGGAACGCTGCCTGGTGGCGTCACTGCATCTGCAGAGGCCCCGTGTGCTGCACGTCTAGGGAGACAGAAAGTGCAAGGCGCTGGCCATGAGTAAAACGTGGCCGCTCTCCATTGCGTGAACTCTCAGAAACTCCCCCTTCCCGGCATCTCCCTCCTGTGCCTCTGTGAGCCAAACAGCCTTGATTTTCTACCGTGCAGGTCACGGCCGTGGAGCTGGAAGGGTTCCAAGACTCCATCTCTCTGCTTAGTGTCTGCAAGGCATGGCCGCCATTACAGGTGCAAACCCATACTCCCGAGTCACCATGGCTTTTCACCCCTGCGTCTGCAGGTTCGACCCGGGCTCAGTGAAGGACGATTCCATTCTCCCCAGCATCTGGAGTTGTCTGCAGTTTCTCCTGCACCTAAATCACCGTCAACTCCAACCCTCAGGAAAATATCTGCGGGCTGAGCACTCTTCTCCCCTCTCATCATTACGACCACTACCGTTTTGAAAACATTTGTTTATTTGAAAAGCAGAGTAAGAGAGAGAGAGAGAGAGAGAGAGAGAGAGAGAGAGAGATCTTCCATCCACTGCACTGGTTCACTCCTCAAATGGCCACAGCACATAGGACTGGGCCAGGTGGAAGCCAGGAGCCGGGAATTGCATCTGGGTCTCCCACGTGGGTGGCAGGGGCCCAGGTATTTGGGCCATCATCTACTGCCTTCCAGATGCATTATCAGAGAGCTGGAAGTAGAGCAGCCAGGCCTCAAACAGGCATTCTGATGTGCTGAATATTTCTCTTCTCTCTAATCAAATAGGGGGCCGGCGCTGTGGTGTAGAGGGTAAAGCCGCTGCCTGCAGTGCCAGCATCCCACATGGGTGCTGGTTCTAGTCCCAGCTGCTCCACTTCTGATCCAGCTCTCTGCTGTGGCCTGAGAAAGTAGTAGAAGATGGCCCAAGTTCCTCGTAGGAAGCTCCTGGCTCCTGGCTTCAGATCGGCACAGCTCCGGCAGTTGCAGCCAATTGGGGAATGAACCAGTGGATGGAAGACATTTCTCTCTCTCTCTCTCTCTCTCTCTTTCTCTTTCTCTCTCTGCCTCTCCTTCTCTCTGTGTAACTCTGACTTTCAAGTAAATAAATAAATTTTTTAAAAATATGTGAACAGTTATTCTGTTGAACACGATATGCTAATGTATATGAAGAGATAAAACACTAAAAAATAGCCAAGTCATAATGAAAGAAAAAAAAATAAGGAGCATCTTTCTAGATAGCAATCTTCACTGCAAAGCTAGAAGTAATAACATTGTATAGTATTAGCACAAATAAACAAACTGACACAATAGAGACCTCAGAAACAGACCCACCTGTGCACAACCTGACTTACAACAAGGCTGTTGTAGCTCAGTGGCTAAAGAATGCACTCTTTTGAATAACGAGGCTGAGTCTTAGCCATCCATACAGAAAGCTCTTATCTCCTGCTGCATCCCATACAGAAAAATCTCCAGGTAGACCAAGATCTTAAATGGAAAGAGCAAAATTTTAAAAATGTAAAATCGATGAAAGAATAACATATGACCTTATAGCTACGGAGGATGTCTTAGATAACACAAAAAAGGGCATATCGTAAAGGCATCAATGGACAAATTAAAATTGTCTGAAATGCATCAAAACCACAAAGAATACAAGGAGACAGAAAAAAAAAGAGGAAACTGTTTGCAACATACATCCGTACATCGATGACAAAAGAGTGACACCAGAACCTGTATCAAAATGCGGCAGATCGGGGCCGGCGCTATGGCTTAGCAGGTAGAGCTGCCACCTGCAGTGCCGGCATCCCATGTGGGTGCTGGTTCTAGTCTCAACTGCTCCACTTCCGATCCAGCTCTCTGCTATGGCCTGGGAAAGCAGTAGAAGATGGCCCAAGTCCTTGGGCCCCTGCACCTGCATGGGAGACCCAGAAGAAGCTCCTGGCTCCTGGCTTTGGATCGGTGCAGCTCTGGCCCTTGTGGTCATTTGGGGAGTAAACCAGCAGATGGAAGACTCTCTCTGGCTCTACTTCTCTCTATGTCTTTCAAATAAATAAAAATAAAGTCTTTAAAAAAAAAAAAGAAAGAAATGCAGCAGATCGATAGCAGAAAAGACAGAAAACCCTACAGAGAAGTGGGCAAAAGACTGAAACAGAAAAAGGGATCCAGGTAAACATCAAACCCGCCCAAGCTGCATTTGGGAACCACAACTTTAAAATACGGGTAGATGCTTTTCTTTTCCATGAGGCTGGCAAAGACGAAACATCTGACAGCGTCAGCTGCGGGTGCAGAGGCAAGGAAGGGAAACTTTGATGCAAGGCAGATGGGAGGGCCACCTGAGACACTCATTTTGGAAAGCAGTGGGTATCACCTGCTAAGACTGAAGATACATATCCCTTACCCTCCACCTCCTCTGTTTCTAGGATCTATGCTCTACAGGAGTCCCCCCACCCCACCCCAGCCACATAGCGTCTATGTACTACTGGCTTCCCGGGGCTACATTCCAAGACTCCCAGAGGAGGCCTGAAGCCATGCACAGTACTTAAGTACTTGTGATGAACCTCAGTTTATAAACTAGAAGCAGTAAAAAGTATGACGTTAAAAACAAACAACAGGGCTCTGCCTGTGGCATGGGCATCTCCTTTGGGTGCCGGTTTGTGTCCCGGCTGCTCCACTTCCGATCCAGATCTCTGCTGTGGCCTGGGAAAGCAGTAGAAGATGGCCCAAGTCCTTGGGTCCCTGCAGCTGTGTGGGAGACCTGGAAGAAGCTCCTGGTTCCTGGCTTCAGATCAGCTCAGCTCTAGCCGTTGGAGAGTGAACCATCAGATGGAAAACTTCTCTCTCTCTCTGTGTCTCTCCCTCTGTAACTCTGACTCTCATTTAAGTAAATAAATCTTAAAAAAAAAAAAAAAACTAACAATTATAGCACTACACCGTAGTAAAAGTCATTTTTAAAACTATGAATCATTTATTTCTGGAACCTTGCATGTAATATTTCGGGGCTGCTGGTGACCACAGAGCTCGAAAGTGTAGATGAGAGAGGACTATTGTACAGGCAGAGTTCTGGGGAAGATGCTGTGGCATAGCAGGTAAATCTGCTGCCTGCAATGCTGCCATCCCATATGGACACTGGTTCAAGCCCGGGGAGCTCCATTTTGGATCCAATTCTTTGCTAATGGCCTGGGAGAAGCAGCAGAAGATGGCCCGAGTGTTTGAGTGCCTGCCACCCACATGGGAGACTCCAGGCTCCTGGCTTCGTCTTGGCCCATTATGGCCAACTGGGGAATGAACCAACAGATGGAAGATCTCTCTTTCCTCTCTCTCTCTGTAACTCTTTCAAAATAAATACATAAGACTTTTAAAAAAATAGTTCTGGCAACAGTGCTTATGATAGGAAAAAAACAGAAACATTTCAAATCTCAGAAAGATATACTGAACACAGACTATAGAATATCATGCAACAGCAGAGACACCTGCAACCACAGGAAAAAATTTCATAAACATTGCTTTTGATCCACTGTGTATGTCTTAAAAGAATATTTAATTCCTCATTCACAAGCCTGCAAAGTGAAACAGCCATGTTTGGCATTTCAATACACACGGTAAAACTAGAAAGAAACGTCAGGGAGCCACAAACCCCACGTCCACGGCAGGAGCTGCCTCTGAAGACAGAGGACGTCGAAGATCTTAAAAAGCAAAAGTAAGGTGTGACGGCGCGGAGTGTGCGCTGTTCTCACTGCTTCTACTTTTCACACCAAGTGTTGTGTTCTCTCCTGTCTGGTCTGCTCAGCATTGAAAACCTCCCCCCGTCCATGGACACACAGCCCTCCTCCTCCCCAGGACGCACAGACGGGAAGGCCCGCCCTCACCCGACCCCTCCTCAACCTCCCAGCCCACCCGTCACCCCAGGCGGCCACCCTGGTCCCACCAGGCACCCTCCTCAGAACCCCCTCTGAAACCCACAGCACCCAGGCATCCCTCCTTGCCCAGCGCCTGGCCGGGAGTGACCTCTCCATAAATATTTGCTGAATGAGGAAGACCCGTGACCTGCCAGAGAATGCTGTGAAAATCAGAACGCTCTGGGGAGAAGTATAAGACAAAGTATAAACCCTTTGTTATAATCAGTGCTTCAGACAAAGTGGAACAAAGGGTTGGTTCCCTGTTCTAGAAGATTCCATCCGGGGCAGAGGAGAGGAGCAGTTACTCAACCTTGACGTCTGGAAGTTCTGACGTGGTGATTCCGGTGAGGGAAATGAGTGAGACCTATAGGGGACACCTACTTACCCCAGCCGGGTGACGGCAGAGCTGGGACCGACCCTGCTCTCCCCGTGGTCATCTGGGGTTGGCCCCTGCAGCTTTGCACTCTCAGAGGCCTGCACGGGGGCTTGCCAGGGAGGGGAGGAGGGGAGGAGGGGAGGAGTCTCACAGTCGGCGCCCTCTCGCCATCCCCTTGACAAGTGGCGTAGGCCAACGTCAGTCCCTCCCAGGTGCCTCAGCGCCCCTCTCCTCAGCATAACTTGGAGACAGGGCTTACCCTGTGGCCAGAGGAGCAGTGCTGGAGCCCAGTGTGGCTCAGCCAACAACAACAGGGACAGGAATGGCACTGGTGTGGCCCCCAGCGCATGGGCCACCCACCCTGCACATGTTCCTGGCTCCTTAGCTCACTCCCACCCCCCACCCACAAGCACAGGCCAGGCACTGCTGATCACGTCTGGCCCCTGCTCCACCTCCCCGGGGAAACGAACATAGCTGGTAGGCCCTACCCTGATAGCCAGGCGGCCCAGCAGGAAACCTACCTGGCCAGGTGGCAGTCAGGGGCTGCAGAGGTCAGAGGGCATAGATGCCCCCATCCCAGGCCCAGGTTCCAGGAAGAGAAGCCGGCCCAGCCCCGTCGGTTCTCCAACACCGTTTCCGTGTGAATCACTTGCGCTGGGCCCTGCTCGTTTCCTGGAGAAAGCAGAAGTGGGGAGTCCGCGGATGCTTGATTCTGCCCACCCCCAGCCACCAGCGTGGCTGTTCGGGTCCCGGCTGGGTGACTCGGGCGGGAGCTACAGGAAGGTCCCTTGAGGTTGCGCTCTGAGCGGTCAGGGAGTGCTGGGCGGGGCCAAGGACCAAAAGGGAAAGTACTGCCCAGTGGCACAGATCCGAGTTCTGCATCGGCTGCTAGCTCACCGTGTGTGACCCTCCACGCACAGCTGTCCTTCGGCGAGGGTTACACATAGGTGACTCCAGCTAGAGATGCGTCTACACTGTGTCCCTTGACAACGCATGGGGTCCTGAGCTCCCTTCCAGCCAGCCTCGGAGCCTCTCACTTGAATTCCTTCCTCCTGCAGCCTCAAAACTAACTTGAGTTGCCAAAGAGCCCTCTGCATCAGGCGGCAACCATGGAGCACTCAATATAAATAATAGCATGCGGTTCTCTGAACTTGGTAGCTACGCTCTCACTCCTTTGGTTATGTTAGGTTGAGTCATTTCCTATCACCTGTCCACAGTATCACCCGCGTAGGGCCAGCCAGCACAGCCGTTCACACACAATGTCTGCTTGTCCTCTCTGAAGCAAGGTGTTGCCACGTGAGCAAAGACAGCGGCTGGTGCGAATGCCTGGTCCTTCACGTTCAAGTTAGCTCATCGTCTGTTTGCAGCTCCCAGAACCAGCTGACCATGTAGGAGAAACCCTAAGTGACAGCCAACTTCATCAAGAGATGGAATAAGGCTGAGAAGAAGAACACGACATTTGCAAGGAAACCCCAGGTCTCGGATGCTGCAAACTTGTCAGTAGGCAAGACGGGAGCTCTGTCAGGCCTAAGATCTGGGCTGCAAGCCTGGGCCGGCACCATTCTCACTCCCCGGCAGGAATCAGGGGTTCCACCACCCCCACATGAGTTTTCATCTCTCATTGCACTGTCTGTGGGTAGAGAAAGGGTGAAGGGCACAGCACAAGAGGACTCCGGGAATCACCCTGAGAGAGCCAAGAAGTGCACACACCAGCCTAGATATTACCTTGCCCAAACACAATGGGCTCCAATTCACTTTCTTTCTTTCTTCCTTTCTTCTTTCTTTCTTTCTTTTTTTTTTTTTTTTTTGTTTGACAGGCAGATTTAGACAGTGAGAGAGAGACAGAGAGAAAGGTCTTCCTTCCGTTGGTTCACCCCCAAATGGCAGCCACAGCCAGCGCTGCACTGATCCGAAGCCAAGAGCCAGGTGCTTCCTCCTGGTCTCCCATGCGGGTGCAGGGCCCAAAGACCTGGGCCATCCTCCACTGCCTTCCCAGGCCACAGCAGAGAGCTAGACTGGAAGAGGAGCAACTGGGACAGAATCCGGCACCCCAACCGGGACTAGAACCTGGGGTGCCAGCGCTGCAAGTGGAGGGTTAGACTAGTGAGCCACTGCACCAGCCTCTAATTTGCTTTCAAGCAACAAGTCAGAAGCCATAGTTATACTACTCCCAAGACCCATTGTGCTATAGTGTGCGCCGTTAATTTTTTTCATTTTTTAAATTTAATTTAATTTTTCAGATTCATTTTATTTATTTGAAAGGCAGAGTTACAGACACACACAGAGAGAGTGAGAGCAAGGAAAAGACAGAGAGAGAGGTCTTCCATCTGCTGGTTCACCCCCCAAGTGGCTGCAACAGCCAGAGCTTGGCCAGGCCAAAGCCAGGAGCCAGGAGCTGCTTCCGGGTCTCCCACGCGGGTGCAGAGGCCCAAGGACTTGGGCCATCTTCTATTGCTTTCTACTTCTACTGCTACAGGCCATAGCAGAGAGCTGGATGGGAAGTGGAGTGTCCAGGACTGGAACAACCAGAAAGTACATGGAATAGAACTCAGGGGCTTCTGTAGACACTTAAATGGTTCCTTACAAAGGGACCACGGGACCCAGCAAGTCCACTCCCAGTGCTTCCCCGGGACAAATGGAAACACAGCACACACACACACACACATACACACACAAAGGTGATGCACGGATACTGTGAAAGTTTTATTCATACTAGCTAAAACCAGAAACAACTCGTGTACCCACCAGTGCACAATGGATAAACAAATCGGGTGTATTTATAAAACAGAATTCAACCCAGCAGTAAGGAGAACACAATTGCTGCTATTCTCCCCGATGTAGATGAATTTCATAAACATGCTTCAGTGGAAAACATTGCACAGAAAAAAAAAAAAAAACAACACACTGGGACCGGCGCTGTGGCGTAGTGGGTAAAGCCGCCGCCTGCAGTGCCGGCATCCCATATGGGTGCTAGTTTAAGTCCCAGCTGCTCCACTTCTGATCCAGTTCTCTGCGGTGGCCTGGGAAAGCAGTAGAAGATAGCTCAAGCCTTCGGGCCCCTGCACCCATGTGGGAGACTCAGAGGAAGCTCCTGGCTCCTGGTTTTGGAATGGCACAGCTCCAGCCATTGTGTCCATTTGGGGAGTGAACCAGTGGTTGGAAGACCTCTCTCTCTCTCTCTCTCTCTCTCTCTCTCTCTCTCTCCCTCTGCCTCTCTTTCTCTCTGTGTAACTCTGGCTTTCAAATAAATAAATAAATCTTTAAAAAAAAAAAGACGATAGCACTCTCTTCAGTGCTTATTTTCATTAAACTTGGTTAGCGTGCTTAGTACTAAAAAAAAAGAAAAGAAACAAAGAGCTCAAGGAGGAAAGTCTAGGTTTACTAGACATTAAAGCATACTCTCACCCTGTCATGGAAACAGGGTCACATCGAGAATGACAGAGAATAGAAAATCCAGAAATAACCTCCGTGACATATGCAAATTTAGCGAGCACAAAGGGGACATCTCAAATCAATGGGGAAAGAGTGACTGTTAATAAGTGGTGTTGGGCTAGGCAGGTAGAGACAAAAATCAGAGGAAAAGAAAATGAGATCCATTTCTCACCACTGAACAAAAGCCAGTGTTGTGGTGCAGTGGCTAAAGCAGCTGCTTGGGATGCGTGTACACACATCATACATATACGTATCAGCTCAAGTGCCTGGGTTCGAGTCCCAGCCCTGCTTCCAATCCAGCTTCCCACTACGGCACACCCTAGGAGGGAGCAAATGATAGCTCAAGTGCCTGGGTTCCTGCCACTCATATGGGAAGCCCAGATGGAGTTCCAGGCTCCTGGTTTTAGCCTGACATAGCCCTGGTTGTTGTGGCCATTTTGGGAGTGAACCAATGGATGGAAGACCTCTCCCTCCCTCCCGCCTTTCAGATAAAAGTAAATAAATAAAAGTTTTAAACATTAAAAGCCAATGGCTCCTACTGTTGACTCATGAAAGAACAACAGTGACATGCAAATACTAAACTAAAAAGCAAACAGGACCCAGAAACACCCAGCACTGAGAACAGTAGAGGGGCCACCACCCGGGAGTCAGTTCCTAGCTCGAGGCCGGGGATCCAGAATGCCAGGGAGACCCCGAGAAGGGGCCGGCTGGCGGGGAACCTGGGTAGGAGTGGTCCCAGCTGGAGCAGGCGTAACTGAGCTGTAGGGTGCAGCAGCTGCAGAGGCGAGGGGTGGGGGACAGAGCGAGCAGAGAGGCGTCCACTGCCTTGGTGCTGCACCCAGCCCACCCGTGATGGATGGAGTCTGGCACCAAGCTGGCGGCAGAAGTGTGAGTGGTAAAGCCACGGTGTTCAGTGAAGCCTTGGCATGCTGGTCTTTCTGAAATGCTTCCTAATCCAGGGGGTGCTGTGTGCCCAAGGCCATGTCCAGTGTGTTTTAGGTTCCGGTCGCTCCTCCCCAAGGAGGATCTCCCTCGTTGTGGAAGAATGAAATGACCATCAAACGTCCAGGTCAACTGGCCACCTCCTTCCCCAACACAGAGATGAGGAGGAGCCCGGGGAGACGGCACTGCAGGGGCCCCAGCAAACAGATGCACAGGACGGTGGCGGTAACCCACTAAGGAGGGTACAAGAGACCAGTGTTCCAGCTCGGGGCATGGAGTCCTGGAGGAGCTGTACCAGGGGGATGAGGAAGGGGCGTGGCACCCGAGGACCTGGCGTGCAGGCTGAGGGGCCTGGCCGAGAGGGAGGGCAGCCACGTGGCACCTGTGAGCAGTGGCTTCTGGGATGGCGGGTTCTGCGTCTTGGAGGGGCGCCCAGGCAGAGAGCATTGCCCACAGCACTGATGGCAGGATAGCCGTGAGCGGCTCCTTCCAGGGCTCTCTCCCCTGCAGTCCTCCCACCCCGGTGGGAGGAGCACTCTGTACACCTGCAGCTCCGTTTGGATCAGTGAAGACCTGGACCACCCTGGGGTCTGGCCAGAGACAGTGAATAGGCCCCCATGGGTCACTGCAGGTCAGCCCCCCAGTCAGAGCAGTCACCAAGGCCAGCACACCCCAGCTACTCCCAGGCTGCTCCAGCTGCTCTATGAAAGCGGGTTGGGGGCATGGAGCGGCTGCTTCCTCAGTGCCCCTTACCGTCCTGGGACCCTGGCCAGACCTTCTCGTTCCAAAAGGGCTTGTTTTACAGCTAGTCCCCAGCAGACTGCTGAGGGATGTGTCGAGTGACAAGTGGCCATAATGGCACGGCGGGGGTTGGTGGGCTGACAGTAATGTTTCCTGGGCCTCGGAGGCCGGGGTTAGTGGGGACAACAGCATCGCCGAGTGAGGTTAGCAACTCCCCCGGGAGCAGCTTGGGGAGGCAGCGTGGTGGGGGCAGAAAGGTCAGTGTGGCCAAGCTTCCGTTCCTGGACGATCAGTCTGGTTCAGGCTTGGGGGAATCTCTGGGGAGCAGCGCCCCTCGGGATCCTGCGGGAATAAACAAGAGGGTGCCAAGGAAGGGGAGCTCTTTCGCCTGGTCCCAGGCCTCCTCTGCCCTGCACAGCCTGGCCCCAGATCGTAGCTTCCGTGGGAGCAGAGCGCTGAAATGGGGCCGGGGCCACACCCCAGTGGCCACCTTCAACAGCACCATGACGCCTGGGTACCTCCACTCAGGCATGGCTCCAGGCCCTGGAGACCCTGCCATCCTCCTCCCCAGGGTGCCATTCCAGGAGCTATGAGGCTGGCAGAGTAGCCACAACTCGCTGTGGGTGGCGACAGGAGAGAAGGGGGAGGCCCTGGGTTGCGTTACTTACCTGCTCAGAGATCCCGTGTGAAAAACGAAGAGAGCCACAGCTGCTGCCGGTGGATTTTATTCTTGTGAGCAGGTAGCTGTGCAGGACTGGCAGGTCGGGGCCCTGTGCCCTGCTCACCAGCGCCCTGCGTGTGGGCACTTGGGGGACTTCTGGGTGCCTTTACAGACAAGAGGAGGACGCCTTCCTGGCTGCAGCCCTGCCCTTGGGTTCCTGGGGAAGGTTGTGCCCCTTTTCCAGTCTGCAGCCCCTGCTTTTGGGAGGCAACTGTGGGACCCTTAGCTCTGACATCTTATCTGCAGGGAGCATCAAATGTGGTGTGACACCAGCTTACCTGTCCTAGAATGAGGACACGATGTCTCAGCCATCGGGCTCGGAGCCAGCTCCAGCCTCCCCCTGCGCCTAAGTTGGGAGGACAAGGGTTAAAGAGTAAGAATGTGCCACATGGCACGGCGCACTGCATATGGGTGGTGGGATGGGAGACAGCGCACTGGCTGGGGTGGGATAGCTGGCGGGGCCAGGTGGAGGCCATGGCACCTGCAGAGGGGGAAATAGAGTGAGTTGGGTCCTCTCAGGATGCTTGCACACAGGGTGGGAAGCAAGCGAGCTGACTGAGGGGATGACCCCCCAGCACGCGACATCCAGTCTGCTGGGAGCAGCCGTTGCTCTGTTAATGGCGCACGTGGTTTGGTTGCGTTGAGTTTCTGCACCGTGGCTGCACACAGCAAGCAAAAGTCAATTGATAACAAGGGTTACAGGAGTTTCTCTTTTGTCCATGAGTGTTTTCCATCTGCTCACAAAAAATCCCTACAAGTGACTGATTTTAGCTCTTCTGACGGCTGCCATTGCAACCTTAACTAACTCCCTTTGGGGATTACTCATTTCATACCTTTAGACAGAAGAAGTACGAAAGTCAGCCTGGTAATACTTCTTCTTCCTCTTCCCTACTCCCTTCTGATCTGCTGCTTATAGTTTACTCTATTCTTCTAAAGGAAGACTTTCCACCTTGTCCTAATATTTTTATACCTTTCCAGTAACTTTAAATGGTTCCTAGTATCAAATCAAGACAGCATGGACTGCTATGGAAGACAGAGACTAGTCCTTCCCCTCTCCTTTCCGTATTTTTGTGTCTTGTTACTTTTATACTTTTATACTATCTTGTGTTAGCTAGCTGCAGATCTCTTTTTAAAATTTATTTATTTATTTTTTGGACAGGCAGAATGGACAGTGAGAGAGAGAGACAGAGAGAAAGGGAGCTGCAAGTCTTTTATTTGCTCTATGAATCAACTCTAAGAACTAGAGAATGAGTACGTAGCACTGACAATACTAGGATTTCAAAGCCAATATTCTCTATCAAAGTGAAATTCTATTTGGCCCAAAGAAAGAAAAATAGATACTTCAAAAAGTTGGTGGAAAATAAAATTGAAAGATAAGTTTCATTTGGTGCAAAAAAATAATTGGGGTTTGATACTAGTGCCGGCACCTGACTCCATTCTCCCACCATTGCAGACCCCAGGAGGCAACAGTGATGGCCCAAGTGGCAGGATTCATTCATGTCACCCGTGTGGGAGACCTAAATTGTGTTCCTGGCTTCCAGATCCAGCATTTGAAGAATGAACCAGCAGGGTGGTCTCTCACACTCATTCTCTCTCTCTCTCTCTCTCTCTCTCTCTCTCTCTGTGTGTGTGTGTGTGTGTGTGTGAGTGTGTGTATGTGTGTGTGTGCCCCTCCCTCCTTACCTCCCTTTCAAACAAATTTTTTAAAATTACCTATGGAGAGAGGATTCACACCATGGAAACTGGAACATGTTACAGTTATTTTTGTTGTTGTTGTTATGGTAGAGAAAATGTTAGTAGACTAAACTTGAACAGTTTTATTTCTTTTTCTTTCTTATTTTTTATAACACTTATTTATTTGGAAGGCAGAGTTACAGAGAGGCAGAGACACAAGAGAGAGAAGTCTTCTATCCACTGGTTCACTTCCCATATGGCAACAATGGTCAGACTGGGCTTCCGGGACTCCCATGTGGGTGCAGGTGCCCAAGCACTTGGGTCATCCTCTGCGGCTTTCCCAGGTGCATTAGCAGGGAGCTGGATCAGAAGTGGAGCAGCTGGGACTTGAACCGGTAAACCATATGGGATGTCAGTGCTGCAGACAGTGGATTAACCCACCACACCACAGTGCCAACCTCAAGCTGTGTTATTTCTAAAGTCCTTACATTGCACAGAGGACAAAAGATTGAGAAAAATTTATTTAATATTTGAAAATCAAACACTGACCCATTGACAAATGAGTGAAGTCTGACACATGTGAGTACAAGGCTAAGGCCCCCAAGAGGCTTTGATTTCATCAATATAATCTGTATGAGGATGAGGAATCACTTAGCAATACATCATGGGCCGGCGCTGTGGTGTAGTGGGTAAAGCTGCCACCTGCAGTGCCAGCATCCCACATGGGTGCCTGTTCGGGTCCCAGCTGCTTCACTTCTGATCCAGCTCCCTGTTAAAATGCCTGGGAAAGCAGTAGAAGATAGTCCAAGTCCCTGGACCCCTGCACCCACGAGGGAGACTTGGAAGAAGCTCCTAGCTCCTGGCTTTGGATCGGCGCAACTCTGCTATTGAGGCCAATTGGGGAGTGAACCAGCGGATGGAAGATTCTTAAAAAAAAACAAAAAATCACACATCAGACTTCCTGACTGTAAACACGCTGGATTAAACCACGTAGATGGGATGGAACTCCATTTGTCAAATCACAATTCAGTTGAGACCATGAGTCGGCCACATACACGAGAGCTTAGCAAAAATCAAAGAAAGCAATTCTGTAAGACTCAACTGACTGTCATGGTATTTACAGCACCATGTGGCAGTTGGTTAAGCTGCCTCCTGCTATGCCAATATCCCAACTGGACACAAGTTCAAATCTCGGCTACTCCACTTCTGATCCAGCTCCCTGCTAGTGCAACTGGGAAAGCAGCAGAAGAGGGCCCAAGTACCTGGGCCCCTGCCACCCATGTAGGAGACCAGGATGGAGTTCCAGGCTCCTGGCTTCAGCCTGGCCCAGCCTAACCATTGCAGCCATTTAGGGAAATAAAACAGCACATGGAAGATCTCTCTCTCTCTCTCTCTCTCTCCCTTTCTCTGTGTGTGTGTGTGTCTTTCTCTGTGTGTAACTGCCTTTCAACTAAAAAATGAATATCTTTTAAAAATATAAACTTATTGCAGTGCAAATATCTCATGCATATTTTTAATAAGATACGAGTATGTTCCTCTGTGAGCACCTGGCAGCACACCACCGTCGCCTAGAAAGAGGCGACAAAGAGCAATGTCGCTTTCTCCCTTGCTCCAAGCCCAGCGTGGTCCCCCCGGGGCTACAGGACCCGGGAGAAGTGGAGAAGCAAAGGCTGGGAGTGAGCAGCTTCGGCTGCAGACCCAGGATCCCTCAGAGCCTTTACATCTCCCATGGGGCTGCGGGGCAGCCCCCTCTCCTCCTGGGGCTGCTGTGACTTCGGGGATGACTGGTGGCTGTGAGGATGCAGTGGCTCAGCGGAAGGCAAGGACAGCAGCCATCTCCACTGCTGCTCGTGGGAGGGGTCCCCATCCCTGCCATCAATCCCAACACAACACAGGGCTCAGACCTCTCTGGGCCACCACCCACCCACCCACCCAGGGAGAGGCTGGCCCAGAGCTCCCTCCCCCACCAGGAAGCTGCCAACCCCCACCCACCCGGTGCCACTGCAGGGGCTGCCGCATTCTGAAGGAGGGGAAGGGGCAGCGAGGCGAGACCACTTCTGCTTTCCAGCCAAATCCGCTGGGGCACCGGCCCCGGGAGCCCACTTGAACTCTGCGACCTCAGCCGCAGTTCACTTCAAGTTTGGAGGGGAATTTTACACGCAGTCTCGCTATAACTGGCTCGGTCCCCTGCACACGTAACCTCCCGTGCTTCCGGGGAGAGCGTGGCCCACCGGGACAGTGGCTGGGAACACGGGCGGATGTGACCGCACATCTGCGTCACGGCTGTAGCAAAGCCCACACCTCGAATGCTTATCTCTCCCTCCTGTGAGTCCACCATGAAACCGATGACCCAAGGTGGAGGGGCCGTTGCAGACCTGCCTCCCGCGCTTCTTAAAGTGATAGGGCGACACGTAGGGGCACGAAGGAACGTAATAGCAAACCCTCTGCACATCAGGAAGAATCCAGGATGTCCAATTTTAAGAAACTTTTCTTTTTAAAGAAGGACATTCTGTTTTTTTAAGATTAATTTATTGGCCGGCGCCGCGGCTCAATAGGCTAATTCTCTGTCTTGCGGCACCAGCACACCGGGTTCTAGTCCTGGTTGGGGCGCCGGATTCTGTCCCGGTTGCCCCTCTTCCAGGCCAGCTCTCTGCCGTGGCCAGGGAGTGCAGTGGGGGATGGCCCAAGTGCTTGGGCCCTGCACCTGCATGGGAGACCAGGAGAAACACCTGGCTCCTGCCTTCGGATCAGCGCAGTGCACCGGCCGCAGCACACTGGCCGCGGCGGCCATTGGAGGGTGAACCAAAGGCAAAAGGAAGACCTTTCTCTCTCTCACTGTCCACTCTGCCTTTCAAAAAAAAAAAAGAGTTTACTGGGGCTGGCGCAGTGGCTTAGTAGGCTAAACCACTGCCGGCAACACTGGCGTTCCTCCCCCCCCCAAAAAAATAGATTAATTAATTTATTTGAAAAGCAGAGTTACAGAGAGAGAAAGGGAGCGAGATCTTTCAACTACTGGTTCAGCCCCAGTGGCTACAAAAGCCAGGGTTGGTCCAGGCCAAAGCCAGGAGCCAGGAACTCCATCCGGGTCTCCCACATGGGAGCACGGCCCCAAGCACTTGGGCCACCCTCTGCTGCTTTCCCAGGAACGTTAGCAGTGAGCTGGATTGGAAGTAGAGCAAGTGAGACAGCACTTTGATATGGAATGCTGACGTCATAAGCAACTGACTAGCCCACTGCACCACAACACAGGTCCCAATTTTAGGAGACTTTAAAAATAATACTATAGGAGCTGGTGCTGTGGCGTAGTGGGTAAAGCCACCATCTGCAGGGCCAGCATCCCATATGGGCGCCAGTTCAATTCCCGGCTGCTCCACTTCCGATCCAGCTCTCTGCTATGGCCTGGGAAAGCAGTAGAAGATGGCCCAAGTCCTTGGGGCCCTGCACCCATGTGGGAGACCCAGAAGAAGCTCCTGGCTCCTGGCTTCGGATAGGCCCAGCTCCAGCTGTTGCAGCCATTTGGGGAGTGAATCAGTAGATGAAAGATCTCTCTTTCTGCCCCCCACCCCACCCCAGATCTCTGCCTCTCAAATAAATAAATAAATCTTTTAAAAAAATATTAAAAATCAAAGAGCAGTCTGGGGTCTTGGCTGTGAGCACCAGCTGTGGAGCCAGAGCACCTGGGTTCGAGTCCCATCTCTGTCCCCATCAGCTGCCTGGCCCTAAGCCTCAGCTTCCACGTCAGCACAATGGGCACAACACCCTTCTTCACGGGCGGTAGTGAGGAAGGTAATGGTACATTCATAGTGCTTGGTACGCGGTGAGCCTTCCGCATCACCTACCGTCAAGGGCATCCGTGACAAAATCAATCCACAGAGAAAACGCCGGGGGGACTGGACCCAGCCGCCCCCAGCAGCAGTTGCTGGGTGGTGGAATTGGGGCGATGGCTTCCCCGCAGTCCTGCCCTCTGGGCTCAGGGTCTCTCCTTCCCATCCCCTGCGGCAACCCACACTTCCTACTCAGTCATTCTGCAAACAGCTTTCTAACAGCTGCCCTTTGCCTGCTGGGTGGTGGGGTGCTGGGGGGGGGGGCTCTTGAGTTACACAGTGTTTCTCGGTCATCTCTGTAGCTCAGCCCCAAGCCCAGCAGGTGCTCAATCAAACATGTGATGGCCACCCTTGTCCGGGACCTTCTAGAGTGTTTTAGTTCCCTGCTGCTGCACAGCAAAACAGAGTGGCTTAAATGGCAGCTCTCTCTCTCTCTCTGCCTTTCAAATACAAATAAATGAATAATAAATCTATAACATTCTGAAGAGATGAATTTATTTTGGTGCAAAAATTTTGAAATCAATGAATGGTCTTTTTCATAATACATATTTTCCAAGAGTTTTTTGATTTCAACCTCATATGCATGTATTTCTTTTTTTAAAAAAGAGATTTTCTAGGGGCTGGTGCTGTAGCATAGTAGGCTGTCTCTGCCTGCAGCACCAGCATCCCGTATAGATGCTACTGATCCAGTTTTCTGCTAATGTCCTGGGAAAGCAATGGAAGATGGCTCAAGTCCCTGGGCCCCTGTACCTCTGTGGGAGACCTGGAAGAAGCTCCTGGCTCCTGGTTTCAGATCAGCTCAGCTCCAGCAGTTGCAGCCATTTGGCGAGTGAACCAGCAGATGGAAGACCTCTCTCTCTCTCTCTCTCTCTCTCTCTCTCTCTCTCTATCTCTGTAACTGTACTTCTCAAATTAAAAAATCTTTAAATAAAAAAGATTCTCTTTATATATTTGATAAACAGAGAAGGGGAAAGATCTTCTAGCTGCTGGTTCACTCCACAAATGTCCATAATAGCCAGGGTTGAGCCAACTTGAAGCCAGGAGCCTGGTACTCATTCTGGGTCTCTCACATGGGTGGCAGGATCCAAGCACTTGAGCCATCCTCCACTCCCTCCCAGGGTGAGCATTAGCGGGACTCTGGGTCAGAAGAGGAGGAACTGGGAATTGAACCAGTGACTCCGATATGCAGGTGAAGTGGTCCCACGTAGCACAGATTTCAAACTTCTGCTGCACCAAAATAAATGTATCTTTTAATCCCATTTTCCAGGGGCTCGCTGAAGCACTCGTGTATTCACAGTGGTTCTACACACTTACTCTGAAAGGCTTATGTGCAGGTCTACACCTGCAAACCCACACGCATGCAGCGGGACAAAAACCTTCCGGCTGGCTACTGGACGGATAGAAAATGAACACCAGAATTGCCCACAGTTTAACGCTTACATTGATTTTTTAATTTTTAAAAAATATTTATTTATTTGAAAGGCAGTTACAGAAAGGCAGAGGCAGAGAGAGAGAGAGAGAGAGAGAGAGAGAGAGAGAGAGAGAGAGGTCTTCCATCTGCTGGTTCACTCCCCAAATGGCCACAACAGCCAGAGCTAGGCAGATCCGAAACCAGGAGCCAGGAGCTTCTTCTGGGTCTCCCATGCAGGTTGCAGGGGCCCAAGGACTTGGGCCATCTTCTACTGCTTTCCCAGGCCATAGCAGAGAGCTGGATTGGAATGGAGCAACTGAGACTTGAACTGGTACCCATATGGGATGCCAGCAATGAAAGAGGTGGCTTCACCCAATAAGCCACAGCCCTGGCTCCTTACATCAATTTTACCTTTGTAAAATCACAATAAAAATTGAATTTCATTCCATTTTGTTTTTTCATATTCATTAATAATCTCCAAAGTATTTTCTTTTGATGTTTTAAAGAAATCTCTAAAAACACAACAAAAATAATACATATTAATGTCGTTTCAATATCCTAACCTGTGATTTCTATGCATAATAGATTAGGAGTGGACATGCTTGCTACTAGTGAGTAACATCGTTTTGCATTGCTTTGAACTTTTTTTTTTTGACAGGCAGAGTGGACAGTGAGAGAGAGAGACAGAGAGAAAGGTCTTCCTTTGCCTTTGGTTCACCCTCCAATGGCCACCGCGGCCAGCACACCGTGCTGATCCGATGGCAGGAGCCAGGTGCTTCTTCCTGGTCTCCCATGGGGTGCAGGGCCCAAGCACTTGGGCCATCCTCCACTGCACTCCCTGGCCACAGCAGAGAGCTGGCCTGGAAGAGGGGCAACCGGGACAGAATCCGGCGCCCTGACTGGGACTAGAACCTGGTGTGCCACTAGAACCTGGTGTGCCGGCGCCGCAAGGCGGAGGATTAGCCTATTGAGCCGCGGCGCCAGCCAATAAATTAATCTTAAAAAAAAAAAACAGAATGTCCTTCTTTAAAAAGAAAAGTTTCTTAAAATTGGACACTCTCAGCTTCTGTACTCTCCAAACAGGTTCCTGACACCAGCTGTTGGGGGAGGGGGTGGCAGTGCTGCAGCCGTGGACGCCAGCCAAGCTCAGCTTTGACACCGTCACCGTCTCCCGGGAGGTTGTCTCAGTCTCCCAGGTGAGGGGTTGAGTCCCCACCGCCGCCTGGGCTGATGCCAGCTGTGAGCCTCAGGTTGTTTCTGCCTGTACTTCCGACCAGTGAGGAAGAGTAACAACATTTACTGTCACGGAGAGGAAAACCCAGCTCAGGACAGAGTGGGCAGCCGCAGGATCTGGACATGTCAGAGTTGAGAGGCCCTGGGACCCCTCACAGCACGTGATGCTTGGCTTTAAAGACTTATTTTATTTATCTGAAAGGCAGAATGGCCAAGAGAGGTGGAGAGACAGGGAAAAAGAGAGATCTTCCATCCATTGGTTCACTCCCTAAATGGCTGCCATGGCTGGGTCTGGGTCTGGATCAGGTCAAAGCCAGGAGCCTGGAATTCCACTCCTGTTTCCCACGTGGGGAACAGGGGCCCAGCTTCTGCAGCTCTCCCAGGTGCATTAACGGGAAGCTGGATGGGAAGTGGCACTGCTAGGATTCGAACTGGCACTCATATGGGCTGCCAGCCTTGTGGGTGGCTTAACCTGCTGAGCCACAATGCTGGCCCCAGAGCAGATGGTGTTTTAAGACCATAAAAATGGGGACGACTACTTAGGAAAGTGTGCAAGTGGGAACAGACCCAGGCCCAAGACCTTAGAACCCCCAACAGTTGGAAATTGTCTAGTTACCACAAGGACAACTCTTTTCTCTGATCCTTTTTTTTTTTTTTAATTTATTTATTTGAAAGTCAGAGTTACACAGAGGAGAGGAAGAGAGACAGAGAGAGGTCTTCCATCCGCTGGTTCACTCCCCAATTGGCCACAACAGCCAGAGCTATGCCGAACCGAAGCCAGGAGCCAGGAGCTTCCTCCAGGTCTCTCATGCGGATGCAGGGCCCAAAGGATCTAGGCCATCTTCTACTGCTTTCCCAGGCCACAGCAGAGAGCTGGATCGGAAGTGGAGCAGCCGGGACCCGAACCGGTGCCCATATGAGATGCCGGAGTTGCAGGTGGAGACTTAACTTTCTACTTAACAGCACCGGCCCCTATATTTCTATTCTTATTTTTAGGTGTGTTTCTGTAAACACCTATATTTTTAAATATAAGTGTAATGGTTTTACATTACAATGATTACTGATGTACTTATATCTATTTTACCTGATTTTTCTTTTATATGTTTTCTCTCTCTTCCTCTGAGAGAACTATGTTTTCCTGCTTTTTTTTTTTTTTTTGTCTTTTATCCTTCTCTGCTGGGTTGAGTTATAAATTCTATTTCTGCCCTTTAGTTGTTACTCCTACATTTTTAATGTCAATACTTGACTTCTGACCATCTCCTGCTGCTTTGTCTGATTAAACTGGGTCACCAGCAACGTATGGGCAGTAAACCATGAGAACTGGATCACGTGGGGCAGGCGTGCAGCCTTGTGGTTACGCTGTTGGTGACCCACATAAGAGGATCTGGGTTCGACTCCCAGCTCTGTTCCTAACGCCAGCTTCAGCCAGCAGGTCCCTACCGGGCACACGGGGGACCCAGGTCGAGTCCCTGGCTCCCAGCTTCAGCCTCAGCCGGGTGCAGGCCATCGCAAACAACTGGGGGGAATTAACAGGATGGGCGCTCTTTCTGTCCCCCTCCCCGCATGAAACAGGATCCCCTGGGCAATGGGATCTTTGATTCTATTTAATTTCCATTGAGACCGGGAGGTCGGTCCGCAGCCCCATCTTCGCAGGACTATCTTCTCCCGCAACGCTGAGCTCTGTCGCCTGAGGCCCCCGGTGCGAGCGCGCGGTGTGGTGTCCCGGGACCCTGCGTGGGTTCTGCGCGCCCAACCCAGGCCGCCTGCGAGCTTGACTGCAGACGCGGCCCCCCGTGAGGTTCGCGTTCCTGCACCGGGCGCTCCTGTCTCGGATGGAGGCGACCGGATGCCCTCGCCGGCTCCCGCCAGTCCCCAGCTCCGGACTGTCGGGCCGTGAGCTCAGCGCTGACCTGGGGGCCTCATCCCGGCCCAGCGCGTTCCAGCCTCACCCTACGGTGCCCCCGGCCCTCCCTCCGTTCCACACCTGGTCCCACGCCTGCTTCCCGCTCCCGCCTTCTCCCTCCCGCAGCGGCCAGCCTGCGAGGGGGCGTGAGCTCCCAGACCCCACCCCCTGCCCGGGAGCTGCGGGCTGCACCTGCCCCGCGCGCCCCACTACGGTCCCCAGCCCAGGACAGCTCGGACCGGGAAACACCCGACCGTCAGCCGTGTGCTGCGAGCGCCATCTCCTGTCCATAACTGCCAATTACAGCCAGGACTGCCCAGTCGCCGAAGAGTTAATTCGGTTTTTCTGCTACCTGGAACAAGAAGTAAGTCCTTTTCAAAAAGAAGATTGAGGGGCCAGCTCCGTGGCTCACTTGCCTAATCCTCCGCCTGGGGCGCGGGCATCCCATATGGACACCGGGTTCTAGTCCTGGTTGCTCCTCTTCCAGTCCAGTTTTCTGCTGTGGCCTGGGAGGGCGGTGGAGGATGGCCCAAGTGCTTGGGCCCTGCACCCGCATAAGGAGACCAGGAGAAGCACCTAGCTTCGGATCGGCGCAGTGGTGGCCATAGCGGCCATTTGGAGAGTGAACCAATGGAAGGAAGACCTTTCTCTCTGTCTCTCTCTCACTGACTATAACTCTGTCAAATAATTTAAAGAAAAAAAAATGAAGACTGAGACCATCCCCATGCCCCCGACTTGACCTAAATTTGTGCACACATAAAATAACACCTTCCCTTCCAATTCTTTTAGTGACTGTGAAAACAAAAATCCCCCCCAAATTAATGAAATATGGTGTGGGCTGACAGAGAGCTTGTTACCACTGAGGTCTAATAACTCATCGGCCAGAGGCTGTGAGACAACCTTCGTGGTCGCCTTGATTTCTGTGTGCTTCCAAAACTCCCAAGCTCTGACCCACGGAGACAGATGGGGCCAGGTTCCAGGTCGGTCCTGACTAGGGTTGTGGGTTCCCAGCCACCTGGGAGGCCCCAAAAAGCGCCCGAGGCACAGCCACGATCTGCCACTGCTTCCCGGAAGCCCCACTTCACCAGGGTCCAAGGCACGGGGAGTGTTTGAGGGTCAAGTAAAGCGGTTTGCCCAGGGGCTGAGCCGGGAGCACTTCCTGCAAGCTGGGGCCCTTTGCTAGGGTCTGGCACCGTGGCGTGGTGGGTATAGCCTCTGCCTGCAATGCTGCCATCCCATGTGGGCACTGGTTTGAGTCCTGCTTGCTCCACTTTCGATCCAGCTCCCTAATGCGCCTGGGAAAGCAGCGGAAGATGACCCAAGTGCTTGGGGCCCCTGCACCCACGTGGGAGACCCAGCAGAAGCTTCTGGCTCCTGGCTTCCTAATGGCCCAGCTCCGACCATTATGGCCATCTGGGTAGTGAACCTGCAGATGGAAGATCTCCCTCTCTGTCTATAAGTCGGCCTTTCAAATAAATCTAAAAATGCAAACAAACAACAAAAAAACCCCTCACTCACCCAGTGACCCATCGAGTGGTTCCTGCCACTGACTCCGCCTTTCCCACAGCCCGTCTACCTCCCCCAGAAAGCCTGGGGGGGGGGGGGGGTGGAGGAGAGAGAGACCTCTCACTGGGCCTGGCACACAGCTTCCAGTGGAGTTCCCAGCGGCTGTGGGGGCTGGAAAGGCCCAGAACAGCCACCACCAGCCTGCTGCTTATGGGTCCTGAGCCCTGGCCCCGGGGGTGGGAGTTATGTCCCCTTTCTCCTGTGGCTCCCTGCTCCACCATGACACCTGCCCCGCTCCGAGAGGCCTGCAGGGGGAGGCAGGAGGTTGCCACAGTGCTCAGGGTGGATGCCAGCCTGCCTCCCACTCCCCCCCCCCCCATCCCCGTTTCTGACATCACCACCCAGATGCCCAATCAGACTCTCCCAGGCTGCCTGCCAGTCCCTGGGCAGCCACCACTGGCCTGGTCAGCAGGAACCAGAGTGCAGTGGCTCTGCGGAGCCCAGGTGAGTGGGAGGCCGGCCCACACCGAGAGACAGGGGCTGTCTCCTCCCCCAGGCCCCCATGGGGAAGCCAGGTCAGAGAGGGCCACTTGGTTACCAAATGGCACTGATGCTGCCTGCAGCTCTCTGGAGCCTTGGGGGTCGGCCCTAAACCTGTCTGACCTCGGTTTCCCTATCCGTGAAGTGGGGCCATCTGGGTGGTCAGGGAGCCTTGGGAAGTGTCTCAGACTCCGGGGCTGCTGCTCCCTGGCTCACGCCTCCTGGGGCCCCAACTTCTTCCCCACAGGGAAGACGCAGGACAGACTGACCAGCTGCGGTGTAGAAAGCCCCAGGAGTCCCGCACGCCCTGCCAGCAGCACCGCGGCCCAGGGGAAGGTGAGGTTGCAGGGGACGGTGGGCGCCCCTGAGCTTGGGCACCGGACAAGGGATGCGAAATGGGCGAGGGAGGCCATGGTGCAGAATTAGGGCGGCAGCGCCAGCTGGAGGCCGCCAGGGGGCGCTCTACACCCGGGCAAAGCCGGACCCGCCTCTGGCGCGCGTCCCTGCCCGGCCCTTCCCGGCGGAGGTCAGCTTCACCCCGGAGCGTTTGCCGAGCCTGCTGGTGCAGGCCAGGGGTCCCCGTCCCAGCCTGAGCCTCAGAGGCCCCGAGGAGCCGGGATCCGGCCCGAGGATGCTCAGCTCGCGCAGATGTCCGCGGCCCTGCCCGCGGGGGCCGGGGCCAGGGCCAGGCCGCCCAGGCGAGGGAGAGGGGGCCTGGGAGACCGAGCCGCGGGGAAGGCTCCCCAGGCGGGGGCTCCTCTGCGCGGCCAGAGCTCCAGGTGAGCACACCGGGGACCAGCGAAGCCCAGGTTCCCGATGCTGGAGGGCGGGGTGCGGAGCCCAGGACCTGGCTCTCGCGGATCAGCCAGGCCAGTGTCCAGGCCTCAGTCCGCAGCCGCGGCCCTGCGAGGAGGCCTGAGCATCCCACCTCAGGGTACTGACACTCGGTGCTGAGAAACTATGGCCGAAGCACCCAGCAGCTAGCAGGTGGGCCGGGTGGCCAGGGCCAGCGTGGCCGCCCCACTGCCTTTGAAGGTGCCCCAGGGGAGGCCAAGGCTGGGGTGGGTGCCTGGAGAGCGGCCCCTCTGCCCCCCGAGTCCTTGTCCCTCAGCGGCCCCTGGTTTCTGGAGCCCTCATCCCCTCTCCCCGTGGCACCTGTCAGCTTCGCTAGCTGCGGCTCTTTCTTATACCAGCCCAGTGCCTTGTGGGAAAGCAGCCCCACCCGGCTCCTTCGGTGACAGCCAGCGGCTACGGCCAATCAGCGCATCTCATTGGTGCGGATTGGCTCAGGGATGTTCGGGCGACCCAATCAGGGCCCTGGGCCAGAGAGGGGCTAGCTGGGGGAAGAGGGCGGGGCCGCGGAGAGCCTCCTGGGAAGCGCCCTTTCTTCCTGTTGGCGCCTGAAGCTCGGTCGGACATTTTTTATGAGGGAGCTTTGATGGCCGGGAAACCGACGGCCCTAGAAGTAAACGGGAAGACTGACGGGAGACCCAGGTTCCAGCCGTGCCTGAAGCCCGTTGCCAGACGGGGGTTCTCTGGGAAGAGCATTTGGCCTGGAGTTCAAGCTGAGCGTGGGACACCCGCATCCCAGAGCGGAGGGTCCGTGTTCAAGTCCCGGCTCCACTCCCAATTCCAGCTCTGTAGGTTCGCGTTCCTGCCGTTCATGTGGAGGGCCCGGATGCTCCTGGTGTGCGCCTGGCCCAGTTCTGGCTGTTGCCGGCACCTGGGGAGTGAACCAGCAGATGGAAGCTCTCTCTAGCTCGCTCGCTTTCTCTCTCTCTCTCTCTCTCTGCATCTCAAATGCAAAGGTGGGGATACAAAGGTGGCTCCTGATGGAGCTAGTGAGTCCCCTTCTCCCACCCTTATTTTTAAAGGCGACAGGGCATGCTTTTTGCTCCCTGAGCCTGAAGCTTCTTACTTGATGGTATTAGTGTCGCATTTCGTCCCAGAGAGAAAATGACGACTGGGAAGGTGTACAGAGGCCAGGTATAACCACAGCCCGGGGTGTCAGATCAGCAGTGAACCGCCGATTAGCAGTCACCGGGTCCCAGGCTGTGTTTGGAACTTGCTTCTCCTGCGGCTGGCGTCTGGCTTGTGTTCCAGTCCGCACCACTGGAGACAGGGAAACGACCTTGGGTGTCGCGTGCCAAGTGGAAAGCCCCTGCTACTCCAGGTCTTGGGGTGGGTTTCTCCCTCTCACTCCCCAGTCCTCCCCGTCATCCCACCGCCCGCAGTCCCATGCCTGTAGGAAAATGTCACCCTGCCTTCAGAGGGTCGCCAAGGCTTGCGCAGCGCCACCCCCCCACACACACCCAGCTCCCTGCCTCTGGCTCCTCCCTGCCTCTGCCCCTGCTCTGTCTTATCAGCTTTGCCGGCCAGGCCCACTGGGGACTGAGAACATACAGGCACTTGAGTGCTTACCTGCTGGCCCTGGCTGCTCCCTGCTGCTCTGAGTCATTGCCAGCAGGCTCAGCCTGGCCTCTTCGCGCTGTTTCGGGGCTCCTCTTGAGGGGCTGCCCACGGATCCCCATCCCTGAGGCATGCGCTGAGACAACCCAGCCCCAGGTCCACCTCCACCCCCTCTCTGTGCTGTCACAGCCCTGACTCCAGCTTCCCCGGCGCCCCCGGGGTGGGAAGGAGCTGCCTGCGCTGAGTGCAGTAAGTGCTGGCTGTGCCTGCCTCACCTCCCTAAACGTGATTGCTTTTATAATCACAACTCTGCCAGCTCAATTCAGCAGAGCAAAGAGACAAGGAGGGTGCGGGGAAGAATGTTCTAGAATTCTGGAGCCAGCCCTCCCCAGAGCTGCTCCTCTGGGTGCAGAAACCCCTGGTGTGTTTAAGCACTGCCTGGGGGGCCTACCTTGACCCTCAGTGATGGCAATGGCTGAGCAAACAAGCAGCCCGGGGCTGTCTCTGTGCCCAGTGCGCCTTTCAATTGTCCACAGTTGTGAATGATGCCAGACTGGAGGCTCATTTCCCGAGATGAAATGGGGAAGCCATGCTGTCTGGCCTGTGGGTGGGACCCATGCTGTCTGGCCTGTGGGTGGGGACCGGCTCCTCTGAGCCCCACTAAGGGGATTCACAAGGGCTGCAGGCTGGGGGCGGAGCAGGACAGTGAGGTGGGGGTTGTTGGGGGTGGAAGGGAGGGTCTCATTTGTGCCTCCTGGAAGCTGCCCTGCACCTTTGCAGTGTGCATTCAAGGCTGCCTGGGAAACACAGCTCCCAGCTAATTATCTAAGACATGTGTTTTAGAGTTTTGAGCTTCATGAAGCCTCTCACTTCCACTGTCTCCTTCACCCCCCCATCACCTCCAGGAGGCGGGGTCGTGACTTCCCGTTTTACAGATTTGAGGAACCGATACCCAGAGACCCCAGGACTTCCCCCAAGGCCATGCTGAGATCCCTGGGTACACTCGGGGAGCGGGGACCAACTGCTCGCGGCTTCTCGCTTGGAATCCCAGCAAGCACCAGATAAAGGGCATTCTAAATTTGTTTCTTTTCTGCAGATGCTGATCTGGTCCTGGAAAGCAGGAATTAGCGTGCCTGCCTGAGGATGCGGTGGGTTCTCGATCGCAAGGACTCAGAAGGGATCTGTGCCCGCTGCCAGCTTCGTGATGCTGCCCACAGCTGCCAGCAAGAGGAGAACCTTCGCAGCCAGATACTTCAGTAAGAATTTCATGCTGCTCCGGGGGGGGGGTGTCACCTTCACTCCTGATTGCTTGCTTCCGGGCCAGGGTCACCCAAAGCCACCAAGGCCACCACGTGGATCTTGTGGACTGAGAGCACTTAGCAGCATCTGCAATTGGGGTCCTGCCCTCCCTCGGCTCCTGGGCACTGACCGATGGCCCAGCGCTGCTGCCCCCTGAAACAGGTCAGTGGCCCCGTGCCTGCTTACAAACAAGGCCTTCGGCATGACTGTGATGGTCAGGGGGCCTCGGCCTTGCCAGCTGGTGGCTCTAATGGCACTTAGAGTCTGGGACCGCCCTGTGTGCAGCTTAAGGCTGCTCCGGATCCTGGCTTGGAAGCCAGCCAGGGAGGGCGTTGGACGGCAATGAGGATGCCTAGTAGCCATCAGTAATGCGTGGACCATGGGCAGGTGCTGGCTGGAGAGGACAGCTGTGCAGATGCTGTTGAGTGAGCTGTGAAGGTGTGAGCTGGGTGGTGTGTGCGAGCTAGCCAAGGCAGTTTGTTACGGTGTTGCCTGCTCATCAGGACCTGAGCACCCTGAAATTTCAGAGGCTGGCGGGGGCAGTGCACTCGGGGGCCCCCAAGCCGGGACACAGGGCAGTGGCCGCGAGAGCTTAGAAAACTCCTCCATGGATGTGAGCGTCACTGGTCTTGGCGGGGGAGGTGGAGTGGGGCTCGGCGTCAGCTTGTTTTTTAAGTCTCAGATGGATGCTGTGTGCCTCCAGGGTGAGGAGGCAGAGAACTGAGCTGAGGGAAGGGCTCAGCTGCCTTGGCTGGGGTCTGGGTGTGTGTGTGTGGGGGGGGTGAGGCGGAAACTGTGTGCCCACAAAGAGCTAAGTGAGCCGGGACACCAGGATGCCTGGACCTCTCTCTGGGTTGGCCTCGTGCTGTGAATACTTCTCGGGCTCGCTTCCCTGGGTCTTGCTTTGCGAAGATGAGTAGGAGAGGAGAAGCAGCCTTTAGCTCTGATCCCAGAGCACTGAGGGGCGAACATCCCAGGTATTCTCTCGGGGCTGGGGTTGCAGCATTGCCTGATGTGACAGGAAAAGCCCATTGCTCTTGTGGAAAGTCGCAGCCACTAGATTTCCATGAATAAGTAGAAAAGATCCTTTCTCAAAACCCTTTGAAAGGCCGGTGCCGCGGATCACTAGGCTAATCCTCCGCCTGTGGCGCCAGCACACCGGGTTCTAGTCCCGGTCGGGGTGCCGGATTCTGTCCTGGTTGCCCCTCTTCCAGACCAGCTCTCTGCTGTGGCCCGGGAGTGCAGTGGAGGATGGTCCAAGTGCTTGGGCCCTACACTCGCATGGGAGACCAGGAGAAGCACCTGGCTCCTGGCTTCGGATCAGCGGGGTGCGCCGGCCGCAGCGGCCATTGGAGGGTGAACCAATGGCAAAAGGAAGACCTTTCTCTCTGTCTCTCTCTCTCTCACTGTCCACTCTGCCTGTCAATAAATAAATAAATAAATAAATACCTTTGAGAAAGGGACCAATGAGGTATCTCACCAGATGCCTGAATTCAGTGAACTGCATTGGATTAATATTTTCCTTAAAGTGCGGCTCATACAAAGTAAAATTACCACTTTGAGGTGTAAAATGCACAAGCAGTTTGTATGTTCACAATGTTGTGCAACCCTGTCTGTCCAGTTGCGAAAGCACTTTCCTTACCCTGTATCCAGGAAGCAAGCGGCTTCCTCCTTTGCACCCCGTCCCTGGCAGCCGCCCTCCTGTGTTCCGTCTCTGTGTGCTATTCTGAGTCTGAAACATTCTTGTCAAGGCTCATCTATGTTGTAGCGCACACCGGTGCTACATGCCTTTTGATTGGCTTAAGTTATATGTGATGAGTTAACCTCAAGCACTTTGACAGCTTTTTAAAATGTATTTTTGAGAGAGAGAGAGAGAGAGAGAGAGAGAGAGAGAGAGAGAGAGAGATCTTCCATTTGCTGGTTCACTCCCCAAATGGCTCCAATGTCCAGGGCTGGGCCAGGTCAAACCCAGGAGGCTGGAACTCCATCCAGGTCTCCCACGTGGGTGCAGGGGCCCAAGCACTTGGGCCGTCTTCCACTGCTTTCCCAGGTGCAGTAGCAGGGATCTGGATGGGAAGGGAAGCAGCCAGGGGTGCTGACAGGGGATGCTGGCATCATGGGCAGCAGCTTAGCCATAACTGCCTACATTTTCACAGCTTTGTAAGAATAGACTGGCAGTACCTGGAAGGTCTCAGAAAATACAGGAGTCGATCTCTATCTAGCTAAGATTGTTGGGTGTACCAGTCATCTTTTCAGGGCTACAACATACTTCAAACAAGCTCCTTATGAAGGAAGTTCGTTTGGGCTCATGGTTTTGGAGGTCCTCAGCCCCAGCTCGGGTGGGCTGCAAGCACCGGACACATGTCTGGTGAGGCAGGAAGAGTGGCAATGAAGTTTGTGGGTGGAGCAGGGAGCAGGTCTGTGCCCTCCCCTTGTCAAGCTGCTGTGCGCTGACTCTGAGCTCCGCCCTGACAGCCTAACGCAATCTGACCACTTCCCAAGGTCTCACCTTTAGACACGGCCCCTGGGGCAAGCTTCCACCCCCAACCCATGAACGATTAACGTGAGACTTTGGGGACCAAGCCTTCAGCACGCGGGCCTTTAGGGAACGCCAGACTAATACCAAACCCTAACATCAGTCAACTGCAGTCTGCTTTTAGGGTCCTCCTCAGGGGGCTGGGCAAACGGAAAGTTCCCGGGGTTAAATTGTGCTGCCATACAACTCATAATGTCTCCTGGCTGACGACCCGCCAGAACCATATCAGCAGGATGGCAGGGGCCACACAGTGCCGGTCTCGGTGTCTCGTGTGCTAAAACCCCCTTCCACCCAGCACTGGACCCCAACTATGGCTCTAGCACTCGTAGGCCCTCAGCTTTTCCCAGGGGTCTCTCCTGCCACCTCAGAGCAGCCGAGGCCCCCTTTCTCACCAACTCCCCAAACTTCTGCTTGCTGGTCTGCCTGGTTCTCTCCCTCCCCAGGACTGGTGGCTTCTCCCTGGAGCTGGCCGTCCTGAGCACAAGGCGCCACTGCACACCTGAATCGTGGGGTAGGAGAGGCAACAGCTCCTGCCCTACCTAGCCAATGTATCCAGAAAGAAGGGGGTGAGTCTCACCAGCCCTACCAGGCCCCAGCTCCCTGGCCACAGGCCAAGTTCAGGACCAAGGCCAGGGGCGGCTTGATGAGGAGTCCCCATTGCGCCCCTCCCCCAGCCTCCACAGACTGTGGCTTGGCTCACCTTGGCCTTCCGCAGGGATGCTCCCTGATGTAGAAGGGCAGGGATTCCAGGGGACCCCAGAAACCTGAGTAGGGAGGCAAGACTATGTCCTGGAGAGGAGGCCCTCAGGGAGAGGAGATCTGAATAGGAGCAGGGGCTGATGAGAGGAAAGGCAGGTGGATGTCGTTTGAGGAAGCCGGCTGTTTCTCCTGGGCCACAGGGAGAAAGCTGTAAGTAGAGGGCTGCCATGAGAACTGCCAGAAAGAACGCTGTTGCAGCAGAGGGTGAGGTCAGCTCTCACCTCATTCTGACCAGGGCCTCCCTGTTGTGTCTGCCCTTGGCCCTTCTCTCTCTTCTCAGTAAGATCTGTCACTCGATGCACTTGTCCCAGCGGAGTCCCATGTCACTCATTGTTAGCCCACCAGTTCTGCCTCCATCCAGCCTGCCAAGGCCCCTCCCATCAGCACCTGCTGTGTCTCCCCCTCGCTGGGCACTGGCAGCGCCAGCCTCCTCACCCATCCCCAGATGGGCCGGACCTTGGCCTGTGCCCTGGCCACTCTGTGGACCGTTCTTGCTCCTACACGGCCACCTGGGTCATATGCTCACCCCCCTGACTTTTACCCAAGCCTCACCCACCAAGGCCTCCCCTGACCACCTGTCACAGTCACGATGGAGAGATGATGTGGTCTCTGGGAGGGTGACTTGGAGGGTCTCTTTGGATGTGACTCAAGAATCCAGGCAAAAGGCATAGCTCTGGTCTTGGATGTTGCCAGTCCCCAGGCCACAGGACCAAGAGAGGGTGAGATCTTGCAGGGTCTCGTGACGACAAGTAAAGCCTCAGCCTGGATGTGACATGTGCCACACTCCACTCACGCTCGTCACTGGCCCAGCCACCCCCAGGGATCAAGTCTGCAGTACCCCACGCCTAGACACGGAACCCGCATTCACTACAGCCCCATCCGACACCCCATACTCCTCTCCTCATTTCCTTTAATTGTTTCAATTTAACATACAGACACACATGGGTAAAGAGACAGAAACAGAGAGAGCTACCATCTACCGGTTCATTCCTCAGATACCCACAGCCACTGGAGCTGGGCTGGGGCAAAAGCCGGGAGCTGGACTGCGATCCTGGTCTCCCACATGGACAGCAGGAGTCCAGTTCCTGGGGCCCACACTGCTGCCCCCAGGGTCTGCACTGGCAGGAAGCTGGAGTCAGGAGCTGGCACTGGTGCGGGACCTCAGCTGGTGGGTATCTCAGCCATGAGGCCAAGCGCCTCCTTCTGTGGTTGCTTCATAGCATTTGTCATCATCATACTGATAGGTAAGTTCCATTGGATAAAATTTACCCATTTTTTTTATTGTTTAAGTTTTATGTATTTGAAACTCAGAGTCAGAGAGAGAGAGAGATTGAGATCTTCCATCCACTGGTTCACTCCCCAAATGGCTACAACAGACAGAGCTGGGCCAGGCCAAAGCCAGGAGTTTCATCCAAGTCTCCCACGTGGGTGCAGGAGCCTAGGGACTTGGGCCACCTTCTGCTGCTTTCCCAGGTGCCTTAGCAGGCAGTTAGATGTCAGCTTCTTTGGCACCAAAATAAGCTTATCTTTGCATGCCATTTCCCAAAACTTTTTGAAGTGGCTTCCTAGTCCCCACTCCCTGTCCCAGCCTGAGGAGCCGGTGATCTGCTTTCTGTCCTCATAGTTGCCTTCTCTGCACAGTTTACATAAACGGCGTCAGACTTGACGCTGTACACAGCCTTTTGCATCGCGTTTCTTTCATTCCGTGTAACATGTCTGAGGTTCGTCTGTGCCCTCGTGTGCATTGGTGGCATCCCCTGTTGTGTGTGTGCACATTGGCTTATCTGCTCACCAGCTGATGGATTGGGGGGCTGTGTCCAGTCCAGGATTACCAGTGAATAACACTGCTATGAACACTCCCACGCATGTCTGCCCATGAATGCATGCTTTCACCTCTCCTGCCAAGTCTTGTGGTGAGTGTGTGTTCAATTTTTAAGAAATTGCTGTACTCGCTCTCTCTGTGTATCTGAGCTTTTCTTACCATTTATTTTCCACATATATGTGAGATTGTGTAATATTTTCCTTGCTGTGTCTGGCTTATCTCACTGAGGATAATACCCCTCCACGCTGAAGCAGATGCTAGGATCATTTCCTATATCAGGGCTGAATAGTGTTCCATTGTGTGTATCAACCGTGATTTATTTTTTTCCCCAAAGATTTTTATTTACTTATTTTAGAGTAGAGTTACAGACATAGAGAGGGAGAGACAGAGGTCTTCCATCCACTGGTTCATTTTTCAAATGGCTGCAACGGCTGGAGCTGGGCCGATCTGAAGCCAGGAGCCAGGAGCTTCTTCCAGGTCTCCCACGTGAGTGCTTGTGGCCCAAGCGTTTGGGCCATCTTCCACTGCTTTCCCAGGCCATAGCAGAGAGCTGGACGGGAAGAGGAGAAGCCCGGATTTGAACTGGTGCCCACATGGATAGCCGGCACCACAGACAGCGGCTTAGCTCACTATCACTATGCCACAGTGCCGGCCCCAGACCGGCTGTTCATGTGTTGATCAGCATTTAGATTGTTCTCACACCTTGGCTATTGTAAAGAGTTCTGCCATCAACAGGGGCTCTGGGGGGCTGCTGCTGTGGCACAGTGGATTAAAGCCCCAGCCTGCTGTGCTGGCATCCCATATGGGTGCTGGTTTGAGTCCTGGCTGCTCCTCTTCCGAACCAGCTCCCTGCTATGGCCTGGGAAAGCAGTAGAAGATGGCCCAAGTGCTTGGGCCCCTGCACCTGCGTGGGAGACCTGAAAGAAGCTCCTGGCTCCTGGCTTTGGACCAGCTCAACTCTGGCCGTTGCAGTCATCTGGGGAGTGAACCAGCAGAATGGAAGACCTCTCTCTCTCTGTCTCTCCCTCTCTCTGTAACTCTGTCTTTCAAATAAATTAATTCTTAAAAAAAAAAAAAATAGGGTCTCTGGATACCTTTCTGAGGTGGTGATGTCATCCCTTTTGGGCATACACCCAGAAGAGGGATTGCTGGCTCGTCCAGACCTCTATTTGTAATTTCTTTGGGAATCTCTGTATCGTCTTACACGATGGCACAGCCACCTGCATTCCTGCCGACAGCAAACTAGGGTCCCCTGTCCTCCGGACACTCACCCTCATCTGCTTTCTCCTGACTTCCTATTAATAGCTATTTGCTCTTCTTAAAAAGAGAAACTTTTTAAAAGATATTCATTTATTTGAAAGGCAGAGCCACAGAGAGGGAGAGACAGAGAGAGAGAGAAAGGTCTTCCAGCCACTGGTTCACTCCCCAGATGGCCGCCATAGCCAGGGTTGAGCCAGCCCAAAGCCAGGAGCCAGAAATTCTATATGGTTCTCCGCGTGGGTGACAGGGGCCAAGCACTTGGCCTGTCATCTGCTGCTTTCCCAGGTGCATTAGCAGGGAGCTGGATTGGAAGCAGAGCAGCTGGGTCACAAACCAGTGCTCAGATGGGATGCCAGTGTTACAGGCAGGTGGCAGCTTACCCCACTGCACCACCACGATGCTGGCCCTTGTCCTTTGTTTTATTATTATTATTATTTAATTAGTTTTTAACCGATTCAATATAGTTCGCAGATACAAATTTAAGAATATAGTAATATTCCCTTCTTCCCGCCATCTCTCTCACTTTCTTTCTTTTCCCAGTTTTTCTTTCTTTCTTTTTTTTTTTTTTTTTATTTTTTGACAGGCAGAGTGGACAGTGAGAGAGAGAGAGACAGAGAGAAAGGTCTTCCTTTACCGTTGGTTCACTTTCCAATGGCCGCCGCGGCTGGCGCGCTGCGGCCGGCGTATCGCGTTGATCTGATGGCAGGAGCCAGGTGCTTATCCTGGTCTCCTTATGCGGGTGCAGGGCCCAAGCACTTGGGCCATCCTCCACTGCACTCCTGGGCCACAGCAGAGAGCTGGCCTGGAAGAGGGGCAACCGGGACAGAATCCGGCGCCCTGACTGGGACTAGAACCTGGTGTGCCACTAGAACCCGGTGTGCCGGTGCTGCAAGGCGGAGGATTAGTCTGTTGAGCCGCGGTGCTGGCCTTTTCCCAGTTTTTGAGACAACATATTTTAAATTTACATTAAAGTAAAAAGGCTTGATGAGTTGTTCAACAAGAAGTTTAACAAGTAGAAAGCAAAAAGATCCTGGTTTAATGGGAATATAGGCAGCGACTATACACAATAACTGAATGGAAAAGTGATCATTTCACCCATATACAGTAAATTTTGAAATAATCACAGATCATTAGAATTATAGTAGCATAACATCCTTAACTACTTGTTTGACAAAAGTATAAAGCAAAGTTTTACAAAACTATATTTGCAGCAATACTGATACACACAGGTATTTCTTTCTTTTTTTGTTTCTGTTTTTTGAATTTTTTCCTTTATCTTAGCTCCCATATCAAAGGGAGGACCTGTGGTACTTGTCTTTCTGTGTCCAGCTAACTTCACTCAGCATGATGTCTTCCAGTTCCGTCCATTTTGCTGCAAATGACAGAATTTCATTCTTTCCTTATAGCTGAAGAATATCCCACCATCTATCTATATATATATATATGTGTGTGTGTGTGTGTGTGTATATATATATATATATATATATATCACATTTTTTTCTATCCATTCCTCTGATGGTGGACGCCTTGGCTGATCCCAAATTTTGGCTGTTGTGAACAGTGCTGCTCTGAACATGGGGGCGCAGTTATCTCTTTGATACATTGTATGCTAGTCTTTTGGGTATTTACCCAGAAGTGGGAGTGCTGGATCATATGGCAGGTCTATTGCTAGTTTTTTTAAGAAATCTGCATGGTGCATAGAAATCTGCAGACACGCTGGCTGCACTAATTTACATTCCCACTAACAGTGTGTGTGTGCCCCTTTCTCCACTCCCTTGCCAGCTTTTGTTACTCTCTGTCTTTTGGATTATTAGCTATTCTGACAGCAGCAAGGTGATATCTCATCATGGCTTTTATTTGCATTTCTCTGATGGCTAGTGATATTGAGCATTTTTTCACGTATTTGTTGGCCATTTGTATTTCTTCCTTTGAGAACTGTCCATTGAGGATATTAACCCTTTGCCAGATAGGTAGCTCGCAAATCTTTTTCCCCATCCTATTTTATGTCTCTTTGCTCTGTTGGTTGTTTCCTTTGCTGAGAAGAAGCTTCTGAGTTTCATAGAATCCCATTATTTAGTTCTGCTTCTGTAGCCTGTGCTTTGGGGGGTCTTGTCCAAGAAGTTGTCTCCTGTGCCAACGTGCTGGAGTGTTTCCCCCATGCTTTCTTTCAGCAGCTTCATAGTCTCAGATCTTACGTTTAGGACTTTGCTCCATCTTGAGTTGTTTTTTGTATATGGTGAGAGGTTTGGATCTAATTTCGTTCTTCTACATATACACATCCCGTTTTGCCAGCACCATTTGTTGAAGGGATTATCCTTACTCCCCTGTATGGGCTGAGCACTTAAGTCAAAATCAGTTGGCTGTGTGTAAGTGGATTAATTTTCTCTATTCTGTTCCATTGATCTGTGTGTCCGTTTTTAGACCAGTAGCATACTGTTTTAATTACTATAGCTTTGTAGTATGCTTTGAAGTCAGCTATTTTGATGCCTCCAGCTCAGTTTTTCTTGCTCAAGATCACCTTGGCTATTCTGGGTCTTTTGTGAGTCCATATGAATTTTAAGATTTTATTTTCTAATTTTGTAAAGAATGTCATTGAGATTTTTGATAAGGATTGCATTGAATCTGTAGATCGTTTTAGGTAGTACAGACATTTTAATGATATTGAGTATTCCAATCCATGAGCAAGGAATAACTTTGCATTTTTCTGTGTCCTTGCTGATTTCTTTCATCCGTGTTTGTTAATTTTCATTGCAGAGATCTTTTACTTCTTTGGTTAAATTTATTCCTAAATATTTGATTTTTTTGTGGTTATTGTGAATGGGATTTCTTGATTTCTCTTTCAGTGAGTTCATCCTTAGTGTATTGAAAACTACTGTTTTTATGTTTATTTTATAACCTGCAGCTTTCCTGAATTGGTTTCACAGTTCTAACATCTTTTTGATAGAGAATTTAGGTTTTTTCATGTATTGCATCATGTCTTCTGCAAACATGGATACCTTGACTTCCTCTTTTCTAATTTTTTTTTTTGACAGGCAGAGTGGACAGTGAGAGAGAGAGAGAGACAGAGAGAAAGGTCTTCCTTTGCCGTTGGTTCACCCTCCAATGGCCGCCGTGGCCGGCGCGCTGTGGCCGGTGCACCGTGCTGATCCAATGGTAGGAGCCAGGTGCTTCTCCTGGTCTCCTTATGCGGGTGCAGGGCCCAAGCACTTGGGCCATCCTCCACTGCCTTCCTGGCCACAGCAGAGAGCTGGCCTGGAAGAGGGGCAACCGGGACAGAATCCGGCACCCCGACTGGGACTAGAACCCGGTGTGCCGGCGCTGCAAGGCGGAGGATTAGCCTGTTGAGCCGCAGTGCCAGCCCTCTTTTCTAATTTTGACTCCTTTTATTTCTTTCTCCTCCCTAGTTGCTCTTGCTAAAGTTCCCATCACTATATTTAATAACAGTGAAAGTAGACATCCTTGCCCTTTTCCAGATATGAGGGGAAATGCTTTCAGCTTTTCCCCATTCAGTGTGATATTGGCTATTGGCTTGTCATATATAAACTTTATAATTTTGAGATGTATTCCTTCTGTACCTAACTTGTGGACAGTGTTTATCACGAAGGGGTATTGAATCTTTTCAAATGCTTTCTCTATTGAGATGACCATACGGTTTTTGTCATTCTGTTCATGTGATATATGAAGTTGTGCACACACATGTACACACACACACACACACGGGGGCCGGGGAAGCTGCACAAGAATGCAGGGGGCCCAGCTGCTGCTAAATGCGAATGACCCGAGTCAGCAGGCTGGCAGTAATCTTGTGGGCTGCTTCTCCCTCTCCAAAATCGCCCAAGAACCTCTCTGTGGCCCAGCCTACTTGGAACACACGAGCTGCATTACAAACCATCACAAAACCACGTTCTCTACTTTCTATTAGGGAAAGCCCAGGGAAGCTTGGAGGCCGTTCTGAGACCCTCGTGGACTGACTTGTGGAGAAGTAGATGGGTAGAGGGGGAAGAGGCCATTTAAACAGGCCGTGAAAGGGCTGAGCAGGAGCTGTACCGAGACAGTGGCCGTGAAGACGGAACATGAAAAGATGGAGTTCGCAGGTCTCGGTGGCTGACTGCATGTGGCAGAGAGGGAGAACGGAGGCGTGTCTAGGCCCCGTCTACTGGCTCGGGCAGCTGGGAGGGTGGACATACTGTTGTAGGAAGAGTTTGCAAGAGAAGGAATAAGTGTGTAGCAGACTATTCAGTCCCTTTCTGCAGACTCTTTCAGCAGGTTCTGTCCTCTCACTGTCCCATCTCACTGACCCCAGCACCAGCCGTCCATTCATCTGTCTATTTATCCACCATCCATTGTGTACATCACCCATCCATCCACCCATCCTTCCGTCCAGGCTTCTATCCATCCACCTTTCCCCCCATCCACTATTCATTGTCTGCCATCTCTCTATCCACCATCCATCCATCCATCCATCCGTCCAGTCTTCTATCTATCCACCATTCCCCCATCCACTATTCATTGTCTGCCATCTCTCCATCCACCATCCATCCATCCATCCATCCATCCATCCGTCCAGTCTTCTATCATCCACCATTCGCCCATCCATTATTCATTGTCTACTGTCTCTCTATCCACCATCCATTATCTTCCATCCATCCATCCAGTCTTCTACCCATCCACCATTCCCCCATCCACTATTCTTTGTCTGCCATCCGTGCAGCCACCATCCATCCATCCATTCATCCGTCCAGTCTTCTATCCATCCACCATTCCCCCATCCACTCTTCATTGTCTGCCATCCATCCGGCCACCACCCATCCATGCCTATCCGCCATCTATCAGTCCAACAGCTCTGTGAGGGAGGAGTGATGTGCACTGCCTGGCCTCACTCACACCTTCTCTCTGCCCCTTATCCTCCACCCCAGCACAGCTGGATGGGAGTCTGTCTCCTGCAGCCTCAGAACTGTGAGTGTCCAGGGCTGCAGCTTTATCCAAAGGCCCAGTTAACCTCTGGGGGCATCAGCAGGGCTGGCAGAAACACCTGTGCCCTCACTAGCAGGTCTCTACAGAAGGCTGTCCATAAACGCTGTGGCTCCTGGGGGCATGATGGGAAGTGAGCAGTGTCATGAACCTGTGAGCCCTTGTTCCTCTCTGCACTTGTCCATCTGCACCTGACAGCTCAGGGCCCCTAGGAAATGGGGCCAAGCCTAGGGTTTTTTTTCCTTTATTTATTTAGTAATGAAAAGAGGCCTAGAAGAAAGGCCCAGTGCTACCGCCAGACTAAAACTAATAATAAAATAATGGCGTTAAAGTGGTTGACAGCTCACTTCTTCACAGTGATCTCCTTCAGCTCCTGGAGCCAGCCTGTTAGATAACAAGGTTCCCATTCCACAGAGAGACTGAGGCTCAAAAACATAGCCGCTCCACGGTGCTGTCCCAGCCAGGAAGTGGTGAGGCTGTGTGTCTCTAAGCATGGGCTCCCCAAAAGCAGAGCCCAAGGTGAGCTGTTTGAGGGCCGATGCCAGGACTGAGAAGGGTGGGGGCACAGCAGAGGCAGCAGACACACCGCACAGGTCCCTGGGAAGAGTGCAGAGCACCTCCTCGGGGCGGGTCCCAGATGGAGGGGGAGCTGCTCCCTGTCTCGCTCAGCTGAAGGCAGCCCGGGGGTGAGGATGCATAGCACTTGCTGACTGCACTCCTCTGCACAGGCCCCCAGACCTCAGGCTTGCAGAGAAAGCCCCCCCGGCTGGGACCCTGGAGCTGGGGCCAGCAGTGACCTCACCCAGCAGGGAGCTGGGGCTGAGAACAGGACCTGGGCGCCCAGGGCTGAGCTACACGCCATGACCTGTACGCATAGGTAGCTTCTCCTCCCCTGCTCAGGGGGGTGTATGAGCTGGACAGGCCTGGGGAGACATGGAATTGGGGGCCAGGGGAATACCAGCCCCAGTTCAGGGGGTGGGGTGGGGACAGAGACGGCTCCAGAAACAGCACAAAGGCCTTTCGTTCATGGTGGTCCCCCGAGACCTGCTGACTGGTGATGGCTGCTGGGACGCCCTCTCAAGGAGGAGGGAGGGCAGGTGCCCTGCTGGGCTTGTACTGCTACACCAAGGCCGCGAGCTGTGCGGCGTTGCTTCCTCGCGCTTCGGGGGCTGGTAGCCCAGGATCGAGGTGTCGAGGTGGGGACTTGACTCCTGGGGCCTCTCTCCTTGGCGTGCCCTGTGGCTTCACGGGGCTGTCCCTCTGTGTGTGTGTGTGTGTGTGTGTGTGTGTGTGTGTGTCCTGCCCTCCTGGAAGGACACTGGTCGTGTGTGATGGGGGCCCACTCATGTGAGCTCATTTAACCGTCACCGAAAGACTCTCCAAACACAGTCACATTCTGAGGTACCGGCGCTTCGGACATCAGCAGATGGAGTTTAGAGGGACACAGCTCAGCCCTCTTGCTTTCCTGGGCTCTGTGCCGGCAGCCCTGAAGGGCCGTGAAGAACCTGTGCCTGGGGCTGACATGGTGGAGCGAGTTAAGCTGCCACTTGGGATGCTGGCATCTCATATCACAGTGCCGGCTCAAGTGCCAGCTGCCCCACTTCCTGTCCAGCTCCCTGCTAATGTGCCTTGGAAAACAGCAGAGGATGGCGCAAGTGCTTGGGCCCCTGCACCCACATGGAGTTTCAGGCTCCTGGCTTCAGCCTGGCCCAGTCCTGGCTGTTGGAACATTTGGGGAATAAACCAGTGGATGGAGGATCTCTCTCTGCCATGTTGCTCTGCCTTTCAAATAAGTGAATAAATAAATCTTTTTAAAAATTTGACCTGGGAGGCAGCAGTTACGGTTTAAATGGTGTTTGGGCACCTGCCACCCACACGGGAGACCCAGGTGGAGTTCCTGGGCCCTGGCTTCAGCCTGTCCCAGGCCCCAGCTGTTGTGGCGATTTGGGGAATAAACCAGCAGATAGAACATCTCTCTGTGTCTGTGTCTTTCTGTCACTCTGCCATTCAAATCAATAAATCAGTCTACAAAACAATAAACGAGTCTGCACTGGGGGAGCAGCTGGACAGAGCTCTGGCCTGCAGGAGCCCAGGAGCCCACGAGCCCCACCACAGCCACGGACCCTCACCCAGCTGAGCCGGCAGCTTTCTTCCCTTCGGGGAGCAGCTTCCTTCAATGGCTTCTTTTCCTGTCCATCGGGGACAGGAGACTTGATCCTGAGCATGGTTGTGAAAGGGGTAAACCACGGCACAGTCCAGCCCCCTCTGTGGTCTTGCTAAGTCTCCCCAGCTCTGTGGGGACGGAGCTTGTCCTAGCTGTCCACATAAGGGAGCAGAGGACTGGGGCTCCCTCTTCATTGTTCACAGAGACACCCAAACAGCATGGGAAAAGGCAAACACTGGACATCTTCTCATTTGACTTCTCTTTATAGTCCTTTCCTGCTGGGCCATGATCTTTGTATTTGTTGAGCTCTTTTATAGCCTTTGACTATAGTGTAAATTTAAAATATGTTACCTAGGGCCAGTGTGGTGGTGCAGTGGGTTAACCTGCTACCTGCGATGCCAGCATCCCATATGAGCGCAGGTTTGAGCTCCAGCTGCTCCACTTCCCAACCAGCTCTCTGCCGGTGCACCTAGGAACTCAGCGGGAGATATCCCAAGAACTTGGGCCCCTGCCACCCACAAGGGAGACTTGGATGGAGTTCCTGGTTCCTGGCTTGGGCCTAGCCCAGCCCTGGGTGATACGCCCGTTTGGGGAATGAGCCATCAGATGGAGGATCTCTCTCTGTCCCTCTGTAACTCTGCCTTTCAAATAAATAAGTTTTTAAAATGTTATCTCAAAAACAAAAAAGGAGAAGAAAGCAGAAAATGACTCAACCTCCCCTGCCTAGTCCATGGAGAGAACAGCTGTTGTCTCCAGAGATCTTGGACTCAGACTTGGAGAATGGAATGCAGAGATAACTTTTTCTTTTCTTTTTTAAAGATTTATTTATTTATTTGAAAGTCAGAGTTACACAGAGAGATAAAAGAGAGGCAGAGAGAGAGAGAGAGAGAGAGAGAGAGAGAGAGAGGAATCTTCCATCCACTGGTTCACCGCTCAATTGGCCACAATGGCCGGAGCTGTGCTGATCCGTAGCCAGGAGCCAGGGGTTTTTCCAGGTCTCCCATACCTATGCAGGAGCCCAAGGACTGGGGCCATCTGCTACCACTTTCCCAGGCCATAGCAGAGAGCTGGAGTGCAAGTGGAGCAGCCGGGACTTGAACTGGCACCCATATGGGATGCTGGCACTGCAGGCAACAGCTTTACCTGCTATGCCACAGCACTGGCCCCAACTTTATTTTCATGTGAATAAATTTTAAAATACAGACATACATGGCATCCTCAAAAAAGTGTCATGGAAAATAGGTATTATGAGAAAACTACGCATGGATTTCAAAATTGTTTTTACAACAAAATCAGCTCATATTTGTAATTCCATTTTTCCATGACCTTTTTGAAGTACCCTCATCTTTATTTTATTTGAAAGACAGAGAGAGAGAAGCAGAGAAAAAAGACAGAGAGAGAGATCTTCCATCTACTAGTTCACTCCCCAGGTGTCCACAACAGTCAGGCTGTGCCAGGCCAAAACCAAGACCCAGAAACTCAATCCGGTTCTCCCATGTGGTTGGCAGGAACTCAATTACTGGAGCCACCACGGCTATCTTCCTGGGTCTGCGTTAGCAGGAAGCTAAACTTGGGAGCAGAGCCGGGACTCAAACCCAGGCATTCTGATATGGGACATGGATAGCTCAAGTGGCATTTTAACCACTGCATGAAACAAAGACACAAATGCAATTGTCATGTGCTCACCATTTATTAACCACCTGTAAAGCTAGATGACGGCCACTTTGTGACTGTACCATCAGTTAGTCACCAATACCTCCTTTCTGTGTTGGAGGCTGGGTCCCCGGAGTGTAGACAGACAGGAAGACCAGCCTGGAGCAGTTTGTCAGGGCGGGAAGCAGGCCTGGGCAGAGGGAGAAACAGGAGCGTGACACAGGCCCGACTGCCTCAGTCAAAGCCATTACTAAGCTGGGAGACTGCCTGCGTTGGTGCAGCAAGGCCAGGCCTCCATACCCCGCAATGGCCAGTCACTGGTGGCAGCTCCCCTAGGAAGAGAATGTCCCTTACAGGGGGAAGTTGCCAGTGCAGGGGAGGCTGAGGGCCGTGTGTCAGCAGCCAGGGGCTAGGGGCCACTGCAGCTCACCTCTGACCCGGCTGTGAATGCACATTCTCCGCGACATAAGCTCCCAGGGGCAGATGCGTGGGTCAGAGTGAGCATCTCTCAAAGGTCATGGGCGAGTCTTGGCTCAGATCCCCTGAACTGAAAAGTGGGAAGGTGGGGTTTGTCCCCTTGCTGTGAGACATGTCACTGTCGCCCCACGTCCTAGACCTGCACCAGACGAGGTGATACCACAGGGCTACCCGGATGATGAGTGGGCAGGGCTGCGGGTGTGTTTTGTGATGACGTCATTTTGGTTATGAACCTGCTTTAACATATTTTGCTGAGGCCACGGATCCATGACTTTCAAAAGGTCCTTATCCTTTCATTTTGCTGAGCAAGGTCACCAGGAGGAGACAGATGCATTGAAAGCAGTATTTGGGCCTCAGGGGTGGGGAGATGGAGCCTACAGAACACAGTCAGCTCGTCACTCAGGTGGCACGCGGTAGGTGCCTGTGCCTGCATGCTTGCACAGAAATGGGCAGGGCCCACCTCGCATTGCCCAGCCCAGCGGACTGGCACTGTCAAGCCAGCTTAGCCTCCTCCAAGCCGGTGACCCACACATGCTGCTCACACCCTCTGAAACTCACTTTCTTCTGAAAACAGAAAGGAACCAGCTGTCCTAGGGCGGCCCCCGACGTGTGGAGTAGGATCGCAGGGCCAGCTCAGGGAATGGAAGCTGCTGGAATGACAGCCATGGCCCCTGCGCTAAAGGTGGGCTCTGCTCCATGCACCGTGTGCTCCTGGTCCCACTGGGACTGCCTCTCAGGCCGTCAGGTGCACACAGCTGGGAGGGCACAGTCACCTTGAACACAGAGGTAGGCCAGCAGGCACTCCAGGGACCCCTAAGACTGATTAATTTGCCCACTGCCAGGAAGAGAAAGAGGCCAGAGGCCTGCCCCACTGCTGCCAGCTGTGGCCTTGTCTGTTTCCCTTTCTTACAGGCCCAGGGCGCTGTGATCCTGTCTTTGACTTAAGGCAGACTGCAGGCAACACACAGGATGGGCCCCAAGTCTGGGCAGTGCCACCAAGGTGGCCCCTGGGGCGTTATCAATAGTATCAATAGTCTTGATGAGGCTCTGAGAGGCTGTCTGTTTTTTTATAAAGATTTATTTATTTATTTATTTGAAAGGCGGAGTAACAGGGAGAGAGGAAGAGACAGGGAGGAAGATTTCCCATCCGCTGGTTTACTCCCCCAAATGGCCGCAATGGCCACAATGGCCGAGGCTGGTCCAGGCTGAAATCAGAAGACCAGAACTCTGGATCTCCCACGTCGAGGGTAGGGACCCAAGCCCTTGGGCCATCTAACGTTTCCTTCCCAGGCACATTAGTAGGAAGCTGGATCAGGAGCACAGCAGCCAGGACTCAAACAGATTTTTGTATATGGGATGCAGGGGTCTCAGGCTATGGCTTAACCCACTGTGACAATGCCAGCCCCCTCTGAGAGTTTAACACCATAGAAATTCAGAAATCGGACCCAATACCCTGTGCCTTCTCCATGTTGGGCTCCTAGAATCAGGGTGAATATCTGTGATCACTAAATCCAATTTAGGGGTAAGAGAGGGTGAGCTATTGCAGCAAAACAAACAAGCAGAAAACAAGGGGAGCTGGGGCTGGTGCTGTGGCGCAGTGGGTTAAGCCACTGCCTGTGTGATGCTGGCATCCCATAAGGGCACCAGTTCAAGTCCTGGCTGCTCCACTTCTGATCCAGCTCCCTGCTAATGTGCCTGGGAAAGCAATGGAAGATGGTCCAAGTGCTTGGGCCCCTGCACCCACATGGGAGATCTGGATGCAAGTTTCTGACTCCTGGCTTCAGCCTGGCCCAACCTTGGCCATTGTGGCCATTTGGAGAGTGAATCAGTAGATGGAAGATCTCTCTCTCTCTCTTCCTCTCCTTCTCTCTCTCTAACTCTGCCTTTTAAATGAATGAATAAATCTTTTTTTAAAATGTAGGGAGCTGAGCAGTAAGTGTTATTCTTGCTGCTGGGCCTATGAGTCAAGCTCCCCTGAGCACCCGTCTGCTAGGGGATGGCGGGTGCGGGTGGCCTCGCCCACATTTGCAAGGATAAAAATGGGACTGCTGGGCTCACTGTCTCTTATGCATGCAGACAGGGGTGAGCAGGTTGGGAGATTTTTTTGCAATGAATCTGCCAAGGAAATGTCAAAGGACAAAGTGGCATCAGTTTAAAGATCGTAGCTGACTTGACTTTGTGGTTCTAGCATTGGACATCACTCCCTTCCATAAAACAGGATGAGAGTTCCAATGAGTTGAGCAGAGGAGGTTGGTTTTGTGGACAGAAAAGGGGGGAAGAAAGCAGAAACAGAGAACAGAATGGCCATTTTAAAGTAACTTTCATCATAAGGTGGGGATAGGGAGAGAGAAAAACAATGGCTTGGTTAATGTCAGGGTCCTGCCTCTGCTTTCCTTTTGTGTGTAAGGTTTAGGGCAGAGGGACTTTGTGATCTTGAAACTGGCCTATTTGGGAAATTTCCCTGGTGTCTCAATAACCCTGATGTTTGAGAGGTCAGATAACAATTTAGCTTCAGCCTGGAGGTGGGGAACTTCAGTGTGCTGACCCCATTGTGATCTTTAGCCTGGTCTGTGGGGGCTTAATGCAGAGCTTAGTCCAAAGTAACAGCCTCCCTTAAATCTTTCCTGCACAGGGGGGACACAGTGACTTGCAAGAATCAGGAGACTCATTTGCCCATGTCTCTCTTGGGCTAGATTTTCTGCTGTGAGCTCAGCATTTGGGAAGGCACTTTATGCTATGGGCGACCATGGTATTGTAGGGCTACCTGCTGTGCGTGCCATGGGCATGCTCAGTACTAGGGTGGCTGAGTGTGGAGCAGAGACCACCCCCTTGGAGCCAAGCTAAGATCTTCCTTCCCCCAAGTTTGGCTCCAGCCAGAAGGAAAGATGTTGAGTGTGGGTCCTGGGGGAGGCCCTGCCCCATCAGGTCTAGTTCCTGCTAGAATCCACATCTTTAAACCAAAAGAAAGCTGGGACCACCCACACTTCACAGTGGATGAGCAAAATGATAGCCCTGGAAGGCATATGGCCCTTAACTTGAGCACTTGCAAATGTCAAGTGTGTGCTTTAATAATGCGAATATTACCCCATTTCTGCTAAGGGAAGAGGCAGGAAAAGGAGTTGACTACCAGCGACTTCCTCCATGACCTCACAGTCCTGGGAGCCCTGTGGTATCCCTGTTTTACATAGGAGGAAGCCCTGGCCGGTGACCAGTCAAGTTCACAGAGCTGCCGTGGGCAGGTGGGGGATTTGAACTCACCTCTCCTGGAGTCACAAAATGCAGCTACTTTCTGCACTTCCCTGGGCAACACTTTCCAAGAGTCCTCCCACCAGTAGACCCCAGAGAAGGCTACGCCATCAGCATCACCACCTCCCTCCTGTTGCAATGCTGCCCGCTCTTTACCAGACTCTGGAGCCAGAGAATCATGGTTATTTTCAGAGAGGCCACAGCTGTTGTTAGGGTTGAACCCTGCCCTAAGCCAGCTGTCCTCTAACCAGTGCTGCTTCGCCAGCGACGTGAGAACTTGGGTTTTCTCAGCATTGGCTCCATGTTTAACTCTTCCTGCTGACCCAGTCGTATCCTTGTGGATCTGAAAGATGCCATTGGAGTTATCTAGCCCAATTCCCACATTTTCCAAAGAGAAAACAGATCCGTTGAGGGGAAACGCTGTGATAATGGGACCTAGGGACTCGGTGCTGGATGCCTACCATCTCCTGAAAACTGACATGCATTTTTCCTTGCACTGAACAGTCTCGCCAGTCCCTGCTGGACAGCGCTCATGCGTCCAGGTCAAGAAAAGGACATAGAGGCTAGGAACAGATGCAGGGCTTCCTCCTTGCTCCAGTCACGCTCCTCCATGGCCGAGCTGGTGTCACAAGCCAGATGTGACTGCAGAGGTTAATTCCAGAAGAGCAACTGAAAAATACACCCCCACACACCCTAAGGTGAGGGGATTGTATTTAATACGGAGGAAAATAGATGCTGTAGCCTCTGGGAGCTTCAGGAAGTGGGATGTGGTGACCAGTCTGACTTCCTCTTAAGAGAGGTGAGACCACATGTGTCTCGGGGACCCTCCGGGCTGGTTCCTCTTTTGGGGCGCGCTCCTGAAAACATTCTCCCTGTGGCGACTTCCGTGTCCTCCAGGCCTACCCCAGAGACTGGACAGAGGCTCCCCTTGGCCAGGGTCTGGAGAATGGGACCAAGTTTCTTTTTTCCTTTAAAAGAGCTTTCCTTTTTTAAAGATTTATTTATTTGAAAAGCAGAGTGACAGTGATTTACTCCCCAATGGCTGCCATGGCCAGTCCTTTTCCCATTCAGAGCACCCAGGCTGCTCTGGCAAGTGCAGGCTGACCAGCTGGGGGCAGCAGAGAGCAATGGATGCTTCCAAGGCTGACCACCTCTGAGCAGTCCAGGGCTGGCTGGTTGAAGGTAGGAGGAGAATGCCAAGCACATGGCCGGAAAATAAGTCAAGGCTAGACAGTCCCCAGAGGCGAGTGGGCTATGTCAGCAGCTGAGTCACAGAGGCATGCTTTGTGGGCAGCCACCCTAGGACCTACGGCTCTTGCTCTTTTAAACTGGAGGCTAAAATGTCGACCTTGGTATTAAGTAAAATGTTCTGAGCATAAGTGCTGAGCATGGGGAAGATCAGGGGGTGTGGAGGAGCTCACCCTCTGGTCATCTCTGCCCGTGTAGCTGGCTCCCTTCACTCACTGCATCCCAGGTGTCGAGAACGAGCACTAGACCTGGCGGCTCCCGCTCCCCGTCCAGGAACCAGGGTGAAGGAAGCCACACACCTGTCATTTGGGGAGGCCCACGCAGCTTGCTAGCATGCTGTAAATTCTTGGTCTCATGTAATCTCTATAGCAGTCCTGGGAGGTGCTGGTTGCCACCCCCACTTTACAGCTCAGAAAATGGAGGCAGCAACATGAAATGGCTTGTGCAGTCCACTTTGCCAGATTTTGATTTTGATCCCAGGATTAATTCCCAAGTGCAGGCTCTGCCTGTAATACCACACCGCCTCTCGTAGTACAAGGAAGAGAATCCAAGGATGAGAGCACTCAGTCGGGTGTTGGAAGCTGAGAGGAATGTGGGTCCCCAGAGGGCTGAGGGGAGCTGGGAGCCCTTGGCACTGATATGTGGTACATTCTGAGCTGTAGATGCTGCCACCCCTTCCAAGCTGTCAGCACTTGAGAGGCCCTTGGTCTCAGTTCCCCTGAAGCCACCTCCCGCCCTTCTGTTCCCCACCCTGTCCACACCAGCCCCTGCCTGGTGAGCCGTGCGAAGTGGTAAAGGCATGAAAGTACCACCCAGAACACGTGACTCAAAGCCACTGGAAAGGGCTGAACCGTGGGGCTGTATGTTTGTTCATGTGTGAATTCTTACCCATGACCTTGTATGTTGTATAACAACTTGCAAAGGATTCTCCCATACCTAGCCTTCCTGTCTTAACATTGCCTGGCTGGGACAAGTGGAGCAGGAATTACAGCCTCCATCTGATGCGTGGAAAAGCAGGTTCAGAAATGTTAGGAGACTTGGCCAAGGTCACACAGGTCAAGAGTGGTGGAGGCAGGAGTCACTCCCAGATCTCCTGGCTCCCTCTGTGCAATGACACCAGCTGCTCTGACTCCACTGTGGAAATTGTTTCCAGCCTGCTTTAAAAAAAAAAAAAAAAGATGTATTAATTTATTTGAAAGGAAGAGCAACCTAGAGAGAGAGAGAGAGAGAGAGAGAGAGAGATCTTCTGTCCTCTGGTTCACTCCCCAAATGGCCACAACAGCCATGACTGGGACAGGCCAAAACCAGGAGCCAGAAACTCTATCCAGTTCTCCCACATGAGTGGCAGGGGCCATCATCTGCTGCTTTCCCAGGCCTGTTAGCTTGGAGCTGGATTGGAAGGGGAGCATCCCTGACCCGCTCAGTGATAGGGTGCCAGAGTCATAGGCAGCGGCTTCACCCACTGCACCACAGCACCAGCCCCTCCACGTGGGTGCAGCTGGAGCTCTGATCATCCCTGGCCTAGACCAGCCCAATCTTCCTGCTCAATTCTCAGCCTCCCAGGACCCCTGAAAAAGCCATCTTACACGGTGACCCAGGTGCCATTCAAGCTGTGGGCTGGATTCTGAGTGAACCCAAAGGCAGTGGTGGGGAGAGGGTCTGTTTGGTGAGCAACCTATGTAGGGAGCCGCCCCTCGCCTGTAGACAGAGTTTCACCTAGAGGTCAAATCCAGGATGAGGCACCTCCCACGCTCTGCCTAAAATCACCACTGCACTGGGCTTGAAGCCTTGCTGCCCACCTCCCTCGGGGAAGGGTACACCATGTCAGTCACGGATGTGTGGTCCTCCCCAGGGGAGGGAGACCACTTGTGGAGTGAAGAGAAGGATGCATGGAGAGGCAGCTGGTGAGGATGGTGTGCGTCTCACAGTGCTTCTGACGGCTCCTCCCAGAAAGCCCTGTGCTCACTCACCCAGGCTGCTCCTACACACCTGTGCTTAAGACACTGTGAGTGCACAGGAAAGTGGTATATAAGCCCGCAAGCAATGGAGGAAGGTGATTCTTATACTATTTTTAATAATTTTGTGCATGACACAGCTTCTTGGTATGGAATTTTCTATTTTGACACCATATAGGCACCCAAAAGTTTTCAGATTTTTAAGATAGGTTTATTTATTTATTTATTTGAGAGGCAGAGTTACAGAGAGAGAGGTCTTCCATCTGCTGGTTCACTCCCCAAATGGCTGCAACAGCCGGAGCTGGGCCAATCTGAAGCCAGGAGTTTCATTCAGGTCTCCGATGCGGGTGCAGGGAGCCTTCCTCCACTGCTTTCCTAGGCCGTAAGCGGAGAGCTGGACTGGCAGAGGAGCAGCTGAAATGCGAACCAGTGCCCATATGGGATGCCGGCACTGCAGGCAGAGGCTTAGCCTACTACACCACAGCGCTAGCCCCGAGTTTTCAGATTTTTGAAGCATTTTGGGTGTCAAGCTAGAGAGTCTTCACTTGCAATACTTTCCAGGTCTGTTCCTAATAGTGTCTTCTGTATCCAACTTCCTGTGCAATTGAAATTGTGACGAGTGTTCAGTTACACGCTGAACTCCCTAGTTCAGGTTCATGTTCAGAAAGTGTATGTGAATGGCTTACTATTGCACGCTCAGAAGGGTGGAGGGTTCAGGTGTGGCAGATCTGTTTAAAAGAAGAAAAGTATAGATCACACCCATGTTTATCCTAACATCCTCCTAAGCATACTCACTCCCAGAGATTACAGCTGGCCCAGATTCCCAGCCCTGGCTCCAGAGGTGGGGAGTCCATTGTCTTGCCTTGGCCAGCATTCCTTGGGTTGTGGCCCCTTCCAACATCTTCACATCTCAGTCGGTCTCTCCCTCTCCCTCCCTCCTTTCCTTCCTGTCTCCTTTCCTGTTTCCCTTCCTCCTGCCAATGACACTGAGCCTTCTCTCCCTGTGACCTTTCCATCCCCCTCTGATAAAGACCCTTGTGATGATCCTGACCCCACCCAGAAAATGCAGGGAATGTTCCATCTCTCAAGACACAGTTAGGGGGCGGTGCTGTGGTATAGTAGGCTAAGCGCCGGCATCCCTTATGGGTGCTGGTTCTAGTCCAGGCTGTTCCTCTTCCAATCCAGCTCTGTGCTTATGGCCTGGGAAAGCAGTGGAAGATAATCCAAGTGCTTGGGTCCCTGCACCTGCATGGGAGACCTGGAAGAAACTCCTGGATCTGGGGTTGGCGCTGTGGCACAGCAGGTTAAAGCCCTGGCCTGAAGCGCCAGCATCCCACATGGGTGCCGGTTCTAGTCCCAGCTGCTCCTCTTCCGATCCAGCTCTCTGCTATGGCCTGGGAAAGCAGTGGAAGGTGGCCCAAGTCCTTGGGCCCCTGCACCCACATGGGAGATCCGGAAGAAGCTCCTGGCTCCTGGCTTCGGATCAGCGCGGCTCTGCTGTTGCGGCCATCTGGGGAGTGAACCAGCAGATGGAAGGCCTCTCTCTATGTCTCTCTCTCTCTTTGTAACTCTGTCTTTCAAATAAATGAAATAAATCTAAAAAAAAAAAAAAAACAAAACAACAACAAAAAAAAAAAACAAAAAAAACCTCCTGGATCCTGGCTTTGGATCAGCCCAGTGCCAGGCATTGCAGCCATTTGTAGAATGAACCAGCGGATGGAAGACCTCTCTCTCTCTCTCTCTCTCTCTCCCTCTCTCTTGTCTGCAACTTTACCTCTCAAATAAAATTAATAAATAAAATCTTTTTTTAAAAAAAGACACAAGTTGTTCCATAGCCATAAATTCAAATAACCAGATCAAAAATATTTGAAAATGAGTTAGTCTGTACTGAACACATACAGACTTTCGGTCCTTATTCCCTAAACAATACAGCATAACACTCATTTACCTAGCATTTGCATTTGGGATCTTACTTAATCTGCAGTTGATTAAATGTGTACAGGAGGGGGGCTGGCGCTGTGGTGTAGCAGGTAAATCTGCCGCTGCTGCCTGCAGTGCCGGCATCCCATATCAGCGCCAGTTTGAGACATGGCTGCTCCACTTCTGATCCAGCTCTCTGCTATGGCCTGGGAAAGCAGTAGACGATGGGCAAAATCCTTTGGCCCCTACACCCATGTGGGAGACCTGGAAGAAGTACCTGGCCCCTGGCTTCAGATCTGCTCAGTTCCAGCCTTGTGGCCAACTGGAGAGTGTAACAGTGGATGGAAGACCTCTCTCTCTCTCTCTCATTCTGCTTCAGCCTCTCTGTAACTCTGCCTTTGAAATAAAATAAATCTTTTTTTTAAAAAAAAGTATACAAGATGTAAATACTAAGCCATTTTTAAATTTTATTTATTTGAAAATCAGAGTTACACAGAGAGAAGCAGAGAGAGAGAGAGAGAGAGAGAGAGAGGTCTTCCATCCACTGGTTCACTAACCAATTGCCCGCAACAGCCAGAGCTGTGCCGATCCGAAGCCAGGAGCCAGGAGTTTCCTTCAAGTCTCCCACATAAGTGCAGGGACCCAAACACTTGGGTCATCATCTACTGCTTTCCCAGGCCATAGCAGAGAGCTGTATCGGAAGTGGAGCTGCTGGGACTAGAACTGGCGCCCATGTGGGATGCCGGCCCTGCAAGTGGCAGGTTTACCCGCTACGCCACAGCGCCGGTCCCCACTGAGCTGGTGTTTATATGGGACTTGAGCCTCTGCAGGCTTTAGTGTCTGGAATCAGCAACTTGCAGATGCAGAGGAATGTGTAATTGATTTCTTCTCATCGGCAAAGTCCCTGTTACCACATAAAGTGACGTGGTCACAGGTTCTGGGAATTAGGACAGGAACAGCTCGTCCCTACACGCATGGCTGCTCTTTCTCCACGCCACGCTCTTTCTCACGATCTTACTTTTGGGGCCACCTTCCTTCCTCTTGCCATATACCCTTTCGAATTTCACAGTGGGAGTCTGTTAGTCTGTTCTCAGGCCTTAGAATGTTTTGTTTGAAAATTTCATTTTGCCATCATTCCTAGAATACAGCTACATTGACATTTTCTGTTCTCTCTCTTTGAAGTTATTGTTCCTGGTCTATTGCTTTTGAATTTTGCTGTTTAAAAATGGACTGTTGATTGAAATACAACTCCTTTGTAGAAGTTTCCACATTTGTATTCTTCTCTGTTGTTCTCTTCTGGCTGTTTTCAAGATGTCCTCTTCATCTATAGTGGTCTTTAGTTCAGCTTCAAAGTGCCTGGGTTTGGATTTCTTTTAATCCTACTAAGAATTTGTTGGGCTTCTTGCCTGTGAAAGTTGTTGTCTTCCCTTGATCCTGAGAAAGTCTTTTTAATTTCTGAGTGCTTCCAATTGTCTCCTTCAGCAAAGCAAATTCAACTTTTGTAAGACCTTCCCACCAAATCTCTAAATCTCACATTTTCCCCTCAGTGTTTCTCGCTACTGCATTCTTTCAGACTTTCTGATTCCAATATGTCTAGTTTGCCAGTTTATCTTTTCATTGCATTATTTTTTATTGTTGTATTTGTTTTATCTCCAGAAATCCTATTCTATTCTTTTCCCAAATTTTCCTAGTCATTTTAAAAATTTTAATTTAATTTATTTATTTTGGAAGCAGAAAGGCAGAGAGAGAGAGAGAAACTCTCACCCTCTGCTTCACTCCCCACATGCCCACACTGGCCAGAGCTGGTGCCAAAGCCAGGACCCAGCACCCAATCCAGGTCTCCCTGTAGGTGGCGTGGACTTAAGAACTTGAGTCATTACCACTGCTTCCCACAGTGCATATCAGTTGGAAGCTGGGACTGGAAGTAGAAACAGGGCTCAAACTAAGGCAGTCCAACATGAGATGTGAGTGTTCCAACCAGTGACCCAGCTGCTAGGCCAGATGCTGCTTTCTTTGTCGTGTTTGGTACTCTCTTATTCCTCAGTTTTACTTTAGATTTTTTCATTTGTTTAATTATAACAAACTTGGTTGATACATGTGCTATATTTGATTATTTCTGTACATGATGTTTTTGTGATTCTAATTTTACTTCTGCCTTATATCCTTGTGCCTTTTGTCGTCGCATATATATAGGAACTAATGTTTATTAAAGTATGTGGGGAAAAAACTAAACCTTTCCACCTACGTTGAAGTCCTCTGCTATGGTTTGGATGTGTTTTGTCCCCTGAATTCATGCAGATCTCCAAACCTCAGTCCTCACTTCATGTACTGGGGGAAGAAACTTAACCTAATTGTGGTGTTGAGAGGTGGGCCTAGAGAGAGGTGCTCAGATCGCTGGCGGCACGTCCTGGGCAGGTACTTCTCAGGGGAGTGTTGGTTATAAGAGCTTGAGTCCGCCCAGCCTCCTTCTCCTCTTCCCGGCTCTCCATGGGGTCCTCTGGCAGCACACACAACCTGCTCCACCATTGCCATCTTCACCTGGGGCCAAACCATGGGGTCTGCCCGATCTAGCCTTGAATGCCAAAACAGAGCTCTGTCCCTCATAAGTAACCTGTGTCAGGTCTTCCACTGAAGCAATGGAAAGCTGCCAGACAGAAAACGTTGGGACCGCAGGGCGGGGTCATCATTAACTCCTGAAGATGTGGAGGAGCCTTTGGAACTGGTTCCGAAGGGTTTGGAGGGTCAGGCTAAGAAAAGCCCAGGGTGCTATAAGCAGAGAACTTAGAGAAAGTCTGGAGAAGGCTCAGAAGACCAGGAAACCAGGACAGGGCTGGAACTTTTTAACTGGCTACGCAGTTGTGACCCACCTGCTGATAGGAACGTGGATAGTGAAGACCACGATGAGGATGCTATGAGAATGAGGAGTCCCTTGGGAAATGGATCAGAGGCCACCCTTGTGACAGTGTGGCAAAGAACCTGGCTTTACCGCAGGCGTGTCCTGGGACTTGAGTTTACTTGGTGGAGGAATTTCTTTTTTAAATCAGGCATATAGAGACAGACCAAGCACCCATCCACTGATTCGCTCCCCAGATGTCCTCCGCGGTTGAGTCTGGGCCAGCTGAAGTACAGAGCTGGGAATCAATCCATGTCTAGATGATTGACAGATCTAACTACTTGAGTTCCCACTACTGCCTCCCAGGGTAGCAGGAAGTGGAGTTGGGAGCCAGAGCCAGTTGGTCCCAGGTCCTCTGATGTGACACATGGGTGTCTTAACTGGCGTCTTCCTGGCTAGGCCAAACACCCACCCCAGCAAAGCATTCAGGCTGTGGCGTGGGTATTATTGGATGCTTCGATAATCAGTTTTACAGTTAGAATCAGGAGCCAAAAGGAGCAGAGCAAAGAGCGTGGCAAGGTTCGCAGCCTGGTCAGAGAAGTGAAGAAAAAGCATGATCAAGATGTTCATTGTGCCAGAACTAAGGTTAGTGCAGGTAAAAGGGGGCCGTGTGGTGATCGGCAAGACAATGGGAATCAGGCCTCAGAGGCTGCCCCTCCCATCACAGGTCCTGGCTGAACTGGGGTTCCTGCAGGGAAGCCAGTGTGGACTCTGCCTGGTACAGCTTGGGCTGGTGGTAGACCTCGGCCTTAGCCACCTGACTCTGGGCTTTTGCATACACTCAGAAGGCAAGAGTTATGAGGTCATGGTGGCTTCCACCAAGATTCCAAAGGAAAACCTAGGGGCCAGACACTTGTGTCAGAAGATTGTAGGTCCTACACGGAGCTCCTGATGGGTGCTGCTCGGCAGAGCTGTGGGAGTGAAGCCGTAGTGGAGACCTGGGAAAGTCGGAGGTACCAGCAGTGTGAAGCACTGGGAAGCTGCAAGCAGGGCGTCCCCCAAGCCTGGGAAGCTGTAGACATCGATGGGCAAAAGTAAGCTCAGAGAGCACTGTTGGAGGCAGAGCAGCATGAAAGCCTCCATCTGGATGTCAGTGGGTGTCTCAGGCAGCCTGGACACTGCAGAGGTACCTCACAGGGCACTGCCAACCATAAATACGGTCAGAGCTGCAGCAACAGAGTCCCCCTGGGACAACACCCAGTGGAGCTGCAGAGAGGAGACTCCAGCCTGTGCGAACTGAGCTTGGTCCGTGACTAGCAAAGCCATGGGAGCGGAGCTGCCCCAGCCCTTGTCCCAGTGCCCTGGATGCTACACATGGAACTGTAGGATTTAATGTCTGTCCTGCAGGCTTTCAGTCTGACTTTGGTCCAATCAGTCCTTTCTGTTTGCCTGTTACTGTTGTAACGGAAATGTATACCCTAAGCTTGTCCCACCCTTGTATTGGAAGTACGTGGCGGTTTTTAGGCTCACAGCTGAAAGAGTTGCGTCGTGTCTCAGATGAAACTTCAGGCTTGACAGTTTTGAATTAATTCTGGATTGAGTTAAGGCAGAAGGTTGGGTATGGAGTGCTTGCAGGCCATATGTGAGAAAGGCTTGAGTTTCAGGGAGCCAGGGGCAGGATGAATAGGATGTGCTCCTGGGATCATGCAGGAGAAATAAGTTCATGAGGGTAAGAGCATGAAACTTACTTAATCCAGGTACAGTGTTTGGGAGGTAGACCTGCTGAACGCCCCTCCGGACACTGGATGTGTGTCCTCAGAAGACAGTTCCCTCAAGAGAGTCGGCTATAAAGGCCAAGTTGGGCCCATACCTTCTTCTACATGCTCCACCACTGCCAAACACTGCCCTCATCAGATACCCAACCAGTGAGGCTCCCCAGTCCCGAACTTGAACTTCCAAAACTCAGATAAGTAAACCTCTTCTCGTTTTACAGTCAGCTCCTCTCAGCTATTTCATTGTAGTAAAACACCCTCCTTCCTCGTTCTTCTTTCTCAGCATTGCTTTGCCTATTCTTAACCAGCTTGTCAATTTCTTTTTTTCCCTAAGATTTATTTATTTATTTGAAAGAAAATTAAAGAAAGGCAGAGGCAGAGAGAGAGGTCTTCTATCTGCTAGTTCACTCCCCAAATGGCCACAATGAGCAGAGCTGCGCTGATCCAAAGCCAGGAGCCAGGAGCTCTTCTTGGTCTCCCACGAGGGTGCATGGGCCCAAGGACTTGGGCCGTCTTCTGTGCTTTCCCAGGCCACAGCAGAGAGCTGGATCAGAAGAGGAGAGGCCTGGACAAGAACCGGCGCCCATATGGGATGCCAGCATTGCATGTGTGGCTTTACCCACACACCACAGCGCCAGCACCAGCTTGTCAATTTCTACCAAGAAATCATCTGGGATTGCACCAGGGATCGCACTGAATACGGAGATCAGTTTAGTCTTTAGCTCCATGAACACGGGGTATTTTTCTGTTTATTTAATTCTTAAAACAATGCTTTGTAGGTTTCAGAATATAGCTTTTGCATTTTTGTAAAGTTTATTCGCATGCATTTTATTCTAACTGATGTTATTGAGAAAATGGAATGGCTTCTTTTCAGAGAAGGAAACATTTTCAGATGGTTCATTGCAAGTATTTAAAAAAATTGATTTTGGTATATTGATCTTTTACCCTGTTAAACTAATTAGTTTATTAATTTGGTAGCTCTAATGGTCTTTCTAATGGGTTCTTTTAAATTTTTCTACTATAAGGTCATGTCATCTGTAAATAAAAATTTTACCTAGTCCTTTCCAATGTGGATTCCTTTCATTCTTATTGAATAATTGCTCTGGCTAGAACCAGTATAATATTCACCAGAAGAGGTGAAACCCTTCTGGGTTTGCTGAGATGTGTTTTATGGCCTAGCGTCTGGTCTGTCCTGGAGTGTGTTCCATGTGCACTTGAGAAGAATGGATAGCCCACTGTTGTTGCACAAAGTGCTCTGTAGACACCTATTATGTCTTGTTGATGTACAGTGTTATTTAAGTCATATTTCTTTGGTGACCTCTGTCTACTTACTCTATCCATTATTGCAAGTGGTTTACTGAAGCTTCCAATCACTATTGTTGTACCATCTGTTTCTCTCTTCTAGTCTGATTGTTTTTGCTTCATATACTTCAGTGTTCTATTCTTGGATAAATACATACATTTGTAAGTGTTATGTCATCTTGGCAGAATAATTATGTATTGTATGTTTCTTTTGAAATGATTTTTGCCTTAAAATTGACTTTGTCTGATTTTAGTATAACTACCCTAGGTCACTTTTGGCTACTTTTTACAAGGAGTATCTCTTCCCATCCATTCACTGTCAATATATTAGTGTCTTTGAATCTGAAATAAGTCTTCCTATACAGCATACAGGTTGTCCCCAACTTACAGTGGTTTCATTTGCAATCTTACAACTTTATTTACAAAAACTAATCCACCTATCTAGTCTGTTTTTCACTTTCACTACAGTAGTCAATAAGTATCATAAAATATTTAACACTTTTTTCTTAGGTTCTGTGCTATTTGCCCATTTGCAGGCAAATATAATATGTTCTAAGCATGTGCAAGGTAGACTAAGCTAAGCTGTACGTTATATAGGCCAGGTATACTCAGTGCATTTTCAACTTATGATGGGTTTAATTGGGGCTAAAACCAGTCCTAAGGAAAGGAGCCTCTTTATTTTTGTGAGGTTTTCTAAGTCTACCCTGCCCAACTCTGACTTTTTAGCGGATATTTTAATCCTCTTACATTTAAGGTAATTACTGATATGGAATGATTTACTTCTACTTTTCTTTTCCTAGGTGTGATGTATCTTGTGTGTGTGTGTGTGTGTGTGTGTGTGTGACTCAACTATTGCCTTCCTTTTAAGACTTTTTTGTTATGCTTTTTGCTTTTACTGCATATTTTTGGATTGTTTTCTTTGTGATTGCCTTGGAGACACCATCATAATTTATAACAATCTAGTTTGGATTAATATCAACTTGATATCAATACTACCCAAAAACTTTATTTTTGTTTAAAAGGTGGCAAGACAGAAAGAGACAGGCAGAGAGACAGACAGATAAAGAGAGATCTTCTATCCATTGATTCACTCCCCAAAAGCCTGGAACAGCCAGGGCTGGGCCAGGCTGTAGCCAGGAGCCCAGAACTCAATCCAGGTCTCCCATGTGGGTGGCAGGGACCCAACTACTTGAGTTGTCATCTGCTACCTCTAGTGTATGCATTAGTAGGAAGCTGGAATCAGAAGTGGAATTAGGACTCAAACCTAAGCACTCTGATATGGGATGGGGGCATCCCAAGTGGCATCTTAACCACCATGCCAATGGCCCATACCAAAACCTTTCTTCTGTGTGTCTTTGTTCCCCCTATAAATCAATCATATGTTGTTGTTCTGGCCGGCTCCATGGCTCAATAGGCTAATCCTCTGCCTTGCGGCGCCGGCACACCGGGTTCTAGTCCCAGTCGGGGCGCCGGATTCTGTCCCGGTTGCCCCTCTTCCAGGCCAGCCCTCTGCTGTGGCCCGGGAGTGCAGTGGAGGATGGCCCAAGTGCTTGGGCCCTGCACCCCATGGGAGACCAGGAAAAGCACCTGGCACCTGGCACCTGGCTCCTGCCATCGGATCAGCGCGGTGGGCTGGCCGAAGTGCGCCAGCTGCAGCGGCCATTGGAGGGTGAACCAAAGGCAAAGGAAGACCTTTCTCTCTGTCTCTCTCTCTCACTGTCCACTCTGCCTGTCAAAAATTAAAAAAAAATAAAATAAAATATGTTGTTGTTAATCACCAATTCCATCTTTTTTTTTTTGACAGGCAGAGTGGACAGTGAGAGAGAGAGACAGAGAGAAAGGTCTTCCTTTGCCTTTGGTTCACCCTCAATGGCCGCCGCAGTCGGCGCGCTGCAGCCTGCGCACCGCGCTCATCCGATGGCAGGTGCCAGGTGCTTTTCCTGGTCTCCCATGGGGTGCAGGGCCCAAGCACTTGGGCCATCCTCCACTGCACTCCCGGGCCACAGCAGAGAGCTGGCCTGGAAGAGGGGCAACCGGGACAGAATCCGGCGCCCCGACCGGGACTAGAACCCGGTGTGCCGGCACCGCAAGGCAGAGGATTAGCCTATTGAGCAGCAGTGCCGGGCCAATTCCATCTTTATAGATTGGGAGCCTATCAACATGTATTTAAAATTACTGTTTAACACAGTTGTCTATGAAATCATATTGTAAAATGGGAAATTTCAGAAGAAAAGTATATTAATGCTCTTACATGTTTACTTATATAATTCCCTTAACTACTTCTCTGAATTGCTTCATATGGACTTGAATTACTATCTGGCTAAATGTTTATCCTGGCTAAACATTTCCCTGCTTGATGCAAGCTTTGGGTTCTTTTCCAGAGCTCTAAAATGTTGCCTTGCCAGTATTTTTTGTTGCTATAATGGGGGACAACTTTTACATTTCCTTAATCTGCTATTTTCTCTGACATCATTCCTTAGATATTTATGTTAAAAATGTGAATTTTATATATTTTATTCAGCAGTTTTCATTGTAGGTTTGCTTGTTTTTGTTTTTTTTTTTTTTAATGTAGTCCAACACATTGCTGGGGTTTTGAATTCACCAGTTGTTTTTCTGGTCTTCTCACTGTGATGTCCTATTCCACCCTGTGGTGAATCTACTCTTGCCAAGGTCATAAGCCAACCTCGTAGTCCAAATCCCATGAACGCTGTCCTCTTTTCAACTCTCACCCGTTCCCTGGTGTTTGATGGAGTGAGCTACCACCTTGTGAAAATGGTACGAGGAACTAGGCAGGGAGTGAGGCAGGAATAAAGCAAACTGGAAGGATACCTCAGTCCAGTAGGCCCCCTTTCCCATGTTGCACCTGTGCCTCATCCAGGACCAGGAAGGAGGAGATTCCATGATGACTGTGTGGGAGATGAGCTCCACATGGAGGCTCCATGAAATTTCCAGAAAGCCTCACACACCAAACTCCACCCCTACTCAGAAAAGTGGCTGATGTGTGTGAAATTGCCCTTCCCTCACCTATCACCTATGGGTCCTTCTCTGGCCTGCTCTCCCTCTCTCTCCTCATTGGCAACCCTGTGGGGCAGCCCACACTCATGCATGAACATATATTCACTGTCACTTTTAAATAAACCCTGCTGTCACTCCTGCACTGTTTTTATGCCCCTGATTCGAATTCTTACCTCTGTGGGGTCAAGAACGTGGAATAAAAATTGAGATACTGATAATAGCCGAAACACTGCCAGATTGGGCTTCCTCGACACCATGCTCCCCGGGGTTTTCTCCCACCTCTCTGCCCATAGTTTGTTAGATGTTGGAAATTCTCAGAGTTTGGTCTTGGCCTCTGACGTTTCTTATCCTAATTTACATTCTTCTCAGTGGTCTTATCATAGTTATATCCCTAGCTATGACTCTCCTTGAAATGACATAATCTTACCTATAAAATCCTTTTATTTCGAGGGTCAATTTTGGGGTCCCTCAGAGGACAAGACCAGACTCTGAGCACATAAGGGTTTAAGGATGAGCAAGACTGGCAACTTGGATTTGGCTTAAATTGTCTCTCTTTGGCTCCACTACTGATCCCGAAAATAGGAGAAACAGCTGATGCAGCGAGCTGCTACAGTAAATGCAGAACTCTGCATGGCCCGAGACGTTCGGAGCTAGAGTTTACCCTGTTCCTGCTGGACTGTTGTCTCGGCTCACTTTCTGTTGCTATAATCCAGTACTACAGACTGAGCAATTTATAAAGACAAAAGGTTTATGTGGTCCATGGTTGTGGGCTGGAGCATTGGAGACCAGGCAAAGTCCTTCATGGTGGAGACTTCACATGGTGCAGGGCCTCCCCCGGCCACTGAGCATGCGTCCTAGCTCAGGCCGCTTCTCTTCTTATAAAGCCACAGTCCTGTTGGATCAAAGACCCACTCTCATAGCCCCATTTAACCTTAATCACCCCCCCAAAACACCCACCTCTGTCTGCTATCACTGGGTTTGGTTTCCAGCCTTTTAATAGCTCACAGGGAGGATGAGAAAGGTCTTCCTTCCATTGGTTCACCCTCCAATGGCTGCTGCGGCCGGTGCGATGCGCTGATCCGAAGCCAGGATCCAGGTGCTTCCTCCTGGTCTCTCATGTGAGTGCAGGGCCCAAGGACTTGTGCCATCCTCCACTGCACTCCCGGGCCACAGCAGAGAGCTGGACTGGAAGAGGAGCAACGGGGACAGAATCCGGGGCCCCGACTGGGACTAGAACCCAGGGTGCCGGCACCGCAGGTGGAGGATTAGCCTAGTGAGCCACAGCACCGGCCAGGATTCCCTTTCAACATGAGTTTGGGGAGAGACACCCAAGTCCAGCACCAGGAAGTCCATGGTTGTCTGTCTCGTTAACAGATGCAGGTGGGTGCTGAGCATCAAAGGACTGGCCAAGCAGATGCTCACCTGTGACCCTGACACGCAGTTTCAGTCCCGTGATGGTGGGCGTGGCCACACAGACTGCCTCAGAATGAGCATAGAGTGGCCCATTGAGAAGCCAGCCTGGGGCAGGCAGGAGAGCGCTAGGAGAAGTCACTGGGGACAGGCATTACGTAAGCCTGAGACACGCACAATGTCCAGAGTTGTACAGCCAGACAGGCACTGGATTTTGAAACAGATGAGGATGAACTAAAGGTTGGGAAGGAAGAAGCGTGGGTCAGAAGCCACCGTGTGGGTGAGCGGAGATGACTCCCAGGCCTGGCTGCAATGCCTCCCTCCTGGGAATTACAATACCAGGCTGCGGAGGCTGGTGCCAAGGACTGGAAGGGTGGGCTGCGGGTTCCAGACTGAGACATGCAATAATTAGGTTGGTGGCATAACTGGGGTAATGGAGAAGAAAACGCCCACTGGTAGCAGCGTGGCAAAGTGGGAGGCAGTGCCATCTGTGTGGATTTAGGAAGTGAGATGGGAGAGGAGGGGCCGGAGGGGCATGGGTGGAGACGCGTGACGTGGGCCTCAGGGAGAATCAGGGTTGCAAGGCACAGACAGGCACCTAAAGCAGCACACACGGAAAGGGATCGATGGAGGTTCACAAAACCCTTTGGGAGTGCAGAACCAGGCTTGGGAGTTGGACAGAAATGGCAGTGGTTCCAGAGGGCCTACAAGCAAGGGTGGGCTGATGTGTGTGCTATTAGTGGTTATGCCTCTGGCTGACACACCCGTGTCTTATATCAGTGCAGCGACCCACTAATGCAGACCCTGGTAGAAAATGGTGATGCAGTGACCCACTAATGCAGACCCTGGTAGACAAGTGATTGGATTCCTGCCACACGTGTGGGAGACTTAGATTGAGTTTCCAGGCTACCAGCTTCAGCCTGGACCAGCCCTTGCTCTTGTAGGCATCTGGAGAGTTAGCTGGAGAGCTCTGGGTGTGTGTGTGTGTGTTTGTGTGTGTGTATCTGTGTCTCAATCTGCCTCACTCTCTCTGTCTCTCAAATGAAAACCAAAGGATTGGGGCCAACATTGTGGCATAACAGTAAAGCCACCGCCTGCAACACCTGCATCCCATGTGGGTGCTGGTTTGTGTCCCAGCTACTCCATTTCCAAACCAGCTCCCTGCTAATGGCCTGGGAAAGCAGTAGAAGATGAGCCCAGTGTTTGGGCCCCTACTACCCTTGTGGGAGACCTGGAAGAAGCTCCCGGCTCCTTGCTTCAGCCTGGCCATTGCAGCCATCTGGGGAGTGAACCAGCAAATGGAAGATTCTTTCTGTCTCTGCTCCATGTGTATAAATAAATAAAATCTTTAAAAAGAAGAAGAAAGGATAGGAAAGAATAGGAAAGGAAAGAAAGGGGGAGGAGGGGAGAGGAGAGGAGAGGAGAGGAGAGGAGAGGAGAGGAGAGGAGAGGAGAGGAGAGGAGAGGAGAGGAGAGGAGAGAGGAGGAAGGGAGGGAGGAAGAGAGGAGGGGAGGGGAGGGGAGAGGAGAGAGGAGGAAGGGAGGGAGGAAGAGAGGAGGGGAGGGGAGGGGAGGGGAGAGGAGGAGAGAGGAGAGGAGGGGAGGGAAGGGAAGAGGAGAGGAGGGGAGGGAAGGGGAGGGGAAGGAAGAGGAGGGGAGGGGAGGGGAGGGAAGAGGAGGGGAGGGGAGGGGAGGGAAGAGGAGGGGAGGGGAGGGGAGGGGAGGGAAGAGGAGTCTCTCCTGGCTGGAAGAGCGTGTTCAGGACACCCCTGAGGTTGCCTCCCCATACTGGAAGACACTTGTCCATGCTGAAGCCCAGGCAGGGACATCTGATGGGTTGAGCCTCTGTCATGTGGCCACATGTGAGTGCCTGCAGGGGACAGAGCAATGCTGCTTCCAAGGGGGGAGGCTCAAGGGAGAACACCCCCCAAACAGGGAGGGGCAGACCTCGGACACCCAATGCTGTGTCCCGTTCCACCATGGCAGATGAGGTGCAGGGCGGTGCAGTCTTCAGAGGAGGTCAAGTGAAGGAGCAGGTCACCTTGAGAAAATGGGGGGGGGGATGGGAGGAGCAGCTGGAGGTGTCAGGAGGGGCTGGGCCACTAGGATGGGCGGAGCTGGGAGGAAGCGTGATGGTGGGGAAAGGCGCCTGGGAAATTTCCACTTTCCCATCTGTTCCCAGCCCTGCCTTTCCCCACCCAGCAGGTGTTCTCACAGGGGAGAAGCCTTGTTTCTCCAACCCAAAGGGTGATTTATCACTTGCTGAATTCTGTTCTTTGTCAGGGTTTCAGGGAAGGAAGTCACTGGAAACCCTCTTGGTTGGACCTGTCGGGGCAGGGGTGGCCAGTGAGGCAGGGGTAGCTGATGCTGGCATGCCCCCTTCTCCTCCCACTCCTCACCTCTGCTTCCAGGAAGGTGACAGCTCCTTGGAGCCTCAGAGCATCGTGTTCCCAGGGCCCAGAAACACGACTGCTTTTCTGGTGAGGTCAGGGTCTCAGCCCCAAGGCACCCTGTGGGACGGCCACATGCTTAGGCAGGGTCCGTGTTACCTTGGGCTCCACACACGGTCTAACACAAGCTCCCTCGCTGAGAAACCTACTGCAAGGCTTTGCAGCTGAAAAAATCTTTTCTCATAAGCCACTCAGCTCAGGGCAGAATCCAGGCAGTCGTCTGAGTGCAGCAGAGGTTCCCAGGGGAGCAGAGGCTTCAGATGAGGGCCAGCAGCTGTCTAGCACCCAGGAGTGGAGCTGGGCTGCTTCAAGCCCCCGTCGAGAAAAGACTCAGTGCCCAGCTTCAGGAGCAGGGTCAGCGGGCCGCCTCCAGCTGTCCACTCTTTCAGGGTGAGCCTCAGCTTCCCAGCCAACTTCACATTCTTCTTGGGTGGACCCTAGCCAGTGACTACGCAAGACGGTGGCAGCCAAGGTCAAGCTCATCCTGGGAAGGCTGCAGGCCAAGGATTGTGCAAGATGGTGGTGGCCAAGGTCATGGTCTTTTGGGGAGGCTCCCAGTCAATGAGCTGAGCAAGGCCACAGCTCCCAGGCCTGACCTCCTGCCCCCACAGCAAGTTCCTTCCAATGGGCTGTGCGCTCAGAGCCCCAGGGGCTGGCAGAGGTGCTGGCAGGTTTGCAGGGTGTTCTGACGCTCCCCTCCCTGCCCCAGCATGCCCTCCCTTTCGGGAACAGGTGGCAATCTCTAACCAAGCTCTCAGCATCTGTCCCCAGAACCCAGCTGGAACACCACTCTTTCCTCCACTCAGCACACCCGAAACACCGCCAGGACATCAGCTGTGACTGTCAGCTCATGGAGGTTGGAATGGAAGCTTATGATTGTGGTGTCTGAGCCAGCTCAGTGCCTCTAAGCCACCTCTCCCGCATCCCAGGGCCTCAGGACTCTGGCATTCACACCCAAGGACACAGGTCACAACCACGGGGCTTCGCAAACAAACTCTCTTGCATCTGAGTGGTTTCCAGTGCCTAATTCTGGAGTCTGCATCTTTTTCCTTCTGCCCAGGAGCCCAGCACGCTAAAGACCACAAAAAAGTGGGAATCCAGGGCTCCGGATCCCTTTTGGGTGAGAGAGTATACCATGGACTGCAGTGTGTGGACAGAATTGAAATTAAAAGTGAGGGAAGAGGAGGGCCTTTTGCACAGGGGTTAACACACCTCTTGGGATGCCTGCATCCCGTATTGGTGTCTCCATTCTGGTTCCAGCTCTGCTCCCAGTTCGTGCCATGATTCCCGCTAATGCACACCCTGGGACACAGCAGTGGTAGCTCAAGGGAGGAGACAAACTTTAGGCCCACAGCACCAGAACTGTGCTGGGGATAGTAAGCAGGAGAGGGGCCTGCTCACTGGAGCAGACCAGTCTGCAGCTGGCGGAGGGAGCCAGCATGTCCAGTGGAATGGTCAACCTGTAGGGGCTGGCACTGTGGCATAGTAGGTTAAATCTCTGCCTGCAACACCAGCATCCTATCTGGGTGCCAGTTTGAGTCCAGGCTGCTCCACTTCCTATCCAGCTCTCTGCTAATAGCCTGGGAAAGCAGCAGAAGATGGCCCAAGTACTTGGGCCCCTGCCACCCATGGGAGACACAGAAGAAGCTCCTGGCTCCTGGCTTTGGATCAGTGCAGCTCCGACCATCGCGGCCATCTGGGGAGTGAACCAGCAGATGGAAGACCTCTCTTTCTGTCTCTCCCTCTCTGTGTCTCTGTGTCTGTAACTCTCTCTCAAATAAATAAAATAAATCTTTAAAAAACAGAAAGGAAGGTCACAAGGCCTGCCCTGGTCTCTTTGTCTGTAGAGACAAAGAGAAACGATGTGTGACGGCTCAGCACTGTGGACTTCTGCTTCTCCCTCCATGCAGCACAGTGTGTCCAGGTTCACCATGAGGGCTCAGCCTGTGGGCACTTCATTGTCTCCTCCGTGGGACTTCTGAGACAGCCCCACCTCAGTATACCAGAAAAGGGAAGTGAGTTCTCAGTGGGCGTCAGAAGCCAGAGTCCTGTGGGCCCAGCCTAGAAGTGGCCACGTCACTTCCGCTCCTGCACAGTGGCCAGGATGCAGTCACAACACACTGTGCAAAAGCAGAACGTGTAGGGTACATGTGCATTCCCAGGAAGAAGGGGAGGGTGAGCATTGCCTGCCCAGAGCGCAGAGTCAGCAGTGACCAGGGCACAGACGTGGCGAGAATGGGCCTGCAAATGCCCAACAACAGGCTCCCAGAAAGGAAGAAAGTGTGAAGTGCTGACTTACAGCATGTCCAGTTTCCGTGTGTGTGAATATTTGCACCATGGTCCACTGCAGACTGCCAGCACGGGCCCACAAAATGTGCACAGGGAAGAGCTGTGCTGGGACAGCCCAGTGTTCACCATGTCGACACGACAGGCACCAGTCACCTTAATCCCCAAGATGGAGCGAAATGATGGGGAAGGGGTGAATTTTGAGTCTACGTTGCCTTTGTTTTCTTTATTTTTTAAAGGTTTGCTTTATTTTATTTGAAAGGCAGAGTGCTTGAGACCAAGAGACAGAGAGACACATACACACACAGAGATTTTCCATTCACTGATTCACTCCCACAGTGGCCACAATGGCTGGGACTGAGCCAGGCTAAAGCCAGGAGCCTGAACTTCATCCTGGTCTCCTACATGGATGGAAAAGGCCCAAGCACTTGAGGGCCATCTTCCACTGCTTTTCCAGGAGCATCAGCAGGGGGCTGGATCATAAGCAGAGCAACCAGAACTCTACAATATTGCATGCCAGTGTCTCAGTAAATGGCTTAACCAGCTTTGCCATGACACCAGCTCCATTGCCTTTGTTTTAAACATAAATTTAATCACAAATTTACATCATTTAATTTCTTTATTATTATTATTGTTATTATTATTCACTATCCAAATGCCTGCAATGGCCAGAGTTGGGCCAAGGCTGAAACCAGAAACCTGGAACTCAATCCAGGTCTCCCATGTGGGTGGCAGGGACCCAACTACTTCAGCCATTACTGTTTTCTCTCAATGGGCGAATTAGCAGGAAAATGCTCAAATCCAGGCATGTGGCTACAGGACACAGATATCTTAACCAGGCTCTTAACCTCAAGGCCAAATGATCTGCCCTGTCTTTTTGTTGCTGTTGATGCTTTTGTTTTTTTAAGAGCTATTTCTTTGAAAGTAATAGAGACAGAGAAAGATCTTATATCCACTGATTCACTCCCCAAAATGTCTCAACGGCTGGGGCTGGGCCAGGCCAAAGCCAGGAACCTGGAACTCCATCCGGGTCTCCCACGTGATGGCAGGGGTCCAAGTACATGGGCCATCTTGCACTGCCTTCCCAGGTGTGTTAGCAGGGCGCTGGATCGTTAGTCTGATATGGGATGCCGGTTGCAGGCAGCAGCTTAATCCCAGCACCACACATGCCAGCTCTGCCCCCTGACTTGTAATTGCTAACAATGTCCTTGTTAAACAGCTGGCTTGTAAAATTCTTAAAAATTTAACAAGCAGCTCTGAAGGCAACAGGCCCCAGCTAGCTGGACCAGCAGCCGCTGGGAAGGGCAGCAGGAGAAACTGCAGGGGTGGGAGCTTCCCTGGAGACTGTAGGCAACGTGCTGGGGGTCTTGGCAGTGGTGTGCTGGCAGGCAGGGGACAGTGGTGTCAGTGACCCCTGGCAGGCCTAGCACGGCCAGGTACCGGCGTGTTTCCCCTTTACCCTCAGGGAAGCCTGCTCCAACCCTCCCTGTAGCTTCAGAACAGAGAGGCAGGGCTCCGTTATCTCCTGGCAGCTCTGTGCAAATTAGAGAAAAAGCTGGCCCTGCTGGCTGCAGATCCCCTACCCACCTCTCCCTGCTAGAAAGCCTGGCTTCACCAGTAGAGGCCAAACCCAATCCCCCCACTCCCTCTTCTGGACACCTTTGGGCAGTGCACAGACTGAACAGCATGGGGGCTCTGTGTGGAATGGAGGTGTCTCCCACCGGGGCTTGGGCTAACGTTCTCTCTGACTGGGAGGCTAATTGTCAGACGTGCCGCTCACTGACAAGGCTCTCTCTCTCTTTATTTTTTAAAGATTTTTTTTATTTTTATTTTGACAGAGTGGACAGTGAGAGAGAGAGACAGAGAGAAAGGTCTTTCTTTTCCATTGGTTCACCCCCCAATGTCCACTGCGGCCAGCACGCTGTGGCTGGCGCACCGTGCTGATCTGAAGCCAGGAGCCAGGTGCTCCTCCTGGTCTCCCGTGAGGTGCAGGGCCCAAGCACTTGGGCCATCCTCCACTGCACTCCCTGGCCACAGCAGAGAGCTGGTCTGGAAGAGGGGCAACCGGGACAGAATCCGGCGCCCCGACTGGGACTAGAACCCGCTGTGCTGGCGCCACAGGCAGAGGATTAGCCTACTGAGCCGCAGCGCCGGCCAAATTATTTTTTAAAGATTTATTCATCTATTTATTTATTTGAAAGGGAGAGAGAGAGAGAAAGAGAGAGAGAGAGATCTTCCATCCACTAGTTCACTCCCTAGATAGCTGCAGTGACTGGAGCTGGAGCAATCCAAAGCCAGGAGCCAGGAGCTTCTTCCAGGTCTCCCACATGTGTAGAGGGGCCCAAGCATTTGGGCCATCCTCTGCTGCTTTCCCAGGCCATTAGCAGAGAGCCGGCAACTGCAGACAGAGGTTTAACCTTCTATACCACAGTGCCGGCCTTTCCTTTTTATTTTTTAATTTATTAATTTGAGAGAAGGAGAAACAGAGCAGCGGAGGGAGAGAGAGCGAGCAAGAGAGAAACAGCGAGCACTGCCATGCACTGGTTCACTCCCCCAATGCCTGCAAGGGCTCCGTCTGAGCCAGGGAGGGAACCAGGAGCTGGGAATGCAGTCCAGGTCTCCCAGGTGGGTGAGACTACCTGAGCTGTCACTGCTGCCTCCTGGGGCTGGCATTGTTGGGGAGCTGGAGCTAGGAGCCAGAGCCATCCAACCCATGTACTCCAGTGTAGGATGCAGGCTAAACATCCAGGCCCCAGATGAGTGTTCATAACTCCTGCTGACCACCCAGAGCAGTGAATCCAGAGCCTCGAGGGATGGCCACGCTTTCATTGCCAAGGCTCCCCAAAGTACAGCCAAAGTTGAGAACCACTGTGCTGGAGGCATCCTGGTTGGGGCCAGCGGGTTTTGGTGGGTGGCATCAGCCAGTGCCCTCAGGAGGGGTCTTCCCCTCCTCCACAGCCTTTGGAGCCTGCCCCAGCCTGGAAATGCTGAATGATTTGAGGCAGGAAACCAAAGGCAGCCCCAGGACCACAGCTGGAGAAGCCGAGGCAGTGGGGAAGGGGTCGTCTCTGTCTCTCCAGCTCCCCTAGACCTGTACCTCCCCTCCTGGGTCTTGGTGTCCCACTTCTAAGTGTGGGGGTCGCATCATCCTGCTCTCGTTCCCACCCTCAGCCTCCCTCCGGCAGCCCCAGAGGGATCTAGGGGAGCCCCCAGGATGCAGGGGACTCTGGTGGCCTGTGCAGCTGGGCCCTGTGCAGTGTTGGGGCACGGTGTGGGGGAAGAGCGAGTTTGCCCAGCCACCCCCAGCCCCCTCCCTGCTCCAGTGCAGACTCAGGATTAGCCGCTGCCCTCTCCCCAGCTTGGCTTCTGGGTCTGAGCCCGGAGCCTGTGGTTTTGTTCAGTTCCAACTGTGATCCCCAGAAAGCAGGCAAGAGAGTGCAGTGACTTCATGTCCTCCGGGGAAACAGCTGCACAGGAAGAGAGCCTGGAGGTGGTTTCTCAACCCAAACAAGCAGGAGTGGACCAGGCTAAGGGCCCGGGGCACTCTCTGACTTGGAGAAAGTGGTCCTGGCTGCATTTCTCACAGATGGCTCTCTGATTGCTCAAGAAGCTGTCCCAGGCCACGGGACTCACCCTGTGACCTGCTGTCCACACGAGGCTCCCAGCTCACTGTCTTCCCACTCCTGGGTAGCCTCTGTCCCAGCCTGACCGGGCCTGCACCTGGCCCTAAAGGAGAAGGGGATCAGCCTGTCACTCAGCTGTCAGTGCAGCCTGGATTTCTCTCGGCCTTCGACAGCCTGGGCTCAGGGCTGGAAGCGCTAGAGGGGGCCGCCTAAGCAATATAGTTCAGGGCTGAGAGGAAGTGCTAGCGACTCCTGCTGCTGGGCTGCAGTACCAGTGCACTGAGACACATGGGGCACAGGCTGCAGAGGCAAAGACACAGGGACACACAGGAGCAGGAACAGAGGCTGCATGTGCAAAGTCCCTGAGGCACACAGGGGGCACAGGCTGCTGATGGAGGTGTGAGATGGGTCAGAGAGGAAGACACGGGTGGGATCATGCAAGGACTTGAATGCTACATCATGGTACCCACTCATCCCCCTGGGGAGTAGCTGAGGGCCAGAAGAAGTTGAGTAAGCTTTACCTCCTGTGTGTTTTCCCATCAAACTGGCCAAGGGGCTCACCACATCCTCCTTACCCCCCAACCCTCCCCTCCACTGCATCATCCAGACTCTCATTCCCAACAAGGCTGCTGCTGAGCTCTGCCTGGGGCCTCTCATCCCCTGCAGGGGCTGGCGCTGGGTGTGCTTCAGTGGACACGCGGGAACCAGCAGATGCAGGATATTCTGAGGGTCGCAGAGGGCTAGGAGGAGGCCACTCAGAGCACCGAGGTGATCGCTCGAGCCCGTCTCTGCCAGCTGCTAAGAGGGTCCCGTAGTAGTTAGGCCCAAGCAACCTGCCCTGGCCTCAGAGGCCTACAGGAGCACTCGGGTGACCACGAGAGGCGCAGTGGTGGTGGTAGGGGGCACTGTCCAGGTCCACCGGGAGCTCTCAGGCCAGGGACCGCTAAGGAGTGCTCAGAGCCAGAGCCTTTTGAGAAGCTGGCACCACCGAAAAGCAAGAGCCACACCTGGGTTCAGATGCCACCCAGAGACAGGTAACTGAGGGCAGGTGATCCAGAAGTGCCGTGCCTCGGATTCCCCACTGGGAAAGTCATCCTACCCGCACCTGCCGCAGAAGTCTGAGGCTTCAGTGAGCTGTGGGCTGGGAAGCAGCCACCTCAGCGCCGGACACACACAGTGGGTGCCTCCTAAGTGATGGACACTGGGGCTGCGTCCGTCGGGCGATTTTTAGGCTCTTACTGCCAGACCCTACAAAAGCCCCCGTATACCCCCCTGAGAATCATGCTTGTGTGAAACAGATCCGTGTCAATCGGGAGATTCGCTGTCCAAGGCAGGGAATGGTTTATGAGGTCCTACTGTGTGCAGGGTCCTGAAGTGCTTCACACTCGCTGTTCCTGCTGTCTTCTTACTAAGGAGGCAAAAATTGTGAATATTCCTAACAGGCAGCTACCCGCTGAGCCCCTGCCCTGAGGATCCAGCGCCTGCTGGCGCCTTCTGACACACCTGTCTTTCAACACTTAGACAGTGAGCCCCCACCCCCACCCCTGGCAAGAGCGCTCTCCCACTGGGGACTTGGCAGGGCGCAGGGTGCAGGGCTGGGCGCCTCTGGCCTCCAGAATTCTCCAAGCCTGCTTACACTCCCCGAAACAGGCCCTCCCCACACGGCTCGAGCCTGAGGACAGCCCGGGACAGGGACCACTGCCCTCGGCTCCCTCTCGGCCCCGCCCCTGCACGCCCGGCTCTGCGCCGAACCGACCGCGCCGCGTGCGCCCCTGCTGGGCGGAGCGGCTGCCGGCCGGCCCCGCCCTGGCCCAGTGATTGATCGGCAGTGACTCCCAAGGCATTCTTGGTCCGCTTGGATGGGAATTAATTCTGTGATGGATAAATAATGTATCGAGCTGTGCGTAGTCCGAGGCAAGCCGTCCGTCCGGAGCCAGGAGAGGGAGCTGAGCGCGCGGGGCGCGAGGGGCGCCCGGGTGAGAGGAAGAGAAAGGCGAGCGTATGACAGCATGATTGGCCCCGCGAGTCCGGCCAGGCGGTTGCAGAAACATGCTGAGCCCAAAGATCAGGCAGGCCCGGAGGGGTAAGTCCAACTTCCCGGGGTTTCTCCGGGCATCGCATGTGCCCTCTTGGCAAAGGCGCGCGCGCACTGTCCCGCCGGATGTCCCCTGGGGCGGGCGTGCCGGGACCACCGCCGCTGAAGAGTGAGCGAGCATCCTCAGCTCTCAGGGAGACTGGGGGCTGTGTGGGGCTCAAGCCGGGGCTGCAGAAGGGCGGTGGCTGTCTCCCCCTGCAAGTTTCCCGGAGGCCTGGGCTGCTCCAGGTGATTAGGTGGCAGCTCTGGGGAAACTTGGCTTCTTTCACGTCAAGGAAGTGCCTCCAGATCCCCCCAGCAGCCAGTACTGGAGTGGTCCTCACGGAGTGGCTTTATTCTGCAGCTGGGGAGCAGTGTCTGGGGAGGGTCCCCCAAGCAGGCTGGGGCGGGGTGGGGGCACGCAGGCATTTCTGCCGGGAGAAGGCCCTGGAAACTAGAAAACCTGGAGCCAGGAGGGGATGGATGCAGGAGAGAGTCAGAGACCCAGGGGGAGTTCCAGCGCTGTGCCAGCTGCCTTTGTCCCAGCAGGGTGGCCCAGGTCTGAGGCCCGCACAGGGTGGGGACATCACCTTCCTGGACAGCAACTACTTGCCCAAGGCAAGAGTCCTTTTAGAGGAGCGCATCGCTGTTAGGGAGATGGAATGTGTCTTTTCAGGTGGCTGGGGTTGGGAGGGCTAAGTCTCCCTTGTGAGCCGTGAAGATGAGGAGGGGTCTTTCGTGGTGGTGGGTGCTGGGAAACAGTGTGTGTCTTGTCACGTGTTTGCAGCAGGGGCCCTCCAGCTTCCTGCAGACCCCCAGTGGGCACCTGATCTCAGTGGCACGCCTTAAGCAACCCAGATGGCTGTCCTGAGCAGGACCTGCCCTCCAGTGTGTTCGCTCTGTGGGGTACTAGGGGACCCGCTGTAACCTGTGGTGCCCAGTGGGCAAAGGAGAACCTTGCATGTCTCTGATGAGGATTGGGGTGCAGTCTGGTGGTGACCCAAGCGGTGGCCAGGCCAGGCTCAGGTCTACCCTCCTACTCTTGTGTCACCAGCCAGCCACTGGCCCATGTGGCTACTGAGCAATGAGATGTGTGACTAGTCCAGACTGAGAAGAATGCACACCAGATTTTAATGCCTTGGAACCTACAATGAATGTAAAAAATCTGATTAATAATGATTGTATATTGATCACATGCTTTGGGGGGTATATGTTAGGTTAAATAACATAGATTGCTAAAATGAATTTCATTTGAGGCTGCAGCTGGGGGATTGCGGCTCCTATTGTACTTTCATACCTATTCTTGTTGGACAGGACTAAGCAAGAAAGAGACTGGTGCTTCAGCAGAGGGGCTTGTAGGCATTTAAGTCAGAAGCTCCAAACCAGGGGTGACTTTGCACCCCACTGCCCGGTGAGTTTTGACCCAGTCCGGAGACATTTCTGGTAGTTCTCACTGAAGAGGGCTCCCGGTATCTGGTGAGGAGAGGCCGAGCTTGCTGGTTAACAGCCCGCAGTGCACAGGGCAGGCCCCCGCACAGACACTCACCCAGCCTCACATGTCAACAGCGCCTGGTGCCAAGGATAAAACCCTCTACTGGATGATACTATCTGGTTGGACACACAAAAAGATTAAGTTGATAGTGCTGTTTTTCAGACATTAATAAAATAATCACTTACCCACAAAAATGTCTGATCGTAAACCGTGACCAGAGACAGGCTAGGAGCATGAATTACAGATGAAAGTGCCGGCACAGGGCACCTGGAAGCTTCCAGGGGAAGTAAGTGGTTCTGGAACAGTGAGCTGCAGAATGACAGGGAGCCAGCCAGGTCAGGGGGCTGGGGGCTGGGGGCTGGGGGCTAGGGAGGAGGGAGGCCAGGGCCCAGATGGGACGAACAGCTCATGCAGGTGCCAGGGGTGGGCGCAGGGGAGCCCAGAACCAGTGAGGCTGAAGCTGGGAGCAGGCAGAGGCAGCGTGCACAGTATGAGGCTGGAGCCAGGCCAGGAACCAGAGTCACCGGTGGCCCATTAAGGAATAACTCTCCCTGGGGACATTTTTGGAGAACCAGGGACCAAAAATTTCATCAAAATTCAAACATTGCAGGAACTGGGCTCAAGTACATGGGATACTTGAGTAGCAAGCCATAGCTGCCCATGGTGTCCAGATACTGTCTGGTGTAGACCATTGCAGGCTACGCCTACTGCAGACACACTTCCAGCCTGCTTTAGTACACAGGTACTCTGGACTGCATGGAAAAGGCCAGGGTCGGCCTCTAGGACAGGTAATGAAATTAGACCCAGTCAGTAGGCTCAGCTGCCCTTGGGGCCCTGTATGTGATGGAGACACCTGGGCCTACAAGGGGCCTTCCTCAGGTGTTGTTGGCTGTTAACTTCCTGGCAGTTTCCCATCCAGGCCAGGCCTCAGTGAGTGACCGAAGGTTTCCATAATCCCAAAGGACATCCTTGTGTCCCCTTCCACCAGAGGAAGAGATATCAGAATCCAGAACCTTCCAGGAATAGACTGCCAGCACCTGCCTGCAGAACTGTCTCATTCTGTGTTCTGCTGCTGGGGTGGGGAATGTCCAGCCATATAAGGCCAGGAAAATCATTTGAGCTGGCTCTCCCAAGGCAGCCACAGGTGGGACTCAAAGTTTAATACATCCATAGCAGGCTAATTTTTAAGTTGATAATCTTGTGTGCCCCACGAATGATGCCATAAATATCGAAGAACACTTGGAGCTGGATGAGTTATAAGGAAAAGAGATCAATTGGGATAACTGTTCCAGGCTCCAGGGGCTTGGCGCTGGCACCTGCTAGGCTTCTGGTGAGGGCATGTTTGTGGAAAGCAGAAGAGGGCCATGGGCACACGTAGAAGAGCTCTTGTGTGAGACAGACCCACAGGGGGTCCCAGACTCACATGGGCACCACATTAACCCCACTCTAACAGTGGCACTCCCAGGACCTAATTCCTCTTAAAGGTCCCACCACCTCCCAGCACCATCACATGGAGAAATGAAACCCCAGCCTCACATGACTGTCAGTGGAGCAAACCATAGTCAAACTATAGCAAGAAACAAGTGTGGGCAGTTGTCCTGCCCTGGCTGAATTTAGCGTCCAGGAAGTCGGAGGCAGGTGTTGTCAATACACTCGCAGACCCACACACGTGCAGGAAGACAGTAAGAACACAGGAGAGTAAGGGAGTACCCAAAGCACCTCAACATGGCTCAGAACAGGCCAGTAATCCTAACAGCATGTGTGGTTTTCAAGACATTGCAGGATCTGGGCTGATTTTGGCAAAATGGTCCACACTGGCCCAAACCAATGCATATAGTGGGTCTTCTTAAGCTTCCTAGGAAATGGGTCTTATTAAAAACTATGCAGGAATTTCAAAATTTTTGCACCAAAATAAACATATTTTTTTTAAAAATATTTATTTATTTATTTATTTGTCTATTTATTTATTTATTTGAAAAGCAGAGTTACAGACAGGCAGAGGCAGAGAAAGAGAGAGAGGTCTTCCATCTGCTGGTTCTCTCCCCAGATGGCTGCAACGGCTGGAGCTGGGCCAATCTGAAGCCAGGAACCAGGAGCTTCTTCTGGGTCTCTCATGCCACTGCAGGGACTCAAGGACTTGGGCCATCTTCTACTGCTTTCCCAAGCCATAGCAGAGAGCTGGATCGGAAGAGGAGCAGCCAGGACTCAAACTGGCACCCGTATGGGATGCCACCACTGCAGGCAGCGGCTTTACCCACTATGCCACAGCACCAGCCCCCAAAATCAGCATCTTATAATTACATTTTTACACAAATTTTTGGAAGTACTTTCATATTATTAGTTTAAACCAGCTCAAGCACATCTCTCTGCCTTTTAAAAAATATTTATTTATTTATTTGAGAGGCAATTATAGCTGGAGAGAAGAAGAGTCAGAGAAAAGTCTTCCATCCACTGGTTCTCTCCCCAAATGGCCTCAATGGCCAGAGGTGGGCCAATCCGAAGCCAGGAGCCAGGAGCTTCTTCTGGGTCTCTCATGTGGGTGCAGAGGCCCAAACGCTTGAGCCATCTTCCATTGCTTTCCTAGGCCATTAGCAGAGAGCTGGATGGGAAGAGGAGCAGCCAGGACACAAACCTGTGCCCATGTGGGATGTTGGTGCAGCAGGTGGAGGCTTAACCTGCTATGTCACAGCACCAGCTCCTCAGACCGTCTCTTACACTGCAAGTGGTTCCAGCTGCCCTTCAGGCTCCTCATGCACTCCTCAGTGGGATCATGACTGCCACGTGCCTTGGACTGTGAGCCCCAGGAGGGCAGGGACCATTTCTATTTTCCCACGTCCTTAGAGTCTTTCAAAAAATTTCTGGGGAAATGAAATTGAAAAACTCATTTGTTTTCGTGCAAAAATATCTTTTTTTTTTAAATTTACTATTTATTTATTTATTTTTTTGACCGGCAGAGTGGACAGTGAGAGAGAGAGAGACAGAAAGAAAGGTCTTCCTTTGCCGTTGGTTCACCCTCCAATGGCTGCCGTGGACGGCGCGCTGCGGCCGGCACACCGCGCTCATCCGATGGCAGGAGCCAGGTGATAGGTACTTTTTCCTGGTCTCCCATGGGGTGCAGGGCCCAAGCACTTGGGCCATCCTCCACTGCACTCCCAGGCCACAGCAGAGGGCTGGCCTGGAAGAGGGGCAACCGGGACAGAATCCGGCGCCCCGACCAGGACTAGAGCCCGGATTAGCCTGTTGAGCCACGGCGCCGGCCCAAAAATATCTTAAATCCATATGTAGTTTTTTCAAAATATGTGTTTCCATGAACTTTTGAAAACCCCTCATTTGCACCAAAATAAGCTCATCTATTAATTCAATTTTTCATGAACTTTTTGACAGGCCCTCATATATCCCCAGTGCTAGGCAGTCACCACATGTTTTTTGAATGAATGAGTGAATGAATCAATCAATGAAATAGTTGAATACTGGAAACAGCAGTAGCCTGGGAGGCTGTGATGTTGTCTCTGCCCTCACCGGCTGCGTTCTTAGGAAAGGCAGCCACTCCATTAACCAGCTTACTTGGTCCCCAATATTTTGCTTTCCCTTTATGCGTATATTGGAGGGATTTTTCCCCCAAATATATCTACATTTTTCATTTTTAGGTCACCAGTATCTCAACATTTTCTCTCAGAGTTTCTGCCTTTGTTTGGAATATTTCAAAGTGAAATTGATTTTTCTATTAAGGAGGCTCCTTTTAGAGGCAATCATAGACTGACAGGCAGAGCTATGGCAGGAGTGTGAGGGACCAGGAGGGTGAGGGACCCGCCGCCCCAGCCAGTACTGGGTTGGGGGGAGGGGGAGAAAGTGCACACTTGTGGGGAAGCACAGTTGCCCCTCAGTGTCTGTGGGAGACTGGTCCGAGCTCCCTGCAGAGGCCACCCTGCACTTGATCGAGTCCCATCTATAACCTATACAACATCGTCCCACATGCTTTAAATCATCTCTAGATTACCTACAATCTATCACACAGTGCAAATGCCATATGAATGGTTTTCAAGCTATGTTGTTTAGGGAATAAGGATGAGGAAAAAGCCTTATACATGTTCCATACAAATGCAACTTTTTCTGAAATTTTTTTCTTGATATTTACTTTTTTGTTTGGAAGGCAGAGTGACAGAGAGAGAGGAGAGACAGAGAAAGAGATTTCCCACCCACTGGTTTACTGCCTGAATGGCTTCAACATCCAGGGCTGGGCTAGGTGGAAGCCAGGAGCCTGGAACTCCAGCCAGGCCTCCCATGTGAGTGGCAGGGACCCCAGCACTGGGGCCATCTTTTGCTGCTTTCCCAGGTGCATCCTCAGGGAACTGGGTCAGAAGCAGAGCAGCCGGACTCAAACCAGGGCTGCAACACAGATTCCTGCATCACAGGCAGTGGCTTAACCCATTGTGCCACAACACCGGCCCTTAGATTCTTAGAGAAATAAAGTGGAGTGATAATTTTAAGAAGGGGCCCACTGCATCTGAACACCTGGATCTTAAATTTAGATGGCTAGTGGAATGTTTAAGGTTGAATGATGATACCTAATAGAAAACTAAGCAAATGAAAACACAAAGCTTTCATGAACTCCAGGAAAACAAAAACTGATGCATGAAAGGAAAAATTATTTGGCTCAAATGGGATTAGCACTTACACAGTACCGACAGTGGAAATTCTGTGTATGGATCTAACCAAAGTTGCAATATGACCCTATAGGAGGATGGAGTGGAGGCAGGGTCAATAGATGTCAATAGATGACTCTTCAAAGAATCAGGAAGTGAGATGAATGGATACTGCTTAGATCCCTGCAGGAGGAGGGCTACAAAGGCCAGCGTGGCTGCCTCCAGGGAATGGCTGATGAAAGCGAAAGGAGAGGAGACTGCTGGGCGCTGCCCCAGGCCTTCTAGCAGCCTTACTTGAGCTGTGTTTGGGAACTGCTGGCCCAGAAGTCACCTGACCTCAGACCAGCTCAGACGCGGAATTGTTCTGCTCCGAAGGGGAGGTCATGGCATTCACAGGCCTCCTCTGATTGCTTACTTCTGAATCTTGTAGCTTCCCCAGCTATGCCCAGGGTGACCTCGTGCTGCCTCCTGCCCAGGCTTAGGGTAGAGATCCCTGAGAGCCCCCTAAAAGAGATCACTCATGGCCCCGTGAGTGGAGCCAGGAAGGGGTAGTAACCTAACTAAGTGACACGGCGTCTGGGTTTTCCTGAGAGTCAGAACGAGGACCCAGAACTAGCAGAGGGGTCAGGAAGTTATGCCAAGGAGCAGGTATATGAGAACTGGTCATGGAGGCATAGAACCGGGGTTCCGGCCGGAGCTCAGCCCGGACGCGGAGGCCTCGTGGACAGGAGAGAGAGGGCTGCAGCCCCTCACATCCAGATCAGGCCCTAGCACCACTGAGCTTCTGCCCACCCCAGTGGCTGAGATGCCCAAGCCTGGATGCTCTGCGCTTGGCCAGGTCCCAGATGCGGACTTCAACCTCCCACCTGCCTTCCCTACCTTCCAAGAGTTTGCTCAGAACTGAAAGAACATTGCAGAGAACCTCGGGTCAGCCAGGGCCAAGACAGGTCCCAGGAACCCGATAGGAGAAAATTAAAATTCCTGATTTGGGGATCTTTGAACAATAGCAGCCTCAAAGCACATTGTGGCTTGATTTTTTTTTTTTTTTTTGAACACTGTTTGTTCTAGGATTTTTTAAAGATTCTTTTGATCTGTGTCTATTGACTCATAATTTCCATATAGTGGTCTCGCCCTATTCACAGTTTGGATTTCCATAGTTTTGCTTACCCCCACAGTCAACAGCAGTCCAAAATTATTCAATGGAAAATTCCAGAAAGAAACAGTTCACAAATTAGATTTTAAAGATTTATTTATTTATTTGAAAGGCAGAGTTACAGAGAGAGAGAGAAAGATACACACACACACAGAAATTTCTTTCATCTTCTGAATCACTCCCCAAATGTCCACAACAGCCAGGGCTGGGCCAGGCCGAAGCCAGCAGCCAGGAGCTTCATCCGGGTCTCCCATTTGGGTGCAGGGGCCCAAAAGCTCGGGCCCTCTTCTGCTGCCTTCCCAGGCATATTAGCAGGGAGCTGGATTGGAAGCAGAGCATCCAGGACACAAACCAGGGCCCACATGGGAAGTATCACATTAACTGCCACAGGACCACAGTGCGTGCAGTCAATAAACCCTTATTTTACTTAATAATGGCCCCAAAGTGCAAGAGTGTTGATGCTGGCAACTCAGATTCACCAAAGAGAAGCTGAAAAGTGCTTCCTTGAAGTGAAAAGCTGAGCGTTTCTTGCTTTATGAGAGCTGTGTGTATATAGGAAAAGGCCTACTTCTGCAGGGTTGTTACTCTCTGTGATTTCCAGCAGCCACTGGGGAATCTTAGAACATATTCTCTGTGGGGGAAGGGGCACTGTTGCACAGTAAAATGCACAAATCTAAAGTGCCGGTCATTTCCCTTAACCCCAGAAAGCTCCCACCCGTGTCTGCCCAGGGTGACACTCTTCTGGTCTCTTTCTCCATAGAGAGGTTTGCCCTGTTCTTCACTTCATGTAACTGGCATCACAGACATCAGTCTCTCACTATTTCTTTTCATTCAGTTGAGAGGCAAAGAGGCAGATACAGACAGACAGACAGATATCCACTAATTCACTTCTCCAAATGACTGCAACAGCCCGTGCTGGGCCAGGCTGAAGCTAGGAGCCAGGAACTCCATCCGGGTCTCCCATGTGGGTAGTAGAGACCCAACTGTTTGATTCATGGCTACCTGTGTTCCAGTGTGCCCTTTGGCAAGAAGCAAGGATTGGGATCCAGAGCCAGGAACTGGTGTGGGATGTGGGTGTCTCTGCAAGCATCGTAAGCACTGTGCCAATGCCCCCTCTTCTCTCACTGTTCGTGCACCACGTCATGCACTGGGTCAGGATGTAGCAACAGCAACACCCACCGCCGATGTCCCCCAAACTCGGATAACCATGAGCTGTGGAGCGAGCACAGCTCATGCAGTGACGTCACTGTGCCCTCTACCACCCCAGAACCCCCCCGTCCCTGCCTGGCAGGCCCCATATCAGTACTGAGCACTCTTGCAAATGAAGTGGCTTAGAAGATCCGGCCAGCATTCCCACGTCCATCCCAGAACTGCCTAGCTGACCTTGACCTACCTCTCCAGGAGCGTGCTCCTTGGTGTGGCCCTCACTGGCAGATGTCACATCTTGTGTTTCGTGGTGCTGTGTTGGAACTTCCATCCTGAAGTCCTGTTACACCTGCCATGTGCGGGCACTGTACATACCGCCTTCCATCCTCAGAGAACCCTACTGAGAAAGAGGCCACCACGGGCCCATTTTTCAGATGAGAAAACTGAGTCCCAGCAAGGATACAGGACACGCCAGACGGGAAGGCCTTCCAGCCTAGAAGCGGGAGTGCCGGGATTCGACCCCTGGGCACATGAATGTCATGTGTGGGCTCACATCCTTACACACCGGTCCCAGATCCAGGCATCACTAGAGGAAAGCTGTCCCTGGCAGAGAAAAATCTCATGTGCTGAGGCCCAGAGGCCTGGGTCCGGCTCAAGCTGTGGGCGGCTGCCTTGCAGGAAGGCAGTGGGGGACGAGGTGATGCCACCGGGCACTGGACCCATCCCACATTTAAACAGGTGAGGGAGGTGGCAGGCTGCAGTGTAGACAGGGGTCCACAGGGGGTGGTCCAGAGGGCAGGGGGAGGGGACATCCGGCTGTGGGAGCAGTGGTGTTTCCATGGGCCACCTGCAGTGGCTGTTGGAGCAGAGGGACTGAGAGTCTCCTCTGCTTCCTGACACTCTCCCCCAGGTAGCAGGGGCAGGGCTGAGTGGTGGAGGCACCACCTACCATCCTCCAGTAATTTGTAAGAACCAGGGGTATGGGGCCGGCACTGTGGTGTAGCAGGTAAAACCGCCACCTGCATTACTGGCATCCCATATGGACACCAGTTCGAGTCCCAGCTATTCTACTTCCAATCCTGCTGTCTGCCATGGCCTGGGAAAGCAGTAGAGGATGGCCCAAGTCCTTGGGCCCCTGCACCCACGTGGGAGACCCAGAAGAAGCTCCTGGCTTCTGATCAGCGCAGCTCTGGCCGTTGCAGCCATCTGGGGAGTGAACCAGTGAACGGAAGATCTTTTCTCTATCTCTTCCTCTCTCTGTCTACAACTCTTCCTCTCAAATAAATAACTCTTTTTTAAAAAGAAGAAGAACCAGGGTGTCAAGAATTCAGGCTGAGAACAGATGCTCCCAGCCGCTGCCCCTCCCCACCCCAGCCACCCAAAGCCCACGTGCCCAGAGATGAAGGTGGCTTTGGCACCCAGGGGAGCGGACATCTCGGGCTGCAGCCTCCTTCCTACTCCCGCCTTTTCTTCCCAGAGACCTCCTGCTAGCTGACAGGGAAACCCAGCTCCTCTGTCCCCAAAGAAGCCCCACTAAGGGAGCCACCCCAGCAGGACAGGAGGTGCCGCCAGGGGCCGGGCTGGAGGAGCTCAGGCTGGCCTTGCGGCCCCGGACAGCTGAAACCTTGGCCGTGACCTTGCTGCCTGAAGATGGCCTGAGCTGGCTTAGACCTTAGCTGGGAGGCCACCTTGAACTCCCCAACCCCGGCAGCCAGGGACCCTGACCTGGACTGCTGGAATCCCAGCAGCCTCCATGATGACTTAACTCAGAGTGGGGATGCGACAATCTAAGCAGACAGCTCCCAGGTGGGCACAGAATGAGATTTATAATTGAGTGAATGACATGGGCTCACCGACCCCAGACTCCTGGTGAATGCCTGTCTAGTCTGAACAGGAGAGGAGGCAGCAAGGACTGGGAGGTCCCAGGCCAGTGGCTCCCAGATGGGGCCCAGAAGAAGGGGAGAGAGGCATCCGAGAGGCTTGGACTGTGTTCCAAGAAGCAGTGCCAACCCCCATTCACAAAGCACTTCCACAGTGTTCACCCGGCTCATCCCCACCACAGTCCAGGAACTGTGTCTGTCCTCATTTTCTAAGTGGACACCTGGGGGCTCCGAGAGGACCCCAGGCCTCAGGACTCCAAACCCGTGCTCCTTCTCCGTGCTCACATGGCCTCTCCACACCCATCACCCCGAGGGGAGATGGAGGAAAAGTGTAGCCCCCTGTTGCAGTGTCTTGTTTACCACACTGAGTGGAAACAGGCCATGGGCGGGGAAACCAATCCCAGACTAGATACAGGAACATGAGGTCTCTTGTTATTTATTTATTTTATTTTATTTTATTTGAAAGGCAGAGTAACAGAGAGGGAGAGATGGAGATCTTTCGTCTGTGGATTCACTCCCCAAAATGCCCCCCTGCCAACAGCCAGGGCTACGCCAGGCTGAAGCCAGGAACTCCATCCAGGTCTCCCATGTGGGTGGCAGGGGCCCAAGTTCTTGGGCGGCTGCTGCTTTCCCAGGCGCAATTAAACAGGAAACCAGATTGGAAGTGGAGGAGCAGGGACTCGAACAGGCAGTCTAATAGGTATGGGATGTGGGCATCCCAAGCTTACTCTGCTGCACCACAATGTCCACTCCTCTGGGGTTTCGTCTGTTTCTCCTCTTCTATAGAGGTTTTCCTGTCATGGGAAGCAACTGCCCTGGTGCCTCAAGAGTGAGTCAGGGAGCAGGCTGGTTAGCCTAGTGGTTAAGGCCCCCTAGCCTGACATCAGGGTATCCAGGTTTGAGCCCAGGCTCCAGTTCCCTGCTAATGCAGACCCTGGGAGGCAGTGATGATGGTTCAAATAACTGAGTCCCTGCCACCGTTGTGGGAGACCTAGATGGAGTTCCTGGCTCCTGGCTGTGACTCGGCCCAGTGCTAGCTCTTGTGGGCATTTGGGGAGTGACCCAGAGGACAGGAGCTCTGTCTGTCCATGTCCATTTCTCTTCATCTCTGTGCCTCTCAAATAAATTGGTTAATTTAAAAAACAACAAAGAGCAAGTGAGGGTTCATCAGGCCAACAAGCAGAGTGAGGCAGGCCAGGTGCAGACACAGGAGCAGACACAGGTGCAGCGCGAAGTGGCCCACGTGGGACTGCTGGTTGGTTTGGAGAGGCTGAGCTGAGCACCACCGGGGGCCTTGAACGCCCTACCAATGTCACTGATGGCTGAGGAGGTGGTGAAGCTGTCCCCCTCCCCAGAAAGGGATACAGCCACAGCGAGGGGGCCCCAGGGTGGGATGAGAGGGAGGGCGATCAGCCTGGGATGGAAGGTGAGGAATCTCAGAGGCTGCCCGCTGTGTCTCAAGGAGGGGCTGTGGGAGTCTGCCGGGTCTCAGGCTGTGAGGATGTAGGTCCTGAGAGACCTGGAGCCCAGCCAGACTTCCTGAGTGGGACCCCACACCCTCTGTGTCTTCCTGTTCCCCTGCTGTATGCACACCCTTGTCCCCCAGCACCCCAGCCTTCCATACGAGGCTCACCCCTTCATCCACCCAGCGTCAGCCTCACCTCCTGCCACACCTTCCTCCACGCCCGACCTCCTCGCCACGCCTTCACACCCCCTCCCTGCTTTAGACTCCTGTGTTGTGTGCCCTGATGACAGTGAGACCTGGAGTTTGGGTGTCTATTCCCCCTTTAGCTCTGCCAAGGCGGGCGTGCGTCCCTTCACTTCCCCAGGAGCTCCCGCAGCAGGCGGACAGGCGGGAGGCCCCGTAAACTTGAAGGACAGGTAAAAGAGTGCTGGATCCAGCTGAACCTGGGGGTGAGCCCTGAGTGCAACTGAAGAACAGGCAGTCCAGGTATCCCAGCCAATATGAATAATGTCTAAGGGCATCCCGCATGAGCGCCAGCTCGGGTCCTGGCAGCTCTCTTTCCGATCCGGCTTCCTGTTAATGCACCTGGGAAAGCACTGGAAGATGAGTCAAGGCGTGGGCCCCTGCACCCACATGGGAGACCTCGAGGAAGCTCCTGACTGCTGGCTTTGGCCTGGCCCAGACCTAGCCATTGTGGCCATTTGAGGAGTGAATCAGTGGTTGGAAAAGATCTCTGTTCCTCTCTCCTCTCTCTGTAACTCTGCCTTTCAGATAAACAAGTAAATCCTAAAAATAAAATGAAAGAAGAGCCTTTAAGGGGGTAGGTGTTGTGGTACAGAGGGTTAAGCCACCACTTGCGACACCATCATCCCATATCAGAGAGTGTGTTCAAATCCTGACTCCTCTGCTTCTGAGTCAGATCCCTACAAATGCATCCTGGGAGGTAGCAAATGATGGCTCAAGTGCTTGGGTCCCTGCTACCCAGGTGGGAGGTCCAGGTGGAGTTCCGAGCTCCTGGCTTTGGCCCGACCGTGCCCTGGCTACTGTGGGTATTTGGGAAGTGAGCTAGCAGATGGAAGATTCATTCTCTCTCTCTCTCTCTCTCTCTCTCTCTCTCCCTCCCTTCCTCCCTCCCTCCCCCTCATTGCTCTGGCTTTCAAGTTCATGAATAAACATTTTTTTTTTTTTAAAAAAGAGTGACTTTGAAGAGTGTGATCTTGTATATTGATTTTTTGAAATCATTAAAATGCTCATTATGAACAATTTGCAAACTTCCTCAGCCACCTCACAGCTCTTTTAAAAAATCAGTGCTTTCGTTCATGGAGGTGGTGGCTGGGGAGGGGTGGGAGGAGTGAGGTCTGTGCCCCCTCCCTGTCTGTAGTCCTACAGGCCCTGAAGCAAGGCCCATTAGGAGAATCCCTCAGGCTCTCTGGAGCCCTCAGTGGGGGCACCTAGGGAGGAGCAGATGGCCATACAGAGCCCAGGAAGATAGCTAAGTAAACAAGTTAAGAAAAAAAAAAAAAAGTAGGGCACTCAGGAGCCACAGGGTAATAAATCATCAGAAGCCGGTGCTATATTCCCAGGGCAGCATGGGACCCCCACGGAGGCCCTCGCCCCTGGCTGCAGATTGCATTAACTTCTCTAGGCTATCTCATCTGGGCCCTTCCAGAGGGGCCCGTCCATTACCTCACCCCCCTCTCCTCCATCAATCTCTCAGCCTCGATACTCTCCCTGGCCATCAATTCAGCTGAGATCCATCTCGCTGTGTGCTCAGCTCGGCTCTCAGATCCCATCGACATGTGTAAATCAATTGTGCTTTAGCTCCTGCAGCCGCTTCTCTCTGCTCCACGTGAACACCCCTGCAGGCCCCCACTGCAAGTTGCCCCCCACGCCTCTCTGCGGGCTCTCCATGGCCAAGAGGTCCCAGCAGCTGCCTAAGGCCAAGGCTGCCATAAACCTTCCCCAAAAGGTCCTGAAAATCAGTGGGGTCTCCAAAGTGGACCCTAAAAGGAGGAATCACCGTGGTAATTTATGAACTGGGAGCTGGGGGGCCACTGAGAGGTAGGGAGCAGGACAGGGAAGAGGAGGGCTAGGAGCCAAGTGCAAGTGAGGGGCCCCGCTCCACACAGGGAGGTCTGAGCAGAGCCCCAGGGCACTCTGAGGGTGAAGTGCAGCTAAAGGCAGAGTGATGGGGGTGAGGGGAGAGAGATCTCCCATCTGCTGGTTCACTCCCCAAATGGCCACAGCAGGCAGGCTGGGCCAGGCTGAAGCCAGAGCGGGGAACTCCATCCTGCTCTCCCATGTGGACGGCAGGGGGCCAAGGACTTGAGCCATCTTCCGCTGCCTCCTTAGCTGCATTTGTAGGGAGCCGGGTTGGAAGCCGAGTGCCTGGGACTTTAGCCACTTTTCCTGATATGGGATGCTGGTTGTGCGAGCAGCGGCGTAACCTGCTGCGCCACAGTGCCGGCCCTGTAATGCACCTCTTTACCAGCAAGAAACAGGTTTCCAGCGCTTTCAGATTCACGCACTGCGAAGTCCTCGGCCAAGAGCTGTCCTTGGAAGATGAGAGCTTCCTAGGCACTCCCAGTTCTCTCGGGGCTGGACAAACAGGCTCCAGGGGCGATCTTCCCCAGCAAGCCACATCCTGAGAAACCAGCTCCCCAGGGCAGGCCACTGGAAACGATGCCCGAGGCTGGGGAGGGGCTTAAGCATAGGGAAAAGGATCCGAGAGGGTTTGGGTCAAACTCTGATGCGAGCCACTGTGAAGGTATGCTGGACGCGCTCTCAGGACAATGTCTATGCACCAGCTCTTGTTACTGCAGTGCTGGGGGTGTGAGTGAGCTGCTGGGGGTCTGAGAGATCCAGTGAGGGGGTGTGAGTGATCCAGGGGGAGAGTGAGAGATCCACTAGGGGGTGTGTAATCTGCTGAGGGTCGTCTGAGAGATCCAGTGGGGTATGGGAGATCCAGTGGGAGTGGGGGTGAGCTTCTCAGGGTCTTAGAGTCCCCTCGGGAGTGTGAGTGACCCAATGAGGGTGTGAGTACCCTGCTGAGGGTCTGAGAGACCCAGTTGGGTGTGAGTAATCCACTGGATTACTTAGAGCACGTGCGATCCACTTGGGGTAGGAGAGATCTGGGGGTGTGACTGATCCAGTGGGGATCTGAGAGATCCACTGAAGGTGTGAGAGATCCACTGGTAGTATGAGAGTGCTCACCTTCACTGAGCCCTGATTACTTAGTATGAGAGGAGATGGAGGAAGCAGAGTGGAGCTGGCCCAGGTGCGCCAGAGCGGTGCCCCTGCGGAGTGGAACAGGTGTGCCCACTTGCAGCCACCCCCACCCCCTAACTGTGGACCCACTGAAGGGGCTTCCTCCCGAGCATCGTCCATCCCTTGTGTCCTGATGCGTTGGGTCCCTCACCTGGGAACCCCACAGGCAGAGGCTTGTCGTGGTGGTCAAGATCCTAGTGTGATTCTGGTCGCAGCTAATAATCACGAACACTGGTCGTATTGGTGATCGTTTCCATAGCCAGTTTGGGTGGACCAAAGGGATCCAGCTCCATTGCAAAAGAGCTCTTTCATTTGACACTGTTCATGGTCATTTACGTGAGCCACACACAAATGTATTCCCTGCGTGAAACGTGCAGCGTTACAGCTCCGCACTGTCTTTCAGTCGGCTGAGGCTCCTTCCCAAAACCCTGCACTGTGCAGATACCTGCACCCGACCGAAACACGTCGCCTGGTCTTTGGCTTGGAGTCAATGTTTTTCTTCCCTTTTTATCGAGCGTTATGTACCATGCATTGCCCTGCAACTTGGCTTTCTTCCAGGTCTGTAACAGCATTGACGTCACTGTTAAGGCAGAAGAAGGGAGCTGGAAGGAGTGGGGGATCCGTTTTTTAAAGGGTGGTCAGGAAAGGCAGTATTGGAGAAATGGTGTTAGGACAGAGAGGAGGCGCTACAGGGATCGGGTACAGAGCCAGAGGCTGGGCACGTGTCTGGCCAGGAGCAGCAGGGGCCAGTGTGGCCATGGCAGGAGAGGTCAGGGTGAGGCCAAGAGGTTATGTGACTGGGTCCTCAGGTCCCTTGTGGGCGACAGTGATGGCTGTTAACTTTTACTCTGTGTGATCTTGAGGATCTTTCAGGCAGGATCTTCATAGGAAGCCACTTGATTTGCTGCTGTCTGCAAACCCTCTCTGGAGGACGGCGGAGCAGAGAGGCTGTGGCAGTAACTCTGGAGACCGGGGACAAGGCAGGCCCAAGGATGGGGACACTGTGGGAGGAGCAGGGGAAGACCGGAAGTTAAGCTTTGGACTTGCAATGTGGGAGGCGTCAGAAAGGCAGGGTGACTCATGGTCTCGAGTCCAGGGCGGGGCCCCCAGAGGGCTTCTGCACGTTTAAATCCATGAGACAGTGCATGCGGATGGAAATGGGGCCCAAGGCCTAGTGCATGCGGATGGACATGGGGCCCAAGGCCTAGCCGCTGGGCACTCAAACTGAGAGGTGGGGCAGGTGAGACAGTGTTGTAGCCACTGCAGTAGAGAAAAGTGGGAGAGTGTGATGCTGGAATCCAACAGCAGGACAAGGCTGGGAAGGGGGCAGGGGCTGTGTGCAGCCCAGGAGTGAGAGGACTGGGCAATGAGAGGGTCCTTGGTGACCTTTATGAGCGTGGTCTGGGTGGCACAGAGGTAGGGGAAGCCTGGCTACAGTGAGTTCAGAAGGGAACAGGGCAGGTATTGGAGACAGGAGAGAAGTCACTTCTAAGGAGGTGATTAAAAGGGGAAGCTAACCGTGTTCACTTACAAAGTTGACCATTGCTAACCAGGAAATCTGAAAGGCTCCAAAGTCAGAAACTTGGTGAGTTCTGGCCAAGGTGACACCACAAGTGTAAAATCCCATGCCGTGAAACTTCGTTGCATGCACAACCTTATTTTTAAAATGCCATGTAACATTGCGTTCAGACCAGGTACACAAGGTATGTGTGAAACATACACCTGGATTTCAAGTTCAGACTTGAGTTCCACCCCCACGGTACCTCATTTAGTGTGTGCCAATATTCCACGATCTAAAAAAGGAAAAATTCCAAATCTAAAACACTGGTCACAAGCATTTTGGATAAGGGTTATTCAACCTTCATAACCTGCATACTTCATCTCATTCTCATAAACGTCTGCAGAACCTTCTGTAACGGGAATTTAGTACAATATATCTGGCTATTTTCCTACCAGTGGACATTCACATTTTGGCATGCTTATTGTTATTTTTTGTTTATTTAGTTACTTATGAGAAAGAGAGAGAGATCACTACTGATTGATTCCCCAAATGCCCTCAGAATGGGGGGAAGCTAGGAGCTGAGAGCTCACTCTGGATCTCTGTGTGGTGGCGGGGTTGGTTACTTGAGCTGTCCATTCCCAGGGTCCACATTAGCAGGAAGCTGGAGTCAGGAGCTGGAGCCAGGAATAAAACACAGACCCTGGGATGTGGGAGTTTCCTAAACAGCAACTTAACCACTAGGCCAAACATCCATGCTTCCCCCCACCACACACACACACTTTAAAAAAAAAAAAAAAGATTTATTTATTTATTTGAAAGTCAGAATTACAAAGAGGTAGAGGCAGAGAGAGAGAGAGGTCTTCCATCCGCTGTTCACTCCACAAATGGCCGCAACAGCCAGGGCTGTGCCGATCTGAAGCCAGGAGCCAGGAGCTTCTTCCAGGTCTCCCATGCTGATGCAGGGGCCCAAGGTCTTGGGCCATCTTCTACTGCTTTCCCAGACCACAGCAGAGAGATGGATTGGAAATGGAGCAGCCGGGTCTCAAACCAGCACCCATACAGGATGCCAGTGCTGGAGGTGGCACTTTACCCACTGTAACACAGCACTGGTCCCACAGACTTTTTATTTTTTTTTTTTATTTGACAGCAGGAGTGGGGATTGCATTTCTAGATCAATCCCTGGATTTCTAGATCATCCTTGGGTGATCCTGGGATGTTGACCACATGTGCCTCTGTGCTTCTCTCTGGAGGACAGAGGTAAGAAGCATAATTGCCAGGTCACAGAATATAGATCTTTAATTGCTCCCATACAGTGACTTGCAGATGACTCATAACCTCCCCAGCGTGTTATCGCCAAGCCTGTACTAATGCCCCTTGCTGCAGCATTCACAGGAGCTGTAGTCTGTCTTTCCCCATCACTCCTGAAGCTCACACCCTTACACACCTCTCTTAGGCACTCAGCCTTCCTCTTCTGCGCCTGCCTTATCTCTTCCTTTCTTTCTTCTATGCTGGTGGGCAACAGAGCCCCCACTGCCTTGGTAGGACAGGGCAGGAGACTGTACCTGAGCTGCTGGCCCTGCCCCTGGTGTTGCCATAGCAATGCCCAGGCCGCCCAGCCCTTGTGCCCTCCTCTCCTAATGGACCCACCCCTGGTTCTTGATTTCCATTTGCCTACACCCCAGGTTTTAACCCCTTGAGTTTGAGTGATGTGTGGTCTCATCCAGTGCAGTCCTTGGCCAAAGGGACACAGCCGTCCTGTCCGTGTTGCGACTCTTAAGACCTTGCCTTTCAGACTTCCTTTTCCCCCTCTTTTCCTCGGATCTGGAACACGCAGGGGCTGCCCTGGCTCCGTCCTACTTGGGAAGAATCGCAGCATCCCTGGAGACCAGGCCCCAGCTTGGACTCCCGGCTCAGCCACGCAGAACAGCATTGTCAGCCATTCCTCTCCTCTGAGTCCCAGAGCAGACCTCTGAGCAATCAGTGACCCTGGAATAAGTGAAATGACTCACGTCAGCCACCACCCGCCCCAGCCCTGTCCATTCATTCCAGGCCCAGGGAGGAAACCCTATGCACTCTGTCCAGCTTTTCCAGGAAGGCCAGGCCAGAGCTACTGCAGTGAGAGCTGACCTGCTAACAGCCCGTGACTGGGAAAGCTCACAGCCCGTGCCCTTGCTCGTCAGCATGTTCTGAGCCGGGTGCAGCTCCAGGTGGCCGCAATATAGAGGGGCTGGGGAGTGGGTGTGGAGGGAGGGCTGCCATCAGCTCCTAATGCAGACAGTGCTGTGGAACAGGGGGGCTTGCCCAGGTGGGCCCTCCCATCCATCTCGCTGCTGTGGGACCCCTGCCCCCATCTGCGCATGTCTCCCAGCCTCCTGCCACGGCCCACGATGGCATCTTGCTGTCCCGGCTCCTCCCTCCGTCTGACTCCAGGCTGCACGTCCTGGTGTCTCCTGGGAAACTCCCTCCCTGACTTGTCTTCGTAAAATGGCTCTTGCAGTGCCATAGCCTTCACTCCATCCCTTCCTCTAGCATGCAGTATCCCCTGTTGATGGCCCTCTTGGGGTCTTCTACGGTGGTCTCACCCTGGCGGTCCTCCCGAGCCTCTGGCTGCTCCTCTTCCAAGCTGCTCATCCTATCCTCTGTGCCAAGTGCTTCAGGGTTCCCCTCCCAGCCCCCCTCTTTGCAGGCCTCCTGGGAGGTCTCCTGGGTGCCTATGGCAGTTCCATAATGAAGCTAAGTGTGCAAGCCCTGAAGTCAGCTAAACTCAACCCCACACACAAATAGTGCCACCTGCCAGCAGCCTGGCCTTGAGAACTGTCCCCAGCTCTGCAAATCTCACCTTGCACGTCTGTAAAATGGAAGTAGTACCACTTGTCAGGAGCAGCTGAAATCATTCCCATAGAGCATTGGGCCCGTGCATCGAGTGTGTGTCTGAGCACTCAGGGAATAGCAGCTGTTGTCACCATGGTAATTATCATTCAGCACACGTTAGCTGAGTGCCTCCTGCCTTTACACCCTGACCTGAAGCTGCCACCTTTGAGCCCCACTCCCTGGCACACTCAAGGTCACCTCTGACTTCCTACTGGACACATCTTCTTGGATAATGAATGCCTAGTTGTTCCAGTGGAAGTCATTACTGCCCTGCCCTCTACCTTCTCTGTCCCAGCCCCTCATCCTGTGCATACCATGGTCACCAACCCCTCCACAGGTGTCAGGGCTGTCACCTGGGGTTCCCTCCTTGGGAACTGACCACCTGGATGGAGACCTCAGACGTCCAATCAGGTGCGCACACACACACACACACACACACTCATATATCCATGCATGCACACACATTCACCCAAGGCATGCATGGACATGCATGGTTACGTTGCCTGGTGCTGCGCTAGGAAAGGGTGCTGCCAGCCTGGAGGTGGGGTTTGCTGTGTGCATAGGAAATACTATTGACACCTTTCAGAAAATGGGCAAGATGATTAAACCTGTGTTTGGAAACAAAGGCAATTTCATAAAGAGGTTAAATGAGCAGGCTCCAAAAGTTAGGCAGACTCAGGTTCCAAAAACAGGTGGTGCCACCTGCTACATGGTATGGTCTCAGCCCCCAAAAGCCTCCACTTGCACATCTGGAATGCAGAGGGAACAGCACCTGTTGTCCTGATAGACAAGGGTCTCACATAGAGCCCTTCCTTGGCAGGTGCATATGTGTTTTGGAGACTCCTGAGGAGGGCGCGAGGAGGTAGACCAACAAGGGACGGTTGTATTTGCACTGATGCAGTAAGAGGAGTGGAAACAGGAGAGAGCAGAGAAGGTGACTTCTGACTTGGAGACAGATTGACAGCAGGGCTGGAAGGGAGGGGTTTGCTGTCAGGGCTGGTTGGTGATGGGGCCCTGGATAAGAAGGGGAGGAGGAGTAGGTCTGGGAGAGACAGGCACCTGTTGAGTTAGCATGTGGTCCCTGCAGAGCCTCCCACTCGTGGTTTGCCTCGTGAGTCTGAGGTTCCCACGTGAGCTCCCAGGGACGCATGATGGAACAGTGGGCAGCTGGGACAGCTCTGGGCACGGATGGGACTTTCAGGGAGAACCAAGGTGCATGCAGTCGGGGACTTGGGCATAGATGTGTGCGGTTAGGACCTGCAGGACTGGAGGAAGAAAGAGCTTCCTGCTCCCAGCAGCATCTGAGCCATCAAGGGGTCTGGAGTCTGTGGACAGGAACAGGAAGTTGGATTTGACCTGAGCAGTGCCAGAGAGAGCCCAATCTCCAGATGCAAGGGGATGATAGGAGAGACGCAGGTGTGGGCCACCTCCCACACCATGCCTGTCGGAGAGGAGGGAAGGACAGCCTCCAGCCACTCGAAGGGGTGAGGCAAGGGGTAGGTAGTGCCACATTAGTGCTCAGCCCCACCTCTCCTGAGGTCAGCCCACATCCAGTCCTCCTCCACTGCCCAGCCAGGTGCTCCCACCTCCTGGGGCTCTGCAGGGCTCTGGGTTTGGAAAGTCCACAGCTTCGTCTCAGCAGCTGCTGCCTTTGCCATCCCACAGGTACCCTGTGACTCTCATCCCCGGGGTGGTGCTGTTTGCCACAGACTTGGCAGGAATGAATGAATGAGTGAATGAGCAAGTGAATGTCATGCTGGTGAGCCGAAGAGCCCCAGTGTTGAGGAGAGCGAAGGTCACCTTCCTGCCCTCCAGGTCACAGCCCACCTGGGGCCTTTGAATGTCTGCGATGTTCAACTTGAAATCTGGCTCAAGTATTTACTGAACCAAATCAGTGGATTCAAAGAAGTGTTGAAGACAGGAACAGTGGTGATGAATAAATCATAATCCTTGTTTTCCTTTGCAGTAATAACGGCGTTGAGGGATCAGCTGGGCGGGTTTGGCAGTTTAGGATGCATCTGCAGGAAGTGGCTCCCTGATGAACCTGGGACTTGGCCAGTCTTTCCAGCAGACCTGGGGAGAGTGGGGGCGGGGCAGAGAGGGCAGAGAGCAGGTGCAGCCCTCAGCACCTGCAGACGTGGAGACAAGGAGATCAGCTCCAGCCTCCTGCCTGCAGGTGGTGGGCCCTCTTGCCCGGGGGGCTGCAGCTCCCTGTGCCTGTTCTCTCTGTCTACCTGAGTCCTCAGGATAGCAGGTACCCAGGGCATGGGGTTCATGGCACAGACTACTCCCCCTCTTTCTGTGTCTTGTATATTGCAGAAACCATGGGCCAGCCCTGTGGTCAGCCACACAGTCAGGTTTTGCACAACTTGCTGGACTCTTGATCCACAGTCCTGTGCCCAGAAAGCTCAGCCCTGGATCGAGGACGCCCCCACAGTCACTGCTCACTCAGCCTTGGGCAGAGGCTCAGCATAGCTCCAGGGAGTGGAGCTCTACTGTCACCAAGATTATTGAGCTCCTACTACGTGCAGGCCCTGCACAAGGTGCCATGGGGATGAGGAAGGAAGGGCAGGTGCACTCAGGGTTGTAATAGCGTGTGGTCTCGTGGCATGAGCCCTGTTGTAATAGAAGATGAGATACAGAACCAGGGAGGAGGCCCTAAAATATTCCACGGATTTCAGTCTCCATTGAAGACCCCAGAGAGCACTCTGAAGAAACCTGGAGGAGGACGGAGGGCACCAAGCGGCCCTGCAGGCTCCCTCAAGAAGGGGGAAAGGAGAAAGGGAAAGCAGAGCACAGCACCCACATTTCAGCTCCAGAAAATCCACACCCAGAGGCAGCACAGTCTTTCAGGTGTCCAGTTAGAAATCCCCGGCCATTAAAAGACAAAAGGCCGGGTGCTGGCGACTTGATCTTAGCAGTGATTCTTGACCTATTGGAGGAACTCGAGACCCAGAGAAGAAAACTCGTAACCAGAGGTGCACACCTGTCCATGCTCCCTCTGTGGTCCGCTGTGAGACCCGCCAGGGCACTGGGGCCATGGTAACCCTTGCCCCGCACATGCATCCTCTCCACATGCCCCTGGTCTTGGAGAAGGATCTGCAAGTATCTGCCAAATCCCACCTGCTCCAGCCCCTTGCAGCCTTGCGATGGGAGGAGGCACAGAGAGGCAGGTGAGCTGCAGCCTGGGAAGCAGGAAGGCCCCACAGCTGCCAGCTGCCTGTCCGTGGCTCAGCCCAGCCTCACAGGCCAGGGCCCTTCCTCTGAGTCTGGCTGCTCCATGGCCAGGCTGCCGGGCTTGCAGAGCCGCCAGGGCTGCGCATCGCACACACTGGGCTGGGCGAAGTGTTGTGGATGCCTAGAAACAGAAGGCCAGCCTTCCCAGGGCTGCTGAAGACTTGTGGGCAAGGGCAGAGGCTCATGCAGCAAGCAGCAGAGGAGTGTGGACCTTCGGGAGCCCAGCAGCTCCTCCTCCAGGGGCCACTGGCTAAGTGGGCAAAGGGGTGGGCGCAGGTTTCTTGTGGTGAGTAGCGGGCTGTGCCAAGGAGTCTCACTTGACTGACAATTCAATCAGATTGGGCCGGGACAATAACCACGTGTCATCTGATACCTGCTAAGTTATACAGAGCAAAACTCTTTTTTTTAAAAAGATTCATTTATTTATTTGAAAGTCTAAGTTACAGAGAGAGGGATAGAGACAGGTCTTCCACCTACTGCTTTGCTTCCCAGATGACCACAATGGCCAGGGCTAACCCAGTCTGAAGCCAGGAGCCAGGAGCTTCTTCCAGGTCTCCAATGTAGGTGCAGAGGCCCAAGCACTTGGGCTGTCTTCCACTGCTTTTCCAGGCCACAGCAGAGAGCTGGATCGGAAGTGGGGCAGCCGGGACTCGAACCAGCACTCATATGGGAGGCGGGTGTTGCAGGTGGTGGCTTTGCCCACCCTGTCCCTGGAGCAGAACTCTTTAAATTAGGCTTACACTGGGTGGTTATGGATAAAGTGCTCCACTGTCTATCTGTGTGGTGCATTATAAAGTCTTCCAAAAGTTCACAGAAAATGCGTGGTATCAAAAAGCTATGCATGGACTTCAAAAATTTTTGTACCAAAATAAACTTATCTTTTAATTCCACTTTTCCATAAACTCATTGACGTTCCCTCATATATCCACACACCATTTTTAGAAGGCAGTGGGTCACAGCACCTAAACAGCCAGAAGCCAGGGGCTGGCATTGTGGCGCAAAAGGTTAGCTCACCACTTACAATGCCAGTGTCCCATATTTGAGTCATGGCTGCCCTGCTTCTGATCCAAGCCCCTGCTGATGCTCCTGGGAAGTCAGCGGAAGATGACCCAAGTGCTTGGATCCCTGCCTCCCTTTTGGGAGACCTGGATGGAGTTCCTAGCTCCTAGCTTCAGTCTGGCCCAGCCCTAGCTGTTGCAGGCATCTGGGGAATGAACCAACAGATCGAAGATCTCCTCTGTCTCTCTCTGTCTCTGTCTCTCTGTGTCTGTCACTCTGCTTTTCAAATAAATAAATCTTATCTTAAAAAAAGATCCACAATCTTCTGCTCAGGAGCCCATTGCTATAAGCCCAGCTTCAGGAAAGCCAGTTCTGCATAAATCCATCCACTGCACCATTTCCATCAGCATCATCATTGTTGCCATGGTAACCAGTTACTGGGCCGTTTACTCTCGCCAGGCGTGGCTCTCTCTCCCCTCCTCCAGCTCCAACCCTGCAGGCTGGGGCGTGGCCATCCCACCATGGGCCCAGTTTGCCGATCAGCAGACAGAGGCACAGAGAGCTCACAGAGCTCTGTCCAGAGCCTGTGTTTCTTCAGCTGGGCCTCACTGTCTCCTTAGTTAAGAAACCAACTTTGGAGAGAATGCTAGTGCTGGGCGATGTGGGAATCCGTAGGGAACATATGATGGTACAGCTGTGCCCGTGCAGGGACAGGACACAGCTGCCAGAACTGAAGGGGGCACCACACGTGAGTTCACCATCCGCCAGGCCAGCAGAGAGCTGGAGCCCCGGTGCACATCCCATCAGTCCAAATGCACACCAAGCGAAGCTCAACCACAGGTGCAGGGGGCTGCCTGGCTTGAGAGCTGGGGGCTGTTTCCCCAGGAGGAGCTGGGCCAGGCACTCCACCCTTGAGCCCCCTGCTTTCTCTTGCCTGTCATCTCTGGACAAAACCCACCGCCCGCCAGAAATCACCCATCCCCTCCAGCATGGAAACAGCACCCTTTCTTGGGGGGTGAAAACACGGCCAGAGCAATGCTGGCACATTCAACAGCACCCTCAGCAACAGCCGAGGGATGGCAGTGGGGAGTCCCGGCGGGGTGGGCCAGGGCCTGAACGGCCCGCCCTGTAGATCTGTGCGGCTCAGAGCTGATTTACTCCTGCTGCGCTCAGTGAGCTGGCCCCGCGGGGAGCAGGTGCCCACTGTGCTTGGCTTATATTCAAGTATTAGATTCAGGATTCTCTGTGTGACTCAGGACAAGGCTGGGACCACCAGGCTACATGTGTCTCCAGACACCAGCTCTCACATTGCGTTGACTGGTTTCGTTAAAATGCAGACCTAGCAATAGGAAACTCTAAGTGTCCTGAGATGTTTGACCACCGTGACTCATGTCCAAGTCCTGCCCTGCACAGTGATGGGGGCCACATGTGCAGAACTGGGGAAGGCTTCAGGGCCTCCCCCTCCACCACCCAGTCTAGAGGGGCAGAAAGGCAACTACACGCGTGATTACCAGCCACGGAGCGTGTGCCCCGGCCGGGGAGACAAGGACTGTCTGGAGGAGATTCGGAAGGAAGATTCCTGGGAGGAGGAATCGCCTGAACGGATCTTGAAGAATGAGAAAGAACGGTCAGCTTAGGGAATCGCAGTCACTCATGTGGCAGAAGCAGCTTAGACACACACACACACACACACACACACACACACACGGAGGTACAGTGCGAGAACGGGGAGCCACAGGGGTTGTGTGTTCCAGTCAGTGGTGAGGATCCCTGGGCTCACACTCGCAAGTGCTATTACACGCAGACTCAGAATTGTGCCTCCGAAGTCCAGGACAGCTCCTACACTGACCACTGCAGCAGTATCCCCGATCCTGGCCACAGAGAGGAGCTTCCCCTGCAGACAGAGGCAAGAGCAGGAGCGAGAGCTGACAGGGTGGCGATGGAGGGGATGAGAACTCAGTCACCACTGTGAAGGGGGCACTAACCCTGGCAGAGCACTGGCCACTGAGGTCACCTGCAGGGCTCCAGGCATGCAGAAACCCCTGGGTTAGGCATGATGGCCCCTTTATCCAGCTGGGAGGCCCCAGTGAGTCACACAAATAGCTAAAGCAAGGGACCTCACCTTGCAGGCCCACCCGGCAGGATTACCAGCCATGGACCCACCCAGGAAGCAGCAGGGTCACTGTGGGAGGTTCTGGGTGGTGGGGCTCAGGCGTGACTCTCCCAGAGATGTCCCAGGCAGAAAGCAGAGGCAGGTGCAAGTGGGGCCAGACCTCTCCAGGCCTCAGTAACAGGAGCTGGACTAAAACATGAGCTGCTTTATCACCAGTAATTGCAACAGTTCCTGGCACATAGTAGGCACTCAATAAATAGTGACTGGATGCGTACATGAATGCATTGTTGAATGAATCGGTGGGAGATTGAGTACATGGATGGATGGATGGGCGAATGTTGTATGGATAGATGGGTGGGTAAAGGAATGCAAGTAGGATGGATGGATGCGTAGATAGATGCATACATGGGTGGACAGATGCATGGATGGATGGATGCGTGGGTGGATGGACAGATGCATGGATGGATGGATGTGTGGATGGATGGATGCATACATGCACGGACAGATGCATGGATGGATGGATGCATGCATGCATGGATGGATGAGCAAACCTGGAGAAATGGAGAAGCTAGGAACCCAGTGGGGGAAGAGAAACTGATTAGGCAGGCTGGCTACACCTGCCATAGGGGAGAACCTTGGGCAGCTGCTGCTGAGTTGCTCCAGCACATGTGCTCCAGAAACCAATGGGAAGTAGGGCCCAGCAAGCTCAGCCCTGCTGGCCTTGGCTCCCATGCCAGGTGACAGGGCAGCTGGGGTGCTGGGGTGGGCCGGGGACTGACCTTAGGTGTGCCAGTCCTCATGCTCCCTGTGTGTGTTCTTGGCTTCCAGCCCGCTCCAAAAGCCTGGTGATGGGGGAGCAGAGCCGGAGCCCCGGGCGCCCGCCGTGCCCCCACAAGTCGGGCCCTGTGCTGAAGGCGGGCTGGCTGAAGAAGCAGAGGAGCATCATGAAGAACTGGCAGCAGCGCTGGTTTGTGCTGCGCGGGGACCAGCTTTTCTACTACAAGGACAAAGATGAGACCAAGCCCCAGGTGAGAAGCGCGTGTCCCGTCTCCTGGGGGTGTCATGGCACGGTGAACTGCACCCAGGAGGGGGAGGCTCAGAGACCCTCCCTCCGGACCACTGCCCACCAGCACTGAGCCGCTGATGGTGATGTCTGGCCCCCACCCCTGTTCCTGGCCTCAGAGCCCAGCTTCTGTAACAAAAACGATCCCTTCAGGTGCTGGTGGAGAGCCCACCTTAGTCGCTTAGATGCAACTAACCTCAGATGCAATTTATTCTTAAAAAAAAATGGAAGAAGAGCATCAATATTGAACAAATGCTTTTTTCTTTGTAAACTACTGCTTAGTCCCTAAACGGATGCAGCGTGACAACTATTTGCCTGACGCCTACACTGCATCAGACGGTATAAGTTGTCTAGCGATGGTTTAAATCATACTGGGGGATGTGCACGGGTTATATGCCAGCGCTATGCTGTTCCGCTGTTCCGTGAAGGGATTTGCTCAGCTGTGGTTTCTGCTGTCTGTGGGACTCCTAGAACTAAATCATGGACGCTGAGGGAGGACAGGGCCTCCTTGGGAAAACTGGATGCAATCTGGAAAGGTTTGTCCCAAAGGATGCTCCTCACTGGGAGCCACAGAGCCTCGGCATGGGGGAGTCTGCAGCCCCCGTGATGTGGGGCAGAGAGGGGGCCTCCATGCTGGGTAAGACGTGGGGAGGCGCCTGTTCTGCCTCCCTCAGGCCCTCTAAGTAGGTCGAGGTGCAGCGTCCGGGCAGCGTGCGTCTTGGCTGAGCGCTTCTCCCCCACTTGCTTCCCTCCCTCTATGGGGACGGGGGAGGGGTGGAGGGGGGTGGACAGCAGACCACCTCGCCAGCTGCTGCTCCCACAGGAGCTGGCTGCCAGTGTTGTGTTTATCCTAAAGGTCACCTCTGTTTACACAAAGTACATCTGTTCCGTTCCTGACGGTGACGTCAAGCTCGCCTTTACAGGATGGATCTAGGAGGCCGATGCTTGGCCTAGCCATTAAGATTCCAGTTCAGACAAACGTCCTGTATCAGAAAGCCCGAGTTCTAGTCCTGGCTGTGGCTCCTGACTCCAGCTCCCGACCAGTGCAGACCCCGGGAGGCAGTGGTCATAGCTCAAGGGTAAACGGGTCCCTGCCACTCACAGGAGAGACCTAGATTGGCTCTTGGCTTCAGACCAGCCCAGCCCCAGCCATTGCAGGCATTGGGGAATGAACCAGCAGATGGGGACCTCCCTCCCTCTCTCTCTCCCTCTCTGCTTCTCAAATACAATTTTTAAATAATAATAAAATAAGACATATCCAAGTGAAAACAAGGGGAACTAACTGAACTTAAATCTGCCGAAAACTGGTGAAAATGGTGAACTCTATGCTCCGTAGAATTTGCCACAATGAAAAATAAGCAGAGAAGCGAGAAGGGAAAGTGCTGCAGGGAAACCTTCGTAAAGGAAAGGCGGGCAGGGCGAGCGCTGTGAGGGCGACCCTGATCTGAGACCCGGAGCCAGCGAGGGCGGATCCACAGCACCGGGGCCCTGAGGAAGGGAAGTGCACCCAGAGCGGCTCCGAGAGCAGAGCAGACAGGGACCTGGGGGCCAGACACGGCCGTCTGCACTCCCGCATGCAGCAGCCGGATTCCCTGCACCCACTGAACCGCTTTTCACTTCAGATTTTATCATTTGTAAGATGAAACAGAATCAGCCTTGGAAAATATGCATGACCTTTCACCCCAGTTTCGACGAACTTATTTTATTTTTTGACAGGCAGAGTTAAGAGAGAAAGGTCTTCCTTCCGTTGGTTCACCCTCCAAATGGCCGCTACGGCCACCTCGCTGCACCGATCCGAAGCCAGGAGCCAGGTGCTTCCTCCTGGTCTCCCAAGGCCCTGGGCCATCCTCCACTGCCTTCCCAGGCCACAGCAGAGAGTTGGACTGGAAGAGGAGCAACCGGGACAGAATCCAGCACCCCAACCGGGACTAGACCCCGGTGTACCGGCACCGCAGGTGGAGGATTAGCCTAGTGAGCTGTGGTGCCGGCTTCAACAAGCTTCTTAAAAGTCCCCTTTCTGACCACTCCTTACAGGGGTGCACCAGGGACTGAACCGGGTATCGTCTGCGTAACTGAGGGCAAATCCTAGCACCTGGGCACCTGAGCACTTAGGTCTGAGCCCGTGTGTTCCCCCCAGCCCTGCCCCTCCCTTTGATGCCTCTCCCCCTCAGCCCTACCCCTGAGCCCAGCTCCCCAGGCCAGGCACCACCAATTTCCTTCCGGCCTCTGTGTGCTGTGTTAAAGACCAGCCTCGACCCCTCCATGGTGTGTTGGCTTTCCTGGCTGACCAGCTGGTGGCCAGTCACTCTGATGACTGTGACCAAAGGTGCCAGGGACCCCTGCTGTAGTCCCAGCTCCTGGCCCAGCCCACAGCATCATCACGCTGTGTGAGACCACGAGCTAATGACCCTGAGGGCACGCAGGCTGTGCATGGAAGGAGCCTCCTCTGCCACAGGCATCCCCATCAGCTGGCACCATAAGGAGCTTGTGTCCCCCTGAATTCCTGACCTGGACTCTCATCTCCCTCCCTTGCCCCTTTTCCTAGACCTCAACACTTCTGCTGGAGGCACCCAATAGAGTAGAGGCATTGGCACTCACCAGAGAATTCCCCATGACGGGGCACATTGGATCTGTGCAAGAAGCCAGCTGACGCCAGCTTCTGCCCAGGGCTCCTGTGGCCTCCTGGGCCTGGCTGGCTTTCCCAAAGCCTTATGGGACATTATGTCCCCCGCTCCCCCTCCCCAACAAAGCCTGCCTCCTGAAAGCAGCCCCCCTGCACGGGTGCCTGTGGATCCAGTGACTCAGTTGGCCCATGCTGTGCAGTAGCAAAGGGGCTCCATGCACTTGTGTTTAATTGCATGAACTGCAGGTAATGGGCTAATTCTCAGGATCTGGTTCCTGGAAAAGTGTGTCCTGCTCACTGTCTGCCGTGACAGGGCGCCCTTCCCGTCAGTGATGTAACTGTCAGGAAGAGGGCTGTCCGCCGTCCCCAGACTGCCCAGGGCTCACAGCGCAGGCCAAGCCTCCCCTGGGTCACCTCCTTGTGCCCTCGCCTCTTCCCCGCTCCCCTCCCCATAGGCAGGAGGGTTGCGAGCAGAGAGACGGTGATGAGAAGGGCGCTCGAGTTGGAGAGGAGGGAGTGGCTCAGCTGGAAAGACAGGGCACAGGCACTTGGCGCCGGGACCTGAGAGTGTGCCCAAGGCTTCCCCTTAGTGTTTCTTGAGCCATGGGAACTCTGCCAGGTGCTTTGCTGACCAGCCTGCCCATCTCCGCAGTCTGAGGACTCACAGAAGTCTGGTTTTCCTCCATCCCTTACCTGTGAGTTTCTCAGCTTTGAGTGCAAATGGAATGGGATGGAAATGCAAAGAATAATTTCCAAAATGCCACGGCCACGTAAGAAAATGTAACAGATTAAATGTGACCAATCAACAAATGGGGAGAAGATGAGTGTAAAAGAACAGAAGGAGGTGGCCGACACCATGGCTCAATAGGCTAATCCTCCGCCTACGGCGCCGGCACCCCGGGTTCTAGTCCCGGTTGGGGCTCCAGGTTCTAGTCCCGGTTGCTCCTCTTCCAGTCCAGCTCTGCTGTGGCCCGGGAGTGCACTGGAGGATGGCTTGGGCCCTGCACCCGCATGGGAGACCAGGAGGAAGCACCTGGCTCCTGGCTTCAGATTAGCGCGGTGCACTGGCTGCAGCGCGCTAGCCACAGCAGCCATTGGAGGGTGAACCAAAGGAAGGAAGACCTTTCTCTCTGTCTCTCTCTCACTGTCTATAACTCTCTCTCTGTCTCTCTCTCACACTGTCTAACTCTGGCAAAAAAAATAAAAAGAGAACAGAAGGAAACAAAGAGATATAGTGCATAATAACGGGGGTAACAACCTGCTGAGAGAGTTGATCAGTTCTGAAAACTAATGCTCCTAGTAACATAGCTCTGAAGAATGTAAAAACAAAGAAGCAAAGAAGACTGCTTCTGGCTTTAAAAAAGAATCTTTAAACAAATTGAAACCATAAAGTGGCGTAGCGGGTAAAGCCACCGCCTGTAGTGCCAGCATCCCATGTAGGTGCCGGTTTGAGTCGCGGCTGCTCCACTTCTGATCCAGCTCTCTACTATGGCCTGGGAAAGCAGTGGAAGATGGCCCAAGTCCTTGGGGCCCTGTACCCATGTGGGAGACCCGGAAGAAGCTCCTGGCTCCTGATTTTGAATCAGCTCAGCTCCAGCTATTGCGGTCATTTGGGGAGTGACCAACAGAAGGAAGACCTCTCCCTCTCTGCCTTTGCTTCTGCCTCTCTGTATCTCTTCATTTCAAATAAGTAAATCTTAAAAAAAAATAATAAAAAATAAAACAAAAAAACAAAACAAAACACAGGGACACATTCACTGACATTAGTACAAAAGAAGACAGAAATTATTAGTAAAAAGATATCAAATGACAGTGTACATACGAGGAAGAGCAAGGTCTACAAACATAGAATCAAACACGTATACTTCCTATCTTACTAGTTAGTGAGAAAATCAAACCCAAATTCAACCTTCCAGTGCAAGATGACACACAGGCGTTTCTCTGCCTCCCAGACTCCTGGAGACAGCACTAAACGCAGGCCCTTAAAGGTGAAAACAGACCTGGGTGTCAGGAAGGGGGACAGCCTCATGGGTTCTGCAAAGCAGGTGGGCGAGGGCCGGCGCCGCGGCTCACTAGGCTAATCCTCCACCTGCGGCGCCAGCACACTGGGTTCTAGTCCCAGTCGGGGCACTGGATTCTGTCCTGGTTGCCCCTCTTCTTGGCCAGCTTTCTGCTGTGGTCCGGGAGTGCAGTGGAGGATGGCCTGAGTGCTTGGGCCATGCACCCCATGGGAGACCAGAAGAAGCACCTGGCTCCTGCTTGGGATCAGTGCGGTGCACTGGCCGCAGCAGCCATTGGAGTGTGAACAAACGGCAAAGGAGAGAGATAGCTGATTCGTGGAGCCAACCCATGGGCTAACCTCTGGACCAGCGTGAAGGAGGCCACAGAGTCTATCCCCTCTGCAAGGCAGAACTTCCCGAAGGCTCTGGGCTGGGAGACCCGGACCTCTCTGGAAATGAGGGCAAAAGAAGAGCCCAAAGTAGAAGCACTGATTGCAGAGGGGTGGAGAGTCGACACTGTGGTGTATGGGCTAAGCCTCCACCTGTGGCGCCGGCATCCCACATTGAGCACCAGTCCACTGTGGGGGCCATCTGGGGAGTGAACCAGCAGGTGGATCTCTGTCTCCCTCTCTCTGTCTGTAACTCTGCCTCTCAAATCAATCAATAAGTAAAATCTCTAAAAAAAAAGCATTTGGAGGGCAGACATTTGGCCTGATGGTTAAGACGCTGGTTAAGGCCTGGCATTGTGGCATTGAGCTTAATCCCCTGCTTGCAATGCCAGCATCCCACTATTGGAGCACCCGGTCCAGTCTTGGCTGCTCTGCTTCCCCGCCAGCCTCCTGCTAACGCACTGGGAAAGCAGCAGAAGATGGCTTGAGTACTTGGGCCCCTGCACCCATGTGGGAGACCAGGATGGAGTTCTGCAACCTGGCCCAGCCCTGTTGCAGCCATTGGGAGAGTAAGCCAGTGGCTCTCTCTCTCTCTCTCTTTCTGTGTCTCTCTACACCTCTGTCTGTCTCTCTGTCTTTTACCCACATACATAAATTTTCAGAAGGATGCTGGTTAAGGTGCTCATATCCCATATCCGAGTGCCTGTTTCTGATGCATGAGTGGCTCCTGACTACAGCTTCCTACTAATGCAGACCCCTGGGCGGTGCCAATGATAGTTCAAGTAGTTGGGTTCCTGCCATCCATGTGAGAGACCAGGATCACATTGACCAGGATTGAGTTCCTGCCTCCCAGCTTTGGTCTCCCCAGTCACTGCAGACAACTGGGGAGTCATTCGATGGGTTCCCACTTTCTCTCTCTATCTCTCTCTCTCTCTCCCTTTCCCTTCTCACATATATAAATAGTTCTTTTTTTAACAAAAGATTTATTTATGTATGTATTTACTTGAGAGGCAATTAGAGAGAGAGAGAGAGAGAGAGAGAAAGAGAGAGAGAGAGAGAGAAAGAGAGAGGTCTTCCATCCTCTGGTTCACTACCCAGATGGCTGCAATGAGCAGAGCTGTGCTGATCTGAAACCAGGAGCCAAGAGCTTCTTCCAGATCTCCCATGTGGGTGTAGGGGTCCAAGGACTTGTGCCATCCTCTGTTGCTTTTCTAGGCACATAAGCAGAGAGCTGGATCAGAAGAGGAGCAGCCAAAACATGAACTGGTGCCCATATAGGATGCCGGCGCCACAGGCGGAGGCTTAGCCTACTATGCCAGAGCACCGGCCCCCTAAATAGTTATTTTTCTAAAGGCAGTTAGATCTCAGATCTCCTGAGCAGCCCACACCGACAGGCAACTGCCGTCCCTGCTCAGACGTGAACAGTGGAGTCTTGTGTTCCAGGAAGGAGCACAGAGAGGCGTTTCACACCAGGGAGCCTGGCCCGGGTCTTGGTGGGAGACCCCCACTGCAAACAGGAAGGTGAGGTCTAAGTTGGTGTATGGATCGTTTACGTAGCATCGTCGGTCTGTGTCCACATTTGCTCCCTGGCCCTAGCAGTCCAGCATAGGCTCTGGGGGGCGCAGGGAGGCACTCAATGTATACCTCAAAAGAAGATGGAAAAGCTGATACTTCCGGGAGGAGAAAAACAGCGCAGAGTGAAACAACCCAGTGTCTGAATAGCAGGAGTTCTAGAAAGAGGAAACAGAGAAATGGAGGGGAAGGGGTCCTTCAAGAAATCCTCCAACTGGGTTTCCCAGAATGGGTACTGACTGATATAGCCACGGTTACCAGGGAGGCTCAGGAAGGCGTCTGTGTTCATTTAAGTCCATATTTCAGATTAAAGTTTCAACAGCAAAGGAAAAGCTAAAATTAAAAACAGAATATGACCGAGCCGCAACCATAAAGCCTTCTTCCAAGAAAATGGATGGGATGGGCTCTAATGAAAGCTCCCTCTTCTGAGCCGGGCACTGGGCCTCTGCGGGGCGGACCTTGGTGTGGTGGACGTGCTTAGGAAATGGGTCTGAGAGGAACCCAGGGATGCAGCGGGTTCCATAGACAGTGTCCGGCAGCCGACAAGGAGGAGCCCGTGTCTCTGAAGTACAGGGCAAGGCTCATGCCATAGGCAGTTGTGGACGTGGAGGATCTCGGGTCCTTATTCGAATGGCAGTGTTGGGGCAGTGGGGGGTCTGTGAGGGTTGGGGTGCTGAAGACTTGGCCACCAGAGCTCTGAGAGGGAAATCACTATGCAACAGCACAGGCGGGAGCGGGAGACAGAAGGAGCGTTTGGATGGGCTCCTGTCCTGACATCAGATGAGACCAAGAGACTCCCCACCGAGCTGGGGCAAAGGGGTGGAGACCTCGGAGAGCGCGTGGGGGGCGGAGTCTTGCGATCGATTGATCGGACTCCCTGCCCCACTGGCTGGTACAGCCGCAGGTGATAGCAGAGGGCATTGGAACATCACGTTGAGAGCAGGCCGGGCTTCTGTTGTTTATCATTTTTGCCTCCCGAGATAATGAGTGATGGGAAGCCCGGCTCTGAGAAGCAATGGGGAATTGATTTAAAGTTTGATTTAATTTAGAGTAAAAGCTTGGGACTGGGGGGAGTGAGATGGATGGGAAAGCAGATGCACTTCTGGGAGAGAACACAAACACTGGGCAACCAGAAATCAGAGATCTTGCAAAAGAGCTCAGCCCAGGGAGAGAAGGGAGGCCGTTTGACCCCACAACATGAAGGTCCCAGAGAATGTTCCAGATCAACCAATTCTGTTTTCCTGGGCCAGACCAGCACGCCCACAAAGGCCCTATTGTGCTATCCCTTGGGTCCTTGCTATGGTGGAGATGCCTGGATTGTCCCCAGTTTTCGGATGAGGGAACTAGGTAAGGGGTTACCTGCTGTCAGGCCACAGCTAATGGGTTCCCTCTGATAGCACCAGAACACAGACGCCGAGTCCAGCGGGCCTGCCAGGAAGCAGCTGTGTGCTGGGACGCGGCCTGTCCTGGCGTTCACTGTGCTGGGGCTCTATCACCCACGGCCCTCGCTGTGCTCACTAGCGTGCAGTTCTGACACCATCATCCTGGGCTCACAGCTCCCAGGGCAGCCCAGCCAGCAGGCCGCCTTCCCTTCCAGGCTTGCCAAGTTCCACTCACGTTGCTGGTGCACACCCAGAGCACCCCCCATGAATTGTAAACTCCTCCTCAAAGCAGCTACGATTGTTGCCATTTTGCTATTGCTACTTCATAACACTGCCTTCATGAAGTGTCTGTTCCATTCTAGACTGTAAGCTTCATTCAGGCGGGGCTGCTGTCTGTCTCCTCACTTCTTCTCCCTTCTGCTGGCACAGTGCCCGACACAGGCAGATGCCCAGTGGTGTCTGATGCTTACATGAATAATTGAATGAGTGAAGAACTCATTGAACAGGATGAATGAGTGGGTGCCCTGAGCCAGCCTTGTGCTGGATCCTTGGGAGAAAAGCATTTGACTGTGTGTGTAAGGTGCCTGAGGACTGCCTTCCCCTATCACAGTGTAAGCTCATCAAGGTCAGGATTTGGTCTGTTTGGTTGATCTCTGTGTCTCAGTGTCCGGGACAGCGCCTGATTTGTCACAGGCGCTCAGCAAACACTTGTTGAATGAACATTTGTGATTACCTTTGAGCCTCATAGCTCCCCCACAAAGGCAGGTGCAATGAATTCCCATTGTACAGGAGGGAAAAATGAGGCCCAGAAGGGTGGACAGACAGACTTCAGGCTGCCGTGGGGAGAATTGGACCGCCTGGGCTAAGCCCCATCTGTCCCCGTTTGCATCTACAGGCTGTAGATGCGGGCAGTGAGCTCTGTGATGCTGTGGCACTCTAGCACGCTAAGCATCAGACTCATGGGAGCTGCTGTGGTCGGTGGTGTTGTCAGTGCCACCTAAGCACTCAGAGACAAGATTCCTGCGACCCTTAGGGCAGTCTCTGAAATGAAGACCTCCGAGAAGCAAGAGAAAGCTTGTCACAAAACATGCGAAGCCTAGGCCAGCCCCGCAGAGCGTCCCCATTGCCTTTTCTCATTAGAACCCCAGACCTAGGCCGGTGCCGCAGCTCAATAGGCTAATCCTCCGCCTGCGGCGCCGGCACCCTGGGTTCTAGTCCTGGTTGGGGTGCCGGATTCTGTCCCAGTTGCCCCTCTACCAGGCCAGCTCTCTGCTGTGGCCCGGGAGGGCAGTGGAGGATGGCCCAAGTGCTTGGGCCCTGCACCCGCATGGGAGACCAGGATAAGCACCTGGCTACTGGCTTCAGATCAGCGCGGTGCGCCGGCCACAGCACACCGGCCACAGCAGCCATTGGAGGGTGAACCAATGGTAAAGGAAGACCTTTCTCTCTGTCTCTGTCTCTCTCACTGTCTACTCTGCCTGACAAAACAAAAACAAAAACAAAAAAAAACAGACCTAATCAAATCCGGGGTCCAGCCTGGTGCCTGAACCTCCACAAGACGTTTTGCAGAGTCCTGCATGATGGGAAAAACCTGGCAGATTTCTGGCCTCTGGCCTCTTCCTGCTTGCTAGCTAACCATCAGAGAAGGTGTTTCACACTCTGAGCCACATTCCCTTCTTGCAAGATGAGAACAACCGTGCCTGAGTGGAACTGCACCCAGTGAATTCTGAGCAAGTGCATCCGAGTCTAGCGCAGGCAGCGTGACTCTGACCTGGCCTTCATGGGTTTGATTGACAGCTTGAATAAACATGAAAGTTACCCGCTGTGCGTTAGGAGCCAGGCTGTGTTCTAAGTGCTTTGCACGCATTCATTTGTTTTCATTCTCGCTGCAGTACGTGGTAGATGGTCTCCAAAGAGGAGCGCCACCCAGTCCTCCCCTCTGCACACGCAGTCCTTCTGACAAGTGGAGTCTGTTTTCCCTCCTCTTGAGTCTGAACTGCACTTCTGAGTTGTACAAGTTCCATCAGCTCCTGAGACATGGAGCAGCAGCTCTGGACAGCTACTGCTGGGCTACCAGGATGCTTGTGCGAGCCCCAGAGTGATAAGGAAGCATGTAAAGGTGGGGGAAGGGAAGCAGAGAGACCACGTGTCCCAGACACACGACTTAGGCCTTCTTGGACCTCCTAGCCCAGCCCAGCCCAGCTGCCAACTGAATGTAGCTGTGTGAGTGACAACTGTGTGGAGCAGACCTGCCCGCTGAGCCCTGCTGCAGAATCGCTGAGAACTAACAGCTCACTGCTTTGTAAGCGCTGAGACCTGGGCCTCGTCATGCAGCGGTGGCTGACAGAGACAGTTAAGCAGTGCGTGTGATCACCACCTTCCAGTTAGGAGACCGAGGCACAGAGAGGGCAAGTGACATGCCTGAGATCAGCAGGAGCTGATAAGTGCTAGGGCCAGAATCCTAAAAGGCAGAGCGAGAGAGCGAGAGCAAGAGAGAGGACGATTCCACCCCATGGTTCACTCCCCAAATGGCTGCATCAGCTAGAGCTGGGCCAGGCCAAGGCCAGGAGCCACCAACTCCATCCTTGGTCTCCCACGTAGGTGGCAGGGGCCAAAGCACTTGAGCCATCCTCCACTGCTTTCCCAGGTGCATTAGCAGGGGGCTGGATCGGAAGTGGAACAGCCAGGATTTGATCCGGGGCTCAGATACCAGATGCCTGCGTTGCAGATGGTGGCTTTAACCTGCAGCACCACAATGCTCCCCCACCGCCTGAATTCTCTTGCACTCACCCGGAGCGCACTGCCACCAAGTAGTTCACGGGTACCTTCTAAAAACAACTCCTGAGCTTCCTGCATTGTCTCCGGTTGTTTGTGCAATTGTCATGAGCTTCTCTCTGGGTCTGCTCATTTAAGTCAGATCTGATATTAGCTTACAGGACTTAAGTGCCTCCCACTTACTTTAAATCAATCCCGCAGCTTTCAGTCGAGCCCAGTTAATATTCAGTGCTAGCTGGTGGACTGACTGGTAAATTACGAGTTTTGTCAATTACTAGGCAGAAAAATGAATCAGATGACATGAAGGCAGCATAGGAAACATATTTTATTCATTGTTGAGAAGAGCATAGCTTACTTTTCATTATGTTCTGGGCATGCATTCTAGATCCTTAATGCACTGGTAGAATACTGAGTGACAGTTTATCAGCATAATGAAACTCACTCGGATGGCCTGCTGCGGGACTGCTGCCTGCCCAGGGCCCCCCAGGGCGACGGGGACATTTCCGGAATGGACTGCAGCCTTTGGAAAAGACGGGGACGGAGATGTGCACCCTCAGCATATGTAGCAGGTGCACGGCGGGTCAGCCTGGCACGGCCATTTTTGCAAAAGCATCTGTTTCACGTCTCCCAGCCTTGCCCTTCCTCAACTGAAATAGCACAGCAGCCTTCCCCAGAGGCCCGTGCACCCCTGAGCATTGCAGGGTCTCACAGAAATGCCAGAACCAGGCTACTTTCAGCCCAGGGAAGCCTTCTCCAACGGTACAAGGGTATTTCAAAAAGTTTGTGAGAAAATGGCATGCAAAGTATGAGTTTTCGTTTTTCATGCAAAAATTTTTCAGAATACATGGAAAATGCTTATAAAAATAATGCATGGATTTCAGATTTTTTAAACTATTTATTTATTTATTTAAGATGGGGGGAGAGAGAGAGAGAGAGAGAGAGAGAGCAAGAGCGAGCTCCCATTCACTGCTTCACAACCCAAATGCCTGCAATGGCCCAGAATGGGCCAGGGCTGAAGCTGGAAGCCAAAAACTCAATCCAGGTTCCCCACCAGGGTGGCAGGAAGCAGTCACTTGAGCCATCACCGCTGCCTCCCAGGGTCTGCATTAACAGGAAGCTGGAGTCAGGAATGAGAGCTGGAGATCAAACCCAGGCAGTTCAATGTGGGATGCAGGCGTCTTGCACCAAAATAAGCTCATTCGTTTCATTCCATGGTCATGGAGTTTTCCAAGTGTCTTGCTCTATGCTGAGCAAAAAGAAACCTTCTGGGTCCTCACAGGCTGGTCTGCCCCCAGGCCAGAACATTCTCGGCTGGAAACACTGGCAGCCCAGAAAACATGGCAGGGACCACAGTACAGAAGAGCAGGCCCTGTGCTCTAGCCCAGGGCAGTGGAGAGACCTTGTGTCCCCGCTGACATCTCATGGTGTGGGGCTGGGTCCGGGCAGCCCCTGCCCAGGGCTCCCAGTTCTGAAGGAGCTGCAGATTGTTCCAGACCTGTCAGGCAGGGTCTGAAGCGCTGAGGGCAGGGTGCTCACCGAGGCGGGGCAGAAATCCACACCAACATCCATTCAAGTCCTGGATCAGAGAAAATGCCAGAGGGGCCATTCCTTTCCAGGGAAGCTTGGGGCAGCCCTCTGATGGCTGCTTCCCTCCTGGTTCCCACATCAGCCTCAACGGCAGGGTTGGCTGCAGCCACCGAATATCAGAGGGGTTAGGCTCATCTGTGTCTCCCCCTTAACCCTTCCACATGGAACACCAGGCAATTGGCTCACCTCCTGGACCAGGGAGCCACAGAGGCAGGGGGTAATTTTCACTCTCCCAAGACCTCACACTGCACAGGGCAGGTCCTTCGCAGTAAAGGCCAGAACCAGTCCCCCAGCCAGGCTACTTGGTACCTCTGCCCCTCAGGGCCAGACAGCATCCCTCCCGTCAGCCCAGGTCCCCACGTGCTTGTGGTAGGTAGGTGGCTGACCCCTGGTGGCCGTTGCTTCCTAGCGTCCAGTCAGAGGAACAGGGGAATAATCATGACCACACTTTCCCTTCGTCTACAGGGGACATGTGGCAAGACCCCCACTGGATGCCTGAAGCCACAGACTGTGTTTCTCTCCTATGCACACATACTGATGATAAAGTTTAATTTACAAATTAGGCACCGTAAGAATTTAACAATAGCTAATGATCAAATAGAACAAGTATAACTGAAAGTTAGCAGTTTGGGACCATTACCTCTAAAATAAGGGTTTCTTGGATATAAGCCTCATGATTTGATGACAGCCAGTGTGATAAGTGAGATGGCTCCCGAGTGACTAATGGGCTGGTAGTGTATACAGTGTGGATACACTGCATACAGGGATGATTGACATCCTAGGTAGCACAGAGTGGGATGGCATGAGATCTCATCATGCTACCCACACAGTGGGTACCCACACAGATTTAAAATATATGGATTGTTATTTCTGGAATTTTCCGTTTCATATTTTCAGGGTATACTTGATTCTGGTGGCTGAAACTACAAAAAGCAAAACTTTGGATAAGAGAAGATGGATGTATTATTAAATGGCTTTGCCAATATAATAACATTTAATAGTTATATGATTTTAAAACTTAAAAAAGATTTATGTTATTTATTTGAAAGGCAGAGTGGCAGAGAGAGAGAGAGAGAGAGAGAGAGAGAGAGAGAGAGAGACCTTCCAACTGCTGGGTCACTCCCCAAATGGCCACAACAGCCAAGACAGGGCCAGGCCAAAGCCAGGAGCCAGGACTCCATCCAGGTCTCCCACATGGGTGGTAGGGACTCAAGCACTTGAGCCATCATCTGCTGCCTCCAGGTGCCTTCGCAGAGAGCTGGCTCAGAAGCACTGAGTAGCCAGGGCTCCAGCCAGCACTCTGAACTGGGGTGTGGACATTGCAAAAGGCAGCCTAACCTGCTGCGCCACAATGCCTGCCCTGCCACGTGGTGTTGATGTGGTGAAGTTTGCACATCACCATCTTCCTACTCATTTTCTATTTTCCCCACATGTTACATTTCTCCTCTTACTAGTTTGGCCTCTTTTTTTTTCAATACTTTAAAGATTTTACTCCATTAACTTTTTTTTAAATGCAGAGTTGCAGACACAGAAAGAGAGAGAGAGAGAGAGAGAGAGAGAGAGAGAAGTCTTCCATTTGCTGGTTCACTCTCCAAATGGCTGCAACAGCTGGAGCTGGGCCTATCTGAAGCCAGGATCCAGGAGCTTCCTCTGGGTCTCCCACATGGGTGTAGGGGCCCAAGCACTAGGGCCATCTTCTGCTGCTTTCCCTGGTGCATTAAAAAGGAGTTGGATCAGAAGTGGAACAGAGGGGACTCAAACTGGTGCCCATATGGGATGCCGGTGCTTCAGGCGGGAGCTTAACCTACTATTCCACAGTGCCAGCCCCCATTAACTTTTTTTTTTTTTTTGGTAAATTGTATATATTTCTTTGAAAGGCAGAGATATGGCTTGGCCAGGGCTGAAGCTAGATGCAGGAACTCAATCCAGGTCTCCCACGTGGATGACAGAAGCCAATGACTTGAGCCATCACTGCTACCACCCAGAGACTGCATTAACAGGGGGTTGGAGCAAGGATCTGGAGTTGGGAATTGAACCCAGGTGCTCTGATGTGGTTTGCAGTCTTCTTGGCCACTAGGCTAAAGGCCCCTCAGCTCCACTGACTTGTTTTCCTTGTCTTGTTTCTGGCCAGGACATCCCGGCCACCGTGTTTTTTTTATTCACACACTGCATTCCTTGCTTCTGGGACCTTGAGCCTTTTTGTGTCTTCCATGGGGCGTGTCTCCTTGGAAGCACATCTTCCGGTTCCAGAGGTCTTGATTGCCACCTCCTGGAAGACCCCAATTAAGGACTATGCAGCTAAGCCCCTGGCCCTGAATTCCCGATAGACGGACGCATTGCGAGATAACTAATGTTTGCTTTTGTTTTAAGCTGCTGAGATTTGAGCTGCTGTCATGTCACAGTAGGTAATCAGTACACACAGAAGCTGACATAGTAGAATTTGTGAGTTTAGGGCATTCTCACCAGCTCCCAAGGCTTGCCCTGCCTCCCGGGTTCCCCATTGCTGCACTTAGGTTAAACAGAGCAAGCACTAATCTCTAGGCTATTTCCCTCCTGCCTATGGTGTTCTTGGAGTTTGTCTTTAAAATGCTATAGAGGCCGGTGCCGTGGCTCACTAGGCTAATCCTCCACCTACGGCACTGGTACCCTGGGTTCTAGTCCCAGATGGGGTGCCGGTTCTGTCCCGGTTGCTCCTCTTCCAGTCCAGCTCTCTGCTGCGGCCCAAGAAGGCAGTGGAGGATGGCCCAAGTCTTTGGGCCCTGCACCCACATGGGAGACCAGGAGGAAGCACCTGGCTCCTGGCTTCACATCGGCGCAGCGTGCTGGCCATGACAGCCACTTGGGGGGTGAACCAACAGAAGGAAGACCTTTCTCTCTGTCTCTCTCTCTCACTGTCTAACTGCCTGTCAAAAAAAAGATGCTATAGAAACGAATGAGCCTTCTAATTCACTACTAGCATATATATAAGACACTCTGTCCCGGAAGCTCCTCTTCTGGACATTCCTGCTATGGCTTGGATATGGTTGGGTACGATTTGACCCCCAAAGGGTCACGTGCTAGAAGCTCGGTCCCCGGTGTGGTGGTGCTGGGGGGGGGGGGGAGTTTCAGAGGCGGAGCCTCCCAGGAGCTCATTGCATCACTGGGCCCTGCTCTAGGAGGTGTTGATGCTGCGCTTGCAGAGTTCGTTTGTGTGAAAGCCAGTGGTTATAGAGTGTGACCAACCCCCGAGTGCCCCCGGCTTCCTACCCTACCTGTGATCTCTCCCTCTCGTCTGTGTTCCCACTGTGATGCCATCTGCCACGTTGTGATGTAACCAAGGGCAGGAAGGTCTCTTAATAGAGCCCGGTGGACGCTGGGGCCGTGAACTTGAATCTGCAGAACTGCAGGCTACGTAGACCTCTTTTCTTGATAAAGTGCCCAGCCTCAGGTATTTTGTTATAGCAACAGAAAATCGACCCAGGCAGTGTCCCACCTATTCCCAAGAGATGGTTCTCTGAGCAAAGGGTTTTATGGAGCTTGTGGCCCACGGTTCTACCTACTGCCCACAGGTCTCCTTGGGGAGCTCAGATGGGCACGTTCACAAAAATTGGGCAGAGAGCTACAGTGGAGACTGCAGCATCCCGGAGAGTGAGCCCTGCTGGGCACGGACAGGCACGTGCTCTGCCCATTAGTCACTGACACCGATGAGTTGCATCGGTTCAGAGCCAGAGATGAATTAAGTCAGCTACAGCCACTTCCAAAAAGCTTAGCTATGCAGCACTGAGCAAATCCCCACACAGGGCAAATGCGCAGGAACTCAGTTGAATGAGGCGGGGGAAGGGACCTGGCCTCTGTGAGAACCTGTCAGGGGCCTGAAGTCTACAGACCCTTTCTGTTCATGGGTACCTGTTGGCCAGCTGTGTGCCTGGTCCCTTCCCAGGTCACAGACCCTGGACTGGCACCACAGTGAGAAGGCCGGGCCCCTCCACAGTGCAGATACTCACTTTGGTATCTCCAGGGAAATCCCAGGATCCCTATGGCCAAGGCACTGGTATTTTTTTAATTAAAAAAAAATTAAATATTTATTTATTTGGAAGGTAGAGATACAAAGAGAGAGAGAGAGAGAGAGAGAGCGCTTAGGAGAGATAGAGATCTGGCCTCAATGGCTGGGGCTGGGCCAGACTAAAGCCAGAAGCCAAGAACTTCATCCAGGTCTCCTACATGGGTGACTTGGGCCATCATCTGCTGCTTTCCCAGGTGCATTAGCAGGGCGCCGGATCAGAAACAGAGCGGTGGGGGCTCGAACCGCTGCTCATGTGGAATGCCAGCTTTGTCACAATGCTGGCCCCCCGCCAAGGCACCGTTTGAGGAGCTAGAAGCAGGCACTCAATGCCCTGTGACCTGCCTTTGTCGAAACACAGAATCTCAGCCAAGACCCCCAGGCCACTGGGGCAGATGTCAACTGATTTCACACTCACGGTTGGCCCGTGGAGTAGCTCCCAATTTTACAGATGAGAAAACTGAGGTTGTAGGCTCATGAAAAAGGTACCTCCTTAGGCTGTCTCCTCTCAGTGCCCCCAGACCAGTGGCTCTCAAAGTGTCTTCCCTTGGGCCTGCAGCATCAGGAAATCGGCTGGAAATCTGATACTCCAGGGCAAGGCTCGGCATGGAGCCTCTGGGATCAAAGCCATGCCCTTGACCTGTGGGGGGGAGGGGACCCAGGCAGCTGAGGATCAGTACCAGAAACCCCTTGGCAGTGGTGGGGAGCCACATGGGATTCACCCGAGAGGTGGGCAGAGGCTGCAAAGCCACAGCCTGACTCTGGACAGGAGCTCTTTGCAAACACTGTTAGCTGGCGGCTGTCATCACCAATGTGGGGACACACAGGGGCAGCAGAGGGCTCCAGCATCAGATTCCTGGGCCCACACCTGAGCCAGCCCTCGCCAGCCATGCGGCCCAGGAGCCACTCGTCTCCATCAGCTGTTCCAGGAAGATGGGAGTAGCAGTGCTCGTCCTGCGTGACCTCTGGATTGATTCCAGACGAGGCTAAGAGCCAGGAACACAGTACCGGTCGGCAATCAGGAGCTATCCCGGGTAGCTGGAGTAAAGCAATGTCAGTGCCAATGCTATTACTCCCATTTTATGGAAGACAGACCTCAGGCCCAGGAGAAAGCAAAGTAGCCACAATTAAAGAGACTCGGCTCCTGAGACAGCAAGCCCTTGCAACCTATCCCCATAGCCAGGAATGGGCCCCTCCCACACGCTCCCACCTCCGAGGGCTGCAGGCCTAATTCATGCCTGGGAACTGCAGGTTCCCTAGCAGGAAAGTACCCGTTAATCCAGTTATGACAGTTACCAGCTGGCTGTCTGCTTTCTGGCTGTCATTTCTCGTAAAGCCAGCATCGGAAGGTAAACATGCTATCCGGCCTTCCCGTTGCTCCAGTGGACAAAGGCATCTCGGTGTGGCTCCGGCAGCCCCCATGGGTGTGTGGGGAGAGGAGCACTGCTGTGAGCGCACACAGGGGCGGGGGCTGGAGGCAGCCTGGCTGAAGCAGGTGCCTGGGCCCTCACGTGGGTAAATGCAGACACAGATGCGCGCCTCACTGGGTGGAGCCCTGGCACAGTCATCGCAGAGGGGTGTTTAGCACACATAGTTCTCTCTCTGTCCCAAGTCCTGCTCTCGCTACTTCCCAAGCACTAATTCTTTTCTTTTTTTTTTTTTTTAAAGATGTATTTATTATTTGAAAGCCAGAGTTACAGAGAGAGAGAGAGGAAGAGACCAATAGGGAGAGAGAGAGAGAGAGAGAGAGAGAGAGAGAGAGAGAATCTTCCAGGTCTTCCATGAGAGAGCAGAGACCCAAGCACTTGGGCCACCTTCCACTGTTTTCTTGCCAGGCACATTAGCAGGGAGAGCAGGGAGCTGGATTAGAAATGGAGCAGCTGGGACTTGAACTGGCACTCGTATGGACTGCTAGCAATGCAGGCAGCAGCTTTATTCACTTTGTCACAATACCAGTCCCCCACGTACCAATTTTAGTAGTGCTTGTAAAAGCCCCACAGAAGGCCGGCTCCGTGGCTCACTTGGCAAATCCTCCACCCCAGGTTCTAGTCCTGGTCGGGGCTCCGGATTCTATCCCGGCTGCTCCTCTTCCAGTCCAGCTCTCTGCTGTTGCCCAGGAAGGCAGTGGAGGATGGCCCAGGATGGCTTGGGTCCCTGTACCCACATGGGAGACCAGGAGGAAGTACCCGGCTCCTGGCTTCGGATCGGCGCAGCACCGGCCGTAGCAGCTATTAGGGGAGTGAACCAATGGAAGGAAGACCTTTCTCTCTGTCTTTTTCTCTCACTGTCTATAACTCTACCTGTCAGTTAAAAAAAAAAAAGCCCCACAGAATACTATTATTCTTTCTGTTTCACAGATAAGGAAATGGAATACTGACAAATTAAGTGATTTACCTATAGCTGAACTAGGATTTGAACCCAGGCTGTTGGCTGCTGGGATGAAGTTTATGACAGGCTTCCTAGGGTAGGCATTGTGGTGCAGTGGGTTAAGCTGCTCATGATGGAGCACTGGTTCTGGTCCCAGCTGCTCCACTTCCAATTCAGTTCCCTGCTAATGAGCCTGGGAGGCATCAGATGATGGCTCAAGGGTGGGTCCCTGCCACCCTTTTGGGCGACTCGGATAGAGCTCCTGGCTCAGGGCTTCAGCCTGGCCCAGCCCCCACTGTTGCAGCCATCTGTGGAGTGAACCAGAGGATAGAAGATCTCTCTCTCCTGCTCTCTCTCTCTCTCTCTCCTTCTCTCTCTCTCTCTCTCTCTTTCTCTCTTTCCTGCTCTCTCTCTCACTCTGTCACTCTGGTCTTCAAATAAATAAACCTTTTTAAAAAATAATGGGCTTCCTTTGGCTGGAACCAAAATGAGTAGTCAAACCCTCCGCAGTCTGAGTTGAGTGAGCCTGAAGGGATTGAGCAAGGCCAAGCAGAGGTCAGAGTCAGGACTGTGCAGACGGAGAAGGGGACAGAGGAAGTCCTGCCTGACCTACGGGTCAGCAAGGCTGGAGCCAGGCTCGCGGCCCTCCCGGGAAGCGAGAGTTACTGTCCCCTTGTACGGCCATAGCAACTGGGGTCCCCAAAGTGCAGGCCGGGGACTCAGGCCCATCCACACCCCCACACTCTTCCTTGCACAGACCTGGGCGGACATTTTTCTTGTCATTACTCCCTAAGCAACATGGTTAACTGTTCGCATTGTATCAAGTATTGCAAGTCGCCTGGGGTTGATTTAAAGCCTAAGGGAGATGTGCTTAGGCTACCTGCAAATACCTCAGCAGTTTGTAGAAGAGAACGGAGCACCCTTGGATTTGTATCCTCAGGGCCTGGGGTGTGGGGCTGGGGTCCTGGGATCCACCCCTGAGTGGCGACTGTCCCTGTGTGTGTCGCTGTCCAGGCTGGCACCTCATGCATGGCAGCTGACTCCGTCTAGAAGAGCTAGACTCACATGTCCATGACACACAGGGCCCCATGTCACCCCTCTGTCCCCCTGACACTTGAAAGCCCGCCTGGCCAGAGGGAAGGCAGGTGGACACCCCAGACCAGGCAGGACTTGCCTTATGCTGGACAGTCCTGGCCTGCTGTGTGCCTACCCCACTGCACCTGGGAGCCTGCCCCTCTGCCGTGCGGGGGTCCTGCCCAAGCCGTCTCATGCCCTCTGTGTTTATGTCTACTTCCATTTCAGGGATTTATTTCCCTACAAGGGACCCAGGTGACGGAACTTCTTCCTGGCCCTGAGGACCCAGGAAAACACCTCTTCGAGATCAGCCCAGGTAGGAGTAAGCACCTTTGAGCTCTGTGCTGGGGAGTGGAGGTTGGGGGGTGCTGGTGGGTGGGTCGCTGTCTTCCACCCTGCAGGAGTGCCAGTGCTGGCTCCAAGCACAACCCAGAAACGGGGGCCAAGCTTGGCAGATACGAAAAATTGGGAGATGGGGGTGCTTTTAAAAATTGGTCGCCTGGATAATTCACTTGTGGTTGCAAGGAAAATTTGGATTTTCTAAAATCACAGTAAGCACAGGAGAAAAGTAGTCACCACAGACATCTTAACCAAACAGCACCTGGAAGCACTCCCAAGTCCCGAGAAAAACACCAGTGCCGATGCAGAATGTTGAAGCCGGTGGATGGTGAGTCCCAGACAGAGTTAGGATATGGGGGAAGGAAGGGAAGTCATTTAGCCCAGGGAAGTGCCATCCTGTTGGCAGCTCCGAAGCAATTCTTTAAAGTTCCGAGCTCCCCCGTGGTGGCTGCTGAACTGGAGTTAAAGTGCCTGGCAGGTGAGCCCACCCACCTACAGCAGGGCCCCATCCCGCAGCCAGGCAGGTGTCATTTAGCTTGGGGGCCCCAGAAGCGGAGCCTGAGGCAGGCGTCTAGGCTGCTTAGTGGGAGATCAGGAAAGCATGAGGAAGGGCACAGGGCGGGGAGCCCGCCAGCAGGGGGTGCTAGCGAGCAGACTGCAGCGTGGATGCCCAGGTTCAGGTTCAAGGGGCGCTGCTCAGACAGTGCAGGCCGCCACGGTCTCAGCCGAGGAGTTGGGGGATCTAGGGGTGACTCCTCAAAGCCCACCAGCCAGCCACTGAAAGCCACTCCCTGGAGAAGTAACTCTGGCATGCCTGGCCTGCCTGGCACACGGACCAGACTCCCCGAGGCCAGAGAAGGCCTTCAGGGACAGCTGCAGATGCCAGAGAGGAGGTCTGGCAGCAGTGGCCTGGGCGTCCGGGCAGGGTGGGTGCAGCGGCTGGGAACCACGTGTGCTAGGGCCTTCCCGGACAGAGCAGCCACCACAACCATGCTGGCTCAGGCCAGCAAGCCAGGCTGTTGGGAGCAGCAGCGAGAGAATCCAGGCCTGGGGCGGGGCCTCGCCCGCCTTGCCCTGTCTGTGCCCTGAGTGTGATGGACATTCCAGAAGGCACAGGCTGAAGGGGACGCAAGAGCACACTCCCCAGCTGCGTGCCCCTGGGATTTCACTCCGGTCTTCCTTTATATCTGTTGTGTGCTGAAAGTGCACATTTGACTGTGGAAACAGAGGGAGGAGGAGAGGACAGTCTGCAGTGTCAGCATCCCATATGGGCATGGGTTCAAGACCAGACTGCTCCACTTCTTTTATTTTTTTGGTTAAGATTTATTTACTTATTTGAAGAGTTACAGAGAGAGAGAGGGAGAGCCAGACAGAGAGAGAGAGAGAGAGAGAGATCTTCCATTTGTTTATTTACTCCCCAGATAGGCCAGGCCAAAGCCAGGAGCCAGGAGCTTCATCCAGGTCTCCCATGTGGTTGCAGGGGCCCAAGGACTTGGGCCATCTTCTGCTGCTTTCCCAGGATGTTAGCAGGGAGCTGGATTGGAAGTGGAGCAGCAGGGACTTGAACCAACACCCATGTGGGATGCTGGCATCGCAGGCAGCACCTTTACCCGCTACGCCACAGTGCTGGCCCTGGGCTGGCTCCACTTTCAATCTAATTCTCTGCTAATGTGTCTCAAAAGGCAGCAGAAGATGGCCCGAGTGCCTGGGCCTCTGCCACCCATGTAGGAGACACAGCTGGAGGTCCAGGTTCCTGGTTCCAGCCTGGCCCAGCAGCTATTTGGGGAGTGAACCAGATGGACTCTCTCTCTCTCTCTCTCTCTCTCTCTCTCTCTCTCTCCCTCTCTCTTTGTCACTCTGCCTTTCAAATAAGTAAATCTGTAGAGAACAAGAAGAAATGAGGTGCAGCAGGGTGGGCAAGGGCCCTGTGGTCTGCGGGAGGAGGGGGCTGGGGCACGTGGGGAGGGGTTGGTAAGGCCAGGTTGGAACGGGAAGATGGAGGCCACCACGCACCCAGCCGTAGGTACCGCAGCGTAGTGAGCCTGTGCCCAAGGACAGGACCGTCACCCCTGCACATGCTCAGTACCTGGAGCAGCACCTTCCACAGGGATGTCTCTGACTCTGGGGGCGGGGAAGGGGAGACATAGCCGCTAACGTGTTCATAGGTTCCCGGATGCTGTTGGGGACACCCTTGTGGGCCATCTTGTGCCTGCCCCATGCTTCAACATCCCTCTAAGATAGGCTATATGTTCTTACCTGTTTTATAAACACAGACACTAGGGATTCAGAATAAGCTCCTTGCTGGGGAACAAACAGCTGGGTGGGGATGGCGCTCCCTCCTTGTCTTAGTCCGGCTTCCATCACGGCCACCGAATCCCACTGTTGGACATTTTATTCGGCTGGCCATTTCCGGAGGCTGGGAAGGCCAAGCCTGGGGGACTGCATCCGGGGAAGGCCTTCTTGTAGGTAGGGACTCTGTCCTGCAGGGCGCCACACAGTGAGAGGGGCACAGCCAGGAGACAGCCAGCCTCACTTTGGGAACAGACCCACCGCCCTCGGGATGACCCATGAACCATTCACGAAAGCGGAGCCTTCAAGGCCCGCTCGCCTCTGAGTACCTCGCCGTGAGGGCACCAGCGTTTCACGCTGAGTCTTGATGGAGACATTGCACCACAGCAGGTGCAACCCAGCAGCCCCCAGGCCTGCGGCCCATTCTGGCATCTTTCCCACCCTGCTGGGGCGGTCCCAGGGCTTGGCTCCAGGAGGGAAAGTTCTCAAGGCCCCGTCCCGCCCCAAACACAGCACCTGTGGTCTGGCAAAGTGCCAGGTTCCTGCAAGGCCCCAGGGCTGCCCACCTCTGCTCTCCCGCTTCCCACATGAAGCCGCCCCGAGGGTCATGGGGCAGGGCCTGCGGCTGCCCAGGGAGAGCAGGCCAGCGGTGGTCAGGGAGGAGTCTGGCCACCTCCGAGCCCTCCCTCCAGGGGCTCCAGATTCTAGATGCTTCCTATCAGCCCAGTCAAGGGCACTCGAGGCTAATGCTTGGTTCTGGCTGCAGCTGGTGCAGCTCCCCTCCCCTCCTGGCCCAGGAGGCAGTGGCCGGCCCAGAGAGGTCAAGGTGACTCTCCCAAAGTCAGGACAGTGGCTTTCGGTTAGAGCAGTTTGTGACTGAACTCCAGCCGTGGGCCCCACTGAGGCTGAGGTGGGTCCCACTGTAAATCCCAGCAACATTCAATCGTAGGAAGTCAAGGGAGCCTTCTCACCAGCAACGCAGTAAACCGCCAGCACGTCATGTCGAACTGCACTGAGGGACCCTGAGGCCAGCAGGGCAGGGCTCTGCCCGTAAGGAGTCAGGGAATGTTTGCCTTGCTCCAGATGAGGCCAACAGCTGGGTCTTAGCTTGAGGACAATGACCTGGGGCGTGGGGCCGGGCCTTGTGGCACAGCAGAGTAAGCTGCCCCTTGGGACTCCCGCATCCCATACGGAGGCACTGGCTTGAGTCCCGGCTGCTCCATTTCTATCCAGCTCCCTGCTCATGCTCCAGGGAAGGCAGCAGAGGATGGCCCAAGTGCCTGGGTCCCTGCCACCCATGTGGGAGACCCCGATAGAGTTCCTTGCTCTTGGCTTCAGCCTGGCACAGACCCAGGTGTTGTGGCCATCTGGGGGGAGTGAACCAGCAGATGGAAGATTCTCTCTCTCTCTCTGCCTTTCAAATAAATAAATAAATCTCTTTTTAAATGACCCCAGACAGGAGTAAGAAAGACACCGAGGGGCCATGCGGGTATCTCCCTGCACGGGGCATGGCCCACCCCCTGGGAGATGTGCACAGGCCAAGCTGAACCAGGAGCTGGGTCGGGGAGGGGTGTGCCATGCAGCCGGGGGACCTGAGGGGCTCCTCCTCCAATCCCAAGGCTCCTTGAGTGAGAGGCACCAGGAGCAGTGAACTAAAGGAACAGAAAGAAACCTGACAGCCGAAGCCCAGGGTGCAGGCCTGGGGCCCGGGGAATCAGCAGGAGGACAGGAGGGAGGGGGGAGGTGTTACTGCCCTGGTGGGATGCAGTGTTCAGGCCTGGGGGGAGGCCAGGCGGGGCACACCCCCAACACTGCAGCAGGTCCCTCTCCCGCATGACCCCCAAGGGGGAGGCACTTGGCAGCTCCTATAATTGCCACAGAACTCAGGTAGGACCTTCGTACATTTTACATCACAGTGTGAAAAGTGATAAGCTTTCAAGATGGAAAAACGATGCCGTGGGTGCCACCTAGTGGAGAGAGCTGTGCATTCCACCCTTTCCATGACAGACCAGGTCAGGTGGACCCTGGGACCACCCCCAACCTTCCAGCCAAACATCTGAGCTGTGTTTCATGGGGCATCAGTGCAGTGGTCTTCCCTCTGTGTCCTGAGGCTGTGGCCGGTGGCTCCCCTACCCCACACAGTCAATACATGGAGAGTGGGGGCCGGGGGGAGTAACTGCTTTGTGTTCCTGCAAATAACAGGCACTGATTACTGAGCAGTTGGTGGGGTAGAGGTGCCTTTTGTGTAGAGAGGAGCAGGGCGCTTGGAGCACTCAAGGGGGGGAGGGAGGAGGGGAGGTCTGGGCAGGCAAGGCCATGGCCAGTGTTTGGATAACAACACTGGTTATCAGAGAAGGGCAGGACAGCTCCTCTGCTGGCTTGTGCTGTGTCCCAGGGTAACACACGGAGGTGCTGGCTTGCGCTCCGTGTCACAGCCCTGTCTCACCTCGATGCTGGAAGCCGCAGCCAAGCCCCTCCCTTGGCTCAGTGATGGCCCAGGTGCAGAAGCTGAAATAACCTCGCTGCCCGCCCCATCCCCCAGTGCCCCAGGAAGGACAAAGCCCAGGACTCCAGCCATGTGCCGTGGGAAGCTGGCCCGGGGCAGCAGGGTTGTGCCCCTGCAGACACTCCGTGGAGAGACCAAGACCCCAGCCCCCAGTGACTGCCGGTGGAGGGACAGCGAGTGGCCGTAAGGGACCAAGAATATCCCACTGTCCTCAGGCCACAGAAAAGGGGAGCTCTTGTGGTCCCAGTAGTGCTTGGGACAAAACTCATGCCAGCCTGGGAGCTGAGGGCACAGAGACCTCTTGACACTAAAGGGGACATTTGTCGACTTCCCATGGAGGTAAACCAGCAGGTGCGTGGATGTCAGGGCTGAACATTTGTTGAGTGACCTCCAGGGACCCAGGCTGTGCCGCCACATCGCCCTCACTGGGCTCCTCCCCATTTCACGGATGGGCACCTCACCAACAGGGCAGAGCTGCCCTTCAGCCAGCAGTCACCGCAGGGCTGTTCCTCCTCGTGCTCTGAGGCTGGGCCCCTGGTCAGACCGCAGGCTGCACCCTCAGCCAGGTGCTGGTTTGGCAAACCCTGCTCCTCCCGGCCCTTTGAAAGCTGTCTTACCCCAGGTGAGCTTTAACCTCTCAGGCCCGTGCACTTCCTGGCAATGTGGACATCCCGCCGCTGGCCAGGTTTAGGCCTCCTTCCAAATCAGAGGCATGGATCGGGGACACTGGCTTTGGCCTCCTGCTGAGAATGCAGACTAGGTCAGTCCCCATGAGACTCCCACACCCCCATCAGAGGGCCTGGGTTCGAGTCCCAGCCCCAGCTCCTGACTCCAGCTTCCTGCTAATGTAGACCCTCAGAGGCAGTGGTGATGGTCTTCTTGGGTGGCTGCCACCCTGGTGGGAGACCTGGATTGAATTCCTGGCCCCTGACTGCAGGCTGGCCCAGCCCTGATTGTGGCAGACATCGGGGGAGTGAACCAGCAGATGGGAGCTCCCTCTCGATCATTCCGTCTCTCACTCTTGCTCTTCCTCTCTCTGTCATTGAAGTGAATAACCTTTCAAAAATAAAGCACCTTGTGGCCGGCACTGTGGCATAGTAGACTAAGCTTCCGCCTACAGTGCTGGCATCCCATATGGGCGCTGGTTCGAGTCCCGGCTGCTCCTCTTCCGACCTAGCTCGCTACTATGGCCTGGGAAAGCTTAGAAGATGGCCCAGGTCCTTGGGCCCCTGCATCCATGTGGGAGACCCGGAAGAAGCTCCTGGTTTCAGATTGGCCCAGCTCCAGTCATTGCACCCATTTGGGGAGTGAACCAGTGGTTGGAAGACTTCTCTCTCTTTCTGTCTCTCCCTCCCTCTGTCTGTAACTCTCCCTCTCAAATAAGTAAATAAATAAAATCTTTTAAAAAAGCACCCAAACTCTTGCCAGTGTCCCTCTTGCAGCGTCAGCTCAATGCCTCCAAAGGGAGGCAGGTGGATTGATGGCACGATTCAGACCAGAGCTCCAAGTCTTTCTAATTCTGGGCAGTCGCGTCTGCTCCCTGCTGGCCATGCCTCACAAGGGCCCCCCATGGCAGGTAGCAGAATCCAGCTCTGGTGTGCTCCAGCCAAGAGGGCATTGAACTGAAGGCCACAGGGCTGCACGGGATAAACAGGAAGCCGGGGAGCTGTGTGGGGAAGGGACGGGTGCAGGGCTGCTCAGAGCCGCGCTCAGCTGGGAGCTGTGTGCTGGGGAGTTGGAATCTGCCCTCTCAGCCCTCCCCTTGGGGCTCTGAGCTTGCAGCTGCCTGTCCTTATCCAGCCTGCAGCCCGGGCAGATAAGAGGACATCGGCTGGCTGCCGGCTCTCCCTAAGGCATGACCTTGAAAGGGAGCAGGGAAGTAGACGGATGCTGGGCGCCTGACGTGCCCAGAGCATCCCTGATCACGGTCGCCGCAGCCCGAAGGGAGAGATGCCGATACGGGCCTATCTCAGCACCTGGTACCAGCCAGCCTGCGTCTCGGCGCCCCCAGAGTCTTCTGCCGGGTGCCAGGTGCCAGGTAAAGACCTGGAACGAAACAAGCAGGGTCCTTCCCAAACAACCCCCACTCCGGAGACAGGGAGGATCAGCAGATTTCAGAGTGGCTGCATCTGTTCCCCAGGCTGGCCGTGCGCGCCCCTCCTCTAAACATAGGACCAGGTGTGGGCGACCCCCAGTCCTTGGAAAAGACGTCCCTGGGAAGGAGCCTGCAGCCGACGCCTTTGGCCAGTCATGCTCTGGAGCAGCTCTCGAGGGACTCAGAGTGCAAGCTGCGCATGTGCTTGTAAAGGGCCAGGGAAGTAGTCACGGTAAAAGGGGGCTGAAGACCAAGAGAGATGCCCGCGCCACGGAGCAGAGTGCCCGGCTTCCAGTCCCAGCTCCAGTTCCCACTCCAGCTTCCTGCTGAAGCTCACCCTGGGAGGCAGCCATGAGGGTTCAAGTAGCTGGGTTTCTGCCCCCACTTGGGAGACCTGAATCTAGTTCTCAGCTCTGGTTGTTGTGGGCATTCGGAGAGTGAACCAACAGATGGGAGCTCAATCAATTTCTCTCTCTCTCTCTCTCTCTCTCTCTCTCTCCCCAACCTCCCCACTACCACCACCTTTCAAATAAAATTATTTTAAAAAGAAAACAGGCCAGGTGGGGGAGTAATGGTGTTGTGACAAAAGTAGCCTACAACACCAGCATCCCATATCAAGGTTCTAGTTCAAGTCCCAGGTGCTCCACTTCCAGCCCTGCTGTCTGCTAATGAGCCTGGGAAAGCAGTAGAAGACGGCCCAAGGACCTGGTTCCCTGCAGCCCAGGTGGAGTCCCTGGCTCCTGGCTCCTGGCTCCTGGCTCCTGGCTCCAGCCCTGGTGCTGCCCACCCTCTCTCTGTCACTCTGCCCTTCAAATAAACAAACCAAATCTTAAAAAAAGAAAGAAAGAAAGAAAGAAAGAAAGAAAGAAAGAAAGAAAGAAAGAAAGAAAGAAAGAAAGAAAATAGGTGAAATTAATCAATCTTTAATTACTAGATACAATATATATCATTTGAACATGTAATGATGATAAACATTAGTGAAATATTTTGCATTCATTTTCTGCTTCTAATCCCTGATGAATTTTCTACACTTAGAGGATGCTTTGTCTCAGACACTCAGTTTCCAATGGAATAATGTAGTCTGTATTAGATGAGAAAAGTGTGTATCGGTTTCAAACTTTTTTTTAAGATTTTATTTATTTATTTGAGAGGTAGAGTTACAGACAGAGAGAGGGAGAAACAGAGAGAAAGGTCTTCCATCTGCTGGTTCACTCCCCAAATGGCCGCAACAGCCAGAGCTGAGCTGATCTAAAGCCAGGAGCCAGGAGCTTCTTCTGGGTCTCCCACGTGGGTGCAGGGGCCCAAGGACTTGGGCCATCTTCTGCTGCTTTCCCAGACCATAGCAGAGAGCTGGATCGGAAGTGGAGCAGCTGGGACTTGAACTGGTGCCCATATGGGATGCCGGCACTGCAGGCAGCAGTTTAACCTTCTATGGCACAGAGAGTCCCCAAGAGATATCTTCTATCCGCTGGTTCACTCCCCAAATGACCGCAATGGCTGGAGCTGAGCTGATCCAAAGCCAGGAGCCAGGAGCTTCTTCTGGGTCTCCCATGCAGGTGCAGGGGCCCAAGGACTTGGACCATTTTCCACTGCTTTCCCAGGCCATAGCAGAGAGCTGGGTTGGAAGTGGAGCAGCTGGGACATGAACCGGTGCCCATAAGTGATTAAACTGGTGTGCCAGGACGCTGACCCTGACCATCATGTCTTAACCAGTGGGTCAAATGCCTGCCCCCCCCCCCAGTTGTTAACTTATTTTATTTGCTAGTTGCAGACTTTGGGGTCCTCGTGGGCAGAATCCACATCTGGTTCATATCCGGGACTTCAGCCTGAAGCTTATTGGCTGGCCTGAATAAGGAACACAGGAAGAGATGCCCAGGGATGTGCAAATATCCTGGGGCATGAACCCGGAACCTTCTGGTGTGGTGCTGGACCTGGGGTGTCAGGTGGAAGGCGAATATGTCTGGGGTGGCTGGAAGGGTCAGCCAGGTCAGATCCCCATGGGCCTTATGTCAGACTCAGGCATTGGTTGTCAGAGACGGTAAGGAACCCTTGAGACTCCTGTATTGGAGAAAGGCATGAGCACGTTGAGCGAGGAGAAGGCAGGATTGGATGCGGGGCCATGAGGGGCCCCCAGGAACCACGTGGAGGCCCACACTAACAGAGAGCCAGCCACGGGGTGGTGACAGGGACGGGAGGCTGGATCTGGGGAGGTGAGCTCCAGGGTGACTGCCAGGTTGCTGGACAAAACGCAGAGCAAGGCCACCTGGAGATAAAGACAGAGGTCACGGAAGCCAGGTGGCAGCTGGGGTGGTCTGGACTCACTTCTATGGGGCAGCCCTCTTTCCTGCCCCAGGCCAAGGTCCCTTCAAGGCCAAGTTCAATGATCAGATACTCCAGGAGGCTTTCTGGACTTGACCCCTACCTTCTTACTTATCTATTTGCTTATTTGAAAGGCGGAGTGATTGAGAGACAGAGAAAGATCTTCCTTCCACTGGTTCACTCCCCAAGTGGGCACTGCCACTGGGACTGGTCCAGGAGTGGCAGGGGCTCAAGCACTTGGGCCACCCTCTGCTGCCTTCCCAGGCCCATTAGCAGGGAGCTGGATCGGAAGTGGAGCAGCCAGGACTCGAACCGGCACTCCCAACATGGGATGCTGGCACTGCAGATGGCGGCTTAGCTCACTGGGCCACAGTGCTGGCCCCTCAACTTGCTCTTGAAGAATTTGCTCAGTGTGCATCTCTTCAAGCACTGACCACCTTCTCAGATACAATGCCTCTGCCTTCTAAGCGAAGGATCCAGTTGTTTAGCATGATATCCTGCTTGCAAATTTCATGCCTTTTTAGAAAACTCTTCTATGCATTTCTTCATTGACGCCTGGGGTCTGTTGTTTCTTAGAGGAGCTCGCCTGAAAACACAGGGAGCTAGCGTTGGAGAATTTGACAGGTGCGCTGTGTTTATTTTACGTAAGCTGACTCTGCAGACACCACCTGTTTGTCTGGCCCGCCCCCCCATGCACCCACCAGGACGGGATCTGGCCTTATGCTCACAGATGACAAAGTGAAAGGTGCCTGCTAGCCAGCGCAGCTGGTGCTGCCACTGGGGGCAGTGAGTTCCCTGGATTGCAATCCGAGATTCTTAAAGTACCATCTCTGGCTAGGGAGAAGGGAGTGCCCTGTGGCGAGTGGGGTACCACACCCCTGCCTCTTCTGTGAATGTGGAAACCAAGGCACGCAGACGGCACCTGTCCAAAGACACCCAAGCAGCCGGATGTAGGGTCCCCGTGTGACCCCGTGAGTGTCACTGCAGAAGCTCACCTCTTAGCGAGCAGCCAACAGAAGCCCGGGCGGGCTGGCACTGGGCACAGTGACTCTGAGACCTGGGAAGGAGGGGGCGGAGCTACAGACAGAAATCCCTGGCAGTGAGAGTGCCAGACGGCACAGAGGGGGTGTGCGGGAGGAGGCAAAGCTGGGGCCCAGCTCAGAACAAAGATGTAGATAAAATTCTTTACGTGTGATCTCAGCAAGACCAAATCCCTAGATAAATTAGGATGCGGGAGGAATGTGGCAGGGGATTAGTAGGTGGGGGTGGAATGACCCAGCACCCGTCCAGAGACCCCTGCATCAGGGAACCTGCACTCCAGTAACTCCCTTAGTCACAGGGATCTTTCTAAGCCCTGGTGTGGTCCCTGGGGCGGCCGCATCAGCATCCCCTGTGGTGGCGGTGGCAGCAGTGGGGGTTGTTGGGATACCAGCCCCAGGGTACCCCCCCAGAGCACCTGAGACAGAATCTGGGCTGCAGCCGTGGGAACTGGGTGATGTGTGTGCACAGGAGACCTTGAGAAGCAATGCCTCCCTGGGAGCAGAGCGACACCCAGGTGCCCTGTGCCAGGACGCGGGGCTCCCGAAAGGGGGAATGGCGTTTGTGCACTCACAGCCTGGTGCCCGGCCCTCCCAGTGGGCTTGGCAGGTGCAGCCAGCCAGGAGTGCTGAGAGTGGAGGCAAGGAGAGGCGTCTACTGCTCAGACTGCAAGCTGGGAGGCAAATGGGGCTGACCTCCCTGGGGGGTTCCGGGCCACAAATATATTTTGTTTGGCTGTGATCTATTTTTAAAAGCAAAAGATTTTACACACCCCCCCAAAAAAGGGCAGATTTCTGAATGGTAAATTTGGGCCTTCTTTCTCCATATAATTAATTGGCAGGAGCTAAATTACTGCTGCCCTCTGCAAACAGAACTTGAGAGCTCTCCAATTGGTCAGCATCCCTGTCACTCCTGATTGCCCTCCCCTCTCATCCTGTTCTCTCTCTTCCTCTTAGCCACCTGCTCTTTATAGGGTCCTCATATGAGTCATTTTTAAAAACCCCCTCAAAGAGGGCTGGCACCGCGGCTCAATAGGCTAATCCTCTGCCTAACGGCGCCAGCACACCGGGTTCTAGTCCCGGTCGGGGCACCGATTCTGTCCCGGTTGCCCCCCTTCCAGGCCAGCTCTCTGCTGTGGCCAGGGAGTGCAGTGGAGGATGGCCTAAGTGCTTGGGCCCTGCACCCCATGGGAGACCAGGAGAAGCACCTGGCTCCTGGCTTCGGATCAGTGTGGTGCGCCGGCCACGGTGGCCATTGGAGGGTGAACCAACGGCAAAGGAAGACCTTTCTCTCTGTCTCTCTCTCCCTCACTGTCCACTCTGCCTGTCAAAAAAAAAAAAAAAACCCTCAAAGACCAAGGTGCCCAGGAAAGGATGGCTGCTGTGTGTTTGCCACATCTTGTCATATATACACACACACACACAACCTGTCACGGTCAAGGGTGAGGTGCTAAGCTCTGGCCCAGCCTCTTCCCAGGTGCAGGGTCCAGAGTGAGTCATACAGCCCCTTAAACCTCAGCCTGCTCTTCTGTAAAAGGGGCATAGTACAGCTGGTTAAGCACAGTACCTGGCTTTATGAGCATTCCCTCTAGTGATGGTGTGGCATCCGTAGATGCAGCACGCCCAAGCACAATACCGTGTAAGAGAGCAGGTGTTGAGGCTGGCGCTGTAGCATAGCGGGTAGAGCTGCTGCATGCAGTGCCAGCATCCCATGTGGGCGCCGGTTCGAGTCCTGGCTGCTCCACTTCCTACCCAGCTCTCTACTATGGCCTGGGAAAGCAGTAGAAGATGGGCCAAGTCCTTGGGCCCCTGCACCCGGATGGGAGGCCCAGAAGAGGCTCCTGGCTTCCGGCTTCAGATCAGCCCAGCTCTGGCCATTGTAGCCATTTGAGGAGTGAACCAGCTGGTGGAAAATCTCTCTCTCTCTCTCTCTCTCTCTCTCTCTCTCTGCCTCTGCGTCTCTGTAACTCTGCCTTTCAAATAAATAAATAATCTTTAAAAAACAAAAAGAGAGCAGGTATTTATTCCCTACATTTCTATTTTTTTAAAAAAACATTGATTCATTTATTTGAAAGACAGAGTTACAGAAAGAGGGAGAGAAGGAGAGAGACAGATCTTCCATCCGTTTGTTCACTCCCCAGATGGCTGCAATGGTCGGGGCTGGACCAGTCCAAAGCCAGGAGCCAGGAGCTTCACCCAGGTCTCTCACGTGGGTGCACAGGCCCAACCACCTGGCCCATCTTCTGTTGCTCTCCCAGGTGTGTTGGCAGGGAGCCAGCATCACAGGCAGCAGCTTAACCCGCTGCGCCACATCGCCGGCCAGGTGACTGTCCCAGCTGCTCCACTTCTGATCCAGCTTGAGGGTCTGGCCTTGGACTCCCAAGGTCAGGTCAGTGCGAGTGGGGCCACCAGTGATACCAGAGTCTCTGAACTCCGGGAGGGTGTGGGTTTGCCGGAGCTGCTGGCAGGAACTCCCACCCACAGAGTGGCTTCCTACCAAGGAAGTTGTTGCTTCTCCCGATTTGGGCGAGCTGCTCTGCCGGAGAATCCCAGTGTCCTGGGGAGCTTGGACTTTCCTGCCGGGCTTGGGGCAGAGCAGAAATGTGGGAACAGGTAAACTTCCTCACGTGGGAACGACCAGCCCTCTGCACGCGCTCACAGCTCTGTGCAGGGCAGGGGGCTGCCGGGAAGGGGGCTCTGGCCCATTTACCACGCTTGGCATGTGGAGGGAAAGTGCACAGGTGATTGTTGAAGACGTCACAATGCCTGGGGGGAGGGGCAGAGAAAGCCCCGCCCACTGTGTGCCAGGGCTGTGAGACCAGCCCCCACCACAGCCGCCAGCAAGCCTGGCGCTGAAGGAATGCGGGACCGGAGTCCTCCAGGGACAGAAGCTGATCTTTGTCCCTTGAAGGGCCACTTAAGTGGCTGTCTTGGATATGCAAATGCATGCCTGGGGAGCAGCCGGAGGCCTGGGGTTAGTGCAGAACTGGGCCTTTTGTGGCCCCGGGGTGGTGGGCTTTATTTCTGTGTTTTTGAGTGGTTTGGCTAAGATTGCACGCTCTTGGAGCTTACAGAAGAGAGGCAATGGGCTGGGAAGTTGGGGGAGGAGGAGAGGGCGGATTTAGGAGGGAGACTCGAGTGTTGCAGAGGAGGCCAGAGGGCTCCATGGAGGCAGTGTGATAAGAACTTAACATTGTGTTGCGTCGGGGGCCCAAGCTGTAGCAAGGCTTCCCTGAGACAGTGCCGTCCCTTCTGGCGTGTTCTAGTCCATGCGGCTCTACCCCTGCCTTTACCATTCCGGCCAAGGCCCACAGAACTTATTTCCAGGGCCTTCCCTGGGTTGCAAGAGTCCACAGCCTAGGGACTTTGAGCTCAGCAGTCTGTTGGCCCGACCACGCCTGGCTGCAGGAAGTACAGCGGCCTCAGGGGGCTGAGGGAGTGCCCATGGCAGTGGGAGGGGGCCCTGGCGGTCTCAGGCATTAGAACTGCATCTGATCCGGCCGTCTGCGGCCAACTCAGCCCTGGAGATGGGGGTGTGGGAGGCTTAGGAGCAGGCAGAGTTGCCCCCCAGCACAAGGGATCTTGTGGCTGAGGATCTGGGGAGCTGTGGCAGCCCTCTCCCTCTCCAGGGGAGGCGCTCTGCTTGTGGCTCCGCAGGTTAAGCTGCCACTTGCAAAGCCAGCATCCCATACTGGAGTGCCAGGTCAAATCCCAGCTACAATGAGCCAGGTTTCTGCTGATGTGCCTGGCTCCTGGCCTCGGCACACCTGGCTGTTGCAAGGTATCTGTGGCGTGAACCTGCAGATGGGCTCTCTCTCTCTCCATTAAAATTAAAAAGAAATTTAAAAGTCTTTATAAAAAACTGGCTTGTTGAGGGGAGCCATCCCATGCCCGCCATCCTTACAGATAAGGAGGGTATGGCTTTCACCCGGACACCTGCACTGGGCTGCCGTGCGTCTTTCTCCTTGCGCCGCTAGGTGGCAGCAGCGAGCGCAGGAGTGCCAGGTCTCCCGCAGTGGACCCCTGCAGACCCTGACAGGCCTGGCTGTGGCTCTGCTAAGAAAGGCGAAGGCATCACACCCCCTGCTCCTTAATCCTGCATCTCAGCCAATGCAGAGGAGCCAGAGGAGCACGCCGAGGTGCTAGGAGGAGCCCGGGCCCGGGCACGAGCAGCCCCTCCTTCCCCCCTTTCATGCTGGCCTGTACTGGACGGCCGCCTAAGTAAGGAAGCATCCCTACTGGGCGCAGCCACTGAGATCCCGGGGGTGGTTTGTTAGAGCAGCAGGCGTCAGTTTGCTAACTCTCATGTGCCGTCTCGTCTGTGACTCCAGTCTCGGGGTTGTCCCTGTCAGCGACGCGTCCTGTGGGTCACACACCACCACTCGAGGCCTGGCACACTGCAGAGGCTGGCTGGGCGGCTGGCAGTGCGGGCAGCTGCTGGAGCACCAGCGGGCCCCCAGCTCCCAGTGCCAGGTCCTCAGCTCAGCAGACAAAGCAGCAGGTGGGCCTGGCTGGAGGGGAACCACAGGCTCCTCTCCTGTGGTGCTGGGCTCACTGGGAGCTGTCACAGGTGCGCAGAGCAAAATTTGCTATAACCACAGAGCAATGGCACCTTGGCAGATCTCCCCGCACAAGATGCTGAGCCGACAGGAGCACATGGACTGAAGATGAGAGGCACCCTGGACCAATCCCGTCCAAGCCTGTGGCTGCCACTTCCGCATGATGTCACCATCAACGTCGCCGAACCACTCAGTGCCTTAGTCTTCCCGATCCGTACAATGGGATTATGTTATGGGTCTTGGAGGGATTCTGAGTTTGTATATGTAGAATGCTCAGTGCACAGTAGGTGCTCAGTGTGTGTTACTCTCTTTACCACGTGACTCCCTCAGGCAGCCAAGACCCCACCCACTCCTCACCCCCCCCCCCCAGCAAGTCCCCGCTAGCAAGTGCCCTGCCTCCTTGTGGAGCTGTTCCGCCTGCCTGTTCCTTCCCAGGCTGCACTTCTCCTGGGGGTGGGGAGGAAAGAAAGAAAGAAAGGCAGAGAGAGCAGGTGGGGGTAGGGATGGGGCAGCCTGGGGGGGGGGTGGACAATGGACTCTGTAAAGTCCTCCCCCGGCAGTCTGGCCAAGTTCAATGGCTTCAGGCCACATGAACAGCCAGAAAAATGTGGCCCAGGAATTTCTCTGCAACGATTCCCCTTGTCTCTCTCTGTGGGAATTTGGAGCTACAGACACATTCCTGCCCTGAACAGCATCCACTGAAGCTGAGGGGCCCTGGCCCAGGCCGGGCAGCCCCGGGGCCCTGCCCCCACGCCCCGCCCTGAGGAGTGGGCACTGCCCTCCCAGCCTGCTCCCACGGGAGGGTCACACTGCCCAGCTCACACATCTGTGGCTGCCCAGGCTGTCTCCCAGACATCTCACACAGAATTCCCATCCCCTGTTTCTCTGAGCCAGGTGCTTCCCCACTTCCGAGGAAACAATTTCCCAGACGCTCTGGGATTCTTGGGAGACACTCATGTACGGTCTGCAGGCCACGTCTGCTTGTGCACAGAAGGTTTTGATGGAACAGAACCACGCCCAGTCGTTTGTGCCTTGGTGGACTGGGCTCAGCAGGGGCGGCTCCTCTCTGCCTGGGGGACCGCCTTCCTCCATGCACTTGCTGACCTGGCCCTCCGTCTCCCCATCCCCCCATGGCTCCTGCAGGGTGGTCACACCGTTCACAACGGGGTGGCTTCCCCTGAAGGCAGACACAGAAGCTTCCTGCCTTTTTGGGCCTCAGAGCTGGCCCAGGGTCACTCCTGCCACTTGATGACTTGATGCGGGGGAAGCATGTCACAGGGCAGCCACTTCATAGCCCCTTGGCACTCTCATCTCAAAGTCCTGTCACCCACAGAGCTCTCCTTTTCACTCTCAACAGCCTGGGTCTCCGTCTGCCCTCAGCTCCCAGGGCACCCTGCCAGTCTCCCCAGAGCTCGGCCCCTGGACCGTCGGGTGTTCGGGTGTTGGGTTGTGTTCTGTCATTGAATGTACATGCTGAGTGAATAAATGAAGGCAGCTCCTCAAGGCTACACCTGTGGCTAAGATGGGATGGCCCATTTTCTGAGCTACCCAGGGTTGAGTTCACGCCTTGAGATCACAATCTAGACTCCTGCAGAGGGGCTCTGTAGATCAGACCCTGAGTCTCCTACGAAAATCCTCCATCCGTCTTCCTACCGAACTGTTCAACCATCTACCCTGCGGTCCTGTATTCACCTATCCACATGTCCGTCCATCCATCCATCCATTTGCTTATCCACATGTCTGTCCATTCATCTATCAGTTTGCTTATTCACACATCCATCCATCCATCCGTCCATCAGTTTGCTTATTCACATGTCTGTCCGTCCATCCATCCATTTGTCCAACTACCTATCAGTTCACTTCTCCATACACCAACCCATCTATCCATCCTTCAATCTATTCGTTCGTCCATCTGTCTAGCCAATTGTTATAGGAATATGCTTCCTGGATTTTATTCCAAGTTCTTGCCCTCAAGTGAGGTAAGAATTCAAAGCAGAGACAGGAGTAAGGTGCATGAGTAAGAGCAGTATTTAAAGAGACAGAGTGACATTTAAGTGTGAGTGCAGGTAACCCCACCTGAAAAAAAGCTCCTTGTGAGAAGGCCAGAAAGTTGCCCACAAGGAGATGGAGCCTGGGAGAAAGCAAGAGAAGGGGCCAAAGGGGGCAATTAAAGGCTATTCCCGGTATGGGGTAGGGGTGCTACCCTAACTGAATATACAGAGGGGTGGAACTTGCGAGGGGTCTAGTGTGCCTGGGGTTTCATGGGAGTTTGATGGCGTCTCCACGTGGATGGAGTTCAGTTCCCATGCGTCCATCATGGCGTCTCCACGTGGATGGAGTTCAGTTCCCATGCGTCCATCATAGTGTCTCCTCCTTCCCAGTCCTGGTGCATCATGGGAATGTGGGAGCACTGGATTGACATGCAAGGGGGTGGAGTTGAGACAGAAATTCTGAGGAAATCTCTGAGCTCATTTAGTCCTACTGAACTCCCCACCTAGGTCCCCTGTATCACAGCTAGTTACCCACCCATGCACCCTCCTCCCACCTGTCTGTTCATCCATCCACCCACCCCTCTTTGGCTCTGCTTTCACTTCATTGGTGTTGGGCAAGTCTCCCTACATCCCCGAACTGGATTCTCCCTCTGTGGATGAAGTCCAATGGCATCTCTCCCCAGGCTTGCCCTGTGAGTAACTGAGGTAATAACCAGTGAGTAGCCCAGCTCGTGGTGGGAAGCACCTAGCAAAGTGTCATCTTCCTCCCTCTCTGAGGACGAAACCCACCGCTAGAACGCGCCAAGAGGATGCTTGTCATCAGGAATTAAAAGTGTGCAGAACCGAAGGCGACTGCACCAGCTGCTCTTGCCTTCCCGTTTGTCTGCCGAGCTGCCCCGGGAGTTGACATTTACAGCGACTTTGAAAAGTCGAGTATCCCAAAAATATATTTGAACGGTTCAATGGGGACGCTGACCCTCTATAATAGGCTCGTTTGAAACCGTCCTGCCTTGCTACTTCCTCTTAGCAAGATAAACAAGCGCCCACAATGGCCGCTGCGCTGCTTTCTTTTAAATCTTGCTTTCCAAATGTAGGACTTGGCTGTTGGACAATCCCCCCGGGGGCTCGCTCCCCGCCGATGCTCTCCCTGAATGCAGCTGAGCTCCAGCCTGGAATTCCTGGGGCCTCATTAAGCCTGCTGTGACGAGTGGCCTTGCCTGGTGCTAACGCTGTTTACAATGACTTGGCAGCAGGCAGAAGTCAGGTCTCCCTGGCTCCTCTCCCTCTCTCCCTCTCCCTCTCTCATCAGAAACTGAAAACATCTTTTACCCGTTGGCAGTGGCTGCTGGACAGCCCGTCTCTCCCGGAGGAGGAGCCTCACTCTGGTCTGTCTGGGGAGTTAAAGGAGAGAGAGGCAAAAAAATCTGCCCGGCTGGTGTTAATCTCTCCTTTGAACGAAGACTTAACTCCTGGGAAAACCTCTTCCCGGCTCTGAGCCATTCTTTCCTAACCCCTCTCCCTGCGACCTCCCCTCCCCCCTCCTCTCTGGAGCTCAGCCTCAAGGAGCCTGGGGCAGCCTCTGCCTTCCCGCCTTGGCCCCTCTGTTCCCCAACAGTGGTGGGGGGGGGTGCTGGGGACCGGGACAAGGGGAGAAAAAACCCAGCCAAGCCAAGGCAGCCAGAGCTTGGGAGCCAGAACAGATCCTAGGAACTGCAGGGAAGGGAAAGAACCTTGCATTAAGAACCCTACTGTGTGCCAGACGCCTCCGAATCCAGTCGCTCTCATTTGATTGCTCCCTTCTGTTATGCAGTAGTAACTCCCATATGCCTTCCTATGTGCTATGAAGAAAGCCAAGAGTCTGTTGGTACTCACTCGACTCCATTCTTCACACATGCACATGCGTGTGCGCACACACGCGCATGCCTACGCAAACCTATCCTCCCCAGAGGCGATCACAGATCACACCTGGTTTCCTAGCTCCCGCCTTTTCTGTCTCCCTCCGATATTTGGTGAGCATTCAGGGGCGGGGGTGGGGGGTGGGAGGTGGGATCCAGCGGTTGGCAGGTGCAAGCTGGGAAAGGGATTGGGGTGCACACCCCAGCAGGGGAATCCCCAGGGCTTAGCAGTTCTAGTTTGCATCCGGCAGCTCTCCTGGGACCTTCCAAAGCCAGAGTGCTCCACACACCCTCAGGCTGAGAGCGCGCTTCACCCCAGTCTTCCCCAGCACCTGACACAGGTGGTGCTGATGGTAATGATACCCACCTGCAGAACCCTTAGCAACACACAGCAGCTGCTTTTCGCTGCCTCCCACTCACAAGGAGCCAATTAAGCGGATTCTATCACTCTGTTGCGTGCATGGGGAAACTGAGGCAGGGGGTCCCCAGAACTTCATAGCCCCAAACCGTCCATGTGTACTGGGTGTCATTGGACATGGCGCCACTGCCCTTTCTTCTGGAGAGCTCAAACAGGCCCCTCCCGAGGGGCATAAGTGATTTCCCCCCAAAGTCCCAGCCAGGTTTGGGGGGTCTCCCAGTAAGCACCCTCTTTTCCCGCTCCTGCTTGGCTCAGGGCCGCGCCGGCTGGGCAGCCGGGAGGGCACGGCTCCTGCGGTGCCCCGGCGGCGGGAGCGCGGCGCTCTCTCCGCAAGGCCGGGGCCCCCTCGGCTTCCCAGCAAGCACCCGCACCCCCGCGGCGGGCCCCCGGGGCGAGGAGCCGGCAGCTCCGGTCCGCGCAGCGCCCCCTGGCGGGCACCCGGGCGAGCGCGCTCCTCGGCGCCCCGAGGCTAACGGGCCGCGGGGAGGGCGCCCGTGAGGGCAGGGAGCCGGCGCGGGGCCGCCCCGGCGCGCCGAGATAAAAGCGGGCAGGCGGCGCGGCCGGCGCGATCTGCGCGTTCTCCTATTGATTAGCAGGGTCTGCCCGGAGGCCGCGATGTCCGCGGTGCGGGGCGGCGGCGGCTGCGGCGCGTGAGTGCCGGAGAGCGCGGCGGTCCCGCTCCCGGCCGGGCATTGCCCGCGGGCGGGACCCCGGGTGCGGAGCCGCGCGCGCCTGCCATGGGGCTGTGCTGCTGCAAGGACTGGAGGGGACACCTGCGAGCGCCCAAAGGTAACTCGGACGCGCACGTGCACCCCGGCTCCGGAGCGCTCGCCCGGCTCCCCGGGCTGCCCGCCAGCCCCGCCGCACCTGCGTCCGCGTGGGAAGCGCTCAGGTGTGGCTGCGGCTCCCGGGAGTCCCCCCCTCAACTTTGGAGGGGTGGCGTTTCCCGGGCGCTGGGCGCGGGGGCTGGCCTTGGGGCGGCAGGGACGGAGGCGCGAGGGCAGCACCCGCCCTATGGGGCCGGGAGTGGATGTGGGGTGGCGTGGGGGGAGACGCGGCTGCAGGTCCGCCAGGTCCACGGCTGGGGCGGGGGAGCCCCGTGCCGCCTCTGCGGCTTAACCGTTCGGAGAGAGGCCGTTCATTCACCTCTGCCGCCTCTGGCACGGGCTTGGACGGAGGGGCCCTGACTCAAGAGTTTTCCAAAACTCCGCGCGCGGAGCTGCTGTGGAATGCAGTAGGCTCGGAGAGGGCCCAAAGCCCGGCAGCACGCTCTGGACGTGGGCGGCCGCCTGCGGTCCGGCCTCCCTCCAGGCTGGGGCCGGCCCCACTTAACCCCTGACGCACCGTGCCGAGCCTTGCGGAGCGCCAGCAGTTTGCAGCGCGCCCCCAATGCTCTGCTGCCCGCCAGGCTTGGGGCTCCGCGCCGACCTGCTCCGGCGTCGGTCCGTCTTCCCAGAATCTATTCTGGAATGTGCCGAGAGGCTGGGCGGAGTCTTGTGCAGGTGTGAGTGATGGACAGGTTCATTTCTCGCAGGGTTCCAGGTAGCCTTCCACCTGCGGAATAATTAAATGGCTCTAACCAGGAGCCTGGGGAGCTGAGACAAAAGATGCCCGGGTCATCTGTGGTCCAGCCGCTTTGCAGCCAAAACCCAAAGTGGGGTGCGAAGGGTTGCAGGGTTCTTAGTTGCTTCATTTTAAAGGGGGGGGGGGAATTAACCCCCCACGTGGAGGTTCAGGCTTGGAGGGGCAGGGCTGGGAACCGGCCTGTGGCTGCAGCAGCCAGGGCTACAGTGGGGCTGGTGCAAGCTGGCTCCCCCGCCCCCCACCAGGCAGCCTGAGCCCACAGCTGGAGGGATGTCACCGGAGGCTTTGGTCTTTCCTGACCCCTGGGCAGTAAACAAGGCAGGGAGTGTAACCTTTGTCCCAGAAGCAAAAGCCCTGCTATGAGACCTGGGCTAGGGAAGTTAAGCAGCTCCCAGGAGGGAGCCAGAGACATGTTCTCCCAGGGGGAGGTTTGTCTCCTGGGGCCCACTGCTGGCTACACCCAGCAGGTGAGCAACAGGCCTGGTCTGGGGCGGGTGTCCCCCCGGGGACAGCGGGCCACCCCGCCTGGAAGCCGGGTCCAGTCTGATGTGCCAATAGGATTCCTGAAGCCCTTGGAAATGAGGCCAGGTCTGGGGCCAGAGGGAGAGGCAGACCCAGGAGGCCTGAGAGCCTCCCTTCCAAGGAAGGCTGAGATTGCAGGTTCGATCCCAGGAGCTGTCGGGCTGGGTGGCAGACGCTCGGCAATCCCTGTGATGCTTTGGTTGTCAAACTTAGCGGTCACTGCAGGGCTTTTCATGCGGAGGCAGTTCTGGAATCTTGTCCAGCACCCAGCTTCACAGCGCATCCACAGCACGTGTCACACAAGGGCGCTTTGAAAAGCTCGTGGAAAGCGGAATTGGAAGACAAGTTCATGTTGACACACAAAGTTTGAAATCTGTGCCTAGGAGGGGGCCTCCAAGAGTTCACGGAAAATGCCTCTCATGAAAAGAGCCAGGCATGGGGGCTCCTGCCAGGACACTGGTATCCCATGTCGGAGCACCGGTTCGAGTCCCCGCTGTCCCATTCTGCTTCCAATCCAGCTCCCTGCTAATGCTCCTGGGAAAGCAGCAGATGGCCCAAGAACTAGGGCCCCTGCCACCCACGTGGGAGACCTGGGTGGAGTTCTGGGCTCCTGGCTTCAGCCTGGCCCAGCCCTGGCTGTTACAGCCACTGGGGGGGAGTGAACCCGCAGATGGAAGATCTCTTTCTCCATATCTGTGCCACTCTGCCTTTTTAATAAATAAAGATCAACTCTAAAAAGCACCTGGGCATTTGCAGCAAGATAAACTTAGCTTTTAATTCCGCATTTCTAGGAGCTTTTGGAAGTACTTGTGTAGGTTTAGACACCGCTTGTGACTTGCTGTTTTACACAGGAGGCGATTCAGGCATCACAGCTACAGTGACGTCGTGGTGTGGCTGTTCCCAGGGGTTCTGTGTGTGTCGCGCATTGAGCCGAGGTTCGCCTGACTCTCCAAACCAGAAGAGGGTCCTCAGTCATGGATGTCATTTGGGTTAAAGGCCACAGCCATTCTCATTGGTTTTATTCTTGGGTGTTTCCGAATCCAAAGTGGACCACAACATACTTTGGCATGTTGTCCTTGGTGAAGCAGGAAAGCTCCAATCACGCGTGGGCTCATGAAGGCGGCCCCGGAGTCACGTTCGTGCGTGTCCTCGTCCTGCCCGTGAAATGCAGGGCCTGGCTCTTCACCAAGGTGCCACCTGCTTTCCTGCTGGCTGGGAAGCTGCAACCAGTTGGAGCGTGGCGAGCCTGGGAGCAGGGCTGGACCCTTGGTGAGGATATGCTCGATGGTGAGCCACGCGTAGCGTTCTGTGCAGGGCGGAGCTTTGCGAGTGGCACATTCGTGGGTTCCAGGAACTCCCTGAGAAGCCGGAAGGCTGATGAGCAGCAAGCGGTTTGGAGAACAGAGTCCAGCTCCCCTACAAGCAGAGGGCCCCATCCTCACTGGGTAGCGTGTTTCATTGCCTCCACGTCATTGTCCAGGGTCGGGCTGCGGTGCTGGACCCCTGCACGGAGGCAGCTGTAGTTCTAGGCCAAGGAGGGGGCGAGGGCAGCCTGGGGGCCCCCCAGACCCTGAGGCACGCTCATCCCACGCTGCCACTTGCTCCTTGTGTGCCTCTGGGTGTCTCGGCTCCGCACCCTAACTGCGGGTCTCAGGATAAGGACCTATCCTGCCCGCGTCATGTCCCCTTCTCTCCCGACGCTCACTCGCACCCTCCATTCTGCTCCCTGGGGCACCTCCTGCTGGCCTAGACACTGGTGGGAATCGCTCCTTAGACTTTGTATTTTAAAAACCAAATGGCCAGCTTGTGGTGGAGCAGGTTAAGTTGCCACTTGCAACATTGGCCTCCCATATTGGAGTGCCAGTTCAAGCCCTGGCTGCTCCGCTTCCGATCCAGCTCCCTGCTGGTGCGCCTGGGGAGGCAGCAGAAAATGGCCCAGGTACTTGGGCCCCTGCACCCACATAAGAGACTTGGGTGGAGTTCCTGGCTCCTGCTTTGGCCTGGCCCTTATCTGCTCTTGCTGCCATGTGGGGAGTGAACCAGCAGATGGAAGCACTCGCTCGCTCACTCTCTCTTTCTCTGTCTCTTCACCTTTTAAACAAATCTTTCCCCTATGTGCTCCACAAGCCCTGCCCCTCGAGTTCCCCCACCCCAGCACCCCAGGAACCGTCCATCTGGTCCTTCCCCACTCAGCCCTCTTCAGCTTCGGCTGTGCAGAGGCCACCTGTGCTGGGGCAGGTGCACAGTCCTAGCACTCTGAGCTCCGCCTCCTGGGCTGACCCTGCGCAGCCTGGGTCTGCTGGACCTGCTCTTCTTCCCTTTCTGCTATGAAATCTGCTTTGCTCTGCCCCAGGGTCTGATGGCTAAGTTGTGAGTCCTGGCTCCCGTGGTCCTGCCCTGCCCCGCCCCACTCCCAGGCCATTGTCCCCCACTACCACCCCGTGCCCTCGGCATCATGCTGTCATCTCTGCTGCTTTCCCAGCTGGTCAGCGCAGGTTCACCCTGGCCCTTTCTCAATCTGTTGCACACTTAGTTTCCAGGCCTCTCCCCGGGTCAGGCCTCCCTCTGGCCCACTGGATGGCTCTGAGAGTGGCCTGGGCTTCACACTGGCCCAGGCTAAGTCCCAGCTCTCACTCTTTCCCTCCCATTCGCCATCACCAGGTCCTGCCAGTTCGGTTTCCTGGATACCCCTGAGTCCCTCTGCTCCGTGCCAACACTCTGGTCTCAGCAACCCCCCCCCCCCGTCCCTGCTCACCTTAGTGGCTTCCTGGGAGGTCCTCCCACAGGGACCCCTCCTGCTGGGTCGGTCCTCCAGCAGCACCAGCCGCTCCCCTGCGTCCTCCTGCGACCTTGACAGTGAACCCTTGGTGCTGTCCGCAGGTGGCTATGTGTGGTCTCCACCTTCCCCTCACTCCTCATCTTCACGCCTGCGCAGCCTGGTTTTATTTCCTTTCGTCCTCTTGGGTTCCCTCCACCTTGAAGTTGCCTTGCCCCTTCTCTGGCCCTGGGTGCCCCAGTGTTTGCCTGGGTCTGAGCATCCCCACGTCCTGCTCTGAGCCTGGGAAGCCCCAGACCGGGGTGTGAGAAGACTTGGCATCTGGCGAGTGCCTGTTCTCATGGCCAATGCCTCCTGTGTGTCCTTGCATGGTGGCCAGGCAGCCCGGCTGCCTTCAGCCTCCCTCCGAGGGCACTGAGATCCATGTGGGGGAACGAGGCCGGAAGATTAGGTAGGAGAAGAGGGGCTGCCAGCCCTGCATTGCAGCTCCAGCCCCTCACCTGTTAATCCGGTACACCCACTTTCCCAGGAGGCACCTGGGCCTCGTCCACGACCAGGAAGGAGGGGACGTCATGGTGGCTGTGTGGAAGTTAAACCCCATATGGAGGCTCAGCCATGAAGCTCCCACAAAGCCCCAGGCATATCTAATTAGGGCGCCACCTCAATCTCCTAAAAGACTGGTAAGGGGTGGGGGGTCCTTCTGCCCTTGGCTTCTTCAAGCACCTCCCCCACCTCCCTCCTTAAAGGCAACTCTGTAGCCCACGCTGTCTCTCAAATCTGCTCTCATGCATTGTATGTATATGCCTCTGCTTTGCACTCTTCTCTCTATGAGGCCAAGAACCTGGGATAAAGACTAAACTGTTAGTAAAATGGGCAGTCTTATCTGTGGTGATCTACATCCTGACACCATCCTAGGCTCTAGCATCCCTGCCGCCATTGCTGGAAGCCAGGTGGCCCCATGGCCCAACTGCCCACGTCAGCTCCGCCCCCATCCCAATGGGATTCGTTGCTCCTACTTCCCTGCCCTCCCCTCAAAGGTCTAACAGGACCTGCTCCTGAACATGAACACGTGGCTCGCTCACTCACTCTGTCTCTTGATCCTCTTACACTCTCTTCTCGCTCTTTTTCCTTCTTTGCCCCTTCTCTCCAGTCTGTCGGGTTTCCCCCGATAAACCCCTCCTCTGGCGTTTGGTGTGTTTTGTGGCGGCCTTACATAAGCGACACAGGCCCATAGCGCAGCCATCGGTGGGGCCAGAACCCCGGTGATGTCATCACCCGCTCAGGGCATCACACTAGAGAGGAAGTTCAGTGTAGGAATCTGGAGGGGGGAGACCGGCATTCAGACCACAGCTGAGGACCGCCCTCGCTGGGTCCCCAGCCTGCGTTTTTCCTGTAAATACTTCCTGCCATGGGTCAACGTGCAGGCGCATCATTTTTGCAGCCTCCAAGCCCTCACCGGGTGAGCCAGGAGCTCCCTCAAGGCAGTGATGGGCTCAGCGTTCTGCTGGCTGATAAGCTGGTGCAGGCCCAGCAGTGTGGCAGCACTTGTCTGACCTGGCCTTGAAGGCCGTGGACTGTGGTGGACAGGCGTGAGTGTGGGTGTGGGAATGTCAGGGCTGTGGAGCCGCAAGGCTGCCTGCTGGTTGCTCGGCGTTGGCCCGAGTCCCCCTGCATTTCTGAGAAGTGTCCCTCTTTGTCACCTCTTCCCCATTCGAGTGTCCTGGGAAGCAGTCCTGTGGGTTCTTCTGAAAGGGAACCGGGGCGTTGTAGCGTTGTGGCGTAGCAGGTTAAGCCACCGCTTGGATGCCCGCATCTCATGTTGGAACGCCAGTTCGAGTCCCGGTTCCTCTGCCTCCGATCCAGCTCCTCACGCGCCTGGGAAGGCAGCAGATGATGGCCCAGGTGCTTGAGTCCCTGACATCCACGTGGGAGACCCGGATGCAGTTCCAGGCTCTCGGCTTTAGGTCTGACCCAGCCTTGGCTGTTGGCAGGCATTTTGGAAACAGACTAGTGGATGGAAGACCCCCTGTCTCTGTCTCTCTGTGCCACTCTGCCTTTCATATGATCTTTTTTTTTTTCCCTAAAAAAGGGACCCAGCCTCAGGTAGAGGATTTGGTCCCATCTCCTAGCCAGGCTACGATGTCACCTGTCCAAGTCTCTGCATTCTCACCCATAATTAGGGACAGGCATTCCATTCCCAAGCATTCTCAGAAAGCCTACGATGGCCTTAGCCCCTGTCTCCGTTGCCACTTGGAACATCAGTGACTTCCAGGGAGGAGGAAATGGGCAAGACTGCATGGTGTGTAAGGTCCCTGGCAGCTCGGGCCTCACATGGCTCTCTGAAGAAGCTCAGAACCGCTCAGCGCTCCGGCAAGGGGTGTTAGGAGGCCCAGCGCCTTCTCCCACCTGCATGGAGGCGAGCTCGGGCACCGTCCAGCAGGGGTGGGGAGTGGCCGGGGGCTGAGGGCAGGACTTGGAGCACCAGGAGAGGTCAGCGCACAGCCAAGGTCCACACCCTTTGCCCTGGAATGGGAGTTGGGGGCGGGGCAGGCTCTTCTGGCCTTGGAGCACCGGTCCCTGGGAAGCCCAGCGTCCCTCAGCTTGGCTGTGAAGATGGCAAGTCTCAGAGTTTCAGAGGGAAGGGGGAAAGACGAGGCCTGTGGTGTATTTTCTCTTGTTTGTGGGTCCTTGCACCTGTAGGGGACCTGGGGGGTGCTTCAGGGATCCTGGGACCAAAATAGGGAGCATCCAAGCACGGGGGACCCCAGCTGTGCCGGTGGCTCAGGCATGCCTTGCTGGGCTCTTCTCCCAGACAGCCCCGGTGAGGTGGCACCCTGCCATTTGGGGCATTCGTGTCCCCACCCTCCTGGTCCTGCAGGCCCAGGCAGCCCCTGGGCGCCGCTGTCTTCCCAGTGTGTCCTTCTGTGAGTGACTCAGTGGTGTTGGGAGGTCCGCCCCACATCCTGGTTGGTCCTTTTATGACAGCACCGCTCCATCATTTGGATATACGTTGTGTTTATCCGTTTGTCAGGTGAGGAGTATGTGGCTTCTTGTGCATTTTTGTAGGGATGTCCACCGGCTGCATACAGGGGCTCAGAACTTTCCCATTGCTAACTTTTTCTTTTTTGGGAATAGTTTAAGAACACTCGGCATTGATTCTTTCAGTGTCTTGTAAGAGTTCACCAGTGAAGCCTCTGGCCCTGTACTTCTCATTTTGAGACTGTCGAAGTTGAGAATTTTTGTTTTGATTTTCTATTTCTTCCTGAGGCAGCTGTGGTGGCTTTGTGTCTTTCCAGGAATTTGTTTCATACAGACGTACAGTTGTTCACATTATTCCCATGTAATTCTTTTCATTCTAGTAGGTTCTAGAAAGTTCTGCCGATGTTAGTCATTTGAGTCGTTTTCCTTTTCTTTCTTGGTCTAGCTGAAGTTTGTCGAATGTGAACTTTCCAAAGAACCCACGTTTGTTGATTTCCACTGCTTTTCTCATCTTTACTTGCACTCTAGTTGAAGTAGCTTTTTTTCTGTTGGCTCAGATCTAGTTTGCTCCTTGCCTGGTTTCTCAAGTGTCAGGTTATGGATCTGAGATCTTTCCTCTTTGACAGCTACAAGCTTCCATTCGAGTGAGCTGTTGTTCCATCCTAGAAGTTTCGACATGTTCTCGTTTTGTTCCGTAGTCTCCAATTATTTTTGTTAATTTTTGCCGTGATTTCTTCTTTGGCCATTTAGCAGAGAGCTAACTTCCACATGCTTGTGACTGTCCCAAATTTCTTTTTTTTTTAAATTGATCCCGGTCTTATTGCTCCTAGTCGGCTGACGTACCTGCATACCCTGTTTCAGCCTCCCTTTCTCATTTTGAATGCTTGTTTTGGGCCTAGTCCAGGAACTGTCCTGTAACGTGGTCCATGTGCTACCGAAGTGTGCCCTGCGCAAGGGTGTGCGTGGTTACTTGTGTGTGCAAGTTTTGTTTCCGTGTTGAGTCCCTGCCTAGTTCTGTTACTGAAGTCTGAGCATTGGAGTCTCTAGTGATGATTGCTGAATCTACCTGCAATTCTGTCCATTTTTATATCATGAGTTACGGTGCTGTGTTCTTAAGGGCATACACACACACATACATATATACATATAATTGTATAATAAATATATATCTACATATACGTATGTAGCACATATGATTTTTTTTAAAGATTTATTTATTTGACAGGTAGAGTTACAGAGAGAGACAGAGAGAAAGGTCTTCCTTCCGTTGGTTCACCCCCCAAATGGGCGCTACGGTCGGCACGCTGTGCTGATCCGAAGCCAGGAGCCAGGTGCTTCCTCCTGGTCTCCCATGTGGGTACAGGGCCCAAGCCCTTGGGCCATCCTCCACTGCACTCCCGGGCCACAGCAGAGAGCTGGCCTGGAAGAGGAGCAACCAGGACTAGAACCTGGAGCCCATATGGGATGCCAGTGCCGCAGGTGGAGGATTAACCAAGTGAGCCACGGAGCCACGGCGCCGGGCCCACACATATGATTGTTATCTCTTCCTCCTGATTTGATGCTTTGTGAGTACAGTTCCTCCTCTGTGCCTCAAGGACCCTTGTCTTACAGTCTGTTTTGTCTGACATTCTCGTTACTGGTCTAGCTCTCTTTTTGGATATTGCTTGTGTGGTATATCTTTTTCCATTACTTCACATTCCATCTACTTCTGTTTTTTAATTTAAATGTGTCTCTTGTCTAGGTAGTTTCCACATTTTAATTTTTTTTTTTTAATTTTTGTGACAGGAAGAGTTAGAGACAGAGAGAAAGATCTTCCTTTTTCCATTGGTTCATCCCTGAAATGGCCGCCACGGCCGGCGACTGCGCCAATCCGAAGCCAGGAGCCAGGTGCTTCCTCCTGGTCTCCCATGCGGGTACCGGGCCCAAGCACTTGGGCCATCCTCCACTGCCTTCCTAGGCCACAGCAGAGAGCTGGCCTGGAAGAGGAGCAACTGGGACAGAACCAGCGCTCCAACCGGGACTAGAACCCAGGGTGCTGGTGCTGCAGGCAGAGGATTAGCCAAGTGAGCCATGGCACTGGCCAAGTTTCCACATTTTTAAAATTCCTTCACCAGTCTTTGTCTTTCTTTTGAGGTTTTTTGATCATTTATATTTAATGTAACTGCTGATAAGGGACGCGATTTTGCCCTCCTCTTTCTGTACACCTTGCAGTTTTTGTGTCTTCCATTGCCGCCTCCTTTTCGTGATGAACCGTCTTTCCTAGTGTACCATGTACGTTTCCTTATGGTTTCTTCCCAGCTTTCCGGGGACATTGTCATTTTCTCAGTGGTTCTTATGGGGATTACAATTAGCCTCTTGATGGAAACCAGAGTAGCTCAGAACAATACTATAGTCATGTCACTGGTGTGCAGACTTCTCTCCAGTGTAGCTCTTCCTTGTGCCTTTACCATGCTGGCCACCTCCTTAGGCACCATCCTGCTGTAAGAGTATTGCTTTAAGCCCTTAGCTTTGAAATAGAGAAAACTGTGAAAACGCATCTGTACCCTCGGTCATGTCTTACTGTACGGTGCTTGTTATTTCTCCCAGTGGATCTGAGTGCCACCACTGCTGTTGGCTCCTCCCAGGGACGCCCTTGGGATCTTTGTAGGATAATGACTGTTTTGCTTATCGGGGAATGTCTTCATTTCTTCTTGATTGTTGAAGGCTGGATTTTCTGGTTCTGTAGTCTTTATTTAATAGTCTTCCCCCCACGCTCAGTATTTTAAAATTGTCATCTTACTGCCCTCTTGCTTCCATGGCTTTTTGACTACAAATCAACCGTTAGCTTTACTGAGACGTCCTTGTATGTGATGATTTTGTGTGTGTGTGTGTGTGTTTTGTTTTTTTTTTTTTTTCAACTCAAGATTCTTTGTCTTTGCTGTGTGTAGGTGTGACTGTCTTTAAGGGTGTGCTCATTGAGATTCTTGGATGTATCATGTTTTTGAACAGATTTGGAAAGTTTTCAGGCATCATTCCCTTACATAACTGTTCCACCCCTTCTGCTTGTCCTCTTCTTTTGGGACTCCCATTATATGTGTATTGGCCATGGATGGAGCCCGCCAGTCTCTGAGGCTGTCTTTACTCCCCTCCTCCATCCTGATCCTTAGACTGGATACCCTCAGCTAGCCTGTCCCCAGGTTCACTGGCTGTTTTCCCTTCCACCAGCTCAAGTTGCCGTTGAGCCTGCGGAGTGAATTATTCATTTCAGTTATGTACTTTCAAAGTCTAAAAGTTCTGTTTGGTTCTTCTTATAATTTGTCTTTCTGATATTCTCCAATTAGTACAACATCATTGTCATACTTTAATTCTTTTTTTACGTGATAAATATAATCAGTTTTATTTGTCATCTTAAGATATACAAGTTATATTGAAAGTAAGATACACAGGAAAGCACAGATGAATTATGAAGGTATGCAGAGATACGTCATCGTGATGATGTGAGGGTTTTTTTAAAAAATATTTATTTATTTATTTGAAAGTCAATTCCACACAGAGAGAAGGAGAGGCACAGAGAGAGAAAGAGGTCTTCCATCCACTGGCTCACTCCCTAGTTGGCCACAACGGACAGAGCTATGCTGACCCAAAGCCAGGAGCTTTTTCCAGGTCTCCCATGTGGGTGTAGGGCCCCAAGGACTTGGGCCTTCTTCTACTGCTTTCCCAGGCCGTTGCAGAGAGCTGGATGGGAAGTGGAGCAGCCGTGACACAAACTGGCACCCATATGGGATGCCGGCACTGCAGGTGGAGGCTTTACCCGCTACGCCACAGCGCCGGCCCCAGAGGGGGATATTAATTTTCATTCCAGGCTCTTGTCATGCACACAGATAAGCACTCTCAGTGCTGACATATGTCAAGTAAATTCCATCCAAAACGTGAGGAAGTGAACACGCACACCTGAGCGTGGGTTTCCCCACACAGAGAAATGGCCATCATACGTGAGCAGTGGGTTGAAGGATTGGCCCAGAAGAGAAAGGAGGTGTGAGGGGGAAGCAGAGAGGGCCCCTGACAGCCCCTTGCTCCTGAGTTTCCAAGGAAGAGCGGCTCTCCCTATGGTTGGCCTCTTTTTTTCTTTCTTTTTAAGATTTATTTATTTGAAAGGCAGAGTTACAGAGAGAGACAGGTCTTCCATCCACTGGTACACCCCCTAAATGGCCACAATGGCCAGGGCTGTGCCAGGCCAATACCCAGAGCCAGGAGCTTCTTCCGGGTCTCCCACATAGGTGTAGGGGCCCAGGGACTTGGGCCATCTTCTGCTGCTTTCCCAGGCGCATTAATAGGGAGCTGGATCAGAAGTGGAGCAGCCGGGACTCGAACCAGCACCCATATGGGATGCCGGTGCTGTGAACCATGGCTTAACCTGCTACACCACAGTGCCAGCACGTTGGTCTCTTTTATGAGGTGTGTGCATGGGGGTGGTGCCTCTACATGCATGAAGCCTCCTGGGAATTTTACGATCCCTCCATAAATTCCACGTGGAGCTCAGTATCTGTATTTTCATGGCGTCTTCCCCCTCAGGTCCCGGATGAAGCAGGTGCATCCCGGGAAAGAGGGTGTTTTGATTGGCAACAAGGAAGGTGGAATGACATGGGGGCTTGTGACTTCAGCCCAGCAATCCTCGGCTAACTTCCTGCCTACCTATCTCATATCAATAACACGAATCCAGAGGAACTTGGAGTAGCTACAGCCTAATGGAGCTTTAGTTTAGGGGCCTTGAATCCTTGGGCCCTAGTTTTCTTTAGTTTTTGAGCAAATTTACAGTAACTGCCTTAAAGTCTTTGACTACTAAGTCTAACATGTGAGTCAAGGTCAGCTCTGTTTTCTGGCTTCTTCCCGTGTGTGGGCCACACTTTCCTGTTTGTATTGTAATCTTTGTTGAAAACGGGACATCGTGCGTGATGTACAACTCTGCAAATCAGCTTCACCTCTCCAGCTTTTGTTGTTGGCAGCTGTGTGTTGGGTAATTCCTCCAGACCGACTGTACAGAATCAGTGATCCTGTAGGACAGCAGCCGCTGAAGTCTCCTTGTTCATTTAGGGCGAGCTGAGGGTTTGTGTAAGTGCTTTGAACCAGTAAGTGTTGTGCCCTCTGCTGAGAGAGGGAAGGAAGGACACACGCACATACACACAAACACACGTCTTCCTTGTTTAGGGAGTTTGTGACTCTGCCTTAGTCTTCGCTTCCTGCTTGGACAGGAATTCAGTGTTAGCCAGAGCTGAGGGGCTGCAGACCCTTTAGCCATGTCCTGTGTGTGGGCCCAGCCCTGCACACCTGTGTGGCCTCTCAGGTCTCCAGGAACACCTCAGAGCCTTTGGAAGCTCCCTGTGGGCCTCTCCCCCCACCACACACACACACACACAACTTCCCTGTGTGCTTTGCCCCAGTTGGTGTCGTAGCTTTGGGTAATGTTAAAGCATTGCTGAGTATCTGTGACCGAGGGCCTGGAAACAGGGCCCTCCTTGCAGAGTGAGCTCAGGGCTGGGCCAGATGATGTCAGAGCTCTGTAACAGGGACTTTTCCAGGAAGTTGAGGGTCCTACAGGGTTGGGAATTTTTTTTTTTTTTTTTTTGAGAAGCTGATTCATACCAAGGCATGCAAGCAAGTGTTCAGGTTTTCTCTAGGTGGGGAACTGGTCCCTGTTGCCTAAGTGTACCTGGATGCTAAGTGGTGACTTGGAGATGAGCTAAGGGTACCCAAGGGCCTGAGCTCCAGGATGCAGTGTGAAATTGCAGGACCTCAAGGAGCTTGGAGGTGAGCACACCGGGCCCTGGATTCTGGCTCTGCCACCCCCTGCCTGTGCAGCCCCAGCCAGTGACAGGTTGTATCTCTGAGCCAACAGGGGATCGCTTTGTCTAAACTGTGACACCAGCCCCCTCATCACGTTGTGTCAGGGCAGAATTGAATTGGCCTCTGTGGGGAGGGCGTTGCGACTTTAAGCTTGAGACTCCCACATCCCATAGGGAGTGCCTGGTCCGAGTCCCAGCTACTCCACACTTCCCATCCAGTTTCCTGCCAGTGCACCTGAGAGGCAGCAGGTGATGGCCCAAGCCTTTGGGTTCCTGCCACCTCATGGGAGGCCTGGATGGTGTCCTGGTCTCCTGCCTTCTGCCTGGCCCAGTCCCAACAGTTGTGGGTATTCAGGGAGAGAACCAGCAGATGGAAGATCTCTGCCTCTGCCTGCCTCCCTCTCCCCCCCACCCCCGCTGCTCTTTCTCTGTGCCTGAGGTTGCTCACACACAGAAAATGCCCAACAATGGAATGGTTATTTGGCTTTGGTGGGCCCAGTTGTGTGTGTTTGAATAAGAGCACACACAACCCTTCCCGTGTGTCACGCCCTTCCTAGTCACTGTAGGGTAGAGAAGTCCTTGCATCCTCTAGTGGATCCTGTTAGCAGTTTCCCCTTGATGAGGACATGGAGGGACAGAGCGGGATGCCCTCCCAGGCCTGCTGCCCCCAGAGCCCGCTCTCCTCATCCGCACTCACGTGCAAGGTTGTTCCGTAGGCATCCACTTTGGCCGGTAGCCATGGAGACACCCAGAGTGAGCCGAGAGGAACAGCCTGCGCCCTGTGCTCATGACCCTGCGAGCAGAAGGACCGGGTGGTGCCCCCTTGTCCACGTCCAACGTGGAAGGAGCCGGAGGTCAGGCGCTGACTGGCAGCCCCCACCGTGGCCTCAGCCAGGTCGGGTTTCTGTCTGAGGACCGATCACGCATAGGGCCTGCTCTCGGTCCGAGTTCCTCCTCGAGCCAGGGTGCAGCCTGTCCTGGGAGCCGCCTCCTGTTTGCCCCCCAAGATGTCTTCAGGGCTCAATAGCAGCAGCAGCAGGAGAGGACGTGATGATGAGCCAGGGCCATGAGGGAGCAGGTGTCCCCCACCCCCAACCCAGGCTCAGCTCTGGCTTTTGTGACTTGATCCAGCCTGGCCACGGTCAGTGATGTCACAGTGGCTGCTACTGTGTGAGAGTGCACAGCCTAAGGTGCCCATCAGGGGCTGCGTGGGCCCCCTGCACCTGCTCCCCAGTCATCCCAACCCTGCCACCTTAGGGAGCTCTGTGCGTGGCCAAGGTTCGGGCACGCTCAGTGGGACAGCAAGGGGATTTGCAAGCTGCAGAAATATTTCCAGGCCAGTTAGTACAGCGGCAGTGTCCCTGGGCCTTCTTGGTCCCCCCTCCCGTCCCCTGCAGGCCTCTCCACCATCTGGTACCCTCAGTGCACCTGACTGGCCCAGCAGAGCCAACCTAACACCAGCTGGCTTCAGATGGGGTCCTGGGCCCACAGAGCTGTCACGGAGGCTCAGGGACAGCACTGCCTGCATTGGCAGCTTGTGAAGGCACAGAGCCCCTGGGACTGCAGCTGTGTGTGGAGGAGGAGGGGGCTCGCGATCACTGTCTACAGGGAGCCCCAGCTCCCTGGGAGTGCAGGCAGCAGGATGGGGGTCAGTTTGAGTGGCCTGGGGTTCAGGGCTCTGTTTCAGACTCTGTCGCTCGTACCTGCTGGACCCTGGGATCTCCTGGCAAGAGTGTGCGTGCATCTGCCAAGATGCCACGATGTGGCACGAGGGCCTGGGACACAAGGGTTCATGCGGGACAGGTGTCCCCAGGAGAGCGGGTGACCAGGGTCCCTGGCACATGCCAGCACCTGCCACTGGAACTGGGCCCTGCTGCCGTGTCCACAGTCGCCTGCCTTGCTCCCTTTCTCCGGTGAAGTGGGAGGCAGGGCTCTCCTCTGCAAAGAGCCCCAGACAAGGGCTGGGGATGCAGCTGGTTCACCTTCCAAACTGCACTCCCTCGCGCAGCCATGGGCTCTGGCTGCCTTTAGCCCTACGGCAGGCTGAGCAGGCTGCCCGCTCCTCGGAGACCCCCTAGCCCGGCTCTCTTTTTCCAGATGAGTTTTTTGAGTGAGAGAAAGAGGGAGAGGGAGGGAGGGAAGGAGGGAGAGAGGGAGAAACAGCCTGCCTCAGACCCCACAGCAGCCCCACCGGGACTCCACCTGTAGCCCCAAGTCCAGGTTCTTGGCTGTGCACAGGCTGCCTAACTCCATTCCTCCTGCTGAGCGAGAATCCCACTGTCCTTCCTCTTAAACAGGGTGGGCGTGGGGGTGTATACACGGGATAGTCACCGCGAGGATGAGGGTTGGGGGGAGCCCCCCTTCCACACCACCTCTGAGACAGCCGGGTGGGCACAAGCAGCCCTCAGCCGTGGCCCTCGCTCAGCTCGGGGTGCGCTGGGGGATCCCGGCACCTGCTCCTCCGGGTGGCCCTTCCTCTGTTGCTTCCATGCATTTCCAACTCCCTGAGAGACAGACCGGCTCCTGCACACTGACCTCTCTACTTTGCCCCAGACCTCACCCCTCCCTGCTGCCTCCCTGATGAGGGGGTGCAACACTGGGGGTGCTGGAGGTTTCTCTGCTGGAAAGCCGAGGGTAGCTTCCTTCCCGTGCCCCCGCCTCCACGGCTTGCGGGACACCCACGCAAGGAGCAGGTGCTGGAAATGCTGCCACATGCCCCCCCTCCTTATTCAGGGGCCAGGGATCTGCTTCTCCCCAGTAAACTCCTGGCGGCGGGGCACTGATGAGCGTGGGGCTGGCTGGGCAGGGGGCCCGGGAGAGCCTGGGAGAGGAAGAGGCCGGGGGCACCCCACATCCTGCCCTGCCTCCCTGTGAGGCCCCATTGTCCTGGCCTGCGCTGCAGCCCTCATGCGCTTGGCTCTGAGGCCCATCCTGCCTTCATGCTATTTGTGGCCTCTTCCTAAAATACCACAACAGGGCCATTCACAGAGCGTCAGCGCAGCCGTCGCCGGCGCAGGCCGGGACAAAGCCCCGCTGTGCCTGCCACCCATTCCGGCTTGCGCCCGAGGGTCCAGCTCGCAGACAGGGTGCTGGGAGCTCCTGACCGAGACCCCACGGGGTGCAGCAGGGACTGCAGCCCCTAATGCTGGCCTGGAGCGTGGCTGAGCCAGCCAGGCTGTCTGAGGCCGGTGCCCTTCCTCAACCTGACAGTAGCTTTACTCGGCTCAGTGCCAGATGGGTAGACAGACAAGGGCAATAAATCTTTATTTATTGGAGAGGTAGTGAGGTCTTCCTCCACTGGTTCACGCCCCCAAATGGCTACAATGGCCAGAGCTGAGCTGGGCGGAAGCCAGGAGCTTCTCCCACATGGGTGCAGGGGCCCAAGCACTAGGGCCATCTTCCACTGCTTTCCCAGGCCGTTAACAGGGAGCTGGATCAGAAGAGGAGCAGCCGGGACTCAATCCAGTGCCCATATGGGATGTGGCACTGCAGGCTGAGGCTTAGCCCACTACGCCTTAGCGCCGGCCCCTCTCACAGGTCTTCACCTGTTTAGTGTCCAGAATCAGAGCTTGGGTCTTGCTGTCCCCCTCCCCCTGCCCGGTACTTGCAGGTGCTCATTGAATGGACACCAGGGTCCTTGCCAACTGCACCTGTCCCGCCCACCTCCACAGTACCCACAGGGCACGCTCAAGTGTCCCTGCACCTGCTCGTGGGATGTGAGTGGGTAGGCATCTGTGTGCCATGGTGGGAAGAGGCAGGCCGAGCGGCAGCCGTGAGGGTCTTCTGTGCCCGTGGGACGCTCAGAGCTTTTCACATGCTAACAGGTCATAGGCTGGGCCGCGACCCCCATACCACGGGGCCCTGCCTCTCTTTAGAGGGTTGGATGCCTCCCCAGTTTTGGTTGCCAGCCTTCTCCCTCCCACCCCCTGCCACGTTGGTTGTGGGGAGACAGCCTGCCCATGAACTGGGACCTAGAAAGGCGTTCCGCCCAAAGGAGGTGGCTTAGCAGGTCCCGGCCATGCTCAGGCCAGGGACTACCTGGCGGGGTGTGCAGCAGTGGCTGGGCGGCAGGACCTGTCGGCCTCAGCAGGCCCCTGCCCCATCCTTAGTAGCGGCTGGTTACAAAGGACAAGGAGGGCCACCCCTGACCAGTGCTGGGCCCGAAACCCACAGAGGCAGCAAGGCTCAGTGGGCCCTTGGTGGGGGGCTGTCTGGCTGCCTTGGGGGCAGGGCCGAGCGAGAGACCAACATCCCAGGGATATCTCGGGGCTTCCCTAAGCGTCTCTGCTTAAGACGGCAAAACCCACCTGGGTGCGGAGCTCCAAGCACTGGAGCCCTAGTCATCAGGGTGTGATTGCCTTGGGAAGCGGGTTCCCTCCTGGACGGGCAGGCCCACGTCGCTTGTTCAGGACATGCACTTGGCATTTCCATGCCTCGATTTTCCCCGTCAGCCAAATGGGAACCCTAGGGATCCCCAGTCTGAGGACCGCATAGAGGACCGGAAGAGCTGGCATTGTTATTGTGCTCGGCCGAGGGGGGACCCCCTTCTGGTGCTGTCAGAGTGAGCTCAGGACAAATGCTCCCGTGGTCTCTCTAGCCTGCACACATCCCCATGGGAGGCTGTGAGTGTCCCACGTGGACCCTTATCACTCTGCTGTCCCAGCACTCCCCCATGTGCTTGGATGACTCCCCGAGGATTTGCAAGGAGCTGCTGTGTCGTGGGCACCTGGGATAGGAGGGAGACTTGGGTGTTTGGCAGCTGAAGTGGTTTTTTTGTTTGTTTGCTTTTAAGATTTATTTATTGGAAAGGCAGAGTTGCAGAGAGAGAGAGAGAGAGATCTTCCATCTGCTGGTTCACTCCCCAAATGGCCACAACAGCCAGGGCTGGGCCAGGCTGAAGCCAGGAGCCTACAATTCCCTCCAGGTCTCCCACATGGGTGGCAGGGGCCCAAGCACTTGGGCCATCCTCTGCTGCCTTCCCAGCCCCGTTAGCAGGGAGCAGGATCGGAGGTGGAGCAGCCAGACAGGAACAGGCACTCGGGTGGGATGCAGGCGTCGCAGGCGGCCACTGAACCCAGTGCCACACAACGCCGGCCCGCAGCCGAGTCTTTTGGCAGGTGGTGCTTACAAGCGATCTCTGTGTTCTTGTGTCTTTTGCCATGAGCTGTCACTTCCCGATGCTGTCGCCGCAGCTGCCCCTTGGTCCTCCCAATCCTTCTGGAACTATCTGCGCTGCTCTGCCGTGCACCATGGCATCAGTGAGCCACACGTGGTCGCGATGTGTGTAAAATTGGAGCGAGCTGGGTGGAGTCCCAGGGGTTGTCTGGCCAGGATCCTCGGGTGCTCGTGTCCAAGTTCCTGGCTTTGGTCAGGGAGTGTATATGATGGCCAAGTGAGCCTCCGTGCTTGGGGGGCTACATGCAGGTGGTAATTACTTCCTGCCCGGACCTGGAAACCCCCTAAGCAAACCCCCTGGAGACAGCTGGCCACTGAGGTGTCCTCTGGTGGGGAGGCAGATGACCTCAGGAGCCTGGGGGTTAGCTTGCGGTACGGCCGCTGTGACATGCCACCCTCGGTTCAGGAGCTCTAGAGCCCTCGAGTGTCTGTGTTCAGGGCCTGTTGCAGGGACTTGGTTTTACCTGCACCTCCCCTTAGCAACTCCACCAGGTATTGCTGGAGTGCCCTGTGGTGGGAGGGTCAGGCTGTCAGCCTGCGCCCGGCAGCTCTTTTGTGTCTGCGAGGTAGGCGTCTTCGAGTGAGAACGGCTAAGGTCAGGGCCGAGCCCCGCTTCCCAGGTTGGGACCCCGAGAGGCTGCAGGAGCTCGGGTTCTGCTCCCTGGCTGTAAACTCTGCCGAGGCAGCAGCCTGGGGTGACGTCAGGTAGACCAGGCTGAAAGCTCGGCCCAGGCCTTCCTGCCGGGAGACCCCTGCGATGGACTGGCCGTGACCTTTCTCCTCTCAGTCACCTCTGGACCAACTCCAGGGGCTACCGTTCACAGAAGCCGCAAGGGGAAGTGTTTGTCCCCAATGGGTGCCGTTCGTTTAGACTAAAGTGAGGTTGGCTGCCTGGAAGGGGCGGTTCCGGAGTTGTGCCAGGAGGTGGTGCAGGAGCAGTGTCTGGTTCTGTTGGGGGGGAGGGGGGAGGGGGGAGGGGGGAAAAAGTAGCCCGGGTGGAAGGCTCCTAAAGAGAGCAGAGCGCCAGTCTCAGCAGCAGCCCAGATGAGATGTTACGCTACAAAGCCCTGCCCCCCCACCACCCCCCCCCCAGCTCCCAGGAGAACCCTCTCTGCCCCTGCACCAGAGCAGGTGACACCCCAGGTAACAGCGCCTTGGGCGGAATTTCACACCCAGGAAACCCTGTCTGGGAGAAGAGGGTCACGGGAGGCGCTGGACCCCTTACCCTATCAGTGCGCACCCTCTGCCCTCTGCAGACTAGTGAGGCAGGCGTGTTCTCTCCACTGAGCCCCAGTCCGGACGGCTGGTCACCCTCTCTCAGGTCCTGGATTCCCTCCTTCCGCCGGGACAGGATCCTCGCTCTCTGTCCCAGCCGTCTCCACTAACAGCTCTGCAGTTGGCTTCCACCAAGGAGCCAGTCATTTTCTTAACAACCCTGAGAGCTGCGGTGAACGATAGAGTGTGGGAGGGGCGGGAGGGAGCGGGAGGGGGGACATGCATTAAAGCCCCGCCTGTGTGCACCTGCCGATGGCGATGGCGGGCCCACTTTCTGTACGCACTTCCCCACAGAGCCCACTTCCAGGGGGAAGGAGCGTTAGCTGGAGGCCTGTGGTGGCCGTATTGAAGCCGGACCGGGAGGGCGGCCTGGGACCCAGGTCCTCGGCTTTGCTTCAAGGAGGAATTCCGAGGGGTGCGTGCGACTGCGCATGCGCTGTGTCCTGTAGCGGGGCTGCAAGGCGTGCCAGTTTGGGGTGCTAAATGAGCACCTACTAAGCTAACAGGCCAACAGGGTCTGCTTGGGCCCCCTAATCTGGCATGGGTCGGTCCACTCTCTGGCCTCTCTGCCTCAATATGAAACTAAGGAGACTTTTTTTTTTTCCTTCCCTGGCCCCCAGTTTTTCCTTTGTAAATTTCTGTTTATTTCACAGGCAGAGAGACCAGAGACAAGAGAAAGCCCAGCCCCGTCCCGCCCATCCTCTGTTCACTCCCCAAATGATCCCCAGTGGCCAGGGCTGGGCCACTTGGAAGCCGGGAGCCAGGAACTCAAATTGAGTCTCCGAGGGGGGTGGGGGGGGGTGGTGGACACGCACCACCCCCGTGAGGCAGGATGTGCATTGTTAGGGAGCTGGGATAGAGAGTAGAGCCTGGGGCTGTGTCCCGAGCAAGCAGCTCTGTGAGCGCTAGGCCGAGCCCTGATCCCCAGTGCAGGTTATGTGGCCCCCAGGAATGTCTGCACTCCCAAACTGGGGCTGTGTGGTGGGTGTGCTATCTGGTGGCTGCCCACAGCCCCTGCCACACGGTTCTGTGCCAGACACTTTCCTTGGTGTCTCTGCTCAGTGCTTCTTGTCAGCACTCCTTACAGGCCTTAGGCTATATTTTGGGCTGCCTCCTCCAGGCAGCCCTCCTGGCCCACCCCTTCTCCACCTTAGGCTAGGGGGTAGGGAGCCAGACTTGCCTCTGAGGAAGGCATCAACCCTGTTTACCCTGGGAAATCTCCCTCCTCAGAGGGCCTGGAGGGTGGTTTAGTTCGGCTCTGGGGGCTTTGTGGTGCTGAACAGGGCTGAGGGGCCAAGAGCTCCAGTCCAGGCTAAGCTTCTAGGGCCATCTCCATAATAAAGAACAGAGGGGCAGGGGTGGGGCTCCAAGCTCCCCATCCCTGTCCTGGGGGACCCCAGAGTGAAGCGCAGAGGTGTGTGTTGTTGATTTCACTCCAGGTGGCTGCTCCCAGGTAAGCAGGTAACCCCCCACTCCTGGGCTCCCTGGGGGCCAAGCCCCATCTGTCTGTGCCTGCCTCACTTTGGCGTCCTCCATTCCGAGCTCGGCCAGGCAGGTCAAAGAGAAGGTGCAGTGCTAGGACCCAGAAGGTCCCCCCGGGGGCAGTGGCCCTCAAACCCTTGGCCAAGGAGCTACAGCAGTCACCTGGCGATGACCCCGACTCCCGGGAGGTGATGGGAGAAACTGAGCCACAGGCAGTGCCTTCAGCCTGGCTTCCGGGGTGGGGTGGGATGGAGGGGATTCGGCCCCTGCTACAGCTCAGTGTCCTGGCTGAGGCCAGGCTGGGGCGATCCTCAGGACCTTGGGGGTTGGGATCCCCCACATCTGCTTTTTCAGACTCCCTGGGCGTGGTCCAGAGGTGAGGACCAATCGGGAGTGGGGGTGGGGTGAGGAGGCAGGGCTCGCCACCAGCATTCTGAAAATTTGGTGCTTAGAGTTTCTGGGTGATTTTTATTGCATTTAGTTTCCCATGTACACGTTCTCTCTTCCTTATTATTTATTTGAAGTGGGGACAGAGCTCTCATCTGCTGGTTCACTCCCTAAACGCGTGCAACAGCCCAGGCTGGGCCGCCCAGTCCCTGAACCCCTCCTGGGTCTCTCGGAGTGGCCGCCCGGGGCTCCGCGCTGAGCAGGAAGCTGGGGGCAGAGGTGGATCTGGGCTCTCCGATGTGGGAAGACGCTGCGTGAGCTCTAAACCAGACACAACCGCCTGTTAAAGGGGCTTCCTGGAGACAGAAGCAGCAGGGGGTGGGACTTGGGGTGCCCCCTCCTGCCACCAGCCAGGGGAGGGGGGGTCTGCCTGCCTTCCCCCACCTCTGTCCCACTCTCTTGCCACGTTCTTTCTAGCCTCCCCCTCTGATGTACCAATGAGTCCTGCTGAGTCCATCATCCGGTCCGGGCACCTGTCTGGACCTCCCCGGCACACCTGCCAGAACCTCCCGTCCGCCTCCTGAGCCCCTCTTGCCCTTGTCGGTCACCAAGCCATGCGCAGGACACCAGGACTCTGCCTGTCCAGAGGCCTTCGCCAGTCTGCCCCCACCAGATCCGTGCCAGAAACCATCCCTGCTTGCCTGATCTTGTCACAGCCTGGCCTGGCCTGGCCTCCCCCGAGCTCCCCTTGTCTGCGCCCTGGCCTTGTCCCTGTCCCCCCTGCAAGGGGAAGCTCCGAGGGGGCGGGACCTTGCCCGCCTTCCTCCCCCATGCACTTCTGTGTGCCCAGCAAAGTGCCAGGTGCACAGAGGGTCTCAGGCAGGATTAGTGGCCCCCCACCCCCACCCCTGCCATCCACCCAGTGTGGCCGGCTCAGGGCCAGCCTTCCACAGAGGGAGCAGGTAGAGCGCCCAGCCTGCCCTCAGCCAGGGAATGACAGGAGCCCTGGAAACCTGCCCTCCCTTCATCCCAGGGTTGGCAGCTCTGACATGCTTAGCACAGGGCAGGCCCAAAACCCAGGCCAGCTCCATCCTGTGGCTCAGAAGGGTTGGGGGGGGGCAGGTCTCGTGCCAGTAGCACCAGTTACCTGCACTTCCCAGCAGCTCCCTGTCTGGTTGTCATTTAACAGCAAAGGGGAGGCACAGGGGCCCCAATGGAAAATGCGGCTCTATCCGCCCCTCACCCCCTGGGCTGGGGCAACCGACCCACTGCCCTACGCTTCTCCTGCCCACTCGCTGTGGGATAGCAGGGACAGCAGGATAACAGTGTCTGTCTCCTTAGAGTTGCTGGCAGCTGGCTGGCTGAGCCCTGGCCTTATCAGTGTGGCACTGGTGACCTGGTCGTCATAGCAACGGCAGCTGTCGCAGGGGCCCTGCGTTAATCTCCCTGACAGTGACATCTTTGTGCCGGCAGCACAGGGCATGGGGCCCGGCACGTGGTAGCTCTTGCTGTAAATATTTGTGGAAGGGAAACTGGGTGACGGGGTGGGGGCAGTTGGGGAAGGTGAGGGAGAAGTGGGGGAGGGGAGCATATGGGAGCTGGGTCTTGAGGAGCGCGTAGGAGTTCGCCAGGTGGCCAGGTGGGAAAGGCATGGCCTGTGTGAGGACAGGGAGATGGGCTGTGCACGGTGCAGCCTGGGAACAAGAAAGCAGGCAGGGCACCTGCCGTGTCAGGTGAGGCGGGGGGCCCACAGCCCCCACGGGCAGCAGTGAACCAGGGCAGATGCTGAGGATGCGGGGAGGCCGCTGTATGAGGCGCACTCTGGGGAAGAGGAGATCCCACCGGCCTTCCAGAAACAGCCCTCCTCCTCCGGCAGCCCCCGGGGCATTCCCCGGCTGGCCCCAGGCTGTTTCTCACTTCTGCAATTGTCCTGGGAAAAGATCAGGGTCCCAACTCTCCCACGGGTGCTGCCCCCAGGGCGAGGCGAGGTCACGCAGAGAGTCCCTGCAAACCCAGCCAGGCCCGGGCCTCGGCCGCACATTCCCACAGCAGAGCTGTGCTGGGACCAGGTGCTGCCGAGAGGGGAACTGGGAGCCGAGAGCCTCCCCCACCCCGCCCCCGGAATGGGAAGGACTCCCAGGTGCAGGGCATGGAGACCCCAGCTCCCTGAATGAAAAACACAGGAAGCTCTTTAGAGTTCTTCCTGCCAGCCTGAAGTCCAACCCCCAACCGCCCCACCCTGACCCCAAGTCCACCCCCCCCCCCGCCCCACCCCGACCCCAGCTCCTGCAGTAAGCCCCGGTCCTTGGGTCAGCCTCATCCTCTCAGGATCTGGCGTGCAGAGCCGTTCATCTGTGTGCACAGCGGCTTCCTGCCTCCCGACCTGCGGTTTCACTTTTGGGGGGTCCCGCTGGCCACAGCCAGCTGCACTCTGGGAAGATATCCAATGGAAAAGCCCAGAAACAAAACAGTTTGTGAGTTGTAAATCGTGCAGCCTGCCCCACGCCCTTCAGCCTGGGATACCGCGCTGCAGGTTGGTTTGCTCTGTCTCTCTGCACTGAATCCCATATTCATTTAGCTTGCAAGATGGGCAATGGGACGGTGCCAGGGTCACAAGGCGGAAAGCCGGGCTGCCTGCACCCTCGCCTTCCTGCCCAGGGCACCTGCTGGTCCGCGTATTTCCTTTCCCTGTCCAGAGGCCACTGCGCTCTCGCTCCTGCCCCGCCCTTCCTTTGCAAGACTGACAGCCTGGCGTCCCCCCCCCACACCTAGAGGCTTGCAGGGTGTTATCTGCGGAGTGTACCCCCCTTGGGTACCTGGGCGCCCTCCCTCCTTTTGGCCTTTGTCTTTTCGCTTTCTTTTCTTTGCTAGGCAAATCTTTTTAACTTTCATGTAGTCACTTGTAGTTTTTTTTGGGTTTTTTTGTTGTTGCTTTTTCTGTGGTCTCTGATTTTTGAGTCATACCAAGAAAGACCTTCTCCCCTTGAGATCAAAATTTTTCTCATGGTTGGGTCTGGTATTTTTATGGTTTTGATTTTTCTTAAATGTTATTTATTTTCATCTACTTGAAAGGCTGAATGAGAGAGAGAGAGAGAATTTACTCTTTGCCATCCACTGGTTCACTCCCCAAATGCAGGGCTGGGCCTGGCTGAATCCAGGAGCCCATAATTCCATCTGCTTCTCCCGTGAACCCAAGCAAGCACTTGAGCCACCATCTGCTGCCTCTTGGGACACAAGGGCAGGAAGCTGGGTTAGAAGCATGCTAGCCGGGACTCAAACTGGCACTCTAATGTGGGATGTGGGCGTCCCAAGTGGCGACTTAACCCACCACACCACAGTGCCTGCCCCTGGTTTTGAGTTTTAATCTTTAAATCGGATCCATCGTGAATTTCAATTTTATTATAAGGTGTGACGTGAAGATCCACCTTGTGGGCTGGGTATTGCGGCACAGGGGGTTAAGCCACCATCAATTTGAGTCCCAGTTACTCCACTCAGCTCCCTGTTAATGTTGTTTGTTTATTTGAGAGAGTTACAGAGAGAGGGAGAGACAGAGGGAGAGGCCTTTCATATGCTGGTTTGCCCCCAAAATGGTCAAAAAGGTCAGAGCTGGGCCAATCCCAAGCTAGGAGCCAGGAGCTTCTTCCAGGTCTCCCACGTGGGTGCAGGGGCCCAGGCACTTTAGCCATCTTCTGCATCCCCAGGTCATAAACAGAGAGCTGGATTGGAAATGGAGCAGCCGGGACTCAAACTGGTGCCCATATAGGATGCTGGTACTGCAGACAGAGGCTTAGCCTACTATGCCACAGCGCTGGCCCCCGTGAGCTTATCTTTTAAGTGACGTTTTTAAGTGCCTGTTTGTCCTCCCTGGCCATTGACTTTGGGCATACCCGTGTAGGGTGAGGCCCATCTGCTCCCACTTCACGGGGAATTGTTATCAAAGTGGCGTGAATCGTGTCCTGTGCCTCCCCAGAGGGCGCCTCCCACGCAGCAGGTGCAGGACTTGGCAACATGGCTCCTGGCCTGCGTGTGGCCGTGCGTCCAGGTGCAGGAGGCAGGAAAGCCCGCCCGGCCAGCTTCCACCAAAGCAATGTTCCCACCCCCCAAGCACACCAAGGCAGGCGGGTCTGGGATCAGAGATTCAGGGGCCCAACAATGTCAGACCCTGGGGCTCCCCTTCGGCCCCCTCTGCCTTCCGAGGCTTGTTGGCTCTGCTTGGTGACCAGCACAGTCACGAGGTGCCCAGCACGTGTCCCACAGGGGGGACGTGACCTACTACACACACACTGATGACATGGGAGCTCTTGGTGGTGACCCTCCAGGGGCCTCCCCTTGGGGCTCAGTGGCCTCAGTCTCTAGCCTGCAGTGTAGAATGAGTTGCCATGTCCTGCAGAGCCTTTGCTCTGTGCCGAATGTTCTCTGCTTTCTATGGCTACACGGGATCCCGTCACCTGTCATAGCCCAGTGCGCCGCCCAGGCCCTGGCAACCAGCGTGTGTGGGAGCAGTCCCAGGGAGGGAAGGCCAGCAAGGGCCTCGATGTGGAGCACGTAGGGACGTGCCCAGCACGATTCTGTTCAGGACCTTCGTTGCTTGTCTCAAGGTCAAGGAGATCTCAGCCGGGGCCTCCCAAGGAGGCAGGGGCCAGCAAGGTTCCCATGAGGCTGTACCGTGCCTGGTAGGGTCTGGCCTGGCGGCCACTGCAGGGCCCTGCGTGTCCCCACCTGCTGTGGCCAGTGTCCTCCTCCTCCTTAGGGTCTCAGCTTCCTTCTCAGAGTGCGGGCCGGGATAACGGTCAGTGACACGGGGCTCTGTGACCTTTGGGGACCTGCCTGGGGGTTGCATCTCCTTTCTTGGGGTGTATATCCAGTAACCCCAAGGGACCTGAGGCTTCCAACGCGTCTGCTCCTGATATTCTCCGCTCTAGCTGTCCTAGCCCTGCAGGGAGGGACCACAGGGAAACCGGCCTCTCCTCCCCAGGGACAAATGGGACAGAGCTGCAGGCAGCCCTGGGGGTGGGGCGTGGTGTGTGTGTTTGTGGGGGTGGGTTCTTACTGAGACCCGGGCCCTGCACTTGCCACGAGAGGCAGAAGCTGCACTTGTGAGTTACAGTTCCCCAGGGGCACCCTACAGGCAGGAGGAGGGGCGTGGCCAGGTCCTGGGCATCTTAGACTTCACTCCAAAGCCCCCAGTCATTCTCAGCTTCCGCCTTCTGGATCCACTTCTCCAGAGGGGATCCCTCCATCCTGCCCCACTCAGACGAACTTTGTGGAGATGCTTAGCCCATGAGATGCCCTTGCCCCGCGTCGTCTTCCGCCAGCCCCGAGTTGCTGCACCGCACCAGGAGAGAGGGCCCCTCACGTGGCACCATCGGCTCTGCCATGCACGTGACCTTCCCCAGGGTCCATGGGTGTCTTCTTGCAAAGATCCTGCCAGGCACCAGGAAGGCGGGCAGGGCACCTGTGAGACCACGGGGACAGCGGTCAGGTCCCAGAAGCTCGGACAGAGACGGTGACCTGCACAGGGAGCACCTGACTGTGGGCAAAGGTGTCCCTGTCCCTGAAGCCACGTTTCTGTCCCTGTAAGACGAGGTTCAGAGCACCGATCTCGCGAGACACGAGGTCACGGTGTGTGCACTGCTCTGGCTCGGAGCTGGCAGGTGCAGCCACCTGCCTGTCGCCTCAGCTCACAGGCACACAGGGAAGGAGGGCTGTGCTGGGGTAGGCTCCCTCATGTCTTCCTGCAGAACGGATTGCCCCACAATGTGGGAACTTAGTCCTGTGGCCCAGGCATCAGGACCTGACCCGAGGTTGTACCTCAGGGTCTCAGGCTGTTGCAGGTGTTGGCCAAGATCATAGTCCCAGGCTCCACCCAGGGCAGATGGGCGTGGAGCTGTCGTGTGGCTCTGTGTGTGTGGGGGGGCAGTTCCACGGGGCCTGCGGAACCGAGTGCCATAGCCCTTAGCTGGCTGTTCACTGTGGGTATCTCTGGGTTCCTTGCCACGTGGGCCTCCGTGTGGGGCAGCTCATAGCGATGCTGTGACTTCCCCCAGAGCCAGTGAGACAGCAAGAGAGGGGCTGTAGGGTGGAAGCCACAGTGTCTTTGTAACCCACTCTGAGTGACGTGCTGTCACTTTTGGCCGAAGTCCACTCACTAAAAATGAGTTCTTAGATCCAGCTCATGTTCCAGAGGGACGGTGATACCAGGGTGTGAGCACCAAGGGGCGGGGACCACTGGGGCCTCCTCAGGCTGCCAACTGCAGGCACTAGCTGGGAGCACCACTCCTGCAGCCAGGGGCTGCAGCTCCTCAGTCCTCAACCAGCTGGCGAGTAATTTCATGTGGCATCAGAGTATGTGGCCTCTGTTTGCTCATCTGTAAAATGGGTATCATCGTTGTACCAGCATATTGAGCTAAAATATGCACAGGCCTTGGCATGGCGGCCAGCATATGGGAAGTGCTCAGCGTTGGGTATCTCAGGAGCAGGTGCTGGCCTTGTAGTTAAGCTGTTGGTCGGGTTGCTCGCACCCCTATTGGGTTCGATATCGCCTGGGTTTGATATCCGGCTCCTCATGCCAGCTTCCTGCCAATGCAGAAACTGGGAGGCAGTGGTGATGGTGCAAGTAGTTGGGTCCCTCCCACCCATGTGAGAGGCCTGGGTTGAGTTCCCCTCTCCCAGCTCTGTCCCCAGCCTCAGTGGATCGGAGGTCTCTGTCTCTGCCTGTCGAGTAAATAAAGCATGGAGTTAGGCACTTCCGTTGACAGAGATTGGCTGTTAGTTCACAGGGCCGTCCAGGGCCCTGGCATGATCCCTGCCGCTCACTGGCTCCCAGCCTCTTCCTGGCGTGGGACCAGTCCCTGGGAGACCACGGGCGCCCAAGGAGGCAGGGTCTGCCTTTGTGAGACGCGATCGGACAAGCAAGCTGCTTTCCTGGGACAGGCTTTATGGAGAACGTGGCGTGGGGATACTCGGACAGGCGGGGGCAGGTCCTCACACAGGTGAGGTTTCTGGAACTGACATCCGAGCTGAGGCCCGAAGGTGGGAGGAGGTTAGAGGCAGCTGGAGGCATCCACGCAGACAGCTGGAGAACCATATTGGGAACCCCCGAGAGTGCAGAGGTGCTGGGTGGGACAGGGAGAGATGTAGAGGACAGGACCTCAAGGGACCTACGGGTACAGCCTCACTGGCCCGGGATAGGGCTTTATTCTGTGAACAGTGGGTCCTTGAAGAGTTAAATAGATATGCCTTGCTGTTAGCTGGCTGCTTTTCCTTTTGAAGGGATGGGTGGATAGACAGGTGGATGGGTGGATAGACGGGTGGATGGATGGATAGATGGGTGGGTGGATGGATAGATGGGTGGGTGGGTGGATAGACAGGTGGATGGACCAATGAGGGAGATAAGCAAATAAGCAGGTACCATCCACCCAGGCAGGACTTCTTGCTGTGTACTCGCTACCCAGAGCCTGGTGCTCCCTGCCTGCCCCTGCCCCCGCCCTGCGGAGCCGTGCCAGGGTATGTGGCCTCCTGACACCGCGTCCCCACTGAGGTGAGGAGGCCAGGCGGGGCCAGGGAGCCAACTCCTGCCCCTTGGTCCCTGCAGAGAGGAAGGCAGCCAATTTCACAGAAGGAACCCAGAACAGCTAAGTTCACATCCCAGTTGTGGGGGCCAGGATTCGGCCTCGTGGCGTGGATGCCAGTGAAGACGCCCGCACCCCATGACTCCCGCCTCTGGCCTCCTGTAGCGTGGACCCTGGAAACAGCCGTAGGGACTCCAGTGCTTGAGTTCTGGCTCCTGCCTTCGACCCCCGGCATCTGGGGAGAAAGTCAGTGGATGGGAGCTCTTTCTATCTCTGCCTTTCAAATAAATGAACACAGGGCTTTTTGTTGGTTAGTTTTTAAAGATTGATTTATTTGAAAGGCAGAGGAGGAGAGATCTTCATCTGCTGGTGCACTCCCCAAATGGCCATAACGGCTGAGTTGGGCCAGGTTGAAGCAAGGAGCCTAGAACTGGGTCTCCCTTGGTGGTGGTGGTGGGGGGGGGGGCAGGAGCCCAGGCGCTTGGGCCATCCTTGCCAACTTTCCCAGGCGCATCAGCAGGGAGCTGGATCAGAAGTGGAGCAGCCGGGACTGGAACCTGCCCTCATGTGGACTGGAGAATGCAGCAAGGGCAACTTGCCCTCAGCTGCAGGGTGCGTGATGATTTGAAGGCTGTCCTTTCCCCTGCTAGCTGGAGTGTCCTGGGTGGGTGGGCATTCCAGTAGGTCCCCACCCCACCCCCCAGCCCTGGGGCAGTCCCAACCTTGTGCGCTGAGAAATGCAGAAGTTCCCCAGGAGACAGGAAAGGCGCAGACCCGGCCACCCGAGCAGAGCTCACAGGCAGCCGCACCTCCGCCCAGAGCGCCGCTGAGCCCAGCCTCGCTGAGCAGTTCCTGCACCATGCCCTTCTGCCCTGCCAGGTATCTGAAGATGAGCAAGCATGTGCCCAGGGGTGAGTGGGCAGCCAGAGCCACAGGCAGGCCGTGGGGAAACCAGGGCAGGAGACCAGAGTAACCCTCGGAGGGTTGGTGGTGCCTGCTGGCTCCAAGCTAGAAAAGAAAATGAAGGAAGACGGGGAGGCACTGCGCTGGGTCACCTGCCGTGACCGGATCGGTCCCCGCCCCCCTGTCGCCCCCTCGCTGGCTCATGGCCCAGGGCTGGAACCTGGCTCCGGAGCTCTGTCGGTGCCAGGTCTGGCCTGTCTTTTGGGGATATGGTAAGCAGAATAAACATCCCTCCCCAGTCTATGCCATTTAAAAGCTGTCGGATAATGTAGCCGCCAGACCCTTGGGACTGTGAGTGCAGGATGTGTGGCTGAGCCAGCAGAATCATGCCAAATAGATTTGGCACGGATATGTTTGAAATATCTCAATAACTGTTCATTAGTACAGCGTGTTGAAATTAATGGTTGTGGTTTGGATCTATTGGGATACATTATTAAAAATAGATACACCTGTTTCGTTTTAAAGGCAGGCACCAAAAACTGTTTAAAACTGTGCATGTGGCTCGCGTTGTATTTCCTTCAGCCTGTGCCGTCCTAAGTGGCTCTGTCCGCAGCACCTGGGCCGCAGGCCTGGGTCCTTTAGCAGCTGAGCCCTGGCTGGGCCCCTGCTCCCTGGGCAGCTAGGGGGATGGCAGCGAGCCCTGTGCAAGGCACATTGTCGCTGCTGCTGCTTTATGTATGTTTCACAGGTAGACAGGTTATTCTGCAGCTTTGGCCATTTGGAAGGCAGTCATGTCCTGGGCTGTGGCGTCAGCAGGGCTGGGCCGAGTTCCAGGTCAGCTCCTGGCACGTGGGGAAGCTGTCTAACCTAAATTTTAAATTTCTTTTTTGTTTTTTCATAGATACAACTTTAGGAATATAGTGATTCTTCCCACTGTACGCCCTCCCGCCCCTCCTCCTCCTCCCTCCCCTATTCCCACTCTTATTTTTTTCTAAGATCTATTGCAATTAAATTTATATATTATACATTTATAATTAACTCTATACTAAGTAAAGTTCCACAGATTGTATGAAAAACAAACAAACCTGTTCCTCAACAACTGAGACAAGGGCTGTTCAAAGTCATTGCCTCTGAAGTGCTAATTTCACTTCTGTAGATTCCCTGTGGGTGCTCTGTGAGTTGTCACAGGGCGGAGAACATATGGTATTTGTCCCTCTGGGACTAGCTTACTTCACTAAGTATGATGTTGTCTGGTTTCATCCATCTTGTTGCAAATGACAGATTTCATTTTTTACTGCTGTGTAGTATTCTATGGTGTACGTATCCTGTAATTTATCCAGTCTTCAGGTGGCGGGCATTTGGGTTGATTCCATGTCTTTGCTATTGTGGATTGAGCTGCAATAGCCATGGAGGTACAGATCACTCTTTCATATGCTGATTCCATTTCCCTTGGGTAGATTCCCAGGAGTGGAATGGCTGGGTCATATGGTAGGTCTACGTTCAGATTTCTGAGATATCTCCATGCTGTCTGTCCTAGTGGTTGAAGAGACTCTCCTTGCTTCGGGGATTGATTTTAGCTCCTTTGTCAATGATAAGTTGGTTGTAGATGCTTGGGTTGATTTCTGGCATTTCTATTCTGTTCCATTGGTCTACCCATCTGTTTTTGTGCCAGTACCAGGCAGTTTTTATTATAACTGCCTTGTAGTATGTCTTGAAATCTCGTATTGTGATGCCTCCAGCTTTGTTTTTGTTGTACAGAATTGCTTTAGCTATTCCAGGTCTCCTGTGTTTTCTATATCTGAGAAGAATTTCCTTGGCATTTTGATTGGTATTACATTGAATCTGTGAATTGTTTTTGGAAATATGGATATTTTGATGATACTTATTCTAATCCATGAACATGGAAGAATTTTTTCATTTTTTTGTGTCTTCTTCTGTTACTTTCTTTTCTTTTTTATAATTCTCATCCTGGAGATCTCTGACATCCTTGGTCAAATTTATTTCAAGGTATTTGATTGTTTTTGTAGCTGTTGTGAATGGGATTGGTCTTAGCAGTTCTTTCTCAGCCGTGGCATTGTCTGTGTATACAAAGGCTATTGATTTTATATCCTGCCACTTTACCAAAATTCTTCTATGAGTACTAATAGTCTCTTAGTGGAGTCTTTTGGCTCCCCTATATATAGAATCATGACATCTGCAAATGGAAATAGTTTGCTTCCCCCTTCCCAATTTGTATCCCTTTAATTTCTTTTTCTTTCCTAATGGCTCTGGCTAAAACTTCCAGGACTATGTTGAATAGCAGTGGTGCGAGTGGGCATCCCTGTCTGGTACCAGATCTCAGTGGGAATGCTTCTAACTTTTCCCCATTCAAAAGGTCGCTGGCTATGGGTTGGTCATAAACTGCCTTGATTGTGTTGAGGAATGTTCCTTCTATACTCAATTTGCTTAAAGTTTTCATCATGAAAGGGTGTTGTATCTTATCAGATGCTTTCTCTGCATCTATTGAGATAATCATATGGTTTTTGTTCTTTAATTTGTTAATGTGATGTATCCCATTGATTGATTTGTGATTGTTGAACCATCCTTGCCTACCAGGGATAAATTCCACTTGGTCCAGGTGAATGAGCTTTTTGATGTGATGTTGGATTTGATTGGCTAGTATTTTGTTGAGGATTTTTGCACCTATGTGCATCAGGGGAATTGGTCTGTAGTTCTCTTTCTCTGTTGTATCTTTGTCAGGTTTATGAATTAAGGTGATGCTGGCTTGATAGAAGGAGTTTGGGAGGATTCCTTCCTTTTCAATTATTTTGAATAGCTTATAGCTTGAGAAAAATTGGAGTTCTTCTTTCAATGTCTGGTAGAATTCAGCAGTGAATCCATTCAGCCCTGGGCTTTTCTTTTTTAGGAGGGTCTTTATTACTGATTCAATTTCTTTCTTGGTTATGGGTCTGTTTAGGTTTTCTCTATCTTTGTTGCTCAATTTAGGTAGGTTGTATTTGTCCAGGAATCTATCAATTTCTTCTAGATTTCCTGGTTTATTGGCATACAGCTCTTTGAAGTAATTAATGATGATGATTTTTATTTCTCTGGTGTCATTTTCTTTTTCATCTCTAATTTTATTGATTTGAGTCTTTCTGGTTTTTTTTTTTTTTAAGTTGGGCTGGTGGTGTGTCAATTTTATTAATTTTTCAAAAAAACTTTTCATTTTGTTGATCTTTTGTATTTTTTTGGTTTCAATTTTGTTCTCTAATTTTAACTCTTTTTCTCCTACTAGTTTTGGGTTTGGTTTGCTGTTGTTTTTCTACATCCTTGAGATGCATTGATAGCTCTTTATTTGATGCATTTCTGACTTTTTGATGTAGGGACCAATCGGTATAAACTTTCCTCTTAACACCGCTTTGCTGTATCCCATAAGTTTTGATATGTTGTGTTGTCATTTTCATTTGTTTCCAGAAATTCTTCTGTGACCCACTGTTCATTCAGGAGCATGTTGTTCAGTCTCCATGTGTTTGCATATGCTCTAGGGATTCTTGAGTTGTTGGTTTCCAGCTTCACTCCACTGTGTTCAGAAGTTGCATGGTATGATCTTGATTTTTCTGAATTTGCTGAGACTTGTTTTATGGCCTAGCATGTGGTCAACCCTATAGAAAGTTCCATGCACTGCTGAGAAGAATGTGTATTCTGCATCTGTAGGATGAAAAGGTCTGTAGATATTGTTAGGTCCATTTGCTCTGTAGTGTCGATTACATCTGCTGTTTCCGTGCTGAGTTTCTCTCTGGTTGTTCTGTCCATTGCTGAAAGTGGGGTACTGAAATCCCCCATTACTACTGTATTGGAGTCTAAGTCTCCCTTTCAATCCATTAACATTTATTTTAAATAGGCAGGCGCCCTGTAATTAGGTGCATATTCGTTTATAATAGTCACATCTTGGGGCCAGCATTGTGGCACAGGTTAATTCTCTGGCACCAGCATCCCATATGGATGCCAGTTCTAGTCCTGGCTGCTCCTCTTCTGATCCAGCTCTCTACTTTGGCCTTGGAAAGCAGTGGAGGATGGCCCAAGTGCTCGAGCCCCTGTACCCATGTGGGAGACTTGGAGGAAGCTCCCGACTACTGGCTTTGGATTGGCCCAGCTCTGGCTGTTGTGGCCATTTGGGGAGTGAAGTAGCTGATGAAAGATCCTGTCTTTCCCTCTCTCACTCTGTAACTCTACCTCTTAAATAAATGAATAAAATCTTAAAGTCACATCTTCCTTTTGAATGGATCCCTGAATGATTACATAGTGCCCTTCTTTGTCTCTTTTAACAGTTTTTGTGTTAAAATCTATTTTATCTGATGTTAGCATGGCTACCCCATTTCTTTTTTGGTTTCTGGTGGCATGGAAATTCTTTCTCTATCCTTTCACTTTCAGTCTGCATGCATCTTTGTTGGTGAAATTTTTTAAAATTATTTTTTAAAGATTTATTTATTTTATTTGAAAGTCAGAGTTAGGCATAGGCAGAGAGATAGAGAGGTCTTCTATCCGCTGGTTCACTCGCCAGTTGGACACAATGGCTGGAGCTGGGCCAATCCAAAGCTTCCTCTGGGTCTCCCATGTAGGTGCAGGGACCCAAGCACCTGGGCCATCTTCCACTGCTTTCCCAGGCCACAGCAGAGAGCTGGATCAGAAGTGGAGCAGCTGAGACTCGATCCTGCACCCATATGAGATGCTGGCACTGCAGGAGGCAGCTTTACCCGCTACGCCACAGTACCAGCCCCTACATATCGTTTAACCAACACCGCTCCAACCCCGGTGCCCCTCACCACTGCAGGCTCTGTCTCTACTTCGGTGTTTGACATTTTTAGCTTCCACACATGAGCGAGGTCATGCGGTGCTCGTCTCTGCCTGGCTCATTTCCCTGAATACCGCGTCCTCCACGTTCATCCGTGTTGTTGCGTGTGATCGGGCTTTCCCCTTTGGTTTTGTGGCTGGGCAGTAACTCATCACGGGTATCCATATTCTCTTTGTCTTTTCGTCTGTGGGCGGACGCTGAGGTTGGTTCTGTATGTCAGCTCCTGTCGTGGTGCTGTGGTGAGCACGGGAGGGCAGATGTCTCCTCGACAGAGCGATCTCAGGCCCTCTGGGTGTGTTCTCGGGAGTGAGATTGCTGCATCGTAGGACAGTTCTGTTTTTACTATCTCGAGGGACCTCCGTATTGTTATCCATAGTGCTTGTATGCTATCACTTTTAAATAGTGCGCTTTAAAAAAAAAAAAAACTTTTATTTATTTATTTGAAAGGCAGAGTTAGAGAAAGAGAGAGAGAGAGAGAGAGAGAGAGAGAGAGAGAGAAAGTCTTCCATCCGCTGGGTCACTCTTTAAATGGCCGCAGCAGCTAGGACTGGGCCAGGCCAAAGCCAGGAGCCAGGAGCTTCTTCCGGGTCTCCCACATGGGTGCAGGGGCACAAGAACTTGGGCCATCTTCCACTGCTTTCCCAGGCCATAGCAGAGAACTGGATGGGAAGTGGAGCAGCCAGGACTTGAACCAGTGCCCATATGGGATGCTGGCACTGTAGGTGGTGGCTTTCCCTGCTCTGCCACAATGCTGGCCCCATACAGTGCTTTTCTTTAACCTCTTCTATGAACTTCAGTAGAAAAGGACTAGGTCAGAAGTATACTTTGATTAATTCCACCAAGATGACAGCTTTGTCACCTAAAAGACATGGAACAGGTTGCATGGTTTACAAAAGTGCTCCTGTATGCCCTATTTGCTCTTTTTTTTTTTTAAAGCAATTTTCATATAGAAAAGCTGAAAGCCAGTGAGTCCCGGGCCCCCTGCCAGGGTCTGGTGCACTTTGGAGCTGCCCCTCCTTCCCGGGAGCCCTTTGATGGGTGGAGAGAGGGGTTTAAGTCCTTAAGCTGGAGCCAGCACTGCTGGGCTGGGCTCCCAGCTCACTCCCCTGCTCCCCTCGGGGGTGGCGCCTGGAACAAGCCGTAAGCCGATGCTGTGGGTGCAGAGTGGAGTCTGGGTGGGAGCCGCCTGCCTGAGCGCCTGGTTCCAGCTGCACCTTGCGTGTGACTGAGCGCTGCTGGGTCCCCGTCTCTGTCCTTGGCAGCAGGGACAGTGGCACCGCTGCCCTCCAGGCCCTTTGAGTGTTCACTGCCACGGTGTCGCCTCGCAGTGCCGCTGCGTGTGTGCCAGGCACCGCGTTCCATGCCTGCTCGTTAGGGGTCGTGTCTTGTGTCTGTCCCAGCCTCTGTGTGGGCTGTTCCTGTGCCAGGCGCTGCCTGCTGTGCTGAGACCCCCAAAACAGACAGAGTGGGGGTCGACTGAAAACACTCAGAATCCATGTGAATGCATACAGTACCGACAGACTCACCGTGGGAGGAGATGTGGCGGGTGACACGTGTGGCGGCGTTTACCTAGCGTGGTTAGCAAAGATTTGCCAGGAAAGTGACTGTCAAGGGAAGACCTGAAGCAGTGAGGAGTAATTGGCACCGGCACCCTGGAGAGCATCTTTGTTCCAGCAGGTGCAGACGCCCAGAATGAGAGCGAGGGGGAGCCCAGTGGGAGGTGAAATCGCAGCAGGAGAGGGCAGGGGTACCTGGAAGGTGCTGTGGGGTGGGGGTGGGGGTGAGCTGGTGTCACTGTCACTGCCCTGTTGAGACCCATGGGGATTGAGAAGGAACCCACAGGTCATGCCAGGACCGGATAGGGTGGAACAGTGTTGGGGACCCTGTGTTGAGTGTGTCTCGAAGGAGGAGCCAGAGGATTTGCTGGTAGGAGTGGATATGCGCTGGAGAGAGCGGAAGCTGACCACGCGTGTGTCAGATTTCCACATGAGTTCACTCTTGTACGAAAGGGAGCACGTGGGTGGCTCTGGAGCTCCGGGGAGCAGTGCTTTGGAAGGAGTCTTTAAACCCTGAGAGTGGACGAGCCCCCAGGTGGGGCTGCAGACTGCAGGTGAGTGCATGGGTGGGGGCAGCGGGAGCCCGGTGACCCCCAGCCCTCTCTGCCTCGGGCATTGGTTGCCTGGTGCTGAGATGGGAATGCAGGAGGGAGGGAGCCAGTCTGGGAGAGAAGTAGGGATTAGGCTTTGGCCATGGCTGCGCTGTGCTGTGGGATGTCTCAAACGTGGAGAATTGCAGAAGTCACTGAGACGTACAGACCTGCTCGCTCCTTACTGGTGCTTTGCAACAAGGAACAGTCCCTGCCCTGCCCCCACCAAGGGCCATTTGGCAACGAGTGGAGACGTCTCTGGTTGTCATAACCTGGGAGGAAGGCAGAGGTTGCTCCTGGCACTAGCAGGTAGATGCCAGGGACACTGCTCAGTCTCCTGTGTGCAAGGCAGCCTCCTGCCCTCCCATGAACGCCGTGGGGCTGGGACAGGGAGAGCTTGCTCTGTGTCACATTTACTGGAGTGTAATGGTAACAGGGACCACTTGGAGGGTGCCCAGAGCTCCCAGGTGCTGTGCTAAGGGAGTCACCCCAGTCTGTCCTCTGGGGAAGGCAGCTGCCCTCGTCTTGTCTGTGCTTGTGGCTCTGGTCAGCAGTGAGTTGCTGTCGCATGTTGTGGGGCTGAGGGCTGTTTAAGAGGAGACTCAGTTGCAGCTCTGGGCTCCTGGCTTTGGCCTGGCCCCACTGCAAATGTTGTAGAGTGAACCAACAGATGGAAGACATCTCTCTCTCTCTCTCTCTCTCTCTCTCTCTCTCTCTCTCTCTCTCTCTGCTTTTCAAATAAAGAAATAAATCTTTAACAGAAAAATAACAGGACTAATAACAACAGACTCATTTTTATGAAGAATTCTCTCTGATGTATTTTTTCCTTTAATAAAGCTAATCCTAACCTTCCCTAATAGAGAAAAAGACAGACGTAAGCAATTGAATGTTTTAGCAAATCCCAACATTTGTTTTAATGATCCACTTCATCTTCTTAAGATTTATTTCATTTATCTGAAAGGCAGCATTAGAGATTTTCCATCTGCTGGTTCACTCCACAGATGGCTGCAACGGCTGGAGCTGGGCCAGTCTAAAGCCAGGAGCCAGGAGCTTCTTCCAGGTCTCCCATGGGAGTGCAAGGGCCCAAACACTTGGACCATCCTCCACTGCTTTCCCAGATGCATTAGCAGGGAGCTGGATTGGAAGTGGAGCAGCTGGGACTTGAACCACCACCAATAGATTTGCTGGGCCCAACCTACTTCATCTTCCTAGCATTCCCCTCCATTGCCATAGAAGATGTTTTTGGTTGAGGAAGGAGAGTGAGTTTATGGGTGAGCAAGCTTGGGCTTGAGTGACTGCTTACCTTTTCCAAGTCTTAGTTTCCTCATCTGTAAAATGGGCCAGTGGTGATCCCTCCTAGGGTGGCAGTGAAGACTAACCACGACAGCTTGTTGTGTGCCTTGCACAGGATTCACATATAGCGGGTCCTCAAATGTGGCCGTGGGGCGTTCACTTCTGGAGAAGATGAAGCAATAGGGCATAGTTCACCTTCTGTCCTGAAACAACCAAAATACAAAGAGGGCAAAGCATGTAACACAGTGCCGTCAGGCTGCTGGGCGTCAGGTAGGGAAACGTGCTGGGAACCAAACTAGGAGAGCCCTGCCCGGGGGACGTTTCCAGGCTGGGCTGCAGGAAGGGGACGCCCAGCTGGAGCCCACGGACAGCACCAGCTGAGGCAACAGAGCTGAAAGTCCAGGGAGACCAATGCATAGAGCTCCCGGGCTGGCATGGCAAAGACCAAAGAGCTGCAGGGAGAGGAAGCTCCTTTGAGAAGTCAGCCGCGTCCCCATCGCCACGCGCACGTGACACCACTGCACAAGGCCGGGGAGAGAACCACCAGAGAGGAATCGAGGCAGCGGCGTCCGTCCTGACACAGCTCGGGGAGTAGCGCCTGGTCCTAGCTGCCAGATCAGAAAGTTCCCTACTCACGGGTCACAGGGTAGGAGCACAGAAGTGAATCGTGAGCTCTATGCTGAGGCTCTGGGTCTATGTAACAGGTCTCATTTTTGAGCGTTACATAGAGAGAGGGAGATCACCATCCTCTGGCTCCTGCCCCAAGTGGCTGCAACAGCTAAGATTGGGCCAGGCCAAAGACAGGAGCCAGGGGCTCCATCCAGGTCTCCCACAAGGTGGCTGCAGCCCAAGCAGTCAGGCCCTCTTCTGCTGCGCTCCCAGGCACATGAGCAGGAAGCTGGCTTGAACGTGGAGTAGCTGGAACTTGAACTGGCTCTCAACTGAGATTCCAGTGTTACAGGCAGAGGCCTAACCCACTGTGCCACAACACTGACTCCCTCCCCACCACCTCCCAGTAGGTCTTAAGAGCAAAACCTCTAAGCAGCAAACAATTGCCAGGAACCTAACTTCATCCCAGGAAAGCTCTGAAGAACCTTTATAGGTATACAGAAAGCATCCAGCACCCAACCATTTAAAATCACAATGACCAACACTTCATCAACAATACTAAGAATGCAAAGAAGCGGCAAATACAATCCATGATGATGGGGGAAAATCAATTGAAACCAACCCAGACATGACACAGATTATAAAATTAGCAAAGACATTAAAATAATTTTTAAATGTGTTCATATGTTCCAAAAGACACATGAAAGGTATACATTGTTTTAAAGACCCACATCGGATTCCTAGAGATCAACCCTACAATGCATGAGATAATAAACACACTGGATGGGGTTAATGTTGGATTAACAAGGATGAAAAATTAGGGAGCTTGGAGATACGGCAGTAAACACTGTCTGCATTAGTTTTCTGTTGGTGCTGTGACTGGATACCATAAATCCAAGGGCTTCAACAACACAAAGTTATCCTATGGTTCTGTCGGGCAGAAGTCAGCCACAAGTCCCACTGGTGTTGCATAACAGTATCAGTGGAGCCGAGTTCCCTTCCAGAGTCTCAGGGAGAGGGTTTCTGTGCCCCTGAACTTTCCAGCTCCTGGCCCCTTCCCTCAGACGCATCAATGACAGGTCAAGTTTTCCTGCATCGTCTCCCCTTTTCTTGTCACGTTTCTCCCGGGCTGTCCTCATCTGCTTGCCTCTCCTGCTTTTAAAGACCTTTGTGACGCCATTGAGCCCCTCCTGGTTCATCCCAAGACCAGCTGATTCACAACTTGGGTTCCATCTGCAACCTCTTCACAGGTTCTGGGGACCAGGATGTGGATGTTGTTAAGGGTCCAGGATTCTCTCATCCAAAAATGAAACAGAGAAAAGAGAACTTGACAGAAAGTTAGCAGAGCATCTGTAAGTTGTGGGCGACCTTTATATTGCATAAAATACAAGTAATCAGAATCCCGAAGAGGAGGAAGAGATGGTTGAAGACATAATGGCCAAACGTGTTCCGAATTTTGTAAAAACTGCGAACTCTAAATCTACAAAGTTCAGTGAGTCCCAGGTGCGGGAAACATGAAGAACTTCACTAAGAACATCATCACAAACGCACCAGGAACAAAGAAGACCGAAAAAAAACAAAAAAGACAAAGACACAGACACGTCCCCTCCACAAGCGAAGATGTTCGCAGATTTCTCATGAGAAACAATGAGAGTGGGAAGACAATGGAGCAGCTGTGAGAGAGAGAGAAGCATTTTCACCCTGGAAGAACTTACCCCATGAGAATACCGTTCAGAAAGGAAGACGAAGTCACGCACATGCTCAGAGAATTCACTGTCACCTGCAGCGAGACACATTCGAGGAAGACCTTCAAGCAGAAGTAGAGCAAGACTACGGTAAGACAAGGCTGCACGGGAATTGGGACTGGCGACTGCGGGGCAACCGCGTGGCACTTTCTTACCATTTAAGTCTTTCCCAGAGATAGTTTCCATTTAACTTAAAACAATGACTACGCCTTTTGAGATGGATAGCAGTGCGTAACAATAAAATGTATCACAACCACAGCACGAGAGGCCAGGAAACAAGAAATGGAAGTATATACCCTTTGAAGGTCTTTACGCTGAACACAAAAGGGTGTCACATCAGCTACAGTGGATTGTGAGAAGTTAAAGACAGATACTGTAGATGCTAAAGCAGTCACTACATCATGGAGAGAGGAAGGTGCGCGTGTGGCACGGATACACACACACACACACACACACACATGCACGCATACACACTCTGAAGCTTGTCAGATTGCACAGAAGACAAGACCCCGCTGTGTGCCCAACAAGGAATGCACGTGAAATACAGTTAGAAGGGTGGTAAGAGACACACCCTCCTGACACAAGTGAGCAGGAAGCAGAGTGGTTGCCCGTCGGATTTCACAGCCTAGAGAGGGTCATTTTGTAATGAAAAGGGTCATCGAGAGAATCTTCAGTATTTGCACTCCTAATACCCAGACCCTCAAATAACGGGGAGCAGAGACTGATCGGAGGGCCAGGAGAAATAGACAAGTCTGAAATTATAGTTGCGGGTTTTCATAACCCTGTCTCAATCATTGATAGAACAAGTAGTCACGGAACCAGTAAGGATATTGAAGGTTTGTTCAAATTGTCAGCCGAGTGGACTTGATTCACGTTTCTAGAACACCCTGCCCGACCACGCCAGAGTAGTTCTCAATGCGGAGGTGTTGGGGCCCACACCACGTTTGAGTACATTTGAAAGGATCAAGTCTTGGCCGGCGCCGTGGCTCAACAGGCTAATCCTCCGCCTTGCGGCGCCGGCACACTGGGTTCTAGTCCCGGTCGGGGCGCCGGATTCTGTCCCGGTTGCCCCTCTTCCAGGCCAGCCCTCTGCTGTGGCCCAGGAGTGCAGTGGAGGATGGCCCAGGTGCTTGGGCCCTGCACCCCATGGGAGACCAGGAAAAAGCACCTAGCACCTGGCTCCTGCCATCAGATGAGCGCGGTGCGCCAGCCGCAGCGCGCTGTCCGCGGCAGCCATTGGAAGGTGAACCAACGGCAAAGGAAGACCTTTCTCTCTGTCTCTCTCTCTCACTGTCCACTCTGCCTGTCAAAAAAAAAAAAAAAAAAAACGAAAGGATCAAGTCTTACGGCCTGCCTTCCCCGCACACAGTGGAGTTGGAATCCCTACTAGAAAGATTTCGGGAGAATGCTTTAGAGCTGGACACCAGGGCTCCAGGGGACAATGAGAAGGTGTCTTGAGGTAAAATGTTGTGAAAACACACCCAGATTTGGACGCTTGTGTAGCACTGAACACTTCGAGAAACCAGGGATGGGCGTGTGGGACAGCGGGTGAAGCCGTCACCTGAGACGCCCACATCCCACACTGGAGTCCTTGGGCTGGAATCCCTGCTCTGCCTCCACTCCAGCTTCCTGAGAGGCAGCAGGGGTGGCCCACGTGCTTGGCTCCCTGCCACCCTCGTGGGAGACCCAGGTTGAGTTCCTGGCTCCGGGTTTCAGCTTGGCCCAGCTCTCCTGGCTGTTATGGGCATTTAAGCTTGCAGACTAGTAGATGGAAGCTCTCTATTTCTCTCTCTCTCTCTCTCTTCATTTAAATTTTTTTTAAAGAAAAAGATCAAATTATACCCAGAACAAGCTGAGGAAAGAAAAGAATAATACACACGCATGGAAACCAGCAAGAACCCAGGTTGGCAAGCCACAGCCTCTGGACTGGCCACCTGCCTTCTAAATAAGGCGTTATGCCAACAGCCCTGCCCTCCCACTGACATGCGAGTACTGCCCGTGGCTGTTTTTATGCTGTAACCACAGTCTGGAGGTTGTCGAGAGAGGGTAAGCGCGTGGTGCAGTGGCTTTTGTTGCCCTGTGGGATGTCTGCATCCCATAGCAGAGTGCCTGGTTCGAGTCCTGGCTGCGCTGCTTCTGATCCAGCCGTCTGCTCACTTGCATCCTGGGAGCAACAGATGATGGCTTAAGCACTTGAGCACCTGCTGTCCACGTGGGAGACCCAGATGGCAACCTGGCTGCAGGCTGCCCCAGCCTTGGCTGCCGCAGTGTTTAGGGAGTGAATCAGCAGATGGAAGATATTCTCTCTCTCTCTGAGTGTGAATGTGTGTGTGTGTGTATCTCTGCCTTTCAAATACAATGAAAATAAGTAAATTTTTAAAAATATTGAAATACCTTTTCAAAAAAATCAAAGTAGTTGTGACAGAGACCATATAGCCCAAACTCCTAAAATATTTACCACCTAATCCTTTAAAAAAATGTTTGTTAGGGGCCAGTGGTGTGGCACAATGGATTAGGCCTGTGACACTGGCTTCCCATGTTGGAGCACAGGTTTGAGCCCTGGGTGCTCCACTTCTGATCCAGCTCCTTGCTCAGGCACCTGGGAGAGCAGCAGAAGATGGCCTAAGTGCTTGGGCCTTGCACCCATGTGGGAGACATAGACTGAGTTCCTACCTCCTGGCTTCCATGTGGCTCAGCCTCAGCAGTTATGGGCGTTTGTGGAGTGAACCAGCAGACGGAAGCTCACTCTCTCTCTCTCTCTCTCTGCCTTTCAAATACAAAAAAATGAAAATGAAAATAAAAACCCTCAGCAAACTAGAAATAGAAGGGAATATCTTCCACCTGACCATGGACATCTACCCAAACCCCCACAGCAGATAGACCCAGCGGTAAAGAACGGGACACGTTGGCCCTAGGCTCAGGAGTGAGACAAGAATGTTCGCACTCACCACTTCTGTGCGGCATCCCAGTGGAGGCCCTGGTCAGTGCAGTAAGATGGAGGCAAGGCGTGCAAGGTGCTCAGGTTGAGAAGGAAGAAGCCGCGCTGTCCCTCTTTGCTGCTAGCAGGTGCAGCAGCAAGTCCATGGCGGGAGAGAACGTACTTCTTAACCAAGGGTGCGGAGCCGCCACAGGCACAAGAGTTCACGTCAGTTCAGCCTTGTCAACGCAGACTACTGAACTCGTGGGCCCAAGTGTAAATCTAAGACCACAAAGCTTCTGAAATGAAGCCTAGGAGAAAGCGTTTGCCAGCTGGGGTTTAGCTCAGGTTTCCTCGGTACAGCACCGGAAGCGTGCTTCAACCAAGGGAACGACACGTCGGAGTCTGCAAAATGAGATTCTGCTCCGCAAGATGCACTGTTTGTGGAGTGAAGAACCAAAGGCGCAGCTGGAGGGAAACATTGGCAGAGCAGGTGACTGAGAAGGAACTCAAATGCAGGAACCCTCAGTAATGGAAAACGGAACGCGGTGCAAACCTGGAGCAAATCCCGGGAAGATACCCGAGGGCAGTTAAATGCAGGAAGAGATGCCCCGTGTGTCGTGGGTAACCTGGGAAGTGCACATGCATGCGGCACATCTACCCCGACAGTGCCGCGAGAATGGCTGGAGGTTTAAAGAGCTTTCCAACCTCGGGTGTCAAGCACGGGTGAGGATGTGGGGGACCCGGAACCCCAGCCACTCTGGGAAACGATTTGTGGCCCCTCCTGAAAGGTTATGCCTGCACAAAAATACACACGAGTAGCAGGGCTACGTACAGAAATCTGTGTGAAGTTAAACGCACGGGCCCGGAGCACCATGGGGCAGGGCCCTGGGCATGGGGGCGTCTCTGTGCATCTGAGCAGGGTGGCTCGAGCTTATGTGACTTACCTGGTGGAAAAGGAATTTCACGCCGAGAAATGCAGATGAAGAAGCTTAGGGGGGACAAGGGAGGAGGCGCTGCCCGGCTCTCCCCCAAGCCGTCTGCAGGTGCTTTCCCAGAAATGCGTCTGTACAAAAGCCTCCCGGGGTGGGGGGCTTCAGCCTGCAAGGCCAGGTGCTGTGCAGGGCCGCTGTCCCCACGGCTGAGCTGCTCCCTGGGGGGTAGCAGCCGTGTCCCCTCCTCCCCATAAGTGACCTCAGCAGCCACTGGAGCGGCTGGGGGCTGCCCAGGGCCGTGTGAGCCAAGTGATCAGGGCTTGTCTGGATCCCAGGGGCCTGGGAGGTCCATACGCCCACCCCACCCCACCCCACCCCTGGGCTTTGGGCCTGGGGTCTGCAGCCCACTGTCCCCGCTGCCCAGAGTCCCGGCCCTGCTCTTGGCGCTGCAGGACGTCACACCCCTCCCTGTGCTCGGATCCTCGGGGCAGCCTCCTGTCTCCCCAGTGACATGGCCCTGGCTCACCAGGCTGTCTCACTTCTAGGGGAGGGGGCAGGAGCCCCTAGTGTGTGTGTGGGGGTAGAGCATCCTGTTCTACCACGCCTTAGCTGTAGTCTTGCCTACTCTGGGTCTCCGCTTCCTGGGCTGGTGGCTGAGTCCCGGTGAACATAAGAGACCATTGCAGAAGAGCACGGGGTGTGTGCCCGGCTCCCGGCCAACACCAGCCCCTCCTGTCTGCTGTCTCTGCCCCCGGGCTCAGGAGCCAACATGGAATAGCCGGGGTCCTGCTGCTGTCCCTCACTGCCAGCCCATGCCCCCTTGGGAACTGGGGTCTCCGCGGGCGCCGCTGGCAGGTGGTCCTGGTTGGGTGTGGGCAGTGGGGCTTCAGTTATGTATTGTGGGGTATGGGTGCCTCAAGACGGGTCTTGTGCTTCTGCATCCCTGACGTTCTGCGTAAACAGCTTCGTGAGCATCCCAGAGATGAATTCCCGTGCACCTGGGCTGCCATAGGGGCCGAGCGCAGTTCAGCTACGGGGGGGTGGAGGTGGGGGTTGGGGGCTCTGAGCCTTTCCATCCTTCCGCCTTTAGCTGCTACTCCAGGGGCCGGCTGTGGGTGTGGACCTGGAGCCCTGAGCCCTGGCCTGGCCCGGTTGGATACATCCAGCGGCCGTGATGTTAATGCACACACGGAGAACCTGGTGTCAGGCTGGGCAGAGCAGGCCCCGATGCGACACAGCCCACCCACATCCCATATGTGGAAGCACCTGGGTTCAGCTCCCGGCTCAGGGGGGCAGCAGGTGACGGTACAAGGAGCTGGGTCCCTGCCACCCGCATGGGAAGCCTGGATGGGGTCCTGGGGCCAGGCTTGGGGTGCCTGTCTGTGGCTTTCTCACATTGTTTTGCGGGGGTAGGGGCAGGACATAGCGATGATGAATTATGCACGTCAGGTGGGGGGAGCTGACTCAACACCCAACATGGTGAGACTGCTCTGGGCCTACTGCACTTCTCTGGACTCCCCCTAGTGTCTGAGTCTTGTATTCTTTTTTTTTTTTTTTTTTTAAATTTTCGACAGGCAGAGTGGACAGTGAGAGAGAGAGACAGAGAGAAAGGTCTTCCTTTGCCGTTGGTTCACCCTCCAATGGCTGCCGCGGACGGTGCGCTGCGGCCAGCGCACCGCGCTCATCCGATGGCAGGAGCCAGGTGCCAGGTGCTTATCCTAGTCTCCCATGCGGGTGCAGGGCCCAAGCACTTGGACCATCCTCCACTGCACTCCTGGGCCACAGCAGAGGGCTGGCCTGGAAGAGGGGCAACCGGGACAGAATCCGGTGCCCCGACCGGGACTAGAACCCGGTGTGTCGGCGCCACAAGGCGGAGGATTAGCCTGTTGAGCCACGGCGCCGGCCTGAGTCTTGTATTCTAACTCTGCTCTGGGCACACTTCCCATGGCTTCTATTTTGATACAGAAAAATAACAGCGCAAGACTAAAGGCGAAAAGAGGACAGTGGGAGGGGTCGCCAAGGGTGTGAAAGAGGTCGCCTTCGAGCCAGCACTGGGAACAGGGCTGTCGCTGGTTCCAGTCCGGGGAGTGATACCCACCGGTGGTGTCGGGGGCGGGCCCCCACATAAGCCTGTGTCTCCCTATCTTGCAGGTGGCACCGGCGAGCGGGAGAAGGTGCCGGCCAACCCCGAGGCGCTGCTGCTCATGGCCAGCTCGCAGCGGGACATGGAGGACTGGGTGCAGGCCATCCGCCGGGTCATCTGGGCCCCGCTTGGCGGAGGTACTGCCCGTAGCTCGCTTGCCCACCCTCTAGCACCCTTGTCTCCAGGTAATCACGGCCCCGCCCCCTGAGCCCACAGGGGTCCTGTGCCCTCCGGCCAACCCTCCGGGGCTACACGGAGCTCGCCCAGCCAGGAAGTCAGATCCACTTCTCAGAAACAGGCCGCTCTGCAGCCAGGAGGGGCGGGGCTCCTGCTTCCCTCCCATCTGCCAGGCCGCGGGGCAGCCACACGGAGACCCCCTCTGCCCTCCAAACCCCCTCCCTGTGCCTGACTGGAACTCAGTGGTTGCCACTGACTGGCTGCTTCCTTGATCCAGAATCACGCATTGGGTGCCTGGCACGTGCTGGGCTCTGACCCAGGCCCCCAGAACTCAGCAGGATGTGCCTTTACTTCCCTTTACCTCCACTGTCTGTGGGAGGGGAGGCAGGTGAGCTGGAGTGGCGGGATGGGGGTGACGGGTCTTGTGCCGTGCAGTGGTGAGAAATGCAGTTTGGCAGAGAGAGGCCAGAGGAGGGGTGTGGATAGAGGGGCAGCCCAGGGGAGAGTGCTCCAGCTGTGGGCCTGGCCGGTGCAAAGGTCCTGAGGTAGGAGCGCGCTGTGGGAACCCAGGTGCATCAGGAAGGCCTGAGGGAGTGGGGGGGCCCTGAGCTTCGAGAGGCCCTGGTGGGGATTTTGGAGTCTCCTCTAGAGGCAGTGCGGTGCCAGGAAGGGCCCCCAGCAGCACACATGCAGGGCCTGGCTTGGCTTGTCAAAGAGCCGCCCTGTGAGAAGTGCACTGTGGGCCACGTGGACCGGGACACTTAGGGCACCAGGGGCCACGGGGCCCCCGTCGGCTGGCGTGGGAGTGGAGGAGACGAGCCATGGGGATGCAGCTGCCGGGTTGTGCCTGTGGATGGACACGGGGTGTGGGAGCCAGGAGGGACGGCCCCAGCTGTGTGCCGTCTCGGCGGGGTGGCGTGGATGCACAGACTTCGCCTGATGGGATCATCCTGCTAAGGGGCGAGGCGGAGGCTGGACCACCAGCTCCCTTGTTGAACGGTGAGAGTACAAGCCATCAGGCTGGCCGGGGCCCGAGCGCGTGGTCCAGGCAGAGACAGACCCTTTCACCTTTGACAGAGCCCCTTCTTTCGTCTGCTTCGCACCTGCCCAGCTGTCCTCTCCCATCCCTGGCTGTGGCTGCCCGGCCACCTTGCATCCCAGAGAGAAGGGTTACTACAATGTGGCAAGTCGCATTAGCCACGGCACCCATAGGTGGCGTCCCGCTGTTGGCCACGACTTCCCTGGCCCAGACAACAGCAGCAAACTTGACTTCCAGCCTGGATGTAATGGCCGGGGAGGAGGCTGCTCAGCCTCCCAGTCTGTGGCAGGGTTGTTGGGTGAGACCTGGCAGAACAGGAGACGGCCCGGGAGCACACCCCACGCGGCCAGACTTGGATTTGTCACAGGTGGCCCCTGGGAGCGCCATATGATCACGACACTGGGTTCCTAAAGGATTTTGAAGGACGTTCCAGAAGCATCAGTATTTTAGGAGAAGAGCTGGAATGTGCACCTGTTGTTTAGGAGGCAGATGAAGAGTAAAAGGATGTGCCACAGGTGGAGAAGACGTGGGTGTGTTGTAAAAACCACGCGTGGATTTCGGACACTGTGTGCAACAGAATAAACCTGTTACCTCCATGTTGCTGCGAACATGTGGACGTTCTCCTCGTATGTCTAACACATCTGGCGCCCAAATGACTTCTCCCCGAACTCCTGCAGACCAGTGAGGCCAAGACAGGCCAGCGGGCAAGGGACTAGAACAGGCACTTCGCGGAGGGAGCAAGAGGGCAGCCTTGTTTGTGATGGCCTGACACCACCCCGGAGACAGTGCCATGCCTGAAAAACTGCGAGCCGTTCTTTTTTTCAACATTTGTTTACTTGAAAGTCAGAGTTTCAGAGGGAGAGGGAGAGACAGAGAGAGAGATCTTTTATCCCCAGATGGCCACAATGACCAGGACAAAGCCAAGAGCCAGGAGCTTCTTCCAGGTCTCCCCACACAGGGAGCAGGGGCCCAAGACCTCGGACCATCTCCCACTGCTTTTGTCAGGCCATGAGCAGGGAGCTGGATCGGAAGTGGAGCAGCTGGCATACGGGATGCCAACATTGTGGACTGTGGCTTCACCCGCTAAGCCGCACCGCGGGCCCCCGTGATCCATTCCTACAGCGGGAAATTCGACAGCCGTGAGAAGGCATCAAGTTCAGCTTCCCCCAACAAGTGTGAAGTGTTAAAATGGTGTGCGAGAGAAGCAGCCCGACAGAAAAATCACCTACTTTGATTCCCTGGCTGAAAGTTGAGGCATAGGGCGGAAGTAAACTCTTACTGTTTACGGCTAGGTAGGCAGCAGAAATGTAAAGAAATGCAGAGTGAATGCCACAGCAGTCAGGAGAGCAGGGGCGTGGGGGGGGGGGGCGTGAGGCTCTGGAATGTTCTCTGGCTGGCCTTGGGTCACGGCTCCGCTGGCATGCATTTCGCGGTAACGTGTTGACCTGCATGCTTCTACCTGGAGTGAGTTCCTGGAGGCGTGCGTGTTTCACCAGGGGAGAGATCAGAAAACGCACAGCACAGATCCAAGGGAAGCTTGCGTCTGAGAGGCGGGGTGATTTGCCTGCCGACCGTCTGGGAGCAGAGCAGCGTGGGTGTTCTGACCCCAGAGCGGCCCCGCCAGGGGCAGCCCCGAACAGGGTGTGCTCACTGGGTGCTGCTTGCGCCAAGCCGGCTGGCTGTCCGGCCCACACATTCTCACTCGCTCTCCCTCCCTCTATCTCTGTTCAGAATGGGGACTTTCAGCAGGCTCCCACGTGCGCCCAGACCTGCCCCTGCCCTAGTCCACGCCCCGGCCTTTAACCCCCTTCTCTGCATGCCGTGTGGGCTGTGAAGCAGGCACCGTCCCCTAGGGCGCAGCTCTCCAGTCTCCCACAGCTCCGGAGGAAATGCAGAAATCCCAGAGGGAGCCCCGTCTGACATGCCCGGGCAGGCAGGCGGCCCTCGCCGGTGGGGGCGGGGGCTCCCACAGCCCCTGAAGTTTCCTGGCAAAGCAGCCGCGGTCCTTGGAAAGGAGGCTTAGTGGATCGGTCCCCCCACCCCCCAAGAGCCCAGCCCCTGGGGCATGTGGCTTCTGGCAATGACAGCCTCCTGCTACAGCCTACGTACCCGGAGATGGCTGCAGGCCAGCAGTCCGGAGTGCCCGTCTGCCCTTCCCTCGGACTGTGTTCTGAGGGCTGGGGAGGTGGCAGGGGGCCACACGGATCAGGGCCCTGGTCTCGCAGAGTCCACGTTCAAGTAGAGGAGGCAGTGGCCCAGGAGCTGGGAAAAGCCACCTGGGCCAGATGACGGCGAGCACGTGGAGATGGGTGTGTGTGTGTGTGGCACAGGGACAGTTTGGCTTTGGAAAGCGAATGACGGTGCAGGCAGAGGCCAGGGATGCCCCTGCAAGAAGGCAGAGAGGGTGAGGGGGCAAGGGACCTGTCAGCATGGAGGCGGCGCTTTGCACAGAGAAGTGGCAGCGCCTGGCCCTGACTCTTCGCAGGGTCCGGTGGCTGCTGTGTTGGGCAGATGGAGGCCAAGAGGGAGGCGGCCGGTGGGGGGGGAGGGACGACTAGGAGCTCCTCAGCCAGCTGTGCAGGAGAGAGGCGAAGGCAGTGGTCCAGGATGCAGGTGTCCCTCTGTCTCCCTGGGGACAGCTGCAGGGTGAAGATACTTTGAAAACTGTGTCGGCAGTGAACACGTAAGATGTTTTCCTTATCGCCGCTCTCCAAACAACGGAGCGTACAACTGTTTCTGCAGCATTTATGTTGTCTTAGACATCCTAAGGGATCTGGAGATGATTCAAAGTACATGGGAGAATGTGCATTGGTAAAGACTTATTTTTATTTGAAAGTCAGATTTACACACACACACACACACACAGATCTTCCATCCGTTGGTTCACTCCCCAATTGGCCTCAACAGCTGCAGCTGTGCCAATCCGAAGCCAACAGCTTCTTCCGGGTCGCCTACGCAGGTACAGGGGCCCAAGGACTTGGGCCACTGCTTGTCTAGGCTATGGCAGAGAGTGGGATCGGAAGTGGAGCAGCTGGGTCTTGAACCAGTGCCCATATGGGATGCTGGCACTGGAGGCGGCAGTTTTACCTGCTATGCCATAGTGCTGGCCCCAGAATATGCATAGTTTAAAGGCAGATAATACGCTATTTTCATAGAAAGGATTGAGCATTCTTGAATTTTGATAGCCCAAGGGGTCCTGGAACCCCTCCCCCGTGGATACAAGGGGATGACTGTCATTGAATTATTTTTGCTTTTTGAAGATTTAGTTATTTTTTTGCAGGCAGAGTGGACAGTGAGAGAGAGACAGACAGAAAGGTCTTCCTTTTGCTGTTGGTTCACCCTTCAATGGCTGCTGTGGCTGGCGTACCACGCTGATCCGAAGCCAGGAGCCAGGTGCTTCTCCTGGTCTCCCATGGGGTGCAGGGCCCAAGCACCTGGGCCATCCTCCACTGCATTCCCTGGCCACAGCAGAGAGCTGGCCTGGAAGAGGGGCAACCGGGACAGAATCCGGTGCCCCGACCGGGACTAGAACTCGGTGTGCTGGCACCGCAAGGCGGAGGATTAGCCTGTTGAGCCACGGCGCCAGCACAAAGATTTAGTTATTTGAAAATCAGAGTTACATAGAGGCGAGGGGAGAGAGAGCAAGCTAGAGATATCTTCCATCCTCAGGTTCACTCCCCAGATGGCGACTGAGGCCAGGGCTGGGCCGAGCCAAAGTCAGGAGCCAGGAGCTTCATCCGGGTCTCCCACGTGAGTGCAGGTGCCCAGACACTTGGGCTGTCCTCCGCTGCTTTTCTCAGGCCATTAGCAGGGAGCTGGATTGGAAGTGGAGGAGCCGGGACTTGATGCCAGGGTAGCAGGAGATGGCTTTATGTGCTGTGCCACACACCACGACCGAATTCCTGATCTATTTAGGAAGTAGAGCCAGTGGTATTTCCCCGCTGGGATGGGTGAAAGGGGTAAGATGGTGAATGAGAGACGTCGGGTAGACGGGCCCTTGGTTCGAGATACCTGGGGGATGCTTCACTTCGCACGTCAAGTGGGCAGTGGGCCATCTCTGTCTAGAGGTCAGGAAAGATGACTGAGCTGGAGAGAGGTCCTCAGCACCTAGAAGGGGCTTGGAGCCACGAGGCTGGTGAGCACCACCGAGCAAGTGTAGGGCCAAGCCCTGTGTGTGCCCAAGAAGCCAGGGACCAGGGCTGGTGCTGTGGCGCAGCAGGTTAAGCCACCGCTTGGGGGCGCCCAGCTCAAGTCTCCACTCCTCTGCTCCTGATCCAGCTTCCTGCTCATGCCCCTGAGAGGCAGCAGATGGTGAGTGATGCCCCTGCTGCCCACACAGGAGACTGAGATGGCGTGCCTGGCTCCAGGCGCTGGCCTGGTTCAGCCCTGGCTGTTGTAGGCATCAAGGGAGTGAATCAGTGGATGAAGTACCTGGGTGTTCTGTTTCTCTCTGCCTTTCAAGTAGATGAAAATAAATAAGTGAACGTTAAGAAAAACCCAGGGAGTAGTGGAGGAGCCAGCAGGGAGGGAGCTGAGAAGGGGAACTGGGTTTGGCGGGGAGGGAGGGAAGACAGCAGTGGGCGGGTCCCTGTCAGCCGGAGGAGGGCTCTGGTAGCTGCGCTCACTGGGACTTGAGCAAGGATGCCTTTGGTGGTGTGCTGGGAGCACAGCCATGGGTAGGGGGAATGGGGTGTGAGCACGGCCACCTCCTTCAGGAAGTCCGCTGTGAAGGGGAGGAGAAATGGGACAGTAGCTGGGGGGAAGTCGAGTCGAGAGGGAGTTCTGTGTTTAAGTCGTTGAGACAAGAGAGCATTGTAAAAGGAGAGAGAGCCGGCGCCGTGGATCGCTTGGCTAATCCTCCGCCTTGCGGCGCCGGCACACCGAGTTCTAGTCCCGCTCGGGACACCGGATTCTGTCCTGGTTGCCCCTCTTCCAGGCCAGCTCTCTGCTGTGGCCCGGGAGTGCAGTGGAGGATGGCCCAAGTGCTTGGGCCCTGCACCCCATGGAAGACCAGGAGAAGCACCTGGCTCCTGGCTTCAGATCAGCGCGGTGCACCGGCCATTGGAAGGTGAACCAACGGCAAAGGAAGACCTTTCTGTCTCTCTCTCTTACTGTCCACTCTGCCTGTCAAAAAATAAAAAATAAAAAGGAGAGAGAGAGAATGATGACCTGGGCACTGAGCTCTATTACAAGCAGAAATAACACAAACGTCATCCACGACAGATTAACGCATGGAGTCCAGTAATGATATAAAACAATGGTACCTTGGGGCTGGCACTGTCGCACAGCAGGTTAAAGCCCCAGCCTGCAACGCTGGCATCCCATATGGGTGCCGGTTCAAGTCCTGGCTGCTCCTCTTGCTACTCAGCTCTCTGCTATGGCCTGGGATAGCAGTGGAGGATGGCCCAAGGACTTTGGCCCCTGCACCCGCATGGGAGACCTGGAGGATGCTCCTGGCTTCTGGGTTCAGATCAGTTCAACTCCGGTCATTGTGGCTATTTGGGGAGTGAACCAGCAGATGGAATACCCCTCTCTCTCTGGCTCTATCTCTCTCTCTAACCCTGTCTTTCAAGTAAATAAACTAATTCTTTAAAAAAAAAAATTAGTATGCCACAGCCTGACGACGCTGGTCCCAGGAATGCAAGGATGGCTGGCACCTGAGAATCGGTGAATGTCACCCGGCAACAGCATGAAAGACAAAACCCCACGATTATCTCGGCAGACTCAGAACTATGCCCGGTAAAATCCAGCCTCCTTAAATGGTAACGATGAACTGTGCTTCATGAAGGCATCGGCAGAAACCCCACAGAACCCATCGTACTCGACAGAGGGAGACCAGCTGCTCTGCCTCCAAGACTGGGGACGAGACAGGGACCTCCACCTTCACTCTGATGCAGTGTTGTGCCAGGGAGTCCAGCTGAATGATTGGGCTTAGAAAAGAAACCAAACACACGCAGAAGCATCTCTCTGCAGGTCTTATACAGAGAAAAACCCCAGTAAGTCCACTAAACGACTGTCGGAATGGATAACCCTCAGCGAGGTGGCAGGTACACGAGTCGCTGAGCCTTAAATATAGAATGGAGAAGAGCTTATTCACAGTAGTCATCAAAGGAATACAGCACCTAGCGTCACACTTAACAGAAAAAGCTGCAAACGTGCACCCTGGTCACTGATGGAGCTACGCAGGAAAATGTCCCAGTTGAGGACTTGGTGCTGTGTAGAAGACAGCACCCCAGGAAGTCATCCCTGCACCCCTGTGTCTGATTCAAGGAAGACAGGCCTAGGTAGGGGGGGATGTGCCTGGCAGCCCTGTCTTGCCAGCTTCCGAGCAAGGAGAGAGGGAAGGTGATGACCAGCAACGGTGTCCCCAGGGCTGCATGGTCATCCTGGTTATCTGGAGAGCGCGTGTGAGCCTCTTGGAGCCTGGGGCTAGGGGGCCTATGGAAGGTGCTTAGCAAAGCCGGGAGCAGCACCCTGCAAGGCAGGGCAGAGTGAGCAAAGGCTGTGATGTCAGCCATCCATCGGGATGTGATCCGGCTCAGCTGTGTGCTTTCCGAGCGACTCTGGGCGCACCACGCAGCCCTCTCCGCGTCTGGTAGAATAGCATCTTTGCAGCACTGACGTGAGAATTCCAAGGAAGAATGGACCCGGCGTGCTCAGCTCTCTGGCTAAAGCAGGGGTGGGGTGCGCCGGGCATAGCGGCCCATGGAATCATTAGGTCTGGCCCCGCCGAGGCACCCGCAGGTGCTCGATACATCTTGAACAGACTGATTTGTCCTTGGACAGCTGCGTGCGGCCTGCGAATGGCCCTTGGCAGGAGAAAGCTGCTGCACCCCTGCCAGAAGTGGCCTTGCTCGTTCAGGAAGCACTGGCCGGGCATGGGGGGAGGTGTCCACTCTGCTCCCGAGCGGGCAGCGCGCAGAGCAAGGCAGAGCCGTGCTTCTCAAGGGCTAGCGAGCTCGGCCAAACCTGCTGGCTGCAGAAGGTTCCGCCGGCCCCTGAACCTGCATTCCTAACTAGGGCCTGGGGAGGTGTCTCTGGGGAGCGCTGTGCTGGGAGAGGCGGGGAGGCAGGCCCAGCGAGAGACTGGCATCCAAACAGAAGTGGCCGCTTCTGAACTTGGTTTTTTGTGTCTTTTTCTCAGAGCACTTGAAACGCTCCATAGAGATGTGGAGCTCAAAGGCGAGTTTATTTTGGGGGCAAAAAAACCTTCTAAGTCCCATGCACATTTTTTTCGTGCACATTTTAAAGACTGCGGTTTTCTTTATTGTGGTAAGATACACGGCATATGGATGTGCCAGCTGCAGCAGGCAGTGTACTGAGCGTGCTCACAGCCCTGTGCAGCCGTCACCACGGTCAGTCTCCAGGTCTCCTGTGTCTTCCCTAACGGCGGATCTGTCCCCACCCTCAGCAGCTCCTCGAGTGTCCCTCCCTCCCACCTGGGCAGCTGCTGTGGGCTCCTGGGAGGCTCTGGGCTCGGCTGCTCTGGGTCCCTGCTGGCGGCAGAATCCCACAAGAGTTGTCCTTCTGAGCCTGGGTCGTTTCCCTCGACACAATGTCCTCAGACAGACAACTCCCTTCCTTTTCGAGGCTGGCTGGTTCCCCAGCGTGCACCCCTCATTTTGCGTCTTTGCTCAGGTGACTGGCTGAGGTCGCTTCTGCACTGCTGTGACAAGTGGCGCGCTCTACACCGGTGGACAGATCTCTCGTGGGAGTCTCCGCTTAACATTCTTCTGGGTGCACACCCAGAAGTGGGATCGCTGGGGCAGATTGTGGTCCCTTGTTTACTTTTAGAAATATATTTAATTTTTTTATTTATTTGAAAGGCAGGGAGACAGATCTTGCATCCTCTGGTTTGCTCCCCAGATTACCCATGACAGCAAGGACTGGGCCAGGCAGAAGCCAGGAGGCCAGAGCTCCATCTGGGACTCCCACACGGGTAGCAGGGACCCACGTGTGGGTCTTCCAGGCTGCACCCGAGCAGGAAGCTGGATTGGAAGCCGAGGGGGCACTTGAACCCTGGTATGGCATGTGGATGTCCCAAGTGGCGCCTTAGCCACAGTGCCCAGTGCCCGCCCTGCGCTTGGCTTTATGGGGAGTCGCCACCCCTGGGTGCACTGTGGCTCCGTCATTTTATCACCCCGCCCACAGTGCTCAAGGCCGCCTGTTTCTCCAGATCCTCGCCAATGCTGCTTCTGGTTTTTCTAACAGCCTTCGTGATGGGTGCAAAGTGCTATCTCCTTGCTCAGAGCAGGTTGTTGGAAGCTGGCAGCCAGGGAGCCGGGCCTGGGCTGTGTCCTCCAAGCTATGGCAGAAGCAGGAGAATGCATGAGGCTCAGCAGATGGCAGGTGGACCTGGGCTTCCACCCTGGAGTGAGACGGGGAGTGAGCGTCGGAGGGCGCCGAGCCGGGGGCGCCATGACCGCAGGCGTGATCTAAGGAGAGCCGAGTGGCGCTGCTGGCAGGGACCCAGGCAGGAGCGGGGCGCTCGCCCCCATCGTGGCTGCTGGGGAAAGGGATCCGATTCTGAAAGCCCGGCTGGAGCTCCCGGCTGGGGGTGTGAGAACGGGAGCCCGGAAGGTGGACTCGGAGGAGCAGGAGGAGGTGGTGGCTGTCGGACAGCTGGAAGGACCCGCTCACCCACAATAAAAGGGGCAGACAGGGCGGGGAGCGGGTGTGGGAGACTCTGGGGCGGGACCGCGGCTGTGTCTGGACATGTTTTGAGTTTGAGATGCGGATGAGTCGTCACAGAGACACTGAGCTGGCAGCCGGATGCAGGAGTCCACAGCTGGTGCTCGGTAACCAGCAGCGTGGTACCTGCCTCCCCTCACGTCCCCTCCCACCCCCACCGGGCCAGCAGCCACCAGTAGGCAAAGCCCCCAGCTGTGGGGCAGACCTCACGGGGGCATCTGGGGAAGGTGACCACGCTGTGCTGCAGAGGGGCTGTGGTGGTCACTTGGGCCACCCCGCCCAGTTCCACCCCAGCCCGCCCGGGTGGCTCAGTCTCTGCAGGCTGCCCTCAGCGCCCCAGGAGCCAGCGTGGCAGGAAGGAAGTGGGGGACACAGGCATCTCCCAGAGGCCACAGGGCAGGACTCGGGCATGGCTGAAGTCTCAGCCTTGGGACGTCTCCGCACGACACGAAGCAGGCTTGCGAGCAGTCCTCGTTGGCTGCATCGGCACGTTCAGATGGCAGCCCCAGAGGCACCACGGGGCTCAGAGTGAATGGCCCCAGGCTGGGCTGGCCGTGGTCATGCCTGAGTTTCTGGTGGACCCTGTGCCTCTGGCTCGGTCGTGCAGATGGAGCCCCGTTTCTGATTCCTGCACACGTCACCCCGCAAGGTCCCTGGGCAGCCGCCTTTCCCAAAGGGGAGAGGAAAGACTGTCGCCCACCCAGCCAGCAGGAGGGACCCTGGAGCCTGATGCTGTGGCCCAGGAGGGGGTGCCCGAGCCGGGTGGAGGTGATACTTTCCCAGGCCTCGGACCCCACCCAGGCTCTCACAGGCCAGGTCTGGCCTCTTCTGGGTGCAGCCGTTGGTGCAAAGCATCCTGGGTCCCCTCCCCCTGAGGGCCACTAATCTGTGGCCCCGGGGCCCCTCACCAGGGCAGCTGCCGGCCCTGTTACAGGGGCTGCAGCGGGGCCCAGGGCACTGACTGTGAACTACCTTGCTGCTTCCTTGTTACATCAGCCTCCAGCCACGGCAGCCGTGAGCGCAGGCTCCAGTTCCTGCCCAGTGCTTAGCTCAGGACACTGGGCAGAGTGGGGGCTTGGCTATGGCCAGGCCCCGCCTCCGCAGCCAGTGGCCCTTGTGCAGTCGGTCCTATTGTGTCCCGGCTCCACGGAGGAGGGGGCCTCAGCAGCCTCTGCTGACTCAGCGCACAGTAAGTGGGCGGCTGGCATTGCAGCCAGGCGCACGCTGGGGCGGCCCCAGGGCCCTGTGGTTGGGATCTCTGGCTCTCCGCCCATCGCAGGCCCTGAGGGAAGCCGGGAGGAGCTCCTGCTTGCCATGGGGCTGCCCTCGCTGGGCTCTGGTAGAAGAATCTGGAGAGGCAGTGAGGCACAGAGAGGCTCAGCCACTTGCCTGGCAGCACACAGCGAGGCCGGGAGAGGGTCAAGCCCGTGTGGGGACACAGATGCCAGGCAGCTCTCAGAGCGCTGTCTTCGTGGAGGGGAGGGGACATTGAGACTGAAGGCAGAGGTGGTCCCTGAGCTCCCGGACCCCAGCCTCAGCCTGGGCCCTGTCACACTCACAGACAAGGGCCATCGGAGCAGAAAGGTCACCTGTGAGAGAGGACAGACCCTCAGGGTCTCAGCTCCCTGGGCACCCACCTCCAACAGGCCCCACAGCTAAAAACCACCCCCCAAGATGGGCCTGGTGGCGGCGGCTGGCGTTGGCAGGGCCTGGGCTTAGTCGGGGCTCACTGGCAGTGCTCATCAGAGCCTGGGGGTGGTGTGAGAGATGGCCTGGGGCCTGCAGGTCTAACAGAGAGCACACAGGGAAACTGAGGCTTAGAGGCCGGCCCTAGCTGCCCCAGGGAGGTCAGATCCTCTCTAGAGACACCTCTCTCTTCTCCTCTGTTTTCTCCTCCTTCCCTCCCTCTTCTCTCTCTTTAAAGATTTATTTATTTGAAAGGAGAGTTGCAGCGAGAGAGAGGTCTTCCACCCGCTGGTTCACTCCCCAAAAGACCACAACAGCTGTGGCTGGGCCAGGCCAGAGCCAGGAGCCAGGAGCTCCTTCTGGGTCTTCCACCTGGGTGCAGGGCCCCAAGCACTTGGGCCATCTTCTGCTGCTTTCCCAGGTGCATTAGCAGGGAGCTGGATTGGAAGCGGAGCAGCTGGGACTGGAACCAGTTCCCATGTGGGATGCTGGTGCCACAGGTGGCTAACCTGGCCCCTGCTGAGACAAACTGCTACAAATTTAGGGGTTTAAAGCAGCACACAGCTGTGCAGTATGGGCAGGGCAGGTTCTTCTGCGGGTCCCTTGTCTCCTCCCGGGGTTCCCTGGCTGTGGCCCCATCGCCCCAGTCTGCTGCTGTCGTTTCTCTCACTGCTCTGCTGTGGCTCCGTTTCCCTCTGCTGTCATCTTCATAAGGGGCCCTTGTGGCTGTGCCGTGTGCCCGCTCCATCCTTAACCCTCTTACTGGGTCAAGTAATGGCAATGAGGACGCGGCCACCTTTTGGGCAGTGGGGGTGGGGGGCTTTGTTCAGCCGAAGGTGCCCAGGATAAACAAAACCTCAATGTGTGGGACCCAGGCGGGAGGTGTGAGTGGGGTTAGGGCCCAGGGTGTGCAGACACACGGGCAGGGCTGTTTGTGAACACGAGATATTATGCTCATCACGGTTGCTCTGGTGTTCACTTCGAGTCTTGAAAAATTTTGCAGCATTGAGCTTGGCTGCCAAGGTTGGGCACCCCTTACGTTGTGCGCCTGTGGGGAGTGCCCCACCCTTGGCCAAGGTGTGACCCTGCCCAGCCTGAGGCATGTGCCCACCTCCTCCCCACTCCCAGCCCTCCATCTCTGAATTCTGACCACAGACACCCCACACCCAGGGGCCTTTATCTCAGCCCTGGCCGGTGTAGCACATCCTCTACTTTAAAAACCATTTATTTGGGGCCAGCGCTGTGGCATAGCGGGTAAAGCTGCCGCCTGCAGTGCCGGCATCCCATTTGGGCGCTGGTTCAAGTCCCGGCTGCTTCGCTTCACTTCTGATCCAGCTCTCTACCATGGCCTGAGAAAGCAGTAGAATACAGCCCAAGTGCTTGAGCCTCTGCTCCTGTGCGGGAGACCCGGAAGAAGCTCCTGGCTTCAGACTGGGGCAGCTCCAGCCATTGTGGCCACTTGGGGAGTGAACCAGAAGATAGAAGACCTCTCTCTCTCTCTGCCTCTCCTTTGCTCTCTGTGTAACTCTTTCAAATTAGTAAATAAATCTTAAACAAAACATTTATTTGAAAGGCAAAGCAACACAGAGACAGAGAGATCTTCCATCTGCTGGTTCACTCCCCACCTGCCCCCAAATGGTCACACAACGGCCAGGACTGGGCCAGGCTGAAACCAGGAGTTAGGACCTCCAGTCGCGTCCCCCACATGGGTGGCAGGGACCCAAGCATTTGGGTCGTTGCCCGCTGCTTTCCCAGGTGCATTAGTAAGGAGCTGGATAGGGAGTGGAGCGGCTGGGTCTTGAACCGGTGCTCTCACAGCGATGCCAGTTCCCCAAGCAGCGGCTTAATCAGCTGTGTCTCAGGGCCAGCCCCAGGGCCCCCACGTGTATCTCTGCCCACTTGCCTCCTGATGTGTGTCCAGTGCCGTGTGCGCCTCCTACTCCTCGCTGTCCCCCACTGTGGGGTTGTGGGTGCTGAAGAGTCTCCTCCCAAGGGAAGAGACGCTTTGCAGAAAGATGACTCAGAGCTGTGTGGCTCCAGGCAAAGCGGGCAGCGTCTCAGCCTCCGTTCTCCCACACCTCTGCCCCCCAGCTTGCAGGCTCGGGAGCCCAGGGCACCCACGCCGAAGCCCGCAGCCCCGGGGGACCTCACCTGAAACACCTGCCCTGGCCCAGGCCAGCGCCGAGCCGCCCCTGGGCGCTGCCGGGTGCCCACCGGCCTCGGAGCAGAGGCTCCCGCCGGCTCCCTGGCCGACCCCGCCTGCCACCGGCCTCCTTCGCCGCAGGGTCCGGGACCCGGGGCGGCGCTGGCCGCGGAGGGCGGGCGGGCGGCGGGCAAGACGCTACCTGCGCGCGTGCCGGGCATTCCAGCCGCCGCCGCCGCGCCCGGGCGCGCCATGGGCCTGATGCCGGCCGCGTGGGCCTTCTCCGGCTGCTGCGCCTGCCCACGGCAGCCCTGCCGCCTGCCCGCCTGCTGTGCGCCCGCAGCCCCAGGTAGGGGCGGGTCGGGGTGTGGGGTGCGGGCGCCCCCCGAGGGCGCCGCGCATGCGTCTCACGGGGGAGCTGGGGAGTCGCATGGAGGAAGAGGCGCCATGGGGCAGGGGGTGGGGGGTGTGCGTGTCCGAGGGAGGAGGTCCAGGCTCTGGCGCCCCCGCCGTTGTCCTGCTGGGAGGGGGTGGCTCTTGTGCAGCGGTGGGAAACTGAGTCTGGGGGTGGGGGTGGGGGTGGCGGGAACGCAGGGATTGCCTCCCAACCCCCACTGCCGAGGGAGGCAGGCAGGGTGAGTGCAGGGCTGGGGGCCTGTGCCGGGCAGGGATCCCTCCAGAGTTAGTTTAGCTTCTGTCTGCTGGTGTCTCCAGATCTTACAGGGGAGAGTTTGCAACCTGGGATTCCTGTCTGTAGGGTCTCTGGGTGGATAGTCGCAGGGAGGGTGGGGAGTGGGGGCATGGGCACTGGGAGGGCAGGGGACCAGAGAGTAAGGAGTGTAAGAGCACCATTCGTGGATGACCCCAAGCTGGTGACTGTCTGGAGGAGTTCTGGAGTTCTTCCCGGAGCCTCTCGGCTGAGTGAGGCCAGAGCCCATGGCTGGGATCAGGCAGCTGGGATCAGCTCCGAGAGGGAATCCCGAGGCCTCCCTCTCCTGCTGGGGGCCCTGCAGAGCCAGCTCCCGAGGCCACCGGGAGAAAAGCTGGGTGTGCTCCCGCACCTGCCCCCGTGTGCCCCGCCTGGAATACGCTCCCCCTGTGCTCACAGCCCTGGGAATGGCAGGGACCCTGTCCAAGGAGCCTGCTGGGTGCCCCGCCTGGGATTCCCTGGAGAGCCTGGAAGAGCCAGCAGCTGTCAAGGCGAGGCCAGCCCAGCAGGTTCATAGGCATGCAGGAGAGCTGCCAGCCGCCCCCGGGTGGCGGAGCTGGTGCGGGGTCTGGGCTGGCTGGCTGGGTTTCCAGATCTGACAGATCTACTGGAACTAGTTCCTGGCAAGGCTCCCCCTTGAGACTTGCCAGGAGGGCTAGGGAGTGGGGCGTGCAGGGCCAGGCCCTGCCAGGCTCTGCCGGAGAGACCCTGGCGAGGCAGACGGGTGGGCAGGGCTGGGGAAGGAGGCCAGGCTTGGCCAGCAGCAGCTGGGTGGGCAAGGAGGCCGTGGGGGAGGGGCAGCCCACACCTGAAGTCCAAACTAGCCCCTGGCTGGGAGCCAGGCTGTCCTGCCTCCCACCCCCGCCCCCGCCCCTGGAGACAGGTGACCGTCCCATTTTACAGATGGTGAGACCAAAGGCCAGAGAGGGACCACTCCGCTCCTCCATGGAGCCCGGATGTGTGCCTAGTGCAAGTGCAGCCTCGTAATCTTTTTTTAAAAGTACTCATTTGTTTATTTGAAAATCAGAGTTAGAGAGGTCTTCCATCCGCTGGTTCACTCCCCAAATGGCCCCCAACAACCAGGGCTGGGGCAGGCTGAAGCCAGGAGCCAGGAGCTTCTTCTGGGTCTCCCACATGGGTGCAGGGTCCCAAGCACTTGGGCCATCTTCTACTGCTTTCCCAGGCCATAGCAGAGAGCAGGATCGGAAGTGGAGCAGCCGGGACTCTACTGGTGCCCATGTGGGATGCCGGCACCGCAGGTGGTGGCCTAAGCCCCCTACGCCATAGCCATAGCCATAGCCATAGCCCCAGCCCCAGCCTCCTAATCTTGATCTCTGTGGCCTTTGGCCTTTGAACATCACCTGCCTGCCTGTGTCCCCTCCCCCGCCCCGGCCCCTCCCCCATGCCAGACAGAAGCCCAGCACTTGAAAGGTCTCTGAGTACTTGAGGGGTGAGTAGCACCTGTAGCCCTGGCCAGGGTGGGCTGCTGGCCAGCTCTCAGCCTTGCCCGCCACCCCCCAGTCCCAGGGGCCCCCCTGCAGGCACCCCCTCTCCTGTTTAGAGGGACCAGGGCCCTGTGGACAGCCTTCTCCTGGCTGGCAGCCCTGTCGTGGAGTGGTCAGGAGGGCTGCCTGAAAGAGGTGGCATTAATGCTGGGGTTGGGAGGGGCCTATCAAGACCAGGGGCTAGGGGGGCCTGGTGTTGTGTGAACAGTGGGCGTGGCCCAGGTTCTGCACCCACCCTGCAGACTGTCGGAGGAAGCCAGGGGCAGGACATTGCCCGCCTGCCACGCTTAGATTCTGTCCCAGCCACAAGGCTGGGCAGCAAAGGGGGTTCAGCGCAGGAGGCCCAGGGGGCAGTTACAGGACGAGACTTCAGAAGGTTCTTGAAAGATGAAATTAAAAACATTTTAGTGCACCAGTTCCATCTGTTGGTTCACTCCCCAGATGTCCACAGCAGCCCAAGGCTGAGCCAGGCCGAAGCCAGGAGCCTGGAACTCCATCCGGGTCTCCCATGTGGGTGGCACTGCCTTCCCGGGGTGTTAGCACAGGAGCAGCTCTGATACGGGATGCTGGTATCCCAGGCAACGGTTAACCTGCTGCGCCATGATGCTGGCCCTTTGGTTTTTCTAAAAAGGTTGGTTGATTTCAGAGGCAGAGAAATCGTCCATTCCCTGGCTCACTCCCCAGATGCCCAGAAGCTCCGTCCAGATCCCCAGGCAGGCAGCAGGGACCGCCTCTGGGCTGTCACCTGCCGCCTTCCCAGGTGCATTAGCAGGAAGCTGGATTGGGGACCGGGAGCGGCCCGGAGTTGAGCCCCGCACTGCATTGTGGGATGCTGCACCACGACGTCCACTCCCTGTCTTTGGATACTCGAGAATTCATTGTAAAGCGCCTCCAGTGTCACATGACAAGAGACCATGTGGTCTCTTGTCAAGCATGGGGATGGAACCCCTGGGGTGGGGGGCAGGGGGAGAGGCAGCAGGGTCTCTGTATCCCCAGGAGGAGCCCAGGCCACTCTGGACCTTGTCAGTGGTGGGCCTGGGGCCTCCTTGGCCTGGGTTCTCCCAGCACTGCCCCAGGCAAGCAGCGGGCTGGGGTCGTAGCAGCGTCAAGCCCCACTGTGTTCAATGCTGTGCGCTGGGGCGGCGGAGTCCCTCAGTGGCTCAGCCCCTGCTGGTGAAAAAAGACAGGCCCGACAGGGCAGAGAGCCTGGGGGTGTCGAGGCCCCAGCGTGGGTGGCCAGGAACATTGCCTCTGGAGCCAGACTGCCTGGGTTTGAACTTTGCCCTTGCCACTTGCTGGGTGAACTTGAACTTGGCAGGGCCTTAAACCCCTCTGTCTCAGCGTGCTGCTCTGGAAAGCCAAGGTAATGATGACGACGACAGTCCCTGAATTATCAGGCTGTGTAGAGCTGAATGCTGTGTGTGACGGGCTCAGAACACCCGTCACCGTAGCCTTGAGTGTCCGCTACTCCACGCTGTCCTCTTGCGCACAAGGCTCCCCTCGCATGCACACATGTGCACATATGTGGTCACAGACCTGCACACATCGCTGGCATCCACCAGGCCCACCCACTGTGGGTGTGTTTTCCAGAAAGGAGCCATCTTCCTCCTCCACATCTGCCCGCCTTGCCTTGCTGTGTGGCCAGCTCCGTGTTTCAGAGCTGCATGGGGTGGGGGTGGGGTTACAGGAGGCATCAGGGGACGAATCGGCCCCCTGTCCCCATGTAGCTCCATCCCAGTCCCTGAGAAGCCACGTGCCTGGACAGATTGGTGCCACGGAGCCGTGCTGCTGGGAGGGGCTCTCGCCAGGGCCAGGTTTCCTGTGTTACCCTGCCGTGGGACACGGGGTCTGTGGGTTGCAGCTCCTTCCCCTCTGCTGGGTTGCCAGGAACCTCGAAGCCCAGTGGTGTATGTCATTGCCACGTGTTTCCTGAGTCACAAGTTCTCTGCCTTCTTGCCCTCCCTCTGTGCCTGTCTCCCTCATTTGCGATTTTGTTCTATAGGAATTGTTTTTCCTGATTTTTTCATGCTTATCCCTCCTTTTTTGCAAATGTTACTGAACTGTGGCACCGAGGAGCATGTACCATCGGTGAATTTCTTTTTATTTTAAGATTTATTTGAAGACAGGAGAGAGAGAGGTCTTTCATCCATTGGTTCACTCCCCAAGTGGCTGCAATGACCAGGGCTGGGCCAGGACGAAGCCAGGAGCTTCTTCCAGGTCTCCTACGCAGGTGCAGGGGTCCAAGCACTTGGGCCATCCTCTGCTGGCTTCCCAGGTTCATTAGCAGGGAGCTGGATCAGAAGTGGAGCAGCCGGAGCTCCATCAGTTGCTCTGCCAATGTGTGACGCCAGCATCGCAGGTGGCAGCTTAAGCCACTGCGCCAGGCCCCCGGCCCCCATTTCTGCTGGTTCGTCTTGAGGAGCTGCCCTACCGTTTTCCACCCTGGGCTGCTGTCCCAGGCTGTATCCCTCCCCGCCGTGTGCCAGGGTTCCCAGGTCTCATCCTCACTCACGCTCCTGGTTTTCTCTGTGTGTGATGTTAGCCAGCCTAGCAGGGGTGAGGCGGCGTCTGCCTGTGGTTTGGGTTTGCACAGGCTTCCGTAGCATCGCGTGTCTAGTCCGGTGAGCCGTGCCTCCTCCAGGCCCCTTGCTGGGCCGTGCACAGTGGGAGCAAACCACGGGCATCTGTTTGCTCATAACTTCTGGTGGTGACCACAGGGTGGTTTCCTGTTTGCAACCATCCATCAGGTGTACCGTGCATGCTCCCCGAGGGCCATTTGCTCCCGGCTGGGACTCTCTCCCAGGCCAGCTCAGGCCACTGGCCCCACGGCTCCCTCCTGCTCTCTTTCACCTCTGCCTGCCCCCTCCGGTTTCTGCATTGCGCAATCAGTGGCCCCGCGCACCCTCCACCCACCTCTGAGCTGGGCAGCAGAGGGTGTGACCAGCTCCTCTCTGTGCCCAGGGATCTTCGGGCAGCGCCTGGAGGACACGGTCCACCACGAGCGGAAGTATGGCCCCCGCCTGGCCCCCTTGCTGGTGGAGCAGTGCGTGGACTTCATCCGGGAACGCGGGCTCTCCGAGGAGGGCCTCTTCCGCATGCCTGGCCAGGCCAACCTGGTGAGGGACCTGCAGGACTCCTTCGACTGCGGGGAGAAGCCGCTGTTTGACAGGTGAGCTGAGGCGGGGCGGAGCGCAGCGCAGGGCCCTGGGGTCTCGTCCCGGGATGGACGGGCTGCTTCCCGGAGGGGCCTTCACCCTGGGCTGGTGGACGGAAGGCAGGCAGGGCCCCTGCTGGCTGCTGTGTCCAGGCTGTGTCTGGGACTCCTGGCTTTCTGCAGCGCTGGCTCTGGCTGGCTGGGCCTCAGGCTCCACTGGTGGCTCTGCCCCGCCTCTTCTCAGGTGTCCTAGGCTGGGGGGAGGGGGTGTCCCCTCCGCCTGCCCAGCCTAAACCATCCCTGGGCCTGCCCCCTCCGCCTCGCTCTCTGGCCACTCCTGCTGCTCCCCCCAGGACGGCACCCAGAGGCCCCTGGACTTGGACTTGTCTGTCCCCTGCAGCCCTGGGCTCTGGCTGCCTCGGGGCCCGGGGACCTCGCTCTGGCCTGCCCAGTGCCATGGTGTCGGCTTTGCCCCTTGGCCTCGTCCAGCACAGGGTCCCCTCCTCTCCTCCCCTCCAGACCCGGGGCCTAGGCTGCACCCCCTTAACAAGTCCCACCCAGCCGGAGGCCTCTGCCCTCCCCTCAGGCTGCCCCGGGTCCTGGGCCCTGTGTCCTTGTTGTTGAGTCTTGAGGAGGGGTCTCTTCCCGTGCTGGACCCTCAGGCCCCCCCCCAGCACAGCATACCCCACCCCTTTGCAGAGGAAGGCAGAGGTGGCCTGGGGGGCACCGGTGGCAGCAGCAGTGCTAAGGGGGTGGCGAGCGCTGGCACGGGGTGGGTGTTGGGGTGCCAGTCCTTACCCTGACTGGGAGGAGCCCAGTGGGGCCCCAGGGTGAGGGTGGGGGTGGGGGTGAAGCACCCTCAGCAAAGACGGTGCAGGCAGGTCCTGGGAAAGCCACCGAGGTGATGTTTGAGGGTGTGTTGCGGGGGGGGGGGCAGGGAGGTGTGGGCCAGGCCCCCAGGTGCAGGCAGAGAGGGGTGGGGAATGGGCACTGAGGCAGACCTGGCCAAGGGGTCCCTCCCAGGAGTGCAGAGGGCAGGGGGGCAGCTGATTGGTCCTGCGGTGCCCGCTCTGTCCCGCTCTGCAGGCTGGGAGACGCTAGGCGCTGCCCTAGGGCCCGGGGGAATGGGATTCGTGGGGGGGGATGCACTTGGCTGGGAGGAGAGTTCAGGAATATGTCCCAAGCAAAACCAGCAGGGCTCCTGCAGTGACCGGGGGAGAGGCGGGGGCAGGAGGACCCCGGGAGTCAGTGCTGGGTTGGGGGTGAGGGCCGGGCATAGCTGAGCTGCAGAGGTGTGGCTGGTGAGATGGAGGGGTTGCTCACCTTGCCTAGCACAGCAGTGCCCCTGCGCCCCCCCAACAGGAAAAGGGGGGCCCTCGGGGCTGGCCCTTGCCACGCCTCTTTGCTTTTGCTGCCTGGTGACCCGCCCCACCCCCCGCCCAGCTGTCGGTATGTGAGGGGTCCATAGCGGAGGGCATGGACATGGGCAGGGGAGCTGGGCCAGATAGTACCCCATGAGACCAAGAGCTATCAGGCCGGAGGCAGGGAGGGGCCCTGGGTGTGTGGATTTGGGGTGCAGGGAGGCACATGGAATCCCAGTGTGTATGTGTGTGTGTGCGCGCAAGTGTGGGAATTGTGGGGCTGGAGCTTAAGTGATTACAGGGAGAGACTGGCCTCGCGGGGCCGGGGTAAGAGCGCCCGCGGTGCTGGTGTCCCAAGTCGGAGCACCAGTTCTCACGCTGGAGTCGCCACCGCTCCAATTCCCTTCCAGCTCCTTGCTCTTGCAGCTGGGGAGGCAGCAGACAGTGGCCCAAGCGCTTGGGTCGGGCCACTCGTGTGGGAGACCCAGGTGGAGTTCTTAGCTCCTGGGCTTTGGCCTGGCTCAGACCTGGCTGCTGCAGCCACTTGGGGAGCGAGCCAGCTGATGGAAGACCTCGGTCTCTCCCTCTAGCGTGACAGAGGGACGACTGTGTTTCTCTGACTCCCCAAATAGCAACATCAGGGCTGGGCTAGGCTGAAACTGGGAACTCCATCCGGGTCTCCCTCCCCCAGGAGCAGCAGGAACCCTTACCCTGCATATTAGCAGGAAGCTCGAGTGGGGATCAGAGCTGGGACTGCAGCTCCGGGATGCCAGCATGGCCTCTGAGCATCTCAGGTGGCCAAGCGTCTGCTCTGGGTCCAGGCATTAAATCTGGGCCCTTGAAAAGCAGAGGGATTGTCTGAGGTCTGGGCCTGGCTTGGAATGAGGGCTCGGCCAGGGCACACGCTGGACCCAGGGTGAGAGTGGGACCAGGACACTGCGGCCTGAGTGGACATTGAAAATGCTGGAGAAAGGTGGTGACCAGAGGAGCCCAGGGCCTCTGACCCGCCCCGCCCCTGGAGGCCAGGGCTCAGGACTCCTGGTGGAGGAACGCAGCAGGTCCCTGACCCAGCTCATCCCCTTCTGGTCAAGGGCAAGCCCAGGGCTGGGGAGCCCCGTGGGATGGCCCCTGCCGCCACCTCTGTGTGAGCTGGCCCTGGTCACGTGCGATACTCGTGGTTTCTCTGAGTCCCACGCAGTTGATGCAGAAGAGACAGCCATTGCTAAAGGTCTGCGCAGGCGTGAGACAGGTGGCCCCGCGGAGATGGGGGCGGGGCGAGCCAGTCACCCCCACAGCTCACAGGGCCCTCCCCTCCAGTACGACGGACGTGCACACGGTGGCCTCTCTGCTGAAGCTCTACCTGCGGGAGCTCCCCGAGCCCGTGGTCCCCTTCGCCAGGTACCAGGACTTCCTCAGCTGCGCCCAGCTGCTCACCAAGGATGAGGGGGAGGTTAGTGGCTCCAGGGTCCCGGCCTGGGGGGGCGGTGGTGGCTGGGCGGAGGGCACGTGGAGTCAGGACCCCAACTCATGTTGTGGCAGGGGGCTGCTGGGGTGCGCTGTCCATGGTGGGTGCAGGAGCTGTGTATGGGGGCTGTATGCAGCCCTCCACCCCTCGTGCAGGTCTCTGGGAGGGCCAGAGACTACAGCAGATCCCGGCTCAGAGGCACAGTGGGTTACACTGCCGCCTGCCCTGCTGGCAGCCTGGGCCGGAGCTCTGGTTCGCATCCTGGCTGCTCCCCTTCCCTTCCAGCTCCCTGCTAATGCGCCTGGGGAAGCAGTGGGAGATGGCCCAAGGGCTTGGACCCCTGCCACCCCGTGGGAGACCTGGATGGAGCTCCTGGCTCCTGGTTTCTGCTTGGCCCGGTCCCAGCTTTGCAGCCCCTTGGGGAATGAACCAGCCCATGGAAGACCTCTGTCGCGCAGATGGCGTCTGTCCAGGATGCCCAGCCTTGGCTGCCACGCTGTGGGTGGTCCTGGGCCACAGCCATCTCCCACCCTGGGCTGCCAGGGGGCTCAGGACCAGGGAGTTCTGCCCTACTTTTCTTCTAAAAGACTCTGAGTTGGCTCTGGGGACACAGGGCACAGCCTGTCCCCTCCCCTCCCCCAGCCCCGCAGGTGCCGGCTGCAGCCCTAGGTCAGTGGGGGAGATTCAGGCTGTTATCTGGCAAATATTTGTGCCTTGATAAGTGAGCTGAGCCATTCCTCGGTGGCCCCACAGCTGCTCACCCCTCCCACCCCCATGCTCCTTGTCCCCTGGGTTCAAGACCCTGTGTTTTTGTTTTTCTCCTTATTCCCAAGGGGACTCTGGAGCTGGCTAAACAAGTGAGCAGCCTTCCGCAGGCCAACTACAACCTGCTCAGATACATCTGCAGGTGAGTGCACCGCCCTGCGCAGGCCCATGGGAGCAGGCCCCTGCGGATCATCCCGGCAGGCACGCACCTCTGTCCCCCGGGCACCTTCGCTGCCCTGTCTCCCCTGGTGTCTGCCCTCGGCCACAGCCCCTCCCAGGTCCTCCTCCAGGCGGGCTGGTCCTCTCCCAGAGCACCTGGCTCTGTCTGCTTTTCCTTCCAGGAAGACAGCGGGCTCCTGTCCCTCGGCCATGGCTTCTCATGGCTGTCTTGCGCCCCCTAGGGGCAGCTCTGCCCTCCCACGAGCCTGGCCAGGCAGCCAGCCGTGCCCAGCCGCCATGACCACCCCAGGGCAGTGTGGGTCCGATTCTTCCGCTGTGGCTTCCCTGCAGGTTTCTGGATGAGGTACAGGCCCACTCCGATGTCAACAAGATGAGCGTCCAGAACCTGGCCACTGTCTTTGGACCCAACATCCTGCGGCCACAGGTGGAGGACCCAGTGACCATCATGGAAGGTAATGGGGGGGGGGCGCTGGGGACTTCAGAGGTGTGGGCTCGCTTGGGTGCAGGACAAATCCTCACGAGCAGCCCAGCCAAGCGCCAGGCCCTCTCTGAGCCTCCCCCTCCCCAGCCTCAGCCCCAGGAGCTCCAGCTGTAAAAGGCCCTGTGGCTGGTGGCAGCCGGAGGTCACTGGGTGCAGTTAGCATGGCCAGGTGAGGTGAGGAGCCCGCGGCCTGCCCTTGGACACACACAGACGTGTTTTGCTCGCCTTTCACAATTAAGTGATTGTCATGGGCCCTGGGGAACATCTCTTCTGTGATAAATCATTAAAATGCAAACAACCCAATGTTCCAGCCGCCCCCCACCAGCCTCGCCCCCAGCCTGTGCTGTGGGAGTGGTCTTGTTCTACAGAAGTGAGTAGCCGTGAGGCCACTGGCACACGGGCACAGGTGTAGGCTGGCGTGGGGATGGAGTCAGTGCAGCTCAGGGGCCGGAGCTGCACTGCCCAGGGCTCTGAGGAAACTGAGGGCTGTGGCCCTTGCTCCCGGGGGCCCTTGCTCACCGGGGGCTCCCGGTGGTGCTGTTCTGCCTCTCCCATGCCCAGAGTGAGTCCGGCCTCCTGAGGCCAGGAAAACCAAGTCCCCACCTGCCAGCCTGCTTGCCCTTCACTTGATTCTTTCCAGGATTCCCAGGGGGAGGGGACAAAAGCCCCTCCCACCATGGGACTCAGCCTCCCTGCTCACCTGGCCCACCTCCCTGGGCCCTGCTCTGTGGCTGTGGGTTCCAGGAGGCAGCGAGGGGCCGGTTCCATAGCAGGATGCCCCTGGCAGTGGCGCAGGATTGGAGCCTGCATCTCGGGGAGCGTACGTGGGCGATTCTGGGCATGCATACCCATGGGACTGTGCGTGTACACACGTGTGAAGAACTGCTCTTTTCCCCGTCCCAGAAGCCTGTGCCCTGCAGAGTGGCCCAGCCCCCACCAGCGGTACAGGGGGCGAGGGCTCTGGTCTCCAGCCCCACACTGCCACCTGCTCATGCGGCAGCCTTGATGGCCACCAGGCCAGCTGGTGGAGTGGGCGTGGGCACAGTGCTTCCGCCACCTGCGGGCTCTAGGGCTGAGGACCCGGTTCTGCCCAGGCCTGGGGGGCTTGGCGGGTGTGTGGCCAGGGGCCCTGGGTCCCGTGCCCCCCGTGACCCCCTCCCCCGTCTCTATCAGGCACGTCCCTGGTCCAGCACCTCATGACCGTCCTCATCCGCAAGCACAGCCAGCTCTTCGCCGCCAAGGCCCCGGAAGGGCCCGCCTCCCCGCGCGGCGGCTCCCAGTGCACTGTGGGCTGGGGCTCCGAGGAGGCCCCGCGGGCCAGCCAGGGGGAGCCCAGCGGCCCCAGCCCGCCAGCGCACAGGACTTCCTCCCTGGACGGGCCCACGGCTGCTGCGCTGGCCAGGACGTCTGCTGCGGGCGCCGGCGGCCCAGGGAGCCGGCTGCAGGCTCTGCCGGGCTGGAAGGCGTCCCTCCGGCCTGGAAGCTCATCCCCGGAGGTGCCCATCGTGTCCTCGGGCGGGGGCTGGCTCAGGAACGGGCTGTCCTCCCTGCGCGGCCACCGCCGGGCCTCCTCGGGGGACCGGCTCAAGGACGCGGGCTCCGCGCAGAGACTGTCCACCTATGACAACGTGCCGGCGCCCAGCCCCCTGCCCGGCACGGCCAGCGAGGCCAGCACCGCCTGGTCTGCAGCCTCGTCCTCCCGCGAGGCTTCGCTCAGCAGCTGCACGGCCTGCAGGGCCAGCGACTCGTCCGCCTGCAGCTCCCTGCACACCGAGTGGGCCCTCGAGCCGTCCCCGCTGCCCAGCAGCAGTGACGAACGCAGGTCCCCAGAGCCGGGCCGCGGCCTGGACGAGGTGGGCACGGGCGGCGTCTCCGGCAGCGAGCCCAGCGACCCGGGCAGCCCCTCCCAGGCCCACGGCCACCGCGGCCGGGCTCTCCAGGACCTGGTCTCCGAGCTCAGGGCAGAGCTGTGCCGGCAGAGGACTGAGTATGAGAGCAGCCTGCACAGGTAACGGGGAGCGCCGCAGGACCCCCACTGCAGGTGGGGGGAGTGGCCTTGTCGCTGGGAAAGCGCCACGAGCTGGCAGGCACTGCATACAGTCGGTGCTCCCTAAGTGCCTGCTGCAGGCACAGCGAGCGAGGGCCGGCCCCGCCAGCCGGTGTGCCTGGGCCAGGCCACTTTACAAAGCTGTGGAAAGCGGACCAAGAAGGTAAGTTGAGGCAGGAGTCTGGCACAGCGGGACACCCCCATGCCGGAGCAGAGTCCCTGCCTGCTCCTGGTGCCCACGGGTGTACGCCCGGGAGGAGGCCGGCGCTCAGCACACAGAATGATGTTTTGAATCCTTTCCTGGGACCTTTCGGATGGGCCCTACTTCAGTGAGGGAGGTGGCGGGCCCAGGGTCCGCCCTGCCATGGAGCCCTGCAGCGCCGCGCTGGGCCAGCCAGGAGGGTCTTCTGCCCCTTGCAGCGGGCACCACAGGCTCCCAGATGGCTGAGTTCCCCAGCCAGGTTGCAGGCCGAGGGCTGCCCCACGCAGGCCCCTGGCACCCTGGCCCCATCAGCTGTCACCCTCGCAGGGCCTGCGGCAGGTTGTGGGCGCTTCCTTTACCGGGAGGCATTCCTGCGGTTTCCAGTGGGGGCTGGAAGGAGGGGGCAGCCGTGCCCGAGCCAGGACTTGAACAGGGAGCTTCGAAATGTTCATAGAAAATGCGAATTAAAAAAGAAAAGGCATGGATTTAAAAATTTCTTTCGCACCAAACTGCATTTTCCATGAACATTCTGCAGATCCTGCCTAGGATCAGGCTGGGAAGAGGAGACCGCCCCAGGTGTACAGCGCAGGGCAAACCTCCGGCCAGAAGCCAAAGGTGGCCCTGCAGGTCCCGTCCAGAGACACAGGGGTGGAGGGGGACTGCTGCCAATGAGCTCACGGATAAGAACCGCAGGCCCGGGCAGGGAGTCAGAGCCGGATGCTCCTCCATCCACTGTGAGCCACCCTCCTCCTACCTCCCTAGGGGCGTGCCTTGTGCAGTCCTGGCCTGCTGGGGATGGGCTCAGTGCCCCCACAGGCGCTCTGGGCACGAGCTCGCTCGCCTATCGCCTGGCACAGCCAGGATGCTTGGGCGCCTCCTGCATCCATGCGAACTGTGGCCCAGTGGGCTGAGCTGGACGAGGCTCCAGAGGCAGTGGGCCTGCAGCCGCCAGCCCCCACAGCGTACTCACGGCACACGGCCCGGCCATGCTGTTCTGGTTGGAGGCAGGGACTCAAGCGAGGAGGAGGTTCTCTGTGCCTGGCACGGCCCTGGGGGTTAGCCCTCGTCCGGTGCCGTGTGCTCTGGGGGAGTGTGCCCCTGCTCTGTGCATCTGGAGCCCTGGCGGAGGCAACAGGGGCAGTGGGAGTGGTGCTGTGTGGCCTGAGGGGGCCGGGCTGCCTTCCGTCCCCCCCAGAACAGAGTGGGATGTCCTGCAGGCCAGCCCAGGCTCTTAAAGGCAGATCCTGCGAGCTCCAGGCTGTGCCCAGTGGGGGAAGGACGCGGCTGTTCTGCCCCTACGCCTATTGGCCAGGGGCTGCGCAGGGCACGCGTGGTGACTGGTTTAGAAGAGGATGCTGGGTGTCGCTGCACGGTATCCAGTGTCCCTGGGTTGGCGCTCAGTCCCGGTGTATGGGGTCCCACGGGATGGAAGGAGCCGGAGGTCAGTCTGGCTGCACAGGCCGACAGGTGTCTCGGCCTACTCAGTGGATACTTCATGGGGGCGGTGCTATGGGCTATGTGGGGGAGCAAAGGGCACGGCTGTGACCACAGGAAGTGTCACCAAGGCGGGGGTGGGGGGGCACCTGAGCCTGAGACACCTGGGCCACCGATCCAGGCCCCCCGCACCATTCCTGCCTGTGCTGTTCCGTGGGATGAGTGGCCTTGGGGCTCAGGAGTTGGGGGGCGGGGCCTCTTCCTTGGTGGCCGGTGTGACAGCTCCCACTGGGAGACCCCCACGGCCACCCCGGCGCGTGCCTGGCGAAGCCAGCAAGCCAAAGCCTAACCCCGAGCCTGTCTGTCTCGATGCCTCAGGATTGAAGAGGGCAGCGCCGGCCTGCGGCGGCAGCTGGCGCGCCTGGAGGAGGAGCTGGCCCAGGAGAGGAAGCGGCGCAGCATGCTGGAGATCAAGCTGCGCAACTCGGAGCGCGCCCGCGAGGACGCCGAGCGCCGCAACCGGCTGCTGCAGCGCGAGATGGAGGAGTTCTTCTCCACCCTGGGGAGCCTGACCGGGGCCCAGGCCCCCAAGCAGGAGTGACGGCGAGCGCCCCGCTGGGCCGGGCCGGGAGAGGAGCCAGGACCCGCAGCAGCTCACTCGCGGGCTGGGGGCTGCGGCGCCCACTCATCCAGGCAGGGCCTGGTGGGTGGCGGAGGGGCCCCTCCCCCAGGAGGCCCTCCGGAAGTTTATTAAATTTGCCCTGAAAGCATGATGCCGCGTGATGGACTCCTCCCTCCTGTGTATCTGGAAGGCGGGCAGGCGGCTCTCCCGGCCACTGGCTCACGCCCCCGATTCCCACAGCGCTGCGCCAGGCTGAAGCCAGAGGCCTGGAGCTCAGCCTGGGTCTCTCCCCCGTGGGGGGCGGGGCCCAAGCCCTTGAGCTTGCTGCCTCCCAGGGTGCACAGGGGCAGGGAGCTGGATTGGAAGTGGAGCCGGGATTAGCACACAGGTGCTCCGGTACAGCATGTGGGGTCCCCAGTGGCGCCTTACCCACAGTGCTGAGCGCCTGCCCCGTGAGTCATTTGGTTTTACCAAGTGCCCTCTGCTCCTTCTCAGTGGTGGGGCGCCCCCTGCAGGGCGTGTTCAGAAGCAGGGTGTGGGGCACCCATATTGCTGGCACAGACACAGGCCTGGGTCTTGGCTCTGGCACCTCTCCCCCCAGCCCCTGGGTCTCTGCCTCTGTGCTGGACTTGGGCTGGGGCCAGGGCTGTGGGCAGAGCTCAGCGTGGGAGCTGCGTGCCCATGCCCCTGCCCCCCAGCAGCCGGGGTCGGGGAGCGGGAGAGCTGGGCCAAGGCTGTGCGCCCCTGAGCCCCAGGCTCCCTGTAAGCAGGGGTCAGCCCCGCACCTTCTGTGCCACCCGCTCTCCTCCAACCCCACCAAGGCAACTCCTCACGCCCCACAGGCCCAGTCCAGGCCCTCCACTGTGCACTGGGGGAGGGGCACAGTAGTGCCAGCGCCGCCATCCTTCCCCTGCCCCTGGCTCAGTGTCTCTACGCATGGCCTCTCGCTGCCCCAGAGCAGTAAGCTGTGGGGGCGCTGGTCCCCACACGCCCCGATTTCTGACCCGTGTCTGCCCGAGTCATCAGGAAGTCGGGCGTAATCCACCGGCACACCTGGCCGGTTAGAATGGGCCAGGCTGTGCATGCCGGGATCTTGGTGCTCCCAGGAGACACCGGGGGCCACCGCGAAGACCCAGCCAGCTGTGGACTGGATGGGTGCCTGCCCAGGCCCTCAACAGTGCTGGCTGCTGCCGCGGCGTTCCCAGGAGCCACCTCTGCTCCTCTCCGCCACGGCAAGCTCAGGGCCAGGGACCTGGATGCCGCCTGCCCTCTCTATTCCAGGAGAAAGACTGGGGGACGACTCTGGTGCTGGGTGCCGCTCTCCCTGTGCAGGGAACAGGCTTGGGGAAGCTGGGGGGAGGGCCAGGGTACCTGCAGGGTCCTGCTGAGAGCCTCTCACAGTCCTGGAGTCCGGCCACGCACGCCTGCAGAGAAGAGCCGGGGGCTTCAACACGATGACATGGTCCTGGCCTCCAGTGCCAGCGAGCTTCACGCCTAAGTCCTTGCTAGGGAATAGCAGCTCGCGAATCATGGCCGCCATCTGCTGGCAAAACTAGGATCTGCAAGTGAAAATTAATAGGCAACGTGCAGTACCCCGTTGCTCTCCATCCTGTCTTATCTGCACTTCTGTCTGCAGGGCAGGGCGCGCGGGGCTTGGGCGGGGGCTGCCGCTGCTATGAGACCTGGGAACAGGAAGCGCCGTGGACTCATTTTAGCAGACGTTTGGATTGCAGGTGCAGTCCTTTGCAGCGGTTCTAGTGCCTGTGTGCCTCTCATGTACTCCTTAGGGTCTCGCTGACACTGTTCTCTGCACTTTTCAGCTGAAGTCATGGAGGCAGAGACGTTTCCAGCTCCCGGCCAGGCACAAGGCAGTGAGGAGCCGGGGTTCCGGCCCAGGCAGGTTGGTCTTAGGGCCTCATTCTTAGCCACCAGCCCACCCTGGAGAGATGCAGGCTGGATGCTGAAAGCATGGACCGTGCTCTGAGCGAGGGTCCAAATGGGTGCTGGAACACGTATGTCCAGGTCAGGACGGGGGCAGGAATCGCAACACCCGGCTCGGCTCTGCAATACAAACAGGAACCTCCGGGTAAAGCAGGTAGGATGGAAAGGGGGCGTGGCGACGAGACAGCTGAGGGCCAGAAGGAGCCAAGGGGCTGGGGTGCTGCGGGCAGTGGGAGACGCTTGAGAACAGGAGGTCCTGAGGCTCCCCGTCCATGTGGGGATCAAGGCAACAAGCCCGAGGGCCAGGGCGTTTGTGACTTCCGTTCTAGTGGGAGAGCCCATAGAGAAGCAGCCAGACATGGGGCCAGTGCGGTGGGGCAGCGGGTTAACCCACTGCGCATCCCACACGGGCATCAGCTTGAGTCCCAGCTGCTCCACTTCCCACCCAGCTCCCTGCCGAGGTGCCTGGGAAAGCGGCGAAGAGGGCCCAAGTGCTGGTGTCCCTGCACACACGCGGGAGGCCTGGAAGAAGCTCCTGGCTCCTGCCCAGCCACTGGGGCCAGCTGGGGAGTGAACCAGAGGATGGAAGATGTGGGTCACCTTCTCTGTAACTCTTTCAAGTAACCCCTACACGTAGGTGCCAAATTTGTTTCTTTCAAAAAGCAGCGAGACATAAGCTCCGCTCCAACACAGCGGGGACCTGCAGGCCGGGGGGCAGGGGGGAGAGGAGCTGGACAAGTGGGTGCTGGCACCCTCGGATGGAACACTGAGAGTTTCTCTTCACGCTAAAGGAGACAGGAACGCATCGGGGCTTCCAGTGCGCTTCGGCCCCCGGGTGGAGGGTAGGTGGCTTTAGTGGGGGCAGAAGCACGTGCAGGGAGACTGGTCAGGGAGCTGTCGCCGTGTGTGGGCCAAACGTGACATGGAGCTGCGGAGGAGTGGAGGGAACCAGGGGCTGGGGAGGGACCTGGCCCGGGGGTTGGAGAAGACCTGGGTTCTCTGGCTTTGCTGCACTTTGGGGAGGGGTTGGGGCAGCTCCAGAGGCCAAAATCTCTCTCAGCACATTTAATGGCGGGGGTGGAGGGGGCGCACTTCGTCCCCAGACAAAGCTGCCAGATTTGAGACAGCTGTCAGGTTTTAAAGGCAGGATTTACAGAACTCCTGCGGCCAGACTGTCTCGCCGGGGGCAGCAGCAGCGTCACGCCAAGAGCAGCCAGCGCCTGAGGTGCTCACTAGATCATGCTCCACACGGGCTAACGCGCACTCCTTGTGGCTTCACACTGCAGATCCCCGGCCAGCATGAGGCTAGAGTCGTGCGCGCAGGCTGAGCCCACGCTGTCGCTACTGCAGTGCTGTCATGCCGGTGCGCTGCGTGCGGCTTCCACGCTGCCGGCCGCAAATACTGCAGGTGGGAGTCGCTGGCTCCCCCAGCCCTGCCCTGTTTTGAACGTGGACTTCCTGGGCGCACACGGTGGTCTTGGATCTCCTGTACAGAGTGGCATGTGTGCAGCGGGCGCCCGAAAGCACAGTGATCACAGGGCTCACGGAGGAGGGTCGGCCTCAGCTGGGCCTTTGGCAGGGAGGACTTTTAAGAAGATTCTCATTTTTGTTTTTCTGAAGGACTGAGCGAATGAGAAAGATCAAGAGGGATCTTCTATTGGCTGGTTCACTCCCCAAATGGTCACAAAAGTGGGGCTGGGCCAGGCTGAAGCCAGGAGCCCAGAATTCCAAGCATGTCTCCCATGTGGGTGTCCGGGACCCGAGTACCTGGTCCGTCTGCTGCCTCCCAGGGCGCACATCGGCAGGGAGCTGGAATCGGGAGCAGAGCGGGGACTTGAACGCAGGCACTGTGAGCTGGGATGCGGCGTTGGCCCTGAGGCTGGCTGGCAGCCTGGCGTGCAGACACCAGCAGGGGCATGCACACGCCACGGGGAGGCCTTGGAGGAGGCTCGCTGGGGTAGGGAGTGACTCGTGAGCTGTTTCAAACGAGGAGTCAGCCTCATGGCCACCACGGGCTCTGCCACCCCTGGGGCCTGAGCATGGCCGTGCTGACGTCAGACCACAGGTGCTAGCCCTCCTCTCCGGCATCCCAGGGTAACCCCGTTCACTTCCATTCCTTTCCGAGGCCGAGATCAGCAGGCTGCAGCCTGTCCACAGCTCTGCATCCCAGCTCGGGCTCCCCCAGGCCCCGTCTCGCGGCACGGTCTCTGCAGTTTCCTCCTTTTAGCGTGTTCTGATCCCCCAGCCCACCCCTCCCCTCAAGGCACTCCTTTCCATTTCCTGCCCAGTTTCCCAACACACATTCCAGTGCTGGCTTCAGCTCTCACTCAAATCTCCACGCGGCCAGGGCCTCGCAAAGTCTCACGTGTTACAGCCCACAGCAGCGTCTCCCCCATCTGTGCTCCCGACTGCAAAATGACAGCAAGGAAAGCCATACAGACACGAGAGGGGAGACTTTGGACAGGGCTCTGGGCAGGGCGGGGTCCCTCTCCTACCTGGCGCAGGTGGCGAGTTGATACGTGGCCGATGCATCTTCCGTGGGATGGGGCTGGACGGACTGGGACATGCTCCACGCGCCTCCCTGGCAGCCTCTGGCGCTGCCCCGTCAGCTCCAGGTGCTGCCTTCAGGAACTGCCCCTGTGTGAGGCAGGGCAGCTGAGGGAGCCCTCCCTATCCCGCCCACCCATCTCTGCAGCCTCCCTGGACGGGCTCCAGCTGTGAGGGCCTCCTGAAACACGGCTTGTCACATCCCGCTCTCCTTACACTACCCCGAGTGCCCAGCACCAGGGAAGCAGCCCTCAGCTCAGACCCGCCCCGTCTCACTGTCCCGATTCTGCCCTCAACTTTTTGGCCCCGTTCCACCTGCCCACACCCAGGCTGGGCCGTTCCACATTCCTGTCCCATGCACCTGCTTTGGAAGCCACTGTCCCCCCCCCCCCCCCGAAACCCTCCCTCTCCCTCCCCCCCCCCAGCAAAGCTCAGAACGGTCCTTGCCTGTCTACACACCACCACCTCAGTATCGGGCTGCCTCTGGCACCCACTCTCGCTCTTCTCTCCCCCACTTCAGTGGTCTTCACCAACCATGCCTCCATGGACTGATGACAGCAAGTGAAATACGTGTTAGACACAAACTTAACATTCACAAAGCACAGCCAAGGTGTCTTGTAGTTCCAAATGAAGCCCAGAGATGAACTGGCGTAGAGACTGTAACGATTAAGTTTTTAAATGGCCAGTCACGCTAAATCAGTCTTCATTCACATGAAGTTAATGGACTTTTAAGGAACAATCCTAAAAAACACAGTCTCTAAGTTAACAAGGATGAATGACATTATTTTATATTATGATGGGATAGAAATTTTAAAAATCATTAAAGTAAAAAGTTGACCTCCACATTCTGCTGTCTGCTTCCGCGGCCCCGTCTCTCACCAGAGGGTGCTCCAGCGATGTGACAGAACACAGCGCACTGGGTCAGCAGCCCTGGCTCACCAGGCGGCGTGCTCTGGGAAGAGACTGGTCCCAATGCTGTCCTCTCCCCACCACGGCAGGCATGCAGGGGTCGCTGTGGATTGACACAGAGCGGTGGTGTACAGGCTGGATGGCACACACGGAGGGCCCTGCGTGCCCCCACAGCAGGCCACCCGACCTGGGCCGAGAGGAGGCACTCAGAGCTGGGACCCTCTGCTCGCTCCAAGGCAGACCCCAGCCTTCAATGCTTGTCTGACAGGCCACGACGGCTCGCTCTTACTTGGTTAAGTTCTTTTTAAATCATCCCTCCAGCAAATGACAGAGAAATCGATCAACCAGAGAGCTACGGTCACCAGTTAAGCTCTTTACAATGTGTGCAAAATCACCTGCTCTAATGCCCCCTTTCTCCCAATCCACAGGCGGTGCTAAAACTGTCCGAAAAAAGAAAAAAAAGAAAACCACTTCCCACCACAAATTTATATTTTGGTTTCAATGAAACAACTCTTCATTTTGTCATTTTCATACCACTTTTTCTTTTTTATTTAAAATATTATACCCAATTGACATACTAGACGGCATTGTTTACATTCCAGTGGTGCATGTTCAATGACTAGGGCATGAAGGATTAAACCACAATGATCATCTCAGCATTCCCTACAAAGTGCCCCATCTGCTTGTCAGGAGGAGAGGAGAATGGAACACGGGAAGGGGAGGAATGAGGAAGGAATGGCATCCAACAGGGAGAAAGCAAATGTCAGTCTTCATCCTCAGGTTTCCAGGTCTGAAAACCTTCGCGACAGGGAACTCGAATGAGAAAACAGATGTCACAGTCCAGGTAGACAGCTACTTCAGTTAACTTCATCATTCGGCTAAAAGATTAACAGCTTCTCAAAAATATACCAAATATTGGGCCTACAAAAGTAATTTATTTCTTCGTAAACTTTACTAAGATTTACTCCTTTTGTAAAATGTAAAGAATGGACTGGTAGCACGAGCAGGTTTCTACTTACAAAACATCCAGTAGGAAGGTGAGCAAGCACAGCTAACACAAGTTCCAAGAGACACAGTGGAAGACTTACATGTGCGCGTCTCTTACTGATGCTGTACACACGACTGGGATGGTGTCAACACTGGCTATAAGGTACTTCACGCACATCTATAGTTCACACGCAGTAAAGATCTAACAGTAAGGGCAACAGCTTCCTTGGGAAAGCATAGAAAATTAGTGTGAGGTAGTTCAATAAAAACTTAGTTTAATTTGTAAGTCATTGTGAGACTCGAACATTGTGCAAAACGAATCCACAGGTAATATTTCTCATGAGTTTCAGTAATGAAGAGAATCTAAACCAGAAGTGGCCAGAAAGTGTTACTCTTACTAGACTCTCCTTAAGAGCACTTAACTAAGAGCGCTTAGTTTGAAATTAACTAGGACTTTTGTTTTCCTGATGAGTTTTCCAATCTTACCCCAAACTATGCATTTCTGCTTCAATGCCCTTTACCTCTTCCCCTTTCTCGCTATTAAGGAACAATTCGTTTCCTTTGATTCAGGAAAAACCTAAGGGGGATCAGTAGAAACACAACGCACACTAAAATGCAACAGGGGGAGGAGAGGCGACATTTAAGAGGGCCGCTAATGACAGAATGTGGCCTTGGTAAGAGAAGTTTACTGGGGGCACGGGGCTCCATGCATCCACTCCACAGCTAATGCGTGACTACTGAACAACACTCACAAACTACGACAGCATTGTTGAAAACAGACTATATGTTTTTACCTCAACACGTTGTGCAGGCTAGTGCCTGGGCAACACCGAAGAGTTACGTCTTCATGGCGTACACCAATCCTAACTGTCACCAAGGAGACCACTTGGCTTCCTGCTGCTGCCTGCACGACCAAGACACGGACGTCCTCTTCGCCTTCAGCTCCCAACAGCCCAGCAGGGCCAGCACAGAGCAGAGGAACGGAAAGCCGCACGACAGTGTGCTGCCCGACACGCTCCAGCGCCTCCAGCACCGGGCCGCACCAAGAAGTGGGCCTTGCTTCGGCAAGTCCGGCGTGAACACGCTGTGCCTTTAGCAGCTCGGAAGCGTGCACACCAGGACCGGTCAGCAGCTGAAGGTGCCTACAGAGTGAGAAGTGTTCAGCAAGCAGCAGAGTCGAGACGCTCTGCGTGCGATCCCAACACCACAGTCGGTTAACAAACGGTCAGTATGCATTGCAAGGTAAGAGACTGGCAACCGGGAAGACACATGTACAAAGACTTAGTGTCTCTTTCCTAACCTACAAAGTTGAATAAATCTTGGTCAAAATAAGTTTGACAGTAAGACAACTGGTTATTAAGCGTATAAAACTGAAAAACCAAAACTACAAGAAAGGTGGCTTCACACAGGACTTGACAGCAATGCTGTCATTTAAAAGAAAAAAAACACAAACATTGAAGATGCTTTAGATGTTCTGAAATAAAAAGTACCAGTACATGTTTAGCTTAACGGATTTAAGAGAAGCTATATTTAGAGAATGCATTTTAAAAACCGAGGGCGTGCAACATGTAACAAACAGACCTTGCTTTTTAGGATATAATTTAAGTATTTTCACTTACATTAAGTGACAAGAGTTCATTTTCTTTGAATTTCACTGAAACACGATGCTTGGCAAGTGGCAGCTGGCATTTACAACCAATGATACAGTCACAACACTTGGTTTTCTGAAATCTGTATCGACAGAGATGACTTCCCAGCAAGGAAACAGAAACTAAGGGAATCTTCTGAAAGCGTGTCAGCTGTTAAAGTGCAATAGTGACATCATCTACCCAAGACAAAACCAAGTGAAGCAACTGGACAACTAACAAAGTAAGAACACACTCATGCTCAAATCTCTGCCATAATCGTGACTCTACTCTGTGTTTCTGTAATTCCAGAGGTGTTCCAGTCTCAAAATCCTAATGCACCTAATGGAATCAATGCACCATGTCCTATGAGTACAAAAGAGGCTGCTGAAGAGGCTGTGAGGCAGGAAATCCCGACTTCAAATCATCGAGCTAGCTACTTCAAAGTACATAAAGAGGCTAGTGTATTTTAACCTTAAATATTGCACATAAACAATGACCTAAAATACCTTGCTCAGAAGGAATTTGGTACTAAGTATACAAATAAATACCAAGCAAACGTTCAGCCACTACTTGCTGAGCTCGCTCGCACCTGTTCTCGCTCCTGTTGGTCATGAACTCCAATGTGCTTTCTGCCTAGAACCTCGCCATTCACTTCAGTATGCGTTTCCCTGTTCATTACAAGACATCCCTCTTGTTCCAGAGAGATCAAAGATGCCTGGGGCCATCACAAAGTACTTCAGAAACCATGAAACGTCAATGACATTTGACTTAGGAAAAATTCAGTTATAGAGAAATAATTCTGCAGATATAAAATGTAAACAGTTACCATACACTTGTCAGGAGCAGCACCATTCTTGAACTACTCAACATCCACATTGTGTGTTCGAGTGAAAATCAGATACAAAAACAGACTCAGACTCAATAACCACCACTTACGCCTGCTCTGCTCAGTGTGAAGAAACAGTCCTTAGAAAATGATATCCTATATATGGCTGTGTGCTACTATTTTCAGATGAACGGTATATTGCTCATTTGATACATCACCTCCGCAAGTCTAAGTAGGTTTCGGAACCTCCCGACAGCTAGTTTAAACATGATTAGGCTGCAGGTAGAATCAAATGGCCAGAAACACCAAGAGAACTGGTGTTCAACTGACTGACACTCCATGTAACAGGAAACCAGAAAGGCCCCAGGGCCCGAAGCTGCAGGCAGAGGAAAGACCAGACTTTAGACCACTGCCGGGACCTGCAGCCTGAGGTTTAAGTCAGTGTAGACAAACACAGGCTCATAGCTTGTAGAAGTGAACCATCTGTTTATTTGCATTGAAATGTAGTATTCATGAAGTATCCTCTTGGTTTTATGTGATAGGTTTAAGTGTTGAGCATGCCACAGATACACCAGATTCTCTTTAGTTGACTTCTGCTGGGTGTGGTAGGGAGACAGGAAGGTGGTGGGCCCGGCATCTTCAAAGACATGCTCTGAGTTATCCTGCCATTTAGATGATGGGGCTTTTGCCAAAACTTTGGTAGGACTACCTACCAATGGTTGTGACTAAATTAAGATTGGCAAGTAGCAAATATCGGAGGTCTCGCAACACGTTCATCATGTACAGTAGTTATTCCTGAATATAACTGGCTACAGGTTATTTTCCCTCACTCCTCTGGGGTTATTTCATTGATAAGCACATAACCCTGAAGGATAGTATCATGAACAAAACATCTGAAATAAATTCTAATAAAAAAACTATAAAAATCTTAAATAATTCATGATATAGGCAAGTCACCACATAATAGTTGCTTTGATAAACAAAATCTTACAAATTCAGTAAAAAAAAAATCAGCAGCATAAGATAAAGCAAATATGCAAAAAATTTAAACCATGATAAAATAATTAGGTTTACATTATACAGTTAATTACAGCAAAAAATACAATACAGTTTTGTTGCTGTTTTAAAACTTAGGTTTTAAATTACATCACTTGAAATTAAAAAAAATAAACTACTTTACTACAAAATGAGTTCTACATTTTTTGAAAAAATCACTCAAAAATAAGACCACTGAATTGTTTTCAAAGTAGTTCTATGAATGACTAGCCGACGCCCCACCCCTCCCACCCCCCAAGGCCCAAGTAGTCATCTACAGCAGCCCAGAGGCCCAGCTGGGGCTTCCAGACTGCTGTCTGTATCCGAGGCCAAAGTCGGGTCTGTTGACATTGAAGACACATCATTGACAGACGACGATGACGATGGATGCTGAGAGCCACTGATCACTGCTGCACCTGTGCTATGAGAAACAAAACAGCAAATCAGTTGCAGAGAGAGTTGCAGACGCGCTGCTTGCACTGCACTAGCCAGGGAACGCTCACTCAACAGAAGCACAAGGGACAGTCAACACAACACAAACTTCGAAACACTATCAGGAAGTGAGAATACTGAAAACCCCTGGACAGGACTCCAGACTTGGAGGCCCATTCTTTCTACTTTCTCATTTCAAGAAAATAACTGTACAATATTTAGAAACGGTCCTGTGGCACAGAAGTCACCACCTACAACACCAGCATCCGTCATTAGTTTGAGTCCCGCTACTCCCTGCTAATGTGTGCTTGGGAAAGCTGCAGAAGATGGGCCAAGTGCTGGGTCCCTGCTACCCAGTAGGAGACCCAGATGGAGTTCCAGGCTCCTGGCTTCAGCCTGGCTCAGCCCTGGCCATTGCAGTCGTTTGGGGAGTGAAGCAGCATGTGAAAGATTGAGCTCTCTCTCTCTCTGTCTCTCTTTTCCTCTAACTACACCTTTCAAATAAATATTTTTAAAAGGACCAAAGCAGGATCCATGGATTGGTTTCAGGGTGTCTGTGAATAATACTGATAATACATGCAAAACTGTATGTACTTTGTTGGAAAAAATCTCAATAAGCCATATGACTAAAAAAGTTACTAACTACTGCACTATAAAAAATGGGGGAGGGCTGGCATCGTGGCCCAGCAGGTAAAGCCACTGCCTGCGATGCCAGATCCCTGGATCAAAGTTCTGGCTTGCTCTGCTTCTGATCCAACTTCCTGCTGAGGCGCCTGGGGAAGCACTTGGGCTCTGGCACCCACACTGGAGACCCAGAAGGAATTCCTGGCTCCTGGTTACAGCCCAGCTCGGCCCTGGCTGTTGCAGCCATCTGCAGCATGAACCAATGGAGGCAGATCTCTCTTTCTCCATCTCTGGTGTTCTGCCTTTCAGATAAATAAAAAAATCTTTTTAAAAAGTTGCTGTTTTCTCACTAAAGAAGAAAAGTCAAAACAATACTTTGGTATTTAGAGCTAAAGCCAAGACAAAGAATCAAATCATTTCAATCTGGGAGGGACCTCAGTTCAACTGCTTCCGTTTACATGAGGTTTCCTGACTTCACAGGGCCATTCAAACAGCCTAGCTGGGTAAACTCAGGTCTTTCTTTTAATAAATACTGGATTCATACCTATGTATATTTACTAAACAGTTAAATAGGGGAAAACCCTTTAACCAAAGTATTAACTGAATGAGCAATTCTCAGATTTTAAAAACTAACAAAGGCCGGCACCGCGGTTCACTAGACTAATCCTCTGCCTGTGGCGCTGGATTCTGTCCCGGTTGCTCCTCTTCTAGTCCAGCTCTCTGCTGTGGCCCGGGAGTGCAGTGGAGGATGGCCCAAGTGCTTGGGCCCTGCACCCGCATGGGAGACCAGGAGAAGCACCTGGCTCCTGGCTTCAGATCAGCCCAGCGCGCCAGCAGCAGCGGCCATTGGAGGGTGAACCAACAGAAAAAGGAAGACCTTTCTCTCTGTTTCTCTCACTGTCTAACTCTGCCTGTCAACAACAACAACAACAAAACAACAACAGGAATAGTTGACCTAAACAGAGAAACTGCCTCAAGGGGACTGGGCAAGGAAGGGGCAGGGATGTCTTACGCAGCGGGTAGGAGTATGTTCAAGGCCACTCTCATTCTTGTAAGTATTTCTGAACTGCATGATCACCACACAAGCGTGGTTCCAAGTGTGAAGCATTCAAGTTACACAAAGCTCTCAAGAACAGTTATGGAATAAAAATAATGGCGTTCAAACTGAATACTAGCAGAAATGTTAAGGTTGAGGCTGAAATCAAACAGACTGAAAACACCACTCCACAATCAGCACCTCAGATTTGAGATTCTCCTTCCGCTGTCTAATGATGAGCAATACGCACTTAAGATACTGAAGGTCTTCTGAAAGCTCACCCTCGAATGCAAGGAGCGAAGAGGCAGACGGGCAACAGGCAGATCTCTAGGGGCGTGGGGAATGGGAGACTGAAAGGAATGGAGCCACACAGCAGAAAGCACGTGGTAGAAGCTGAACCAGCAAAGGAAAGCAGACTGAGTATCTCACGCTTGACAGCGAAGAGGGTGCTGTACCTAGCACCACGCCCAGGAAAGGCCCCTGGGCAAGGTGAGAGACAGTACACTGTCCTCATCTTACTCAACTGATGGAGCTCTGCACAGTGTGCCTCTATGACTGAATGTAGCTCACACACCATCTACAGTGAACCATGAAACCTTCTCAGACTTATAGTGAAATACTCAAACTATCAAAGAACCAGCTCTAAACTGCCTAACCAGATCAAATTCACTTTTCAATGCATCATAATTAAGTTTTCCATGTGAGGATCAAGTACCTAAGAGAAATCCTTGTTTTCTCTGAACTGTGCATCACTATGGCAGATTTTCAGACACCTGAATGGTACCCCAATCTTTAACCTCAGGGTCTTTTAATCCCAATCTTTTAACTCAGGGATCTGGGTCATTTTCCTCTCAGATGACTCCCCATACTCATTTTCTATAGTAGTTTTGCTGTTGAAGATTTTATTTTTTTTTGAAAGGCACAGTGACAGAAAGGGAGACACAGTGCGATTGTCCATCCACTGGCTTCCTCCCAAATGTCCACGACAGCTGGAGGTAGCCAGGTCAAAGCCAGGCACCAGGAACTCCACCTGGTCTCCCACCAGGTGGGCAGGAACCCAAGGACGTGGGCCATGTGCTGCCTCAGGTGCGTTCCGAGGAAGCTGGACTGGAAGCATGGAGAAGCCAGAATTCCAACGAGGGACTACACCAGGGATGTGGGCATCCTGAGTGGTGGCTTAACCCATGGTGACACAAGGCCCCCCCAGAAAGCTCATTTTAGTATTAGCCAAACCAAAATAAAGATAGGAAAACAATCCACTGGGGAAAAATTGTTTTTGCAATCAAGTGAAAATAGCATTGTGACTATCTGACACTTTGCTTTATTAAAGATTATTCCTTGTTATCAGACATAATCAAGAGCTAACTATTTGCATTTATTTTTAAAAGATGTTTGTTTATTTTCATCTACTTGAAAGGCAGAGACACACATACAGACATATATTTCATCTGAGGTTCACTCCCTATATGTCTGCAAAAGCCAGGCTGGACCAGGCCAAGCCAGGAGGTCAGAACTCAATCCAGGTCTCCCACACTGGGGCGGGGAAGACCGACAGGAAGTGGAGGTGCTGGACTTAGATCGGCACTATGTTAGGAGACGAGGGCGTGCCCTCCAGCAGCTTACCCTGTGACGCCTGCCCCGAGAGCAGCCTAATGCACCAATACGCTTCTCTGTAAGCTGTTACTGAGAATCTAGAAAATGTCCAGAAACCTAAAGTAACCACAAGCAAGTACTGTCTCGGATCCAAATTATTCAGTTACAAATTAAGGACAAAATCAACTGCTCAACCTATTTCATGAGATTGTTCTATTCACTAACATTTGGCCCTGAGTCACGTGCTACTCACCAGGCGAGTATGCTAAGGTATACAGCTGTCCCAAATAACGGACTGCCCTAACCCCACCTGAGCCTCGGTCATGCATGATTCAATCATGCTGCTGTTGGGCACTCACTCTAGTAGAGCTTTCACTTGTTACCAGCAAACTGTCAAGAAAAAGCCATTTCCAGAATCAGTAGAAGCTGCTGAACCCGATTAATATTTTCAAAACGATCTGCATTGCAATTTTGTCGACAGCATTCCTAACCTAGGATCTAAAATGAACAACTGCAACATATAATAAAGGCATGGGAGATTAAAAAAAATTATTTAAACTATGTTTACAGTATAACACATCCATCTGAAAATATAAAATATTTTGCTCAAAAACAAGATGACAGATGTGACTGCCATTATTTTATCAAAACGTAGAAGAGTTTTAGAGGGATTAAAATGGCATCTTTTTAATCAAAAATATATTTTACTGGGGCTGGTCTGGTGGTGTAGCAGGCTAAGATGCCGCTTACAAACCTGGCATCCCATACATGAGCTACTCTGTTTCCAATCCAGCTCCCTGCCAATGCACCTGGGAAAGCAATAGATAATGGCTCCAGTACCTTGGTTCCTGCCACCCATTTGGGAGACCTAGATAGAGTTCCAGGGTTCTGGCTTTGCTTGGCCCAGCCTGGACACTGCACCCACTGGGGAGAGAACCAGTGGATAGAAGACCTATCACTCTGCCTTTCAAATAAAAATAAATTAATCTTAAAATGTTTTACTATCACGTAGTAACTGTTCTTATGTATGGGTTGCAGTGGGATGATACAAATATACAATGTATAATGATCAAACCAGGCTAATGAGCACCTCCAGCTCCTTAAAAATCATTTCTCTGTGAAGGGAACCTTCACACTCCTCTCTTTTAGTTCTTTATATTTATGTGAAATGTAGTCACTCTACTGTGCCACAGAGTATCAGAACTTACTCCTCCTATGTAACTATACATATATATATATTTTTTTAAAATGATTTACTTATTTATCTGAAAGGCAGAGTTACAGAGAGGCAGAAGCAGAGAGAGAATGAGCAAGAGAGAGGTCTTCCATTCACTGGTTCACTCTCCCAATGGCCAAAACGGCCGGAGCTGCACTGATCTGAAGCCAGGAACCAGAAGCTTCTTCCGGGTCTCCCACATGGCTGCAGGGGCCCCAAGAACTTGGGCCATCTTCCAGTGCTTTCCCAGGCCATAGAAGAGAGCTGGATCGGAAGAGGAGTAGCTGGGACTTGAACTGATGCCTACATGAGATGTTTTACCTGCTATGCCAGCCCCTTTAAGCATATTCTTACACAACTTATCAAAGCGCCCTCTCTCTCTCCTTCATCCTACACTTCCTAAACTCTAGTGACCATTAGTTGAATGAAAAAAAAAAAAAAAAAAAAGGTCTCAGCTTCCACAGACGAATGAGAACAAGTAGTACTTGTTCTGTGGCTGGCTTATTACACTTGACACTAGGTCCTAAAAATCCATCCGCATTGCTGCAAATGCTAGGATTTCATTTTCCTTGATGTACGATTATTACAGCATGTATATAACATTTTCTGTACCCGTTCACCTGTTCATGGACATCTCTGTTAATTCCGTATCTTGGTTACTGTGAATAGTACTGCAGTAAACAGGAAGTGCACTGATTAAATTTTGTGTAGGGTAAATTTCAGTAGGGTAGCTGGATCATACAGCACTTCTTTGTTTTCTGAAATCTCTCCACACTGCTATACTAAATTTTATATCCACAAGTGTGTTCAGGAGTTCCCTTTTCTCTGTATCCTCACCAACAACTGCTGCATCTTTTTGATAACAGCCATTCTAACTGGGGTAGATATTTTATTGTGGTTTTGACTCATATTCCCCTGAATTATCAGTGATGTCCAGTATCTTTCCACACTGGTTGGCCGTGTCTGGATGATTTGCTCTTTTTAAATTGGATTTTAAAATTTTTGCTTTTTTTTTTTTAGCTCATTGTATTATGAGTATTTTAGATGTTAACTCCTTACCAGATGAGTATTTTGCAAATATGTTCTTCCATTTGTCTGGCTGTCTCTGCACTCTGCTGATGTGCCGGAGCTTCTTCGGTGGATAAAATGCTATTTGTTTAGTTTTGCTTTTTTTTTTTTTTTTTTGCCTGTGCATTTGGGATTTTACCCAAAAGAGTCACTGCTTATACTGATATCTTGAGGCACTGTCTACCTGTTTTCTCCTGGTAGTTTCACAGTTTTGGGTTTTAATTTAGGCCTTTAATCATTAGCAGTTGATTTCTGTATACTGCGAGGTAAGATCATCGTGTCATTCTCCTGCATATTCCACTTTCCCAGCACCACTTACTGAAGCGTGTCCTGTCTGCAATGTATGGTTCTGGCAGCCTTGTGGAAGATCTGCTGGCTGTAAAGGCATGGATTCATTTTGGGGTTCTCCAGGTCCACAGTTTCACAGCAGCTTAGTGACTACAGCTTTGTGGTAAGTTCTGACTGAGACTGAGGGATTGAGGTGCCGTTCCCCGTCATTCTGTTTGCTCAAGACCACCTGTGCTACTGTGGTTATTTTGCAGTTCTAAATGAATTCTACGATTTGTTTTTCTATTTCTGTGAAGAATGCCATTCTTCTGGGAATAGTGCACCTGGATGCAGGGGGGGGGGTACTGTTCTCAGAAACAAGAGAAATCAAAGGGCGCTCGGAAGGAGGGGTGGGGTAAAACAATGGGACCAGGCGAGTGGGCTCCAAGGTGACTCCAATATAGGATGATGGTGTCCCAAGCAGTTTCTTAAACTGCTGCACCAAATATCTAAGCAATCTATACACTGCTTTGAACAGTATTGACATTTTAACTCCCAATCCATGATTACTTGATTTTTACACCAGTATTTTGTAATTTTCATTGTAGAGGCCATCTACGTCCTTGGATAAATTTATTCCTAACGGTCTTTTCATTTCTTTGTTTGGCAGTTACTATGAATAGAATTTCTGACTTCTTTTTCTGCAAGTTCATTACTAGTGCTTAAAAATGCTGTTCATTGTATGTTGGTTCCATAGTTCACAATCTAACTGAATTTGTCAGTTTTACCAGTTATTGGTGGAGTTATTAGATTTTTCTAGATATAAATTCGTATCATCTGCAAACAGGGGTAACTTGAGTTCCTCCTTCCCATGTGGTGGCTGCCTTTTCTTTCTTTTCCCTCCTTCTCTAAGACTTCCAATAGTCTCCCCTCAGTTTTGCTTGCCTTGAAAGGTTTTGTTTCTTCTTCATTTATGAGGATAGCTTTACTGGGAATAGTATTCATGGCTGACAACTGTTTTACTTTCAGGACTCTGAATCTATCTCATTCCTTCTTGGCCTGTAAGGTTTCTGCTGAGAAGACTACTGTCAGTCTAATGTCAGCCTTATATATGCCGTACGCCTTGATGTTGTTTTTTGCTGTCTGGAAAACTTATTTACTTATATGAAAGGCAGAGTGACACAGGGAAGAGTGGGAGAAGAGAGAGCGAGAATCAATCTTCCACCTACTGGTTCACTTACTAAATACCTACAACAGCCAGAGTTGGGCCAGGCCAAAGCCAGGAATTCTACCCGAGTCTCCCATGTGGGCGCATGAACTTGGGCCATCATTTGCTGCCTCCCAAATGCATCAACAGAAAGCTGAATCCGAAGCGAAGGTGGCACTCAGTCTCAGGCACTCTGATTTGGGATGTGGGCATCCCCAGCTGCAGCCTAATTTGCTGTACCACAATGCCCACCCCCTCTTACTATTGTTAAAACTGTATCACTGTCTTAACTTTTGACAGAGTCTTCTCTCCTCCTGGAAAAACCATAATGCAAGTATTTGTTCACTTAATGTCATCCCATAGGTCTTGCAGGCTTGCTTTATTCTCTCTCTCTGAGAATATTGGATTATTTCAAAAGATGTCTTCAAGATCAGAAATTCTTTTGTCTGACCTAGTTTGGTTTTCTGTCAACTACTTATTTCATTTATGGAGTTCCTTAGCTCCAAGATTTCTAATCTGTATCTTATTGCTAAAATTCTCATTCAGATCATAACTTGTTCTCTTAATCTTACTGAATTATCTGTCTTTACTCTCTTGTACCTCATTTAGCTAACTTAAACAATGATCTCAAAGCATTCTGAAGTCTTATGTTTATTTATCTGAAAGAGAGAGCATGCTCCTGCCACAGCTGGGGCGGGGCCGCTCTGCAGCTGGGCTGGGGACTTTCTGGAAGGCTCCCATGCAGGTGGCAGAGAGGCAGCTAGCAGGGCCATCACCTGCTGCATTCCAGGGGATGCCTGAGCAGGAAATGCTCTCTCTTCTTCTTCTTTTTTTTTATTTCAAAAAAAGTCTTTTAATTGTTCAAAATAGCACAAAACGACATCGCACTATGGTAATATTGAGTCACAAGGGGTTACTCTACAATAGATGAACGGGTGTACTGTTCTCAGAAACAAGAGAAATCAAAGGGCGCTCGGAAGGAGGGGTGGGGTAAAACAATGGGACCAGGCGAGTGGGCTCCAAGGTGACTCCAATATAGGATGATGGTGTCCCAAGCAGTTTCTTAAATTGCTGCACCAAATATCTAAGCCACTTTGAATTCTTTTAGGCAATTCATCAGTTTCCTTGGACTCTGTTGCTAGTTATTCTGTTCCTTTGGAGGCATCCTTTTACCTTCCTTTTTCATGCTTCTTGTATCCCTAAACTGACATTTGCACAAAAGGCAGATTAATTACTTCAATCAATTTCACAGGGTTCTTCCATAGTAAAAGACTTTCGCTTGAGCTGTGCCCAAGGATGTCAGCTGAGTATGTCACACTGGCTCTGAGTCCAAGTGGTGCAGCAGCAGAATGCCTGGTAGCTTCTTTGGGTGATTGCTGTGCGTGACTTCGTGGTTGCAGGAGCCACAGAACTGCTCTACCATGGGATGCTGCTCTCTCGAGTGGAATGGGTTCGCCAGTTCTTCTGGGAATAGTGCACCTGGATGCGCGGGGGGGGGGGGGGGGGGGGCATCACACTAAGTCTCCGTGAGTCAACTGATAATGGTAGCAGAGAGTAGGGTGCCCATCAGTGTCTGGGAGCATGTCAGGGCCAGGCTACAGCAGCAGGCTTGGGCAGGGCTCTCATCAGTGTCAGAGAGATGCATGAATACCTGAATACCTTAATGGGCCTTCAATTTGCCAATCTACTGGGGGCAGGGGCAGGCACGGGCTTGCCCAGCTGCTTCCTAGGATCAATGGCGAGTGGATGGGACTGCCTGCCTGCTTCCCGGGGCCTTGGTGGGTCAAACTGCGCAAGGAGGGCTGCCTCTCCAGAGCCGTGAGATAGTGACCAGGGTCACTAAGCCGGTACACAGGGCTAAGGTGATGGGAGTTACTGTTTCATAGAATCTCAGGCAGCAGGGTCCCAAGGGGGTGCTGGGCAGCAGGAGCCTGGATGAAAAAGGCACATTACGACCGGGCTTTCTCCAGTGCCATGCTGCAGCATGGACTCCCTAGCAGCTCCCTGATGTAGGGGCAGGACCTGTCAGGCCTGGCGGTTTCTCCAGCAGCAAACACCTCAGGTGTCTGTGGCGTTAATGGTGACTACTGGGGGTTTCCTGTTTATCACTTCCCTGCTGAGCAAAGTCCCTCTAGGGTCAGGGTTGATCTCTGACAAGAACAAATGGTAGACGCTGTCGCTTAGCTCCCTTCTTTATCATGCCTTTGTGTGTCTCCACTCTCCACAAGGTCTTCACATGCCAGCACTCTGCTTCACAACACTCCCTAGGACAGCTGCCTTCTTTCCTTGGTTTTGGTCATTTTGTGTGGGTAGAAGCACACCAGGCACCGTCAGTCAGTGACCTTGTTGACACCACTCTTACGGATACAATTTTACTCAAATTCTTAACACTAATTTTCGAAATACTACTCAGCCTTCACAGTTCAGCTCAAATTTTATCTCTGTTAAAACTGTACCTATCTCTGGAGCCAGAAGTCTCTGCCACCAGTCAGAGGCAACAGGGGATGCTGGAAAAACCACACGAGTGCAAGTAAAAACTCTAACAGTTTTTCTAAGTAAAACATTTGTTATTCTATGTTCCATTTTCTGAACTTAAACTTCCTCATCTGTAAAATGTGAATGATCTCCGACCCGGGACTGCAGAGGATGAGTGAAATAAAGAACATAAATCACTAGTTTTATGTACTTAATATGTACATGTTACCTCCCATTTCCTCAATTCTTTATACTTTCACATACACTAAATCAAATATAAAATCCGTTTATGATCAAAGAAAATGTCTTTTAATTCCTGAAAGCCAGTTTTCTTCTTAGAAAATGAACACATTCTTGTAATGGTTTTTGTGTTATTGACTGAGTTCAACAAATTAAAAAACATCAAAGGCAAGGACGGTAACTTGGTGTTGTCGTACCTAATCCTGCAGGGGAAGTTTTATTTATCTAAAGTAAAAACCGTTAAAAGGCAGTCAGTGTTGTGGCGCAGAGGCTAAGGCTGCTGTCTACGATGCAAGCATCCCATATGGGTGCCACATTGTGTCCTGTGTGCTCTACTTCTGATCCAGCTCTCTGCACATGGCCTGAGAAAGCACAGGGAGCTGGCACAGTGTTTGAACCCCTACCATCCATATGGGAGAACTGGATGAAGGTCGGGGCTCCTGGTATTGGCCTGGCGCAGTGTTCTCCATTGCAGCCATCAGTGGATGGAAGCTCTGTCTCTCCCTAACTTTTTTTTTTTCTTTTGACAGACAGAGTGAACAGTGAGAGAGAGAGAGAGAGAGAGAGAGAGAGAGAGAGAGAGAGAAAGGCCTTCCTTTTCCGTTGGTTCACCCTCCAATGGCTGCTGCAGCAGGCGCACCGCGCTGATCTGAAGCCAGGAGCCAGGTGCTTCTGCCCATCTCCCATGTGGGTGCAGGACCCAAGGGCTTGGGCCATCCTCCACTGCCCTCCTGGGCCACAGCAGAGAGCTGGCCTGGAAGAGGAGCAACCGGGACAGAATCCGGCACCCCGACTGGGACTAGAACCCGCTGTGCCGGCGCCGCAGGTAGAGGATTAGCCTATTGAGCCACGGTGCCGGCCCCTAACTCTAACTTTCAAAATGAATAAATAAATCTTTTTAAAAAGCTGTTAAAACCATAAAAGGTAAATGTTGAAATTTTAGAAATTTCTTCTTTTTAAAAAATATTTATTTACTAGAAAGAGAGGGAGACAGAGAGAGAGAGAGATCTTTGATCTATTAGTTCCCAGCAACAGCTTGGGGGAAGCCAGGAGCTTCTTCCAGGTCTCCCCCATGGGTGCAGAAGTCCAAGTACATGGGCCACCTTCCACTGCTTTCCCAGGCCATAGCAGAGCGCTGGATCGGAAGAGGAGCAGCTGGGTCTCGAACCAGCGCTCATATGGGAGATGGCTGTCACAGGCAGCAGCTTTACTTATTATGCTACAATGCCGGCCCCAAGATAAAAAATGGTTTTTATCTGTTATGGAGTATCAGAAAAAGATACGCATTTTATGAAGTCAGTTACTAATATATTAGTACTATGCATTGGTACAACTGTACCAATGCTCTCAAATTCAACATCCTAAATTTATTCCTTATACTTCTGAAAATTTGAAAATGGTATTCAATAAGGACAGAACTGCAGGTTTCAGACCACTGAAAATTATAACACAAGAAGTAAACTTTAGGGGCCGGTGCTGTGGTGTAGTGGGTTAACACCCTGGCCCGAAGCAATGGCATCCCATGTGGGTGCCAGTTCAAGACCTGCCTGCTCGACTTCCCATCCAGCTCTTTGCTATGGCCTGGGAGAGCAGTGGAGGATGGCCCAAGTCCTTGGGCCCCTGCACCCGCATAGGAGACTGGGAAGAAGCTCCTGGCTCCTGATCGGCACAGCTCCAGCCGTTGCAGCCAATTGGGGAGTGAACCATTGGATGAAGCCCTCTCTCTCTCTCTCTGCCTCCCCTCTCTCTGTGTAACTCTTTCAAATAAATAAATAAATAAATCTTTTTTAAAAAAGTAAACTTTAAACTTAGCCAATCTTATATTGTAACCAACCTAAAGGAGAGGGCTGCCCTCGTATAACTCCATTCTTGGTTCTTTCTTCCAAATCCATCACTTCCTTGTATATCAATTCTGAAAAAGAGGTGGACAAAAATGCATTTTTTAGTCTGAGAGCCAATGTCAAGACTGCAAGTCAAATTATTTGTACATATTAAGTACTTCAAACAATGTCCCTCCAATGACAGAGGTCTATAAGTGTCAGTCTAAGATTCACAGATAATAACAATTCCATGATTCTCAACCATAAATTATATGAAGGAAACTTAAAAATCTCCACTTGAATGTGTCTTGAGTTGGTTCAAGGACAGAGCTACGTTAGACTGGACTACACTGTACACATATTGTACACGTTACTCCGCCATTATAAAAGCTTATTTAACTGTCTCAGGGAGGGCTTAAACTACATTCATCTCCTAAACTAAATTCACTTTCCTCATCCCTGGCACAGTGCTTAAGCACACAGTAGGTGCTCAACCAATTATCTTTTAAAAGCATTAAATCAAACAGCAGGTGGAAGCCTCTTCAGTCAGGATGGAATATAAACGTATTTTATTAAGGAAAAGCAGCAGGCAGCTTTAATCACTTCTGAGAAAGCAGTCAAGAGTGACAGGAACCCTTGTTTTCTCAGTAGACTTGAGGACAGAAGGCAGACAGCATTGAGGACTGTCCTGAGAGGGACACCCGATGCTGTCTGTGGGTGCTGAGGACTGTCCTCACTGAGAGGACACCCGATGCTGTCCGTGGGTGCAGGCCTCCTACACTAAATCCCTCTGACCCTCACTGATGCTAAGTGTGGTATGCCTTGTGAGCCTGGGCATCTACTTAAGAGGAACCTTCTGGTGGATGCCAATTATTCCTCATCCTTGGATCATGGGTTCTTTTAAAAACAGCATCAAACAAACATGCTTAGAATTTTTAGGAGTCTGTAATTACCAAAGATTAAAGTCACAATACAGAATCTGTGATTACAGAGTATGGTTTTTCTGTTGATAATAAGGTAAAACGAGTGGATACACTGGAATGAACCAGAATATGCCTGCTACTATAATCGTAGACTTAGCAGGAAAAAAACAGTCTTGATAGAAGAAAAAAATAGGAGATGCTTTTCTTTAAGGAAACAAAAATGAATGATAAACACTCCAGAGTAAATGACTTTTTAGAAAGAGAAAACAGTGGCCCTTTGTGAAAAGAGACTCACACAGAAGAACCAAAGTTATTTAGTAATACTGACTAGGAAAGCAACAGAAACTAATAGCTTTGGCAAGACACTTCTTTTTTCCTGCTTGAGAGCTAAAACTCTTGAGCTAATCTTGAGAAAGGTGGTTTATAGATGGTTACTGAAATGCATCCGGGTTCAGGAGAACAAGATGCAGAAAAAAGGTGAACATTTCTAATCAAAACTCCCAAATATATCCTTTTAAATGAAAAACTATTTCCTTGATTTTAAGATGTAGTTTTCCAGTTCATTACCTCTGAAATTGGCTACATCTGGTAAGCAATGATGCAGCATAACTGGTAGTGTTTCCCGGTACGATTCTATGAAATACTGGAAATGTCTGTTCTAAGCTAATGGGACATAAAGAATATCAAACTAATATTTTAACGATGTTCTTGCCAGAGTTACCTCCTTCACACTATTATCACAGACTCAGATGCAGCAGGCTGTCCCCAGATCATTCTGCTGGTCTCTGCTGACCCTGCTTACTCAAAGAACACTAACGTCTGGTTTTTCCTAAGAAGAAAGAATCAAATTCCTTCTTCCCAAAGCAAATGTACAGATGGATTACCTGTTCAGCTTTACACCTCCCAGTCCCTTTTGCTTTCCCAGCATTCAATAATCATTTCCTAATAATAGGCCTACTGCCTCACTAAAGATAAGGTGGAAAACAGTGATTTGCCCTAACTTGCACAATTAGAAAAGCAGTTAAAACACAAAATGACAAACAACATAAACGCAGTCAATGGGATCTAAAAATTACCTAGCCCAAATGTTCCAAATCTTTAGAAGAATTAGCATTTGCATGACTATCAACTACAGTCATACAACAGAAAAAAATTACTATACTATTAATTTCTTAATCTGTTAGCATTCTGTTGAAAAGGGAGGGGGAACCACTGACACTTAGCTATATGATACAACTACAATTTTTGTGGGGATTACTTAGAAAAAACTGAAAAATATCTTGACACAGCACATCTCCTGGGATTTTCTTAAAGGCCTATTCTCACATGTGCACAGGAATACTGTAGAGTTGTCTATCAATGTAATAGACTAGACACAATGAAAATGCTCTTCAAGAGGCAGCTGGATATAGAAACTGACACATCACAGAGCAGAACCAAATGGGGCAGTCATATGAACCGAGAAACACCTTCAAGATGTAGGATTCTTGCAACAAGGCAAGTGTGCACAGTACACATAGTGTACAACAATCTGTGACTGACAAACGGTGGGAGAAGGGAGAGGGCATACACCAAATACAGCTGCATTTTTACAGACTAAGGAAAAACTCCAGAGAAACACTAATGTGCATTTGTGTTTGGGTAGAGAACTTAGAAAATTAAAATTTAGTCAATGAGAGAAAGGGACATACTTTCCACTGTTGTAAAAACACTGGGTGTCATATTTTCAATAAACACCAGTTATGATAATGGAAAATATCATCAATTTCCCTAACATGATGGACAAGTCACATTTCAAAGCGGCAGAAGCTCTTTCAATCTTCTGAGAATCTGACAGATGTTACCTTTCCACTCTTCTATCGTGTGTTCCCTTTCGTCTAACTGTTTGTCAGGAATCTTTGGTGGTGGCTGGAAAAGACAAAGTAACAACAATGGAGACAGTTTATCAATCAGACGGGAGACTTGTAAAAATGCACCATTAGACCAAGACTGATCAGTCATCAACAGCCTTCTTACATATAGAGACAGACCAGTTTCGGAAGATTCCTTTACTGCAGGAAGAATGATGCTTAGCTTCTGCTCCAGCTTTTGACTTTGTTGCACATTAATTCACAGAACTGTGCAAGGCTTTGGGTAAGATAATTTTTCTCTAAGACAAGACGTTCCCTAGAGCATTCAATATCCTATCCTTTCTGTCCCTCTGATCAGGTATCAAGGCAAGAAACACTAGGGGGTGACTTGATTTTGTATACGTGTGCCTTGGACATGACCTTAGCTTAAGGTGCTCTTCATGTAAAAATAGAAAACACCATCATAACATACCTATCTTTTTACTTAAAATTAAAAGGTCTGTTGCAAATGTAACTTAATGCCAACTCTAAAAATGCACATATTCTTCAAACATTAAGAAAGAACTTACGGCTTCTGCTTCAGAGGGATCGTACCAGACATTGATATACGGGTGCTGGAGAGCTTCGTCTACAGAGATCCTCTTAGATGCGTCTATCACCAGCATTTTAGAGAGCAAATCCCTTGCCTGACTGGCTGTAAAAATAATGATGTTACCGTGCTTGTACTCAGAAAGGTTCTCAATTTTTCAATAAATTTTCAGAAACCTGATATTATCTTTTATTTTAAAAGCCTATGTTTTAAAAACAATAAATTTTACTATAGCATCAGGTCATACATAGGATTAGAAATATAAAACTAAAGATAAAAATAACTAAAACCTCACTTCATCCCACCATCCACAGATAACCTTGGGTTTATGTCCCATAAGAATATGAATACGCACACACCCCACACACGAAATGGGACAACTTGTTTGTAAAAAGTACCTTTAAGCTTGTTGTGTTCCGAGTCAGCTGGGAAAAGCACATCGGGGAAGAGCCTCTCAAAGCTATATCCAGCGTACTTAGGTCTGTTTTCCACGTAAGTCCTTACTGTTGGCTGCAGTTTCTTCATGAACTCAGGACATGGTGTTCCCAGCTGTTCAATAACTTTATTCCACTGATCAATATCTAATATCAAGTAGCTAAGAAAAATACTCTGTATCTAATGTTCGACACATTAGTTATATCCACATTAAAATACAAGAAAATGGAAATTTTTAAAACCCCAAGAAAGAATGTGGCGGTTATAAATTTTGTATCTCACAGCCACCTTGCAAAAGGCACTGACTGTAGGTGACAGAAACGATCAGTGAATGAGCTCTGCCGACCCTGTTGACTGTGTGGACCGTGTGTGTGTGTGTGTGTGTGTGTACAGACTGACTTTACCATAAAAGCAGAAGCTGAACCTGACAAACTGTAAACATTAACTATAAGTAACTCAAACAACTCATGGTTATTACTACCCACTGGGATTCTAAATGTAAACTATACATAATTTTAACATACAAAATTGCTATTTTCTTCTAAATTATCAGAAAATTTGAATGCATTTCCTAGAGAATAAGAAATATTTCTACAATCTGTTTTGCCTTTGAGTTTTCTACACCAAGAGAGAATAATCAGTAGCAAGAAAAATTGTGGCTTTGATAAAAGCAGCATTTTCCTTTGCCATTCTTTATTTATCTGATGTTACTTTTCTGTAAAGTTCTGAAACTTATGAAACAGATCCACAACTTCAATAAATTTTAAGGTTAGGATTCCCTGTTTTCCTTTTTCCTAGTTTTTAATAGAATTCCAAGACCCTGAAGTCTTCGTTCTAAAACTCAAAGTGACCTTTCTCATTCTTCCTCCCTAAAGAATTCTAAGCATTACCAGTTAACAAAAACTTAAGAGATCAGTGTTAATATGAATATGGAAAGCAGTCAGATGAACAAAAAGCATGAATCAAAATTTAATCACCACCACATAAAACTACTGCTGCTGAAATTCTCAGATGAAACAATCAGTATGTTGAGTGATGAGACAACAATCAAAAAACACAAATACACACAGTAACAAAAAGTGGGGGGGGAGGGGACAGACAAAACAGAAGGATGGCCAGATGCAACAGGTAATTCCAAAATACTTATTAAGTTGTAGGTGTTTTTAGACTTAATCAAGTGTATTATTAGAAATTTTTAATGCAAGCCATGACTTTTGATTTAGTTCAATAAATCAACTCAAAGCCAGCCAGTAATTATGGGTGATTACACTTGAGCAGGTTTCAGTATTAACTTATGAAACAATCAATGAGGGAAAGGAGAAGTCTATGCCAATAGCAGGTGGTATTTTCAAAGAGTAATTTAACAATGCTTATATTAGGGAGAGACAGATGCATTATACCTGACCCAGCTGTCATACATTTTGACCTTTAGAAACTACACGTTAGGCCAAAGATAAGGATACGATCTGTACCTGGGAACAAAACACCACCTTTGATCATTTCTCCCATGATGCACCCAACTGACCAAATGTCAACTGAAAACAAAATGCAATGACATTAACATAAAGATTTTGGTTAAAATAAAAAAAAAACATTAAAAAAAAGTCACGCACACCATGTATACTTTCAAATTATAAGAAGCAGTATAAAATAAAAATGAGTGACAGTGAATGTGCTCTGACTACCAGCAGAGACTGTATGTCCTGCTGCCGGATGCAGCCTATCAATATTTCAGTGTCTTATCAACAATTTTTGAACTATAACAGCCACAAACTTTACGTCTGTTTTTTAAAAAATGGTATGTATGAATGTAGCATCTTATTTTCATTAGAGAACAGAAGGAAGTCCATCACCTAACTAAACTGCTGCAGCAGCACAAGGATACAGTCCCTTCCTGGAAAGAGGATTTTGTGGCAAACCATTTCTCCCATAATGCACCCCACAGACCATAAATCCACTATATGTTTGCAGCACAAAAGAAGGAAAAGCAAAGCAAAAGATCATTAAAATCAAAGAAGCATAATATGACTGCATCATATAAAAACTGCAACACATCACAAAAAAGAAAAAAGTGATTTCAATTTTAGGTAATGGAATAATTTAAAACAAAGTATTTTTCAAAAGGCTTTTGTTCATAAAAGAAAACAAGGTGTGGCATTTTAACTACATTATCTAATTTTAAAGTGAGAGATATGCACAGAAATTGCATAAACAAAAAAAACCCTGACATTTTGTGATTAAGAATTTGTTTATCAAATATAAAATAGAACCAAACACCCAAACACAAGCTTTATAAATAAGGCTAAAGCTAAAAATATACACAAGGTAGTAAAACTATAAAAATAAACATGCTACTTTAAAGTTCAACTGTGCATTATACTCTCTCTTTAAGTTAAATGAAAGAAAAAAGCATGAGCAGAAATAATTCAGCAGATTAAAATACTTAACAGAAAGAATGTCTCTATGAATAACTAGTTAATCTAGAAGTCTTCAGAAAATTTTAAATTGGATTTCACAAATTTATTTAATGAGAACAGGAGAAGAGCTATGTTTAATTCTGAATCAAAAGACAATTATTTTCTCGTCAACAATACACTGTATTTACTATGTCAAAAGGAACAAGTGCATGGAGAATGAACAATCTAATTAATTAAGAAAACCTAGTAACAGAAGTGTATTTTATATATTTCCTTTTTTTTTTTTTTTTTTTATAGGCAGAGTGGACAGTGAGAGAGAGAGAGACAGAGAGAAAGGTCTTCCTTTTTTGCCGTTGGTTCACCCTCCAATGGCCGCCGCGGCCGGTGCGCTGCAGCCGGCGCACTGCGCTCATCCGATGGCAGGAGCCAGGAGCCAGGTGCTTTTCCTGGTCTCCCCCTGGAGTGCAGGGCCCAAGCACCTGGGCCATCCTCCACTGCACTCCCGGGCCACAGCAGAGGGCTGGCCTGGAAGAGGGGCAACCGGGACAGAATCGGTGCCCCGACCGGGACTAGAACCCGGTGTGCCGGCGCCGCAAGGCGGAGGATTAGCCTGTTGAGCCACAGCGCCGGCCTTATATATTTCCTACCTAAAGTTTTGTTTTTGTTTTTTTATCCAAGCTGCTTTTGGTTTAAGAAGTTAAGCCTTGGCTGGGCAGAGTACGACACTTTCACAGATTTAGAAACTCCAGAGTCTCCTTGCAGACACACTGACCCTCACCAACTTTACAGGGCAGTCCTTATCAATGCTGACAGGAAGCTGCTAGATACAGAACAGGCAATTTGGGAATCTCCACCTAGGTATCAAAACCAATCACAGACCTTGGGTTTAAATATCTGATCAAAAAGGAGAGTAGGTGCTTGTAGTTGAATAGGAAAGGGGGAGGATGAGTGATTTGAAAGGAGAGTCTTAGAGACCTGCATCTGGTTTTCAAGCATGAAGGCCCAAGTTCTCACTCAGGGGGCTGAAGAGGGAAGCAGCGGGATGCGGCTGGAAGGAGACGCCTCCGCTGCTGCACTCAGAGAGGCAGTGTGTACCATTATTAGCCCCTCCCCGGAGGCAGTCCCTGCACTCAACAGTCTTAGGAGCAAAACTGGGAGAACTTGTGGAAATCCTGCAGAACTAAAGTTTCCCTGAAATTTCCTTTTAAAATGTCTATGAATCTTTTTATATTTATAATACAACTCAGCTTTCAAGGCTAAATTTTTGGAGGAACAGTTAATATTCACAAATATTCACAAATCAGACTATCAAAGAATGGAACTTTTTTCCAGTTTTTATTTTGGGCAAGGATTAGAATAAATCTTTCCTATGTGTTTCATAGAAAATGGCAAACTTTGGTTAAATAGCCAGAACACAACTATTTCAGTAACTTTGCCAACATATTATGTTTAAAACCTATTTTTCAACAAAAAGAAGGTATTCTATGGGCCAGTGAGGACTAAGACCACGGTAAGACTGATTCATGCACTAAACTAGCCTGAAAGGGATGAACTACTTAGTCTACTGACAGTTTAAAATATAACCCCTTATCCCACACTTCCAAATGCCCTGAGCTAGCTTACAATGAAACAGGTAAAACAAGGTTACTGAAACAGCTGGGTGTGGGTAGGAGATGTCACTGAAGAACATCTGGCTAATATGGGTTATATTGAGTAAGTGCGCCATCTGACTCAGTTTCCTGGGGTAGGTAAGATGATCTTTTATATTTCTTAGTTAGGAGTATGTGTCAGTTCTTTTTGAGTTTCTCTTGGCGCTACCTTCTAGTAGGAGGCTATCCCAAAATCACATTTATAGGATACTGACACGTTACACAATCTGTGATAATCAACAGTTCACAACAAATGCAAAAGCAATTTCTGTATTAGTCACGCACACACACAAAAACCCTCTAAACATTAGGCAGAGAACAGGGAAAGAGAATAGCAAGTTTACTTAAGAAGAAAAAATTGACAATGAATGTTTGAAGTAATTGTTTTTAATTAGCTCGGAAAAGGAAAGGAAATTAAGCTAAAATCTTAAATTCAATGGTATCTTTCAAAAAAAAAGTTTTAAAGTTTGGCTTGATACAGTTTGATTCAGTGAACTCCTGATTTAGTTTCCTTTCTAAAAAAAAGTCTGATTTTAGGGAATATTTTGAATTAAGTCACTACATTTAAAAAGTTACAGATTAATTCAATAGAATCCCATGCAGACTTAGCCATGTCCTAAATTTTCAAGGCTCAACAAAATTTTACCCCTAAATATCGGTGTAAGAATTGTTTAAATTCACTATCTGTATCCCAGATAATATCCTTCAACCTTGATGTTAAGGTTGATAAATAATACCGTATGCCATTTCCTTTCGGCAAGGCTTTGATGAAACATTATGGCTTCCTACAAAAGGTCACTTTAGTTTTATTCATCGGCTTTGCAAATGGCCTGATGACACTAAGTGCTACCACTCTTAACTTTGACTTCGTGAGAGCTAGACATATGGGCAAATATCACTAATGAACATAGATTACTACTAAGAGGAAACCATAAGAACACTATATAATGCCTTGCATATAGAAGTCAATGCTCATTTTCAAGTTTAGGCAAGCACAGGACAGGGGCTATGGCAACGAATCCTCCATCCAATGGCAGTACTGATGGGATGAATCTGTCTTAAATAAACAAGGCCCTTACACCCTCTCTCAATTTTATGACAAAATTTATAGTTACTTTCAAATGTGATACACATTTCAAACAGTAACACACATTTAACTACATGCACTTCAGTGGAAGTATTTAAATAACACAGAAACTTAGCAGAGTATTTCAAATAAAAGCAGAGTGCTGACCGTTCTCCTTGTAGCCCATGCCCAGGATGACCTCGGGCGCTCTGTAGTAGCGAGTCACCACATAGGGCGTCATCATGAAGCTTGTTCCTGCAGTCCTGGCCAGTCCGAAGTCGAGGATTTTCAAAGTGCAGTCTGATTTTACTACTATATTACTGGGCTTTAAGTCCTTCAGAAAATAAAGATAAGAAATGACCACCAGATGACATACACAGATTTTTCAGTTCATAAAGTTATCCTGTCACTTTTATAATAACTTATATTAATCATGTTCCTCATTGTAATAACACTGTACAGATTCATCATGAAAAAGCAAAGCCAATAAGTCGGCTTAAAGGCATGTTTTATTTAAGAATATATACCATTATTAGAGAAATTAGTAATGTCTTATTCATAAGAAACTATAACTAGCTAGAAACTGTTGGTCCAACAGAACAGAAAAGGCCTCTCAAAGCTCATGTAAGAGCCACTATGCTAAGTCACAGGTGAGTATTTCTACGCACTTGCACACCAAGTACGCATTTTTAAATGCTGTAAAATTACAAGCTTTATACAGACATCACAGATTCACAATAGGTCATGCCTTCAATCCTAGTCAATGCTATTCGACCTTTCAGACTGGCACTCAGTTTTAACGGTCTACAGAAGTCCCTATCAGTCTTTCCATCCCTGATCACCCACCTGAAATGATAACATTCGCTCATAAAACTTCTGCCTGCCTGTAGAGAGAGGACATTACTGTCTTAGTGTCACTAGTCCATAACTTACTTGTTACTGGTACTCCTAAATAATGGAAGAGGAATTTCCCACCTGACCCCAGTCAGAAGGAATTTTGTGCTATCCCCATTCAAAAGGCAGGCAGTGTCCTAAACACTTATGGTTTCATGTTCAACACTCTTTGCCCACTAGCTTTGATGAATTCTATCAAGAAAGCATATATCCACAACATGAATGATGGCATCACACACACTGATGAGCAGTACATATTAAACATCAGGCACTAAAGGGAAACAGACCTGGGTTGAAAGACAAGGAACACTTCTGTAATGTCTATGTCTACCACAGCATGTATGAGTGGCCTTCAAAAAGTTCATGGGAAATGCACGCTCTACAAAAATTAAGCATGGAATTTAAAAAATTTTCTACTCAAAAATAAATTTACCTTACAATTCCATTTTCCCACTGACTTCCTGAAGTACCCTACTATTGTTGTCTTTAGCATATATTTTTTAAAAAATTTATTTATTTATTGAAAGGCAGAGTTACAGAGAGGCAGAAGCAGATATAGAGAGAGGTCTTCCATCTGCTGGTTCACTCCCCAAGTGGCCGCCATGGCCGGAGCTATGCCAATATGAAGCCAGGAGCTTCTTCCAGGTCTCCCACGCGGGTGCAGGGGCCCAAGCACTTTAGCTATCTTCTGCTCTCCCAGGCCATAGCAGAGAGCTGGATTGGAAGTGGAGCAGCTGGGGCTTTACCCACTATGCCACAGCGTCGGCCCCACCTTTATCATATTTTGATGTACTCATAGGTGGGTTTAGAAAGCATATAATTCAATGACTTTAAAGATATCAATGAGCATAGTGAAACAGAAGATAAAATTTTCATTATAGCTATTCTGTGAACAAATAATATTGCTAATATTTCTAAAATATAACACCTCAGCAAAGTAACACTACATGTTAAAGAATAAATACTATAACCTTTGACACTATTTCAATGTCTACTGTGATGGCTGAAGGCTACTGGTTCTCTACACCAGTGCATTCCAGCCTAGAAATAAGATTCCAACCATAAACATTTTATCTTGGGAAGATTAAGAGCAAAATATATTTTTTGAGAAATACATTTTTTGTTTAAAAATCATTAAGAAGTCTCAAAAATAGTAACTGCAACTTGCCCTTGTACAAGTTGATCAACATGTACCTTCTACAGATGTTAGTAACATTTTTAACTATATGTAAGCGGAATTTACTAACGATACATGAGTGGCAGAGGCACTGGAAGCACCTCCCATGCCTCTTTGCCAGTTCCTCAGTCAGGAGAGCCCATAGGAGTAGATCTGGTCAGCGAGACAAGAGAGGGAGAGAGGAGGAGGTCCAGCACAGCCTCCTGTAGCATCGAACCTTGCTCTGGAGAGTAGGGATGTTGCAGAGCGCAGATATGCTAGCAACCTGGGTCCTGAGCATCTGTGTAAAGCAGAATCTCCAACCCACCATGGTCTGCCTGGAAACGCAGTGTGCGAAATAAACCTAAGTCATGTTAAGTCACCGAGAGGTCAGCATGGCCCAGTCTATTCGAACACTGAGACTGGTGCCAGGAACAGGGTGTTACTATTACGGAAACGCAGGATCATGGCTTAGCAGCCGAACAGCAGGGAAACTAGTATCAAAGGTAAAACAGTGATCCAGACTACATGGTAGCAAAACATTTCAGGAGGCTCTCATCTGCACAGCACTTGCATAACGAAACTGAGGCTGTGGAAGAAGAGTTGGCAAATCAAGGCCTGCCTGCTTTTATTTGAAGAATGACTGGAATACAGTCGCATTCACTCATAACTTTTGTCTGCGGCTGCTCTGTTTTATACTGGCAGAGTTCAACAGCTGTGACAGAGACTGCACCATCTGCAAAGCATAACAGATTGGCCATCTGACTCGTCACAGAAAAGGTTTGTTGACTCCTGTGCCAGAGAAGAAACTAGAACTGGTGGCTACTAGCTGCATTTGAAAGGAATGGCCACTTTACAAGTAGAAATAAAAGGAAACAGACTGGAATTTCAGAGCTTTGCCATTCTGGAAAAGCGGAATGCTATTAGATCCCTCGATAAAAGCATGGCAGCTTGTTCAGTATATATTCCCACCTGCCCCAAGGTGGCTGTCACTCACCCTACTGATAGGCACAGTCGTGTGACCTGTTTCAGCCAACAAAGTGTGAGAGAAAATAAGGCTCCCAGACTGGAGAGAAGTTTTTAATGTGTACGATTTAGCTTGGCTCTTGCTGTTCTGTCTCTTACCATAAGAAAACCACATCCCTGGGATGCTGAAACCTGAACATGGAGCAAACCTGAACCTAACCACAGCAGAGCCACACAACTAACCTTCCAGACCCCTGAGCAAACTATCAATGTTCGACGCTACTGGTATCTTGAGTTTCTTTCTATACATCATTTTTCATAAAACAATTCTAAAGGGTTCTATGTGAAAAAGATCAGTAAAATCTTTCAATTAATAAAACTCCTTCAGCCTGACAACAGAAGCCTGAAAGCTTAAAGGCAGACTCAAGACAACCTCCATTAGTTCTATGAATATAGGGACTTTACGTTAACAAATACACTTGGAAAAGAGCTGTTAACAGAAAAGATAAGAAGCCTCCTAAGCTTCTGAGACTGAGAGTGGTATTACCAAAACACTGTCGAATCTGTGACATTCTACACTTAAAACAGTGGTTCTCAGTTCACAGCGATTTTGCCTTCCAGTGAATAGCTGGGACTATCAGGAGACATTTTTGGTTGTCACAACTGGGGAGCACCACTGGCATTTACTGGGTAGAAGCCAAGAATGCTGCAGACCATTTCATCAGTGACCAGGGCAGCCCCTCCAAAGAGTTGTCTGATCCAAAACATCAGTAGTGGCCAGGATGAGGAAGAGAGCATTATAATGAAACTTGGGGCTCTGATATTTTACAAATAGGAAGCAGGCTGAGCAGGTTGTGAAGCCCTCAACCACGCATTTCCAAGACTCACTTCACATGCATTCAAGGAGGGTAGCGGGTACCACAGAGGACGGCATCTCACAGAGGGCAGACTGAGGGCCTAATCAAGGAAGATCTCTCACCCCATCAATCAGGGACACTCACAGTGACTGCCCAGTACAATTTCAGTGCACTAACAACTAACCAATCAGTGTGTGTATGTGTGTGCGTGCGTGTGTGTTCTTTAGTTTTCCAAATGAGATTGTTTCTGTGGTTACACTGACCCTGTCTGGCCATTCTATCTATGGTATTTGGGAGAGAGGAGTATGGAATGAACAGATAATTTGGTCATTCCCAAATCCACTTCCTATGGTCCTGGATCAAAAGCAGCAGTGTCTAGACCTAATGTGAACTCCACTGTGTATGGCTGGGAATTAAATGCCTTGGTGAACAAGGACTCTGGCTCTTCTCTCTTAAGGAGCTATGGAATGAAGAGCAGCCTGATAACCAGAGGGAACAACATGTCAACACCTGGTGCTCACCGCTATTCTCGTCTGCCGCCCCACATTTCTTGGTTCCTTCACAATTAAGTTCTGCCAACGGACCCCACACAAAAGTGAAGTGTGCTACTTCCAGGCCCAAGCTTAGGGAAGCCAGTGTACACCACTCAGCTTTCTCTCACATGGAGATCAGCAACTATCTGCATGGTGCAGCGTGATTCAGTCACCATGGGCTTCTGAGTCACTATGGAGAAAGTCACCCCGGGGAGCCCCTACAAGATGAAAGGCCAGCTTATTTTACAAAGAAAACAATCTCAGACCAGAAGAGGTACTAGCTAAGAGTGAGGTGAAACTAAGACTAGTAGAGCAGAGACAAATGCCAACTGTGGCCTCAAAACCAGCAGCAAACGTGGGGATAACTTCTTATTATTCCCTTTGTTTTCTATCTTCTGCCATTTGTTCTACCTTTCTGGTCTAGCTGCCTGGTATCCTCACTAATTTGGAAGCTTTCCATTTGATAGATTTTAGATCACTAAAATCAAACAATCTTCCATGGTGGCAGACCACTATCCTGGTTTACAGGACAAAGGAAACAAACAAAATCAAAGCATTTAAGTCAGTTGCTTTACCTCACACAATATATGAGTATGGGATCAGGAAGATAAAATAATTATAACTTTCCTGTTTAAATAAATTTATATTATGTTGTTTAAAGACTACATTAGGGGGCTGGCATGGTGGTGTAGCAGGTAAAGCTGCTGCCTGCAGTGCCAGCATCCCATATGGGCACCAGTTTGAGTCCCGGCTGCTCCACTTCTGATCCAGCTCCCTTCTATGGCCTGGGAAAGCAGTAGAAGATGACCCAAGTCCTTGGGCCCCTGCACCATAGTAGGAGACCTGGAAGAAGCTCCTGGCTCCTGGCTTTGGATTGGCACAGCTCTGGCCACTGTGGCCAACTGGGGAGTGAACCAGCGGATGAAAGAACTGTCTCTCTGCCTCTCCTACTCTATGTAACTCTTTCAAATAAATAAATCTTTTTTTAAAAAGACTATATTAGACATAAAACTAGAGCACTGCATTTGTAACATACAAAGGAATTCACTTAGATGATAATTAACAGTGAGCCTAAATAGCTCAGGGACATAACTGCCCTATACTTTGAACACAAAGCTATGTACTTTATTAAATAAGACAGGTTATTTGACACAACGTGGCTCAGAAGGAAGACAATCCACTCAACCAAATAATTTTTTCAAAAAATTCCTCTTAAATTAGATGCAGTATTCAGAACCATTTATTTTTATTTATTTGAAAGGCAGAACATGAAAGAGACAGACAGGAAGGGAGGGATTGATCTTCCATCCACTGGTTCTCTCCCCAAATGTTTACAACAAATGGAGCTGGGCCAGGCCAAAACCAGGAGCCCAGAATGCTGGCAAGCACCCAAGCATTTGAGCAATCATCTCCCACCTGACAGGTGCATTAGCAGGAAGCTAGACTGAAAGTGCAGAGTAGCCTGAACTAGAACAAACACTCTGAAATGGGACATGGTTGTCCCAAGAGGCAGCTTAACCTGCTGCACCACAATGCCTGCTGCAATGCAATACTTTTCAAAGAACAATAAGCCATAACTAAGACTAAAATGCAAAAACATACATCCAAACAATTTTACAGAAATGTTCAGGTCAGTATGCATATTACTTAAATAGTATAAAAATTTTAACTCAAATGTTTATAAAATGACAAATGAATAAAAAAATGACACATCCATACGTGAAATACTTAGCAAGAATAACAAAGCACATTGGGGCTGGCGCTGTGGCTCAGTAGGTTAATCCTCCGCCTGCAGTGCCAGCATATCATATGGATGCCGGTTCTAGTTCTAGTCCTGGCTGCTCCTCTTCCAATCTGGCTCTCTGCTGTGGCCTGGGAAACAGTAGAAGATCGCCCAAGCGCTTGGGCCCCTACACCCACGTGGGGAGACCAGGAAGAAGCTCCTGGCTCCTGGCTTCAGATCGGCACAGCCCCGGCCATTTGGGGAGTGAACCAATGGAAGGAAGACCTTTCTCTCTGTCTCTCCCTCTCTCTGTCTGCAACTCTATCTCTCAAATAAATAAATAAAAATCTTAAAAAAAAATAACAAATCACTGATACATACTTAACTGAACTTTGAGAACACATTCTAGGTAAAAAAAAAAAAGCCAACCACAAACAGCCATATATTATATAATTCTATTTGTGTGCAATGTTCAGAACAGGCAAACATACACAGGCAGGACGAGTTAGGGCTGGGGATGAATGAGAAACAGAATGGGTGTGGAGTTTCTTTCAAAGAGCTGAATGTTCTAAAATTATGGTGATGGACAGGCAACCACTGAATTGTACATTTTAAGTGGGCAAGTTGTATGGTATATGGATATTTCAATAAAGCAGTTAAAAATGCAAAATGTAAAATGTTTATGAATATACATAGTCTTCACGTGTATTACAAAAAACTCCACATGAATTTCAAAAGTATTTTGCACCAAAAGAAACTCTACTAACTTGTTACAACATGTCTGAGCAGGATGCAGTCTGAAGCATTAGGAAGCATATCAACTTGGAAAGAGTCTCAATGAGAGCACCATGAATTTGCTGAAATTGACATAAGAACAAACATCAAGCTGATGGTGAAAGCATGGGTAGAGAAATGGTGAAATCACTAATTTTGTTTTAAAGATTTATTTATTGATTATTAATCTGAAATGTGAGTTTGCAGGAGAGTTATCTTCCACCCACTGGTTCACTCCCCAAATGGCCATAGCTGGTGCTGGGCCGATCCTAAGCTAAGAGCCAGGAGCTTCTTCCAGGTCTCCCACATGGGCAGAAGGGCCTTAAAATTTGGGCCATCTTCCACTGCTTTCCCAGGTGCATTAGCAGAGTTGGATCAGAATCTGAAACCCATATGGTGCCCATATGGGATGCCGGCACACAGTTGATGGCTTTCCGTGCTATGCCACAGCACCAGCCCTGAAAATACTCATCTTTACAAAAAGTTTACAGGGACAATGCCCCAAAGAAATCAGCAATTTGCACATGGATAACTTATTTTAAGAAGGCACAAGACAAAGCAGGCATGTAGTATACCGGGGAAAGCCCGTACCTGCGATGCCAACATGCCATATGGGGGCTGGTTCAAGTCCCAGCGGCTCTACTTCTGATCCAGCTCCCTGTTAATGGTCTAGGAAAAGCAGTGGAAGATGGTGCAAGTGGTTAGGCACCTGCTACCCACACGGCCAATTTGGAGGAGGCTTGTGGCTTTGACCTGGCCCAATCTTGGCAGTTGTGGCCACCTGAGGAGTGGACCAGATGATCTCTGTCTCTCCCTTTCTTTCTGTAACTCTTTCAAATAAATCTTAGAAAAAAAAAAAAAAGAAGAAGAAGAAGAAGAAGAAGAAGATGATGATGAAGCCTGCAGTGGAAGACCACCCAGATCAACTTGTGAGGAAAAATTATTCTTTTTCATGGCCTAATAGGACCCACAATTATCAGCAGAAACAACGGCCAACACCACAAATATCTCGGATGGTTCAAGTCACACAATTCTGATTAAAAATTGAAGTACAGCAATCTTTCTGCTTGAGGGGTGCCCAAACTGCTGTACACAGATCAGCTGCAGACAACAGCTGAGCTTTCAATGGAAAATGTTTAACAACTGAGATCAACTTCCTGGAGCATTTTTTCAAAGAATTTTAACAGATGAACAAGGATAGACCAGAGGAGCAGGAAGACAAAAGCACAATCAAAGCAATGGCTACCAAGAGGTGGAACTGGTTCAGTCAAAGCACAAGCAGGTCAACCAGTCAGGAGTAAAGGTCATGGCAACAGGTTTTTGGGATGTGCAAAGCATTTTGCTTTTGGACTTTCTGGAGAGCTAAAGACTGCTAACACTTGCTTATTATGACAGTATTTGGAGAATGTTAAAGCTTTAGCAAAAAAATCACTTGAGAACATGTCACTTAGGGTCCTCAAACCAGGACAATGTACCTTCACCAGAGAACACATTCTGTCAGGTCGATGTTCTTGCTCACTGCTCTTATCAAACAAGCATGATTTTGCAAGAGTTTCAATGGGAAATCGTTAGGCATTCCTCTATATAGTCCCTCTATATAGTCCCAATTTGGTTTTTTGATTTTTTTTTAAAGATTTATTTATTTGAAAGTCAAAGTTACAGAGAAAGAAAGAGAGACAGAACACCTTCCACCCACTGGTTCACTCCCTATTTGGCTGCAATGGCCAGAGCTAGGCAAGGCTGAAGCCTGGACCTTCATCCAGGTCTCTCATGTAGGTGGCAAGAGCCCAAATACTTGGGCCACCTTCCACTGCTTTTCCCAGACCATTAGCAGGCAGCTGGATTGGAAGTGAAATTGTTAGGACTGGCACCCATATGAGATGCCAGCAACTTTACCCACTACATGCCACCATAATGGCCCCTACAGTCCTATTTGGTTCCTTGTTTTTTAATCTTAAAGAAATCTTAGAAAATACTCATTTTACCTCAGTTAAAAAGGTAAAAAGTACTGCATTGACATGAACTCCCAGAACCCTGTGTTTTTTAGGGATGGACTAAATGGCTGGTACCTTCATTTACAAAATGCTAAACTTGATAGAGCTTATGTTAAGAAATAGTTTATAATTTTGATTTTTTAAAAGATGTATTTATTTATTTCAAACACAGAGAGACAGAGAAAGAGGGATTTTCAATCGGCTGGTTCATTCTCCAAACGGCTACAAGGACTGGAAGTGGGCCTGGCTGAAGCCAAGCCAGAAGACCTCTGGATTTCCCACGTGGGTGGCAGGAGCCCAAGTACTTGGCCTACCATCCAATACTTTCCTGCACGCAGGGCAGGGAGCTGAGCTGAAGGCAGAAATGCCAGGGCTCAAACTGGCGCTCCAATACTGGATGCCAACACTGCACTGGCCCCTGTAATCTTATCTTGTAATTTCACTTTCCCTGAGTTTTTAAAAGTCTTCTCATATAGGGAACACAACTCTGGTGGCTACTCAATTTTTACTGTAACAATAACAGGATATATTTATATACCCATGTTCATAGCAAGATTATTCACACCAACTAAAATGTGAAAGCCAAGTATCTACTGTCAGAGGAATGAAAAAACAAAATACGGCTTACGCATCATTTCTGACACATATGCTACAAAATGTATAAAACTTGTATACATTCTGTTAATAAGCCAGTCACTTACATGAGACAATCAAAACCATAGACAGAAAACAGAAAGATGGCTGCAAGAGATCAGGGGGAGGGAGGAATGGGAGTTACTGCTTCATGGCCATAGAGCACCTGGAGATGGATGGTGCTGAGGGCTGCACAACACTGGGAATGTATTTAACAGCACTGAACTGCACACTTATTCATGAAGGTGGAAAATTTTACATTATGTGCATTTTACCACAATTTAAAAAGCTGGGGGTAAGTAGGAATACTGTGACATCTTATACAGTCCTCTCCCCAGCTCTCTTTTTGGCTGGGCCAGAGTCTTAAAGAAAGCAGTGGCATTCTTTGTGTGGGGCCCTAGGCTAGACAGAGTGCATTCTTTAAAACATGTAAGGCAAATGAGCAACTCATGCTCTCTCGGACAAAGCATTAAACAAACTAAAAACACACAGCACGCTATCAGGCATACTAACCTTGGATAATAAGAGTTGCAGAAGGAAAATAAAAGGCCGAGGAGAATATTTGAAAAAATAAAAAAATTTCCTAAATTTGATGAGAAAGAAATCTACACATTTGCTCAATGAATTTTAAGTAGGATTAACACAAAGATTATCTGCACCAAGACATATTATAATCAAATTGGTAAAAGACAAAGACCAAAAAAGAATCTCAAAAGCAGTCAGGGAAAAGTAACTTGTTTCAAGGGACAAGGGATTTCTGTAAGTTTAATAGATGATTTCTCACTAGAAACCATAGAAGCTAACTGGCAATAGAACAACACATTTCAAGTATGGATAAAGTGCGATAAAGCTAAAGAAGTCTACTGCTAGTATACTTCCCCACAAAAATGGTAACAGGAGTCCTTACAGCAGAAATAAAAGGACAGCCAATAGTAACTCAAATTCATATTTAGAAGTCGAAGTACTGCTAAGGTAACTATTTGGTTAATTACAAAGGCGAACAATATTATGTTTTGGGGTTTTAGTCTTATTTTTTTTCTGATACGAGTTAATCCAAATGCATTAAATACTGATTACAAATCTATCTTAATGGGCACATGGTATATAAAAATATGTAACCTGTGACAATAACAATGTAAAGTGGGAAAGGCAGACTACCAAGAAGTAGAGTTTGGAATACTGTTGAAGCTAAGGTAGTAAGTAGTAAGTCAAAACAGATTGCTATAAGTTATAGTTTTAGCTGTACTCGGATTACAACTAAAAAAAGAAAATGAGTAAAGAATAAAATGGTACACTACTACAAAAAATCAATTAAACATAAAAGAAAGCAAGGGGTAATTGAGAAACAAAAAGATATATTTAGGAAACAAACAAGTGACTTCTTCCTTATCAATAATTACTCTAAATGTAGACAGATGGATTAAACTCTCCAAGAAAAGGTGGAGAGTGTAAAAAATGTATAAAAGAAACATGATCTAACTGTAGGCTATCTACAAGAGGCTCACTTTACATCCAAAGGCACAAACAGGCTGAAAGTGAAAGAATGGGAAAGATATTTCATGCAAACAGAATCAACAGGTAGGTGAAGTACACAGTATGTAACAAAACTGAACATAAGTAAAAACCTATTACAGCGGCAAGGAGGACATTATATACTGAAGAGAGTCAACCGTCAAGAAGAGACACAATCACAAAAGTACATGTACTTAAAAACACACGCACAAAACACACGAAGCAAAACTGACAGAACTAGAGGGATACACACGCAGCTGCATTACAGCAGTGGAAGAGTTCCGGACCTTACTTTCCATGATGGACAGAACAGTTAGAAAATCACTAAGGAGACACAAAACACGAAGACTATAACACAATTAGACAGCAGAGTACTTGTTTTTCTCAAGTACCCAAGGAACAGTCTCCAGGATAAGACTATATTTTAGGCCTCAGTAAAAGTCTTCATAAATTTTAAAAGATGGAAATCATACTACATGATGTCATCTGTGACCATGATGGAAAGAAGCTAGAAGTCAAGAAAAATGAAAACGCTCACGTTTGTGGACTTTAAAAACAATACCCTAAAGCAACCACTGAGTCAAAGAACCAATCACACAAATCAGAAAATTTGCAACAATGAAAATAAACATATAACATACAGAAATTCAGAGAACACAGAGAAAGCAGAAAAGTAATTTTCACAGCTGTAAAAGCTTACATTCAAAATGAACAAGATCTCAAATATTCATCCTAAGAAACTAGAAAGAATAAACTACTCCCAGAGTAAGAAGGAAGTAACAGAAATTCAAGCATAGACAAAAGGCCCCTGAGATTTCTGCCTGACAGGATGGTCTATGCTTGGGGGCTCTGGCAACACAGTCCGACACTGTGATTTATGATCGGGGCTTTAAGGTTTTTAAGGCTTTAAGAGAGGCATCAGTTCCAACCTCTGAAAGAACTAAAGGCTACAGGTATTAGCACGAACCTCAGCAAGGGTTAGAGCCGAAAAGTTCTGCCAGGGCAGCAGTATGCCATTAAGTCCCAGTAAAAACTCTGGACACCAAAGATTTGGGTGACATTCCCTGGCTGGTAATACTCCGTGTGCAGTCCTATATTATGGGCTCCATGTTTGGACTTCCCTTGGATTTTGCCCTTTGAGTCTCTTCCTTTGGCTCATTCCAATGTATATCCTTTTGCTATTTTAAGCACAGTCCCTTCAGATACAGTGAATACTGAATCTTAGAGGGTTGGCGGGAGCCCCTGAATTTGTAGTCAGCTGGTCTGAAGTGAGGGATGTCCTGAGAACTCCTGCATTTGTATGGCTGGAATCGAGGGGTCATATGGGGTCTATGCCCTCTGACAATACAATGTGACTAACTCCAGGGCAAACAACTTCTACAATCAGAAAAAGAGCACTTATGCAAACCCCACACCTGATACCATGTTTAATGGTGAAAGACCAAAGCAGTCTTCTCTTAAAGGTCAGCAATGAGAACAAAGATTACCAGCCTGCATTGAGGAAGAAATAAAATCACAGAGATCACATACAGAAGTCCTTGTAAAAATCTATTTGAAAAAATCTGTTAGTGCTAATGAAAAAATTTAACAAAGTTGTAAGACATAACTTTAACATACCAAAATCCGCAGTATTCCTGTACACTAGAGCAAGGAACAAAATCTTAAAGTTTAAGAATACAATTCCAGGGGCCGGTACTATGGAACAGTAGGTTAATTCTCCATCTGTGGCGATGGCATTCCATATGGGCACTGGTTCAAGTCCCAGCTGCCCCACTTCCCACCCAGCTCTCTGCTGTGGCCTGGGAAAGCAGAAGAAGATGGCCCAAGTGCTTGGGCCCCTGCACCCACGTGGGAGACACAGAAGCAGCCCCTGATTCCTGGCTCCGGATTAGCCCAGCTCCGGCCGTTGCGGCCATTTGTGGAGTGAACCAGTGGATGGAAGACCTTTCTCTCCATTTCTCCTTCTCACTCTCAAATAAATAAAAATCTCTACCTCTCAAATAAATATTTTTTTTAAAAAATAATATTTAGTAAATCAAATGAGGAAAGATATATGTATTTGATGATGGAATTAAATAATCTAAATATAGGCAAGAACTAATTATGTATTTATGTCCTATCTCATATAATAGAAGGGCTGAAATTCTGAAAATGATTATATATGCTTCCTTTAATATAAATATTAAAATGGAAGTTACAGTTTGTTCACTCTATTCCAAGCCCAAGAATTAGGCTAATTATCATGTACCTTATGCCACTGACATCTCAAGGAAACTCTATGCAGTGCCACTATTATCCCCAATTTTCAGATGACAAACTGTGAAAGAAGAAAAGTGCAAACTGTCTCAGTACTTCCTTCTCTGCTTTTCCTCTGGAGACAGAAGATGCATGGTTATGCACAAGGGTATTTTGGGCTCCCATTTCCATGGAAATTTTTATGGCTGGATATTTGTCTCCACCTGGATCAGAATCATTCCCATGGATGCTCTGGCTTGAGTTTGGGGAAAATGATATACCCTCTATTTCACATTGCAAATTCTTCTTTTTTTTTTTTTTTAAGATTTATTTCATTTATTTGAAAGACAGAGTTACAGAGAGGTAGAGTCAGAGAGAGAGGTCTTCCATCTGCTGGTTCACTCCCCGGATGGCCGCATAAGCCAGAGCTGCACCGATCCAAAGCCAAGAACCAGGAGCTTCTTCTGGGTCTCCTACGTGGGTGCAGGGGCCCAAGGACTAGGGCCATCTTCTACTGCTTTTTCCCAGGACATAGCAGAGAACTGGATTGGAAGAGAAGCAGCCGGGACTAGAACCAGTGCCTGCATGGGATGCCGGCGCTTCAGGCTAGGTCTTTAACCACTATGCCACAGCGCCAGCCCCTGCAAATTCTATATTGGTACAACTGAAATAATTCATAGCATGTTTCTTTTTCCTTGCAAAAGCTTATCTGCGGTCAAGGGAGACAGAGAAAGAAAGAGAAAGAGAGAAAGAGGGAGAAAGAGGGGGAGGGGGGAGGGGGAGGGAGGGAGGGAGAGAGAGAGAGAGAGGAAGAGAAAGAGAGAGAAATTTGGAGCTTTGGATCATGCCATTCCTAAATTCAGCTTTATCTCTTCTTTTTTAGTGATTTTGTTGAGTCATTTAATTTTTTCCTTCTTTTTAAAAATAATTCAATTGGGATTCTGGCTTGCAACGGAAAGAATTCCTCATATTTAAATCAAGGTGGCTAAGCCTACTGTCGTTATTATATGGCTAGTTCATTGCAGAGGCAAGAACCAGCCAATTTCAGTGCCAAAACCCATTCCTTGTCTGCAGGAAACTCACTCATAAGTTGATAAAGAAAATATTCAGCAATCATTTCTAAACTGGGCTATTTCTTTCTTGCTACTGAGTTGTTAGAATTTCTTACATATTTTGACACTAATGCCTTATCACACGTGTGGTTTGCAAGTGTTTTCTCCTAATCTTGCAATTAATTGTCTCCTCAACTTGTTAATTCTATCTTATGCTATATTCAATCTTTCAAATTTGATGCTATCCTGGTACTGGTACAGAAATAGATGGATAGACCAATGGAACAGAATAGAAACACCAGAAATCAATCCAAACATCTACAGCCCATTTATATTTGATCAAGGATCTAAAACCAATTCCTGGAGCAAGGACATTCTATTCAGTAAATGGTGCTGGGAAAACTGGATTTCCACATGCAGAAGCATGAAGCAAGACCCCTACCTTACACCTTACACAAAAATCCACTCAACGTGGATTAAAGACCTAAATCTACAACCCTACAACATCACATTATTAGAGAACGTTGGAGAAACCCTGCAAGGTATTGGCACCGGCAAAGACTTCCTGGAAAAGACCCTGGAGGAGTAGGCAGTCAAAGCCACAATTAACTATTGCAACAAATTGAGAAGTTTCTGTACTGAAAAAGAAACAGTCAGGAGAGTGAAGAGGCAACCGACAGAATGGGAAAAAATATTCACAAACCATGCTATAGGTAAAGCAATAACCAGAATCTACAAAGAGATCAAGAAATTCTACAACAACAAAACAAACAACCCACTTAAGAGATGTGCCAAGGAATAAGAGAGGGAAGAGATGTACAATTTGGGACATGCTCAAGCTGACTTGCCCCAAACCGTAGAATTAGAAACATACCAGGGGATTCCAATTCAATCCCATCAAGGTGGCATGTTCCAATGCCATCTCACTAGTCCAAGTGATCAACTTCTGTTCACAATTGATCATAATGATAGGACTAAGAGTCAAAGGGATCACATAAACAAGACTAGTGTCCGCAAATACTAACCAATAGAATAAAAAAGACAGAGAATGATCCAACATGGTAAGCAGGATACACAGCAGACTCATAGAATGCCGGATGTCCTAAAAAGCACTCTGGCCTCAGAATCAACCCTTAAGGCATTTGGATCCGGCTGAAAAGCCCATGAGAGTATTTCAGGCATGGAAAGCCAAGACACTCTGTCAAAAAAAAAAAAAAAAAAATTACCTAAATGAAAGATCTCCACGAGTGAGATCCCAGTGGAAAGAACAGGTCATCAGAGAAGGAGGTACCTTTCTCTGAAGGAGGAGAGAACTTCCACTTTGACTACGACCTTGTCTAAATATGATCAGAGTCGGTGAACTCAAAAGGCTTCCATAGCCATGGCAACTCATGACAAGAGCCTAGGATGATTACTGATGCCATAAACAAGAGTGTCAATTTGTTAAGTCAACAACAGAAGTCACTGTGCACTTACTCCTCATGTAGGATCTCTGTCCTTAATGTGCTGTACATTGTGATTTAATGCTATAACTAGTACTCAAACAGTATTTTTCATTTTGTGTTGCTATGTGGGTGCAAACTGTTGAAATCTTGACTTAATATATGCTAAACTGATCTTCTGTATATAAAGAGAATTGAAAATGAATCTTGATGTGAATGGAAGGGGAGAGGGAGTGGGAAAGGGGAGGGTTGAGGGAGGGAGGGAAGTTATTGGGGGGGGAAGCCATTGTAATCCATAAGCTGTACTTTGGAAATTTACATTGATTAAATAAAAGTTTAAAAAAAAAAAAAGAAAGTATATTTGACAGAGACATTAAATAGATACTGAGAGTCAAAATAAATAAATAAATTTGGTGCAATCCCATATGGCTATTTTTGGTTTTGTTGACTATGCTTTTGTGGTTAGATAAAATTTTTAAAAAAATGTTCAACAAATATTGTGGAGTTTTTCTTCCATAGTTTTTTATTTGATAGGCTTAGAGTTTCAGGTTATATGAATAAACATTTAATTTTGAATTGAGTTATATATATGGTGTAACAGGAGAGTCAGATTTCATTCTTCTGTGTGTGGATATCTAGTGTACCAAACACACCTTTTGTTGAAGACTCCGTCCCTTTTTTTGTGTGTTTTATTTGTAACTTTGTTGAAAATCAATTGATTATAAATGTGTAGGTTAATTTCCAAAAAAAAAAAAAAAAATTTTTTTTAAAGAATATAGTTCCATGTATAACAGTTTCCAAAAGAATGAAACATCCAGAAATAAGAAGGTGAAAGAAAAAATGAAATAATATATCAGAGACTAGATTAACTTGTGTCTCCCCAAATTCTAGTGTGGAAGTCCTAAAACCCACTGAGTGCATCTGGAAACAGGGCCTTTGTGGAAGTAAGGTTAAAATGAGGTCATCAAAGTGGAGCTCTAATCCAATGGAACTGGCGTCCTGGGAAGAGAACAGACACACAGATGGACACACTGAGAAAGAAAAGCCACTCAGGACACAGCAGGAGGGTGGCCATCTGCAGCTCTCAGAGAGGCCTCACCAGAAACCGAATTTGCCAGCTCCTTAACCACGGGCTTCCAGGCTCCAGCACTGTGAGAAATGTCTGCTATTTATGCTGCCCAATCTGTAGGATTTTGTTATGGCAGCCTCAGTACACTAAGATGAAGGATCTTCAAGAAGTTGGTAGAAAATAGGTAGAGAAATGTGACTAAAATAAATGCTTATTTGATGCAAAATCTTTTGAAATTCATAGTTTTTCACTGTATTCATTTTCCATTAACTTTTTGAAGACTTCTCACACAACCTAATAGAATCCCATGTTCACAAACTGGAACACTAAATATTGTTACAATGGCAAAACTACCAAACCAATCAACAGATTCAGTTAGATCTATACTAATTGTGTTTTCTGCAGAAATGGAAAAGCTGGTCCTCAAATTCAAATGGAATCACAGGGAGACAGAACCCAACAGTCCAAACAGTAAGAGAAAAGAATAATGTTAGAGGGTTCACAATTCCCCATTTCAAAGCTGACTGTAAAGTTACAGTGATCAAGATAAAGGTGACAGTTACACAGACAGACACACTAATGGAATAAAATTCACAGTCTAGAAACAAAACCACAAATTATTGCAACTAGTTTTCTGCAAGGGTGCCAAGACCATTCAATGGTAAAAGAACAATCTCTTTAACAAATGGTGCTGGAACTATTGGATTTCCACATACAAAAGAATAATCTGGACCCTCATCTCATACCACATACAAAAATAAATCAAAATGGATCAAATTCCTATATAAAAGAGCTAAAATTGTAAAAATTTTAGAAAAAACATAAGACTTAATCTTCAGGACCGTGGATCTGACAACAAATTTTTACATATAACACAAAAAGCACAAGCAGGAGGCTGGTGCTGTGGCATAGTGGGCTGGGCCTCTGCCTGTAGCACTGGCATACTGTATGGGCACCAGTTTGAGTCCCAGCTGCTCCTCTTCAGATCCAGCACCCTGCTACAGCCTTGGGGGGGGGTGTAGGATGGTTCAAGTATCTGGGCCCCCTACACTCATGTGGGGGACCCAGAGGGAGTTCCTTACTTCAGGTCAGCCAGAACCAATGCTGTCATTTGGGGAGTGAACCAGCAGATGGAAAGCCTTTCTCTATCTCTAACTCTACCTCTTAAAAAATAAAAATAAAAAAATATTTTTAAAAAAGCACAAGCAGAAGACAAAATCCTGACAAACTGGATTTCATAAAAATTAAAAACTTCTGTGTATTAAAGATTAATATCATCAACAAAGTTAAGACAACCTACAGAATGGGAAAAATACTTACAAATTATGTACAGTCCTGTATCATTTAACAATGGGGGTATGTTCTGGAAAAATGCACTGTTAGGTAGTTTTACTGTCGTGCAAACACCAGAGGTACTTGCAGAAACTAAGATGGCTATGACATCACTAAGTGATACGATCTTATGCAACCACCTCTGTATATGTGCTCTTTTGTCGACTAAACTGCTGTTATGTGGCGTCAGTGTCCCTGGTAAGGGTCTATTATATGGAATATATAAAGAACTCTTACAACTTCAAAAACAAAAAGATAACATAATTTAAAAATGGGCAAAAGGCAAACAAACGCATGAAAATACGCTTGATATTAGTCTTCAGAAATACAAATCAAACCCACAATGAAAATACCATTTCATAACTACTAAGATGGCTAGAATCAAAAGGTCAGATAAAAAGTATTGGCAAAGATGTGGAGAAATTAGAACCCTTATACACTACTACTGGGTATGTAAAATAGTGTAGCTGTTGTGGAAAAGAGTTTGATGGTTTTTCAAAAAATTAGCCATAAAATTACATTTACCAGTTACCTACTATGTAAAAATATCGAGAAGAACTGAAACAGACTATCTGTAACAGCTGAAAGGTAGCAATCACCCAAAAGTCCACCAGTGGGTCAATGTATAAACTAAATGTACTACATAGAATATAAAAGTACGCATATAAATAGAAATGAGCTACTAATGCATGCTAAATGGACAAAACTTGAAACTGTTAAGTCAAGTGAAATAAGGCAGACACAAAAGGTCACACAGGATTCCATTTATATGAAATATCTGAAACAGATAAATCCACAGACACAGAAAAGCAGACTGGTCGGGATACCAGGCACAGGGGAGGAAGCAGAATGAGGCCATGGATTTTTCTTTTTGGGAATGACAACAGCATAGGATTTTATATGAGTAGTACACAGCACTGTGAATGTACTTAAGTTTTACTGATCTGTACACTTTAAAATGGTTCATTCTGTTGAATGAATTTGATCTCAATGATTTAAAAAAAGGATCGCTTTTTCTACTAACCCGATGAATAATTCCAGCGGAGTGAAGGTGCTTGATTCCACACAGCATCTGATAGAGAAGGTAGGACATTCTTTCATGATCTAGCTCCATCTGAATCACTTGGCAAAGATTCGCATCCATGAGCTCCATGACTATGTAACTTCATGGGGGGAAAAAGATGACAGCTAAAGTGTACAACATCAATCTAAGAATAATGTACTAACATAATAAAATGTTAATTGCCACACTTACACATCTTGAAATTCTTCTAGAGATTTCTGTGGTGTAAAAACATTCAAAAGGCCAATTATCTGTGGTGAAAGCAAACAGAAAAATTAGAAACCACTTCATAACATTTTCATTTGCAAACTGCAAATACAGTTTTATAAAAAGCCACCACTATAATCACTAAAAGTTTATAGGCTCAAGTAAGCTTTTATTTTTAAATACCTATTTATTTTTATGGATTTGAAAGGCAGAGAGAGTGCTATATTTGATCCCCTAGTTCACTCCCAAAATGTCAGGCTGAAGACAGGAGCTACCCAAGCTCCCATGTGAGTGGTTGGGACTCAACGACTTGAGGTTGTGAATTAGCAGGGAGCCAGATAAGAAGCAGAGTGGCGGAGTAGCCAAGACTCAAACCATGCACTCTGGTATGGGATGTGGGTGTCTCATGGCAGTTTAATCTGCTGTGCCACAACACCCACCCTTCTTTTATTTTATACACTAAAACATGGCTAGGGGAGGGGAGTGGGGAAGGAAGAAATGAAAAGGCAGACAATATCATAAAGGTGAATACCTCATTTTATGTTTGTTCAAATCATAAAATATGCCCCATCGAGCATGAACCCTAGCATGAACTGCAGACTCTGAGCCGGTGTCAGGGAGGATCTGCTCTAACAAACACACCACTCTGGTGGGGGATGCCGATTCTTCGGGAGACTGTGCATGCTGGGGAGCAGGGGAGACACGGAAACTCTCTGTATGTTCCTCTCAATTTTGTTGTGAAGCTAAAACTGCTCTAAAAGGCTTTTTAAAAAACCTTATCAACATCATAATTTCATATAACCCATTCCATTTACAAGTGTCAAGCACTTACATTACACAAACCTCTACACGGTTTTCAGTAAATCTTAAACCCGCTGCAGCTCTTCAATCAGCAGATCTGTGTCCTCGGTGTATGTCTGAAACCACAGACGGTGTGGAACCCTATACTATTTTGTTTCCTATCTATACATGTCTATCATGAAGCTTAACTTGCAAATTAGACACACTAAGAGCCTAAAACAATAACTATTAATAAAACAGAACCATGAATTTAATAAAGTATATTAAAACACTTACGTCAGTGTGGTTTCTTAAAATATTGTATTATACTCATCTCTTTCTTTTCAAAGATTTATTAACTGGGACCAGCACTGTGGCACAGTAGGTTAAGACTCTGCCTGCGGTGCTGTCATCCCATATGGGCACCAGTTCGTGTCCTGGCTGCTTCTCTTCCAGTCCAGGTCTCTGCCTATAGCCTGGGAAAGCAGTGGAAGATGGCTCAAGTGTTTGGGCCCCTGCACTCACGTGGAGAATCCGGAGGCAGTTTCTGGCTTCTGGCTACGGATTGGCCCAGCTCTGGCTGTTTATGGCCATTTGGGAAGTGAACTAGTGAATGAAGACCTGTCTCTTTCTCCCTCTGTTTGTAACTCTCTCAAATAAAATGAATAAATCTTAAGAAAAAAAATTTGTTCATTTGAGACACAGAGAGTGACACAGAGAGAGGGAGAGACAAAGAAAGAGGGAGATCTTCCATCCACTAGCTCACTTCCAAATGGCTGCAATGGCTGGGTCTGGGCTGAGCCAAAACCAGGAGTCAGGAACTTCACCTTGGTCTTCCACGTGGGTGGCAGGTGTCTAAGGACTTGGGCCGTCTTCCACTGCTTGCCCAGGCACATTGGCAAGGAGCTGGATCAGAAGTGGAACAGCTGGGACTGGAACCAGTGTTCATATGGGTTGGTATTCCACACAGCAGCTTAACTTTCTGTGCCACAGTGCCGGCCCCTCACCTTTCTGTTTGTGATGTGAAACAGTACAATGTCCATGTGATGAGATGAGGAAACTGACACAGGCACTGTGACACTAGGCCACTACCTAGTGAACAGAAACACTGTGACACAATGACAGTGAAATGGACAACTGAAATGGCTACTTAAGGACTAAGAAGCATACGGCATAGTCACCATGCACAAAGGGAGGATTCATGTCTGGTATCAAACACACCAGGACAGTGCGAGATTTCATAACTGCTCTTAGAATAGCACACAATTTAAAACTTGCAAATTTTTATTTCTGAAATTTTCCACATAATATTCTTGGGCCACAAGGACTGTTGAGTACCTGAAATTGTGAAAAGCAAAACCACAGATGGAGGGAACTACTGTAATCTTGGCATTTTCCTCCCCTTGCTCTTCATAATACTGTTCTTGCTCCATTTTCTTTGTTCCAAGGTCTACTTCCCTGCTTCACCCTCACGCATACTCTCTCCCACTACTGTCTTTAATCCTGTTCTGGCTGGGCCTTTCCCTGCACATCTTTTTCTCCAAACATCTCCATGTGGATAATTCCCGAATATGCATCCGGAGTCTTTGCTTAGCTGCTGCTTCTTTGTTTTTTTGAAGATTTATTTATTTATTTGAAAGGCAGAGTTATAGAGAGGCAGAGGCAGAGGCAGAAGGAGAGGGGTATGTCTTCCATTCGCTGTTTCACTCCCCAAATGGCTGCAACAGCTGGAGCTGGGCCGACCAGAAGCCTGGAGCTTCTTTCAGGTCTTCCACAGGGGTACAGGAGCCTGAGCATTTGGGTCACCTTCCGCTGCTTTCTCAGGCACATTAGCAGGGAGCTGGATTAGGAGTGGAGCAGCCGGGATTTGCACCAAGGCCCACATGGGATGCGGGCACTGCAGGTGGTGACTTTACCTGCTACATTACAGCACCTGCCCCTTTGCTTAGCTTCTGAGTGCCAGATATAGATGTCTCACAAAATATATAATTTACTCATTCATTCCTATTCAAACCCTTCACTATACCAGTGTGTCCTCTTTTTATAATACAAGGCTTGGTGATTTTAAACTCCTTTTTCAGTATCCCGTACCATAACAAATGTTCCAAGGAATGCTGTTTACTCTACCATCAGCCTCAATTTCAATCTCTGTTTTCCACTGCCTAGGCTCCCATAACATCTCCTTTAAACTGTTCATACTGTAATTACTCTAACACCAGTGTCAGATTGAAGGGTTATCTTCCCCCAAATTCCTACACTGAGGTCCTATCTCCCAGCGTAACAGTAACTGGAGATGGGGCCTCTGACAGACGATTATGTTTGGATGACTTTATGGAAGTAGGCCCTCTAAATGGGATCAGCGGCCTTCTGAGAGAGATCTTTCTCTTTTTCTATAAGCACTCAGCAAGCAAAGGCCTCATGAGCACAAAGTGAGAAGATGGCCACTGCACGTCAGAGTGCGAGCTTTTACTAGGAAGCTTCATCTTGGACAGCCCCCAAAACTGAGAACTCAATCTCTGCTGGTTAAGCCACCCAGTCCAGTCAGAGTCAAGGACTGACCAATGGGTTATGACCACCATGTCAAATAAGTAACAATTCCTGAAAGTATGTAAGAATTGAGATACACTGCTCTTTCTGTGAATAAAAACAATAAAGAATAACAGCAATAAATCAGAGAAATACCTCCGAATAAAACATGTGAAATCTTCAAAAAGGCATTTTTGAAAAGGGAAGATGAGGAACTAGAGAGTCCTGGGTAATTCCAACAGACACATTAATTGTGCAATCTGCTGAAGGGCTGCTAATCAACTACTCCAACTATTATTAAGACTTTCTAACAAAACTGGGAAATGAAGTCAACAAATAAAGCCAGGACAAAGAAGCAAAAAAGTGATCTCTGACAGGAAGAGTAACAGAACTTCAGCTTTGAAATTCAATAGGAAGAAATAAAAAGTACTGTAACTTAATTCTCCAAAACGGAAAGGAAAGATTAAGATTTTAACTATGACCTGTTAGTAGCCTGTGATGAGGAGTAACTTGCCTAGACAACATGAGTCAGACTTCCGAATATCTGAATGCCCTTGGCTCTTGACAGAGAATTCTGTCAGACACAGTACCCTACACAAGGTGACTTGGCAACGGGCACAGAGAAGCAATGACGCTGAAAAAAGAAACCCAAAACAATCTAGGAAGACTGTGGGAAAAACCAGCACTGCAAAACAATAAGCTAAGCCTCTACCTACTGCGCCGTCATCCCTTATGGGTGCCAGTTCTTGTCCCGGCTGCTCCTCCTCCGATCCAGCTCTCTGCTTATGGCCTAGGAAAGCAGTCAAAGATGGCCCAAGTGCTTGGGCCCTGCCCCCAAGTGGGAGACCAGGAAGAGGCTCCTGGCTTCAGATCGGCTCAGCTCCAGTCATTGCAGCCACTTGGGGAGTGAATCAGCAGATGGGAGACCTGAAAGACCTTTCTCTTTGTCTCTCCCTCTAACTCTACCTCTCAAGGAGATAAATAAAAATCCTTAAAAAGAGGGGGTGAGGGGTATGATCTAGGCAGAACATGAAACTGCTCAAAAGGCAATATATTACAAAAATATTCATCCATCAGAAGTGGAAAAGGTACAGTCAACATTCCTAGTTTCCTCATATTCAGTTTTATATTCTTTCAGTGAACAAATGTTTTGAGCACCCGGTGCTCTCCCAGGTGTCGAGGGGTACTGCCTGGATGAGCTGCGCCAGCCCTGCTAGAGGGCTAAGCATGCGACACGAGCACCCCACAGGCTCCACTCAGTCATCTTTCTGCGCAGTCAACTATGCTTGGGAGGTAGGGACAACTGGACACCTCTCCCAAAGGAGAAACGAAGCAATGCCACCACAGCCATGGGAGGACACTAGGTCCACGGGTTACCAGGAGCAGGAGCGACTCTGCCCAAGGGCAGGATGCCAGCAGCAAAACTTGGACGAGCAGCATAGCTGGCTCCTGCCTGGAACAAGAATGGCTTCCACAAAGTCTTCACTTCATTGACTCACATTCGCCTCCATCTCTGGGCCTTGGGTATGCCATTCTTCCTTCCTGGGGATACTCTTTATGTTGAACAAACCAATTTGACCACACTCTTCCCCAAAGTCTTCCCACTTTATTAAAGTTCATAAAAATCTCTCTCTGAAGAAGCCTAGCCACTATTATTCGCCAATTAACTTCTAACCCTTTGTGATGTTTGATATTTAACTGTTTTTGACTTTAAAACATTTTAAGGCCCCTCCCTTTAACTTCTTAAGCCCCTACTCCTTAACTTTGATGAATTTTTCCCTTAGTGTCAATGTTAGTAACTATTACACAAAGGCTGACACAGTTCTCAAAATGCAGTAAACTGTATTATCTACAATCAGAAAGCACTCAGCTCATTATATCTATAAACTCCTTTGGACAAATAACACAAAATCTCTCCAGATGCGTTCAGCTTAGTACTTCATATTACTGTCCCTGGCACAATTCACTCTTAAGTTTTATTTTCTCTCAGCCTGCAGAAATCACTCCACTAATGTAACCATGAAAGTATCAATATATTTAATGTTAAGTTGGAAAAAAAAACTATCTTCAAAAAGATTAAAAGTTCTATGTAAGGTCTTTATAATCATTAAGAAATGTAATTAGAAATATTTTCCCAATTCCCTTCAAATATTTTCAAAAACTTTATTCTATACTGCTTTACAAGCATTGGACGAGTACTGTCATCATTTAAAGAGGGGGTGGGAAAGAAGAAATGACTTGAATTTTGTGTTCCATATGATTAAACAAAGTCTCAATATCAAAGTAAAATGGCCTTCGTTAGGCTTCATGCTAAGGTTACAGTATTTCTGAACTGTCAGTCTGATGAACACAAACCAGAAGGTGAAATCCAGCCTCAATAAAATCATTTCTAAAACTTACCTCTTTAAAACTCTTCTTGTAAATTAAATGTCAGGAAATTGCACAACCTACATTTCAGAAACTATTTTTCTTTTAATACCATTTAATAAAGTTGAGAAAAAAAGCACAGTCGTAGATATATTTATATGCCTTTTAAACTGCTTCAATCCAGAAAAAAAAATTTGAAGCCCTATTATTTAAAGTCTTTGACAGTCATGAATAAATCTTGATACCTAGGTCACCTGTACTTAATGTAAAATGCTCACTTACATTTTTGTGATTAACACATTTCATAAGAACCAGCTCTCTGTAGGCCCTCTTAGCATGAGTTTGATTCTGAAACGGCCGGCTTAGCTTCTTGATGGCAACATTTCTTTCAAGAATGGCATCATAAGCTGCACTATAATAAGAAATTCAAAAACAACAACAAAAAGTGAGCAAACATCTGCAAAAACCAAATTAAACATTTCAAGCGGATTCCCCACTTTCTCCCAAGACAAATGTAAACAGACTGCTTTCCAGACGCTCACCATGTGACTTCTAATCCTATCACAGCATATTCCAACAACATACAGCAACTATTTCTGAAAGTGATGACGCAACGTGAAGACAGAGCCCCAGCTTGTTTACCACGTCCACAAGACCCACCTGACATGCGGTGACCATTCAATGTACAAGTACTTAATGAGTACTTAGGTCTACTAGATAGTACCAATGAATCCTTTATCCTGCACCCACATCAAGGAAAGGCAATATAAGCATGGTCATGAACTCTACTCAGAATGTTTACTGAAGGATTCTGCCTGAACACATTGCTTATATCCTTCGGACTTAGGATAAATACAGAAAGAGGTATGAATAACAGGTATGAATAAAAGACTTCAGAATGCCTAAAAAGTAAAGTCCAGGCCGGCGCCGTGGCTCAACAGGCTAATCCTCCGCCTTGCGGCGCCGGCACACCGGGTTCTAGTCCCGGTCGGGGCGCCGGATTCTGTCCCGGTTGCCCCTCTTCTAGGCCAGCCCTCTGCTGTGGCCTGGGAGTGCAGTGGAGGATGGCCCAGGTGCTTGGGCCCTGCACCCCATGGGGAGACCAGGAAAAGCACCTGGCTCCTGGCTCCTGCCATTGGATGAGCGCGGTGCGCCGGCCGCAGCGCGCCAGCCGCGGCGGCCATTGGAGGGTGAACCAACGGCAAAAGGAAGACCTTTCTCTCTGTCTCTCTCACTGTCCGCTCTGCCTGTAAAAAAAAAAAAAGTAAAGTCCTTAAAAATCTATTCTGGATAATAAATCCAAGGTATTTATTACAAACATGAATGCTAAAGTGAAATAGACACAATGAGAAACGGTGACTTGATCCGCCCTTGCCCTATTAATGAACAACTTAATACGTTATCCCTCTTAGTATTTTTTTTGTCAGTTGTACTTGATACTATTGGTTTAATTTTGTAATTAATACACAGTTATTCTTAAGTGTTGAAACTTAACTGAAGAGTGATTCCTGTTAAATATAAGAGTGGGAATAAGAGAGGGAGGAGATGTACAATTTGGGACATGCTCAAGCTGACTTGCCCCAAACCGTAGAGTTAGAAACATACCAGGGGATTCCAATTCAATCCCATCAAAGTGGCATGTACCAATGCCATCTCACTAGTCCAAGTGATCAACTTCTGTTCACAATTGATCATAATGATAGTCAAAGGGATCACATAAACAAGACTAGTGTCCGCAAATACTAACCAATAGAATAAAAAAAGACAGAGAACGATCCAACATGGGAAGCGGGATACACAGCAGACTCATAGAATGCCGAATGTCCTAAAAAGCACTCTGGCCTCAGAATCAGCCCTTAAGGCATTCTGATCTGGCTGAAAAGCCCATGAGAGTATTTCAGGCATGGAAAGCCAAGACACTCTGTCAAAAAAAAAAAAAAAAAAATTACCTAAATGAAAGATCTCCATGAGTGAGATCCCAGTGGAAAGAACAGGTCATCAGAGAAGGAGGTACCTTTCTCTGAAGGGAGGAGAGAACTTCCACTTTGACTACGACCTTGTCTAAATATGATCAGAGTCGATGAACTCAAAAGGCTTCCATAGCCATGGCAACTCATGACAAGAGCCTAGGGTGATTACTGATGCCATAAACAAGAGTGTCAATTTGTTAAGTCAACAACAGGAGTCACTGTGCACTTACTCCTCATGTAGGATCTCTGTCCTTAATGTGTTGTACATTGTTATTTAATGCTATAACTAGTACTCAAACAGTATTTTTCATTTTGTGTTGCTATGTGGGTGCAAACTGTTGAAATCTTTACTTAATATATACTAAACTGACCTTCTGTATATAAAGAGAATTGAAAATGAATCGATGTGAATGGAAGGGGAGAGGGAGTGGGAAAGGGGAGGGTTGAGGGAGGGAAGTTATTTGGGGGCGGGGGAAGCCATTGTAATCCATAAGCTGTACTCTGGAAATTTATATTCATTAAATAAAAGTTTAAAAAAAGAAAGAAAAAAACCCACACAAACAGGAGTGCTAGATTTCAAGACATCAGAAGCTGCTCCATAACTGGGACATATAACACCACACTTACTAGTCTTCATATCTTCCTCTACCCTATAACACTGACCAGATGGCACCCTTCACATGTAACAGGTCAGAGAAAATGAAGCACAAATAAAGTAGTATGTCTTTAGATTACTGAACTTTATGACTAAAATAGCTTAACAATCACTCAGGGGCCGGTGCTGTAGCGTAGTGGGTAAAACTGCTGCCTGGTGTGCCGGCATCCCATATGGGTGCTGGTTCTAGTCCTGGCTGCTCCACTTCCAATCCAGCTCTCTGCTGTGGCTTGGGAAAGCAGTAGAAGACGGCCCAAGTCCTTGGGCCCCTGCACCTACATGGGAGACCCAGAAGAAGCTCTTGACTCCTGGCTTCAGATGGGTGCAGCTACAGCCATTGTGGTCAATTGGGGAGTGAACCAGCAAATGGAAGACCTCTCTTTCTCTCTGGCTCTCCTCTGATTTTCATATAAATAAATAAACCAACCAACCAAATGAACAAAAAATAATCGCTCAGATTCACCACTGCCTAATACATGGCCAATGGTTGAGTAATTTGCCTAAGTTAGCCAGAAAATTAAAAGCAAAGCTGAGACTGAAAGGTTAAGACATGACACCATGCTTTTCATATGAACAATTAAATGACTGCTCCTATTTATGTGTTATTTGCAAAGCCAGCTCATTACTACTAGTATTTTCTCATCTTTCTAAAAACTTGAACTTGTTTTGTAGCTTTCTCATCACACCAAATATAGTGTACAACAAAAAACTCAAACTGCATAAATGGACATATCTATGTATTCCATATACCTACTGCCAATATAAATACAAGAATGCACATGCATAAAATATGCATATATATTATAATCCTTATTTTAAAATGCCATATTAACAAATTAAAAAAAGAAAACATATTAGTGGTCATGCAAAAACAATCAGAAGTTTTGACTGTCTTCAGATAAAGCAAGTTTTGTTTTTAGCCATTAAATTCATTCTTATTATCTGCCTAATCCAAGGAATATTTCACTCTGAAAGTTCAAAAGTATTTGACTAGATTCTACTATGCTGTGTCCAAGGAAATTAGATTTCTAATTCTTAAATGTGCACAAATCAGAAATATCTCAGTGTTGAGGCCCCAAAGACGGTTTTGTGTGTTTAGTTGATGGCAACAGCAACACAACACTGAGTTTCAAAATTTTTGCATTAAATACTTGTCTAATAATCTTTTATGGAAATTACTACTTTTTAGGGAAAATCTGAAAATATTTGGGGCTGGTGTCGTGGCTCACTTGGTTAATCCTCCGCCTGTGGCGTCGGCATCCCATACGGGCGCCGGGTTCTAGTCCCAGTTGCTCCTCTTCCAGTGCAGCTCTCTGCTAAGGCCCAGGAGGGCAATCGAGGATTTGCCCAATTCCTGGGCCCCTGCACCTGCATGGGAGACCGGGAGGAAGCATCTGGCTCCTGGCTTCAGATTGGCACGGCACACTGGCATTAGCGGCCATTGGGGGAGTGAACAAATGGAAGGAAAACCTTTCTCTCTGTCTCTCTCACTGTCTAACTCTGCCTGTCAAATAAAAATATTTATATATATATTTGCTCTTTAGGACAGGGACTTCTTATTTTTTAAGATTTATTTATTTATTTGAGAGGCAGAGTTACAGAGAGAGAGAGAGATCGCTCTTTCATCTGCTGGTTCACTCCCCAAATGGTCAAAAATGGTCAAAATCCAGAGCTGGAACAATCAGAAGCCAGGAGCTTGTTCTAGGTCTCCCTTGGGTGCAAGGGCCCAAGTACTTCAGCCATCTTCCACTGCTTTCCCAGGCCATAGCAGAGAGCTGGACTGGAAGTGGAGCAGCCGGGACTAGAACCGGCGTCCATATGGGATGTTAGCACTGCAGGTGGAAGTTTAACCTAATACACCACAGCACTGGCCCTGACAGGAGCTTCTTAAAAGGAGTTAAGGGCCTTCTACAGCAATAAAAGGAATTGTACAAAACTTACGGAGTGGGGCTGGTGTTGTATAAACAACACCAGTATCCTACAAAGGAGCATGAGTTCAAGTCCTGGCTCTTCTACTTCTAATCCAGCTCCCTGCTAATGTGCTTGGGAAAGCAGCCGAGCATGGCCCAAGTGCGCAGGCCCCTGCCACTACATGGGAGACCTGGATGGAGTTCTTGGCTTCTGGTTTCAATTTGTTTCAGCGTAGCTATTGTGGCCATCTGGGAGTGAACCAGTGGACAGAAGGTCTCTTTCTGCCTCTCACCCTCTCTCACTCTGGCATTCTGCTTTTCAAATAAATCTTTAAAAAAGAAAATGGTAGGGCACTCTCTCTCAGGTTCTATCAGGAGAGGTGCCCATCCATTCTTACAGATGCCCTATCCCCCATAAACCTTGCTACCTTGCTTACCAATAGGGAAAAAAAGAAAGAAAGAAAACAACAAACTTTCAAGGAGCATGTACTGAAAGATAAAGGATGACAAAGAAACATTAATGTATTTTTAACTCATTGTTTATTAAATAATGTAACATAATCCTTAGAACGTTGTAAATTAAGTGAGAAAATAGCCTTAGAAGTCACAAAGTTAGTAAATCACAGTTAAAATCTAAACCAAGAGGCTTTCAGAATCTTAGTACCAACAATAATAAACTCTTTAAAATTATACTTGTGGTGGGTTAAGTGTGTTTAGCTAGAATGATAAGCAGTCAATCAACAATTTATAAAATCGCTTTCATTTTGCAGTTTTAAATATAAATTTTTTCAAGAACACAGAAAAGGCAACACCAGTAGTTGTTACACAAATTTGTTAGATCTTAATATTTTACCATAATTACTATGAATTTTTAAAAATAGGCAAAGCCTTCTTCCATTTCTCTAGCAGAAGGAAGCAACACCCTCAGTTGGTTTGCATGCCTGTTTTCATCTTTTTTTCTTATGTATGCATCCAGAAATACATGGCATTGCTTGGCAAGTTTTAAACCACTATAAATGGTATATTTACGTGTGTATGTATACATTAAATCTGCAGCTGGCTTTTAAACTCGACTGTACATCTCTGCAATTAGCCCTTGCTGATATCTACAGCTCCAGTACATTTTAAATGGTACATAGTATATCACTGTATTCCTACATCACACAATTTATTTTGTTGATGGATCTGCTACTGCTTCCAGTTTTTGCTATTATAAACAAATAGTGCAGCAAAAAATAGCTCTATGCATGATTCTTGCTATAGATTCGTGCTATAGTTTTTTAGAACCTGGCAAATGCACTAGATCACAAACACTCAGGTTTTCTAAATAGATCCTGAAACAAACATGGTCAAGAGGAGCTAATAAAGATGTAATTATGCTTGGGTGTGTGGCTTAAATTCCTCCACAAACACTCACTTATTTTCTGACTTAATGACTCAGAATCATTAGAACTCTCCCAAGAAGTGTTCCACATTTCATCTTGTAAGGAATTATACTGATACATAAAGCTTGGGCCTTTTGTAGAAATCAGCTTATACATCATTTTTAAAGATACTTGTGAGTTGTGAAACACATTCAGAGAGAGGATATTAGCTGAGCACATTCTCCAGGAGGAGGAGATTTCAGTTTCATTACAGCAGGACAGTGATGATGAAGTGAGACTTCTTATTAAACAGTCAGCTATGCGAATAGATGTACTATGGAATTAACAAGCATGCCACTTACTCTTTCTTGATGCACAGATTTGTCTCTACATAGTGTATGACCAAGTATTTTACCATAGTTTATACCTATGGTATATTTTATGAACAATATATTTATACCTATTTATACTATGGTATAAACTATGGTATAGTTATATTTTATGAATAATAAAGAATATTAATCCCTGAAGAAAACAACTTACCATGTTATAGCTTTCATTTAATTTTTATAGTTTTAATTTAATGTGCTGAGGCAAGTTACTTATCTACCAAGGTATCTACAGGAGGAGAACAGCCTAATTTTGCAATGAAAACTTACCAGACTATTCCTTGAGCTCCAGAACCTATAGGTTTTAAATTCTGATATCGCTTCAGGACCGTGAATGTAGAATCTCCGATCTCTACACTATAAAAATTGTTGTCACGCTTGCTTCTGCTCATGATGGCAAGCAATTAATTTAATGGCTTCATCCAAATATCCACCAAGAAACTGCAAAATGGAAGAAAATGTGACATTAACAAAAAGAATTTGATCTTAAAATTTAAGTCTTTACTTTCTGTTTACTGACAGTAACAAAGACTGCTGAGATGTTAAAAGAGCTGTTTCACTGAAAATCACAGTGAGAAAGAACACTACTGAGCCTTGCTTAGCACACACGATACTTAAATGACTGTTTTTTAAAGCTTTTGAACAGTTTCCCCAACATAGAAGTCCATTGGCATTATTAAAATACTCTTAACTCACCTAAAGATTAAAAAATAAAGCAAATAATTACAACTAAATGTTGTAAAAGTCGCCTCCACAGTTTAAAATTGAAAACTCATCCTTTCTATATGTTCGCCAGAGAGTACTGAAACCTTAATAGCTGTGACAAACTGACAAACTGTCATTCCTCAGGAATAACATTCTTCCTTAGTGTCCAGCGGAAAGAAGAGCAAACGGCCAGGCTCCTAGGTTGGTTAGCACGCCTTCATCTTGCCTGACAGACGGGGCACCAAAGTGCTTCCACTGTGAGACAATCTGACCTCCACAACAACTTCCTGGTGTGATGCCTATGTTGAGGCTGTGACAGTTGAAGGGATAAGAAGCAGGATCGAAAATACAAGATCAAGAAGAGAGAAAGGAGGGCTCAGTGCACCAGTACTTCAAAAAGTATGGAAAACTGAAGTAAATGATAAACATATTTTGGTGTAAAAAATTGAAATTCACACATAGTTTTCTTAATATGCATTTTTACGAACTTTTTGAACTATCTTTTAGTTTCTTACCTTGCTGGAAACCAAAGACAAGGGTGAGTAAATCAAGAGCATGTTTAGGATACACTTCTCTTTCTGCTCAAAGAACAAGAAAGGCTTCTCTTTCCTCTCAAACAGAGTGGCGATGTCCACACAAGGTCTGAACAGAACTATGGCGGGCAGCTGAGCGTGGACAGTCACAACTCCCCAGGAGCAGCAGAGATGCCCAGGGTTAAGCAGGCTGCTCTACACACAGGGCTCAGAGCACCTGACCAGCTTACACTCAGTCGCACAGCATTTACTCGAATACCTGACCCAGCTTACGCCAGGTACTGTGAGCTTAGCAGTTATCAGCACTCGGCTTCTGCAGAGCTTGTAGTTAGGACAGAGAAAGTGACCTTAGGATCATTAATACTTGCCCAACTGCAATTAACGCTGTGACAAGGGTGACGAAGGAAGGGCACAAGAAGCCAGAGAAGCTTTATGCTAGTCTGGGCTCACAAACTGATTGCCCTGACATGGTGCTTACCCAAGATCTGAACCCTGAGTATGAGTTAACCAGGCAGGGAGAGAAGGGAGTTTCCTAGGCAGCAGAAACAACCTTACAACTTGATGAGTTTTGATACATGTATACAATCCTGCAATCAATACCAAAATCATGAGAAAGAACATTTCCACCACTTCAAAATGTTTCCAACATAGTCAATCTCTGAACACCCCCCCACACACACCTGTAGCCTTCAAATACTTAACTTTCTCAATCTGCATATACATTAACCCGTACAGCATGTCATTTAGCACAGTGGGTTAAGTCACAGCCCACAGCAATAGCACCCCACGTGTGCACTAGTTTGAGTTCTACTTCCAATTCAGCGCCCTTAATGCATCTGAGAAAGCAGTGAAAGGTGGCCCACATGGAAGACATGGATGGAGTCCAGCTTCTCTCTTCCTGTCTCTGCAACTGTGCCTTTCAAATAAATAAATCTTTGGAGGCCTGTGCGGCAGGGCAGAGGATTAAGCCAACGTCTGCAGTGCCAGCATTCCATATGGGAACCAGTTTGAGCGCCGGATGCTCCACTTCCAATCCAGCTCGTTGCTAATTAGCCTGAGAAAGCAGCAGATAGTCCAAGTACTTGGGCCCCAGCACCCACGTGAGAGACTCGAAAGCAGCTCCTGGTTCTGATCTGGCCATCATCTGTAATTCTGCCTTTGAAGCAAACAAATAAATAAATCTTAATTTTTTTTTTTTTAGTTTGGCTTCTTTCACTACCCTTAATGCTTTTGAGACACATTCATACTACACTCTTTTTTACCGAGGGGTATACTACAATGTGTATGTATCACTTGAACATTGTGTTGCTTCCAGTTTGGCGGTTACTATCATGAATGATGCTAGTATAAATATTCAGTTATTTTTTCCCACTCATCTTGGGTAAATACCTCGGATTAGGATCGTTGGGTCTCTTATTTAACTTTAGAAAAGACTGCTAAACCGTCCATTTAATTTTTCATCTACACCAACATACGACAGTTCCAGATGCTCCACATTCTAGTGACTGTCACTTAATCTTATCTGTACTAGTGGGTGTACAGAGGCATTTCACTGTTTTGCATTTCCCAATAACTAATGTTTCTGAGAACCTTGTCATGGGTTTATCTGACACTCATGTATCTTTCTGGTGAAGTAACTATTTGATTCTTTTACTCATAAAAATGGTTCCTGCTACTGACTTATAATATTTATTTATATATTCTGGATATACAACTTTTATGAGAAATTTTGCAATTATTTTCTGCTACTCTGTGACTTGTCTATCTTCTTATCAGTATCTTTTTTAGAAGACCATTTTATCTTGAAATAATTTTGAACTCAGAGAATCGGAGTTAGAAATCTAACCCATGTACTACTCTGTGAACCTGATGTGAGATACAGGGGCCTTCACTGGTAGGCTACACACCTGTCCCTAAAATTTACTTGTATAGGGGCCGGTGCTGTGGATTAGCAGGTAAAGCAGCTGTCTATGGCACTGGCACCCCATATAGGTTCTGGTTTAAGTATCAGCTGTTCTGCTTCCAATCCAGCTCCTTGTTAATTGTGCCTGGGAGAACAACAGAGGATGGCCAAGTCCTTGGGTCCCTGGACCCACATGGGAGACCAGAAAGAAGCTCCTGGCTTCAAACTGGCCCAGCTCTGACCATTGCAGCCACGTGGGAAGTAAACTAGCATATAGAAGACCTCCTCTTTCTCTCTCTCTCTGACTCTGCCTTTCAAATAAATATAAACCTTTAAAAAACTGATTGTATATATTGTCTTTATACTAAGCTTATGTATGTCTTAGCCTTTTCTGTGGATCTTTATGAGATTTTCTACACTAACAAGCTGTTCTACTCCCATTTCCAATCTGGATACTTTTGAATTCTTTTGCTTGCCCTACTGCTCTAAATAGAATTTCCACACAATGCTGAATAAAAATGATGAAACATCATTCTCTTGCTCCTGATCTTACAGAGAAAGCATTCAGCCTTTCAATTCTAAGTATGATGTGTATCACAGCATTTTATCAGCTGTTCTTTAACAGGCTGACAAAGTTTCCTTCAAAGTTTATTTTACTGACAGTTTTAAAAATCATTAGCAGATACTGACACTAAATTCTGTTAAAATTTTCTACCTACTGAGATAATTACATAGTTTTCTCTTTTAGTTGGTTTATAAGATTAATTACATTGATTTTCAAATGTTAAACCAATTTTGCATTCCTAGGATGAATTCCACTTGGTCATAAAGTATAATTCTCTTTCAACATTGATTCATCAGGTTAAAATCTAAATGAAGGTTCTTTATCATTTTCATGGAAGACATTGGTCTGCAGTTTTCTATCATATTACGATAATACTGACTTAAGAGTATTAACAACTCATTTTATGATTTTCTGAAAGAGCTGTATGGAACTGTTTCATCCTTAAATGTTTCATAGAAAAACTCAGGGAAACTTTTTAGCATGAGGATTTTGGTTTTTTTTTTTTTTTTTGAGGGAAATTTTTTTTTAAAGCTTTTATTTAAAGAATATAAATTTCCAAAGTACAGCTTATGGATTACAATGGCTTTCTCCCCCCCACACCATAACTTCCCTCCCACCCGCAACCCTCCCCTTTCCCGCTCTGTAAGCATAACTTCTTTTATAAATATAGAACTCTTCAGGTTACTTAATTCTTCTTAAATGAGCTTTGGTAGTCTGTTTTTCAAGGAAAGTGCTCATTTCCTCCCAGTTGTCCAATTTAATGTCTACATGATCTTTGGCATCTGGTAAGCTTACAAACAAGTTAAACTAAATAATAATGGGCTTAAAGAGAAAAGAATGAGTTCGGTATAGTCATATAAACATTACAGACACTGGAAAGTAATTCAGGCAATGCTACAAGGTTCAGAATTAAAGACGGCAGTAAGTCAAGGTGACTTAGAGCTCATCTTCCTTTAAATATTTATTTTCATCAATTGAAAGGATGGAACGGAGCTGGTGCTGTGGCACAGTAGTTTAAGCCTCTGCCTGTAGCATGGGCATCCCACATGGGGGCCAATTCAAGTCCTGGCTGCTCCTCTTCCAATTTAGCACTCTGCTAACGGCCCGACAAAGCAGTGGAAGACAGCCCAAGGGCTTGGGCTCCTGCAGTGGCGTGGGAGATCTGGAAGAAGCTCCTGCCTCCTGGTTCAGATCGACCTGGCTCTAGCTGTTGTAGCCATTTGGGGAGTAAACCATAAGATGAAAGACCTTACTCTCAGGGCTGGTGCCGTGGCACAGGAGGTTAATCCTGCGCCGGCAGTGCCAGCATCCCATATGAGTGCCAGCTCTAGTCCTGGCTGCTCTTCCAATCCAGCTCCCTGCTGTGGCCTGGGAAAGCAGCAGCAGGTGGCCCAAGTCCTTGGACCCCTGAACCTGTTTGGGAGACCAGAAAGAAGCTCCTGGCTTTGGATCACCACAGCTCCGGCTGTTGCGGCCATTTGGGGAGTGAACCACCGGACAGAAGACCTTTCTTTCTGCCTCTCCCTTTCACCATCTGTAACTCTACCTCTCAAATAAATAAAATCTTAAAAAAAAAAAAGACTGTACTGTCTCTCCATCTCTCTGTAATTAAATAAGATCTTCAAAGGAAAAAAAATAGGTGAAGGGAAGAAGGGGAGAGGGAAGGAGAGGGAAAGGGAGAGACAGCAATCTTCTATTCGCTGATTCACTCTTCCAAAAGTCCCCAGCAGCCAGAGTCGGGCCAGGCAGAAACCAGGAGCCCAGGACTCCATTAAGATCAACTCCATACAGGCCTCCCACGTAGGTGGCATGAACTCAAGTACTTGGGCTATAATTCTCTGCCTCCCATGAACATTAGCTAGAAGCTGGATTGGAAGCATGGCGTACACAGGATTTGAATCACATATTCTGATACAGGATGTAGTTTATCCTGTTCCTGTGGCTACTAACAAACGTCATCTGTGATGGTTACTTTGGTGAGTTAACTTGTCTAGTACATTTTGTGTCCAGATATTTGATCAGACGTTATTTTGGGTGTTTTTGTGAAGGTGTTTTGGGCTGACTTGTTTTTTTTCCCAAAAGATGTATTTATTTAATTTCAAAGTTAGAGTTACACAGAAAGAGGAGAAGCAGAGACAGAGTCTTCCACACTCTGGTTCACTCCAATTTCCTGCAATGGTCAGAGCTGTGCCGATCCAAAGCCAGGAGCTTCTTCCTGGTCTCCCACACGGATGCAGGGGCCCAAGGACTTGGGCCATCTTCTACTGCTTTCTCAGGCCATAGTAGAGAGCTGGATCAGAAGTAGAGCAGCCGGGACTCAAACTGGTGCCCAATATGGGATGCCGGCACTGCAGGCGGTGTCTTTACCCACAACACCACAGAGGCCCCCCCCCCCCCTTTATACAGATGACTTTAAGATTTATTTATTTATTGGAGAGGCAGAGCTACAGAGAGAGGGAGAGACAGAGAGAGACAGAGAGCTTCCATCCACTGATTGGTTCATTTGCCAAATGCCACAATCGCCAGAGCAGAGCCAATCCGGAGCCAGAAGCTTTTTCTGGGTCTCCCACGTGAAGGGGCCAAGCACTTGGGCCATCCTCTGCTGTTTCCCCAGGCCATAAACAGAAAGCTGGATTGCAAGTGGAGCAGTCAGGACTAGAACCAGCACCAATATGGGATGCCAGCACCACAGGCAGAGGCTTAACCTACTACGCCACAGTGCTGGCCCCTTTGGATGACTTTACCAATGAAACTGATAAACTGAGTCAAGCAGACTGTCCTGCATAATGTGGCTGGCTTCATCCACTCAGTTGAAGGCTGGAAGAGAGCAAAAAGAGTGAGGGGCAAGCGTCTGATGCAGTGGTTGTCACCACTCGGAACGCCTGCATCCCATTTCAGAATGCCTGGCTTGAGTACCAGCTGTCCTGCTTCCAAACCAGCTTCCTCTAACGTGCAGCCCAAGAAGCAGCAGATGATGGCTCAAGTACTATGCCGTTTGCTCTCCCAATTCTAAGGGCTCTGGACTCAGGCTGCAACTACACCATCAACTCTGCTGGGTCTGCAGCTTGCCAAGTGCAGATCTTGGAACCTATCAGTTCCCAAAACCACGTGAGCCAATTCTTTATGACAAATCTCTCTGCAGAGCTACAGTCACTGACATAATACATATGTATACAGTGTGTACATAGTAAGTAGCCTATCTAAAATGGTACCCTGCAATTACTCTCTCTCCCCTCACTGTTCTTCATTGTTTTCATAGCATTTATCATTTCTGACATCCTATTACATGCTTATTATTTGCTCTATTCAAAGTTCCACGAAAGCATGAGCTTTGCTGTTTTCATGAATGAATCACCAGAGCCTAAGATAGTAGCTGGCAAACAACAGGCATTCAAATCGGCGTGGACTGAATAAAAGAACAAACTAACAAACTGTAATTTTAAGTTCCCATTATGAACTGCCTGCCATTCTCCTCCTTTCCAGGAGTAATTTATAGGAAAGAGAAACAAAATGATTAATCTCCATGACTTGTTTCTGTAGTGTTCATGTTGGCCACTTTTCATGCCATTAGTCTTGGGTCAGAGGCCTGCCCCAGTCTCATGAATTATGGGCAGGAGGTAGAACCACGTGCTGCTGGACCTATCCAGGGTATGGAATTGCTGCTTCCTCAGCAGTCAGATAACAACCTCTGAAATGACAGCTCTGTATACTGAGGACAGATACCATGAAGTTAGGCCCAACTAATGTAGTCTGACCAGACTCTTACAGAAAACACTGAGTTTCTCGGCCTCACACATAAACCAGCTTATTGTTTCACTGCCAGTGTAATATGCTTAAGTTTAGCATAATTTCTTGTAAGTCCTCAACTGGTCTCAGGATCACTAAATGCATCCATTTCAGTTCCATGCATTTTTCAAAGCTTAATTTTCAATGTTATTTATAATCTTACCCTTTCTCCTTTCCAAAACATGTTATAGCCATTTAAGTCTCTCACAACATATGCTAGTCTTCCTTCCCTACCCTAGCAGACTGACTTCTCAGGGATGTGACAGCGATGCCCAATCTTGGGCTTTGTGGTTCTGTGGCAAAGTACTGGAGGTGTAGTGCAGCCAGCCCAGGCCTGAGCACACTAGGGGCCCACAGGGAGACTGCCTTAATGTTTCACTCACTGCTTCGTTGAGCAACCAAGACTGTTGCCCCATTCTTACTCAGTGCATATTAAAAGGAAATTATTTAATAACCTTGTAATTGAACAGATGATGAAGTGAGGGCTAAGACAGAAAAGAGCTCTAGAAAGAAAATGTCTAGTTGGTAAGGTCCCAGTTGCTTCCTCCATTTTTATTCTTAGTGATGTTTCTCACTGTACTCAGACACCCAGAAGAGTATATTGCTTTGATTTCTTCCCTCACTAGCTCAACTAAGAAGCTGATGTGAAATCTCTTCTTTTGCACCTTTTAATAGAGATGAGGCTTCTCAAAATGACGTAATTAAAACACCAAAGCACAGGGCTAGCACTTTGGCACAAGTTAGGCCACCTCTTGGGATGGCCACATCCCACATCAGAGGGCTGGCTGGTAATGCACTCAGGAAGCAGCAGATAAAGGCTCAAGGACACGTTCTTGCCACCCCTGTGGGAGACCAGGGTAGAGTTCCTGGCTTCTGGTTTCCTCCTGGCTCAGCCCTAGCTGTTGCAGTCATTTAGGAAGTGAACCAGATGAACGATTTCTCTGTTCCTCTCTCTCATCCTGCCTTTTAAAAACATAAATAAAACTTAAAATAACAAAGCGAAATCAAAGGAAATAATGAAAACTAATAAAATACCAAGTTGCAACATCCAACCACGTTGGATAACCTTAGAATTTAACCAATCGACTTCAGAAGCTCTTTCACAAACGTGAGACTCAACAAGCTCCCATAATCCCAAGACAAATATAAACTATGAATAAGTACTAAGGTTTTAGAAATTTATGAAAACAAGATTATATAAAACCAGTAGGCAGGAATAAACCTTTTAGAATACGTATCTACCATCTCTGAAGTTGAATGAACATAGTACAAATATTTATTTACTATCTTTTGGCCTTTTATTTTTTTCATATGTACATTATATATGTATATGTGTATGCATGTGTACATATATACATATATATATATATATATATGGAATATATACATATATTACTTCAAAGACAGAAAGACACAGAGCTCACATCCTCTGATTCACTCCCAAAATACTTGCATCAGTGGGACTGCGCTGGGCCAAAGCCATGGTGTGGTAGGTTGGGACAAAGGGGTAGAAGGTGCGCAGAACTCAGAATCCAATCCAGGTCTCCATGTGGGTGGCGGGGACCCAATCACTTGAGTCATCACCACTGCCTCCCAGGGACTGCATGAGCTGGAAGCTGGAATCAGGGATGGAGCTGGAGCTGGAGCTCAAACCATTTGTTGATATGGGATATAGGGGATCCAAGCAACTTCTTAACTGCATTAGATTTACTGTGTTAAATGCCTGCCCTGTATTTTTCACCCACCTTAGTGATGATCCAATTTAAATATCCATAAGGATTAGTGTTCAGAAGTTTGTATGTGTGTTTGTGTAAACAAAACATTTTATACGGACTTTTGTGAGGTAAAGAAACTCCAACCATTCTAAGTGTGCCCTTATACACTTTTTCATTTTTGAAAATGATTTTTTAAAAGATTTATTTATTTGAAAGGCAAAATTACAGAGAGATGGACAGACACCCGCTGGTTCATTCCCCAAATGGCTGCAATGGCAGGGGATAGTCCAAGTCAAAGCCATGAGCCCAGAGATTCTTCCAGGTCTCCCATGTGGGTACAGGGACCCAAGTGTTTTAGCCACCTCCTGCTGCTTTCCCAGGCACATTAGCAGGGAGCTGGATCTAAGTGGAGCATGAGGGACTAAACTGGTGCCCATATGGGATGACAGTGCTGCAGGCAGAGGCTTAACCTGCTATGCCACATCACTGGCCCTTAAAAAGATTTTTTTGAAAGATTTATTTACTTATTTGAAAGTCAGAGTTACACAGAGAGAGAAGCAGAGGCGGGGGGGGGGGGGGGGTCTTCCATCCACTGGTTCACTTTCCAATTGCAATGGCCAGAGCTGCACCGATCTGAAGCCAGGGGCCAGGAGCTACCTCCAGGTCTCCTGCATGGGTGGCAGGGGCCCAAAGACTTGGGCCATCTTCCACTGCTTTCCCAGGCCACAGCAGAGAGCTGGATCAGAAATGGGGCAGCCGGTACTCAAACCAGCACCCATATGGGATGCTGGCACTGTAGGCGGCGGCTTTACCTGCTACATCACAGCACTGGCCACAAGAGATTTTTTTAATTAATTAATTAATTAATGGGAGAGGAGGGAGGGAGAGAGAAAGCATCTATTCCCTGGTTCATTCCCCAAATGCTCAGAACAGTTGGCACTGGGCCAGGCAGAAGTCAGGAGCCAGGAACTCCACCCAGGTCTCCCTAGGTAGGGAGCAGGAACCTAAATACTAGGGCCATCACCTGCCGCCTTCCCAGGTGCATTAGCAGGAAGTTAAATCAGATGTGGAGGAGCCAGCACTCTGATGTGGGACACTGGTGACTGAAACAGCAGCTTAATCCACAGTGACAGAACACCTGCCCCATAATGACTCTGGACTCTAACCCGGTATGTACTCTTCCATTCAATCCAAAAAACCAGCATATCCAAAATACCACTAAAATTTTCTGGCATACAATAATTTATGGTAACATTTAGGCACATGTTTTATTTAAACTAGAGACACTCTAAATGGGACATTTACCATATGGAAAACACGTAGAAACTAAGAGAAAACAGTAGATTCCTATCTGCAAGGGCATAAACTCACTGGGATGGACAGAATTAGCGGTACTATTTTAACTATTAATTATCTGTAAGACATGAATAGCTAGATATTCAAAAGTTAAATTCATGTATGTGATGTTAATACAGTAAACATTTAAATAATAAGGCTTCTAGAAAAAGATTAGGATTGTATAGGGCCAGCGCCATGGCTCGCTTGGTTAATCCTCTGCCTGCGGCACTGGCATCCCATATGGGTGCCGGGTTCTAGTCCTGGTTGCTCCTCTTCCAGTCCAGCTTTCTGCTGTGACCTGGGAGGGCAGTGGAGGATGGCCCAAGTGCTTGGGTCCCTGCACCCGCATGGGAGACCAGGAGGAAGCACCTGGCTCCTGGCTTCAGATCGGTGCAGTGCCGGCTGTGGCGGCCATTTGAGGAGTGAACCAACAGAAGGAAGACCTTTGTCTCTGTCTGTCTCTAACTCTACCTGTCAAATAAAAATTAAAAAAGAAAAAGAAAAAGGTTAGGATTTTATAAAAATTAATTCATCTGAGCTCTTTCCTGACAATGCCCTGTAAAGTTTTTTTTTAAGATTTTATTTATTTATTTGAAGGCAGAGTTAAGACAGAAAGAAAGGTCTTTCATCTGCTGGTTCACTCTCCAGATGGCTGCAATGGCCAGAGCTGGGCTGATTTGAAGCCAGGAGCTTCTTCCAGGTCTTCCATGTGGGTGCAGGAACCCAAGCACTTGGGCCACCTTCCGCTGTTTCTCCAAGTCATGAGCAGAGAGCTTGAATGGAAGAGGAGCAGCCAGGACAGGAACCACCGTTGCGGGCAGAGGCTTGCTACTACACCACAGCACCAGCCCCATGCCCCTGTTAATTTGAGATTCTAGTTTTTGTTTTTTTTAAAAAAAGATTTATTTTATTTATTTGAAAGATAAGGTTACATACAGGGAGGGGTAGAGCCAGAGAAAGAGGTCTTCCATCTACTGGTTCACTCGCCAGATTACCACAATGGCCAAAACTGAGCTGTTCTGAAGCCAGGAGCTTCTTCCAGGTCTGCCACATGGGTAGAGGGGCCCAAGGACTTGGGCCACCTTCTACTGCTTTCTCAGGCCATAGCAGAGAGCTGGATCGGAAGTGGAGCAGCTGGGACTGGAACCAGCGCCCATATGGGATGCCGGTACTGCAGGCTTGGGCTTTAAACTGCTGCGCTACAGCTCAGGCCCTGAAATTCTGCTTTCTCCTTTCTCCCTTCTCTACACTACACTCTTATGAAGAGGTTGGGGTCCTACACCCACAGTTCCTTTAAGAAAATAGAGGCTAAGTCCTTTAGACATCAGTATAATTAGCAGGTTTCATTAGTTGCCCCAGAGTGAAGAAATTATTACAGCCAAGAAATGACCCGCCCCCATGCCCCAGTCACCCACCCCCTCAAGTTCCTTTTACTAAAGCACACCAATTGTATCTAGTTTGCCCTCCTTTCTAGGAAAATCTGACCCCACCCACAAAGGGGAAGAAGGCAGCCTGACTGTACTTCTGCAACTGGGTTTTATAAAATCTGGTCATAAAACAGATTTAATTTTTAACTGAGTTTATGGGTTTACTACATTCCAACCACAAAATGATTCTTGACAGATAAATCTGATAACAGATTTAACTAACTGGTAACATTTACATAAAATTACTAAGCCTCAGAGCACATTTTCAGACATCATTCAGATATTCATGTTATTTATTAAACATCTCAATACTTCACAACTACTTTTTATTATAATTTGTATTACTCAACTTTCCAAATATTCAAGATATTTTCATTTTAAATATAAGAAAAACTCACACTCATACATTTCTACAAAGATTTTTACGAGTTTTCCACAGCAAAGATTGCCTTACTTTAAGGCAACTTTCGGGGCCTAGTGGTGAAGATGCCAGTCAAGACGCCTGCATCTCACACAGAAATGCCTGGGGTTTGACACCTGGCTTTCGCCCCTAACTCCAGCTTCCTGGGACACAGCCATGATGGCTCAAGTAACTGCGTTCCTGCCGCTCACATGGAGCCCTGAATGGAGTTCCCAGTGTCCATGGGGGACATCCTGGCCCAGCTCCAGCAGCTGCAGGCATCTGGGGAGTGAACCACTGGATGAGAGTTCTCTGTCTCTCAAATAGATAAAAATAGTAAATAAATAAAAGTATCTTTGTACAATGTAATACACATTAAACTAAATCATCACCTATCCAAAAACTGACCACACAAAATAATTCAGTCCTTAAGCAAAATTCAAATGCTTAACATGTTCTAACAATTTAACTTTTGTAAATTCTTTTACTAATAAGTTTCTCAGAATCACATTCAACCACCATCAGACACCGCCTAAAGCCACAAATTAGGAACAGCAAATGAGAAATGTCCCAGATGTATCTTACAAAGAATTTTATTCATATTAATTAACTCCACATATAATTACTTCTACTTTATCTTGCCAGCAATGTAATTATGATCATAATTTTTAAAAACTGCTAGGTAGGTGTTAGAAAAAATGATTTTGTGACAAACAGCTTTAGGTAATTAACTGTGTCTGTTCCCAGCAGAGGAAAAAAAAAAAAAAATCACCAAATTTTAGAGTAAATTACATTGTTTCACAATCTGAATGCTCAGCAAGTCGGGGAGAAAAACAGCATTTCCATTTGATTGTGATAACCAGATATGACAAATCTAAGTTGAAGACTTGGAAAATAAGTAAGTTTAATTATCCAGCTACAACCTACACCAACCACTCAGATTCAATTTTTTATTCTATGTCTTCTTCAAGTTGTCCTTCTCAGGATAAAACCTAGTCATAAAAATCTTTTTTCCACTACCAACAAAGTAACAAAGACCAAAAACTAAAAACATAAGATTTTTAAAAAATACATGAATCCTGGGTCCAACGCTGTGGCATGGTGGGTAAAGCCATCGCATGCAGTGCCGGTATCCCATATGAGAGCTGGTTCAGGTCCCGGCTGCTCCACTTCTCATCCAGCTCTCTGCTGTGGCCTGGGAAAGCAGTGGAAGACGGCTCAAGTCCTTGGGACCTTGCACCCACACCAAAGACCCGGAACAAGCTCCTGGCTTTGGATCGGCGCAGCTCCAGCTGTTGTGGCCAACTGGGGAGTAAACCAGCGGACGGAAGACCTCTCTCCCTCTCTCTCTCCTCTCGTTGTGTAACTCTGACTTTCAAGTAAATAAACAAATCTTTGGGGCCGGCGTGGCACAGCAGGTTGAAGCCCTGGCCTGAAGCATTGGTATCCCATATGGGCGCCAGTTCTAGTCCCAGCTGCTCCTCTTCCGATCCAGCTCTCTGCTATGGCCTAGGAAAGCAATAGAAGATGGCCCAAGGCCTTGGGTCCCTGCCACCCATGTGGGAGACCCAGAAGAAACTCCTGGCTTTGGATTGGCACAGCTCCAGCTGTTGCAGCCATCTGGGGAGTGAACCAGCTGATGGAAGACCTCTCTCTCTCTCTCTGCCTCTCCTCTGTGTAACTCTTTCAAGTAAAATAAATCAATCTTTAAAAAAAAAAAAAAAAGGCCTTGAAAGCACTCAAAAAAAGGCCCTGAATACAACAGCCATGACTCTCCCTGAGACATTAAGAAACTGAATGACCAGAGTACTGTAGTTCAAAAATCAAGAACATAGCTACTAATTTTTTATAAAGAGGGTAAAAAAGTCATTTTTAAATATATTGGGATTAATAAAACACACATCACACACATTATTCCTCGGAACAAACATACTGACAAATAACCAGCCACTCTTCAACCCTTACAATCGCCTTCATTCTCCATATCTCCTGAGCCCTCTAGAGTCACTCACAAGTCCCCAAATTCAGGATCCTGCTTGGCCAATTCTTCAAATTCTTTCAATTCTTTCAAATTCACAAATTGTTCAAACCTTGTCAACACCTCTTCTCTGCTTACCATACTGCTTTCCACTCCTTGTATGGACGTACGACAATCTTATCACTTTATATTGTTTGGTAAAATTACGGTTTTGATGACAAGCTCCCAATTCTGTTTCCAGCTTTGACTCCTCTCCCATATTTTCACATCTTTGGTCATTTCACTACAAATGTTCCACAGGTACACAAACTCAAAACAGTAAAAACCCAACTTTTCTTCCCTCCAAAACTAACTTGTTCTTCTATTTCTACTTCCTTTATCGGCAATATCATTCTTCCAGTAACGCAGGCTGGAAATCTCCAGAGAAGTTACTTGTTCATCATTCTCCTTCAGTGTCACACATGTTTTAGGATCAGTCTCTCATACTGAGTTAGTCTCACTCGTTCTCTACATATAAGGACTGCAGGACTCTTAACACTCACCCTCCCCTGAATCTTGTCCTGCCTTACTTCTTCAGCTTATATTCCATGTTCATTAGTGAGACCATCATCATGCCAACATCCCTGCCCCACTCTTGCCTGATGTGCCAAGCTGAAACAGAACAGTATGGGCCAAACTAGTTGATCTTCCTTTTGAGGTTAAAAGTAGACTGTAAACAAAATAAACAGAATGGCATATCCTGGGGCTGCTTTTTAAGCTCAAGGTCTCGGAACCAAGCCAAGCCAAGCCCTCACCCAAAATCCTACACTTCCTTGTTGCTGTGGATTTGCTCTGAGAGGAGGAGCGTGGTGGGGGCAAGAGGCGCGGAGTCACCACATAGACCCTGGGAGTTGGGTGAAAGCAGCCAGAAGCGAGCAACCTTCAGACTCGTTTATTTCAGTTGCTACAGCAGCTTATATAGCCAAGGCAGCCAATCAGGTCAGGGGTGGTCTATGCCGTAACCAATCAGGCAGGCTCCGCTGTCATGTGGTTTCCAAAACCATCCAATCATAGCCTGTTGCCAGGCAGTTTCTTTGCCAGCAGCCATCTTGGCATGGCATTCTCATTCCACATTTTTCCCTTTCTGTTTATTTTTGAGCAACAGGAGGCATGATTCTTGGCCATACCATTGTTGACCCCGTTTCCATGTGGTCTCCGTACGCGGCTGTGCCTGTCTTAGGTTGTCCCCCAGGGGATCTTACCCGTTGTTGACTAACCAGTGCTAAAAACAGGAGACCACAGGAATGCTTGCTCAGATGGGGGTAGGAATGAGGAACAGTGGTAATCAGGAATGGCATGACCACACGCAGGCTGTGGGCCATTTGAGTGACTGACCAGAGCTAGTGGGTATAAAATAGTAATGGATGTGGCTATGGGCAGTTTCTCAGGGTAGGATGATAGGGCAGGTGTGTCTGCTAACAAGGCGGACTCTCAGTCTTGTTCCGCTGGTTCTGGTTGACTGTCAGTTGCAGGCTTGATGTTTCTGGCTGGTACCCAAATGGGCTGTCCTGCATTCTCTGGAAAGACACAAGCATATCCTTGGCCCTGGGTTAGCAGAAACCTTTTAACAGGCGTTGGAATCCAGGACCTGAATTCTGCATCCGCTCCTACATTAACGGCAAACATGGGGGTGGGATGCAGTCTAGCGGCTGCCCTGAGGGCTTGGGGTGCCTGGGGACTGCCACAAATGTGGGGATCCTCACTGGGTGCGGATGCATTGACCTCACATGGGTTATCATCTTGAGGTCGTCTAAGTTCATCTCACAGGTATTTGGCGGGTGGCTGATTAGGCATTGCTGCATTGTCTGCTGTCATGTCATTTTCACTGTCAAGAGCTCTCTCTCCCTAAGTCATCCACTGTGCCTGTGAGGCAGAGGCCTGGAGTGACAGGCTCTTATCACTCACAGATTCATTATGTTTGGTAATCTGTGTGGGCTTCTGAGAGGGGCGTATCTTTCCCATGTTTGAATGTTTAAGAGAGGCGCGTCATGCCAACTCTAGCCAAAAGAAAGACATGTACAGCACTTCTGCCATAACAAAGCAAATTCCTAGCACCTCAGCGGCTGATGGCATTATGCAGGAGGTTCCCCATGTTAGACGAACAGACAGTGGTGTATCAGATCGTACGTATGTCCTCTGCTTAGTGGGTGACTTCCTTGATTCATCTGGTCAAGGCCGTATGCCCACACGGTGTCCAGAGTGTCACCTCTCTTGAGTGAGGGAAGATGACTTGGTTCTGAATTCTGGGATGATCAGTCTATGTGTGACTTTGTCAAGTGAACGAAAGTAAAAGGAAGAGCCGAGAAGCGGTATTACGCTTCTGGGCAGTGTGTGCCTAACCTGGGGTCACTTAGACTGAGGACAAAGACAAGGAAAGGGGTGGAGGAGGGGGTTCTGCGCTCACCCTCACAGAACTAAACAGCACACAAAACACCGAGGGGCCTACTTGCCGAAAGCAAAGGAGAACCTCGCCGAGTCTGACTCTCAGTCAGGTTGGCACGCCAGATGTTGAGGTTGATGCGTTCTGAGAGGAGCGTGGTGGGAACAAGAGGCGTGGAGTCACCACACAGAGCTCAGGAGTCAGGTGAAAGCAGGCCTGAGGCAAGTAGCCTGCAGACTCATTTATTTCAGTTGCTACAGCTGCTTATATAGCCAAGGCAGCCAATCTGGTCAAGGGGTGGTCTATGCCCTAACGAATCACGTCCTGTTGCCAGGCAGGCTCCCTTGTCATGTGGTTTCCAAAACCATCCAATCATAGCCTGTTGTCAGGCAGTTTCTGTTGCCAGAGGCCATCTTGGTATGGCCTTCTCATTCCACCACACTTCTTCATCATCTATTTTCTCTAATTTCAACAATATCTATTTCAAATTGTTCCCCTCCTCTTTAAATCTTCAACCCCACCTTATCTGTAGAGCAGGGGCAGGGAACCATTTCCCACCAAGGGCCATATGTATATCTGTAGCATCATTCACGGGCCCTACATCATTATCAACTTAAAGATCAGCCTACTGTAGATTTACTGAATTTCGAGCCCTGCCTGAGGCTGCCTTGGAAGGGCCAGACCAAATGGTTTTGTTGGGCTTTGTATGGCCTGAACATTCTCCATCCTGTATAGATAACTTCAACCAATTCTTAGAGAAAATAAATCAGGAAATATCTGAACTTTGAGTCATTAAACCAGCCACCCCTTATATACTTCTGTTTTATTCTTCGCCATTTCAACGCTATGAAACTCTCCTGATCTTGCTCAATTGATTATTACACTTTCTCCTAGCACTCAAATACAGTCAAGACACCTCAGTTTTAAAAAATACATACCCACACTTACTAAGCTTACTTCACTGCATAACTACTTCTAGCTGCAGGCTCCTCTTTCTCCTCCTCATGGCTAAATTGCTTAAGTATTGCTAATATTTGGATCTCTTCACCTCCCAGAGTCCTCAATTCTGTTTCTATTTTCACCAGTCCCACTAAATTCACTCAACAAGGTCATCCACAAGCTCACTGTTCTGAAACTCAACAGAATTTTACTTTTTTTTTTCTGCCCAGCAGCACCTGATCATGCTGACCACATTCTCCTTCCTGAAACATTTCTGATTTTTCTTGACCTTTGCCATTCCTTCCACATCTCCCTTGTAAGGTCCCCTAGCCCCCTAAACTAGCTCTCCTATGAGATTCTCTTCAAGGCTATCTTGGCCTCTTTTGTTACATGTTCCCAGGGCAATCTGATACCCTCTCATAGTTTCAGTTATAGACTATAAAGAATTCCTAAACTGTGGAGTTTTTCCTCTGCTGTAAATGAATAAATTTGAATATCTACTAGTTATCTCCACTTAGATGTCACAATGCTACCTAAAACTGTGCATGTGCAGAAAAGAACCCTCCAGCCCTCTCAAACCCACCAAATTTGCTTCCCTGTGTTCTTTCCGGCTCAGGGATTACTATCATTCACGCAGTATTCAAGTCAGAAACAGAGATGCTTTTGACTCTCATCCTCCCACATCCAACGCACCACGAAACTCTGGAGGTGTAACCCTGAAGCTACCACAAATCTGTTTTCTTCTTAGCACCCTAGCACAGGCCAACATTATCTACTGCCTGGATTTTGTATCTAAAGGGGCTCCCTGCCTCTAATTCCCTGGCCCCCAATTTTTCACTCTGCAGAGTTGCTTCCTTCTGAGAATCTATCCAGCCCAGGACTCCCAGAACAACCTTAACTGTGAGAAGAGTGAGCTCTGAAGCAGTAACCTTTGTGTTACATGACCTTGCTCTTCTAGCCATAGCTAATTAGACATGAGACTTAAGGAACCAATTAAACTCTGTCCAAGGGATGCAGAAGTGGGAAAGAAACTCAGAGCATTAGCTTTGTAATCAGAGAAGCAAAGAAACCAACATACATAGAAAGAACAATGAAGCAGATGTGAGAAAGAGAAAAGTGGAGACAAGACACCAGGCAGTGTGGGAGAACGTGGTCGTACTTGATATTAGCTGATAACCACTACTGACACCCAACCCTTGTGTGCTCCAGCTTGCACTTCCCCCCTGCACATGCTTCACTTCTCTGGAGCGCTGTCTTTTGCTAAGTTTGTCACAGACATCTTAACTGAAAGAATCATTCTAACATGCAAATTACATCCAGAGTGTCCCTTGCTTAGAAGCAAAACCCAGTTCCCTTCTGCTCTCGTTCATTAGGATCCCAGAGCTCTGGGTCATTTGGCCCTGATCTCTTACTAGATCCTTCCCTCTCTAATCCCAGTTTCTAGCCACAAGCACTCTTGAAAAGTATCACAGTCTCACCTCTAAGCCAACACAGGCGTTTCTCTTGGTTTGTCCGCAATTCACTGTGCGTGGTCAAGTACTCATCTGTGAGGCCGCAAGTTGTTTCAGTGCCGACCCCACAGCACGCTTGGCTGTCCTCCGGGGCAGCACATGCACTGCCTGAACTGAAGTGTGGGAGTCCCCACTGGATTAAAAGTTCTGTGAGGGCAAAGAGCATGTTTCATCCACAGCTGTGTTCTGAGAACTGCACGGCAAAGAGCTGTATACTTTTCAACAAATTAATGCTGATCAGGGGCCAAACGTCAATTTTACTCTAAAGTCTTGGCAAATCACCTTTTCTATTTCCATAGATACTGACATACTTTGGCCTCATTTCTTCTCTTTTTAATGATTTCTTATTCACCTATTTTCATCCCACTCAAATACATACTATTATCATCTGTGACCGCAAGAGATGTTAGTTCTCTACTCCAAAACTGTCTCTGGAAAAAGTGCATCCAACTGGGCTACTTTTATTTCTTCAACATAGCAAACTTTTCTCCTTACATATATCTGTTTCTCTTATGTGAAATGCCCTTTTCTAGTATTTCCAAGTGTTCAAATACAAGCCATTATGTGAGGCCTGGTAATGGTATCTTTCATTGATTTTTTAAAAATTTTTTTCTTCATTTCTCATGATATGTAATATGTTTATGGTGTACTACTTTTGTATCAATCAAGAACTGTCAAGTTTCTTGGTTATGCAAAAATAAAATGTATAAAGCAACTTAACATAAATGAAGTAATTGAGCTACAATATCTCAATATTAAATTTTCATTTGTCAAAGTTTGTAGCCTCCGTTCTTGGTTCAATACCTTCTAATCAATTAAATTTTCAAGTCCGGAAAACAAAAGCTAAATAACATTTGGTTACCCTCCTAGCAGGGAGGATTCAAGAAAGCAATGATTTTTTTTTTGTTTTGCATTTCATTTTTTTTGTTTCCTTTTTTTTCCCTCTTTTTAGCCAGCTACTAAACTACATTAGCGTTTCAATACACGAACTCCTTCAGAATAGTCAACTTGATAATATAAGGTAAAATTTTTACTTTTCAATCCTATATACAAGTGTTTTCCAAACTACTATGGCCTATGAGTACCAACCCACTGACACATCATGAAATCAATTTGGTGGATCAGAATTTTTTTTTAATAAAAGACAATAGAGAGTATCAGAATGCAGCTCATGTGGTAATGATAAACATTTGTGAAACTTATGTTTACTTAATACACATTCACAACTATGTACTGCATCACAACAAAGGTTCTTTTTCCTTACAGATCACAGTGAAAGCCCAAATAGCAAACTACTGGTATCTTAAAGACACAGGCAATTAAGTTATTTATATATATATATGTACATATACACATACACACAATGCATTTTCTAAAAGCCTGCCTAATTCAAATTAGCAAAAAGTTACAGACTAAGTATCTAATAAACCTATGATTCTCTTCTTACTGCATAAGACATTTAAAGAAGAAAAAAGCTGGGTAAATTGAATTCTAAAAAAATTTTAATTTTTTTTGTGGCTGGCACTATGGTGCAGTGGGTTAAGCTGCTGCCTGCAATGCTGGCATCCCATATGGGCAGAAGTTCCAGTCCTGGCTGCTCCACTTCCCATCCAGCTCCCTAATGCACCTGGGAAAGCAGCAGAGGATGGCCCAAGTTCTTGGGCCCCTGCACCCACATGGGAGACCCAGAGGAAGCTCATGGCCCCTGGGTCTGGGTCGGCCCAGCTCCAGCCATTGTGGTCATTTGGGAAGTGAACCAGTAGATGGAGGCTATCACACACTCTCTCTCTCTATTACTCTGCCTTTCAAATAAATAAATCTCTACAAATTTTTTTTTTCCATTTGTCTTCAATTTCTTGTGGATAGTTCTTTACTCACCAAGGACATTCTACAAGTTGTCATGTCTAACATGCTGCTATGAAACTATTACATACTGTGACTTCTATTTATTGAATCAATAATGCCAAAACAGGGCCGGCACTGTGGCATGGTGAGTTAAGCTGGCACATGAAGCACCAACATCGCACATGGGTGCCTGTTTGAGTCCTGGCTGCTCTGCTTCTAATCTAACTCTCTGCTAATGTGCCTGGAAAAGCAGTGGAGGATGGCCCAAGTGCTTGGGCCCCTGACACCCATGTGGGAAGCCAGATGGAGTTCCAGGCTCCTCACCTAGGCCTGACCCAGTCATTCTCTACTACCTTTACCCTCCCTGTTTACAGCCATCTGGGGAGTGAACCAATGAACAGAAGATCTCTCTGTCATTTTGCCTTTGAAATAAATGTTTTCTTAAAACTGGCATGTAATACGCATTCAACTAATTCTAGTTCCCTTTCCTTTGTATTTAACAACTCAAACAGCCATAAACGTATTTCTGAAGAATAGTTTTTAACAGTTTGTATTTACAGACAATATCAACAAGGATAATGTCAAAAAGAAATGAAACTCCAGATTTATTATAAAACTAATGTTCATCAACCATTTCATTCTACTCATTATTTGGATTCAAACTCAAGGAAAGAAAAATAGAGCAGCTTCCTTACTGAGAAACATGTCACGTTTATTCACCCAGGTATGCTGCCTAGCCTTGCAAGTGTCAGGCACATCAATACTCAATACTCACATTAGTACTGAACTGATACCAACAGCTCTTGGAGCCTCAAACGTAAAGGTATCACCATATCCTAGAAAATGTCTCAAAATGACTATGAGCCTGAAGAAAAGGATGAGTTATTAACGGTATGTCTAGTATGAGCAAACCTATGTTTGTACGATCGACCACTGAACTCAAGTCACTTTTCAATTCCATCCCAAAGAGCTCTTGAAAATGGGGGGGGGGGGGCACAAAACTGTGAAATACTGTGCTGTCTTTACTTGTGATTAGGAAAAGCACTTCTGTTCCTTTTAGGTGGTGTGTAAATAATTAGAAATATGAAGAAGTCTACCATCACAGAAGTGTAAAACAATAGAAGAACAGGTCCAGAGAAGGCCAATCCAGACAACTGAAAAGCAAGCAGTACTTGGAAAGCCGAAATCACAGGCAAAGCAGGCAAACTGTCAATCTGAGCTGCCTAAGTGGTGTCCTGGAGCCATCTAGTGGATGAGGGGACAAAGTGTAATACTGTAAGAGAAATGTTCCAGCACCCTGATTCATTCTCCTGTGTAAACAGTAAAACGAAATATGTTCTTGGGAGTAGTAAATTACAACCCATAAAAGATGGTAGAGAACTTAGCAGTAGACACTGGGGAAAGATCAAGGATAAAGGGACATATCTGAGTAGAATTAGGACTTTATGGAAAGCTATAGATTAAAACGAAAGATCAAAGTTTTTTTTTTTTTTCTTAAGATTTATTTGTGGGGCTGGTGCTATGGTATAGCAGGTAAGGCCACCGCCTGCAGTGGCGGCATCCCATATGGGCAGCAGTTCTAGTCCGGGCTGCTCTACTTCCGATCCAGCTCTCAACTGTGGCCTAGGAAGGAAGCACAAGATGGCCCAAGTCCTGGGGCCCCTGCACCCACATGGGAGATCCGGAGGAAGCTCCTGGCTCCTGGCTTGCGATCGGCTCAGCTCCGGCCATTGTGGCCAGTTGAGGAGTGAACCAGCGGATGGAAGACACTACCTCACCCCCAGCATCCCCTCCTCTCTCTGTGCAACTCAGACTTCCAAATAAATAAATAAATCTTTTTAAAAAATACCTCCTCCAAAAATTACTTATAAAAAAAGATATTTGTTTATTTGAGAGGCAGACTTAGAGGCAAAGACAGATCTTCCATCCACTGGTTCACTCTCCCACTGGCCTCAATGGCCAGGATGAAGCCAGGAGCTTCCTGTGGTCTCCCATGTAGGTACAGGAACCCAACTACTCGGGCCATCCTCTGCTGCTGTCCCAGGTGCATTAGCAGGGAGCTGGACGGAAGTGGAGCAGCCAAGGCTGGAACCAGTGCCGATATGGGATGCCAGTGTTGCAGGTGGCAGCTTAACCCATTATGCCACAACGTTGGCCCCAATGTATTTTTCTTAAAATCATATAGCCATCAGATAATATGGAAGTTTGTAAAAGACATTATAGAAATTGCCTGATTCTCTACTAGCTACAGAGATGTGAAGTAGGGGTGCAGTCAGTTAAATCAAACAAGAGGGCAGCCTCTGCTAAGAAGAAAAACAGAAGGGAAACAGTAAGTGTTGAAAAGGAAGCTGCTTCTCTTCTTGGGGACTCAAAAGTCATCCAGTCAGGGCTGGGACCACCCCAGTTCTCCCCTATAAGGCTGAAGGCAATCTGTGGAAACTGGAGTACTGACCGAATGAAGACCACTTGAACTCTTAAATAAAATCCTCTAAAGAGGACTAAAACTCTTCCGAGTACTAACCACTGCATTACTTATAAAAGTCAGAAAACGACAATTTACAATGTTCAGAAACCAGACGTATAACATGTAAGCTACTATGTCATAGACATTTTTCTCTAATCCAAACACCTATGGCCCTAAAATGAATCAGTAGTAAAATCACTCTTAATGGTTTTAGGCACACTCCTCTCAATAAAACTAGAGAGGCCAATAAAAACAAAGTGTGGGTTTGGTAGTTTTCCCCATGAATTCACATAAAAAGATTGTGTTGAGTGTTCTAAAAGAGGACATAAAGACGAATCCCTAATCCCAAGGAACAAAGAAAACTAAGTTAAAATAAGGTACACTCAGGGTCCAAAAAGGTACAAATGCAAGGAGACAGAAGTATTTCTGGCTAGGAATTCAGTCTATAAAAGATACCTTACTTACGAATCTTTCTTTGTGAGATTCACTGGTAGGAGAGTGCCAGGACACAGAGGGGATAGGGAATGTGAGTGAAGGGAATGAAAGTGAGCGGAGAGGACCAGAGGCAAAACATCAACTGCCCAGAAGAGCTGGAGCCCATTCTGTTGGGCATGGTTTTCATGAATGATCCAACAGCAAGGTAGGATGGATTTATTTATTGCAATACACATAATCAAGAACCACCTGAGGACTTCCAATTTTTATTTTTTACACATTGTTATTTAACTTGAAAGGCAGAGAAAAAGAGATCCTCTTCTATCTGCTGGTTCACTCCCAAATGCCTGCAACAACCAGGGCTGGGGCCAGGCGAAGCCAGCAGGACAGATCTCAACCCAAGTCTCCCACATTGGAGTGGCAGGGATCCAACCGCATTAGCAAGAAGCTGGAATCACAGCGAAGCCAGGGCCTAAACCCAGGTACTCTGACAAGGAATGCAGGTGTCCCCTCTTAACCTGTATCTTTACTTCTCACCAAACACTTTGTCCTCTGAGGACCTTAAGCAATGCAAAGGAACCTAGTCATCAAGGAGAGACTTGAGAAGTATTAGAAAAAATCAACAGGATCTGCTAACCAACTGGATATACAGGCAATGAGGAAGACGCTAAAATTCAAGAAATTCTAGGATGTGTGCCAAGAAAGATAGTGATATCATTAACCCAAACAGGAAACATGTCATATATATTTCATTTTACATATAAAGTGCTAGGAGGAAAGATGCTGGCAGGTTAAGGAGAGTATCTTAGCTAAGAGCTACATGTAAGCTTTTCTGTGTGTTTTTGCTTTGTCTTGTTTTTAAGAGGAGAACCAGGGAGGGAGAGAGGGAAGCAGAAAGAAATGCCATGAGGGCAAGAAATAAAACTTAGAGAAGTGTAACACTCCAAGAAAGAGCAACTGTGGTGGGGTAAAAGCTATATGGCTTGAAAATTGGAAGATATAAGAGTGATGACACTCAAAATACATCTCCTGTTTTTAAATAAACATTGTTCTATAAAGGAACAGGGAAATTCTTCAGCCTGGGAGGGAAAGGTAAATTGGAGGAGTCTATGTTCAGTGGCTTCTGTTTTTTGCACAAAAAGACACAAGGTCCTTTGGAGCAACACGAGACTGAGGGAAGAGAGCTGGAAACATCAGGAAAATGAAAACATCGTAAAGTAAATGCAGTGGGGGTCACAAACCAACTAAGGGAAACCAACCAAGAACAGAGACTGTCAGGCAACAAAAGAAAAGCAGAGGAGTGCAAACCCTGCCTCAGAACTGTTCATTTTGAAATCTCGGTGACGTGATCAGGTGGTGGTGTGAACAGTCACAGAAATGCAGAAGTGCAGCTAAAAAGTGAGGAGGCTCCTAGACAGATTTACTGATAAAAGCAGCTGTCCTGACACCATTTCCATAATACTGACCAATCTAGGTTTTTCCTTTAGATGCCATTTGGGTTACTTATTTTTGCTTTTGGTTAAAAATCAAAACAATCCCCCACCCCTGAGGGTTACAGATTAACTGGAAATAAGCTGATGATGTGGCACAGCAGGTTAAGCTACTGATGGCAACGCTGGCATTCCTGGCACCCTGTATCAGAGTGCAGCTGCTCTGGTCCCAGTCCAGCTTCCTAATGTGCCTAGGAAGGCAAAAGAGGATGGCTCAAGTACTTGGGCCTCTGCCACCCATGTGAGAGACCTACATGAAGTTCCTGGTTCTGGCCTTGGCCCAGCCACAGCTATTGCGGTCACTGGGGGAGTGAACCAGTGGACAGATCTCCTTTTCTCTCCATCTCTCTCTTTCCCTATAGCTCTTTCAAGTAAATGAAAATAAATTAAAGGGGAAGGAAAAAAGAATTCACCCTGTGACATTCATCACGGAAAAAGTGTATTAAGTACAGACATACACTTCCCGCCTCACCCACAGAGGAAGCCACTTATTCTCAAGTTTGTGAGAACCATTCCCATGCTTGTCTTTGTAGCTTACAATCTAGGCATTTATCCCAGTCTTATTTTTCAGTTTTGCTTCTCATTGAACTTCAAATCAAAGAAATCAGCACATGGGGCCAGTGCTCTGGCACAGCAGGTAAAGCCACCGCCTGAGACGCCAGCAGTTCGATTCCTGGCTGCTTCACTTCCGATCCAGCTTTCTGATGATGGCGTGGGAAAAGCAGCAGGAGAAGGCCAAGTGCTTGGCCCCAGACACACATGTGGGAGACCCAGATGAAGCTCCTAGCTCCTGGCTTCAGCCTGCCCCAGCCCAGGTGGTTGCGGTCATTTGGAGAGGAAACCAACAGATGGAAGACCTCTAACTCTGGCTTTCAGCACGTATGTTCTTCTGTGGTTTATCTCCCTTGATTTTCTAAGTGGAGCTGTTAATTCATGAACTGCTCCTGTGGACCGCTATCCCACTATTTGACTATATCACAGTTCACACAACCTATTGATGAGGCATATCTAGAGGTTGTTTCCACTTATGGGGCTATGATGGAAAATGCTACAATGAATATTCAGCTAGATGTCTCCCATAAACATCTGCTTATGCTTTTCTAAGTTCTTTACTCTATTTTCTAGGGTATCCAGGAATTGATCACAGGATAAGTGTTACTAGATGCATTTGTTACAGTAGCATCAACTCTTGGGATTGACAGACTTTTAATGCAAACTAGTAATATTTCACTTTAATTTGCACTTCTCTAAATATTAATTAAACTGAACATCTTTTCTGTTTTATGAATCTTTCAGTTTTCCTTTTTTTGAAGTCAAAGTTCCTACACAGGGGCTTTCTCGGTTGCAAATATTATAACCATAGCTGGAGTGGACACATTTTCTTGTCCATTTTCACATTTTGCTTAAGAAAAGCTAATTGCTGATCTTGTAACTAATCAAGTCTATGTTTATTTCAACAAATAATGCTTAAGAATTCCAGGAACTGACTGCAAGGAAATGGCTAGGATCACAAGACCTCAGACAAAGAAGGAATTTGGAACTATCAAGCAAATGCCAAAGCAGCCACCACTTGACTGGAACTGACCACCCACTGAACAGTTAAGCCTTAGATTAAAGAAGCACAGCTCCCTAACAATCAACTGAACCTACTATCCCCCTCAAACCAACTCCCCACTCCTCCTTTATTTTTAATTTTTTTAAGTTATAGACAGTGAGAGAGACGGACAGAAGGGTCCTCGCTGCATTTGTTCACTCCCCAAACGGCCGCCACGTTCCAAAGCCAGGTGCCAGGTGCTTTTCCTGGTTTCCCATGGGGTGCAGGGCCCAAGCACTTGGGCCATCCTCCACTGCACACCCGGGCCACAGCAGAGAGCTGGATTGGAAGAGAAACAACTGGGACTAGAACCCGGCACTCATATGGGATGCCAGCGCCACAGGCGGAGGATTAACCAAGTGAGCCACAGCACCACCACGCGCCCTCCCCCCCCCCCCCCCCCCCCCCCGCGCTCCTCCTTTCAAATGTGCTCTTGCTAACTGGCCAAGTGGGAAAAGCACCTTGGAGATTAAAGATACCCTCTTGAATAAACCTCTTTCCCTGCATCAGATTTCGGCTCTGGTCACTGCTTGTCTTTTCACATCCTTATGAAGTTTTCTGACACATTTTCGGAAACAGTGTAGTTGATCTGACCATGCTCTCATCATTCTAAGTGCTTTCTGTATATTAAGAATCTTCACCAAATCATGGCAGATAAGCTCTTGATCTTTAAAGCTTTACTGTTGCTTCTACACAAAGGTCTTTATTCAATTTGGAACTGATTTTTGTACAGCGTGAAGGTATCTAATTTAGTGTTGGGAAAAAAACGTGTTTTTACTTAACACAGAGTTAGTCATATGTGTATAAAGTCAGTTGAAAATAAAAAAAAAAATATGCTTAAGTGCTGTATTATTCCAGCACTATGAAGTGAAGTGGCGTGCAGCAGCTGGGTCAAGGAGCAAGTGCTCATACATGCAGGGGATGGACGGCTCTGTCTACTCTTGTCCTTTCCACCCACAGTGTTATAATTATTTCCATTTTATGACATGTCTTGGTATCTGACAGGGCAAGCTCTGTGTATACCAGGCAACTGGACACAGAAATGGATATCTGCAAGGAACTAAAAAACACTGGAATGATCAAACTTTACAAATATCATGTGGAATATTTTTAAAAAATGACAAAACTATCTGAATTGAAACAGCAAACTATAAAAATTATAAAAGTGGCAGCTGGGGGGCTGGTGTTGTGGCACAGCTGGTGTTGTGAAGCACCGGCATCCATATCGGTGCTACTTCTAGTCCCGGCTGCCCCTCTTCCAATCCAGCTCTCTGCTGTGGCCTGGGATAGCAGTGGAAGACGGCCCAAAGCCCTTGGGTCCCTGCACTCACGTGGGAGACCCAGAAGAAAACTGCTGGCTCCTGGCTTTGGATCAGCGCAGGCCGGGTTGTTGCGGCCATCTGGAGAGTAAACCAGCGGAATGGAAGACTCTTCTGTCTCTACCACTCTCTGTAACTCTTTCTAATAATAATAATAATAATAATAATAATAATAATAATAATAATAAAATGGCAGCTGGAATTAAAATAAGTTTTAAAAAAGTACTGAAACTTGTGGGAGCCAGTTATGTCAGGCCCTCACAGAACACACCAAACACCGTAGTAAGGGAAAAGGTTTATTGGGGAAAACCCAGCAGGCTGGAGAAAAGGGGCAAAGAAGGAAAAAGAGAGAGAAGGAAGGTATAAGAGAGAGAGGAGAGGAGCTATCGAGGAGAGAGGAGAGAGCGAGCCACGTGTTCAGGAACAGGTCCTTTTGAAACTTTGCTGGAGGGCGGGCAGGGAAGCGAGAGCAGCAAATCCCATTAGGATGGGGGTGGAGCGTGACAATGGAGGTTGGGCCACATGGCCACCTGGCTTCCAGCAATGGTGGCGAGGGCTAGAGCCTAGGATGGTGTCAGGGTATAGATCGTGCCACTGATAAAACTGTGCCATTTTCCTAACAAGTTATGCAGTATAATGAAGGAAACATCCTTAAAATGCATATTTTTAAAATAAGGGAAAAATTAATGCACTAAATGTAAAGTTAGAAAAGGAGCCATAACATTAACTAATACAGTAAAAGAGGAAATATGGAAACTGAAGCAAATCAATTAAACAAAGTAAAGAGTCAAAGGATCACTAAAACCAAAAGTTGAGGTCTTTAAAAGATTAAGTTGGAGGTCCCACACTTTGATTCCAAAACTTACTATGCAGAGCAATCAAACCCACATGGCACTGGTTCAAGGAAAGACAGAGATCAATGGAAGAAACCTGTTATCACAAATAAACTTGTACAGCAATGGTCAAATGATTTTTAGGTAAGGTTGCTGAGACAACTCAACTGAAAAATCCTGACTCCGGATTTGGCAATGGTTTTCTAGATAGGATCCCTTGAAGAAAAAACAGATGAGCTGGACTTCACCAAAATTAAAAACTGTTGTACATCAAAGGAAATTATCAACAAACTAAAATCCACAGGCGAAAATACTTGTATTTGCTACACATACACCAAATATAGGTCTTATATCTAAAATATAAAAATTTTTACAATTCAACAAAAAGACAAGCTAATTTTAAAATGGGCAAAAACATTTTTAAGAAGATACAAATGGCCATGTAAATGAAAGTACGTAAGATATTCAGCATCATTATCATAGGAAAATCAAAATCAGAATCACAATACAACTTCTTATCCACTTGAATGGTTATAATAAGACAGACAGACCTAAGCAGCATTAAACAGAATGTGAAGAAGGTAGAATCCTTGTACATCACTGCAGGAATAAAAAATGACATAACTGTTATTGACAACAGTTTGGCAAGTGTTTCAATATATTAAACACAGAATTAACACATAACCCAGCAATTCTAATCTTGCATATATAACCCTCCTTTCCCACAAACAAAAATTCTCAAAACCTGTAGGATTGTTCACAGCAGCACTATCCACAAAATCCCAAAGGTAGAAACAACAATGGATAAACCAAATGTTTATACATACAATAGAATGTTAGTCAGCCATAAAAATGAATGAAGCACTGACATACACTACATGGATGAACCTTGAGAGCAACTATACTAACTGAAGTCACACACATTGCTTGAGTACATTTATATGACACACCCAAACAGTTAAATTCATTAAGGCAAACGGTAGATTAGTGACTTCCGGGGGCTGGGGTAGACAAAATGAGGACGGACTACTCAGTGGGTAAAGGGTTTCCACTGCAGGTGATGAACATGTTCTGGAACTGGAGACCGTGCTACAGCATAGTTTAAGGCTCCACCTGCAGTGTTGGCATCCCATGGGCGCTGGTTCAAGTCGTGGCTGCTGCACTTCTGATCCAGTCCCTGTTAATGCACCTTCTGGGAAAGCAGAAGATGGCCCAAGTTCTTGGGCCCTTGAACCCACATGGGAGTCATGGAAGAAGCTCTTGGGTCCTAGCTTTGGCCTGGCCCACCCCTGGCTGTTTTAGCCATTTGGGGAGTGAACCAGCAGATGGAAGCAATCAATCTCTCTCTCTCTCTCTCTCACAAATAAACACATTGATCTTAAAAAAAAAAAAAAAGAAAAAAGAAAAAAAAGAACATGTTCTGGAACTGTAATACATGTTGTGATAGATGCAAAATGCTATAAACATACCAAATGGTAAATCTTCTAGTATTTTATCAATAAAAAATTTTAAAAATAAGACTGATGGGCCGGCACCGCGGCTCACTAGGCTAATCCTCCACCTGCAGCGCCGGCTGGGTTCTATTCCAGTTGGGGCACTGCTTCTGTACCGGTGCTCCTCTTCCTATCCAGCTCCCTGCTATGGCCCAGGAAGGCAGTAGAGGATGGCCCAAGTGCTTGGGCCCTGCATCTGCATGGGAGACCAGGAAGAAGCACCTGGCTCCTGGCTTCAGATCAGCACAGCTTGCCGGCCATGGCAGCCATTTAGGGGGTGAACCAACAAAAGGAAGACCTTTCTAAGTCTGCCTGTCCAAAAAAAAAAAAAAAGGGCTGATGATCCTTTGATATGTTTATCAATGATTCTCAACATACTAAAAAGACACCAGCACTTTATACTGACCATCTGGTGCTCATGAGACTAAACACAAAGAAGGAACACACAAAAACAGAGACATGACTACAGATGCTGCAGATGTGAAACAAAATGTTTTGTCTGCTTGTTCTGTCAGTTACTGAATCATGCCAGAAAACTGTGCAAGTGTGATTGCGGATCTATCATCTCCTCCTTTTATTATTGTCTTAAATCATATTATCAGATATGTGCCATTTATTAATGTTTTATTTTCCAATTGAAGTTCTTTTTTTAACCAGTGTGAAACAATGCAATTTACCTTTAACAGAATTTTTTTGCCTTTTAAAAAAAAATTTAAAAACCTATACTACTGGGGTGGAAGGCAGGCATTTAGCCTAGTGGTTCAAGTACCACTTAGGATCCCTGCCTCCCACATTAGAGATCTTGGGCTGATACCTGGCTCTTCTAGCTCCTGACTCTGTCTCTGTCACTCAGCTTTTCAAATAAGTAAATATTCTAGAAAAATACATAAAATGGACTAAACCCTAACAAATTTGAGAGTGACATTTTTAAAAAACCCAACTATTTGATTTACACCCCTCCCACCCCCCAGATAAAGTTTGGAAGGTTGAAAGGTTGCAAGTTAAAGAATGGAAAGAAGGGGGCTAGTGCTGTGGCGTAGTGGGTAAAGTCGCCGCCTGCAGTGCTGGAATTCCACACAGGTCCTGGCTGATTCACTTCCAATCCAGCCCTCTGCTATGGCCTGGGAAAGCAGCAGAAGGTGGCCCAAGTCTTAGGGGCTCCTGCATCCGTGTGGGAGACCAGAAGAAAGCTCCTGGCTCCAGACCTGCGTAGCTCCGGCCATTGCGGCTAATTGGGGAATGAACCAGCAGATGAAGACCTCTCTCTGTCTCTGCTTCTCTATGTAACTCTTTCAAATAAATAAATAAATCTTAAAAAGAAAAAAAAAAGAATGGAAAGACGGTACTTCATGCAAATAGTACTACCAGGTTTCTAAATTATTTTTAAAGATTATTTCGGGGGAGAGAGGGGAGGTGGTGGTTGTGAGAATGCTTCAACTGCCCTGGCTGAGACTGAAGCTGGGAGCAAGGAACTCAATTCAGGACTCACACGTGGGTGACGGAAACCAAACTACCTGAGCCACTGCAACTGCCTCTTAGAGTCTGCCATCAGCAGGAAGCCACATTGGAAGCAGAGTAGCTGGCCCGAACTGGTACTCAGATACAGAATGCAGATGTCCCAGGAGACACTGTAATCTGCTACTCCACGATGTCCACCCTCAGCTTCTATATTTAATGTAGCTATTGATATATCTGGATTTATAGCCATCATTTTATTTGTTTTCTACTTATTCTGTGAATTCTTTTGTTTGTTTCTTCTTTTGGATTTTACAATTTATTTCATCCTCTATACTACTCACAAATAATTCTTTCATTTGCTATTCCTTATTAACATACATGCTGATTGACTTTAGACTCTGAAATGTTACATACTGTTACTTTACTCAGCATCAAGTACTAATTTTATGCTTCTTATTCCTTCTAACTGAGGCCATCAATCCACCTAAGAGCCATTTTCCGCTTGCCTACAGTATGTACTTTGTTAAGCCACTGCCTGCAATACTGGCATCCCCTATGAGTCTGGAGTCCAGGCTGCTCCCCTTCTGATCCAACACCCTGCTGATGTGCCTGGATCCCTGCCACCCATATGGGAGACCCAGAACCAGTTCTAGGCTACTGGCTTCTATCTGGCCATTGGAGCCATTTGAGGAGTGAACCAGAATGGAAGGTCTACCCTTCTCTCTCTCTCTTCCCCCTCTCTGAACTCTGCCTTTCAAATAAATAAATTTCAGTTAGAGAAATCTTGCAAATGTTTAGTTTTTGTCAGTATGAGATGTATGAATTTCTCCTAATTTTTTCCCTTATGATGTAACTTTAGATTGTCTCTTCTATTCACTTAACATTCCAGCGTTTTCTAGGTGTGACAACACTTGTTTTCTACATTGGACAAAGATCTTTCAAACTTTGTCTTTGGTGTTCTGTTTTAAGAGGCTAAGTGAGGATTTCTTGGATGTGTAGGTTAGTGTTTTCATGAGCTGTAGAAAAAAAAAATCTTTCAAAAGAGTGGAGAGACAGAGACAGACTGAGATCCTCTATTTACTGGTTTATGTCCCACATGCTTGCAACAGCCAGGGTTAGGCCAGATCAATACAGGAGCCAAGAACTTAATCCTGGTCCCCCACATGGATGGCAGAGACCCAAGTATGGAAGTCATCTTTACCCCCAGAGTAGATACCAGCAGGAAGCTGGAAATGAAACTATTCCTTCTCTATTATGGAGGCAATTAGATATTCTCAAATAAAAGGGTTTTCAAAAAGTTCATGGGAAATTACATTAAAAGATAAATTGTTCTGGCACACAAAAATATTGAAATCTGTGCATATTTTTTCCTGATACACATTTTCCATGAAATTTTTAAGACCCTGCATATGCATCTTAATTTCTCATTCCTAGTTTTCACCTGCTTCTCTTCAGTGCATGCTGGATTTTAAAATTCATTATTTCCTTCTTCAAGTTTATATAAAGTCTGTAGTTAAATTCGTCCATTTAATTCAACTAGAATAATTTTCAATTCTGTAAGTTCTAGCTAGTTTCTCAAAAAGTCTTTTTGGACTCAACAGTTTTTGAACTTTGGAACAAATTTTCAACCTGTCTTTATTACTTCTGTTTATTCCTATTTTCTAGCAGGTCTACAGCTGACTTCAGCTCATGATATTTGGTTTCCTTGTGTTTCTATTTTTGACTGGCAGTTCTTCTATTTTGTTAGAATTTTACTTCTGGGGAAGCATTCAGCCCTGGGATGGAGATGAACTTCTCCAGAGACAAATCTATGTGTTTCTATAAGCCTGGAAATACTCACTGACAGCCTATTGATTACTACTGTAATGGGGGGGGGGGAGGGTTCAAATTAAATTATCATAGGGAATTTGGAGGATGCAGGGACCACCTACATGACATTAAATTCAAACTACAGAAAGGTCTGCTGGTTGCATAAAATTCTCAGCAGTCATCTTGCCCCACAGTCACTCCAACAAGGTTTTTATCTATACTCGCGGCTTTCACAAAGCATAGCTCCCAATCAATAAAACCAGCATCCCTGGGAACTCATTAGAAGAGTTCATTTTAAGGCCCCACCTCTTACCTCCTGAATCTTAACCTGTGGGGTGTGGTCCAGCTATTTTTGACTTCACAGGTCAATTCTGAGGCACAGATGGATGAAGGATGAAGGCTGGTGGCTGGTGGTGGTTTTCAGTGAACCCTTAGAGGCTCAGCTTTAAAAGGAAGAACAGACCCATCATGCGCAACCCCTCAAAAAGACCTCATTTGTGCAGGTTCTTCATTCCCTGAAGCTGAGGAAAAGAAACTCAAGTTTACCAAGTGTTAGCAAATGCCCTCTGGATAAAAGTTTAAGTGTTAAAGACTTGCTTCTATGCTCTCACTAAGTTTTCGTCTCAGAAGTTTTTTTTTTACTCAGTTTTAGGCAGGATTAAAAATAGGTTGTTAGGCTGGCACTGTGGCATAGCAGGTAATGCCATTGCCTGCAGTGCTGGCATCCCATATGGGCGCCAGTTCAAGTCCTGGTTACTCCACTTCCAATCCAGCTCCCTGCTATGGCCTGGGAAAGCAGAGGAGGATGGCCCAAGTGTTTGGGCCCCTGCACCCACATGGTAGAGGTATGCATGGAGTGCCTGGCTTCAGCCTGACCATTGCGGCCATTTGGGGAGTGAACCAGAGGGCAGGAGATCGATCGATCGATCGATCGATCGATCTCTCTCTCTCTCTCTCTCTCTGCCTCTACTTCTCTGTAATTCTTTCAAATAAGTCTTTAAAAAATACACATTTTTTAAATCTTGAAAAAAGTAGAGTCAAAAGAAGTAAAATCTTATAAAGACTCCTAGTTTCCCGAAGAGTTACTGGTTACTGAACTATAATATAAAATCCAAACCAGGAAAGTTAACCTCAGTATAATGTGTGTGACTCTACATCACTTCCTGACATGTACAGATAGATCTATGTGTCTACCACCACCACCAGGATGTAGAACTATTCCATCAACAAAGAGTCACATCGTCTTCCCTAATCCTTGTCAAGAACTGATCAGTTTTCTCCATCTCTAATTTCCCTATTTCAAGAATAATATCTAAATGGGAATATACACTATGTGACTTTTTGAGATGGGCTCTTTCAACTCAGTCTGTCTTTAACAGCTTGATTTTAATTGTTGCACACATCACACTGCTTTTTTATTGCTAAGTAGGATTGCACGGTATGGGTTGAAGAGATTTTCTCCAGCATTATCTTTTAAATTTTATCACTGCAGGATTTACACTTACATCTGTGACCCTTGTTGGGTGAACTTTTGTATGAAGTATGAGGTTTAGGTCAGGGTGCATTTTATTGCCCATGAATATCCAAACTGTGCTGGTATCCTTGGTTGTGAAGGCCATCCTTCCTCCATGAAGTCTCTTCATGCACCTCTGTCAAAAATCAATTGATATGTAAGAGTATAAAAATTATGTAGATGCAGCCAGTGCCGCGGCTCAATAGGCTAATCCTCCACCTTGCGGCACCGGCACACCGGGTTCTAGTCCCAGTCGGGGCACCAGATTCTGTCCCGGTTGCCCCTCTTCCAGGCCAGCTCTCTGCTGTGGCCCGGAAGTGCAGTGGAGGATGGCCCAGGTGCTTGGGCCCTGCCTGCACCCGCATGGGAGACCAGGAGAAGCTCCTGGCTCCTGGCTTCGGATCAGCACGGTGCGCCAACCACAGCACGCCGGCCGCGGCGGCTATTGAAGAGTGAACCAACGGCAAAAGGAAGACCTTTCTCTCTGTCTCTTTCTCTCACTGTCCACTCTGCCTGTCAAAAAAAAAAAAAAACTGTGTAGATGCTATATCACTGATATTTAGTTAAAACATTGCTTCACTGAGTCATACCATAATAAGTGACAATAGACTCTTCTTTCCCTGTGTCATGAATCCCTCACTGATAATATCTTTGTTTTCAAGGAAAAAAAAAACAAGTGTATGCATAGAATGTCTACATTTGAAGTTTTAAAAATGTAAATTTAAAAAATTACATACCTTAAAAAAATCACCTGACTGGCCTTACTTGTGATGGAGCTATTTCAGAGTTTCTAGACTGTTCTACTGACAAATAGGTCTGTCCACCAATACTCCACTCCACTGTCACGAGTAATTCCTACTTTCTTTTCCTGCTTTTCAAAATTATTTTAGCTACTCTAGTTCCCTTGATTTTTCTTTCCTTTTCTTTTTTTCTTTTCAGGATTTATTTATTAATTTGAAAGGCAGAGTTACAGAGAGGCAGAGGCAGAGAGAGAGGTCTTCCATCTGATGGAGGGGGAGGGGGAGGGGGAGGGGGAGGGGGAGGGGGAGGGGGAGGGGGAGGGGGAGGGGGAGAAGTTCTTCCATCTGATGATTCACTCTCCAATTGACCACAATGGCCAGAGCTGCGCCAATCTGAGGCCAGGAGCCAGGAGCCTCCTCTGGGTCTTCCATGAGAGTGCAGGGGCCCAAGGACTTGGGCCATCTTCTACTGCTTTCCCAGGCCATAGCAGAGAGCTGGATTGGAAGTGGAGCAGCCAGGTCTCGAACCGGAGCTCATATGGGATGCCAGTACTTCAGGCCAGGGTGTTAACCCTCTGCACTACAGTGCCAGCCCCCTTCCAGTTTTTTCATAAAATATCTCCCATGAACTTTTTGAAGTCCCTACAAATGCCTCTCCATTTATTTAGGTCTTTGATTTCCTTCATTAGCATTTTAGTTTTCAGTACATAAGTCCTACATATGTTTTGCTATATTTGTATGTAATTCCCTTTTGGTTTTTTTAAAAGCAACTTTGAATACAATTATATTTTTAGTTTCTGTTTCCATATATTCATTGCTGTGTCAAGAAATACCAATGATTTTTGTACACCTGTCTTATATCCTATGATCTTAATGAATTCACTTATTCATTCTACAAGCTTTTACTTTATAGACGATGTGGAATTTTCTATATGGGTGATCATATACAGATAAAGGAACAGTTTTATTTCTACCTTTCCAATTGGCATGCCTTCATTCCCCCTTCTATTATGCTGGCTATAATTTCCAACACTGAAAATGGATACCCTTGCCACATTGTTTCCAACCACAGAGGGATGGCAATTAATGTTTCTTCATGTCTGATGCTAACTGTAGATTTTCTGGAGCTATTCTCCATTCAGTTGAGGAAGTTCCCTTCTATTAAACCTTTTCTAAGACTTTTCATAATAAATGGTATAGAACTTTGTCAAATGCTTTAACAAATGATACACTCATGTGATTTTTTCCCTTCATTTTTCTATGATAATCTGGTTATACTGACAGATTACTTTGATAAATTTTCAAATACTCAACCAACCTTGTATCCCTGGAATAAAGGTCTACTTGGTCACAGTGTATAGTTTTATTTATATACTGCTAAGCTATATTAATATTTTGTTAAGGATTTTTTACATGCATACTTAGGAAATATACTGGTCTGTAATTTTCTTCTGCAGTGTCTCATTTTGGTGGCAGGACAATTTTGGTTTCATAAAACCAATTAGGAAGAATTATCTTAGATTTTCTGACAGAAACTGCAGAAATAGTGTTAAGTCTTTTATAAGCATTTGGTAGAATTCTCCAGTGAACCCCCTTCTCCTTTCATGTTCCATCCTTGGCCTATTTTTAAATTACAGATTGAATTTTTAAAAATAGTCATATATAGCACTATATAGATTATCTATGTCATGTTGGGAGAGTTCTGATAGCTTGTGCTTTCTGAGCAATTAGTTCATTTCATCAACACTGTCAAATTTACTTGTGTAAAGCAGTTTATGGGGGCTGGAGCTGTGGCACAGCTGGTTTGCAGTACTGACATTTCATGTGGGCGCTGGTTTGAGTACCAGTTGTTCTACTTCCTACCGAGCTCCCTGCTAATGCTCCTGGGAAAGCAGCAGAGGATGGCCCAAGTCCTTGGACCCCTTCACCCACATGGGAGACCCAGAAGTTCCTTGTTCGTGGCTTCAGATCAGCTCATCTCTGGCCACTGTGGCCATCTGGAGAGTGAACCAGCAGATAGAAGACCTTTCTCTTTCTTTGCTCTCCTTAACTCTTTCAAATAAGTAAATATTTTTTTAAAAGTTTACAACATTCCATTATTTTCCTTCTGATGTCTCTATCAATTCTGATGCTGGTAATCTGTGTAGTCTCATTTCTTCTTTGTCATTTGTTACAGTTTTGTCCACTAGGTTTTTTATTTGGTTATTGTGTTTTCAGTTCTAAAATTTCCATAAGGCTCTTCTTTTTTTATCTTATATTTATTTGCTGAGATTGGAGAATTTCCATTTTTCCATCTGTTTCAAATTACGTTCATAACTACCTGTTGAAACATTATCTTGATGGTAGCTTTAATATCTTCATCATAATTCTAACATCTGTGCTATTTGAACATCAGAATGTATTAACTATCTTTTCCATTCAAATTGAAACTTTTCTGGTTTCTTAGTATGAGATTTGGTATTGAAACTTGGATATCTGGGGTGTTACTTTAGGAATCTCTGGATCTTACTTAAATATTCTATCACAGCAGGTATCTTCTGACACTGCTCTGGTGGAAGAGCTGCCTAATAGAGGTGGAAGTGCAGGTTCCTCACTAGGAATGGGGAGGGACAGGGAGGAATTCACAGTGGGTCACGGTGGCTCCCTGTCCACAGTGCCTCCACTGACTACAGTGACAAGGGCTGCCTGGTACAGCTTGAAAACTCAGGGCTAGGTGGGTCCCCAACTAGCATGTCATTTTTTTCAGCATTTGATTTTGTGTGTGTTGTTTGGCTGAGGGGAGTGGTTTTGCTTTCTAGGCTACCCTTTTCCTGGTCCTTGGCTAAGTAAACAGAATTGATTTCTATTGAGGTTGTTGTCTGCAGTCCCACATTTCTGGCTTCTCCATACCCATTCTGGAACACATGAAACAAAAAGAAAACTCAGGACTTTTTTTTTTTTTTGACAGGCAGAGTTAGACAGTGAGAGAGTGAGAGAGAGAGAGAAAGGTCTTCCTTCTGTTGGTTCACCTTTTTTTTTTTTTTTTTTGACAGAGTGGACAGTGAGAGAGAGAGAAAGAAAGGTCTTCCTTTTGCCTTTGGTTCACCTTCCAATGGCTTCTGCAGCTGGCACACTGCGGCCGGCACATCGCGCTGATCTGAAGGCAGGAGCCAGGTGCTTCTCCTGGTCTCCCATGCGGATGCAGAGCCCAAGCACTTGGGCCATCCTCCACTGCCTTCCCGGGCCAACAGGGACAGAATCTGGCGCCCCAACCAGGACTAGAACCCGGGATACTGGCACCGCAGGCAGAGGATTAGCCAAGTGAGCTGCAGTGCCAGCCACTCAGGTCTCTTACCATCGCATTATCTGAGTCCTGCACTGACCCACCTACTGTCTTTTTATCTTCTCATGGTTATTTTATACATAATGCCCAGGGTTTCTAGCTGTACTTAGCAGAAATAGTAGAAAAAAGTATGTCACTCCACCGTGAAAACAGAATCAACCATGCATCACTTTTAGGCTTACTTATATTTTCTTCATAGGTAGGCTTGGTAGGAAGAGGCTTGTGCACAGGCATGTTTGAAGTGGTGTACGGGCATGTGTGACAGTGGTGTGTATCTCCTTATGACTCAAGTACTTGGTAACACATACTCATAAAATATTCAGGATTGGCTTTCTAGCAAACAATAACAAAGAATCCAAGAACTATATACAGGCTGACACAAATTCCTGTCTAGCTGAGAAGGCATCCAGCAGTTAAGATAGTCAACCATAAAACAACAAAGTTGAGAATTCACAGAATTCACAGAAATACTAGTTCAAGCCTTTAAATGAGAAGTTCCTGATAAGTTATCTAGATCTCCAATATTTCCTATGGTCTTGCTTGCTCTCTGCATACTTTACTCTCAGAGACAAGTATGTTAAGTCTCCCATGATCATCAATTTAGCTTAATGTTTTATCTATACAATTTTTAAAAATATTTATTTATTTATTTGAAAGAGTTACACACACAGAGAGAAGGAGAGATAGAGACAGAGAGAGAGGGAGAGAGGGAGGGAGGGAGGGAGGGAGGGAGAGAGGGGTCCTCCATCTGCTGTTCACTCCCTAATTGGCTGCAACAGCCAGAGCTTCGTTGATCCAAAGCCAGGAGCTTCTTCTGGGTCTCCCCCATGGGTGCAGGGGCCCAAGGACTTGGGCCATCTTCCACTGCTTTCCCAGGCCATAGCAGAGAGCTGGATCAGAAGTGGAGGAGGGGCCGGCGCTGTGGCATAGCAGGTAAAACCACTACCTGCAGTGCCGGCATCCCATATGGGCGCCAATTCCAGTCCTGGCTGCTCCACTTTTGAACCCGTGTCCATATGGAATGCCAGCACTGCAGGTGGCAGCTTTATCTACTATGCCACAGTGCAGGCCCCTATCCATACAATTTTAATTCTTGGTTTCTTTCCTTTTCAATTTCACAATCTTTTCTTCCAAATATTCATGAATTAAAAAACAAAAACTTTTAATCTTTCTGTTTCACTCTGCTTCACTTTTTTTTTAAACTCTATCTAGATTTCAACAGGCAGAGAAAAAGAGAGAGCCATATACAGTCATAGCACAACTTTACCCTGAACAACTACAGCATTTTAACTTTACTCATCTTGTAGTGATTATAACCATATGACTTTAGCATAATCAAATGCGATCTCCCCATGGACTGTAGGTATTTGAAAGCTGGAAATTTGATTGATTTTTTAAAAAAATATTTATTTAAAAGTCAGAGTTACACAGAGAGAGGAGGAGAGACAGAAGAGAGAGATCCTCCATCTGCTGGTCACTCCACAATTGGCCGCAACAGCCGGAGCTGTGCTAATCTGAAGCCAGGAGCCAGGCACTTCCTCCAGGTCTTCCCACACGGGTGCAGGAGCCCAATCGCTTGGGCCATCTCCTACTGCTTTCCCAGGCCATGGCAGAGAGCTGGATTGGAAATGGAGCAGCCAGGACTTAAACTGGCAACCCACATGGGACTCCAGCACTGCAGGTCGCGGCTACACCCTCTATGTCACAGCACCTGCCCTTGACTGATTTTTAAGTTTTCCAAGGTATTTAACATGTTACCTTGCTTATATATTAAAAAAATATATTTTGAATTTAATTAATCAGGATGATTAATCTTTCGGCATTATGAGGTAAGAAAGTGTATCAACAGTGAGATCCCAGTAAGCAAACAGTTTGCAAGTTTAGAAATATATCCTGAGTATGGCTACCACCAAGATATTCAGCTTCCATACAGTGGCCTTATGTGAAACTCCCCAAAGCAGGAGTGATCAGAAGAAATGCTCTGGTTAAATACAAGATGAAAAACTAATGACTACTGGAAAACAACAGCAGATGGCCAATCTGGCAACAATCTTAAACAGGGTTAGCTCTTTAGGAATAAAGGCAGTAAGGAGTGATACATAGTACCAGAATCTGTAAACCACAAAATCTGTGCAGTTTAAAAACGTATATAGAAAAAGACAATCTGTTATCCTAAACTTCATCCAAACCATATTTATTTATAACAATTTTCAAAGTTGACGAACTATATGAAGGCACTTCAAAAAGTTCATGGAAAAATAGAAATGTAGTGTAAAAACATTTTGAAAGTCATGCATATTTTCCTAATATGCATTTTCATGAAATTCTGAAGGGCCCTCATACTCATTTCTGTGGTCACAGAAGGGACCAATAATTAGAGTCAAAATATCATGTGATCTTTCTTTACTTTGACACTGCTCTATTTTATCAGCTATTTAATTTGCATTTCGTAAGTACCATCTTAAATGGGAACTATTCAATGAATAATAAATCTAGGATTCAAAGAACTGGAAATCCACATAGCAAATAACCCAGTTTTGTAACAGATGACTCTGGAGCATATATTCCCATATACTTTCATGTAAAGTACCACTGTGTTTTCTGTTTCCTACTTCTGGCCCTTTCTTGAAAACAGTACAAACACAAAGCCTCTAGCTACACTACTAGCCTTTTGAGGCAAGTCAGATGGAATTGTCACTTACCCAAGTGAGCCAAGCAGTCTGGCCCCTGGAACTAGTGCCCAGCCTGCCACAGACATGAGTGCCCAACACACAGAAGTACTCCTGTGTTACTCAGCTCCCACTTCGAGCAGCTCTCCTGTTCCTCTGCTGTACCTACCAGACAGGGAAGTAGTTGGGGAATGATTGGAGTGGACAGGGTGTTTGGTAGGTAGACCTTCTAAGATTTCTTTTTAAAAAAATTCTAGTTTGTTTATTTGAAAGGCAGAGAGAGGGAGAGAGGGAGGGAGAGAGACTGAACGATTTTCCAGCTGTTGGTCCACGACCCGTGTGCCCAGAACAGTTGGGATTGGGGCAAGCCAAAGACAGGAGCTAGGAATTCAAGCCTGGTTTCCCAGGTGGGTGACCAACAACTCGAGCCTTTACCTGCTGCCTCACAGGACACACATTAACAGGAAGCCAGAATCGAGCAGAGCTGGAACCCAACCCATGTACTCTGGTATGAGATGTGGACACCCCAAGTACTGTCTTAACTATTAAACCAAACACCCAACCCTACAAGACTTTCATTCCTTTTCTTCTGTAAAGAGAAAGGAATGATGGGGATTTTTTCTAAGTTTGAAAAAAATAGAGAAATTTTGAAAGAATATTGTAGAGAATGGAAAAGAACTGTAACAGAAAAGGGTACTGTACACTCACTAACGTTGACCATGAAATGACAGTGTATTACTCTGTCCTTTTGTGTTACTTTTTCCATTTGTACTTGCAGGTAGGTATGGAGAAGCAGATGCCTGTGTTCATCCGGGGTTGGTATTTTGAAAGAGGAATCCGAGGATTTTAGGATGTTGATCAAAGTATTTTTAATAGGGTAAAACATGGAACTTAAGCTGCTTAAAGAATTCAAAAGGAGGAAGACAGATGGAGACAAGGTAGAAAGTCAAGATACTAAAGTTCATCTGAGGTCAAACAGTGTTCATGTTGTTGGTGGTAAAACAAACTATCAGGAGAAAAGACTAGTTAGAGTGAGTTGCCTCAACTATATTCCTACAAGTGTATCAATTTTTGATGATGACTAGGTCCAGACAGTGTGCACAGGACTAGGTTAGGAGTATGTGGAAGGGCAGATTATTGCAGATGAATACGTCAAAGAGCTGAAAGTTTGTGATTCTGGTCTCGGGTATGTGGTTATCACTCAGGATGGTAGCAAAGTCTTGAGCATGAGGGGGTGGTCAGGAGGCGGGTAGGTACAGCAGAGGAACAGGAGAGCTGCTCTAAGTGGGAGCTGAGTAACACAGGAGAGTACTTCTGTGTGTTGGGCACTCATGTCTGTGGCAGGCTGGGCACTAGTTCCAGGGGCCAGACTGCTTGGCTCACTTGGGTAGGTGACAATTCCATCTGACTTGCTTCAAAAGGCACAGTACTTGAGGTTCTGTGTTTGTACTGTTTTCAAGAAAGGCCCAACAGGTCTCCCTGAAGCTAGCAATCTGACGTTTTTTCAATACATACTTAACTTGATCTTTCAGAAACACCTGACACTGCTGATAGACTGAATCTTTGAAGCATTCTCTTCCCTTCTGTGGCGGGTTGAAAATGTTCCCCCAGAGATGATCAGGCCCTCATCCCTGGAACCTGTGAATCTTATCTGGTCAAGTTCTGACATATGAGATTGTCCCTGGACTAGTCACTGGGTCCCAGATGCCTTCACAAAGGTCTTGTAACATGGAGGCAGACAGAGATTAGACACAAAGAAAAGGGGGAGGCAATGTGATCACAGAGCGGAGTGGCATGATCAGGAATGCTAGCAGACGCCAGACGCCAGGAGGAGCAGGGTAGGTTCTCCCTGGAGCCTCTGGGAAAGCACAGCCCCAGTGACACTTTTCATGAAGGCCCCAGTAATCCTCATTAAGTCTTTTGGTCATCATGCCAGTAACTCTGGTGGCTTGTTAAAGCAGCCATAGGAAACAGACACACAGTAACTTTTTAAGTAACGCTTTGTCCTAGGTTTGCTGAAACCAGTTCAAAGTCACTATTTAGTCTACCTTGGGTCATCTTCTACTGCTTTCCCAGGCTACAGCAGAGAGCTGGATAGGAAGTGGAGCAGCCAGGACACGAACCTGTGCCCATAAGGCATGCTGGCACTGCAGGTGGCGCTTTACCCACAGTGCTGGCCCCTTAAATAGGATTCTGTCCTTTTAAAACAATTATACTTGAGGTAACTTTAAAAATAAAAATTAACTTGACTTTGACCTCTGGCCTGGTAGAGCACCTAGGAGTAGAGTTACTCTCTTACAGTAACAGTTAGGAAATAGACAAAAAGTAGAAAACTGCTGTCAGACACTGGACAGCAGAGATGAGCACTGCAACCCGGAATAAAAGACGACAAATTGTTGGCGACGTTTTACAGCTGCCCTGCCCTTCTGGCTGGGAGCTCTTTTCAGGACACTGTGCAGAGAGGGCTGCACACACCAGCACGGCAGCCTCAATGAGCTAAGACGACGATCAGAACCAGAAGAGTGGAAAGAACTAGAATTTGTAGGGCAGTGTGAAGAGAAGATGGTGACTCAGAGGAGAAAGAACTCCAGAGAGCAGCACAGTGATCTTCCTGTGGAGTTGGCTGACTACTAATTTCATTTGCACGTGCTTGAGGCATAACACTCCCAAGTCTGAAGCAAAGGACCAATGTCAGGGTCCTAAGAGGAATAATCCCAGAACTTGCTCAGAAACCAGGATAAGAAGTGCCTCAGTCTGCTCATCAGAAATGACACTGTCAGAGACCAGGACACTACACCTCTGAAGTGCTGAAGGTCCAAGTGCCCATCTAGAAGTGCTCATCACTGGACTTTTTCACTGCCACTCTCTCACAAGCGTGCAGGAGAGCTCCCAGAGACCAAACGACCTGCAGCATCATCAGTGGCAATGTTTGTGTATTCTGGAACACAGTTACGATCTATTTACTTATTTGGAAGGCAGATATCCTTTCTCTGCTGGTTCACCTCTCAAATGGCCGTAATGGCCAGGCTGGACCATTCCAAAACTAGGAGCCAGGAACTTTATCCGGGTCTCCCACATGGTTGCAGGGGACCAAGCACTTGGGCCATCTTCTGCTGTTCTGCTTTCCCGGGTGCATTAGCAGGGAGCTGGATCAGAAATGGAAAAACCAGTGCCCATACATGTCACAGGTGGCACTTTACTGCTGCACCACAACGCCAGCCTCTTATTACAAAGTGTAACTTGTTAAACTTTGATGCAGTATAAAAACTATCCATATTATCTGTGTGATAAAACAGGAAGTACTCATAAGTACTTTGGCAGTATGCTGAAGTACAATGACTAAAGAAAAATACTTCTAAGCTGCTTTTTTATAGAAAATGATTTTTACTTGAAAGAATGATTGGCACACAAACTACAGTTATTTGGACTACAGAATGTGGAAGGTTATTTTCTTGAAAATGAAAACAAGCCTACTGTTTCAAAGAAAACAAATGACAGTTGTCACAGCCAATGACAAATTCAAATCTTCAAGTAAAAATTAGAATTTTGGAAAATACACTTATTCATCCCTGTGAAGGATCCAAATATTTTGTTAATGGGATAGGTAGTGATACTTACAAATAACCTTTTGATAGTATATAATGTAGAAGTTCTCAAACTTTTTGGTGTATCCCTCTATACCTTTAAAAGCACAAAGGATCAAAAAATCAACAGAAAACTTTGTCAAAAGAATGTTTATGATGATTATATCAATCCACAAATACTATATTGAACATTACAACTCAACATTGAAGTTTTTAAAAGTATTTATAAAAATAATATTAACAATGCTATTACATGTTATTGTAATCAGTATTTGATAGAACCACCAAATGAAAATATTGCCACTGTTTTACATTTTTGCAAATCCCTTTGTTATCTGGCTTAATTTCAGACAGCTGGATTCTCTTATTTGCATCTGCACTCAGTCTGTTACCACATCACAGGTCAGATCAAATGGTCCTTAGAAAACTCCCGAGAACAGAGGCTGGCACTGTAGTGCAACAGGTTAAAGCCCTGGCCTGCAGCGCCCGTTTGAGTCCTGGCTGCTCCACTTCCCATCCAGCTCTCTGCTATGGCCTGGGAAAGCAGTGGAAGATGGCCCAAGTGCTTGGGCCCCTGCACACATGTGGGGGACCTGGAAGAAGCTCCTGGCTTCAGCCTGGCCCAGCCTTGGTTTTTGCAGCCATTTGGAAGCGAACCAGTGGATGGAAGACCTCTCTCTCTCCCCCTCTCTCTCTCTAACTCTGCCTTTCAAATAAATAAAAATAAATCTTAAAAAAAAAAAAAAAAAGAAAACCTAAGTTGTCAGAACAGATGAAAAAGGCGATGACATTTTAGTACTACTGTGAAATCAATTTTGACTTCACAAAACCTGTAAGCTGGTTCCAGTATTTTCTACTGTTAAAGTTAGAGATAATAATAAGCCTTAGTACACTAAGATACAAAAACCAACAGCACAAATCTCTTAGTTTATACAACTTCTTATGGGTTAAGTATGCATTTCTTTTAAACAAAATATTTCCTTTTTGGACTTCAATTTAACCAAAGCAGTTATCACTACTCTTATCCCTAATGTACACTAATACAATTTCTGAAGCCTTTACAAACATGTATTTCTAAGTACACACCCATCTGTATAAATATATTAATCTTGCTCACAAAATAAATGACAAGAAATACATCAAAATATTACTAGCTAGAATATGAATATGTTTGATCTTTTTTGTGTTCAATATTTTATATGTGTTTGCTTTTAGTTTTCATGTTTCCTGCTGCTCTTCTCATCAGCACTAGTTAATATCCTTTTCAAAAAGCATGTGCTTGACCCAAGGGAACCTCAGGCACTAGTAACTAAGAGGCAGCAGAAAAGAGGACAAAAATAAACCAGGAAAGACTTGTAGCAGAGTGGGCTCCATGTTAACCTGTCAGAGACCTGAGATTTAGAATTCTAATAAAAAAAATCTAAGATTTCCAGGGAAATGTGTTCTTCCCATAAATAACAATCCTTCTTTTACACCTCTAATCGTAACTATGTATACCAATAAACTGATTACAAACAATCAGCACTCTATAAAGTGCCTTCCTTTACTCTCATTTGATCTTATATGTCACAGAATACTCCAAAATGCAGACTCTAGAAGAACTTAATATACTTTTAAAAAGAGAGAGAAATCAATCTTTTTGGATATTATCATTATTCATGGAAATATCTGTGTCTTAATCAAAAAGAATTGCATCAAAGGGCCAACTAATTCAAAGCAATGAAATGCAAAGTTCTGAATTCAGTTGGGGATTTCAAAATTCTACTGCTTAAATAACTGGTCCCTGCAATGCCACACCAAGGCATTATGGTAATACAGGTGACACCATAATTAACATGAAGGGGAGCGGAGAATCACAACTTTTCCACTTAAACAGGACAGGAGCAGGGGAGCAGGAAGCTGTAGTTGGAAGCTGAGTCGGGAGCAGATAATTTCACATTCAGACTCCAGGCCCACCACCTGTTAGATGCAGGAGCTTGGGCAAGTAACTTAACTCTACCCTGCCAGTTTTCCCATCTAGAAAATAGAAGAGAGGAGCAAATAACAGTGTCTATGTAAAAGATTGTTAGGATTAAATTAGTTATTATTGGTAAAGCGCTGGCTCATGGTATTTGTTAACAAAAAGAAACAAAAAACCCGGAAGCTAAATTCCAAACACTTTTGAAAAATGATGAAATAACTGTAGAAATGCAGAAAAGCCAAATCATATAATTCAGAACTTTCAAACTTCTTAAAAAGGTACAGTAGTGTGGTATCCAACTATCTCTTAACATACATCTAAATTGCTTAAGTACAAACCACTTTCAAGGGCTCACAAGAGTTTGGATAGATGTAATTCAAGTGTCTTTCTGCCACAGAAACTGAACAGGAAAATGTTTTTTAAGCATGGAACACTAGCATGGACAGAAAGCCTCAGTCACTCCTGTGGAGCCCCTCCACCCCAAAAAAGAGCTAAATGCATATCCTACATGGTAAATCAGTTTCAATGAAAGAAAACAACAATTATGTAAAATTACAACTGAAGTCAACTTTCTAAAGAAATGGGATTATTCCTGGTTAATCACAAGTTGAGACACAGATAACTTACTCTGCAGAAAGCAGGAAAGTACTCTAGGATCAACCAGGTCAGATCAAAATGAGCAACCATCTCAAAAAAGATCTCCCACTGGCCAAATCTGGGGCAATCTGAGCATTTAAAAGAATAACAACACCTAAAATAAGTGGGGGTTGGGAGAGTGTGTGAAGAACTGGAGCAGAAATCAGTCAAACTGAAATCAGGAAAATAGGGGAAAAAAAAAAGCCGGCTCTTTGAAAAGGTAATATCGATAAACTTCTAGCCAGATTAATCGAGACAAAACAGAGAAGATACAAATTACTAATTTAAAAAAAAAAAATCAAAGAGAAGCCATCATTACTGAGTCAAAGTTATATTGAAAGTATGATAAAGGAGGCCAGTATTGTGAAACAGTGGGTTAAGCCCCCGCGTATAAAGTCAACATCCCATATGAGTGCTGGTTCGAGTCCTGGCTGTTCCATTTTCAACCTAGCCCCTTGCTAATATGTGCCTGGGAAAGCTGCAGATGGTGGCCCAAGTGCTTGGCAAGCTGCCATCCATGTGGGAGACCTGGATGGAGTTCCTAGCTCCTGGCGTTAGCCAGGCCCAACCCTGGTCTTTGGGGCTTTTTGGAGAGTGAATCAGCAGATGAGAAGATCTCTTTCCCTATGATTATGCCTTTCAAATAAATAAATCAATCTTTGTTAAAGTATGATTAAAACGAGTATTATGAAGAACAGCACAAATCTGACAATCAAGATGAAATAGACTAATTCTGTGAAATATGCAATCCATCAAAACCTTCACAAAACAGATCAGCTGAATAGAACTCTATCCAAGAAACTGAATTATTATTGACCTTCCAAAACAGAAAGCACCAGGCCCAAATAGTGTCACTGGTGAATTCTATTAGCATTTACAGGAAAAATTAATTTTCTATAATCTTTTCCAGAAGAGAGAAATAAAGGCAATGCTTCCTAACTTATATTCTAACAAGAAACCCCTCCAAGTCTATTCATCAGGAAGTCCTAAATATTACAACTTAACAAAAGAAAATAAATGGCATACAAATTGAAAGGCAAGAAACAGAGCTGTTTTTGTTGAAGGCTGACATAACTATACGTAAAAACAAAGAATTCACAAAGTCCTAGTTGACACAGTTGTCATATCTATACTGGAAATACCAATTAGGGAAGTGGAGGGTACCCCTGAGGGAAATGTACTGGTCAGTAAAGGGAGGACATGAGACTGATCCATTTAACAAAAGATCAGAATCAGAGACATTTAAGAATTCATCTATAGCTTAATTTGGATATAGAAGGCTACATACAGAAGTATTTGAGAATGCTTTGAAAGATTCATCAACAATGGAACTAAAAGGTAAGTTTATTTTGATGCAACAAATTTTCAAAATCCATGCATACAAGAAAAAACTTCATGGAAAATGCATACTACCAAAAACCTCTACATAAATTTTAACATTTTTTGAACAAAGTTTATCTCTTAATTCTACATTGCACAAACTTTTAGAAGCACTTTTATATATTTATATGTTAAATATTTATGTCTATATATGTATCTAAGTCTGTTATAGAGAAGATGGATGGAAAGGTTCTTGTCTTTGCATAAGAGACTTCAGATGTGAGGCAGCAGTGGGCAGCAAGGCAGCATGGTGTAAGGGGGCAGGGCATCCGTCAGAACAGACGGGCACCTCCCCAGAACCAGGACTGCCTAGCTACTCAGACTGGGAAAGCAGGATCACATGGCTTACTGGAAGGACTGCACCTGACAGGCCACGGGCAGCTCAGGAAGAGCTGAGACTGAGCAACACAGACCCGGGCTCGGCAGGGAGCAGGGTCTAGCTCTTCCTGCTTCTCCTTCCCTTCCTCCTGCTGCAGGATAGAGGGTTTGCCGCGTGTGCACTGCTGCAACTCCTCCCCAGGTTTCACGACTCTGCTTCAGACTGGGGAGCCCACCTGGGGCTGGGCAGGGGCTCCTCCCCTAGGCTGCCTTCCTGGGGGGAGGCTGTGAAGGCTTTACTGCCCACTGTTACCAGGCCAGGTCACCCATCCAATGCTGAGGAGAGAGGATTCTCCAGGGGCGCTTTCCTTGGGGGGAAGGCTGAGACCACTTGCAAAGGTATGGGGTACAGGCGGGACTTGCTAGTGTAAAATACTGGGTTGTTTCCAAGGTGAGCTTCTGCAGGTGCTTTTTTTCCTTTAGGCCCCTCTCACAAACATAGGCTAATTTCTAACTTCCTACATTATACATATACGAGAGAGAAGAGAGAGAAGGGAGAGAAGATAGATATTTTTCATACATACACATGCGTTTCTTTGCTTTTTCTGTTGAGAGTATCTAAAAGAAACAATACCCCAGTAGGAAGGAGCATTATTTAGTACCCAGATCTTGGTTAACACAATTCTCCAATGAAAAGAAACAGGACTCCCTGGAGAAATGGCTGATTCTATAACTGGTGCAGAAAATATGTAAGTTGAGTAGAGAGCATTTTATAGTGACTGATAGTAGGAAAAAACAAAAACACTCATCCAACCATAAGGATGTAGTACGTTAAAGGGGCACATGAACAATTAAAAGATCTCCCAGTGGACAAAGCTGGAACCATCTGAGCAACAAAATAAAGCAGTATCAGATTACAACTCAAAGTATAAAATAAATATCCCTGAGCCCATAGTCATAAATGACTGAATAAATGGGAGAAAAGAAAGAACTCCAACACAGAGGTTAGCAAATAATTTACAGATAATCTACCCTCACGGCAGGAGTCGTAACTCTCAATTATTAAATGTGGGCTGTGGAAAAGAGTAGCAATAGAGTGGAAAAATGTTACAATCCTCAGCCAAGTGATGAAGGCCAACATCAACAGTTACAAATCATGTTAACAGTATGTGACCTGGATCCTCTGTGATACCAACAGCACTTTACCCCTGTGCTCCTCGTCCCAAAACCCCTTAACTCTCATTTAAAAATGAGAAAAACATGTCATACATTCCAACAAAAGGACATACTGCAAAACACCTGAAAGGTACTCTTCAAAACTGTTACAGTCATCAAATAGCAGGAATACCTGAGAAACGAATTCACAGCTAAAAATTCTGAGGCATGACAAATGACGTTTTGGATAGGATTCTGTAACAGAAAAAGGACATAAGGGACCAGCATCACGGTGTACCAGGTTGGGTGACCTCCTGGGATGCCAGCATCCTATATGGGTCCTGGTTCCAGTCCCGGCTGCTCCACGCTAACGTGCCTGGGAAGGCAGCAGAGTTTGGTCGGTATGCTTGAGTCCCTGCAGCCACATAAGAGATGGGGAGGAAACTCCTGGCTCTGGCCTGGCTCAGCCCTGGCCAATGTGGCCATTTAGGGAGTGAACCAGCAGAGGAAGGGCATCTCTCTCTGGATCTACCTTCCAAGTAAATAAATAAATATTTTTAAAAAGAAAAAGAACATTAAGCAATAACTAAGGAAAGATAAATAAACTATGGACTTTGGTTAACAACAGTGTATCAATAACTTCAATAACTGTAGCAAATCTACCATACTAAGAAACGGACAATAGGAAAAAGGTGGGTGTAGGATATACAGGAACTCTAATGTTTTCAATTTTTGTGTAAATCTACAACTTCTAAAAATAACATATTTTAAAGAAAGAATAATGGCTGAAACGATCATAAAACAATGAAAAATCAAAAACCTGTGATACTGGAAGAAAGTTATTTGCTCCTGTCAACCAATTTCCAGAATAAAGACTTGAAATATCAGGAGATAAATATCTACCTCATCTTGTTAGAAGAACTGTAGTTCAATCCTTGTGGAGAAGGGGAAGGTGTTCTTAACTTTGAAAAGTTGGTTAATGTATCTGGGAAGATGGTAGGGTTAGAAAAATCACCACTTCATAAGCCCAAATGAAATCAACAGACTCAGACAAAGCTCATCCATAGACGCTAAGAACATGAAGTAAAAGGCTGCTGGGAAACAGAACAAGCCATTATTGTAGGAAATAAAAGCACACACACACAATATTGTAGTATGTTAAAAGCAACTAAAGCAGGGGCTAGCGTTGTGGTGCAATGTTGCCTGCAGTGCTGGCATCCCATAGGGGGGCCAGTTCAAGTCCTGGCTGCTCCTCTTCGATCCAGCTCCCTGTTAAATGATCCTGGGAAAGCAGTGGAAAATGACCCAAGTGCTTGGGTCCCTGCACCCACTTGGGAGACAGGATGAAGCTCCTGGCTTTGGATTGGCCCAGCTCAGGCTGTGGCAACCATTTGGGAAGTAAATCAGTGGATGAAAGATCCCTCTGTCTCTACCTCTAACTCTGCTTTTCAAATAAAAACAAATCTTAAAAAAAAGTGACTAAAGCAACAACAATCACTTTCAATCCTGGTTCCAGAAAACCAGTTACAAATTGAAAAAAAAACAACAAACTGATGGACCTTTTGGGAGGACAGGGACAGAACAAGATGGCAGAATAGTACCCTCCAATGATCATCCCTTCCATTATCCCCACTCCCACACATAAAAATATCAATTTGAACTACAGGACATGCAGGAAAATACTTTCACAGGAGCTAAGGAAAACACGTGAGAATTCACAGTACCTGAGTATAGCATAAAGTGACCTTCTGAGAAGACAATAAGCCAAATTTCAATATAGACTACCAAAAAAAAAGACCTACAGAGGATCCAGATAAAGTGAGTTATCAAACACAGCTATGCTTAAAATATTCAAAGAAACTTCTTTTAAAAATTGAGAATCAAGAAAGATGGGCCCAGTACAAAACCCAGCTAAGTTTGAAATTTAAAATCATACTGCACTCCATAATCCTTACATTCATCTGTGAGACTTGAAGGATTCCTTAAGCTGGTTTTTTTTTTTTTTTTTTGACAGGCAGAGTTAGTGAGAGAGAGAAACAGAGAGAAAGGTCTTCCTTCCGTTGGTTCACCCCCCAAATGGCCGCCATGGCCGGAGCCAGGTACTTCTTCCTGGTCTCCCATGCAGGTGCAGGGCCCAAGCACTTGGGCCATCCTCCACTGCCTTCCCGGGCCACAACAGAGAGCTGGACTGGAAGAGGAGCAATGGGGGCAGAATCCGGCGCCTCAACCGGGTTCAGAACCTGGAGTACCGGCGCCGCAGGCGGAGGATTAGCCTAGTAAGCCATGGCGCCAGCTTGACTTAAGCTGTTCTAAACCCTCCTTACTACGCTTAAATACACATGCAACCAAAAAGAACACTTTACCCACTAATTTAAGAAAAATCAACTACCCAATTTAAAAGGAATTTATACACCCACGTATAGGCCCTCTATCCTGCCTTATCTGTATGTTTTATGAAAGGGAACATAATCCAATAAGTTGCCACAAAAGAATGAGGTTCTCAAACATTTTATATCATAACCCATTACATACATACCTCTGTGTATATCTATATAAAAGTATATTCACATGGGGCCAGTGCTGTGGTGCAGCGGGTTAACGCCCTGGCCTAAAGCACAGGCATCCCATATGGGTGCTGGTTCGAGACCTGGTTGCTCCACTTCCAATCTAGCTCTCTGCTATGGCCTGGGAAAGCAGTGGAGGATGGTCCGAGTCCTTGGGCCCCTGCACTCACGTTGGGGACCAAGAGGAAGCTCCTGGCTTTGGATCAGCCCAGCTCTGGCCATTGCGGCCAGTTGGGGAGTGAACCATTGGATGGAAGATCTCTCTCTCTCTGCTTCTCCTGAGTAACTCTCACTTTTAAATAAATAAATAAATAATCTTTAAAAAAGTATACTCACAAATTTGATTGAAAGACAACTTTCAAAAAATAAATCTGAGCTGCAATAATCAAGATAGTGTGGCTGAAATGAGGATATATAGATCAATGGAACAGAATCAAGAATCCAGATACAAGTGTTGTTGTTGTTTTTTTTTTTTTTTTTTTTTAAACAAGATTGTGAAGACAGGGCTGGTTTTTAGGTACAGTAGTTTAAGCTGCAGCTTGAGACAACAGTTCAAGTTCTGGCTGCTCCACTTCTGATCAGCCCCCTGCTAACGTACCTGGTAAAGCTGCAAATGATGGCCCAAATGTATGAGTCTGGGCCATCCACATGGGAGACCAGGAGAGGTGGAGGGGGAAGGGAGGGGGAAGGGAGGAGGAGGGGAGAATGAGGAGGGGAGGAGGGGGAGTAGGAAGAGGGGAGGAGGAGGAGGGGAGGAGGAGGAAGGGAGGAGGGGAGAGGGGGAGAGGGAGGAGGGGAGGAGAAGAGGAGGGGGAGGAGAAGAGGAGGGGGAGGAGGAGGAAGATGGGGGAGGGGAGAATGAGGAGGGGAGTAGGAGGAGGGGGGAGGAGGGGGAGGGGGAGGGGGGAGGAAGGGAGGAAGGGGGAGAGTAGAGGGGGGAGAGGAGGAAGGGAGGAGGAGAGGGAGGAGGAAGGGAGGAGGAGGAGAGGGAGGAGGAAGGGAGGAGGAGGAGAGGGAGGAGGAGAGGGAGGAGGAGAGGGAGGAGGAGAGGGAGGAGGAGGGGAGGGGAGGAGGAAGGGAGGAGAGGAAATGAGGGGAGGAGGGAGTAAAAGATCTTCCTTCTGCTGGTTCACTCCCCAGATGGACGAAACAGCCAGGGCTGGGCCAGGTGGATGCCAGGAGTTTCATATGGGTCTCCCACATGGCTGCAGGGGCCCAAAAACTTGAGCTATCCCCTGCTGCCTTCCCAGGCAAATTAGCAGGGAGCCAGATCAGAGGTAAAGGAGCCAAGACTCCCAACCGGTGCCCATCTAGGATGCTGGTGCTGAAGATAGCGGCTTAACCCACTGGGCCACAGCACCAAACTCAACAAACACATTCTAAAGTTAGGTATGGTGTGGCTGCATTATTTATGAATAAACTAAAAAAAAACTTAACAGATAAATTACAATGGCATGTGAGTTATATCTCAGTAAAATTGTTAAAAAAAATCATCAGTCCCTTACTGTAACAACACACTCTGATATCTTCTATTTCCCTTAAAACTGTAACTCAAATGGTGATCTCCTAAATTCATGCCACAGCCCACTAATGCAATTTGAAAAGCGCTGCCACGGAGCCCTGTAATACCAGAACTGACACCCACCACCTCCTATTATAAACACTAATCTCACCATGCCTCGCATCCATGCTTATCTCAGTTATCAAACAAGGGAACTGTCTTCTTGGCCATCCAGTTTACCCTCAATTCACAACGCCATCCTTCCATTTTGCCCAATTCCTCATCTTTCCCAATTCCTTTCCTTAGCCTGAGAGTCCTAACTTGTGACAAGCATATATAGTCAACGACACTGTCTTTTCCCTTCCTGTCTACTCTCCCTCATTCACTGAGGACATCAGCAACTGGTTCACACCATGCACCCTCACTCCCCACCAGCTGCGGACTTCACCATCACTCAGACTGACCTTTTAATACTCCGGCCTCTATAATTCATTGGTCTCCTCCTTTCTTTTCTTTTCTTTTTTTTTTTTTTTTGGAACAACCTAAACTTTTATTTTTTTGACAGGCAGAGTGGACAGTGAGATAACTTTTAAGGAAGAAAAAAATTCCTAAATTTTGCAGATTCATCCAAAGTGGAACCAAACAGGAAATAGTTTTAATGTGAATCAGCATTACATTGATGACAAAGTCAGACAAGGACATGAAATAAAAATGAATTTAAGGACCATCTCTCTATATAAGAGATACAAATATTTTTTTTACAAAATTAAAAAATATATTTATTACAAAAGATAAAACCTAAAACCTTCAATGATCTGAGTAGGAGTTGGTTGGTCACTATTTAAGAATGGAAAATTGGAACACATTACCTTAGGAAATCACCAAAAATTAACACAACTGAAAAAATATAAGAATGTAAGGTGCCTTAAGAAAAATGGAGAAATAAAATAAGATTTATAGAAGAAATAAACAGAGAATGGGAGAAAAGTCAATTATTTTTTTTAACTTAAAAAGACAAATAAGACTTTATTCCTGTCTGCAGGTTATCAAATATAACATTAAGTTGTGTCCTGCTGATGCTGTTGAGATTTTCTTACATAGTCATAAATCACAAATGTCAGGAATGTTTAAAATCTGATCAAAAACTACAAAATATTACAAAATACAGACCTGTTCCTCAATCCCACCTCAGCAACCCACACTCAGGGTCATCCTGGGTGTTGTCAGCACCAGGACTTACTGCACCTGTGAAATCTTTTCAGGCATTCCATTCTGACCATGAGTCAGTCCTTCCAGTTCATTCAACCACTCTAGCCTTGTCCCTGCAATAAAATTCTAAATGAAATTCCCACACAATGACACCATTTCTGATTTATCGTGACCTCACCTTCTTTTCCACCCATGTTAGATTTCATGATTCGCCACCACTCCTGCAAGCACTCCCTTGAGAAGGCCTCATTTCCCTCATCCCCTTTTCCTTCCTTTATACTGCTGATCAGTTTTATGTGTCAACTTGGCTAGGCTATAGCACCCAACTGTCCATCAAACATCAATATCTGTGTTGCTATGAAGGTATTCTGTGGACGTGGATAAATCTTTAAGTACAGGACAATACCCGACTCAGGGTGGGTCTCAACCACAATCACCTAGAAGACTTTAAGAGCAAAAACAGGCTTCTCCAAGAAGATGAAATTCCATCCCAGGACTGGCATTAGCTCCTGCCCAAGAAATTTCCTATCTTGCCAGCCTTACCTATGTCAGCCTTGCAAAGTCTCACAACTAAGTTCCTGGAATTCTCAGACTGACTGTCTCTCCTTTTCATTCTGTTTCTTGGGAGAACTGATACACAGGCAAACCCTGAATAAATCCAACTACATCTTGTCTGTGCTTCTATCTAATCAGTTACACAACAGTGCTGAGGTGGGAGGTAAAAACCACAAAACCTGACTGATATCACTTTAAATTCAAGATTTCAAAGATCCATCCATATCCATCAATACTTCTGGGCAAAGTGCTTCAAATTTCCCCTACTCACTGCTTCCTGCCCATATGAATCTCATGCTTCACTGAGAAAACAGAAGCAAGTGAAGATGAGAGGAGGCTAAACCTTCATCTTCCAACCAAGCCTTTTGCATTCCCTGACAGCTGTCTTCTCTAACAAGGGCCAGGTTCTCTAGCTGCATTCTGCACCCTTCCCTGCAGATTTCAGTTCACTCGCTCACTCTCTAGGCCCCCACATTTCCTTTATCAACCCATTTCTTTGTTCCATGTCCCAGCATCCCATTTGGGTGTCAGTTTGAGATCTGGCTGCTCCACTTCTGATCCACTTCCCTGCTAATGTACCTGGGAAAGCTGCAGAAGGTAGCTCAAGTGCTTGGGCCCCTGGACCCATGTGGGAAAGTGGGAAAAAGCTCCCGACCACTGGCTTTGCCTTGGCCCAGCCCCAGCCATAGCGGCCATTTGGGCAATGAACCAGTGGATAAAGATCTAATTCTGCCTTTAAAAAAAAAAAAAAAAAAAAACTTAAGGCCGGCGCCACAGCTCACTAGGCTAATCCTCCACTTGCGGAACCAGCACACAGGGTTCTGTCCCGGTTGCTCCTCTTCCAGTCCAGCTCTCTGCTGTGGCCTGGGAGTGCAGTGGAGGATGGCCCAAGTGCTTGAGCCCTGCATCTGCATGGGAGACGAGGAAAAGCACCTGGCTCCTGGCTTCAGATCAGCGCGGTGTGCCGGCCATTGCAGGGTGACCCAAAGGTTAAGGAAGACCTTTCTCTCTCTCTCTCTCTCTCACTGTCCACTCTATCAAAAAAAATTTAAAATTCTTTAAAAAAAAATCACCAACAATTTCCCGCCTAACCCGAGCCTGATTCCTCATCTATAAAAGGAGAGTAAAGCTGCATACCTTGCAGGGTCCTCCTGTAATGTTTACACAACTGAACGCACGATGTAAAGCACCGACACAGTGCCTAGTGATACTAGTAAGCACTGAAAATTAGCTTTTCTATCACTAGGATACTTTGAACTCTTGTTTTCCTGGGATTCTGATTTTTTGTTCCTAGCCTACTCGACAACACACAGGTCCCTGAGTAGTGAGCTGCTTCAGCTGTTCTGGTGGACAGAGAGAGGTGGGAAGTCAGAAAACGAACTATGTGATCTCCATTAAACAGTGAAATCTGCACTGAATCTCAAACACCTGCAATCAACTAGCACATAATTTCTTAAGAATGCGCTACCTCCAACCCAGTTAGACCAAATCAAACTCTATTCCTCCATCCCTTCATCTTCAAGCTTTCCTCACTTGCTGAATTTTTTTTTGTCAAAATCATTTTTCTAAGCATAACACTATCCTGTGATATTCACTTTCTTCTCACTTCTATGTATCTTTATCTCTATCTTGTCTGTATGTTCTCCAAAAGGAGGCTAAGTAGTATTTTTGGAAATTGCCTCTGGGTGCTCTATACCCAGAAAGGCATCTGTATGTACCACCAAGAGACAAGGAAGTTAATTACAAATCTTGCAGTCGCTATCACCAACTTGTGTTTTTTTAACATTTTGAAAACCAAAGTTTGGGGCCAGTATTGTGGGGTAGTGGGTAAAGCTGCCACCTCGAATGCCAGCATCCCATATGAGGGCCAGTTCCAGTCCCAGTTGCTCCACTTCTGATTTGACTCCCTGCTAACAGCCTGGGAAAAGCAGCAGAAGATGGCCCACGTGCTTGGTCCCCCGCACCCATGAAGGAGACCCGGATAAAGCTCCTGGCTTCGTCCTGGCCCAGCCCTAGCCATTGTGGCCATCCAGAGAGTGAACCATCAGATGAAGATCTCTCAAATAACTCTTTCAAATAAACAAATATTTTAAAAATTCATTTCAAATGCATTTAGAGAGAAAATTCAAACATCATTCTAATTACCTTCATAATCCCTCCCCAAATTCACCATTATCCACAGCCTTTAAATATTCAGCAGGTGGGTCTTGTTTTACACATTATGGAGAAAAACTATAATCTTTTAAAATCATTGCTACCAATGCAACAACAACAACAAAAAAACCAGGTATATATAAAAATTGGGGAGAGAAAATAAAACTCAAAGGAAATAAAAGCCTAGCATGATTCATATCTGAAAAATAGTACATTCAACCACAAAGCTATTAGAAATACCTAAAGAACTTATTAATACACAAAATAAAGTCTTCTTATATACAAGATAAAGAATAAAAATAGAAGAAAAATCTCATTTTTAGCAGCAAGAAAAACAACAGAAAAACCTAAGTATACAAAACTACTAGTAAAAATGTTTTTAAATCCTATTAGGAATCAAAAAGAGACTTGGACAAGTGATAAGATTGTTTTCCATATTCTTGGACAAAAAGACATAAATCTGTCAATTCTATAAGTACAAAGAAATCCTATGGGAGTCTGAATCTACGTAATAAAAGTTAACCATAGCTGTAGGGTAGGGAGAAAGCAATTTGAAAGGGTTTGAGAAATTTTTTTGGGTGAAGGACATGTTCTGTATCTTAACCCAGGGTTACACTTGTAATGTTTATGCATATTACTATATACAAATTTTACCCTACTAAAATAAAAAATAAAATGATCCCTAAAGAAACGGCGACAAGATTGGCAGAGAAGGAGTAGAAACAGGCTGATTCTAAAAACACAAAATGAATCTGATACAAACGAGGAAAAAAAAACTCTGAAGAAGAAAAGAGATTTAGATCCATCAGAAAACAGTATAAACTACTGTAATTAAAACAATAGGGGCCGGACGCTGTGGTGTAACAGGTAAAGCCGCAGGCTGCAGTCCCAGCATCCCATATGCACACCAGTTCCAGTCCTGGCTGCTCCACTTTGGATCCAGCTTTCTTCGATGGTCTGGGAAAGCATTGAAAGATGGCCCAAGTGTATGGGCCCCTGCACCTGAGTAGGAGACCTGGAAGAAGCTCCTGGCTTCGAATCAGCACAGCTCTGGCCATTGAGGCCAGCTGGGGAGTGAACCAGCAGATGGAAGGTATTGATCTCTCTCCCTCTCTCCCTCTCTCCCTCTCTCCCTCCCTCCCTCTCTCCCTCCCTCCCTCCCTCTCTCTCTCTCCTTCTGCCTCTCTGTAGCTCTTTCAAATAAATAAAGCTTGCGGGGCGGGGGGAGGCAGAATGGACTGGTTTCCAAATGGGCAAATGGGTCAATGAACACAGATGGTCCCAAATACACATGGAAATTCAGTAAATGATAACGGAGGCATTTTAAAATCAGCTAGACAGCTTATTTAACAAATGATGTTGGGTAACTGGACAGCTATGTGGTGAAAAAAAAATAAAGTCCGTACAAATTTCCTACTCTAGAAAGGCAAACGGGGGCTGGCGCTGCGGTTCACTAAGCTAATCTTCCGCCTGTGGCGCCAGCACCCCAGGTTCTAGTCCCGGTCGGGGTGTCGGATTCTGTCCCGGTTGCTCCTCTTCCAGTCCAGGTCTCTGCTTTGGCCCGGGAAGGCAGTGGAGGATGGCCCAAGTGCTTGAGCCCTGCACCCGCATGGGAGACCAGGAGGAAGCACCCGGCTCCTGGCTTCAGATCGGTGCAGTGCACCAGCCATGGCAGCCATTTGGGGAGTGAACCAACGGAAGGAAGACCTTTCTCTCCGTCTGTCTCTCTGTCTAACTCTGCCTGTGAAAGACAGACAGAAAGAAAGGAAGGAAGGCAAACAGGGGCCCCAGTGCTGTGGCATAGAGGGTAAAGCTGCTGCCTGCAGTGCCAGCATCCCATATGGGCACCAGTTTGAGTCCCGACTGCTCCTCTTCCAAACCAGCTCTCTGCTATGGCCTGAGAACGCAGAAGATGGCCCAAGTTCATGGGCCCCTGCACCCATGTGGAAGACCCGGAAGAAGCTCCTGGCTTCGGATCAGTGCAGTTACAGCCATTGCAACCATCTAGGGAGTGAACCAGTGGATGGAAGACATCTCTCTCTCTCACTGCCTTTGCCTCCGTAATTCTGCCTTTCAAATAAATGAATGTATTTTTTTTTAAAAAGCAAACAGCAAATCAGAAAAATTACTTCCAAAAAAATAGCATGGGGCTAATGTAAAAATAAATCCTACAAATCTAAGAAAATGAACAACAATGTGACAGAAAAATAGACAAGGACAGTTGAGACGAAAGAAAACACAAACAGGCCTTAAAAGATGAAAAACGTTTGTTTAACCTCCTTATTGAGAAAAGCAGGAGGCAGCTGGATAACCTACAGAAGCTGCACAACAGCAAAATACATCAACATTACAAATGCACACTTATGAATTCCATCTCTGGACATTTATTCTATACATTTCTATAAGAATGAAACGCTGCTCTATGCAAATGAGAATCCATGGATTATCACGTCATGGATTTTGATGGCAAGAAGACAAAATATAAAAAGGAGCTGGTTAAATAAATGGAGTATCTGTATAATGGTGTTCTGGAATAAATGTGTGTATCCCCAAATTCATAAGCTGAAACCCCAACTTCCAATGTGGTGGTATTTAGGAGGTAGTCATGAGGGTAGGGTTCTCACGATGGGATCAGACTCCTTGAAAGAGGAGAAATCAGGACTGTCTCCCGTCCTGTGAGGATACAGCAGGGCAGCCTAGCCTCTATATCCCAGAAAGAATCTTCTCACCAAGCAACCAATTCAGTCAGCACCCTTGTCAACTTCTCAGCCTCTAGAAGAATGACAAATTTGTTGTCCAGGCCATCCAATCTGTGATATTTTGTCACAGCAGCCCAAACTAAGACAAATGGAATACTACAAAGCTGTTTAAAAAAAAGTCAGCATGCAATTCGTGTAATGATGACAGTTAAGAAATTACCTCAGGGCCAGTACTGTGGCTTGGAAGGTTAAAGCCCTGGCCTGCAGCGCCTGCATCCCACAAAGGTGCTGGTTTGAGTCCTGGCTGCTCCACTCCCCATCCAGCTCCCTGCTCCTGTGCCTGAGAAAGAAGAAGAGGCCCAAGTGCTTGGGCCCCTGCACCCATATGCAAGACTTGGAAGAAGCTCTGGGCTCCTGGCTTCAGCCGGGCTCTCTTCTGGTTGCTGTGGCTGTTTGGGAAGTGGACCAGCAGATGGAAGATCTCTTTGTCTGTCTCCTCCTTCTTTCTCTAACTCTGCCTTTCAAATAAATAAATAAATCTTTAAAAAAAAAAAAAAAAGGAAAATACCCTGTAAACTATATTAGCTTAAAAAAAAAAAAGGAAAATACCCTGTAAACTATATTAGCTTAAAAAAGCAGAGGATATATATTACATAAGGGTACTTCAAAAATTCCATGGAAAATGGAATCAAAAGAAAACATTTCAGCCCCCCCCCAAAAAAACCCTCAAAATCCACTCATTATGAGACAACTATGCCCAGATTTTAAAACGTTACACCAAAATATATATTCATCTTTGACCTTCATTCTCCCACAAACTGTCTTAAGTACCCTGGTACTATATATTTAAGGCACAGAATTGCTCAGTGGCAAGGCAGAAATCCATAAAGCTGTGAAAAATCCAGTTTATAAGTTTAGTACATACTTATTTAGGAGAGAACATAACAAGAACTGGCACTAGACTTTATAATCTTTATTCATTCCATTGACTGCACTATCTGCGCTTTCAATACATAAATACTCACGTTTGATTGTGGGATGCTATTTCCTACCAGGGCTTCCGGATAACATGGCAGACGTACCAATACAGTATTGTGTTTCTACAATTCTAAAAAAAGAAACCTTAACTTTGAAATACATCTGGACCAAGGGTTTTGGACAAGGGATCACATATCCATATTTACTTGTGCATACATAAACTATCTTTGGAAGGATTCACAGGAAACTTAACACTGTTTGCTAGGAGAAGAACTGGGTAGCTGGCACAGATTGGAAAGCAAACTTCTGATTTTTTAAACCTTTGGAATTCTGAATTAAAGTGAATGCCCCACTACTCTGTCCACACAAAAATAAAGCAGATCACCAAACCTGACTCTCAAGTCACAAGGAAGTCTACATGGTTGGCAGCTTTCCTTTATCTCATTTTCGGCTGACCCGCTGCAGAGACTGATCCTCTGTGCAACAAGTTAGGAAATGGTTGAGTTTCTACCCAATTAATAGCTTCTGAGAAACAGTAATTCCCCATTGTTTTTGATGTTGGATGTCTCCTGCCAAGCAAAACAGGTGTGTGGCTGTTTTCCCTTCCTGGTAGCCCCAGAAATATACTGAGTGCCACTCTTGGATCTTTCAGCACCAGGAAGCTGATAAGTCCTTACTTCTCAATACTGGAGAAAAACTTAAAGTACTCCTAGGGGCAGGCGTTGTGGCTCAATGGACTAACAGCCTTCACTTGGGATGCCCACATGCCATACTGGAGGGCCAAGTACTCCACTTCCAGTCCAGCTTCCTGCTAATGCACCTGGGAGGCAGCACATGACGGCCCAAGTGCTTGGACCCTTGCCGCCCACGTGGCAGGATGAAGCTCTGGGCCCAAGGCTTTGGTCTGGCCTAGCCCTGGCTGTCTGCAGGCATCTGGGAAAAGGATGGAAAACCAAACAATCAGCCTGTGTGTGTGTGTTAGTCTCTTTCAAGTAGACAGAAACTTTTTTTTTTCCTAAACACAGATCTGGCCTTCCGTCTTCAGTCTCAATACAAAAGATTTGAGCATTGCAGTTAGTATTTGAATAGTATCTTTTCTACTACCTGCTTTCCACATACTTATCTGAATATTCTGTTGTATTTCAAAGTGAATTTGAGGTAACTACAAGGTTTATTCTTATGATCTGGATTTTGACTAATCTACACCACACTCTCAATTTTAACCTGAGATTAGAGAAGAAGATGTCTTGCTTTCTGCAGTTTATTGAGTGAATATATTTTAAAATGCAGAGCAAAAGAAGTCCTCAAACACCCTATGGCAAAATAGTCTCAGTGAAATGACTAACAGGATTTGCTCCCTCGTGCTGCAACATAAACATCCTTATGTTTACCCTTATCTACCACCAAATTACACTCAGATCACTAAAGGTAAAGACTGCCTTCCATCATCTGGCTCCCACATCACTTAATATCTGGTTTCTAAGTAAATATTGCCATGCAAAGCCACAATTATTTCACAGTTACTGTCCTCAAGGAAGGACAAAAAAAGGTATCATTGTAACCATAAGAAACGCTACACAGAAACTCAGAATAACAAAAATATAATCTTTCTAGTGCTACTAACAAATAATCTCCCTTGTTTTTCTAGAGGGGTCTAGAAAATGCTTAGTGAACTGTTGTGGTTACCAAGTCTCTGACACATCTGTAATCTTTATGGGGTCAAATATCCCAATAAGATTAAATTAAGATGTCTTCCGGCTGGTGCTGTGGCTCAGTGGGTTAATGCCCTGGCCTGAAGCGCAGGCATCCCATATGGGTGCCGGTTCTAGTCTCGGCTGCTCTGCTTCCGATCCAGCTCTCTGTTATGGCCTGGGATAGCAGAAGATGGCCCAAGTCCCTGGGCTCCTGCACCCAAGTGGGAGAGTGGGAAGAAGCTCCTGGCTCCTGGCTTCAGATTAGTGCAGCTCTGGCCGTTGCGGCCATCTGGGGAGTGAACCATCGGATGGAAGACCTCTCTGTCTCTACCTCTCTAACTCTGCTTGTCAAATTAAAAAAAAAAAGTAAGCTGTCTTGGCATTCCACTTTCTTCAAATGTGTTACATGATATAGCTATTCTCAGCTCCTGGATTGCCATTCCTTGGAATATCTGGAAAACAAACCAAGGAAAGTTTAGGCAATTCTCTGCTATTGGAAAGGCCAACAACTGTGTATTAGAGGTCAAGGCAAATATGTTCCCTTCAATCTCTGCTTTCGGAACATTTCTGTATTTTAAAGCAGGGAGGACTACAGGCCCAAATATTAACATAATTCATCTCAGACAATGCAGATTAGATGAGATGATCAAACTGTAAATAACCTCCCAGAGCTGCAAAGGGAAACAACTGGCATGCTCTTCTGTAGGATTACGACGTACACTGAGTGTCAAGTTGGTTTTAAATTTACTTGACATTTTGCATTTGTTCAAAGTTAAAAATACTAAGTGATAACAATAGTTAAAAATGTCCTGAACACTTACATCTACCACGCAGGCCTGGCATTGGCGCCAGGCACCTGCAAATGCAAACCTTATTTAAAACTCACAGCCCTATGATAATTCCACAGGTCCAAATGTGCTAATTAATCTAAACCAGCAACACCACTGGGGTCATGGACTGGAACTTGGGAATGGCCCTAGTCCATATGAGCGATCACTGTGAGGTTTAGGTCCCTCCACTTCTTCAAGAATTGGCCGGTTTTAGCCCAATCTGGTGTACAAGTAAAAGCTAACAGTAGACACAGACATATGTCACATGTATGACATAACCCAATACCTTGAAAAAGAGTAGCAGCTAGTAAGATTTTCAAAAGCATCAGATACAATTTTGAAAACCTGGGTTTCAGTGAAACCTGGCCTGCCTAGAGATTTACAGTGGGTTCTCTGCTTGAAGGAAGCCTCACACATCTTTTCAGAGCACAAGTCCACTGCTTAGATTTGGCTCACGTTCCATCCTTGATCATAAGCTTCTTAAGGCTAGTGAACCTTCATTTTCATTCTTTCACAAAGAGCAGCAAGTCTCCTTAGAAAGCATGGCGCTGTAGGATGAACGGAATCTACCATTCAAACAATAACAATCTTGAGCTTATGGTTATGCTTTTCTTTTATAGTCTGGCTAACTCAACAATGTTCTCTGCTAACAACTACCAGAAGCCTAACTTTGACTGCTGTTCTGGACCCCAGCTTCTTTCTGAAGAAACACCTAACTGGGAACAAACTTCTATTAAAAAAAAAAAAGGCATTCCGAAAGCCTCAATTTATAGTTGTAGAACCACCTTGCTTAAGACTCCAAAGTCAGCTAAGTAACAAGTGAACCTAGGTCTGCTCCCAGACCATATTATTTCAATACTCTTGTCAACTTTCAGGTAATAAAATCTGTCGAATCAGAACTCATTTCTGAAATCAAATTCAAGTTAACCTGCATTAGCATAAGAATGCAAAGCTTCTAAATATTCAGGTAAAGAGTTCATGACTAAGACAATAAGCATCACAGCTCACTAAAATAGGCAAATGATTCATATCTAAAGTTACACGGTTATAATGACTTCCTTGCATTACATGAATCAGAAAGGCTACTGCCCGTACCAAGGACTTGACCAGAGACCTCGAGAGAGCTGGCATCCTAAAGCCAGACACTATTTCATTCTTCCACACGTGCAACAAAGCATCTCAACCACGCAGATGACTCAAATATGTCAAAACTCAGCGCAATAGCAAAGCCCCAACCGAGGCAGGTGCCTACTCAACAATCTTAATTACCACCAGGATAGTTTGTGACTAGTCATTTAATAACAAATTACTTCAAGTTGTTTCACTAAACACTGTGGATCACCACAGGTCATTTCCATAATATAAAGTAAGGGTATACTGAAGATTCTAAGTGAATTCACTTTGATACAATTTACTCTTCCTCTAAGTCCTTTTCCAAGAGCATTTCCTCCACAATGTGAAGAGGTATGAAGGACAGTTTCCTGTTCCTCCAGGACAATCAGAGGTGCCCTTTCCAAAGTCATTAAAGGAATGGACTTAGTTAACAGAAGCAGCGCCATCTCTCCCTTTAAAACATTTTTCAAATGCTGAGTGATTGCTAATAGGCATGGGGTTTCTTCTTGGGCTGATGACAATACTCTGGAATTAAAAAGCAGTGATCAATATATAACTTTGTGAACATACTAAAAAACACTGAAATGGAACACTCTAAAAGGATGAATTTTATAATATGTGAATTAAATTTAAAGAATGCTATTAAAAACAATTTAGGAAAAAAAAAGCAAATACAACTCTAGTTCTTTAAATTGCCTGACCAAAGGGTTTTTATCAGTAAGCCCTACTGGAACCTGGCATCTGACTAACTTGGTAAAACAATTAAAATTTGCTATCTCAAGATTATCATTCCGTATTTTAATAAAGTATCACTTTACTATTTCTTCATTTCTACTAGACATCAAACAGTAAGTTCACCTCAACTTCTTTCATATCAAAACAAATGCGAAAATGTACTAAGCAGTGAGTGGGAAACAGCTATAACCTGAATAATTAGGTATTATTTTGAGTTTTAGTCCCACATGCGTCATGAAGTGTTACTATAAGGAGTTAAACATTTCCAATTAATGCTTCTAAAATCCTATTAGAAGTTACATATTTCTAATAAAACATTTACACAGTCTAGTTCCTTTTTTCTAGCTTTTCTACTGAAAGTAGTCAAAAACCTCTCAATACTAACAAGAAGATAAACGCAATCATTTCAGCCTCCTACTAAAATACCACTGTGTGTGTGTGTACGCGTACACCAGACACACCCCGGCCCCCACAATCCAACTTACTTTATGAATCACCAGAAAACACTTAGACAAGGTTTTATTTTAGGATAGTGGATGGCCTAGAAGTGACAGGGGAAAAAAATGACACCAAAGTGATTCAAAAGCCCATAACCCATCACCTAGTATATGAAATAGATCGTTTGGCTATGTGGAAGAGAATGGCAGGAACCTCCCGCAAACCATATGAACGGTAATAGAAGTTTTATTGAGCACTTACTATTTCCCCGGCTAGAAAAAGAGTAACAGATGGAAGACAGGCCTGCTCTCCAGGAAGTCCCAGGCTTTAGTCAGACACAGCACCACAGCCTCGGACCTCCTGGGTTTCACGTTAACCGCGGAGGCCGGGTCTGAGGTAGCCATCCCAAATGACCACAGGGCTCGAAGACTGGGCAAAAAAATAAAACATTTTTTGAAAGTAAAAGCTATTGTGGATTTAGATCACAGATAACTATCTCCTCGTATAACATTTTACTTGAACTTCCAGAGATTCTGTTAAAAACTAGTAAAATGACCCAGCGCACAACTCTACCTCCACACACGCATCGCTTATATAACCATATAACCATCTCATTTAAAGGCACATCTGCTACATGGCAGCCAAGGCTTCCTCCTCCATTGAGGGCCTCCATTTACCTGAAAACCTCTCCCAGTGGGCGCAGTAGGGAGCAGCTGCCGAATGAATGAATGAATGAATGAATGGAACACACACACGTTCTCGCTGCCAAGCAGGTACTGGATGCTTAGCTGACAGACCAGAATTCCACCGGAAAGACCACCGCATCCACAAACAGCGACCACCGGACATTGTCTCCTACCGCGCGGTCAACACGGCGATCCACGCACAGCACAGACGCGAGGGGGAACTTGAAGACGCCACAGTTGTCCAAGGCGGCCTCGCTTCCACCACCCCCGGGGGGTCGGGAACGCCAGCGCAGACAAAGCGCCGGCACGGTGGGGAGCAGCAGCCCAGAGGTCACCACCCAAGTGACCCGCAGGGGGGACACGCGCGCTGGCCACGGAGGCGCGGGGCCGGGATCGAGGGGCAGCCTCCACGCCCGAGCCGCGGGGCCTGGCCTCCCCCCGGCCGCCTTCGACTAGGAAGCCCGCGCACAAAGGAGCCTCGCCGAGCGGCACACGCACGCACACACACGGTCCCCGTGGGCGCCGGGGCGGGCGCGCGGACCCTGTCGCCAGCGCGCCGGCGCCCGGGAGTCGGCTGCGCGCCGCGGGCCGCCCGGGCCCCCTTGGCCCAAGTGCTTCCCAACTTGCCGCCCACCCCCACCTTCTCCTCCCGACGCGCAAGCGGGACCCCCGCGAGGAGGGCGTGCGAGGGCAGCGACGCGCGCGGGCCGGGCCGGGGCGCCGAGCCGGGGTGCGCGTCCGGCCCCGCGGCCCCACGCCCCCCGCGGCCGCCCCCGCCTCCGGGGCCGCTATTGTTCCCGCGCCGCCCCCGCCCGCCGCGCGCGCCCGCCCCCACGCCCGGGGAGGGGTTCACGGCTGAGGAGAAGGCGGCGGCGGCCGCACAATAACATAAACACGGCGGGGCCGCCGGCAGCCGCGGCGCCCGCCACACTCACCCGGCAGCGCAGCCAACAGCGACGGGGAAGCCCGCCGGCGGGCACGGGCGCCGTCCGGGCGGTCGCCGCGGCCGTTACCCAGCGCAGCTCGCGGCTCCGCGCTCCGGGCTGCGTCGTCCGGCCTCGGCCGCTCCGCTGAGTAACAGGGACGCGCGGGCCGTCACCGCGCACGCCCGCCCACGTCATCGCGCAGAGCCCCGCCCCCCGCGCCTCCGAGCGGCCCGCGGGGCGGGGCGCCCCGGGGCCCGGATTGCGGAGGCGGGGCCGCGGCCCGGGGGCGGGGCTACCCGCCGCGGAGGTCGCCCGGAGGAGGAGCCCCCGGAGCGCCGCCCGACAGCCTCGTGCGAGGGGCGTGGCCGCGGGCCGGTGCGGGCGGGGTCCCGGTGGCGGCACGTGGCGGCGCGTGGCCCGGGCGGGTGGCGGCTGCCCCGCGGCGGTCCGCTGATGCGCGCCTGCACCTGCAGGGCTCCTCGCCCCGGGCGTGGAAGGTCAAACCAACCTGGCGAGCAGGTGCACCCACTTGGGCGCACACCTGGGAGACCGGAGCCGGTTACCGTGACCGACTGCACTCTGCATACTGAGGACACCCGCCTGGGGCCCGACGTCCGGAGGCAAATCCAGGGCCTTTTTTAGCTCCCTGGAAAAATCCGCCTCCTGTTTGTTTTCTGAAAACGCACCTCGTCCGGATTCCTTGCATTGCCGGGTTTACAGCTGAAGCTCCGCAGAGAACTTGACAGGTCCTTAAAGACCCCACAATAGGAGGAAGGCACCTGTGTTACTGTCAGGCGTGCTGTAGAGCACATTTTAGGAATGTGTTCGAGGAAGTGTTACCAAATTGGGAAAGACAAAGAAGCAACAAGGACATCCACGTACACGGAGTGATCCGTGTCAGTGCTGCCTCGTACCTAGGGTGAAAAAACTGGAAAGAAATGTGCCAGGGGCCGGCGCGGTGGCTTAGGCGGTAAAGCTGCCGCCTGCGATGCCGGCATCCCATATGAGCTCCTGTCCGAGTCCTGGCTGCTCCACTTCACATCCAGCTCCCTGCTAATGGCCAGGGAAAGCAGCAGAGGATGGCCCAAGTGCTTGGGCCCCTGCAAGCACATGGGAGACTCAGAAGAAGCTCCGGATCCCTAGGTCCGGACTGGCACAGCTCCACCTCCAGCCATTGCGACCATCTGGGGAATGAACCAGCAGATGGATCTCTCTCTCTCTCTCTCTCTCTCTCTCTCTCTCTCTCTCCCTGTAACTCTGCCTTTCAAATAAATAAGTAAATTTAAAAAAAAATAGAAATGGGCCAGATTATTTTAACATCCGTTCATCATTAGACTGAGTGAAGGGGGATTTGGGTCTTTGTTATACTGTGGGTATAACAAACCCCACGGCTTTCAAAAGGAATAAGTATGTTCATGAGAAATAAGTAGATTACTTGGGTACTGCACACATCGATATTTGTTGAATAAGAGGAATGAGTTCCAGGACCAGTGCTGTGGCACAGTGGATGAAGCCTCCCCTTGGGACACCAGCGTGTCATGTTCAAGTCCTCCATGATCTGCTTCGAACCCTGCTGATCCACCTGGAAAGGCAGTGGAAGAAGGCCCAGGTACTAGGGTCCCTGCTACCCACCATGCAGGAGAACAGGACGGAGTTCCTGGTTCCTGCTTCAGCCTAGCGCAGCTCTGGGCTACGGCCATTTAGGGAGTGAACCAGTGGATGAAAAAGTGTCTCTCTCTCTCTCTGTCTTCCTCTCTTCCTCTCTCTCTGTTTTCTTTCTCTGTTTCTTCCCTCTTTATTGCTCTGCCTTTCAAATAAACAAATTAAGAAAATCTTTTTTTTAAAAAGTGAATTCAGATATTTTCCTGTGCATGTTAAGCTCGCCTGTTTCTTCTTTTTTTTTTTTTAAGATTTATCTATTTATTAGAAAGTCAGAGTTACAGAGAGAGAGGTCTCCCATCTGCTGGTTCACACTCCAATTGGCTGCAATGACTGGAGCTGCATCAATCTGAAGCCAGGAGCCGGGAGCTTCTTCTGGGTCTCCCTCGTGGGGGCAGGGGTCCAAGGACTTTGGGCCATCTTCCACTGCTTTCCTAGGCCATATCAGCTGGATCAGAAGTGGAGCAGCCGGGACTCGAACTGGCACCCACATAGGATGCTGGCACTGCAGGCAGCAGCTTTACCCGCTACACCACAGGGCCAGCGAGCTCGCCAGTCTCTAGTGATTCTGAAAAAGAAAGTAAATGTGTGCATTCACTCCTCATTTCTCCCCTCCCTCCCAGCCTTCTTTATTTCCTTCTTTCCTTTGTTTCTCCAGTGAATACTCATTTTTATCACATGCCCATTCTCTGCCAGGCAATGTAGCTTTCAGATTTAATCACTATAGTATGAAAATAATAACAGAAGACAAATGCAGAGTTACCATATTATAATGCAAAGTGATGAGGATGCATATTTAAAAAAAAAACAATTGATTGGTCCTGCAGTACTGCATTGTGGGATAGCAGATAAAGCAGCCACCTGCTACCCAAGCATCCTATATGGGTACCAACATGGTTCATGTCCCTGCTACTTTGTTTCCAATCCAGCTCCTTGCTAATGGCCAGAAAGCAGGGGAAGATGACCTAACTGTTCAGACCCCTGCCACTCACATGGGAGACCTGTTTCTTGGCTTCAACCTGGCCCAGCACTGGCCATTACAGCCATCTGGGGAGTGAACTGGCAGATAGAAGCACTCTCTCTCTCTCTCTCTCTCTCTCTAACTCTTTCAAAATAAATAAACCTTTTTTCAAACTTGATAATCAATAAGGTCAGGAAAGGTGTCCCAGAGGAACTGCATGGCACTTGAGCTGAGGGCAGGGTTGATTGGGCAGAGAACATTTCAGACAGAGGTGACTTGGTGTGCAAGGGTCCTGTGGCCAGAGATAGCAGGGTGAGTTGGAGAACTTGAGAAGAGGCCAGCTTTCTTGGACGAGCAAGGAAGAAGCCATGAGACAACCCGGGCAAGTAGGTAAAGGGACCACGCCTAGTACAGCCATACTGGCCCTGCTGAAGGTCTTTCTTTCTTTCTTTCTTTCTTTCTTTCTTTCTTTCTTTCTTTCTTTCTTTCTTTCTTCCTTCCTTCCTTCCTTCCTTCCTTCCTTCCTTCCTTCCTTCCTTCCTTCCTTCCTTCCTCCCTCCCTCCCTCCCTCTCTCTCTCTCTCTCTTTCTTTCTTTCTTTCTTTCTTTCTTTCTTTCTTCTTCTTTTTTTTTTTTACAGGCAGAGTGGACAGTGAGAGAGAGAGACAGAGACAAAGGTCTTCCTTTGCTGTTGGTTCACCCTCCAATGGCTGCCACGGCCGGTGCACTGTGGCCAGCGCACCACGCTGATCTGAAGCCAGGAGCCAGGTGCTAGGTGCTTTTCCTGGTCTCCCATGGGGTGCAGGGCCCAAGCACTTGGGCCATCCTCCACTGCACTCCTGGGCCACAGCAGAGAGCTGGCCTGGAAGAGGGGCAACCAGGACAGAATCCAGTGCCTCGACCGGGACTAGAACCCGGTATGCCGGTTAAGCCATAGCCTGCAGCACCAGCATCCCATATGGACACCAGTTAAAGTCTCGGTTGTTCCACTTCTGATCCAGCTCTCAGCTAATGTACCTGGGAGGGCAGTGGAAGATGGCCCAAGTGCTTGGGCCCCTGCACCCACATGGAAGACCTGGATGACGCCTCTGACTCTTGTCTCCTGGTTTCAGCCTGGCCCAGCCCCAGCTGTTGCAGCCATTTGGGGAATGAACCAGTGGATAGAAGCTCTATCTCTCTCATTTCATCTCTCCTTCTCGAACTGTAACTCTGACTTTTAAATAAATTTAAAATCTTAAAAAAGAAAAGAAAGGTCCTATTGAAAGGAGGTCACTTGATTGTAGGAGTGACTCGGATAGCAAAAGGTGGAGACCCAGTCTAGGCTCGTTGTCATGGAAACAGTAAGTGGAAGGACCTGAGGACTGTTGAACATCCAGTGTGCACAGCTTGCACGTTCTGCAAGTGATGGGTGAGAGGGGGATCGTCTTGGGACTCTCGTAGGCTTCTGGCCTGTGGCCAAGGATAGAAGCTGGTGCTGATCCTCCAATGCGGGACTCTTGGAGCAGGTCCAGTGTGGGGTGGAAAGATCATGAGAGCAGATTCGCTAGTGGCCTGACCGCTATTAAGATGCCCGAAAGAATTGCCTAGTCGGTAGTTGTACTGACATGGCTGGAGCTTGCTAGGTAAGAGATGAATCACTGACCAAAGGAGTGACCTATAGCCTAGGGTGTGGACGAGTGAGCCTAGGCCTTGGAGAGAGAGGATAGTGTAGTGTGTGAGAAGAGGGCCTAGAGCCAGGCACTGAGCAGCCATAATAAGGAAGATGAGCCTGTTACAGAGCTACCAGGAACATAGAAGAAGAACAGCAAGAGAAAGGGGTGACCAATAGTATCAACATAAGGGGCTGGCGTTGTGAGGGGTGAGATAAGTTGTGAGCAAACCACTTGCAATCCAGTTTCCTGCTAATGCTCCTGGGAAAACAGTGGAGGATGGACCAAGTGCTTGGGCCCCTGCCATCCACATGGGAGACCAGGATGGAGATCCAGACTCCTGGCTTTGGTTTAGCCCAGCCCTGACTGTTGTAGTCATTTGGGATTGAACCAACAAAAGGAAGATCGATCTCTCTCTCTCTCTCTCTCCCTCTCTCTCCCTCTCTCTCCCTCTCTCTTCCTCTCTCTCTATCTCCCTCTCTCTCCCTCTCTCCCTTCTAAATAAATTAATAAATCTTAAAAAAAACACACTGTGCCCCCACAAATATGCACAATGATCTTGTGATACTTTTTTTTAACCTTTAAAGATAATTCGGTGAGAAGTTTCAACAAGTCCTTAACTCTGTTCCTAAAGCAGGTTCCCAGATGACAGCTTCACTTCTGAGGGCAGGTTTATTGCCCCTCTTGCTAAAACCCTGCAGGTTGGCATAGCTGGTCAGCCTGCCCAGTTCAGGGCTTATTATAGGAAGGGGAGGCAAGTGGGAAAGAGTCGAGTTTCAGGACTTGGGAAATAAGAGAGGGAAGAGCTATGACCCTTGTGGGTGTGGCCCTCTGAATCCCGGGACAGCTACACAGGGATGCAGCTCACACTCTAACTGATGCTTGAGCGATGGGTAACTGAAGGTGCCTAGGGGAGAAGCTTCTTTCTGGGCAGGCTAAACCACAAAAACTAGGTAAAGTCTCAAATCCAGAGCCCAGCCACCCTCCCACGGCCTCCTGCAGTAATCTATTTTCTGGAGAGGCCAAAGTGTGATTGGCAGTTGTCTGCCTGTGCAGAGCAGAGCGTAGGACTTGTCTTGGGCATTGGAGGGCACAGCGAGGATATCATAAACACCATCTTCTCAGAGACAGAGCTGTGCCGTGAGTTTCTTCTCTGTGTCCTCAGGTAATTGAGCTGGGTCTTCCAAGCGAGGCTGTGCCATCGTGGAGAGGGGGACCATCCAGGCTGAACCCCTTTGGGCGGCCATATACCCGTGCACTTAGAGAAGGCGGGACCACACAAACTGACCTTGGAGTCCCACATTTGACTCACTCTGGCCTCACGGCAGGTGGAGCATCAGCACCTAAGAGGCAGAGTTCCCCCCAGGGTCCAGAGTTTGGAAGGTACAAGAGGGAGGCTGGATGGGGTTGAAAGAGACAAGTCAGACAGAAAAGCAAACATGAAGAGCTGTGTCTGGGGCACAGATATTAGCAGAGAGAGAGAGAGCACGCAACCAAATTCCCCCGAGGCAGACTAGCTATGACAGTAGACTTCCCTTTCAAACAGTACTACAGTTTATAGATCCAATGCAGGACATTTAAGAGTGCAGAGGTAAATGTCAAGGTCAAGGATTAAAGCCATGGACTCATGATAACATAATTGTGGACATTTTTCTAGGATCCTCGTCACGCCAGGTCGAGAAACAGAAACCACCCTAGAGGGTTGTATTTGGGAGTTGAGGTCTTTGTCCCAGCCGAGTGGGACAAAATGCACACAAGGAACACAGGTTTTGTTTTTTAATTTGAGAGGTAGAGTTACAGACAGAGAGAGGGAGAGACAAAGAGAAAGGTCTTCCATCTGTTAGTTTACTCCCCATTGGCCACACGGCAGGAGCTGTGCTGATCCGAAGCCAGGAGCCATGTGCTTCTTCCTGATCTCCCATGCAGGTGCAGGGGCCTAAGGACTTGGGTCAACCTCCACTGCCTTCCCAGGCCACAGCAGAGAGCTAAATTGGAAGAGGAGCAGCTGGGACTAGAACTGGTACCCATATGGGATTCTGGCACCGCAGGTGGAGAATTAACTTACTGCACCACACTGAACATTTTTTTTTTCTTTTTTTAGTTCTTTAGGACTGAGAAAGGTTGTGAATGCAGATAATGCAAGAGGGAGATGGACAGAGAAGAACCGGATGAGCTCTCCTGGTGTAAGTTTCTCACATGGAGCCCCCACGTTGTATACTCAAATGGGTGTGGTGGAAAAGACCATGGCTCTCGGTGAGTAGTCAAGGAGTGAGCCTTTGTGACGAGACATTCCGTGTTGTCCAGGATGGGCTCAGTTGACACCTGCTGTCCCAGTGTGATTATGAATAGTGTGTCCTATACTTTAAAAATTATCAAGGTTTGCGGCTGGCATTGTGGTATAGCAGGCTAAACCAATGCCTGCAATGCCAGGCATCCCAGAGGGTACCAGTTCAAGTCCTGGCTGCACCACTTCCAATCCAGCTCCCTGCTAATGCACCTGGGAAAGCAGCAGAAGATGGCCCCAAGTGCTTGGATCCCTGCCACCCACATGGGAGATCTGGATTGAGTTCCTGGCTCCCAGCTTCATCCAGGTCTGGCCTTAGCCACTGGGGAGTAAATCAGACTACGAGAGCTTTCTTTCTGTCATTTCTGTCTGCCTCTAAAACAATTTTTTTAAAGATCTACTTTTGCTCAAGGTGTGAATGACTAGACTATGTGCCACTTTTCTGATGCAGCAAACCCTTAGGGTATTGGACCTGTGCCTTCCCACTGGGCCCTGCCCTCAGAAGAGATCATGCTTGCTTCAACTCTGCTGGCATCATCTTGAAATTCACCTTTGGACTTGAATTTGGTAAGTGAAATCTGTTGGAACGTTGGAGCCTGCACTTTGCAAAGATGATATGTGTGCCTCACAGCTGGTCTACATACATGCCTAGGGCAGTCTGGGGCACTGCAGGAGCTGGAAGGGAGAACTGGGCCCAGAACATGGGCCCAGGTTGGTGTTGGTTATGGCAGCAGCAACAGTAGAAGCAGTGACCGTGATCCAGGTAGAGGAGGGACTGTGCTGGGACCACAGTGGGAGCTCACCCGCAGCACATCTGCATAAATATTAACTCTTTAGCATGAACTCCAGGGGCAGAAACTGCCCGTACTCAGGCAGCAAACCCTGTTAGCTCCAAAATCATAATTTTAAAACAGGTTGTATTTTACTTATTTGAAAGGCAGAGTGATAGAGAAAGGGAGAGCCATTCCCCCAAATGACTGCATTGGTTGGGGCTGGGTCAGGCCGAAGTCAGTGTGGTCTCCCGTGTGGGTGCAGGGGCCCAGATACTTGGAATGTCTTCTACTGCTTTCCCAGGCCAGCTGCAGGGACCTGAATGAGAGGGGGAGCAGCTGGGACTTGAACTGCTGCTGTCACAGGGGATTCCAGCATCATAGGAAGTAGCTTAATCCACTGCACCACAATGCTGGTCCCCCAAACTGTAATGTTATTCCTGCAGTTAAGTATATCAAGGATTTGTTAGAGTTCTCCTAAGAGGTTAGAATAATTGCTTTTTTTTGAAAAGTGTAGCAACATTGCAAATAAATATTAATTGGTAGAAATAGAAATTAAGATTGACCTACTGTCACATTCATTCAAGGAAAGAGAACCCTGTTTTCATATGAAACTTTAGTTATTACTGAGGAATAAATTTTAAAATGAACTCGTCCTTGTGATGGAAGATACAATGATGTAATGATAATGTATAAATCAGTGCATAGAATTATATGCAGGGGACGGCACTGTGGCACAGCGGGTTAAAGCCCTGATCTGTAGTACTGGCATCCCATATGGGCGCTGGTTCGAGTCCTGGCTGCTCCACTTCCAATCCAGCTCTCTGCTAAGGCCCAGGAAAGCAGTAGAAGATGGCTCAAGTCGTTGGGCCCCTGCACCCTTGTGGGAGACCCGGAAGAAGCTCTAGGCTCCTGGCTTTGAATTGGCTCAGCTCCATCCATTGCGGCCATTTGGGAAATGAACCAGCAGACAGAAGACTTCTCTCTCTGTCTCTCCCTCCATTGTCTATAACTCTACCTCTCAAATAAATAATAAATGAAATCTTTTTTAAAAAAAGAATTATAGGCTGGCGCCACGGCTCAATAGGCTAATCCTCCACCTTGCGGCGCCGGCACACCGGGTTCTAGTCCCGGTTGGGGCGCCGGATTCTGTCCCGGTTGCCCCTCTTCCAGACCAGCTCTCTGCTGTGGCCAGGAAGTGCAGTGGAGAATGGCCCAGGTCCTTGGGCCCTGCACCCCATGGGAGACCAGGAGAAGCACCTGCCTTTGGATCAGTGCAGTGCGCCAGCCGCAGCGCGCCGGCTGCAGCGGCCATTGGAGGGTGAACCAATGGCAAAAGGAAGACTTTTTTCTCTCTCTCTCTCACTGTCCACTCTGCCTGTCAAAAAAAAAAAAAAAAAAAGAATTATAAGCAAATCATGAAGCCACTTTGTTACTCATTCAACTTCCACATGTCACAGGAAATGTGAAAGGAAACATTAAATTGCCATTGTATAAATTTACATTTAAGATTGCACAATTTACATGGAACTAAGCTATACAATGAGTTACATCTTTTTAGAAAAATAGTGGCTTGAGAATGAGTGGTTCTAAAAGTTCTGAAGTTTATATTTTGAAATAATTTATCAGATGTTTATCCTGATGTTGTCACAGCCAATAAAATACTCTGATTAGTTTCAGTAACAGTTGAAGGAGAGATCCTTCTCAACATTTAAAATGATCAAAACTTATTTACCATCTTATACTTGCCATGAGCAAATGATGTTGCTTTTAATCATATCAGTTGGAAACTATTTTTTTTTTTTTGACAGGCAGAGTGGACAGTGAGAGAGAGAGACAGAGAGAAAGGTCTTCCTTTTGCTGTTGGTTCACCCTCCAATGGCGCATCCTGCTGATTCGATGGCAGGAGCCAGGTACTTATCCTGGTCTCCCATGGGGTGCAGGGCCCAACAACTTGGGCCATCCTCCACTGCCTTCCCGGGCCACAGCAGAGAGCTGGCCTGGAAGAGGGGCAACTGGGACAGAATCTGGCGCCCTGACCGGGCTAGAACCTGGCGTGCTGGCACCGCAGGTGGAGGATTAGCCTTTTGAGCTGTAGTGCCAGCAGGAAACTATTTTTTTAAAAGTAGCTAAACCTATTAATTTTGATGACCTGTCAAGTGAATTTGCATAGCCAAAAAGACAGCATATTAATAATTGTCTTTATTATATTATTTAAAATTGTGACTCCAAAAATAGAGACTTTGGGAGTAACTTGTAGGTTTATGTTGTTACTCACGAATCATTATTATCCATATTCTGAATAATAAGATAGCTTAAAGAGACAGACATTATATTTTAGTCCTTTGTATGTTACTTTCTCCCTTGCTTTTTAAAAAGGGGTCCCCAATTTCATGTTGGGCTGTGTCTCATGAGTACTATAGCTGGTACTGTCTCAGGCATTGAGTTTACCAAGAATGAGTCCATGAAGATGTGGGGTAGAAACTTGTACCAAATGCCTTGTGACCACCAGGAAGGCATGGAAACCCAGTGAGGAAGGAAACAGCGGGCCCCTCAAAGCCAGAGGGCCGGGGCCAGCGCTGTGGCATAGCAGGCAGAGCAGCTGCCTGTAAGGCTGGCATCCCACAGAGCGCTTAGTCTGTGGAATCTCGGCTGGGGAGGGCGGAAGAGGGGGTCACTCTTGCTGATTGGCTGGTTTCGCTTAGCGAGGGTCACTTCCATGAAGACACCCACACAAGGGACTATGGGATTCCTTGGATGTGCTCAGCTTCAAGAACAGAATTCTCTTAGGGATGGGGGACGTGGGTCAGCCAATCAGGAAGTTTAGCTTTTTAAGTGTATTACAGCTTTACAAAGTATTTGCCCCGGCGATATCCCCATAGGAAAGAAGCTGCTCCCCTCAAGGGAGGTAACTAGGAGAGTTTAATCTGGGGTTGCTTCCAAAGGTGTGGAAAGGGTTAAAGGAAACCAGCCAGGTGGTGATGCAATGTCCTGGGCTCCCAAAAACCTGCAGGCGTGGGTATTGGAGCCTGCCGTTAGGACACCCATTGGGACACCCACGTCCCGTAACTGAGCGCCTGGGTTCAAGTCCTGGCTCTGGCTTCTAACTCCAGCTTCCTGCTAATGGGTACCCTGGGAGGCAGCAGGTGACGGCCCAAGTACTTGGGTCCCTGCCACCCATGTGGGAGACCCAGATGGAGTCCTGGGCTCCTGGCCCAGCCCTGGCTGTTCCAAGTAATTTGAGGGAGTGAACCAGCCAATGGAAGAACTCTCCTTTTCTCTCTGTCTCTCTTTCTTGCTCTCTCTGTCTTTCAAATAAAGTAATTTTTATAAAAAAAAAAAATCACGAAAGCCTAGAACTTTGAGCAGCCTCAGAGAGCAAAGAGCTGCTTGCTTGGCAGGGGCTGTGGTCTGCGGTGGGACACAGATGATGTAGATGGCCCCACCCATCTTGGCCTCCCGTCCTTCTGTCTTGCCCTTTAAGCCTTGCCTCCCATTGGCCAAACACAGTCAGAGGCTGGGCAGAGCGCAGAGAGTGGGTCTGCAGGAGCAAAGACCAAGCAGCATGTGTGTTTGCATTTGAGATGCACTCTGTACAGCGGTGGTAGCGGCGATAGTGTGTGCTGGAGTCCTGGCTGGGGTGGAGGCACCTACAGATTACTGTAATCGCAAGAGGCCACTCCAAAAGGCTCGTGGAAGCTTGCATTGGAACTGGAACCTGGACTTGAACCCAGGCACTCTGATCGTAGTTTGGCACTATGCCAAACACCTGCCCCCTGTGATTTTTTTTTTTGAAGATTTATTTATTTATTTAAAAGAGTTACACAGAGAGAGAAGGAGAGACAGAGAAAGAGAGAGAGAGAGAGAGAGGTCTTCCATCTGCTGGTTCACTCCCCAGTTGGCTGCAATGGCCGGAGCTATGCCGATCCGAAGCCAGGAGCCAGGAGCTTCTTTGGGGTCTCCCATGCGGGTGCAGGGGCCCAAGGACCTGGGCCATCTTCCACTGTTTTCACAGGCCATAGCAGAGAGCTGGATTTGAAGTGGAGCAGCCAAGACCTGAACCGGCACCCATAGGCGGTGGCTTTACTTGCTATACCACAGTGCTGGCCCTCCTCCGTGAATCTTTAAAATACCTCTCACATACATGCAGATACTTTGTGTATACATATTATATCATAATTATTGTGAACATACCTATGTATGTATGTATGTATGTATGAGACTACTTTAAAAAATCGTAGGAAATGGGATTGGAAAATAACTATTTTGATACAAAAATGTTGAAATGCATGCATACAAGGGAACTTCACAAAGTTCATGTTAACTGTGTAGTATGAAAAAAACTATTGTTAAATTTAATTTTTTCACACCAAAATGGTTATGTTTTTAAATTTTATTTTATTTATTTGAAAGGCAGAATTACAGAGAGGCAGAGAGGGAAATACAGAGAGAGAGAGAGAGATCTTCCATTTGCTGGGTCACAACCAGGGCTGGGCAGCCAAAGCCAGGAGCCAGGAGCTTCATCTGGGTCTCCCACGTGGGTGCAGGGGTCCAAGCACTTGGGCCATCTTCCACTGCTTTCCCAGGCGCATTAGCAGGGAGCTGGTTGGGAAGTGGAACAGCCAGGACTGGTGCCACTGAACTGCAGGCACTGCATGCTATGGTTTAACATGCTACGCCACCGCACTGACCCCAGGGGTTATCTTTCTTTCTTTTTTTTTTTTTTTACAGGTAGAGTTATAGACAGTGAGAGCGAGAGACAGAGAGAAAGGTCTTCTTTCCGTTGGTTCACTTCCCAACTGGCCGTTGTGGCCGGTGCTGCGCCGATCCAAAGCCAGGAGCCAGGTGTTTCTTCCTGGTCTCCCATGCGGGCACAGGGGCCCAAGCACTTGGGCCATCCTCCACTGCCTTCCTGGGCCACAGCAGGGAGCTGGACTGGAAGAGGAGCAACTGGAACAGAATCCGGCGCCCACATGGGATGCTAACACCACAGGAGGAGGACTAACCAAGTGAGTTATGGCACCGGCCCCCAGGGGTTATCTTTTAATCCCACCTTTCACAAACTTTTTGAAGTACCCCTTCCGTAAGTATGTAGATAAACATGTGTGTGTGTGTAATCAAGAAACATAGCATACTACATTTTGGCAACAGAGAAAAATAACAACTACAAAAAACTATCACCTGCTACTCATTTCCTTGATATTCCTATTTTTTTTTTTTTCCTCCAAAACTCTGAATGTAAAGCTAGAGAGAAGGAAGGATGATTCCTAGTTTGCCTAGCTTCATCAATCTCAGGGCAGGAGGGAATAGCCAGAGGCCTTGGAGGGGACGCAATCCTTTCACGTTACATGGGGTATGTGTGTATGTAGTGCGTGTCTATGCATGTGTGTTTGTGTGTGCGCGCGCACGCGTGCAGTGGAGGTACAGGGCAGAAGTCTGGCTTAGGCGCGGGAGATTCAGGATGGCGCCTGATCTGTGCTTTCCCTCTTGCTCCATGTCATTATGTTCGTTTTTGAACTTGACCCTCACTGGTCTGCACCCCTGGACTAGGGTACCTGTTACCAGGGGGAAGTGGGCACAGTACCGAAGGCATCAAAGAAAGCGCCGACACAGCATGGAGCGTGGGGTAGAAGTGGGACGTGGGACCTTGCTGTTGTCCTGGGACTTGGAGTCTCTGGTTGGAATCCTCAGGAACCCACTCAGTCCCAGGCCACTGGCCTCCCTCCCGGATCTGAGCCCTCCCGTATCCGAAGTGTCAGAAATCTCACTGCTTCTCTCTGCTCTCTGACCCTCTCCAATCTTCTTCCAGCTGAACCCCTCTCAAGGGGGTCTTGATGTGAGAAACCAGCAGACATGGTTGTTCTTGGGTCCCCCCCAAGACACTACCTTTCTAAATGATGAATCCTTACCGGATGATTCTCAAGCCTGCCAAGTGCTATCTCCATGGAACTCACCGGAGGCACAAGGAAGTTTACACCAATGAAATAAAGACCGGGGGCCACGAGGCCTGGGAAGAGCTCAGCATCTTATCAACTCCTTCTAGAATTCAGGGATCCCAGACCAGAGCCCCCAGGTGTCACACTCTGGCCTGTTTATGAGTGGCTGTGCTCCGTGTTCTCCCTCACCCTGGCCAAGGATGGAGGACTCTGGAGGCCACGAGGAACTTTGACTTGCTGAACTTGAGGGCTCTCCTGCATAATTGCTAGAGGGAGAGGAAGAGAGGCAGCCCAAAGTAATGCCACTGGAATCCAAGAGACACAGAGATTGCTCTGCCATTTGCCTGCCCCAGACAGGAACTACCCCAAGGAAACTCAGACTGGTATCTCTTCTCTGCCCTCCTGGGTGTGGAGGACAACTCCTTCCCAGCTAAGCTTAGATGTTGAACAGGATTTCTTTCTTTCTTTCTTTCTTTTTAAAAGATTTATTTATTTATTTGAAAGGTAGAGTTATAGAGAGGCAGAGGCAGAGAGAGAGAGAGAGAGAGAGAGAGAGAGAGAGAGAGAGAGAGATCTTCCACAGATTCCCTCCCCAGATGGCTGCAATGGCCAGAGCTGTGTTGATCTGAAGCCAGGAGCCAGGAGCTTCTTCCAGGTTTCCCACGTTTGTGCAGGGGCCCAAGGACTTGGGCCATCTTCTCCCGCTTTCCCAGGCCATAGCAGAGAGCTGGATGGGAAGTGGAGCAGCTGGGTCTTGAACCAGCGCCCACATGGGATGCTGGCACTGTAGGTGGTGGCTTTTACCTGCTACACTATAGAGCCAGCCCCTCCAAGTTCCAGTGTTTTGAAAATGTGGAAAAAGCATGGATCTTGTGGAGCTGCAATGAGAGAAAAGCAAGAGCGGGCTGAACCGAGCACATCTGGACAGTGGGTGCTACGTGGGTTGGGCATCGCTGCACATCCTAGTCTATTAAACCACAAGGACCCCATCAGCCAATCAGCATGCAGTTGCTGAGCATCTGCTGCGAGCCAGGCTTCGTTCTGGGTGCTGGGTGTGCCGCACAGTAGCAGACATTCTGGATTTTTCACCCGACAGCCACAAATCCCTTTCTTGCCGTGCCCCAGGGCTCACATTTGTGCACACTGCAAGGAGCACGTGCCCTGGAAATCTGAGCTGCTCCTCCTCGCCAAGGAGAAACATGACTGATCAGTGCCAATCACTGGTCAGTTTTATATCACTTGGGTTTAGGGGTGGGCCCTTGACCTCATCTGGGAAACGATGTGAAAAGGAAAATCCTAGGGATTCTAGAAAAGATGATGCAAGAGCATTGTTCTTTCTTTTCCTCTGACGTATGGGAGTCAAGGAGTGAAGCCTGGAGCTGCAGCAGCCCTTCTTCTATCTGAGAGCAGACGGGGCTCTGATGTCGAGCTGCTTGGTGTGCACCTGGCTGCACAGATGCTCTTGGTTGCCCTGGTTTTCCTCGCTGCTTCTGTCTTATGCAGCTGCAAACACGCAGCCTGTGACAGGTGCACGAGCAAGCTGAGTGAGACCCCTACCCTCGTGCAGCTTCTGCCCATCAACGGTGAGGTAGAAAACAAACAAGACATAGCCACACAGTATTAAAGTAAAAATGATCATTGCTACAAAGAGTGTGAAGAAGGCAAGGAGCCCCAGAGGGGTGAGGACCTGCTATTTCAGAGACAGCTGTTTTACGAAGGAAACACTTGCACAGAGACCTGCGGGAAGTGAGGGAGTAAGGAAGGGAGGATCCTGGGAGAGTGCGTGCAAAGTATCAGGAACGGCGTGTGCAAAGCCCATTGGAAGGATGGCAAAAATGCCCATGTGACTGTGGTGGAAGAAATCAATGGGAGGGGCCAGCGCCATGGCATGGTAGGCTAAGCCTCTGCCTGCTATGCAGGCATCCCATATGGGTGCCGGTTCGAGTCCCAGCAGCTCCTCTTCTGGTCCAGCTTCCTGGGAAAACAGTGGAAGATGGCCCAAGTGCTTGGGCCCCTGCACCTAGTGAGAGATCCGGAAGAAGCTTCTGGCTCCTGGCTTTGGATCTGCCCAGCCCCAGCCATCCATTGTGGCCATTTGGGAAATAAAACAGTGAATTGTTCTTTCTGCCTCTCCTTCTCCCTGTCCCTCTCCCTCTCTCTCTCTCTTTCTCTCTAACTCTACCTTTCAAATAAATAAATAAAATCTTTAAAAAAAAGAGAGAGAGAGAGAGAAGTCAAGGGGAGAGTGGTGGATCCAGGCTCAGAGCTCAGAGAACTTCATGAACTGTGGAAAGTCATTCGGATTTTATGCAGTGTGACAGGATCCACAGGAAGACCCTGAGCAATGTCACGGTGGGGACAGCTGTGGTTGCTGAGCGACCTGTGTGCAGGCCTTCCACCGGAGCAGTGCTGGCCTGGACACTACTTCAGTGGCTCACCCAGAGGAGGGTGGCTAGGGGATGCTGGTGGGGAGAGACCCAGCACGATGTGAAGGACTCTTTGATTTCTTGACCTGGGGCAGCTGGGTGGATGAATGGTGATGGCATTTAGATAATTAGAAATGGAGAGGAGGCAAAGGTTTGTTGGGGGGGGGCTGAGATTTGCAAACCAACTGGCTTCTTTTCAGATTCGCTCTTTCTTGGTCTTCTGTGTGGGATGCTGCTTGGGACATCACCTGCTGCCTCCCAGGTGTGTTAGCTGGAAGCTGGATCTGAAGTGTGGTGTACCTGGGACTCATCCCAGCACGAGACATGGGAAGTGGGTACCCCCAGCAGCAGCTTCACCCTCTGCACCACAATGCCCTCCCCCTAGAGTTTTTAAGTTTTAGAGTTTTCACACAAAGTTATAAGGGGAGAAATAGAACTCAAAACAGACAATAATCAGTAAGTAAAGCTCGCCACTCTCTCCCCAAAGCATCTTCTGTCATGTGTCTCATGACTCCTTCCAGATAACAGATATCTGGTTGTCAGTGAACCTATTTGCAATTAAAGAAACCACACCAGGCTGTTCCACACCTTTTGCTTTTCAAAACATTTTCTTGGCAATTGCTAAATGCCAGTTTGCACGCACACACACACACACACACACACACACATATCTACTCGTCTTCTTTGCCCAGCTGGGTAGCTACTTTCCCACCAGGTGGGAATCCTGATTTTTCCATCTAGCCATTCTTGATGGACACTTCAGTAGTTTTCAGGTTTTTTTTTTTTTCTATTAGAAAAAAACACCCTGCAATGAGCATCCTCTTCCAGATGTTCCGGTGAACTTTTGCAAGAACGTCCATGGGGTTACATTCTAGCGGTTGGATTTGCAAAGGATGTGCGCCTTTATGCATTTAATTAAATTCCCGCAGAGAGCTTGCACATTCCCACAACTGGCACAGGACGGGGCGGTGCTCATTTACCATGCCCTCACCAGCACTGGGTCTCATCAACGTTTACCATTCAGTCCAGCAAAAACGCTTCTTTTCTTTTTTCTTTTTAAGCATACCTCTCAGTTTTGACCCCACTATTGATTCCAAGGACTCAAAAGACCTGTTCTTTTGCAGCTACCTCTGCAGAGCTATGATCTATTTCTTGCTGCTCCCTGTCTCTGCTGGTTCCTTTCTGAACCCAAGATCCTGAGACTGCAAGGACTCCTCTTCCCCCTTCTCCAGCAGTAGTCCACTTGCCTTCCCACGGGCAGCTCCAGGCTGTCCAGCCCTGATTATGATCACGGGAGGTTCTCTGTCCACTTGGGTGCAGCTCCAAAGTGTGACTCTATGGACAGGTGGGGAGGACGGCTGAGTGGACCCCGAGCCTGGGTTCTGGGCCTGTCCCCATTCCTTGCAGGGTCTTCGGTTTGATTGGACCAGGAGATAAAGCGACATCAGTGTCACAGCACTCCTCCCCCCCACCCCCCCATCAACTTCCCATTGTAGCACCTAATCCGGTTGAGCTCTTACCAGCCCCCTTCTGGGTCACCGGCTTGGAGGATGAAGGCTGCTGAGGTGGCTCAGTCTGCTCACAGGCAGGGCACAGGGCCTGGTGCAGGAGAGCTGTGGCAGGGACAGGAAGGGGCCTTGTTGACTCAGTCCCCGGGCAGCCGAGTGCTTGGTGACTGTCAACAAAGGCAGCAGCAACGGTGGCGACGGTGGCAGCTGCAGACAGACTTGCAAGAGATCCCGGCTCATTATTGGAAAATTGTCCTATGATGAAGGCCTAGCCGGGTCCTGGAGACGCTCCCATGCAGCCTGTGACGAAGCACACAGGTACCCCTTGCTATCATTCTCTTTTCTCTTATGATTTGGGGAAAGGGAAAATCCATTCCTGGGGCTGGGTGTTGGGCAGGAGGAGGTTGGAACCAAGCTAGGCCGAGTGTTTGTGACTTTTTTGCAGTATTATTTGGGGGTCTTAGTTGTTCCAGGCCACTGGACAGGCATTGTGTGTGTTCTGTAAGCAGTGACATGCACGGGGAACAGGAAACAGGGACCGTGGAGACAGTCCAAACCTGGTTTGATTTACTGCTTGGTTACTCAGCATCTGTGCAAAATCAAACACAGGTTTTAACTTTCCCAAGTCTTGGTCTCCTCACCTGTATAGTGGGGATGGTAACGCCCCCATGACAGCATTGTCAAGGGCTCATGGGAGACAGATGTTGAGCACTTACCATGTACCTGGTGCCTAAGAGGAGCCCAATAAATGGTGGCTGCTATTATTTTCCAGAAATGAGCATTTTGATATTGCTCACTGAAATCAATGATTTAAGGTATAGAGACTCAAGCCACGACTAGCTGCCTTCCAGAAAACAATGGAGAAGAAAACAATGTGAACTGTTCTCTGTGTTTTATATCCATGCTTAAAGAAAAGAAAAAATTCAGTTGAGTTGTCAAAAATTAATTCTTTTTTAAATTTAGAGAGCTTCCAATCACTGGTACATTCCCCAAATACCTGCAATGGCCAGGGCTGGGCCTGGCTGAAGCCAGGAGCCTGGAACTCTATCCAGGTTTCCCCCATGGGTGGCAGGGGTCCAGGCACTTGGGCCATCCTCTGCTGCTTTCCCAGGTGCATTAGCAGGGAACTGGATGGGAAGTGGGGACTAGAACTGGCAGTTTGATCTAAGTGTGAATGTGCGTGTTTGACAACAGAAAAGGCTAAGCTTGCAAGGAAGGTTTCTGTGGCTTGAATTTTATTTGGAAGTTTCTAGGGAGCCATTGATAATTTAACACGCTATGTGGCATGATTGTCTTTCAGTATTAGAGGTATTCTTGTGGAGCAACATAGGTGTGGAATTAGAGGTGACAGAGCCTGGAGTGGTGATGGATGGCCTCATTCAAGGGACCACAGTGGGGATGTAGAGGAAGCAGGTGCCGCCTGCACTCTGCAAAACTAGAGAACACGTGTATATACAGACACACGAGTTCATTGTCAATTTTATTGACACGAAGGGTGGATATTGTACCATTACGAGTAATAAAATATGAAAACTCTGTGTTGCAAGTTCAATATAGCCAATTGATTCCCACAGAATGCATTCACTGATTTTTGTTGAATTCTTTTTTATTTTAAATTTACTTATTTATTTGAAAGGCAGAGTTGTAGAGAGGCAGAGGCAGAGAGAGAAAGGTCTTCCATCTGCTGGTTCACTACCCAGATGGCCTCAAAGGCTGGAGCTGTGCTAATCCAAAGCCAGGAGTCAGGAGCTTCTTCCGGGTCTCCCACATGGGTGCAGGGACCCAAGGACTTGGGCCATCTTCTGATGCTTTCCTAGGCCACAGCAGAGAGCTATATGGGAAGTGGAGCAGCTGGGACTCGAACCAGCGCCCATATGGGATGCCGGTACTGCATGTGGCAGCTTCACCTGCTGCACCACAGCCAGTCCCATCGAGCTCTTATACTCTCAGCCAGCTTGGGCTTGCAAACGGTAAGCAAGTGAAGAACTAACGCGAATGCTGGTTGATATTCTTGTTTGCATTGACAAATGAGACGCAAGTGCAGCAAAGAAGATGAATGTCTAAACTTCACTCACTTGTCAATGACGTGAATGATTTCTTCACCGAATTCGAAGACGATTTCCTCAATGTTTGTGCTATTCATAATGTAACAGCTATAAACAGGACACACTCTTAGGCTCAATCTGTGCCATTAACATTTTTTCCATTGCTTTCTTAAATCTGGACAATCCACAGAGTCGTGAACCAGCTCTGATTTGTAGCTTTGGTCCTTTCCAGTGGTATAAATACCCCCACCATCCCAATTGCAAGCCCCCAGTTGTGGAATCACTGAACCCAAGCTGGGCAGAGAGGAAGGTTGTCCTACTGTCACATAATATTTCCAGTGCTGAAATCCAGTTGATTTAGATAAGCTCAGGAGCATAGATAATAGTGAAAGGTAGTAAAAATAATTAGGAACTGGTCATTTTTTTCACTTTAATGTTACTAGAACTTATTTCATTGGAAGTTTTTTTTAACTTATTTTTTGGGGAAAGGTTGTATTTGATAACCAGCTTGCAAAAACTGCTCTAAGTTTAAAAATTGGCTTTTACTGGCCAGTGGGAGCCTTCTTCAACATATAACAGGGTCCAAGAGGGTTTATTTATTCATTTATTTATTAAAAATGTATTTGTTTATGAGCCAGTGTTGTGGCATAACAGCCACCGCCTGCAGTGCCGGCATCCCCTATGGGCACTGATTCAAGTCCCAGCCGCTCAGCTTCCAATCCAGCTCTCTGCTATGGCTTGGGAAAGCAGCAGAAGATGGCCCAAGTCCTTGGGCCCCTGCACTCACGTGGGAGACTCAGAAGAAGCTTCTGGCTCCTGGCTTCGGCCTGGCCCACCCCAGCTGTTGTGGCCATTTAAGGTGTGAACCAGCGGATGAAAGATCTCTGTTTCTTCCTTCTCTCTCTAACTCTGCCTTTCAAATAGATAAAATAAATCTCTACAAAAAAAGAAAAAATAAACAGAAATGAGAAGGAGAAGGAGAAGAAGGAGGAGGAGGAGGAGGAGGAGGAGGAGAAGGAGGAGAAGGAGAAGGAGAGGAGAAGGAGGAGGAGGAGGAGGAGGAGGAGGAGGAGGAGGAGGAGGAGAAGAAGAAGAAATCTCTTCCATGTGCTTGTTTATGCTCCAAATAGCTACAATGGCCAGGACTAGACCAGGCCAAAGCCAGGAGCCTGGAACTCCATCTGGGTCTCCCACATAGGTGCAGAGGTCCAAGCACTTGGGCCATCTTCCACTGCTTTCCCAGGTGCAGTAGCAGGGAGCTGGACTGGAGACAGAGCATCTGGGATGCTAACCAGTGCTCCAATATCGGATGCTGGCATTGCAAGTGTTGGCTTGACCCACTGGGCCACAACGCCATCCCCTCCCAGAGAGTTTTAAAGAAGCAGAACCGGGAGAGGGGAAAACGAGTAGTAGGAATGAGAGAAGTAGAGACAGAGGAAGAATCCCTGCTCCCTGGGGATGAAGACATCTTTCACCCAAGTTGTAGACACAAGAGCACGTTCAAGGTGCGATTCAGTACTGGGCTTCTAGAAAACACTACGGAAAAAGGACCAGCAATTCACACACAGAACAGGGGAGGAGAGAGCCACTTGTAGGCCCCTGTGGGACAGTGGTGGAGTCTATGAGTCCCCGTACCCAGACCTCCGGGCCAGGCACATCAGAGCCCAGTAGATGGAGCACCTAGGCTGGTGGGGTTTACTTTGGCCAAGGTGTTCTGCATCAGCCCTTGCTCTCAAGTTGTGTTGATTTTGCCCTGCTGTGGACTCGGTGTAAGACAGCCCCCTACAGAGCCTGCTTGAAGGAGGATCTGGAAGGTGATGCGAGCCTTCCTGGTCAGTCTCTGGGCTCTCCCTTGCCTGTGCTGCCCCTGCTCAGTCCTGCTCCCTGCTCTTGAGGTGGTGGAGGAAGGAGGGGGCCTGTTCAGAGGCTCCCACTGAACCACTGAACTGAGGGAGCCCGCTTGGTGGGCCATCCATCCCTTTTCTGTTTCTTTCTTTATTTTTATTCTGTATCATTACTTTAAGAAAAATATTTTATTTATTTATTTGAGAAGCAGATTTACAGACAGAGAGAGGGAGAGTCAGAGAGATGGACCTTCTATTTGCTGGTTCAACTCCCCAGATGGCCGCAACAGCTGGAGCTGGGCTCATCTGAATCTAGGAGCCAGGAGCCAGGAGTTTCTTCCGGGTCTCCCATATGGGTGCAGGGGCCTAAGCAGTTGGGCCATATTCCACTGCTTTCTCAGGCCATTAGCAGGGAGCTGGGTGGAAAGTAGAGCAGCTGGGACTCGAACCAGTGCCTCTATGGGATGCTGGCACTGCAGGCAGCGGCCCTACCCATTACACCAGAGCGCCAGCCCCTGTATCTTTACTTGTAACCCTATTGCTGCCTTTATATTTAAAGTGAATGTCTTGTAGACAACGTAATTGGGTTTTGCTCTTTTAATGCACTTTGTCAGTGTCATTTTCTGTCTTTTAATTGGTGTATTCAGGCCGTTCATATTTGAAGTAATTATTGATACATTTGAGTGAATAGCCAACTAGTTGTAACTGTTTTCTACTTATTGTGCTTTTTCCTTTTTATTTTTTAAAAAGATTTATTTATTTTAAAGCTAGATCATCAGAGAGAGAGATACCTTTGCATCTGCTGATTCATTCCTCAAATGGCAGCAACAGCAGGTGCAGGCCAGGCTGGAGCCAGAACTCCATCCTGGAGTTGAGTGGCAGGGGCTCAAGTCCTTAGGCCACCATCTGCTGCCTTCCCAGGTGCATTAGCAGGAAGCTGCATGGTAAGTGGAGTAGCTGGAACTTGAACCAGGCATTGCACGTGGGATGTGATCTTCCTAAGGGTAGGCTTAACCTACTGTGCCACAACACACAACAAACACTTGTTTCTTTCTTTTTTAAAAACTCTGCTCCTATTTTCTGCTGCCTGTAGTTGTCATTGAGCATTTGATATGATTCCACGTTCTCTCCTGACTCAGAACACCAGCTATGCTTGGTTTTAAAACTGTTTCTAGTGTTTGCCCCAGAGTTTGCAGGGTAACTTAAGCCTACTTTCAGATAACACCTGTGTATGTAAGTACCTGTTAGGGGTGCTCTTGATTCTCCTTCCCAGCCTTTCCATGGGGCTGGCATTCACTTCACATTGTCATTGCTGTGATTGTCTGGATGAGGAGTTATTCCTTTTTAGAGCGACTGAGGATAAGTGTGACCTCCGATGTGGCCTAAGCAATGTTCCTCCTCTCTAAAGAAACGTTAAGGCATTTCTTGGCAGGCAGCCCCCTGGTGGCCAACGTCCTTATTTGCTCTTCTCAGTTTTGAAAGATAATTTTGCTGGGTATAGAATTATAGGCTGGTATGTCCTGATTTTGAAACTATAAATACCTCACACCACTGTTTTCTTGGTTGAATGGTCTGTGAAGTCAAGTCTGTGGTCATTCTTACTCTGTTCCCTACCAAAGATTAAGTGATGTTATTTTTTTTCCCTCTCTGGTTTCTGGCATGATTTTTCTCTCTGTGTTTGGTTTTCCACTGTTGGTATATGAAATGCCTGGGTGCTGATGTTTTTATGTCTATCCTGCTTAGCTTGTTTTCTGAGCATCCTAGATAGGATGGTGAGGGTCTGTTCATCGATTTTGGAAACTCCTCCACCATCCTTAGTTCCAGTATTTTCTCTGCTTCTTTTTCTCTTCTCCTTCTGGTATTTCATTACTCACTGTAGTAACTGATCTTGAAAGTTCTGCTTATTTCCCCCTGTTGTTTTTCTCTTGGCATTTCAGTTTGAGAAGTTGCTATGGACACATCCTCAAGGTCATTGTCCTCTCCGCTTCTGTTAGCCGACTGTTCTTGCATGTTGTCCACTTTTTCATTTGGGGACCTTAGCATATTGATAGCAATGACTTCAAATTCCAATTACTTGAAATTACTTCAAATTCCAAGGCTCCTGCCGTCTCTGAAACTGACTCTGTCACTCACTTTGTCTCTTCAACTGGGTTTTCCTTGCTCTTACACATTTTCGGGATTTTTCTGTTCAAGCCACACATGCTGTATCAGATGACAGCAACTTGGGCAGATAGACCATCCATGTGGACGTTTCTGTCAATCTGGTTGGGACTTACATAGCGACGTCTGCTATAGCTGGAGGTTGGAAAATTGATTTTGTGCATCGACCTGACTGGGACATGGGGTGCCCAGATCAAGCTTTATTTCAGGGTGTGTGATTACAAGGGCATTCCCAGAAGAGATCAGCGTTTGAACCTGTGGATTCAACAAAGCAGACAGCCCAGCCCAGTGTGGGTCAGCACCATTGAGGCAAGACTAACATAAGGCAGAGGAAGGAGGAACCCAGCCCTTGTTCTCTGCCTTGCTGCTTGCCTGCCTCGTCTCATCTCATCTCACCCTCTCCTGTCCTTGCACTGGGATTTCCTTCACTGGCTCTGCTCGGGCTCAGGTCTTCAGACTTGGCATAAATTCCACCTCCAGCTTTTCTGAGTTTTGTAGGCAGCAGATTCTGAAATGTCTCAGCCTCCACAATTTCATGAGCTACTTCCTCACGATGAATCGGTATTTCTCTCTCTCTCTTTCTCTCTCACCCACAAGGGTACTTCAAAAAGTTTATGGCAAGATTGAAGAACAGATAAGTGTATTGTGGTGCAAAATGTGAAGTTCATGGAGGACACGTGGTATGGGGCAGTGGGGATGGGGGACGTGGGGAGGTCGCCCCTTCTGTTTTGTCCCGTGCTGTTTCCAGCTGTCTCTGGAGACTCCCTCTCACATAGAACCGCAGCCTTGCTGTACTTTGCTGTTCTCCTTGCCAGGTTCATAATGCAGGAGTTGAACATTAACCAAACATGGGGTGAAACGGCTCTTTTTCTACATCCATCACTCGCTTCGTGAAACATAATATTCCAAGGCTGACTTTAAAGGCACAGGACCAGGCTGCTCTTTCAATGCACAGCTTTAATGACTTGAAGGCTCACTGAAATGTGCATAGCTTTAGTTGGTCTCCTTAGCTTGCAACCTGATCCCTCCCCTCTTTTAGAGACCTGCATGGCCCTTTCTAGCCTGGTGACTTTTGTGACCTTGGGTAAGATACACTCTCACCTTCCTCATCTTGATGTTGGGACTGTTCGGACCTTGCCTCTTTGCACCGGGAATCATCACAGTTTATGAGAACTCTGCAAGATGCAAAGGACTCTGGTCTCTAGAAATCAATACTATGGAGGCCGGCACTGTGGCTTAGCTGGTGAAGCTACAGCCTGCAGCGCCAGCATCCAGCTAGCCTTGAAACCTTAAAAAGGGACGGAACAGTGCTTCCCACAGGATAGGCAGGACTAGGCATCAGGGGAACAGAAACTGTCTTTTTTTTTTTTAGATTTATTTTTATTTACTTGAAAGACAGAGTTACACAGAGAGGTAGACACACACACACACACACAGAGGTCTTCTATCTGCTGGTTCACTCCCTAAATGGCTGCAACAGCCAGAGCTGTGCCATTCTGAAGCCAGGAGCCAGGAGCCTCATCTGGGTCTCCCATGTGGGTGCAGGGGCCCAAGGACTTACTGCTTTCCCAGGCCATAGCAGAGAGCTGAGTTGGAAGTGGAGCAGCCGGCACTGGAACCGGCAACCATATGGGATGCTGGCACTTCAGGCCGTGGCTTTAACCCATTGTGTCACAGCACCGGCCCCCACAAACTGTCTTAATAATATCTGATTATGGGGGCCAGTACTGTGGAGTAGCAGGTAAAGCCACTGCCTGCAGTGCTGGCATCCCATTTGGGCACCAGTTTGAGTCCCAGCTGCTCCACTTCAGATCCAGCTCTATGCATGGCCTGGGAGAGCAATGGAAGATGGCCCAAGTCCTCGGGCCCCTGTATCTGCATGGGAGACCTGGAAGAGGCTCCTGGCTTCTGGCTTCAGATCAACCCAGCTCCAGCTGTTGCGGCCATCTGGGCAGTGAACCAGAGAATAGAGGACTCTCTCTTTCTCTGCCTCTGCCACTTTGTAACTCTACTTTTCAAATAAGTAAATACATAAATCTTTAAAAAACTAATATCGAATTGCATTTCTAGCATTTTTTCAGAAACTATCAAGAAGAGGGTCTGTTCAGAGCCGTAGAAGTCTCACGCTTCTCCAGCTAATTGCTCCTTTGATGAGGAAAGGCCCCAGGCTCGGAGCCTTTGGAAAGCAAGAATTCAGAAACTTCAAAAAATTAGTTAGGATTATCTGTTTACACTCATTAATACATGTTTTCCATGGACTGTAATGATACATGACAGATCTCCCCCAAAATTCATGAAATTGCAAATTATTAAAAACTATGCATGGATTTCAATTTTTTTCACACTGAAAAAGACTTATCTTTTAATTCCAGTCTCCAAGAATTTATTTAAAGCAGCTTTGTACAGTTTCCTTTTGAAATACATGCATTTAAATTGAAAAAAAATCTTAATAGTACAAAAAAGAAAAGAATGTGGCGAATCCTAGAGAAGTGATATGGAAAAGACAGGATATGGGAGGAACGCTCCCTTCGAACGCCTGGAGAAGTTTCTGAGTTCAGTATTCACTCTTTCCTTCGTGGTGTAGGCCCAGCCACCCCGCAGTACTGCACAGAAGTGGGGGCTGCTGGTACCTCCCTCTCTTTTTAAAAAAGATTTAGGTGTTTATTTGAAAGGGCAGAGTTGGAGAGAGAGAGAGAGAGAGAGAGAGCGAGCTTCCATCTGTTGGTTCACTCACCAAGTGGCTGCAATGGCCAGAGCTGGGTCAGGTCAGAGCCAGGAGCCTGGAGCTCCATCCAAGTCTCCCCCATGGGTGGCAGGGGCCGCCTTCTGCTGCTTTCCCAGGTGCATTAGCAGGGGGCTGGACAGAAGTGGAGCAGCCGGGACTTGAACCAGCACTCACACAGTGGCAACTCGCTGCGCCACAACTCCGGCCCCGGGGTGTTGCCTTTCCTGCAGTAGCGTGTTTCGCTCTCACACTCATCTTGGAAGGCAGGAGTTGCCATCGCCACCTGACAGAGGGAGGAAGCCAACCTGGAAAGGTGCCCTGCTCCAGCGTTGTTGTAGCCGTACCGAGACCAGGGTCTGGGCTGTGGGACACAGAGCAGCAAAGCCTTGTTGAGAAGGTAGCAGTGCCCTGCCGGACACCCAGGAGGCCTCTGCCACTTTGGAGGAGCTCACCGCGGGAGAGACCTGGCAGGCAGAAGCTCTGCCACTGTGAGCTCTCGAGAGGCAGCACAATCGTTTACTCCTGGGGGAAAGAAGCGGTTAGCCCTTGGCTCTCAACCTGTGTGGCGGCAGGTGGTTTGCAGTGCGCGTCCAATGGGAGAAGGTAAGAGGAGCGGCATTGTGGCACGGAGGGCTAAGCTGCCTCTTGCCACGCCGACATCCTACGGCATTTCGAGTCCCAGCTACTCTGCTTCTGATCCAGTTCCCTGCTACCGTGCCTGGGAAGGCAGCAGCAAATACCACCCATGTGGGAGACCCGGATGGAGTCTCCTGGCTGCTGGCTTGGCCTGGCTCAGACCTGGCTGTTGCAGCCATGGGGGAGTGAATCAGCAGACGGAAGACTGATTTCTCTCTTTCTCCTTCTCTTTCTGATAAATACATGAATAAATCCTTTTTTTTTTTTTTTTTGAGAAAGCATGGAGGGAGACGCAAGGCAGGCGTGGAGGGGGAGGAAGGGGTGTTTCTGAGAGTTCATGTCTCAGGAGCCCCACACCCTCCCCTGGCTCCTCCCCTGGGTGCCTGACTTGGTGACGTGGGGGCATTTGAGGCACTTTATGTTTCTAGCACCTCGATCCTGGCAGACAGATGGGAACAGTTAACACCATGTCGAAAAAATCTCAGAGCTGGAAGATGCTCTGCGTGCAGCCCTGGAGCTTAAAACGGCTCTGCAGGCGGCAGGAGAAGGAAATGGAGGTGTGCTGAGCGCCTCTCTGCACGCAGGGCCCCTCAGCGTACTCCGTCCAGCAGTTCCCTGGGGTCGCAGCTACCATTCAGCCCCATTGCTCAGGTTGCAAAACTGAGGCTCCCAGAGGTTAGATCAGGGCCCTGTGTACAAGGGTACAGAACCAGCAGGTCAGGGAACCAGGGACTCAGCTTCTAGAGTACAAGTCAGCCAACAGGTAGAGTGTTGAGCGGAAAATGCCTCTGCCCCCCAAACAAATCCACACTCTGATTTGCAGCACCCATGAATGTTGTCTTCCTTGGCCAAGAGGACTCTGCAGGTGCAAGAGGTTTAAAGCCTCTTTTTTTTTTTTTTTCCTTTTTTTTTTTTTTTTTTTTTTTGACAGGCAGAGTGGACAGTGAGAGAGAGAGACAGAGAGAAAGGTCTTCCTTTTGCCGTTGGTTCACCCTCCAATGGCCGCCGCGGTTGGCGCGCTGCGGCCGGCGCACCGCGCTTGTCCGATGGCAGGAGCCAGGAGCCAGGTGCTTTTCCTGGTCTCCCATGGGGTGCAGGGCCCAAGCACCTGGGCCATCCTCCACTGCACTCCCGGGCCACAGCAGAGGGCTGGCCTGGAAGAGGGGCAACCGGGACAGAATCCGGCGCCCCGACCGGGACTAGAACCCGGTGTGCCGGCGCCGCAAGGCGGAGGATTAGCCTGTTGAGCCACGGCGCCGGCCTAAAGCCTCTTTTTATAAAATTAAAAAATGTATTTATTTATTGGAAAGACAGATTATAATAGAGGAGAGGCCGAGGCTGAGAGAGAGAGAGAGAGAGAGAGAGAGAGAGAGAGAGAGAGGTCTTCCATGCACTCGTTCACTCCTCAAATGGCTGCAATGGCCAGGACAGGACCAGGCCGAAGTCAGGAGCCAGGAGCTTCTTCCAGGTCTCCCACATGGGTGCAGGAGCCCAACTTCTTGGGCCATGCTCTGCTGCTTTCTCAGGTCATTAGCAGGGAGCTGGGTCAGAAGTGGAGCAGTAGGGACTTGAACCGGCATCCTTTAGGGATGCAGGTACTTCAGTCTGCAGCTTTACTCACTATGCCACAGCGCCAGCCCCAGGTTATAGCCTCTTGAGATGGGGAGATCATTCTGGATTATCCAGCTGGGCCTCCGGGAGGCAGGGGGAAAGTTTAAAACAGGCAGAAGAGGACCAGAAGGTGATGGGACCATGGAGGTAGAGATGGGAGTGGGGTGGCCACAGCCAAGGCATGCCGGCCGTGGGTAGAGCTGGGAGAGGGAAGGGTGAAGATTTTTCCCTGGAGCCCCTGGAAGGAACATGGCTTGGCAGGTGGCCTCTTCATTTCATCCCTGGCTTCAGCCTCGAAGTTTCTGGAACTGCATGGTAATACCTTTCTGTCATTTCCAGTTATCTGTGTAGCAGCCACAAGAAACTAACGCAGAGCCTGAAATAGAATACTGATGGAGAGTGAGGAAGAATCCCGAGAAAGTTAGGGGAAGCTGGGGTTTGAGGTAGCAAGGGGAAAGCAGTCCCAGGGTCATCTGTCCCCCACGGGAGTGGGGCTTGTGTGCAGGTCCCCTCTGGCATAGCGCCCTCTGCAGGTCCCCTCCAGCACAGCATTGGTTTCACACTGGTGCCTCCGCTTCCTGATCCGTGGCACCTTGAACTCCACAGCTTAGGAGGGCCTTAGAGACGCCAGGGATCCTGGACTAAGTTCTCTCTTAGTCCTGGAACATCTTCTAGGTCATTCCACAGTGTTGTAACTGTCGCTCACCAGCCACCGGTTGAGACAAGCGGTCCTCCATGGTACCTTTGTGGGGCACGAGCTAGGAGAGGTAAAGAAAGGCAGGAGACTGTCTTGTGACCAGAATCTCAGAGGTCAAAAGTCACTACCCAAGGGTGGGTATTTGATGCCGAGGTTAAGTCCTAGCTCGGGATGCCTGCATCCCATGTTGGAGTGCCTGCTTTGAGTGCGAGCTCCCGCCTTTCTGATCCAGCTCCCCGCTAACACTGACCCTGGCAGGCAGCAGCTAACAGCTCAAGTACTTGGCCCCTGGCACCCCTGTGGGAGACCTGGATGGAGCTCCAGGCTCCTGGCTTCAGCCTGGCCCAGCCCCGGCTGTTGTGAGCATTTGGGGAGGGTGAACTCTCTCTCTGCCTTTTAGACAGAATGGAGGTAAATAAATAAAAACCGGGGAGAAAAAATCCCACAAAAGCTGTCACCTAATAGATGATCGGGATCTACAAAAGACCCTTCCTGGTCCAGAGACCAGCATTTTTCCAAACGCTGCAGAATACCATGGCAACAAAGCGCAAGGCGTGCCCTTGGCACTGGGCTCCTGCCTTGCTTTGCACAGAGTGGATTGTGTTTGCACCGCAAGTCGGCAGCGAGGCCACGTTTCCTATTGTGCCCAAGCGGGAATGCAAATGCCTTGTCTTGGCCCGAGATGTCCAGCAGAGGGGCCTCTGCCCAGCTCCCCAGTTCCTCCTCCCACCCTTTGGCCCCCACCCACCCCCTCCAGGTCCTCTGCCACGCCCAGCTGCTCTCTGCTATTGGAATCTAGCAAGTCTGGGATGCTGTACCTGCTCCTCCCTCTGCTTGGAACACTTTGCCCAGGCTGGTACCTCCTGAAGTTCAAGTCTCTGTTCAGTTACTACCTCCTTGATGCACTCTGCCTGACTGGTCCAGCTAAGAGTGTGCCCATACCAGCAGCACACTCTAAAGTATCCCTTTGTCCTATCTTTCCCTCACAGTCTAGGCCACTCTATGAGTTATTTATTTTTAAAATAAAGGAGTAGCTCTAAAAAGATCCATTCACTAATTTATTTGAAAGGCGGAGTGACAGAGAGAGGGAGAGACAGAGAGAGAAAAAGAGATCTTCCTTGTGCTAGTTCACTCCTCAAATGATGGCTACAATGACCATGACTGGGCCAGGCCAAAGTTGGGAGCCTGTAACTCCATCTGAGTTTCTCACATAGATGATAAGGGTCCAAGAACTTAGGCCATCATCTGCTCCTTTGCCAGGTACATTAGCAACTCCCATATGAGGCGGGTGCTGGTGTTGCAGGTGGAGCTTAACCCAATCACAACAGCGGCCCTTTCCTTAGTTTTGTTTCGGGGTCTTTTGCTTGCCTGTTCGTTGTCTGTCTCCCACTGTATAGCACTAATGAGCGGGGCCAGTGCTGCGGTGCAGGAAGTTAAGCCTCTGCCTGTAGCGCTGGCATTCTGTATGGGCACCTGTTCGAGTCCCGGTTGCTCCTCTTCCTATCCAGCTCACTGCTAATGGCCTGGTAAAGCAGTAGAAGATGGCCCAAGTTCTTGGGTCGCTGCACCTGCAAGGGAGACCTGGAAGAAGCTCCTGGCTTCAGATCAGCTCAGCTCTGGTCGTTTTGGCCATTTGGGGAGTGAACCAGCAGATGGAAGACCTCGCTCTCTTTCTCTCTCTGCCTGTTACTCTACCTCTCAAATAAATCAATACATCTTAAAAACAGAAAAAGCACTATGCACAAAGGCAAGGGATGAGCTTGGGCCCGAGCCAGACCAGGCAGAACCTGTGAAACCTGGAGGCACCAACATGAGGAAGGTACATGGGAGATGAGCCATGGAGGCGGCAGGGCAGCCCGTGAAAGCAGCGCCATTGGCTGGACACTCCGGCTGGTGGATCCAGGTTCACCTGTGTGGCGGGATCTCTACATCCATCACATGAGAGTACTTTTTAAAAATTTATTAGACAGATAGAGTTACAGATAGTGACAGAGAGAAACAGAGAGAAAGGTCTTCCTTCCGTTGATTCCCTCCCCAAATGGCCGCTACAGCTGGCACTGTGCCGATCCGAAGCCAGGAGCCAGGTGCTTCTCCTGGTCTCCCAGGTGGGTGCAGGGGCCCAAGCACCTGGGCTATCCTCCACTGCACTCCTGGGCCACAGCAGAGGGCTGGACTGGAAGAGGAGTGACCGGGTGCCCAAATGGGATGCCGGTGCCACAGGCAGAGGATTAACCAAGTGAACCACCGCGCTGGCCCCGAGAGTACTTTTTAAAGTTTGTGGAAAATGGAATCAAAATGCAATCCCATTTAGGCACAAAGGATTTTGAAATCCATGCATAGTATTTTGCACAATGTGCATTTTCCATGAGCCTCTAGTCTGCATAGATTTCAGAAATGCTTTGTACCAAAATAAACTCATCTTTTCCTACCATTTCCAGTGAACTTTTAGAAGCAGCCTCGTAGAGTTAACGATCCTGTTTTTAGCCCATGAGGCAGCAGTACCTCGCCCACCAGCCCATTTAGAGCAAACTTGGCGAGAAGCCCAGAAGCACCACGGCGTGGCAGTGAACGGCTGACAACAGTCTCCCAGCCTGGAAGCACCCTGCCCCTGTCCTCTCAGCGGGGGAAGTCCAGTACCGTGGACACCAGCAGTACACATCCAAGTCCAAGCAGGCCAGGTCTCCTAACCTGTCTCTCCCTCAGTTGCTGCCTCTGTAAAATGGGCATGACAACGGACCATCTCAATAGGCTGCTGTGAGGCTTCCGTGAGTGAATGCACATAAAGCACTCTGAAGCTGCCCACAGCAAACGCCATGCAGCTGTTTGCTCCTGTGGCTGTTTGAGGAAGTGCCCTTTGGCGTGGGAAGGGCATTTGCAATACTACGCAGCAGTACGAAGGGTAGTTGTGAGCCCAGTTTGCTGGATTGGAGTGGGGTCTGTGGATTGTCTCCAAATAGGTGGCTCCCAATGAGGTCTCTCCAAGGGATGGTTGGTGGGGAGAGTTGTGATTAGGGTTGCCAGGGGAGGACAGAGCTCTGGGGGGCCAACCTGCATCTGTGCACTGATCATGACATTGAACTGTGGGTGTTGGTGCAGAAGAGTGGGATGCACGCGTCTCAGCAGAGGGATCATGGGCGCGTGTTGAACAGCATGCCAGTGTTTTGGGTTTCTTTGCTTGTTTCTGCAAAGGAAATGATGATGAGTCGTTTGCTGTCACAGACTCTTGGGTTCTGGGTTGCATTTGATGTGGAAGCTGTGATCCTGACATTGTAGCAAGACTGGAACTTCAAGTTCAAGGACATCTGAGCTTTAACAACCAACGAAAGTGTTTGATCCTCCAACCTGATCAGTTGTGTGATTTTTCTGGGTGGTAGGTGCTCCCCTATCTTTTTTTAAAAAAAATATTGGTTTATTTGTTTGAAAGGCAGAGGCAAGGGATGAGGAGGAGAGAGAGAAAGAGAGAAAGAGAAGAGAGAGAGAGAGAGAGAGAGAGAGAATCTTCATCCACTGGTTCATCAAATGGCCACAGTGGCTGGAGCTGAGCCAATCTGAAGCCAGGAGCAAAGAGCTTCTTTTAGTTCTCCCACATGGGTGCAGGGACCCAAGCACTTGGGCCGTCTTCCACTGCTTTCCCAGGCCATTAGCAGGGAACTAGATTGGAAGTAGAGCAGCCAGATCTCAAATCAGTGCCCATATGTGATGCTGGTGCCTCAGGCAATGCAGGCTATGCCAGGGCACTGGCCCCTGGATGCTCCCTTTTATAGCAAATAAAAGAAGGCAAGGATTCCAATCAAAATATGTTTTATTGTCTTTTATGATAGTTTACCTGTGTAATTACCTTTGCTGGTGTTCTTCATGTGGATTTGAGTTCCTGGCTAGCGTCTGAAGTATGTCTTGGAGGACAGACTGGGAGTGACAAATCATTCGCTTGTGTTTATGTGAGTGAGCCTGACCTTGGCTCTCATCTCTGAAGCACTGCTTTGTTGGAGACAGATTTCCTCATGGAAGGTCTTACTCCCAGCCCCTGCCCTAGCACTTGAATCTGTCACCCAATGACTCTCCCTCATGGTGTTTGATGGAAATTCACTTTCTGTTTTCATTTAGAATCCCTTATTTGTGATGAATCACTTCTTTCCTGAAGCTTGTAGTAGTCTTTGGTTTTAAAGGTTGGTGAACATGTGGTCAGCTGTGAGGCTCTCTTTGAATTTATCCTACGTGGAGTTTGTTGGACGTCTTAGATGTGTAGATCATGAGTTCTTGGTTGTTAATTCTTCAAATCTGGTTTTTCCTCTCTTCTTTCCTTCTGAAACTCCTAATTTTATAAAAGATTTTTTTATTTGAAAGTTATGGGGGGAGAGAGAGAGAGAGACAGAGAGAGAGAGAGAGAGAGAGAGAGGTCTTCCATCTGCTGGTTCACTCCCTAAATGGTTGCAACAGCTGGGGCTGGGCTAGTCTGAAGTAAGGAGCCAAGTGCTTCTTTTGGGTTTCCCAGGTGGGTGCAGGGGTCCAAGCATTTGGGCCGTCTTCTACTGCTTTCTCAGGTGCATTAGTAGGAAGCTGGATTGGAAGTGGAGCAGCCAGGACTCGAATTGGCACCCATATGGGATGCTGGCACTGCAAGCAGTGGCTTAACCCACTGTGCCACAGTGCTGGCCCCGAATGTCCTACTTTTGAGCTTACTAGTTCTTTCTGTTGAAATTAGCAGCTGAGCTCCTCTAGTGAATTTTTCATTTCAGTTCCTGCACTTTTGGGTTCTGCTAATAATTTCTATCTCTTTGCTGCTGTTTTCTATCTAGTGAGGCATCATTCTTGTACTTTCTTTTAGTTCTTAAGTAATGTTTTCTTTAGTAATTTGAAATACTACTTATTAATATATTAGTTACCTAAAACAAGGCCTTTATCTAGTAAGTCCAATATCTGGGCTTCCTTAGAGACAGTTACTATGGACCGTCCACCCCACGCCAACTTCCCCCATTTATGGGCCATATTTTCTTGTGCCTTACATTTCTGCCTGTTGTTGTTGAAGGCTGCAGTTTTTTTTAAAAAAAATTTATTTTATTTATTTGAAAGTCAGTTACAGAGAGGCAGAGAGAGAGAGAGAGAGAGAGAGAGAGAGAGAGAAAGAGAGAGAGGTCTTCCATCCGCTGGTTCACTCCCCAGATGGCTGCAACAGCTGGAGCTGGGCCAGTCTGAAGCCAGAAGCCAGGCCTGTCCTCCGGGTCTTCCATACAGGTGCAGGGACCCAAGGACTTGGGCCGTCTTCTACTGCTTTTCAAGGCCATAGCAGACAGCTGGATCAGAAGTGGAGCAGCTGGGACTCGAACTGGTGCCCATATGGGATGCCAGCACTGCAGGCGGCAGCTTTATCTGCTATGCCACAGCACCAACCCTGAAGGCTGCAGTTTTGAGTAGGGCAACTTGGCATTTCTGGCAATAGGATTCCCTCTCTCGTTCCCCAGGGTTGTTGCTCTGTGTTGAGCTGCTGCCGCTCATTTGTTCAGTCATTTTCCCGAGCTCATTTTATAAAGTCTGCTTTTTGCGTGCGTGTGGCCACTAACGTCTCTGCTCCGTTAGTACAGTGGTCAGCTCATAACAGAACAGGTGTGTCCTTAAACATCCACAACCAGTGCATCTCCCAGTCCTGGCTGAGGCGCGCCATGTGTCGTAAGGCTGTGCCTTCATCCCTCTGCCAGGCAGCTGCCAATTCTGCCCCAGCCGTCACTCCCTCCTTATCTAGAGTCTGTGGTTGGTGAGACGCAAGCGCGTGGGCCTTTGTTGCTTAATTCCCGCACACGTGCCCACCCCCTGGCCCGTGCACCCCTACACATGCGCGGGGCTTTCTGACTCCTCAAGCTCTTTGGAGCTTCTCACTCCCCAGCTTCTTCTACATCTTCTGATAACGTGTGTTGTCTGCCCAACTTTTGATTCATGGGATATTGCCACATCAGACAGCTGCAATAACGAACAATTGCTATTGGCTGGGTTTGAAAAATGTCCCCAGGGAAAAGCCTGTTTACAACTGGGAGCGTTCTGAATCAGGCCCATCAAAACAAGGGTTGTGAGTCGAGATTTCTGGGGAACCTCCAGACAGGTCGAACAGGGACAGCTGAGAATGGCATTTGAAAGTGCTCTGATTATGTTCCAATACTTACAGTGTCCACTCAGCTGCTTGTTTCGCCATCGCTTTCATGGAGAGGAGGATTCGGGGAGTTTCTTACTCTGCCATCCCGTGACCCCATTTTCTCCTTTTCTTTTGTAAAAAAAAAAATCCTTTATTTGTTAAAGAACCCAGGCTGTTTGAACTGCAGAGTTTGAACTTTGCACGTGCACTCCGTGTGGCCATCAATACACACTGTGGTTAGACTGTACGTGGTGAGGTGTTCTTTGTGCAACATTGTACTATTTGAATTTTTAGGCTGTTTTTCCTAGCTACGGCGAAATATCTGCAGCTAGGTAATTTATAAAGAAAAGACATTTGTGTTGACCCATTGTCTGAGAGGTTCAAGAGCCACTCTGCGTGTGTGCATGTGTGCGTGGGTAGGCACGGCATCATGTGTCCATGCCGGCACTGTTCATGGCTGCTCAGTTCAGTGTGACTCCCCAGCCAGAGAGTCTTTGAGCAGTGCCACTGCTCTCAGGGTCATACCTGTCTAATGGGGTGGTTTTACACACATGTCCGAATTTGCTACCCAGGGCTGCTTTGTTTTCCAAGATGACAGGTTGGACCAATTTGCATTCTTACCCATGGAAGGTGAACATTTTTTTTCCCCTCCAGTCAGTGGTATCTTATCTTTTATTTTTCATTTAGTCTTGGAACTATGTCTTGCTGTGTTTTTTCTTCTCTTAACTGCTAATTTCAAGGACAGCAGATGAACTTGGAGTTGTAAGAAATAATAGTAGAGAGTGCCTTTACAGCCTTGACCTAGTTTCTCTGAGAGATAACATCTTGCAAAGCTATAGTGCCATATCACAACCAGGAGAGTGGCACGGGTGCAACGTCAGGCATGGTGACACTTTCCCATTGCATGTACTCATTTGAGTGTGCATGTGTGTGTGTGTGTGTGTTTAGTTTCATGTAATGTTATCATATTCACGCATCTACTGCTATAGTCAATGCACAGCCCATCTCATCATCACAAGGATGCCTTTCAGAACCACACCCACTTTTCTTCCTCCTTCCCTAATGCCCTGCAACCACTAATATGGTCTCCATTTCTCTATTTTTTTTTTCATTTCAAGAATGTTACATAAAGGGAATCATACCATATGCAACCTTTTGGGGTTAGCTTTTATTCACCTGGCGTAATTTTCTGAAGATTCATTCAAGTTATATGTATCAATAGTTTGTTTTCTTTTATTGTTGAACAATAGTCCATGGTTTGGAAGGGAATTCTGGGTGTTTCTAGTTTGGGGTTATTGCAAATAAAACTGCTGGGGCCAGCATCGTTGTGCAGAGGATTTAAACACCTGCAACACTGGCATCCCATATGAGCGAGGGTTCCAGTCCTGGCTGTTCTACTTCTGACCAGCTCCTTGCTAATGCATCTGGGAAGGTAGTGGAAGTGGCCCAAGTGCTTTGGCTCCTTCACCCACATGGGAAACCCAGAGGAAGCTCCTGGCTTCTGATCAGCCCAGACCTGGATGTTGCGGCCATTTGGGGAGTGAACCAGCAGGTGGAAGACTCTCTCTCTCTCTCTCTCTCTCTCTCTCTCTCTCTCTCTCTTTCTGTAACTCTGTCTTTCAAATAAGTAAAATAAATCTTTTTTTCTTTATTTTTTTTAACTTTTATTTAATACATATAAATTTCCAAAGTACAGCTTTTGGATTACAGTGACTTTTCCTCCCCATAACTTCCCTCCCACCCGCAACCCTCCCATCTCCCGCTCCCTCTCCCATCCCATTCACATCAAGATTCATTTTCAATTATCTTTATATACAGAAGATCAATTTAGTACATACTAAGTAAAGATTTCAACAGTTTGCACCCACACAGAAACACAAAGTGTAAAGTACTGTTTGAGTAGTAGTTATACCATTAATTCACATAGTATAACACATTAAGGACCAAGATCCTACATGGGAAGTAAGTGCACAGTGACTCCTGTTGTTGATTTAACAATTGACACTCTTGTTTATGGCATCAGTAATCACCTGAGGCTCTTGTCATGAGCTGCCAAGGCTATGAAAGTCTTTTGGGTTCGCCGACTCCGATCTTACTTAGACAAGGTCATAGTCAAAGTGGAGGTTCTCTGCTCCCTTCAGAGAAAGGTACCTCCTTCTTTGATGGCCCATTCTTTCTGCTGGGATCTCACTCACAGAGATCTTTCATATAGGTCATTTTTTTTTGCCACAGTGTCTTGGCTTTCCATGCCTGAAATACTCTCATGGGCTTTTTAGCCAGATCTGAATGCCAGAAGGGCTGATTCTGAGGCCAGAGTGCTGTTTAAGACATCTGCCATTCTATGAGTCTGCTGTGTATCCTGCTTCCCATGTTGGATCGTTCTCTCCACAAAATAAATCTTAAGACAAAAATAAAGCTACTATGGAAACCTACATATGTTTTTTTTTTCATTCCATTTCTCTGGAGTAAATACCCACAAAGGCTGTCTCTGGGTCCTGTGATAATTGCATGCTTAGTTCTATAAAACACCGCTGAGTGATGGCAGTATCATTTCACAGCGCCATCAGCAACGTGTGAGTGATCCGTTTGCTACTCACGCTCTCAGTGTTGGGTGCTCTCACACATTTCTATTTCAGTGGTTCAGATAGATGTGTAATGTTGGGTCATGATGGCTAATTTGCATTTCGCTAATGTCTGGACATGTTTTATAGCTCCTCGTGGGTTTATTTGTCATTGGTGTGATGTCTCTGGTGACATTTCTATTTGTGTCGTTTCCAATTGGGTTACTTTCCAAGTGACAAGTTTTGAGAGTTTTAAATAATATGTTCTAATCATGTGTACTTTTAAAAACAACATTTGTTTATTTATTTGAAAAAATTGCAGAGAGACAAAGAGAGAGAGAGAGAGAGAGAGAGAGAGAGAGAGAGAAATCTTCCATCTGTTGGTTTACTCCCCAGATGGTCACAACAGCTGGTGCTGGGCTGATCCGAAGCCAGGAGCCAGGAGCTTCTTCTGGGTCTCCCACTTGGGTGCAGGGGTCCAAGCACTTGGGCCATCTTTCACTGCTTTCCCAGGCACATTGGCAGGAAGCTGGATTGGAAGTGGAACAGCCGGGTCTTGAACCAGCGCCCATATGGGATGCCGGCACTGCAGGCGGAAGCTTAACCTACTATGCCACAGCGCCAGCCCCTACTAGCTATGCTTTTAATGCATTTTTCCCCCTAGTCTTAAAGTATTTGGAAAACCTCCATACCCTAGATATTTTATTTTGGGTTTTTCCAGGCTTAAAGCGATCTCAGAAACCCCAACAGGCTTGATATCGTATCTTGGGATTCCAGAACTCTCTGAGAATCATCATCTTTCCCCTCCCCCTTTGAAATCTTGCCTAACACGCCTTTCTCGCGGTGGCAGAGGGGGAATGACTAGCGTGTAGGTCTCAGCCAAGTTTTCAAAAGCAAGGAGGAAGAAAAAAGAAAAGAAAGAGGAAAAAAGTGGGTTGGGTGGATGGCAGCTCGCAGGGCTGACCTGGCTGCTTCCCCACCCGAGGAAGGAACAGTCCTTCCCTCCCTGCCCATGGGTCCAGCTTCCGGGGCGGGTGCTGGGCAGCCCCAATCCCGAGCCCAGCGTGGAGATGGAAGAACCTGGCTCCTTCTTCTGGAAGCTTCTGCGGGGAGTGGGGCATCTGGGGGGCGGAGAGCTTGGATGAGCCCTGATGGAGGCGTGGGGGCGCCAGGACAGGCTCCACCCACTGTGTGCAGCACAGCACACCCAGCCCTGTGAGCTCACTGGTATAAATGGATTATGAAAAGCCTGGCTGGCCCCCGCCTGGCTCTGGAGATTAGTGGGTGGCGGCTTTGTCGGGAGGATAGACATTTAAATGTCAGCCTGGGTTTAAAAAGGGGGCTGCTTGAAAGAGAGAGAGAGAGAGAGAGAGAGAGCAAGAGAGCGAGCAGCCCTTCTACCCCTTCTTATTCTTTCCAGGATTCTTGCTGGTTCTCCAGCAGGTGCTGTCACCAGATCCATCTCTGCGTGTGGCAGCCAGGGAGGAAAGACACGACTCCTGTGTTTGTTAGAGGCAAAAATGGTTGCTAACCCACATTTGCAGACAGCGGAGGAAGGCGGGCAGCGCTGCTCCGCAGGCATCAGTAGCTGTCTGCCAGGCTCACGCCCAGCTCAGAAGAGGTGCCCTTGTCTCGGTTCACTTGTGCATTTACTTTTTTCCTTACCCTTGCGTCTGGGAGGCGAGTGATCGATTGACTTGCTCACTCACTGAGTACGACCTGCCGCTGGGGCCAGGCCCCAGGGAACACTTCTTTGGTGCCTGTGTAGCCGGCCTGGTGGGGCAGGTGTCACGGCGGCCACGCACGGTGGGTTGGCTGCACCATGCCTGGGCTGGTCGCTGTCCTGGAGTTTGCAAGACCCCACCATGCTGTGTCTTTGCAGGGATGAGCCCGGCCTCTGTGACGCTGGCCAGTGTCCTGCAGGTCAGGGGCGAGGCTCTGGCCGAGGAGGACATCTGGGCCATCCTGTCCCTGGCCACTGAGCAGCTCCTGGAGGATCTTTGCAAAGGTAAGGGGCGTGTGTGTGCGTGCGTGTGCATGTGTGTGTGTGTGTGCGCGTACGTGGGTGTGCATGTGTGTGCATGCGTGCATGAGTGTGTTTGTGTGTGCTGGGGGCGCTCGAGACATGGGGCATTCATGTGCAGCTTCTGCCACGAGCACGCACGTTTCTGGCTGCAGCTCCTCCATCTGTGATTAGTCTGAGATATCAGAGTGGGCGGGCAAATGGCATCCACCCATGGCGCCACGCTGGGAGCCAGGCCTGTCTCTTGGACCCACGCCAGGGGACAGGGTTGAAAGAACGGCCATGCCCTTCCGTTGGTGTGGCAGCGTTTGCAGGCATGGTGCTGAGAGAGAGAGAGAGAGAGAGAGAGAACGAGCGAGCAGCTGCAGCCTGCTGGGCCTCTGCCAGCACCCATGCCAACCGGGCATCAGCAGCATGGGAGACAGGAGGCAGTCACCTGGGAACCTGGTGTCCAGATGCTGCTCTGCTCTGCACGGTCTGTGCCCCATTGGGAGGCAGACCCCACGCTATGGTCTAGACAGAGGAGGGTGACATACAGAACAAATAAACTGCGATAGAAGAATCATTGTCAGATAAAAAAAAAAAAAAGCCCACATCGTGCTCCAGGGCGAGGGACAGACTTTGCAGGGAAGTCCTGTCCCCAGGTTGGGGTTCCCATCTTCTGGGGGAGCTGTGCTTGTGGCCCAGGGTGATGGGGATGCTGGCTAGCTCACCCAGCCACAGGTGGTCTGCAGGCAGGGCCCAGGCTATCGCCATCAGTGGCCAGGAGGTGAGTGTGCAGAGGGTCTGAGGGGTGCGGGTGGCCCTTTGGGGTGTGGCTGGTATGGGCAGGAGTCCTGAAGCCCGCACTGCTGATACCCCTTTAAGAGCAGGGAGAGCCCCGGGGCCCTAGCGCCCTCTATTGAGAGAGCTGCACAGTGTCCCTTCTGTTCAGGAGAGACGCACTGAAGGCTGAATTTGGTGCTGCGAGGCATTCCTTGGCGGGAACGGGAACAAACACTTTGGAGTCAACTCAGAAATCGTACCTATTTGGGAGCTACGTGCGCGTGACACACACCTAGGAGATCACGCATGCTCTTGGGGGTGATGGGTCCCAGCGAGGGTGGATGGAGGGGGCTGTGCACCTGCGGCTGCAGCTTCAGTGTTTCCCTGAGGCCTCGCTCCCTTTCCCCCACCCTGGAGACCCTGATGAGCAGCTATAGAGCACCATGAAGGCCAGCTGCCTTGGGTGCTGGCTCCAGAGCTGATTTCCAGGTGTGGCCCTACTGTCTCCTTCCCTTTTCCCAAGAGATTCTTGGGCCGTGGATGCAGTTGGATACAGGTGCCAGAATCCTGGCCATGGCTCTAGCCACCATTTTGTAACCCATGCTGCCCTGCACAGGGGCTCAATTGATTCTTCTCTATGTGTCCCTTGGGTCTTTGCTGTCATCCACAATCCTGGGGCCAGCTACTGCCTGGCCCCTGCTACGCGGTCCCACGGCTGGCCCTGCAGAGGTCAGCTCTGCATCTACACCCTGTCACTGCCTTGGTTTCAGATTCCTCAGACTACGTGGTGTGCCCCTGGTCAGCCCTGCTGTCTGTGGCCGGAAGTGTTTCCTTCCAGGACCGCGTTTCTCACTTAGAAGCTGCCCCTTTCAAGGCCCCTGAGCTGCTGCAGGAGCGCAGCAGTGACGAGCAGCTCGACGTGTCCCAGGTAAAGCGAGCATGTGTCTCTGTGCTCCGCGTCTTGTGCACCCTGGGAGTGTTCAGTGCCAGGGACAGCATCCCCAGCCCCCGACCCGACCCCTGGGAGCCTGCTGCTCCGCGGAGACCGAGTGGCTGCAAGGAATTTTATTCATAGGCTTTCTTGCCGACTGCTTACGGGCTGTTGGACCAGGGCAGGTTGCCTTCTCTGAGACTCAGTTACTCCATTTGCCAATGTGGATGTGATTTAGTTAATCAGGCCGCTATCAATGTTTAAAAAAAAAGTGTTGGAAAAATTATGGGGAAGTGGTCTGGCCTGTTGGGACCATTGGCAGCATGTAGCAAAGCCCCCCCCCCCAAATGACCCAACAAAGCCTCACCTCTCTCAGAATTTATCCTACGGCCCAGGAGAGGATGAATTTAGTTGCAGCCATGTCCATTACGCTGTTGACGTTAGGGGACACGAGACGAGAGGGCATTGATAGCAGGCGGCACAAGCTGGTTTCCCAAGTTGAAAACGTCAATAGATGCAGGTACAAGGGAGTCCTAGTGGGGGGGGAGAGGTAGGGAGAGAGAGAGAGAGAGAGAGAGAGAGAGGGAGAGAGAGAGAGAGGGAGAGAGAGGGCGAGAAAGAGGGAGGGAGAGGGAGAGAGAGAGGGAGAGAGAGAGGAGAGATCCTCTGAAAATCTATGCAGTGTTTATTTCTGGATGGCAGCATCAGTGGAGGTTTTTGGTTTTTCTTAGGGAACACATTTTTGCTTTGCAAAAAAGTTCCCATCAACATCGTTTTCTCTTTACAAAAGAAATATCAAGGCAAGGGCGACCTGCGCAGATGCGGTGCCTGGGAATGGCGCATCGGGCATTTAGTCCATGACTTCCGCGCCTGCTTCCCATCCTTTCACGGAACAGCTGCGTGTCTGGCAATGCCAGTCCTCCTGGAAGTCCTCCTGGGCTCCGGGCTGCTCTGAGACACCAGGAGCGGGGCCCTAGTGGCTTCCAGCTTTGCTTCCCCGGGGTCCGTGTGTCTCCAAGTCAGAGAGTGCGCCTGCTCCGTCCCCCTACCTGCAGTCATGACCACACCCCAGGCCCTCAGGCTCCCATGCGTGAACCACTGGGCCCCTGCAGACTTGGGGCCCCTCAGCTTTCCTTGGTTTGGGTCTCCGGGTTGGTGCTCCCTCTGCACCAAGTCACCCTGGACTCAGCTAAGATTCTGCCCGCTGAGCCCTGGGGTCTGAGTTTCTGAGCGAGCATGGAGTGGATACGCCAACATGACCTTGCAGCCTGCGGGAGTCTGTTCCTTGCGGGCAGTGACAGCTTGGCGGGAACGGCGACGATAAAGTCTCCCTCTCCTCTCTGCTCGTAGATGGGTTCAAGGTGCGCCAGGGTCCAGACAACCCTGAGTGCCAGGAAGCCATATCTGCCACACTTCCCACTGTGCCATGGCCACCACAGTGACCCTGCACATCACACCTGTCCTAGTCTCTGTCCTCTTTCCTCCCCATTCCCACTGCCCTGGGCTGACAGCTCTTGGAAGAAGTGTCTGCACAGAATGCTTGCCTCAGGCTCTGCTTCGTAGAGGACTGGAGCCAAGACAGCCCCTGAGTGTCCCTGGTTTCCTGCCCTCACTGGTCTCAGCACTCACTGGTGAGAGAACAGGTGTGACCCTATAGACTGCTGTTTGGTCTCCCCCGCATGCCTGGTGCAAGTCTCACCAGTTTTCAGTCCCGAGCATCCTCAAGCTGCAGACAAACGTGTTCCTCCCGCCTGCGCGTTTTCCTCCATACAGAGGGGAGAGGGTGCCGAGTTCTGAGGTGGAGGGGAGGGGCTGAGCTGAGAGCTGGGGCCGAGCCAGGTGTTGGAGAGGCTGGACCAGGAGGATAAGGACAAGGCTAGCCATATTAGTTCCTTTGGTCAGTAATGCAAAAGTTTGGTTGCAGAAGTTCTACATCTTGTTTTCCCTGGCTACCTGCTAGAAAGCACATTTCTTCCAGAGAAGGAGGTAGCAAAGGCGAAAGGGGTTGCAGGTGGTATCGGGATAACCAGGCAGCAAAGTCTGTGCGGGTGGAAATTGAACTGGGTTTTGTGTGCAGGACCGCGGAATAGCGGAGACGACTGACATCTAATCAGAGTCTTTTCTCCCGGCAGGTGCACGTCTACTCCCTAGGGATGACTCTCTTGTGGTCAGCAGGGTTCCACGTCCCACCCAAGCAGGTCTGTAAACCACATAATCTGGACCTGGCTGGGTCATGGCTCTGGACTAATTTAGTGGCTTTCTCCAGGGTGGGGACCACAGCTGTGGGGCACAGGCATCATCAGTCTCTCCGGGGTCTCACCAGCCAGTGTCACCGTCACAGCTCCTTCTTGCCGGCTCAGAGTCCGCGTCAGAATCATGCTCACCACAGCACCCTGGGCAACCACAGGTCAAGACTGGCAGGCGAGATGCGATGTGTTTGCCATGGAGGAGTTTGCAGACACTGTCTACACACGTGTGGATCTCCTCAGCCAGACACAGAGGAGCCTGGATTTGGGTTCCTACTCCTGTCTGGCTTCTCTCTGGGACACGATGCTGTAATCAAACCAGCTTCCTGGGGTGTGACCAGTGTGGTAGCACAGGGTCCCAGGTTTGGTTTAAATTATGCATTTGAAAGGCAGAGAGGAAAAGAGAGAGAGAGAGAGAGAGAGAGAGAGAGAGAGAGAGAGAGAGGAGATCTCCCATCTTCTGGTTTACTTTCCAGGTGCTTACATACTCACAACAGCCAGAGCTGGGCCTGGGCCAAAGTTGGAAGCCAAGAAATCAATCAAGTCCCACTGTGGGTGACCCAGAGCCAAGCACTTTTTTTAAAAAAAAGATTTTTATTTTATTTTATTTGAAAGGCAAAGTTACAGAGAGAGGGAGAGACAGAGAGAGAGGCCTTCCATTCACTGGCTCGCTCTCCAAGTGGTCGCAAAGACCGGAGCTGTGCCGATCCAAAGCCAGGAGCCAGGATCTTCCTCTGGGTCTCCCACGCAAGTGCAGGGGCCCACGGACTTGGGCCATCTTCTACTGCTTTCCCAGCCATAGCAGAGAGCTGGATGGGAAGTGGAGCAGCCAGGACTGGAACTGGCGCCCGTACGGGATGCTGGCACTACAGGTGGTGGCTTTACCTGCTATGCCACAGCGCTGGCCCTCAAACTGTGATCTTGAAAGCAGAGACTGTATCCTGTATAGCTGCGCAGTCCCAGCCACCTAGAGGCCTCCGATTGGCTGTGTGAGGCAAGGCCCAGTGCCTGGGTGCAGGTCAGTGTAGGCACTCATGGCTGATACTCCTTATATGATACATGGTCACACAACCTCCATCCGGAAGGCGATTTCTGTATAGGCTGAGCATCAGAGCAAGTTTGATTCTGAGTCTGAACCTGAGGCCTTCCCCATGTAAGTCTTGACCAAGGAAATGCATGGGGGAAGTGCTTGTGTGATACCTGTTTCTCCTTCGGAGTGATGTGTGCACAGAGTTCCGCCAGCCATGGCTGAGCACAGGTGCTCACTACTGAAGAGCCCAGAGTGGAAAGGTCGTAGTCCACGTGGCCAGAGTTCATAGTCCATGGAGCTCCCATGCTGGAGGAGAGCCTGAGGGGTGGGGGCAAAGAGAAGCTGCCCAGGCCACACGAGTGGAAGCTGCCCCCCATGGGATCCAGGTGCTTGGCTCAGGTGCAAATCCATTTGGCCAACCTCCAATGTCTTGGAAGCATCTGAAGCATGTGCTTAGGCTGGAGGAAATTGTGCACGGCAGATCAGTGGGCTACACACTACTGATGCGCGGGTAGCTACTTGGCGTCGTGTGGTTTTGGTGATGAATCTCGTATCTGTCTCAAAAGTTTCTAGAGGGGCTGGCGCCGTGGTGCAGGGTATAAAGCCCCCACCTGCAGTGCCAGTCCCATATGGGCACCGGTTCAAATCCTGGCTGCTCCACTTCTAATCCAGCTCTCTGCAATGGCCTGAGAAAGCACTGGAAGATGGCCCAAGTGCCATTTTCTCCGGAAGAAGCTCCTGGCTTTGGATTGGCGCAGCGCTGGTCATTGCGGCCACTTGGGGAAGTGAACCAGTGGATGGAAGACCTCTCTCTCTCTCTCTCTCTCTCTCTCTCTGCCTCTGTAACTCTGCCTCTCAAATAAATAAATATAATCTTTAAAGACAAAAAGTCCCTAGAAGGAGCTTGCATCCACCTGGTGGTGAGAACTTTCCCGTCATCCCCGGATGCACCTGTCATGGTGTTGGCTGCGCAGCAGCAGTGCACGCTTCTCACGGCCTCTTCTGTCCTGCAGCCCCTGCAGCTGAGCGAGCCCCTGCACTCGATCCTGCTGAGCATGTGCGAAGAGCAGCCTCACAGGCGGCCGCCCTTGCCGTCGGTTCTGGAAGCATGTCAGGCTCATCAGGAAGCAGTGTCGGTGTGCCCGGCCCCTGCCGGCCTCCACATCCAGCGGCTGGTTGGCTTGGTTCTGGGCACCATCTCTGAGGTCAGTATGGAGCGGTGCTTTGCAGCCTGCTGGTTGCAAGCCACGTGCAGTGATTGACGTTTGCCTCAGTGCCTTAGAATGCATTGGAATGAGATAAAACTAAAGGTTCAAGTCCTCAGTCCTCAGTCACACTTGCCACATCTCTGTCTTTACAGAAATATTTATTTATTATTTGAAAGAGAGAGAGAGAGAGAGAGAGAGAGAGAGAGAGAGAGAGAGAGAGAATCGATCTTCCATTCCATGGTTCACTCTTGCAAGAGCCAGGGCTGGGCCAAGCTGAAGATAACAGCCAGGAACTCCATCCAGATCTCCCATATGGGTGGCAGGGGCTCAAGCCCTTGGGCCATCCTCTGCTGCCTTCCCAGGCACATTAGCTGGGAGCTGGATGGGAAGTGGAGTGGCCAGACTCCAAGCGGCACTCCAACATGGGTGACTGGCAGGTAGTGGCTTGATCCGCTACATCAGGATGCTGGCCCTCATGCCATGTTTCAAATTCTCAGTCACTGGGCTGGTGCTATGGCTCACTTGGCTAATCCTCCGCCTGCAGTGCTGGCACCCCAGGTTCTAGCCCCGGTTGGGGCACTGGGTACTAGCCCCGGTTGCTCCTCTTCCAGTCCAGCTCTCTGCTGTTGCCCGGGAGGGCAGTGGAGGATGGCCCAAGTGCTTGAGTCCCTGCACCCCATGGGAGACCAGGAGGAAGTACCCAGCTCCTGGCTTTGGATCAGCGCAGCGCTGGCCGTAGCAGCCAACTGGGGAGTGAACCAATGGAAAAAGGAAGACCTTTTTTTCTTTCTCTCCCTCACTGTCTAACTCTGCCTGGCAAAAAAAAAAATTCTCAGTCACCACATGGAGCTGGCCACCACCCTGTAAGACACAGCAGACCTAGAATATTCTCCTCGTTGTATTTACCTAAGAGAGGGAGGGGAGAGAGTGCTCTTGAGTCAGCCGGTCCATATTCCAAACGCCTGCAATGGCTGGGAGGCTAGGCTGGGGCCAAAGCCAGGAACTCAGTCACTTGAGCCATAGCTCAATGCTTCCCAGGGGTCTACATTGGCTGGAAGCTGGGATCAGGAGCTGGACCTAGCAATCGAACGCAGGTAGCTGGGTGTGAAATGTGGCATCTTAATGGCTAGGTTAGACCCTCACTCCTCTTCACCGTGTTTCTACTGGTGGAGACTTTGGGACAGACCCCATTTCCCGGCATGGCTAAGGGCCCGAGATCTTTTCATGTGCCTCTTTCCCTAAATCACCCAGCACTCAGTTCTATCAGAAAGCAATTCCTGACCATGCTCACGTGACCCCCGCCCTGCCTGCCCCTCTGCTGTCTTGTGCTTTGCACAAGTCCCACTGTGCTGCCTGCTGCCCTGTGCATTCCTCGCGCCCAGCAAGGGGCCTGGCATGTGGTGGGCATTTATTTCTTTGGTGTAGGTCGGCTTCCCTCCATGCTCAGCCAGAGATGGAGATTATTGTGCAAGAGGGGAGTGGTGGGAGGAGGTTAGAACGGGGGCAAGCTGAATGAAGAGGTGAGCTGAACTTGACACAACTGTGATAGGACCGCCTGAGTCCCCAGAATGGCCTGTGAGGCCAGGGCAAGACTGGGGCAGGGGGAGGCCAGCAGGGGTGCATGGTACAGAATGTCAGGAGGTTTGTGTTTGAGAGGAGCCAGAAGGTGGCCATGGGAGAGCTGAGACCAGGCCGAGCACAGGGGTCGTGTGGGTAGAGCTGAGGGGACAGAAGCATAGCAGGCTGCCAGGTGTCAATCAGAAAAGGCCTCTCCTGGCCACGCCTCCCTTCCGGACCCCTTCTCTATCGGCAAGTGAACGTGTGGCTCCTACTACCTGAGCCGCAGAAGTCAAGGAGAAAAGATGAGTGCATGTAACTGAAAGATACGAGGATTCTTCCAAACGTTTGTAGAAGAATGCAAATCAAACCGAAGTTCCCTTTGGTGCAAAAAGATTTTAAATCCTGTGTGCTTTTTTTTTCCATATGCATTTTCCATGCACTTTTAAAAGACCCCTTGTATGGCTAACGCCCATTGTCAGAGTCCACCCTGTGTTGGTGCTGCTTTGCCGCCCCCCCCGCCCCCCCGGAGAGACAATGTATTGACCTATAAGACATTGCCATCAGGGATCCCAAGTAGACCTCAATCTCTTATTCAGCACCACATTCAATGGGACACTGCACCAGGTGCAATGTGTGTGTGTGTGTTGGGGGTGGTGGTGAGCAGTAGGTCAGCGTCGTGTAATGTGCAATAGAGATGGGCGTGCATGCAATGACAAGGGAGGGTGGTCGGGGGCAGAGGTGGAGGAGGTTAGGAACAGAGCGGATAAAATCTCATGGGCACAGTGGAGCTTGCGGAGAGACCCTCACCAGTGGAAGGAATGTGTGTGCAAAGGCACATATGCCTGAGCACGTGGGGCTGGCGGGGTCAGCTACGTGCACGTGGGTCCAGAGTGGGCCTGGCTGCTGGAGAAGGCGCTGTTGGCTTCTCACGGAAGGGCAGTTGCATCTTGGTCTGGTCTGATGGCAGTTTGCCTGCGTCTGCACGAGCGCAATGCCCCCCGCTGACCTTGACCTCAGGGTGCCGACGTGTGATGCTCTTGACCCTCAGGTGGAGAGGCGCGTGGTGGAAGAAAGCTCCTCTGTGCAGCAGAGCAGAAGCTACTTGCTCAGGAAGAGGCTGCATCAGGTGAGCGGCGAGAGCCCGGCAGCTCAGGCGCTGGGGAGCCTGCAGCCTTGCAGAGGTGAGTGTGGCTCCGGCCCCTGCCCTGCACGGTCCCCTGGGTCCAGACCTCCCTGAGGGGATGCCCGAGGAAGCCTGCGTTAACACTGCTGCTCCAGAGAAGCCCTGGAGAGACAGGGCTGAGCTTAGGACCTGCCGGGTTACAATTTAAGAATTCTTTCCATCAAATGTCAGCTCCGTATTTATTGATTTCTAACTGTCCAAGTTGATACAAACAAGTGAAAGCGAGCAGCAGAAAAGAACAGTTTTGCCTCCTTGACTTTCTAGGTGGAGTGAAGGGGAAAATAATTTGCACAAGATTGTTGTTGTTGTTGTCCTGGGTTTGGGGGAAAGAGAGGCATTTAAAATAACCTCCAGATCTTCTGTTCTCTGCTTTCCAATGGAATCTGAGCTTTAGGACCTTATTTTAAATTAGTGATAGTGAGGGGCTGGTCCTGTGGTACAGTGGGTAAAGCCTGTGGCTGCGGTGCCGGCATCCCATATGGGCACCAGTTCGAGTCCCAGTTGCTCCACTTCAGTCCAGCTCCCTAGTGATGCCCTGGGAAAGCAGTGGAAGATGGCCCAAATGGCCCCTGCACCTGTGTGGAAACCTGGAAGAAGCTCCTGGCTCCTGGATTTGGATTAGCCCAGCTCAGCTGTTGCAGCCATTTGGGGAGTGAACCAGCAGATGGAAGACCTCTCTCTCTCTCTCTCTCTCTCTCTGTCCCTCTCCCTCTCCCTCTCTCTGCCTCTCTCTATGTGTAACTCTGCTTCTAAAGTAAATAAATAAATCTTTAGAAAAATTCATGATATTTGTTGTCCTGGAGACAAGATGGTCTCCATCATTAGACTTCATCTCTTCCTAAAAATTCCCACCCTCCCCTGCCCTGTAACTGTCCTTTCCATTTCTATTCTTTTTAAAAATATTTATTTTATTTATCCAAAAGGCAGAGCAACAAAGAGAGCAGGAGAGAGAGAGAGAGAGAGAGAGAGAGAGAGAGAGAGAGAGAGAGAGATCTTCCATCTGCTGGTTCACTCTCCAAATAACCCCAACAGTCAGGGCTGGGCCAGGCTGACGTCAGAAGCCTGGAGCTCCACCTGGGACTCCCACTTGAGTGGCAGGGGCCCAAGGACTTGAGCCATCTTCCACTGCCTTCCCAGGGAGGCTGGGACAGAAGCAGAGCAGCTGTGAGTCCAGCTGGTGCTCACGTGGGATACCAGTGTCGCAGGCATGGGCTTAACCCATGGTGACACAAAGCCGACCCATTTTTAACATAGAGAAACAGAGAGGGTCAAGAATTTTGCCAAGGTCACACAGCTGGTGAATGGTGATGCTTTTCCCACCGCAGGCTGCCTGAATTAAGACAGCTGTGCTCTTGCCTCTGGCTTGCCCTCTCCCCATGCCCTCTGATTAGTTTCAGAGAGAAGCACAGAGACCCAGAGCTCCCTGGAGCCTCAGTCGGGCAGCTCAGCGCACAGTCACGGCAGCCTCTCTGCTCACAGGTGAGCCGCAAGGTGTCCGGGGAGCTGAGAGCTTGCTGTGGGTCCGTGTCCTACTGCTTTGACCAGTTCCTGATGAGAAGCCCCTGGCTTCTTCAGAAAGGCCAGCCCCATTCCATTAGTGGGCAGAAGCCACTGTTAAGCAGCAACAAAGCCCAGGTGGCACTGTGCTGTGGGGGGCATCCTGTGTCCTCAGGGGACCATGGGCAGGCTCAGAGAGGGAACGGCAGGCTTTCTCCATGCTGGGGCACTTGCCTGTCGGCACACCCTGCTGCATGACCAACAGCCATGGGTCATGGTGGCTACAAGCACCCAGGGCTCGCTTAGCTCGCTTAGCTGTGGGTTGGTAGCTTGGGCCGTACCCAGCTGCTGGGTGTCTGTGTGTTCGTGAGCAGCTGGGCAGATTTGCTCCTGGGAGGGTGATTGTCTGTTGTCTGGGGGGCTCTGGCTGTCCTTTAGCAGGATAGGCTGGGACTGCTGTTACAACAATGGCAGAATGGAGAGAGAGAGAGAGAGAGAGAGAGAGAGAGAGAGAGAGAGGAGGAAGGGAGGGAGGGAGGGAGAGTTCAGAACTGGCTTTCTACCACTCCCACTTTATTCTATTGCACAAATCAAGCCTCAAGTGCAACCCAGTTTCAGAGGGTGTGGAAATGGACCCTACCTGTTAATAGCAGGGGCTGCAATGTCAGGTCTCATAGGACAAGGACCAGGGAGAAGAATCAAGGCCATTGTTGCCGTAGTCTCACATAGATGCTTAAATCAGATCAAAAGCCACACCGTGGTCCCCTGCTTTCCTGGACGTGGCACCTTGGCCATTTTGAAGTTTGGGGGATCTATTTATTTACGCATTGCTTTGTCAGGGCCTGCAACAATGTCTGATCTCTGCAGGGTTCAGCCCGGGGCTTTGACCACACTTGGTGTCAGACTCACAGCTGGGCCCTTGCCTGTAGCTCTACCTTGTGGAGTTCACTGCCCACTGATTTTTCTCGCTATTTAGAGCCCGATTGTCCCAATGAAAATAGCCACCAGATCGCCCCTCCCCCCCCATTTCATCAACCAAATGAAATTCCAAGGAAGAAGAGTCAGGTGCCCGGTCATCTCATGGCCTGCTCAGGGGGTGCTCAGGACGTGGGGTCCAGGAATCCAGGGCAGAAAGGTGGAGCTGTGAGATGGGGGAGGGGAGTATATTGTGGCTTGCCCCTTAGCATGCTGGACCAGGCACGGTGGCCTGGTTCCAACCATGCCTGGTGTCAATTTCAGCCTCAAGAATTACAATTTTTTAAAATATTTATTTTATTAATTTGAAAGACAGAGTTACAGATAGAGATGGAGCCAGAGAGAGAGAGAGAGAGAGAGAGAGAGAGAGAGGTCTTCCACCTGCTGGTTCACTCCCCAAATGGCCACAATGGCCAGAGCTGAGCCAATCCAAAGCCAGGAGCCAGGAGCTTCTTCCAAGTCTCCCATGTGGGTTCAGCAGCCCAAGGACTTGGGCCATCTTCTGCTGCTTTCCCAGGCGATAGCAGAGAGCTGGATCGGAAGTGGAGCAGCCAGGACTCGAACTGGTGTGCATATGGGAAGTTGGTGCTGCATGCTGGGGCTTTAACCTACTGTGCCACATCGCCGGCCCCAAGGATTACAATTTTTCCAAAAAGGGCAGGGCCTATTACTCTTTAATCAGCTGACAAACCAGTGGAGGCAGAGATAGTTCCCAAGTTGTTCAGTTCATTGCAATGCACACAAAAGACACATCTACAAAGACGCCCAGAAGGAGGATATAAAAAGACAGGCAGAAATAGGTAGCAGCACAGATGGCTAGTGATGAGCCAGACCCTGTGCATCCAAGGGGGAAATTTCCCCACATTCAAGCCGACGTGCCCTGGCAGGTGAGCCTCGGTGGCTCTGGATCGCCGCCGAGCAGTGGGCAAAGAGGCAGTGGGCTTCTCACTCCAGCACCCAATGCCTTCTGCAAGTGAATTCTCGCAGGGAGTGGCGTCACGGTGACGCGTGTCTCAAAGGCAGTCCACAGGCGCTGGTGTTTACTGCTCCAGGTGTCTTATCTCAGCGCCCGGATGTCAACCTTGGAGAGAAAAGGCCCGGCCTCAAACTATCTCTATCTCTTGGCGTATGAGCGTTCAGGCGTCAGTGCGGCTATCAACCAGCCACAGGGAACAGACAGACTTCCCCGCGGTGAGCCTGCCCCGGGCCAGCTGCAGCCGTGTGTTACAGGGAGAAGCTCATGATGGAGTTGGTGCTGTCAGCGCGTAGTTATCCCAATCATAATTAAAATGCCCATTGACTCAGTATCACACGAATCATGAAGCGGAGAACACACATCATCACACACCTCCAGCGGCCCCAGCGTGGTGATCCGCTGTTGATTTCCCAGGCTTCTGCCTTCTCTTTGCAAAGTGGACGTGATAGCTTCGCAGGATCACTGCCATGAGCTCATGAAGAGCTCATGCATCAGGGGCTAAGCACCTGTGGGTGGTCGGGGGGGCGTGGCCTTCGGCTTAAGCATAACCCCTTTCCACACCCCTGACCAGCGCTTGGGCAGGTGCAACGCCTCACGATGCCCAGGAGTGTCGACGGCTCAGCTCTGCGTCTGCGCTCTCGGGGGCAGCAGAAATCTCACTGCCAGCAACTCCTTCTCACAAAGATCTCCCGCAAAGAAACAGGAAGGTGAGCCAAGGAGGGGCAGAGAGGGGGGCGGCCGGAGGTGGCCCTGCAAACGGGCAGGGTCCTCAGGCATCCTGGGCTTCAGGTTCACAGTTCTGGACTCACAGAGACCTTAGATGTGTCTCTCGGGGTGCAGGTGTTGGTTGGGTGGTGTCGCTGGGGCAGGGTTCATGGTACACACTGTGTCGGGTACAAGGGTACAGACGCTGGGTCCACCCCGAGGTTTCCAGTCGCTGGTGCACAGGGCAGGGGCAGAGCATGTAATTACAGAGCTGCCAAGGTAGAAGGTGCTCACTGGGGGCTCTTCTGGCTTGAGAAAACGCAGGACCAGACCCAGGACTGCAGGGCCAGCCTTTCTGGTGAGGAGGGGTTAGGGGAGGGTGATAGCGAGGGCCCAGAGAGCAGCCAGGCCAACTTGCTGGGAGGCCAGGCTGAGAGGCAGGGCGGATGGCAGAGACCTCCGGAGAGTGCCTTTGCCTCCTGGGGCCCTGCCTCCTTGGAGGCTGAGGTCTGTGCTGCAGGGTGAGGCCACGGAGCCAGCGGTCACAGCCACGGGCAGTGTGCAGGGTGTGGCATCCCTTCCTGAGGATGCACTGTTGCCATCAGCCACAGGTCCCAGGGGGATCAGCGCCCCTAGGGCTGCGACAAGCCCCACCTGGCAGACTATTCACTCAGAGCTGCCTCCCCCTTCTGTCTCAGCATCGGAACCTGAGACCCAGAGCTCCCGCCAGGCATCTGCCGTCCATCTGTCTGTCTGTGGCAGACACGTTTGCTTTAAGCCCCTCAGCAAGTCAGATGTGAGCCACAGCTGATCCCCAGAGAGACTGAGGGCTGAGGTTCCCATACGCCCCACCCACTATCAGGCCCCCACGAGCTTGGGTGCAGGGCAGATTAAGAGGGCCCTGGAAGGCATTGTTCACTTTTGTTAGATTTTCTTCTTGGTCATTCAGTAAAGATGCTGCAACTGGGGTCTGTCTCAGGACACAGGCTACTCCCGACTGGCATTTTGACCTCTTGGGTCATGTGTTTAGCTGGGTACCTTGAGGATATGTTAGAAGGCCACCCAACTCCACCTCTGTGTGCTCACCTGTTGAAGCCTCAATGTGCTCACCTATAAAATGGGTTGAGAATGTGCACCCCACAGGATGAACCCTGGGTCTAAATAATAATGAGGGCCGAAACATTTCCCTGGAAGTTAGCTGGACATGAGGACAGGCACTGCCCATGCATGCAATTAATTCAATGTTCAGAGCTGGAAAAATGTGCTACCTCTCTGAAATCCAAGGTAGCTTTTTTTATTTTATTTTATTTTTATTTATTTATTTTTTGACAGGCAGAGTGGACAGTGAGAGAGAGAGAGAGAGAGACAGAGAGAAAGGTCTTCCTTTTTGCAGTTGGTTCACCCTCCAATGGCCGCCGCGGTTGGCACGCTGTGGCCGGCGCGCTGCGGCCGGCGCACCGCGCTCATCCGATGGCAGGAGCCAGGTGCTTCTCCTGGTCTCCCATGGGGTGCAGGGCCCAAGCACTTGAGCCATCCTCCACTGCACTCCCAGGCCACAGCACAGAGCTGGCCTGGAAGAGGGGCAACCGGGACAGAATCTGGCGCCCCAACCGGGACTAGAACCCGGTGTGCCGGCGCCGCAAGGCGGAGGATTAGCCTGTTGAGCCACGGCGCCGGCCAAGGTAGCTTTTTTTAAAGAGCTCTGTATTGCATATCATATATGTGTACTCTATAATGTACCTTATTCTTTTGATACATGTGATAAGACTATGTGATACCATATGAAATGTGCAATGAAGTGGACCCGTCTGTACCCAGTTTAGCAGACTGGACATTGGCTATACCCCATCCCCGCTCACGTGGCTTCTGCTCTGAGGGGCCAGCCTCACGGGGGTCTCAGCCCGCTTCAGCCTCATTTCCCCGGAACCAGTTTTCTGCAGGAGCAGGCGTGAGCACCCGGGGGCAGCCCAGCACCCAGAGCCTGGAGCCCGTCCTGTCGTCCCCACCGTAAGTGACTCTGGTGTCTCTCCCAGTTCTCCAGGCCCGAGTTTGTCCTGCTGGCTGCAGAGGCCCCGGTGATGCTGCACCTGCCTGGATCAGTTGTGGTAACTACGGGGTTAGACGAGGTGGGGAAGGACTGCTGGGTGCTGAGCAGGGGTGCTCTGGGGGCCCTCTGCCTCCTCCACCCCTGCAGGAGCCCCGGCCATGTGCTCCTCCTGCCCCTGCTCTGTAGCAGTTACCTTCCTGCTTTGAGAGTTACCCTCTGCCCCTCAGCTCAGTCCTGTCCATCCTCCCAGCCCAGCCCTCACCTCCGCCTTCAGCCACAAGACTTGTGAAGCCCCTAGAAGTCACCAGGCACTGCGGTTGGCTCTGATCTAGGCTGAGCAGAACAGCACATGGAGCTTACACTCTAGCAGGGAGAGGCAAAGATAGACACAAGTGTGCACATGAAAGAACATGTGGATTTGTGCAGAGACCAGTGTGGGTGGTGAGTGAGTGGCATAGCAGGTAAGACGTGGCTTGGAGGAGCCGGTGCTGTGGCGTAGCAGGTAAAGCCACTGCCTACAGTGTCGGCATCCCATATGGGTGCTGGTTTGAGTCCTGGCTGCTCCACTTCCGATTCAGCTCTCTGCTGTGGCCTGAGAAGGCAGTAGAAGATGGTTCAAGTCCTTGGGCCCCTGTACCTGCGTGGGAGACCAGGAAGCTGCTCCTGGCTCCTGGCTTCAGATGGGTACAGCTCCGGCTGTTGTGGCCATCTGGGGAGTGAACCAGAGAATGGAAGCGCTCACTCTCTCTCTCCACCTTTGCCTTTCTGTAACTCCGCCTTTCAAATAAATAAATAAATATTTAAAAAATGTGGCTTGGAAAATCTGCACCCCTTCTGGGGTGCCCAGATTCAAATTCTGGTTTTGCTCCCAATTTCAGATTCCTGCTCATGTGCACCCTGGGAGGCAGCCGTGACGGCTCAAGCACTCGGGTCCCTGCCACCCATGGGGGAGATCAGGGTGGAGTTCCCAGATCCTGGCTTCTGCCTGACCCAGCCCTGGCTATTGCAGGCATTGGGGGAACAAACCAGCAGATGGGAGATCTCTGTCTGTCTGTCTGTCTTTCTGCATTCCAAATAAAACAAAGTTAAACAACACAAAGACCAGTGAAGAAGGGAAGTAGGTGGAGGGTGGTTGTTGGAGTGAGGAGGATGGAGAGGTTTGCCCCTAGGGAGTGCCACGTGAGCTGAGCCAGACACAAAGAAAGGGATTGAGCCTTAGGGGCTTTTAGGGGGCAGAACAGTTCAGGCAGAGGGATGGGGCGGGGACGAACACTGAGTGGACTGTTCTTTCTCACCTGGCAGCACCCGAGCCCAGTTCAGCACCCTGAGCACATGACTGGTCCCACCCTGGGCTCCCCAAGGATGCACCTGTGCTGGCTGTAGGCTGTGTCCCTGTTGTGCAGGGCCACACAGTCAGTATTAATCTGGGGGGTATTCTTCCTGTCTCCCCTGGAGCTGAAGTGCTTGCTCCTGCTGCAGCTCGGTGCCCCTCCTTTCCAGGATCCCTGAATCCATAGCTCATGGCAGCCCAGACCAGGGCTCACTCTGGGTTAAGGCCAATGTGCCCACGAGGATTGCAGTGAATCCCAGCTTCCATGCAGCGCTTACCAAGGCCCCTTCCCCTGCAATGTGCTGGCCTCTGGGCCAGTGGAGGCACGCCAGCCAGAATGAACCATGTACCTCACTTCAGAGGCTGAACCCCTACGTGCTCAGCACCTGCCTTCATTCATGTAGAGAGCAATCACAGGGTGCCTGCTGTGTGCCTGGCCCCAGCCTGGGAAGGGAAGCGTGGCATAGAGCAACAGTTTTCTCATGCCCAAGGAGGCAAGGATTCGGTTACCCAGGGCAGGAGGCTCCTGAGTTACAGAGGCTGCGGGGCGAGGGTCTGGGATGTCAGAGTGGCTCATGCGGATGCTCCGTGACCTCCTGAGGACCCTGGCACGTGTCCTCCTCAGGCAAAGAGGCAGAGGCAGCAAGCAGTTGGTCCCAGATGGGCTCTCTCTGGCCACCTCCTCACCATGTTGTGCAGTGGCCCATGGCCCTGGGCCCGTGCCTCCTCTGCCTGTCCTCAGCCTTCCCCCAGTGCTGTGGGGGAGGAAGGGGCGATCTCCCCAGGCACCCCTTTTCTCACACGGTTCAGGTCACGTGGCTTAGGTGACTGCACACCCTGCTTCCCCACCAGACCGGCTGGGCTGGTCATGCAGTCTCCCCTTCCTACAAGGATGCTGTGCAATGCCTGGCTCTGTCCAATGGAGCCTCTTGACCTTGGCACCAGATCTGGAGCTGCCTCCTGATCCTCCAAGAACTCCTGCACCCTGGCATCTCTGGGGATGCTTCCGGGGTATGTAGAGGGAGACTCTTCCAGCAGAAGACAAGCAGTGGCCTTATACCCCGGGGCGTCCCTGGTCACCTGTCCCGGTTCAGCTAGGACAGCAACATCTGCTGTGTGTTGCTTTCGCTGCCACTTCTTGTCCCGGATGCGCCCAGTGTGTGCAGCTGCCTGTGTCTCCCCGCACGTGGAGGGTGCTCTTGGGAACAAGCGTGTTTTCTTCCTGTGGAATCAGGGTTTCCCAGAACCTGCACACTGGAGTAGAGCCTGAAGGAGCCTCCTCCGGCGGCATGGATCTCTGTACACTGAATCGTGGGCATCGGAGGCAGATTCCCCAGACTCACAGCGTGGCTGTCCATGGGAAACACCCAGAAACAGGCTCTTGTGGGTCCAGCCTCCTAACTCGCAGCCTCCTGCTGTGCCCCCCATGCCAGGCAGCCACTGTGGGAACGAGAACATGCAACATTGCCCTTTTTCACTGTGGTTTCTCTCTCTCACTTTCTCTCTGTCTCTGCCTCGCTTTTTTTTTTTTTTTAATTTGACAGGCAGAGTTAGTGAGAGAGAGAGACAGAGAGAAAGGTCTTCCTTCCATTGGTTCACTCGCCAAATGGCCGCTATGGCCAGCGCTGTGCTGATCCGAAGCCAGGAGCCAGGTGCTTCCTTCTGGTCTCCCATGGGGGTGCAGGGGCCCAAGCACTTGGGCCATCCTCCACTGCCCTCCTGGGCCACAGCAGAGAGCTGGACTGGAAGAGGAGCAACTAGGACTAGAACCCGGTGCCTATATGGGATGCCAGTGTTGCAGGCGGAGGATTAACAAAGTGAACCACGTCGCTGGCCCCTCTGCCTCTCTCTCTCTTTTATTTATTTATTTATTTTATTTTTTGACAGGCAGAGTGGACAGTGAGAGAGAGAGAGACAGAGAGAAGGTCTTCCTTTGCCGTTGGTTCACCCTCCAGTGGCTGCTGTGGCTGGTGTGCTGCGTCCGGCACACCAGGCTGATCCGATGGCAGGAGCCAGGTGCTTCTCCTGGTCTCCCATGGGGTGCAGGGCCCAAGCACTTGGGCCATCCTCCACTGCACTCCCGGGCCACAGCAGAGAGCTGGCCTGGAAGAGGGGCAACCGGGACAGAATCCGGCACCCCGACCGGGACTAGAACCCAGTGTGCCGGCGCCACAAGGCGGAGGATTAGCCTGTTGAGCCACGGCGCTGGCCACCCTCTGCCTCTCTTGACATGCAAGCATGGGGCTTTTTATCTGCTATGTAATGCCACATTCCTGCAGGCACAGGGATATTTACAGGGAGAAGAGAGAGGCCCCCACCAGGTGCCTGAGGTCCTGTCATGTGTCTGGGGCACTGGGTTCCCTTCCCGCCAGCTGCTGGGTCCATCCATGCACTGTGCCCCAGCTCCCATGGCTCTGCTGCCCAACCTTCAGACAGACGGGGGCTTGTTCCTGCAATACACAACCTCCCTGTACCTGGATCGGGGCTGGGTAAGAGGCTTACTTGTCCTTGCTGGGTCACTCACAGACAGCTTTGGTGCCACTGGCCCAGGTGGGGACAGCCACTGCCATGCCTGCTATGAGATGTCTTGGCGGTGGGGCGGGGAGGGGAGGTGCACTTGTCCAGGACCCTTCTGCACCAGCCCCTTGCACAGGGATGAAACTATGGGGTAGTGTGACTGCCCTGAGGAGGAGAAGCCGAGGGCAGAGGAGGCTGGGGGGTCGGGGAGCCAGGAGCTCGTGGTCAGAGCCCATCCTGGGGGGGGGGTGGCACTCCCAGGGACCGAGGCTCCCTGCATACACTCCCTGTCCTCCTGGACTTCACTTGGAAAACTCGCCTTCAGATCATCCTGTGATTGTCAAGAGGCAGTTCCAGAGCACCTGACCCGGACACAGCCTGGGGGCACAGGGCTCCATGTGACTGCACTGCTGGCCCCACTGCCCGCTGAAGAGCTTAAGGAGGCTCCTGTCCCCGGGCCTTGCCCCAGCGCCGATGGGGCCATCTGAGGGGTGGCCCCGGAATGAGTTAAACAATTTCTGGGGCTGCTCAGGTGCACAGCAGGGACTGGGATGGGGTGGTTCAGAGCAGGCCTGTACCATCAGCCCGCCAGTGATCTTAGGGGAAGCCCTCTCCCACAGGGTCCTCCAGCCTGCCCTCAGGGCCGCCCTTGGGTGATAGGAGAGTCAGGGTGGCTGCAGGCAAGGTCTCTGCAGTGAGTGTGCCTGCTCAGGGCCGCCTTCAAAGGGCAACATTCCCCGGCAAGATCTGGGCTTTGTGTTAGGATATGCTTGGGGGCAGTGCGGGGCCCTGAGCAGAGAAGGGAGGAGGTGGCCTCACTCTGCAGACCTCAGACAAGGGGTCCAGACACCAGCATGGAAGACTCATAGGAGATTTGCTGTGTGGGGAGAAGGGCAGTGGGCATGGAGGATGCAAGCCACAGGTGGCGCAGCCCACTTGACTGCAGGATGACCGGCTCTCTGGGAGGCTGAGCAGGGGCCACTGGGTACTCCAGGGGGACATGAACCCAGTAAGAACCCGAGGAGGCTGAAGAGGCAGAAGCAGCCTTGAGTCCGTGCTGCAGCTCTGCTGTACCAGGTTCTAGGATCCCCTTGCTGCAGCCCTGTCCACCCGCGGGATCTGCTCCCTCCGCCTACATCCTCCACAGTTTAGAATTCATTAATCTGTACTCTGGGAAGGACTGGGGACAGCATCATGGTGCACGATGCTTCCCAGGACATGCAACTCATGGCTGAAGCCGGTGGGCAGCCCAGCCTGCCTGCCCCTCCCCAGAGCCTGGCAGAGAGCATGGTTGTGCCTGTTGCTAACTGTGCAGCTCTGGACAAGTCCTCTGCAGTCTCTGAGCTGCAGTTTGTCACTTGCTGGAGACAGGTGACGTCATTTCCGGTTGCTTGTCACTTAGATGAGACAGTGAACATAAAGTGCTGAGCGTGGTAACTTGCACCTGCACATGTTAAAGGTTGATGTCTCGGTGGTTCCTGGGCAACTGATACTGCTGTTGTCATTTTCAGACCAAAAAAGGGAAGTCCTATTTGGCTCTCAGGGACCTCTGTGTGGTCCTGCTGAGCGGGCAGTGCCTGCAGGTGAAATGTGACATTGAGTCCACGGCAGGTGCCGTCTTTGAGGCCGTGGTGTCCTTCGCCCACCTTGGAGAGCTCACTTATTTTGGCTTGGCTTACCTGAAAGGTGAGTGTCTTCCCAGGAGCCCCCGGCAGGGTGGAGTAGGGGGAAGGGGGCTGATCTCTCCAGTGACCCAGATGTCGGGGTCCCTGAGCTCTGTTCCTTCTGGGAAGATTGCAGGAGGCTGGGGAGCCTCCCTCTGCACCCCTAGACATTGGGGAGATAACCAGGGTGTCCGGTGCTGGCATATGCAGCAGCAAGTTAATGTGGGAGACTGCCTAGGGTTTAAGCTGTTGCAGGTTTCTGTGGCTTGCTGGACAGGGTTGGTCCAGCTCAGGGCACTGATGTTCCAAACATTAATCACTAATCGTGGGGAATGCTCGGGACTCGGCACCCTGACCCCAGGGGACTTCGGGAAGCCGCCATTCCAGAGATCCCCAAGGAAGGCTTTCTATACCCCGCTCCCTCTCTGCGGTTCTGGTGGGGACTCTTCATTCCCATCCACTGCCGCCAGCTCTTTGCACACCTGAATTTCTCTATCCACCCTGTGGGGCAATGGGAAGGAGGCTGAGTGGGGTCACCTGGACCTCCAGGTTGAGTCCTGGCTCCAGCCCACCCTGCTTAGGTGTGGTCGTGTCATGGTCTTCTCTGTCCCCAGCAGGAGAAGCCCACTTGCTTGTGTGTGATCATCCAGCGAGCAGTGGGAGAACCTGGGGTGGGCGGGGCTTGGCAGGAAGTGGGTGTGGTGTCCTCATCTCACCTTAGTTCTCATCAGAGAGCAGTGGGAGAACTGGGGGGGGGGGTGGGGGAAGGAGATGGGTGGGCAGGACTTGGTGGGAAGTGGGTGGGATGTCTTCATCTCACTGTAGTTCTCATCAGAGAGCAGTGGGAGAACTCGGGGGTGGGCGGGGCTTGGCAGGAAGTGGGTGGGGTGTCCTCATCTCATCTTAGTGTTCATCAGACCTCCCGAAGATCCTTCCTGCAAATCAAACGAACAACCTTTATGTGCTTTGAGGTGCTCACAATGTTTGCTGATTTTTTTTTAATAAAGTGCGAATAAAAGCGTTTTCAGGGAACATGCTATTTTTGTCCATCTGTAACCATAATCATGTAACCAATAATGTGCTTGTTCTGCCAGTCTAGCCTCTGGCCAGAGCCCCTGCTGCCTCCCGCGACTCAGGCGGCCACCCCTGAGCCCTCCCCATGTGTTGCTTGGTGAGGGACTTCTTGGAGAAATTGCTTCAAAGCGGGACCTCCGGGATCTGGGTATGGATCAGCCTGGGTGGGTTTGCCAACCAGGCTGTTCTGGGGACACCCTTGTCCCTGAGGCAGAATTGACTGGGGGGAGGGCTGGGCACTGTGTGTTGACTGTCATTAGACCCACTGGACACCTGCTGCCCTCCCCCAGCCACATGTGCCTTGGGATTGTTCGTTTAACTACTCTACCTTCCAAACTGGGCAGGACTCCACGCCCAGGAGGAGAGGGGGGAGCTGCTTTGGTGTGCAGCAGAGGTGAGGGGCAGACCTGCAAGGGGTCCCTGCAGGGGCCAAGGACAGCGGGGAGGGGTGGGGGAGGGGGAGCAAGCCCCTTGAAGACAGCAGAGGGGAGAAGGTGGTGCCTTCAGTGGGCGGGGCTGACTCAACCTCCCTCCCACAACAAACTGAACAGGAGCTGAAGTCCTGAGCTTGGGGTAGGGGGTGGGGGTTTCCAAGCTCTGGAAAATATGAAGCCTTGCACCCTGTCTCGGCTTGGGCTGCTGTGAGAACATCCTACAGGCTGGGTGGCTGAAATGATTTCTCATAGCCCTGGAGGCTGAGAAGTCCCAGGTCAGGGAATCCCCCAACCCCTTATTCACTTTCTAACAAGGGTTCTGGCTTCGTGGCTCTTGCACGGCAGAGAGAGAGAGGAAGCCCTAGTCTCTCCCTCTTCTTTTTCACTAATCCCATCAAGGAGACCCCACCTGACCCTAGACACTCCCCAAAGACCCCACCTCCAAGCAGCACCACACCTTGGAGGTCAGGGCTTCAACACCCGAATTTTGGGAGGACAGAAGCATATTTAGTGCATGACACGCCTGTGGCAGGAGAGGTGGGGGATGTGCATACGTAGGTTGCACGACCCTCCTGTGTCATGGAAATCAGCCCTAGATGACTTATAGCACCTGCTACAGTGTGAATGCTATGTCAATAGTTGTCATGCTATATTGTTTAGGGAATGATAATCAAACAAAGGCTGTACGTGTTCAGTACAGACCTATTTTTTCCCCTTGGTGATTTGATCCATGGTTAGCTGCACCTGCTGACGTCGAGGCCGCAGAGGGGGAGGGTCGACCGTAATTACATCTTCTCCTCTCAGTCCCCAGTTTCTCTGCCTTCATCCTCTCCTGTTTGTCTGGTGCCCTCGGCCCTTCACGGCCCCTACACAGATCCCTGGTGCCAGGCACCTGGAAGGCTCGCTTCCCACTCTCTCCGGCACACAGGGCTCACATCCCACTCTCCCGGACAGGGCTCAGGGCTGTGAGTCTGAGGGGTGGAGCATCCATAACCACTTCTAACCCCAACACCATTTCCATTGCAGGCAGAGAGTTCTTCTTCGTGGACAATGACACCAGACTGTGGGAAGTCGCCCCCGAGGGCTGGCGAGAGAGGCCCCAGCCCTCCGGGGACCCCTTCACGCTCTTTCTGAGGATCAAGTTTTTTGTCAGCCACTATGAGCTGCTCCAGTGAGTGCTGCAAACCTGTCCCTTTGGTGCTTACGGGAGACCTGAGCGTCCAGGCATGGAAAGGCACCTGCTTTGCAGAACCATGAATTGAGTATAACCAGTAATAGCTACTGTGCTTGGTTGCCCGCCAACGTGAACCTGCTATGCTGGAACAAGGAGGGAAATCAGTTTGGTGAGGCAGGCCCTGGTTAAAATAAGAACTTGGCCATTTTATTTCTTTTCTTCTTCTTCTTCTTCTTCTTCTTCTTCTTCTTCTTCTTCTTCTTCTTCTTCTTCTTCTTTTTTTGACAGGCAGAGTTAGAGAGAGAGAGAGACAGAGAGAAAGGTCTTCCTTTCGTTGGTTCCCCCTCCAATGGCACGCTGCACTGATCCGAAGCCAGGAGCCAGGTGCTTCCTCATGGTCTCCCATGGGGTGCAGGGCCCAAGCACTTGGGCCATCCTCCACTGCCTTCCCAGGCCACAACAGAGAGCTGGCCTGGAAGAGGGGCAACTGGGACACAATCCGGCGCCCCAACCGGGACTAGAACCTGGGGTACTGGTGCTGCAGGCGGAGGATTAGCCAAGTGAGCCATGGCACAGGCCTATTTATTTAAAAAAAAATTTTTTTTTAAAAGATTTATTTATTTGAAAGTCAGAGTTACACAGAGAGAGGACAGGCAGAGAGATCTTCCATCTGATGGTTCCCTCCTCAATTGGCCAAAATGGCCAAAGCTGCGCTAATCCAAAGCCAGGAGCTTCTTCTGGGTCTCCCAGGGGCCCAAGGACTTGGGCCATGTTCTGCTTTCCCAGGCCACAGCAGAGAGCTGGATCGGAAGTGGAGCAGCTGGGTCTCGAACCGGCGTCCATATGGGATGCTGGCGCTTCAGGCCAGGGCTTTACCCACTGTGCCACAGTGCTGGCCCCAATTTTCAAATACTTCATTCGAGGTCAAAGTTCTCTTTCCCTGTCTCCAACACACCCCCCTTCCTCCCTCCACGCAGCATGCTGGATGAGGAGGGGGCGTGGCTTTGGTGCTGGGTCATCCCCTCCTTCACTCATTCTTCCTGGAGTGAGGGTCAGCTGCCTGCCTCTTCCCTGCTCCGCCCACAACCCAGGCTGAGAAAGGCCTTGCCCTCATTCCTGTGTTGCGTTTCCAGGCACAGCCTGACCAGGCATCAGTATTACCTGCAGCTGCGGAGAGACATTCTGGAGGAGCGGCTGTGCTGTGACGACGAGACGCTGCTGCAGCTGGGGGTCCTCGCCTTGCAGGCGGAGTTTGGCAGTTACCCTAAGGAGGTAGGGGTGGGCACCCTTGGGTGGGGTCACTGGAGAAGCCGCTACGGGATGGGGGAGCATTAGTGACTTGAAGTTTCTGTAATTAAGAATCCGTCATCCAGCCAGCCATCATCCATCCGTGTCCCCACACATCTATCCACCCACCCCCTCACCTACCCACCATTAATTTGCTGATGGATATTTTGCTTGATTCCGTATTTTGGCTGTTGGGAGTAGTAGTCCAGTTAACATTCAGGTACAGATTCAATTCTTTTTTTTTTTTTTTAAGATTTATTTTATTTATTTGAAAGAGTTACAGAGAGAGGTAGAGACACAGAGAGAGAGGTCTTCCATTCGCTGGTTCACTCCCCAGATGACCTCAATGGCCAGGACTAAGCTGATCCGAAGCCAGGCACTTCTTCTGGGTCCCCCATGTGGGTGCAGGGGCCCAAGGATTTGGGCCATCTTCTACTACTTTCCCAGGCCATAGCAGAGAGCTGGATCTGAAGAGAAGCAGCCGGGACTTGAACCGGCATCCATATGGGATGCTGGCACTGCAGGGCTGGGCTTTAACCCGCTGTGCCACAGTGCTGGCACCCATCTTCTCAATTCTTTAGATACACTCCCAGAGGTGAATGTTCCTCCCTCATCTTAACTCATTCACTGCGCAGAAGCACTGCAAGGTCCATGGTGTCACTCACATCTTCTTGTGGGCATTTGTTGTATGTGCGTGTGTGTTTGGTCATAGCCATTCTAACAGGTCTCGGAAGGTTTCCCCTACATCTTCTTCCAGCAACTTCATAGTCTCGGTCCCCACTCCTGCTACTTCTCCCGCTGAGGACAGAACAGTAAGGTGCTACCTTAGAGAAGCTGAGTCTATAGTATTTTGCTGTTAACAGCATGGACAGACTGAGAGACACCCACAAGAGGGAGAACGATGTACTTAACTCAGCTTACTGATTTAATTGCTAATTTCACCCCGGAACAACCTAGCAGACACACGCAGAAGGTTGGGACAGATGTCTGGCCCCCTGTGGCCCGTTCAAGTTGACATGGAGAATTAACCATGGCTGACCTCATCCTGTTTCCACCTCAGCCTCATCTCATTCTCCATCCCTGGCTTCCCCAGAGTCTGCCAAGCCTCCACTTCTCCCAGAGTTGTGGGGTGCAGAGTTCCTGGGGTGCTCTCTGCTGCCCACAGAGACAGACGTTTGCCCCTTTCTTTTGTGTGTAGAGACAACAGGGTACACAGACCCATTCACCTGCACACCTGCTCACTTGGCTCTCACTGACGATGGCCCTGTTCTGTACTGGGCACAGGCTCTCCCTTCAACAGCACATTCTATTGTCATCTGCAGTTGAACAAATTGCAAGCCAGTAGGAGCCAAGACCCACTTCTGGGGCCTTACTCCATCCTATGCCCAGTGCTGTGGGGGGCACATCACAGCGCAGAGCCCCCTCTGCGTCACTGAATGGGCAGGAGGAGGCTGGCTCATTGGCGAGCTATAGGTGTTTCACCAATTCCTGAGCTTTGCTGGCTGCAAGGCTGGCTGGGGGGCACCTGTCACCCCCGGGAGGACTGAGTGAGCCCTCCTAAGAGCCTTCTATTTTGCTTGATGAGTGCTTCTGGTGTTGGAAAAAAAGGAGTTGAAAACCACTGCTGTGAGAGATCTGCAGCTCCTAAAGAATCCCACCTGGGGAGGTAACATGATTACATTTGCATTTTAAAAGAGGCAGGCAAAGACCAAAGACGATTTCATATAAAAACAAGTCTCCTTGATCACATCATCATGGCAGAGCACCTGTCCCTGCCAGCCTTGGTCACACGCAGCGGTTGGCACAGCTGTAGACGCCACCACACTTGCTTTGTGTTCTACTCTCACGTCACCGGGTCAGTCCTGCGGCCGTCCTGTGTGGCCGCATGGGATGGCTTCCCGGGGCTGCGTGTTCCTCCCGCTTCCTGTTGGGCATCCCTCTCTATAGCCACCGTGTAAGTGATTTATTATTATTGCAGTTATTATTATTATTAGAGTTGTTTCTCACCTTTCCCTTTATTAAATGACATAGAAATCAATGTCCTTGTGGTTGGAGCTTATTTTAGTTCCAAACTGACTTCTCTTGGACACATGAGAGTACTTTGCAGAGTTTTGCAAAATAGAATTAGAAAGTAAGTTTATTTTTGTGCAAAAAATTGATTTTTTTTCTTCGTCTGCATGTCCTTGAAGCTTGTGAAGACTTTCTGGGCTGAGGGTGTTTGCCTGGCAACAGGCGTGGAGGCTTCCCTCCGCGTCCCTCCATGAACGGCCTCAGGGCTCACTGCTTGTTCATGCTGAATATTGGCTGAGGGGAGTGCAGCCTATTTATGCGGTCACCTGCTAAATGCTACCTTTGCTTCCAAGTCCTGGCAGCTACGCTTAAAGCTGCTATCAACACGCAGGTGCAGGTTTTTGTGTGGATGGAAGACTTCTCCTTTGAGTACATACCAGGGCTGGATCCTACCATAAGATTACATTTAGTGATGTTAAAGAATTCACCAGGGGCCGGCGCTGTGGCATAGAGGGTTAACGCCCTGGCTTGAAGCACTGGCATCCTATATGGGTGCCAGTTCGAGTCCCGGCTGCTCCACTTCTGATCCAGCTCTCTGCTGTGGCCTGGGAAAGCAGTAGAAGATGGCTCAAGTCCTTGGGCCCCTGTGCCTGTGTGGGAGACCCGGAAGAAGCTCCTGGCTTTGGATCAGTGCAGCTTTGGCTGTTGTGCCATTGGGGAGTAAACCAGCGGATGGAAAACCTCTTTCTCTCTCTGTGACTCTTTCAAATAAATAAATAAATCTTTAAAAAAATTTCACCAAACTGTTCTCTCTCTCTCTCTCTCTCTCTCTCTCTTTTTTTTTTTTTTGACAGGCAGAGTTAGACAATGAGAGAGAGAGAGAGACAGAGAGAACGGTCTTCCTTCTGTTGGTTCACTCCCCAGATGGCTGCTTCGGCCGGTGCGCTGCACAGATCCGAAGCCAGGAGCCAGGTGCTTCCTCCTGGTCTCCCATGCAGGTGCAAGCGCCCAAACACTTGGTCCATCCTCCACTGCCTTCCCTGGCCACAGCAGAGAGCTGGACTGGAAGAAGAGCAACCGGGACAGAATCTGGCTCCCCAACCGGGACTAGAACCCTGGGTACTGGTGCCGCAGGCAGAGGATTAGCCTAGTGAGCCGTGGCGCTGGCCATACCACCACCAAACTGTCCTCTAAAGTGGCCGCGCTGTTTCGCGAGCTCACCAGCAGTGAATGAGAGTTCTGCTTGCTCACCAGCATTTGATGTCGTCAGTGTCCTGGATGTTTGGCCAGTCCAATGGCATTCCTTCCACGTGTTTTCTTATGCGCTTAGATGAGCAACTTCTTTCTCTCTGTCTCTGAGCTGAGCTCGGAATCAGCGTGGGCTAGCAGCAAGCTTGATGACGCTCAGTCCGTGGCCAGCCAAGGACAGGCCTGTGTCACCCCGGGAGCGTGGACTGTGGCGGACACCGTGCCGGTCCCCCCAGATCCCCTTCTCATACTTATGCATACTCTGCGCTGCAGGCTGTTTTCAGGGAACTTCCCATGAAGCAGTGGGTGACACCGGTCTTCCAGCCTCTCCTAGGAGGAACTTTTGGGTGAACCAGCCTCGATTCCGGGTCCTTGTGAGCCGTGTGGCCGTGGCTTTCTTGGCTGATTTCCCTCCTTGCTCATCTTAATGCCCCCTCTCGTGGTAGTACTGTGAGGGCTCAGAGAGCCTTGTGTGTTCTCAGGACCACAGCGGGACTCCTTTCTTGTCTTCCATCATCCGCGCTGTAGGATTCGCTCCACTTCTGATAGCGAGGGAAATGATAGCCCACCAGGGCAGCTCCCGTACTGGGCCCCTAGTGGCATGGCGAGCCGCACAAGGCTGTCCTGAGGAGTCCTCATCCTCGTTGCCTGCTCTGACCTCTGTCTTTGTCTCCAGCAGGGGGAGAGCAAGGCGTATTTTCGAGTGGAAGAGTACCTCCCGGCCAGTCTGATCGAGAGAATGACGGCTCTCCGGGTCCAGGTGGAGGTCTCCCAGATGCACCGGCTCAGTTCTGCACCCCGGGGAGTGGACGCCGAGCTGCAGTTCTTGAGGGTGAGGGCTCTGTGCCTTGAGAGGGAGCTGGGTTCGAGGGGACACAGTCAGCAAAGCCCCTTCCGAGCCTTCCCTAGGGGGCCAGATGGGCTCAGACCTGCAAGCAGGTACAGGCAAAGGTTTTGACTTCTAGAGGAAGGAAACCTCATTGCTCTGATGGGGCAGGGAGAAGCTTCTAGAAGCAGGTGGTGCTGGAAATGGCCCCAGAGATGGTAGGATTTAGCAAGCAGGGCTGGGTGCAGTAGCTTCTTTCTTCCACCTCGGAGCAGCATATCAGCCACTCCTCTGCCAGCCAGGAGACTTCGTTTCTCATACGTGACTCATAGGACCACGGATGGACAAAGCTGGGCTCGAACCAAAGCGGAGCCATTGGAAGATCCCGAATTTGCAACTTCCCGGTCCATGCACAGGGTGTGGCTCTGAGCCACTCACAATCCCCGCAAAGGCAGTGACATTTCAGTCCTGCATTTACGGGCACCCATTATGGTGCTTATTCCACGACCCCTGCTTACCGCAGACCAGACGCTGTAGAGGAACTGAGACAGAAAGTATTGCTCCCCGTCCATGACAAGTCTCAGGTCTCATGGGAAAGTGGCTGTGTGCCCAGGAGCCAGCAGGCAGCACCGGGACGCATGCTCAGTGAGAACAGGGCAACCTCAGCTACACTAGGTCAAGATGGTGGGACCAGGACAGAGCCGTCCACTCCACAGATGCAGTGAGGAGCGAGTGGGAGGAGAAGCCCTGTCCTCCAGGATGCCATAAGTGGCTGGGCCTTTAGATTTGAGAAGCAGCTTCCAAAGGAAACTCAGGGGAGCAGGTGTTTAGCCTAGCAGTTCAGACACAGCTGTCTCCTATGGGAGTACCTGGGTTCTGCTTCATATAATGCACACCTGGGGAGGCATTGCACATGAGAGACCTGGGTTGAGTCCCCGGCTCTCAGCATCATTTCTCCAGCCCAGTCTAGGCTGTTGTGCACAGTTTCAGGGCGAGCCAGCAAGTGGGAACCCTGGCTTGCTCCGTCTCTCATTCTCTGTCTCTGCCATTCAAATAGATGCATGAATAAAATTTTGTGATACTCATGAAAATACGGAGGAAGCTCAGGGGTTTGCACATTTCTCTGTACACGAGTCTACACCGGTAGAAATATTCAGTCCGTGTTTTCTTGCCATTAATAGTCACGGGCACTGGAACGCAGAGCTGCCGGGGCAAGCTCTGGCCCTCTCTTTTTGGCCAGTCATACAGATGGGGCCTCACAGGTCCTCATGCCTAGCACGGTGTCACCTGCAAGTGTCTCATGAGCTGAGACCCAACAGCAACACGCTCACCGCCTCCCAAAGCTCACATGGTGGTCCCTTCACGCGTGGTCCCTGTCAACATGGAGCACTCCCTCACGGGGCACGAGTGGGGGTTACAAAGCCATGTGATGTGAGTGGCCACCCAACCATGGGACGGCCAGGGATTCAGCCTTGCTGGAAACACCTGTGGAGTGGACTCCACCTGCCAGCCTCTCCCCAGGCCCCAGCCTTGGGTCCTGGGCTCCCTGTGTCCCTCCCAGCTGGTTGAACCACAGGCCACTTTTTCCTCGACCTTTGACCTAGCACTGAATAGCTCTGGAGTCATTTGCCTGCAGTCTTTCCTGGATTTGGTTTTTCCCTGGGAGGTCTGATTGAGGCTGTGTGCAGCGTGCAGAGGTACAGAGAGATGAGCGTCCTGCCTGGAGCCCACGGGGACCCATCCTGTTAGGGAGAGAGCTTGTCCCGCTCTGATTGTTAAAGTAAACATTTCTACATAATTCCACCTCCCCGCGCTGGGAGGTAGCACAGTTACATCTTTCTCCCTTTGTTTTCATCTTTCTCCCTTTGTTCTGGGCATTATCTATTGTTGATACATTTAAAGGTGGGTTTATAATCCATATGCATGTTCGCGCATTTATATAATCCTGCTGAACTGAAATTGTGAATTAATACAAGATGTGCCCTAGTTTTTCGCCTCAATGCTCTGTTGTTTGACCTATAAATTATCTTCCAATATGCAACTATTTTAAGCAACTCTGATGTTAGCATTTTTCCGCATACATTTTTAGCTGTATTTCTGCTTAGTTCCTTAGGGATATGATCTCATGAGTGGAATTCAGGTTGCAGGTAATGAACATGTCATTTATTCATCTATTTTATTTTTTTTAAAAAAGATTTATTTGTTTATCTGAAAGGCAGAGCCACAGAGAGGCAGAGGCAGAGAGAGAGAGGTCTTCCATCTGCTGGTCCCCAAAATGGCCGCAACAGCCAGAGCTATGTCAATCTAAAGCTAGGAGCCAGGAGCTTCTTTGGGGTCTCTCACGTGGGTGTAGGGGCCCAAGGGCTTGGATCATTGTCCACTGCTTTCCCAGGCCATTGCAGAGAGCTGGATCAGAAGTGCAGCAGCTGGACTCGAACCTGGCGCCCTCATGGGATGCCAGCACTGCAGGTGTCGTCTTCACCCGCTTTGCCACGGAGCTGGCCTCTATCTATTTTATTTGAAAGACAAAGAGTTCCCATCAGGTGCTTCATTCTCCAGATGCCCACATGGTTAAGGGCTGGGCTGGGGCAAGGAGCTGGAACTCAATCCAGGTCTCCCACGTGGGTGGCCAGGACCCAATCACACCAGCGCCACCGCCTGCCAGGAGCTGTGTGAGCAGGAAGCTGGAGTCAGGGGCTGGAGCTGGGACTTGAACAAGGGTGTTCTGGCGTGGGCCACAGGCGTCCACTCTCGGGCTGTTTTGCATGTTGCAGCCGTGTACCGGGGAGACACGTGGTTGTGCAGTCATTTCTGGACTCATCCTGTCCCCTCTGCTGGGCTGTCAATGTCATGGCCATCAGAACCCATCCCAGAGCTCACTTACTCCACACACAGTCCCCAGGTTGTATGAATCACAGCAGCTGGGACTTCCTCCTTGTCACTTACAGAATAGAGAACAGATGGTGGCCTCTCCCAGTGTTGCATTAGGTACTCCGCAAGGAAAGAATAGAAAAATGCCATCATGTTAGAGATGTAGGTTCGTTGTGGTGCGAAAGGAACCTCTGCTTACGGTGGCCTGGCTTTTCCCCCATGCAGGTCACTCAGCAGCTCCCGGAGTATGGCGTGCTGGTTCACCGAGTCTTCCCAGAGAAGAAGAGGCCAGAGGGGGACATGGCCCTGGGGGTCTGTGCCAAGGGAGTCGTGGTATACGCAGTGAAGCCCCACGGCAGGACTGCAACCCTATGGCTTCCGTGGAGAGAGATGGGGAAGATTTCCACCTGCGTGAGTGTGACTCGGGTGATACAGGGCCAGGCTGCATTTTCCTTTACGCTGCTGCGCTGGGAGACACAGTCATGTGGACGTCTCCCGCCCAAGTGTTCAGAGCCCTTAATCTGCACTTGGAGTGCTGTGTGATGGTTGTGCTCTGCATGCTGTGGGGAGGCTGGGGTTAACCTGTGCTCTGTGTGCTGTGGGGAGGCTGGGGTTAACCTGTGCTCTGTGCACTGTGGGGAGGCTGGGGTTAACCTGTGCTCTGTGTGCTGTGGGGAGGCTGGGGTTAACCTGTGCTCTGTGTGCTGTGGGGAGGCTGGGGTTAACCTGTGCTCTGTGCACTGTGGGGAGGCTGGGGTTAACCTGCGCTCTGTGTGCTGTGGGGAGGGTGGGGTTAACCTGTGCTCTGTGCTCTGTGGGGAGGCTGGGGTTAACCTGTGTTCTTTGCACTGTGGGGAGGGTGGGGTTAACCTGTGCTCTGTGCGCTGTGGGGAGGCTGGGGTTAACCTGTGCTCTGTGCACTGTTGGGTGGCTAGGAGGAGGCTACCAGGGGGTTGGAGGCTGTTCTTCCCACCATCCCTCCCCAGCCTCCCAGCAGGACCCCCATAGATAGTCTTAGCCCCAGGGGCTACACTTTTCCTCTGGGTGGAGTTGTCAACTGGAGCATTCATCCCAGATGAGAGCAAGGTTGGAGGCAGGGCCAGGGAGGGGAGCATAGCGCCAGTTGACTGGAGCCCCCAGGTTCGCAGCCATGTCCCTCGTGGTTGAATTGTCCCTTTGCTAGCACTGTGCTAGGTACCTGGCCAGTCTCTCACGGGCTCAAGTGTGCCACGGACACTGAGGTGTGCAAACTTGTGATGGCCCTTGAAAGTGTAAAAGCCATTTTCAAAACCCAGGAAGCCCTCATTACACACGAAACATTTCAAATGATATTTGGACGCTATTTGTGTATTTATTCTTGAGTTCAGTTACAACCAGTTTGGCCCTGGACCCATGGATGCTGGGCCGTCATTTGTAGGACTACTTGTCGGATTTCACAGACACTTCATGGTTCTTTGTCCTAGGGGCCATCAAAAAATTCAATTTCTTTTCTATTTTATTTTCTCCAGTGGTTTCAAGAGTTGTCTGCCAACTACTCCACAGTTTCTGTCATCATTATCTGATGTTAGAGTTTCTTAAATAGAACATGATAGCTTTTATTCATCTTCTGACAGTTTCTTTGTTTGTGACAATTTGGATTTTGAGGCTAGCGCAGTGTCAAATATTATTCTTGCTAGAATTTCATGATACATTATTGTTTGTCTTTAGGAGAAATGGTTACTTCTAAGATAAATAATACTTGAGCATAATTTGAGTTCATGAAAATGGAATTTATATGACCAGAATACTGACTTTTTCCCAAATATTTTTGACCAAACTTAAATATAAACCATTTTTATATTTATGAATTTTTCAAAATTTTAATTATGTGAATTACTTTCACTTAATTAAAAGCTTATTTGAAGAATTTTAGTTATGGAATCAAACAATACTGTTACATTCCTTCATATGTTCTTTGCTGTGTGTTTAATCATTCAAAAATTTCAATGTAGTTTGTTTTTAAAATATTCATAAAAATGAAGATAACCTCAAAAGGAATTTTGAAAAGTGGATTTTTTTCCAAGTCAAAAAAGGTTAACAATCCCCGTAGATGAGTATTTGATATATAAATTGATTTAATTTTTATAGATGTTTGTTTTCCCCACAATGAGGAACAATGTTTTGATGAAAGCCCGGAAGTCATGAGGTCCACAAGACAAAGTTAGTAGCCTGCAATATGCTACTTAATTAGGGCTTCTACACTCTGCTGATCGGCTCGTTCTTGGTGTGAATGACTGGTCTTTATGGAAAAGCCATCACGTGTAGTCATGCCACCAGCTGCTTGCCACGAAACTAGCAGCTGCTCCGAAAATGATTGAACTTTTTATGCTTCTGCAAGCACAAAATTGGGAACGCAGAGATCAATACACGAATTAGCTCAGGACGCTGGATTCAGTCTTGCATATTAATAGCTGAAGGCAAAATGCCTCGATCACAGATTATTTCAGATTATTTATCTCGACAGTCTCCTCAAAGTCGCCTGGAAGGTGGGGAACTGTTTTCAAAGGATATGATTGGTAGATGTGCTGGCATCTGTGCATGGTTTGATTATCAATCACAAAATGGTCCTGCTGGAAGAATGAACCTACCTACCCACTCTCGAAATCTCTGAAGAGAAACACAGGAAAGCAGGAGAGGAACAGACTAGGTAGCACTCTCTTGAGAAAAAGAATACAAAGTGACAAACACAAACTACTGCATGCAAGGGAGCAATTCTTTCCAATGAGACGAGAAATCACAAGAACACTTGAATTTTCAAAAGCTGAGCAAACACTAAAAATATCACAAAATCCAAAAAATCCTATTTTTATTAATTAACCCTCTGACCAATCTCTAATATTTTTTTCTTTCAAATTTTTGATATCATCCTCTGATTAATTTTTTTCCACGTGATGACACGTTTGTAATACCGTTTTCTCTCAAGAGCGTAGAGATACAGCTTAGTCTTTCTTCTGGCCTGGCTGATAGAAATTTGTTTTTATTATTGATAAGATGCATAAAACATGCAGCTTTGCACGGAGACATGCTGTCTCTTTATGGTGTTGCTATAGAGTGTCTTGCTACAAATGCAAGAAATACAACAAATCCTATTTTGTACGGTTCCTACCAAAAAAACCCGAAAACACTCATGTGATGCATTGATGATGTAACATCTACCATTATGCAGCATGTCTTCAGTGGACGGGACTTGAGATTATTGGGTGTTTTTGACGGTTGCAAAAGCTTCCCAGAGACCAGGCTCTGTGCATGTTGAGCCTCCTAGAATGTCTGCTATCGTAGGTCTGGTTAATGTCACGTGTGCTTTTGTGCTGGCTCCATGGAAGGAGTTTGGTGAAGCTGGCAGCAAAGTACCTACTGCACAGGAGAGTCTAAGTGGCATAAATACATTGCATGAAATCTAAACTAAACCTGTGCCTGTCTCAATGTCTCCTCTGGGGACTCCGCTGCATAGCACCCAGCACCACCTGGCGTGAGAGATGGTGAGAAGGAGGGGAGTTGGAAGGGATGGAGAGGAAGCTACTTACTGTCTGCATCTTAGAAGACCAGGTGCGCACAGTGCCAGGGCCCCTCCTGGGAAAGACTCCATCCAAGGCGGGGTCCTGGAGCTCGGCTTCACCTGCCTCTGCCTGGAAGAATATCACTCTTCTGCATAGAGGCACAACTTACAGACATGCAAATCAGCACGTAGGCAAACACATACCCTGGCGACAGACAATACAGCCATGGAGATGAGCATTCCCAATGATGCACCTGGTGTTTGCACAGAGAGGCCACCCAGGAGGGTTTTCATGGCCAGGTCCCCGAGCTGAGGCTGGAGTCTGACATCATCTTGTTCACACAGCAGCTCGCTATGCGAGTGTTTGCCTGCAGAGAGAATTTCCCATGAGAGGATGTTATCAAGATGGTGATGAGTGGCAGCCAACCGCACCTCCACAGCCAAAACTGGTTGCAGCTTTGAGCAGAGAGGCAAGATTGCTCTTCAGCTCTCTGTGGTGTCCAACGTCTTACAGCACTGAATTCCAAAGGGAAAGTATGTTTGAGAATTTACAGACTGAAAGAGACTGTGATGTGTGTGTGTGTGTGTATGTGTGGAGTCTCCCTTTTCAGATTTCTTACAGATTTGTTGTTAGATCTGAAAAATTGACTGACCTCTCTACAATATGTAAACATTGTATTTAAATATTTAAATACCTGAAGGAACTTAATATACATTTACAGGATGCTGTGAAAGTGTATCGGTGTGAGCCGACCAAGTGCATGGCTTCTAATCAAATATCCAGCATTGAGAAAGCAAGCCTGAAATGCTGGCTTAAATAGTGAGGTGAAATCAAGGCCCTGCACAGTGCCTGGAACGCAGGTGTCAGAAACCATCAGGCCCCAGCCCTCCAGGCTCCCCCTTTAGTTTAACTCACTGAATTTAGGGTGTGGTGCAGCCGGCCCTACAAGGTTTTCTGACATTGTCTCCAGGAGTTTGGTTTCCCTTGGAGGAATTCCAGATCTGGGGTAGAAGGCAATCACCACCTGCATGTGGCCGCCACACCGACCCTCTTGGCTGTCATAGGCAGTCCCTAAAGAGCAGAGCGCTGCTGGCTAACAGAGGAGCTTGGACAAGAACTGAACGTGCAACCTGACCGCATAATGCCCAGCCTCCAACCTGCCCCTTCTCACTCGGCTGGAGGCAATGTGCGTCTTGCCCTGTGTTTTCTTCCTCTTATTCCTGATTCCACCTTCTCTGTAGCCCCTCATTCAGCAGGATGGCAGTTCTGGAGACTTGAGTCTGCTGCTTCCTCATCTGTCGGCAGATTATCTTTAATCCTTGTCCACATCATTTTTTCTTAAAGTTTTATTTTGAAAGACAGAGTTACAGAGAGAGGTACACCACACACACACACACACACACAAAGTCTTCCATCCGCTGGTTCACTCCCCAGCTGGCCGCAACGGCTGGAGCTGAACTGATCCGAAGCCAGGAGCCTGGATTCCTCTAGGTCTCCCACATGGGTGCAGGGGTCCAGGGAACGGGGCCATCCTCTGCTGCTTTCCCAGGTGCATCAGCAGGGAGTGGATTAAAAGTGGAGCAGCTGGGACTTGAACCAGTGCTCACATGGGATGCTGGTGCTGCAGGTGGCGGCTTTAACCAGCTGTGCCACAGCGCCAGCCCCTGTCCACATTATTTTGATTTGGCACCAAATGGCAAGGACTGAGATTTGGTGTTGGAGGAAGAAGTACTAAGACTAACAGAGAAACATCTATAAATATTTGGTGGGCCCAGCACTGTGGCTTAGTGGGTAAAGCCACTGCCTGCAGTGCCAGCATCCCATTCGGGTGCTGGTTCGAGACTCAGCTGCTCCACTTCCGATCCAGCTCTCTGCTATGGCCTGGGAAAGCAGAAGAAGTCTGAATGCCAGCGCCAGGCTGAGAAGGAATCCCTGGACTAGAAGATGCAGAAGAATGGCAGGGCTCATCAGGGCCACTCACACACAGGATTCCACACTAGGCTGGCCAGGTCCTGTGGTCAGGAGCTGTAGCAAAACGTTTTCTGCAGGGAAACACTGTCTACATTTACAAATCCACGGAGCACCTGCCTTGAAGCCTGTGTGACGGTATCCCCTTCGTATGTGTATTAGCAGTCAGTCCCTCAGCAACCTGCTGGTGTTTACAATCTTATCAGAAAGACGGGGGAAACCTACAATTTAGGGAGACACTTACAATTTCGGGAGACACTTACAACTTCGGGGGACACCAGCTAGACTAGTCTGCTTCCTTCTGAGAGGAGGGGCAGGACTCAAGATGGCGCTACATGGCGTTTCTGTCTGGTTACTGTCGCATAAGCACGTCCAAATGTTTTTGTCATTGCCACAATCCCACTGCCTGAGACTTTTGTCTGCACGTCTTTTGGAGTTTGTGCAATGGAAACAAGAGGAGTATGCAATGGTCCTTCTTTAATGCACCCAAGGGATCTCATTCGCTCCCCACGGCCACTGGTGTACCTGGCTCATTTCATGCCTCTTGGCAAGGGACGTTTGCCTGATCCACAAGCACTTGCCTTGTGAATCGAGGAAGACACGAAGATTTTCTTTAGGGAAACACAAAAGGTCTTTGTCGGACACCCTGAGTCCTGCCCTCCTGGATGCCCGGTGGGTGGATGCTGACCGGAGGGACTGAGTATCTTACTGCCCTCTGCAGGGCTCTACTCAATCAAGTCTCTGTTTTCTTTCAGCGTAAGAAGTTCAGCATCACCAGCAGCGTCTCTGGGAAAAAGCACACATTTGTCACCGACTCCGTGAGGACTTGTAAATATCTGCTGGGCCTCTGCTCTGCACAGCACGGGTTCCACGCCCTGATGGGCTCTGGACAGTCTCCCCAGATGGCAATGGGTGAGTATACACTGTATTCGCAATTATAAATTTGTCATTATTTTTTAGGAAAGCAATTGGCATATGCAGATACAGTTGCCCTTGAAGCTTCTACAAAGTCTTAAATCTATCCAGTAATGTCAAGAACACAATACAAATGGGGCCGGTGCAGTGCTAAGTGGCTTAGGCCACCGTCTGAAATGCAGGCATCCCATATCAGAGTGCCAGTTCGAATCCTGGCTGCTCCACTTCCTGTCTGGCATCCTGCTAATGCACCTTGAAAGGTAGGGGATGAGGGGTCAGGTGTTTGGGCTCCTGCCACTCCTGGCTCCTGGCTCCTGGCTTTGGCCTTGGCCCAGGCTTGGCTGTTAGGGCCATTTGGGGAGTGAATCAACAGATGGAAAATCTCTCTCTCTCTCTCTCTCTCTCTCTCTCTCATGCTCTGCCTTTCCAATAAATAAATCTTTAAAAAAAGATATTTGATAAAAATGAAATTTTTTTTCTTAGATGGGCAAACACTGAAATATACAACACTTGGGAGAGTTAATCGATACAATCTTTCCAGAGTACATTAGGACTATTTATCAAAAACCTTACAAAAGATCACATCCTTTTGGCCTCCTATGCTTACTTGTGAATGGATATTTACCCTACACTGATACTCATAGACACACATTCAAGTTGATGCCTGGGGATGTTCCTAGAACATCATTTGTCTCTGCACATTTGGAAGTCACCTAAGATTCCCAATGTAGTGGACTAGTTAAATAAATCATAGTGCATTTTATAACTCGGGCAGTCAAATCAGTTTTTGGAGAATGATGACATGGGAATCCATCCACGATATGGTGCTCAGGGAGAGAAGGCAGGATGCGAGACTGTCTCCAGCACTGACTGTGGGACTTTCTCTGATGATGGAAGTACCTGCACCCGGGGTGTGGGAGGAGACCCGGTCAGCCAGCACCTACGGAGCCAGGACAATGCAGACATCAAAACTGAACTTTGTTTCATTTTTAATAATTTATACTGAGATGGCCCCATGTGCCTATTGTGTTGGGTAGCACAGATACAGACTCACAGACTTTTGATTAATAGTACCATGGTATGAATCAAGAAAGATATAGAAGTGAACTACAACAACGTATGACTTGTTAGTACCTTTGAGAATTAGGCTTATAGCTGTGTATCATTGATATCATTAAGAAACAGGCTATTGGTTAAAACATGAGCACACATCACATAAGACTGGTGACTGTTTGTTAAGCATTATTTACTATTGTTATGACTTTCTCCGGGTATGATGATCAGGACCTACATACATGACCCCACTGATACTTGCAATGTACTGCTTGCTTAAACTGCAGTTGCCAAGTAGCCCCACGAGGCAGACTCCTGTGTTATTCGGCTTGGAGAAGTCAAGTTCTGTCTTGGCTGCTAGCTGGTGAGGCTGAGATCTGAACCTCTGGCTCCTGGTGCCTGGCACCTGCCATCTTCACCCCTGTCTTGGGCCTTTCACTTGTGCCAGAGCATGGACATTTGGGCTAGACAGGCTTGGTTTTCAGTGCTGGCTTTGGTATAGCTGCTATCAGTCTCTGAGCCTGATGACTGATTATGGAGAGGAGTAATACAACACAGTGGGTCATGCCCTTCTTCTTCAGGGCACGGTCCCTGTGTTTGCAGCAGGTGCATCACTTGGGAGCTTTGCTAAGGATGCAGACTCTCGGGTACAAGTCCAGGCCTCCTCCTGAGTCGGAACCTGTGTTTGAGAAAGAGCCCAGGAGACTCAGATGCATGGAAAAGTTTGAGAAGCACCAGCTTGGAACATGACCCATGGAGTGCAAGAGCCTCAGGGGGTTCCACTCACTAGCTGTGTAACTGAGCCCCTCCCTTTCCACCTCGTTGCCCCCAGTTGGACACAGGGGCCATCCCGCAGGTGCACACACATCATGTTTTAAGCTTCATGTGCGGGGCTCACGGCTCAGGATGAGGGGACTGACAGTGGCTCCTGCTTAGAGGGAGCCACTTTATGTGGGAGCTGGGTCACTGGGCCCTGGGGCTGGCCCAGGGGTTGGGATCCATGGGAAACAAAATCGCTGAGCTTTCGAATGCAGAACCAAGCAGAGGAAGTAAAGGCAGCTTTTCATTTGCAGCTGAACCGCATAAGCCTCTCACTGAAACCTCAGGGTGTGGATTCCAAGATGTTTCCAGGGAGCCGTGGATGATACATGTAAATGAGCCGTAGTCTGACTTACCTGCTCCTACTGGGATACAGTAGGCGACAGGCTATCAATCTGGCTCTTATTGCCTTTTTCAGCCACCGTATAATATTTATAATGACTGCATGAGCTCCCTTGGGAGCTTAGTCCTTCCAGGCTTGTTTGGCTTAGAACTATTGTCCTCAAGCTGCAAATTCCAGTGTTTCGGGGAGTGCTCAGGAATCTAACATTTGTTTGCATTAAAGGGATCTGTTTCGCCATTCTGCCTTGTCTTTTAAAAATTCCCCTCCTATAGTGTCTGCAAACACCATTTTCAGTGATTCCATGCAGCTGGGACCCGGCCACCTCCAGCTGGAGACCCCCTCCCTGCCAAAAAAATCCTGGCAGTACATCCACAGTGATTCTTCCTGCCCCACGCTCCCTCGGCCACCGTCTTCACCTTGTTCCAATGGGACCACCATACAGGAAACTGGGAGAGTCTGCACCTGTACCTGCTATTCCCACCTCACTGTCTCTCCATGCTCTCGAATGGGCTCCCTGCTAGGACTCACGTCCTTCTACCAGCCTTCCAACAGACCAAGCCAATCGTGTTCTTTTAGATTGATAACTTGTCGGGAGCTCTCTGATGCCTGTAGAGACAAGCCCAGAAATCTTAGGGTGACAGGTCAGGTGCTCCATAGCCCGGCCCTACCCTTGACTGATTTCTCTTTAAATTTATTTATTTATTTGAAAGTCAGATTTACAATGAGAGAGAGAGAGAGAGAGAGAGAGAGAGAGAGAATCTTCTACCCACTAGTTCACTTTCCAAATGGCTGCAATGGAAGCCAGGAGCCTGGATGTCCCTCTGGGTCTCCCCCATGGGCCCAAGTACTTGGGCCCTCTTCTGCTGCTTTCCTGAGCACACTAGCAGGGAGCTGGATCGGAAGTGGAGCAGCGGGGATTTGAATCAGAGCTCATTTGGGATGCCGGCACTGCAGACAACGGCTTGACCTGCTGCACCACAGCACTGGCGTCTGTCCATTCTTTGAGCTGGACCTTGGAAGTGCAATCATCCGGTACAAGAGCCAGGCGTTTTGAAGGTCCCGCCATTTTCCTGGGTGTCATGTCCCCGCCCAGTGTTGCTCTGCCTGCTCCATGGCATCCGTGCCGGAACGGATTCTGTGGTGTTTATCTGGGTGCATTTGACAGGGAAAATGATTCTGCGCTGGCGCTTTATTTTGCATGTCTTTGATTGTTGCGAAGTCAAACATTTTCCAAATGTATCTTAGCCATTCTACTGTAAATTGTCTCAACAAGCTCGTTACTTTATGGCTATCTTCGTTTCCCTGGGGAGAAAGAAAACTGCCTGAGTGTTTGCAAGTGCATGATTTCAGGACTAAGGCAGGCAGGATCTGCCAGCCCTGCAGAGCAGGGCCCTGGGCTCCCATGGGTGGCCTCGGGGCAATAGGGGAGCCCTGGGCCTTTCCATGAGCCAGCCTGTGGCTGCAGGACTGCAGATCTGCAGGGGGCTGCCCAGGATGTCACCCTGGTTCCTTTTCCCTCATGATCCTTGGCTCGGGATGTCTCCTGCACGCACGGAACATTGCAATGAACTTGGACTTCGGCCCTCGACATCTGGCTGGATGCAGCCTTCCCTGGTGCCATTGTTATGCTGGGAGCCATCCACGGCCAGGAGACAGGGATCATTCCCCCTCCACAGCGCGGGGAGGGGTGGCTGTGGGACATTCTTGGCATCCCTCCCTTCCATCCCGGAAAGGTTGTCAGCTCTTGGCTCTCCTGCCTCCCAGTGAAGCCCTCCTCCACCGTCTGTCCACCGCATCGAAGCCCACGTGGCTGAGGTGTGCTGTGGCTGCGGCACTCCCTGGCAGCCCCATCGACTGCACGGCTGCAGGCCGAGTGCCCGGCATCTGGGGTCTCATTTCCTGGCCTCACCGTGCGGCCACCACCCTGCTCAGTGACCCAAGGCAGACAGCGTGTGTCCCCCTGTGCTTGGCCTGTAGCCAGCACTCAGCAGAACCAGCTGTGGGCACTACAGCTGCTGCTGTGGCTGGAGTCCTGAGCGGGCTCTGGAGTTCAGATGCTACCCAATTCGGGCCAGAGGCCAAGTCTTATTTGAACTCCTCCCCACCACCATCTTTCTTGCTCACCATGTGAGTCATGGTACCGTAGGGCGTCCCATGCACGTGCAAAAGTCACCCTGAGTACCTTGAGAAGGCCAAGGGGCCTGGGGGGCAGAGGTCCTGGGGTGACCCTAACAGCACACAGGAGAAGAGGCGGGGGCTGCTGGAGGAAGGAAGCGCTCACGGGCACCTGGGAGTGTTGGGGTCTCACTGCACATACAGCACAGGCTTCACACACACGCACACGGACTGCGCTGATCACACACGTTTAGATACCACACACACCACACATGGTATACACACCACACATGTGTACTATACCATACACACATATACACACCACACATGCAAATACACACCACACACACATACACACACCACACACGCAAATAAACCCCACACAGGCATATATATACCACACACACCACACATACAGATACACACCACACATGTGTATTACACCACACACATATACACACCACATACATAAATACATACCACACACGAATACACACCACACACATATACATCACGCATACATATACATACCACATGCAAATGCACACCACACACATACACACACCACATACGTGTATATACACCACGCACATAAACCCACACCACACACAAATACACACCATGCACAAATACATACCACATACATGAATACCACACATGTGTATATATACCACACATACAAATACATGCCACACACAGAAATACACACCACACATACCACACGTGTGTATATACAGCACACACATGTAGACACATCACATATACAGATATATAGACACCACACACATATCTATACATAGTATACCACACACTACTCACTTCCCATACATCCCACATGCATTCGTATATATGGTACACACTTACCACATTCACACATATATATTACACAAACATACACACACAGCACACATATAACACATGTATATAACATGACACAAAGAGATACACACCATGCATGCACACATGCAAACTACATGGATGCACATGCACACCACAACACACAACACAACACACCTGTATGTACACACTACATATTACACATATACCAACCACAGTCACCACATGCATGTGTATATATACCACACATGAATATGCACAGTACACACACATAAATACATACCACACATCCCACAGGCATATATACCCCCACACACCATACACATGTACATAAACAGAACACACACACACATGCACACACACACACCCCACTCAGGAGTCTGGAAGCAGGTGAGCACGCATGCGTGGCTCTTTCCCTCCGGGCTCTGGTGGGCGACAGACTGTGAGGACAGTTGTCTCTTTCCTTTCTCGTCACCCCCAGAATGCAGTGACGTGGTCCCAATTTTCTATGTACAGGTTGAGCAGGGAAGGGGGGCCCCTCACAGGCAGGGGCAGGTGCAGGTCCAGGGCACGATGTCGGGGGAGGGGCGCGGGCGCATCATCGTGCAGGAATAGGATCTGGTTGAGCGCTGCTCCCAGAGCAGATGCGGCCGTGTCAATGCTGAGGACCACGCTCCACACGGCGGAGCCCAGCCTGGGATGCCCAGGCCTCTGAAGCCCCCTGTGCTCCTCCAGCGTTGGAGAGCACAGGTTTGCCAAGGCCAAGAGCAGGGCGGGGATGGGGGCCATGAATTCCACCACAGGCCCACTGGGGCTGGACCTTCCCCCAAAGCTCTCCCAGTTCCCGCTCATCCAGCAGGCTCCTTGGTGGTCCTGGAAGCTGCAGGGGGCAGGGAGCTCTCCTCTCATCCTTCTTCTGTTCCTGAAGCTATTTCATCAGCAAGTGCTAATGAGGAGGACTTGCAATCCCAGGCTAATCACAGGAACAATGCCACGGGCTAGAGTGAGGCAGAGCAGGAGGTCCCCATCCCAGGTGTGGAAAACAGAAAGGAGAGACCCGAGCTGGGGTGTAGCAGGGCACTTGGAAAAGTTCATGGAAAAATGGACTTGAAGAAGTTACTTTTGGTGCAAAGCTGTTTGAAATGCCTAGTTATTAGAAAACGATCTCTTTTTCTTTAAAAGGCAAAGTTATCGAGAAAATGAAAGAGAGAGAGAGAGAGAGAGATCTTCCCTCTGCTGCTTCACCTTCCAAATAGCCACAACAGCTGGTGCTGGGTCAGGTTGAAGCCAGGAGCCTGGAACTCCATCCAGTTTCCTTCCTGGGTGGCAGGGGCCCAAGCACTTGGACTATCTTCTGCTGCTTTCCCAGGTGCCTTAGCTAGGATCTGGATAGGAAGTGGAGCAGCCAGGTCTCGAACCAGCACCCATATGGGATGCTGGCATGGCAGGTGGCAACTTTACCACTGTGCCACCATGCTGGCCCCTATGCATGATTTTTATAATATACATCTGCCATGAACTTTTTGAAGATTCCTTGTATGCACTGATTTTTATTTTTTTCCGACTAGATAAACTTCTCTTTTCAGTCAATTTTCCGTGAACTTATTGAAATCCCCACATGTTGCTTCATCTTGTACTTGTGTCTTTTCCTCCCCGTATTCAGAGCTAAGTAAGCCTGTGCAAATGGCCTGTCTGAGTCCTGCCCATCAGGACCCAGCCCAGCCCAAGCCTCTCAGTTGGATTCAGAGATTGTCGTGCTCAGAACACGAGCTGTTCACGCCTGGGCTGCCAGACACCATGGGAGGCGTGCTGAGCGCGTCCCTGGACAACTTCAACGTGGGAACCAGCAAGGACGCGGGGCCCGCGGGAATCAGAGGCAGGTGGGTTTCACATGACTGTTCTTGGTGTCTTGTCCCTGGTGCTGTGGCGCCATCCACACCGGAAGAGCTTGTTTAAAGAGGTCAAGTGTTTAAAGAAAGAACCTTCACTGGGCCACTGTCAATTAATTCCGAAGAGTCACTGGAGGCCAGCTATGGGGCTGAGTGCGCGCCATACGCTGCGGGGCAAGTATCTCATCCCCCGAGCACCTGCTCCCGTCTTTCAGGATGCGCTAGGTGATATGAAATCGAGGAGGGCAAAATAAATGAGTGAGTGCATCTGTTTGACCTGATCATGGCCCAGCACTGCTCTCAATTCATTTGAGCTTCATCACCCTGTGAAACATTTCTGTGGTTCCTCCCATTTTACAGGACAGGGGACCGAGGGGTGAGGACTGGAACGCACAGCTGGCCTCGGAGCCCGGGTTCCCAACTTCTTTTCGGTGCTGCCTTCCCTGTTAAAGGATGCTGCTCATTGAAACTTGCCTGTGGAAGCCTATGAGCTTCTAAGTGCAACTTTACATGATAAAGCAGGCATACTTTTAAAAATAGCCTAGAACTTAGGTTACACTTACACTGCAAGTTCTATAAATAGCTCGGCTAGATCCCCAGGCAGTTCTTGGCCAACTAAGGCTGCTGGAGGAGCTGCTTCGGCACTGAGTTTTACATGGGCTTCAGCAAGAGGGTGAAGTGCACACACACACACACACACACACACCCTAAAGTGCTTCTTGGAAAAGCATTGCTCCAAATCCTATGGATGTGTTACGGCTGTGCCGGAGTAAAGAATACACCAAGAGATAGTCTCTTATGCAAAACGCAAGAAGAGTATTTTATTGACCAGCATGCTGGGGTCGCAGCATCACAAATGTGAGCGAGCGACCCTGAGTACAAATCGCATCAGCTTTTTATAGTCACACAAAAGCTTTGAAGAATCTGTAGAACATATTTCACATGGGAACCCAGGGAACAGGGGAATCCCGTAAGCACAGGTGCAAGGTACAGATAACATAAGTTATTAGCAAGATTTACAACAGGTAAGGGTCACTTTCACCATACATTTCCTAAGGGTAAATAAAACCCTAAGTTCATCAACTGGGTGCCTGTCAAGGTGAACAGGTTTGTATGGGTTTTGGACAAGGCCATATTCCTGTGTTATCTCTTCCTGCCCCGGCATCACCATGTCTATTCAGCAAAGACAGGCCTCAACCCCTCCCCGAGTCAGGAATCCAGAAAGTAGGTCAAAAGTCAATCTGGCAAGGGTCAGAAGAGAAGGGGGGGGTCCTGCTTAGTTTTAATATTCCTTCAGATGCAGTGTGTGCACCACGGTGCAGCAGCAGCTCTGGCAGTCTGGGTGAAGCATGGCTACTCCCAGCAGCTCTTGCTGAGGAATGAACTATCCTGAACCACCGTGGCTTAAAACAACCGCATCGTGTCCCCCACCCCAGCACTCCTGGATGACATATCCGAGCATGGCTTGGTTGAGGGCTGAGGGCCTCTTTTGTTTCGTGCCGTACTGGCTGGGACCATGAAGGATCTCAGCGGGTGCTGGAGTGGTCTGCTCACACGCCTGGCCCCTTGGTGAGGGGGACTGGGATGCAGGATGTCCTGGGGCCTTCTCCCTCCCTGTGTGGTATCAAGTCCTCTCCATGCAGCACCTCCAGTGAGGCTCCCCATGTGGCAGCTTCAGGCTGCCAGTCCTTTTCGGTTTGGGCTTGAAGCTGGCACAACCTCGCTTCTGCCATCCCCTGGGTGCACACAGTGCCATTTCAGCACAGATCCGAAGGAGGCAGAAATCAAACTCCCCCCCCCCTTTTAAGATTTATTTATTTGAGGGCAGAGTTACAGAGAGGCAGAGGGCAGAGAGAGATTGATCTTCCATCCTCTGGTTCACTCCCCAAATCGCTGCAACAGCCGGGGCTGGGCCAATCTGAAGCCAGGAGCCAGGAGCTTCTTCCAGGTCTCCCACGCAGGTGCAGGGACCCAAGGACTTGGGCCATCTCCCACTACTTTCCCAGGCCATAGCAGAGAGCTGGATTGGAAGTGGAGCAGCTGGGACTTGAACTGGAGCCTATATGGGATGCCGGCATTGGAGGGGGTGACTTTACTCACTACACCACAGCACTGCCCTGCCTGACCTCCAAACTCCCAGAAGCTGGCCACCTGCTTTTCTAAGCACAGCCAAAGGGTGGCTCCTCTGCACCACTGGCTCCATTGATGGTGCCTTCAGTGCCCCCACCCCCTGACATGCACCTGCTTCTGTCCCTCCATGCCTTTCACCCTGAGCTGCTGTTTCTTTTCTTTTTTTTTTAAGAAAAGACTTTATTGGAAAGGTGGAGTTACATCCATTGGTTGGTGTCCCAAGTGGTTACAACAGCTAGGGCTCGGCCAGGACAGAACCAGAGTCCTGGAACTCCCTCCTGGTCTCCAGTGTGGATGCAGGGGTTCAAGTACTCAGGCCTCTGCTGTCTTCCCATGAGTATGAGCAGGGAGCTGGATTAGAAGCAGAGCAGCTGAGACTCTAACCAGTGCTCAAATGGGATGCTGGCATTGCCGACGGCAGCTTTAGCCACTGTGCCATAGCGCCAGCACTGTATTAAAGCATTGTTGAGACAATGTGGTAACACAGTCGGGCGATAAGGACAACTGAGTCTGTTCAGGGGGTTTGCCACCCTGGAGGTCCAGACCCAGCTTTGGTGGAGGCCCTGAGCCCCTGCTACTTTGCTTGTGTTCTGGCTTCTTGCTCCCTCTCCTTTGCTCATTGTGGAAGGTAGCTTATCCCTGTGCAGATCTAACCCGAGGGTGAACAGGGGCCCCTCTCGATTCTTCCAGAGCCTAGAACATTCTTTGTGTACTAGACCGCTGCCCATTCAGCCAAATGCAGTTGAATGCCTGCAGGAAAAGTTCTTGGTGTTGGTGTGCAGGATGGAGGGTGGGGGGCGGCGTCCCTATGCATACGGCTACAAGGATCCAGCAGAGAAGTGACAGGTGTGCACACGGCCGGAGGGGTGCTGGACTGCACCAGGCTCCTTCCCAGGGCTCTGGGGTACAAACAAGAGCAAACATCAGAATGCAAGGACATTGTAAGCACCGGGGCTTGACACTGATGGTCCGGCCTTGGTGCCCTCACAGACTGGGCAATGGGGATTTTGTGCCCGGACACAGCTGGGGATGTGGAGTTCTGTGAGTGGCTTACGCAGCCCACCGCAGTGGACAGGGGAGGCTCATCCGAGGTCTGTATGGCTGCAGAGTCCCCTCTGAGACCCCAAGGTTTGCCTGTGCATCCTGATCCCTAGAGCAGCCCCTGATAGTGTTACTGGAGAAATGCAGGGTTCTTGTCTTCGCGCAAGAAAGAATTCAGGCGTGAGACAGAGAGGAGTGGGAGGTAAAATAGCGAGATTTATTAGGGAAGGGACATCTGTAAGGACGGATGGGCACCTCTCCAGACAGGACCTGAGAGACAGTGCAGTCACTCGGATTGGGGAGGGGGGGTGGAGAGCAAGGTTACATGGTTGAGTGGAGAGAATACACCTGGGCAGGCCAGGCGGGCAGCTCAGCAGAGAGGCAGAGGACTGAGCGCACTGTCCAGTTGAGGCCAGGGGGTTTTAAGGAGATGGGTCTCTGTCTTCACACATCTCCTCCTGAAAGAGAGGATTTTATGGCTGTAAATATTAAGAAGCTCCTATCTGAGTTTTCCCCTGAAGGTATCAGACAGGAGGAAGCCTAGCTGGCGCCATCCTGGGTTCAGAGGAAGGGTGAGCAGGACCCCCTAGAGAATGGGGATCTGGAGCAGGGTGTTTGAAATGCAGATACTGGGCTGCATCTGGGAGATTGTGGAGGATTTGTCAGGCAGAAGGGGCGGGGACCTCCACCTGGCAGGTTATCAGGTAGGAGGGGGCAGGGCAGGATGCGAAGGCCGGGCTGCCCATGAAACATTATCGGGATGACTTTGAGATGTGTATGCATATGTTGGACATAGAGGTCTTCTCTTTAGGCCTGTCATACACACATAAGCTCATACCTAACTTCCTACCTAACAATAGGGTCCCACTGTGGATGTGCCCAGAGATGGAGAGCGAGTTTGTCTCTTCCAGGCCGCCGTCCACACTCAGACACGCCTAGTCGTTGCCTTCAGGGGGCGCCTGGCCTTACCTTGTGGTCTTTCCCTGCAGCCTCTGCCCTGGCCTGGAGCTGCCACAGGATGCCCGATTCATTCAGAAGCCAGCGACTTTTGACCGTCTCCCGGGGCTGCCTGTGTGGAGCCTGAGCAGGGGTACGGGACGTGCCATGGCCGGGGTTGGGGTACTGACGGGTGATCCTGCTTCGTCCTGCTTCCTGAATCATCCTAGCCATCTTTTTCGCTCTTTACAATTATTTTCAAAACTACTATGCTTGGGAAGAGCTGTCCCAGCCCCACTTGGCGTTGTCTGTGTGTGTGGATCTGACACGCGTGAGCTTTGGTGAAGGCATTCCCAGTGCCCTGGTGCAGGAGGAGGAGTGGCCGCTGTGGAGCAAAGCGCGCCACCTCTTAGCTCTGCTGTTTCCTGTGGGCCCTGAGTCTCAGGCCCCTGCGCTCGCCAGGAAATGCACTCTGGGTGGACCTGGTCCCCCTCTGCCATCCCTCGTCCTGGCAGGTTCCCAGTTGAATGCAAAGACAGAGAGAACCCATAACAAAGGCCACTGTCTTTGTTTTTAAAGATTTATTTATTTATTTAAAAGGCAGAGAGAGAGAGAGAGAGAGAGAGAGAGAGAGAGAGAGGTCTTCCATCTGCTGGTTCACTTCCCAAATGTCTGCATAGGCCAGAGCTGGGCCGATCTGAAGCCAGGAGCTTCTTTTAGGTGCTGCACATGGGTGCAGCCCTTGGGCCATCTTCCACCACTTTTGCAGGCACATTAGCAGGGAGCCGGGTCATAAGTGGAGCAGCTGGGACTCGAACCAGCTCCAATATTTATCCCTAATGGGCATGGAGCCTGGGACTGGACCAGGACAGCACCAGGCAACTCCACGCTGTCAGCTGTCTGCGGGTTCCATCGCAGTCCCTGGGGAGGAGGGACAGGGGACAACTGGGTCTTCCCTTGAGGGCTCGTCCCTTGGGCACTGTGACAGACTTCCCCAGGACTCCAGCTCACAGGAAGTGGGCTTGGGATTCTGCTTTGGGTGCCCCCAAGCTCCATCCTCAGGGCGCCCAGGGTTGGGCCGCCGGCCCCATCCCACTCAGGCTGTGTCTCCGTTTTGGTTGTCACTTCCCGCAGCTGCTCCTCTGCTCATCTTCTGTTGTCTCCCAAGACTGGTACAGAAGACATCCATCCGTAGTCACTGACAACACGCCCCACGGCCCAGCTACCCTGGCCCCTGGCGCCTGTAGGGCAGCTGTGAATGACACTGACCCAGGAGATGCGTGGCAAATGGAATCGAAAGACAGATTCATTGTGGTGTAAACAATTTTTGGAATCCACACAGAGGAGGGGTCTTCAAAGAGTTTATGGAGAATGCATATTATGAACAAATACTGCATGGGTAGCCAATTTCATTTTTGCACCAAAATAAACCTAACATTGACTTTCATTTTGCCAGAAGCTTTTTGAATGCCCTCCTCTGTGCTCAGCATTCTATTCCCAGCGTTGTTGGAAGATGAACCGTGAGCTCCCCTTGCTTTCAGGTGTGTGCGTGCGTGAGTGTGCATGCAGGTGTGTGTTTGCACATGGGTGCATGTGTACATGCTTGCACATGCATGTACATGTGTGCATAAGTGTGCACGTGCATGTATGGGAGGTGCACATGTGTGCATGTGTGATGCTGTTCGCTCCTTTTGTCTCCATATCCACCCTATTCTTTGAGGGAAGAGCTCAACACGGTGCTGTGCTTCCCCCTCTAGGGTCGCAAAATAACTGGAGAGAGAGCTTTGCAGCTGAAGCGGGTCGAGAAGTCGTGCGTGTGACCCTGAGGCGCGATCCACTCCGTGGTTTCGGTAAGGGGACTCCCAGGAGGTGAGGCCCAGCTTGTCCCCCTGGGCGGGGGGTGGGGGGCTGCTTTTCCCCTTTCATGTTTCTCACCCCTTTCCCTGCCCTGCTCTCCCAATTTGCCCTTTCCAGCGATTGCTTGCACTTTCCCCTCCCTTTAAGTGTTTAGAAAGAGCATTGAGACCCTGGGGTGTTTCCCTTGTAGGACTGATACCATTTTGGGGTGCATCTAAGCACAAGGTAGAAAAAGATTTATTTTCCTAATACCACATGACAAAGTTTGGTTTTTAAAAATTTATTTTACATATGTGAAAGGCTAGGGACAAAGAGAGAGGGAAGGAGGGAAGGTGAAAAGGAGAGAGAGATGTTCCATTCACTGGCTCATTCCCCAAATGGTTTCTTTTAAAATTTTTTTTTATTATTTTTATTATTTTTGGACAGGCAGAGTTAGACAGTGAGAGAGAGAGACAGAGAGAAAGGTCTTCGTTTTTCTGTTGGTTCACCCCCCAAATGGCCGCTACGGCCAGCACACTGCACCGATCCGAAGCCAGGAGCCAGGTGCTTCCTCCTGGTGCCCCATGCGGCTGCAGGGCCCAAAGACCTGGGCCATCCTCCACTGCCTTCCCAGGCCAAAGCAGAGAGCTGGACTGGAAGAGGAGCAACCAGGACAGAATCCGGCGCCCCAACCAGGACTAGAACTCGGGGTGCCGGTGCCGCAGACAGAGGATTAGCCTAGTGAGCTGCAGCGCCGGCCTCCCCAAATGGTTTCAATGGCCAGGACTGAGCCAGGCCGAAGCCAGGAGCCTGGAACTCCCTCTGGGTCTCCCATGTGGGTGGCAGGGCCCCAAGTCCTTGGGCCATCATCTTCTGCCTTTCCTGCCTCATTAGCGGGAGCTGGGTCAGAAGTAGAGTGGCCAGAATGGAGCCGGTGCTTCACTGTGGGATGCCAGCATCACAGGCTGATGGTGGTGGCTTCACTCACTGACCCACCACACTGGCCCCACCTTTCATATAGAGAGCATTTCAGAAAGCCTATGGAAAAATAAACTTTAAAAAGTTTATTTTGGTGCCAAAAATCCTGAAATCCCTGCCCAGTGTTCTCAGGCACCTTCGTGTATAGCTTCTTAGTGGTGGGCAGGAATGGTCTGACCAGGTTCTAAGATTCTTAAAACCACTTATGAAACAAAACACGAGGTAGGGAGGTTGATTGAAAGTCATCTCTTTGGAGACCAGCGTTGTGTCATTGTGGGCTAAGCTGCCTCACAGCTCAGAGAGGTTAGGTTGTTTGCTTGAGCTCACACAGCGACTCAAAGGCATTTCTGACGTTTGCCCCAAGGTCTGCTGGTCTTCAGAGCTCCTTTGCACCCCACCAAGACACAACAGAGAAGAGGGGGTTGATCCCCCTTAGTAAACAGCTAAGCTTGGCGTGCAGCCCACCAGTGTGCCCTGGTTTTGCTCTAGTAGATACTCAGAGCCAGGTCAGAGATGACTTAAACAAAATGCTTATATTTCTCTACTTGCAAGGCAGAGTGACAGAGCTGGTGGCAGGGAGAGAGAGAGAGAGAGAGAGAGAGAGAGAGAGAGAGAGAGAGAGAGAGAAGAGATCTCACCCCAAATGGCTGCAATGGCTAGGGCTGGGCCTGGCTGAAGCCAGGAGCCTGGGCCTCCATCCAGGTCTCCCACGTGGGTGCAGGTGCCCAAGGACTTGGGGCATCTTCTGCTGCTCTCCCAGGCACATTAGCAGGGAGCCGGACCAGAAGTGGAGCAGCCAGGACTTGAACCAGCACCCAAGCAAACAGCCTAATCTCTCTGGGCTGTGAAATCATCAAGGGTCATCTCACCATGCCGTGCTGTTTTGGGCTGCAGGTTTCGTCATTAAGGAGGGAGAAGACACGGGCCACGCTGACCCTGGCATTTTTGTATCTGCTATTATCCCGGGGGGCCCAGCAGAAAAAGCAAAAACGATCAAACCAGGTACGCATTCTCCAGCCGCCAGAGATGCTGCTCCGTCTGCCTTCCTCGCTGGGCTATTGACGTGATTGACTTTTCCAGGGGGGCAGATACTGGCCTTGAATCGCATCCGTCTGCAGGGGTTCACGTTCAACATGGCAGTTAGAATGATTCAGAATTCTCCCGACACCATCGAATTGATCATCTCTCAGAGTAAAGGTACGTCTTTCCCTGAGGGCGGGTGGGGGCCGAAGTGCTGCTCTGGTCTTTAGTTCATTCATTCATGGGCTGCTGGGTCTGTAAGTGGGCGGAGTTCTTTTGTATCGATCGCTCTCCTCGTGGTGGTTGGCAACTTACCGACATGAATCAGCGCACTGTGCAACTGCAGGGGCGGGAGACGCTCTGTAGTCCCAAGTCCCCCTGAAAGGCGACATCCACTCTCATTGTTTCTTAGCTTGGCCGATTACACCCAGTGTGCGCTGTCCCGCCCTCTCTCCTTGTGAGACAGGGGATGGCATTCTGATGGACACCAAAGCCTGGGCTTAGGGGCGGCCACCGCTTCAGTAGCTGGGAGGGTGACAGGGAAGTGATTTTCGAGGTGCATTTGCGTAGCTGGCCTGCTGTTCCTACTTGGGGTGTGTGTGTGAGAGAGAGACAGAACAACCAAAAGAACAAAGGTTTTGCTTGTTTAAGATGCATTTCTGCATCCTTTCGCTAAGACGGCGAGAACAACAGCGTATGTCAAGAACAGCATCTGGAGGTTTCTCTGGGGCAGGTCGGGGAGTTTGAAGGGCTCAAGGAGAGAAGGCTGACCTCCTCCCTCACTGGTCAGCAATGACCATTGCTGCCGTGCATTTGGATGACCTTGTAGGTTCACCGCAGGCGCTCTGCAAGTTCAGGCTCATGGGCTGCGTCTTCCCACTCCGGGGACGTGGTGCGGTTTTTCCCTTGCGTGGTGAAGTGCTTTGCCGCATGCCGGCCTGAGATGCTGCATTTATCTCACCTGCTGAAGGCCATGCGCACTCCCTTGACTGTGCACATCCTCATTAGGGGCCTTTCCCGGGCTTCGGAGCTGTCTCGTTCCAGAAGCCGTGGGTGGAGGGTGGGAAGTGACCATGCTGGGACCTCAGCCATGTGCCTTTCATCCTGTGGTCATAGCTGCCCCCGGAGCTGGCCCTAGCAGGTCCACAGTGCACCCCGCCCCCCAGCTCGCTGTCTCTGAAAGATTTCCCTGCATTGTCACTCTTCTTCCCAGGGTTTTCCGGCAGCCCCTGCCTTTACTCCACGTTCTCCCCTCGAGGAGCAGGCAAACCACCCCTTTTGTTGCCAGGAATCACAGTGCAGGCGATCAGTTCAGCACAGGTCTGGTTCACCTGCTGTGAGGGGGGAGGGGCTGCTTCAGAACTGGCCCCTGGAAGTGGGCGTCCAGTGTCCACTTGGGAGGCTGGGTCTCTGTAGGCACAGACTTGGCCACCACGAATTTCTCTCTGGTCAGGCTGCAGTTGAAAAGCCAGGCTAGACCAAGGGTCAGGGGCTAGACAGATAACATGCCATCATGGTCTAGGATACACCGAGTTTCACTTGCCCCACAGAAGTCTCCTAGCTAAGATTTCTATTAGGCAGGGCGCGAGTTGCACAACCTGAGTTGTCGATTTAATTCTCAGTCCCACCTCCTCTCTCTTGGATGATGTGGAAGAAAACGAGCAGATGCTTACAATATTGCCAAAAGTAGACACTTGAATTAAGTGATCAGGATGTGGCACCAGGAAGCAGTGACCTCTCCAGTTCCTACTGACTCCTTTACATTTGAGTAACTTGAAATCAAATGTAGTCAACATGTGAGTTTCTACGCTTCCCTGAGCACCAATGAATTTGTATCAAAGCAGTAAATCTACCTCCGTCCTCGAGGTCCTATTATGTACTAATCTTGCTTTATCTATCTATGTATCTATCATCTGTCTATACTTTTATGGCTCTCATGTACATAAAATCTCAGCCTCACAGACTCTGTGATATTCATGTTGGTATTTGCATTAGTTGGATTTTTCTGACATAAGGAATATATCTGGGAGTGGATGCTTAGGGAAGGAGGATTATTCCAGCTTCCAGTTTTAGAGGTTCACACTTCAAAAATGGGGAGCCCCACCCCCGATGACGATGATGGGTGGTGGAATGTGTGCTGAGGGAGGCTTGTCTGGCTAGCCAGCAAGCAGAGAGAGAGAGAGAGAGAGAGAGAGAGAGAGAGAGAGAGAGAGAACAGCTGGGCCAAACTCAGCTCATATCATCAACCTTCTCATGAGCACCATCATCCAAAGGTGTCCATAGCCCCAATACCTAAAGACCTCCTTGTAAGCCCATGTCTCAGATGTCATAAATAACTCAAAACTCCATCCTTAAGCAATTAACCATTAGCACAAGACTTTGGGGATCAAACCCCATGGGCTCTTGGGGACATCTAAACTATTGCCCAGAACGTAACATTATTATCTTCATTCCAGATATAAGAACACTGAAGACCAGAATGTTATGTATCTTGCTCAGGGTTTCACCTGCTGATTCCCACCCTCATGTCTTTTCTCTGTCCAGTTCCATTCTCAGACACGGGTGAAGCGGGCATCAGCGGCCCAGTCAAAACCCATAGTCTGGGTATTACAGGTTCCCCCAAAGAACCCGACACACTGGCCTTTGACTCACACACTGATCACAGATGTGCTTGGTGGGGACTGTGAGAGGGAGCATTGCCATGTGCTTGTGACAGTATTCGTGGTGAGCTACTTAATCATTTTGATTCAGATCTCTATGGTTTGAATGGCAATAACATTTTCCTTGTGGATCTGATAGGATGATCTGTCATCTGTCTATCTATCCATTCATTTATCTATCATCTACCTAGTCTATTTTCATCTATCACCCATATCATGATCATCTATATCAATTATCTATGTATCATCTATCATCTCTATAGATTATCTACATATCACCTATCCTTCTACCATCTGTGTATCTATGTATGTATCTGTCTGTCTGTATCATCATGCCAAATACATGGCAAGAGTTTAATAATGGAGAGCCAGAATTCGTCACTCTCTAAGGCCCTGAGCTTTCACAGTTGGGTCACACCAGCTCCATTTATGTTTCTAAATCACACCCTGGATCCTCATTTTCTCTATTGTAAATGCAGCATCCTTCCATGAGATGTTGAAGTCACATCATTCTGGGGCCAGCGCTGTGGAGTAGCGGGTGAAGCTGCTGCCTGTAGTGCCGGCATCCCATATAGGCTTTGCCTTGACCCCCGGCTGCTCCACTTCCGATCCAGCTCTTTGCTGTGGCCTGGGAAAGCAGTAGAGGACGGCCCAAGTCCTTGGGCCCCTGCACCTGCATGAGAGATCCAGAGGAAGCTCCTGGCTCCTGGCTTCAGATCAGCACAGCTCTGGCTGTTATGGCCAATTGGGGAATGAACCGACAGATGGAAGACCTCTCTCTCTCTCTCTCTCTCTCTCTCTCTCTGTGTGTGTCTCTCCTTCTCTCTGTGTGTGTCTCTCCTTCTCTCTGTGTGTTACTCTGACTTTCAAATAAATAAATAGATTTTTTTTTAAAAAAAGGACAGATGATTCCTAGTGGTGTAAAAGGTCTTTCTGTCACTGGAGAAAAACTCTGTGTCCCCTGGAGAAGCCACCAAGATGCCAGCCTTTCCAAGCTGTTCACTTCTGGGCTTGTTTTCACAGGTGTTTGCAGAAATACCCCCGGCGAAGAAAAGAATAGCACAGCTGATTCTGCCACCTTTTCTGCAGACTTCCTGAGTGACGGGCACCAGGGACATTTGCCATCACACTCACAAGATCAGACCAGAAATGCTGGCGAACTGGAAACAGCTCAGGTGCAGAGTTCGATGTCCAGGCTGGGGTTTCAGCTCTCATCTCTGCCAGTAAAGGTAGTCACCCCCTTGGCTGTCTTCCTAGAAGCTGGAGGAGAGAAGAGGTTGTGGGGCCCAACAGCCCAGCTCCCAGCTCCTTCCTTGCTCTCTGTGTGCAGTGTCTGGTGGGCAGGGTTGCTGACCTGCTGTGGCCCTCAACTTGCTCAGCTGTAACTTTACAGAAGTGAATGCCTGCACTGCATGGCTGCTGAGAAGAAGATAAAGAAGAAAAGGGAGAACTGCTTGCAGTGTCTGGTCATAGGGCCCATATGGGAGCCTCCAGAATCCTTAGTCACTGCATAGCCCATATCCCTGGGGGCGCTGTTCCAAGACCCTCGAATGAATGCCTACAAAACTCAGATAATACCTAATATGTACACCTTCTATTTCCTGTGCATACACAATTATGAGCAAGTTTGATTTATAAATTAAATACAGTAAGAGTTCAACAATAACAACTAGTAAAACACAGCAGTGACAACAATATAATGAACCTTATGAACCATTTCCTTCTGGAATTTTCCATTTAATACTTTTGCACTGTTGTTGACTGTGGATAACTGAAGCCGTGGATAAGGGGAGACTACTGTAATTATAGTTGTTTCTGGCACTGACAACCTGTGGAGATTGATCGCCGCCCACAGTGAGGCCTGGGCAATGAAGCATCTTGCATTCTTGGCCTCTGTGGGTTCTCCTGCCATCTCAGTGGTTTTGCTCTTGACCAGCGCCCTATGGAGGAAGAAGATCAAGTCTGGCCTTGGTGTGCCGAGGACCATGTGCTTTATTCAGCCCCAGCTCAGCTGTCCCCTGGCTGTCCCCTTGGGTACCAGGTGGGACTGTCTCTCTTGGTGCCTCCTATCAGGGAGTCTTTGCCATAGAACAGCATCGTGGGCCACCCCCTCCTCCTGACCTCAGCCCGGGGCTGGGAGAAGCTCTCACTGTGTCAGCTGCTTCTGACTTGTTCCTCTAAAGGCTGCCAGTGCCCTTGAACACAGGCTCTGCATCAACTCTTCTCCCTCATCCAGGTTGAGCACCTTCTTATTCCGGCTGGGGCTGTGGTTGACACAGGCAAGCTCTCCCACCCCTCAGACTCATCTCTTTTTCTTTTCTTGTGATTGGAAGATTGACGCCTGTCTGCAGAGCCATGGTGACGATAATGCAATGCTTGGGTAGAACTGGAAAAATATCCTTTCCTTTCAGTCACTCTGGGCTCCTTGGCTGGGGGGCCCTGGAACAAAAGGCAGATTAACAAGAGAAAAGCATACACATTGGTTGATGTGTATGAACTGAAGACCTGAAGAAACAGTTCCACCCGAGTGTGACTTATAGTAGGTTTGATGCCCAATGGGAAATCATGGAGACATGTGATAGGACAGACTGTGAGCAAGCTGGGGACACTGAGCAGGGCCTGTTTGTCCAGAGTCCCTTTTGGGTCCCTTGTCCGCAGGGATTTGGATGGTCCTGTCCTCCAGGTACAGGAAAGACATCTCTCATCTGATGAGAGGGTCTGGTGCTCAGCTTTAGGGGGAGATCAGAAAATCCTTCCTAGACTTCTGGTCAGCTTCAGGGGAGGAGGGCAGTAGAAGTTTAGAGAGTCCTTCCAGAACATTCTGCTTCCCAGGTTCCTCCCCTTTGAAATACTCAACAGACCAAGGTGTCCTGCTCTTTTGTCATTCTGCCCTGGACCCCATCACCTGGTGTGCCATAGGGCTCTGTGGATGTTTGTTTCTTCCTGTTGGCCAAGGCAATCACTTAGACAGGGCCTGCCAGGAAGAGCTGGACTCAGGGCTTGGCATGAGTCATGATACTAGCTGACACCTAACGAGTACTAACTTTGGGCTCAGGCTTTGTCCAGAGCACTTTGTGCATTGTTGAGCTGGATTCGTTCTGAGAGGAGGAGCGCAGTGTGGTCAAGAGGTACAGAGTCACCACACAGACCCTGGGAGCTGGGTGAAAGCAGGCCAGAGGCGAGCAGCCCGCAGACTCATTTATTTCAGTTGGTATAGCAGCTTATATAGCCAAGGCAGCCAATCCGGTCAAGGAGCAGTCTATGCCCTAACCAATCTCAGCCTGTTGCCAGGCAGTATCTGAAGCCATCCAATCACAGCCTGTTGCCAGTCAGGCTCCATTGCCAGATGGGTTTCAAAGCCATTCCTGAGTAACTGATGCTCACTTGCCGGTGGCCATCTTGGCATGGCCTTCTCCTTTCACCACAGTGTGTGATATCTCTGTATGCTCCGTGACAGTCCTATGAGATAATTGCTATCATCAACCTGTTTTGTAAGCAGGATGACTGAGGCACCGAGAAGAAAGGACCATGCCAAGATCTCTCAGGGTGTGGGCAGCAGAGCTGGGACTGGACTCCAATGAGTTGGACTCCAGAATGGAAACCTTCATTCCTGAGCTGCTCTTTGGAGTGGCCCCTTGGGCAAGAAGCAGGGCAGAGAGGGCCTGATCCAGGCTGGGGCCTCTGTTGCTGCGAGCCTGTGAAAGATTTCTGGGAGGTAGTTGAAGGGAGGGATGGGTCCTGAGACCACAGTTGAGCCCAGCACAGGCTGTGGGACCTGTGCCATCTGGCTCCTGTGGGTCATTTGGCCAACTTTGTGTCCAGGTCAACTTCTATGGCCTGCTTGAGGTTGGACTCTCACTTTGAGTCTTCCATTCTTTGAATTTCCATGTCCAGACAAGACATCCTGCCAGATCAAAGACAGTGGGGTCTCTGAAATACTGGAGCTCTGTCTGCTGCTACAACCAACTCTTTGGAGCCCTTTGTGTTGGACTGGTGATTTCCCAGTTTCCTTCAGCTTGCTTAGTTTCCTCTTTGTTCATAGGATTTTCCAACATGGTGGCCAGGTAACACTAAGCAGAGAAGGCAGACAGGACAGAAGACCGGGACTATCATGGCCCCATCTTCTGGGTGCAGTGACCAGTGGAACATGAGCAGGACTGGGCATGCTCTGTCTGGAAGCAATGATCAGGCCAGTTCAGCATATCCTCAGCTTCTTCCTTCCCTGCCCATTACTTGCTGAGACACCATTCACTGACATCTGGGTTCATATTCTGGTTCTTCCCCTTCTTGGTGTGTCTCTGATCTTCTGGGTGGTAATGCTCACCTTACCACATTCACTCACTCTTACAATTGGTTAGTTGGTTGGGAATCTCTGTGTCAAAATCTCTCTTCTGCAAGAGAGTAGCTTAACTTGGGCAGGTCTGTCTTATCACTGCCAACTCCACAGCAAATTGCACAGTGCCCATGTCTGCATGCATTTTCTGCTGTTATAATGGCATACCACAGCCTGGGTGGATTCAAAGCAATAGGAGTTGATTTGACCTCTGATCCTGGAAGCTGGGAGTTGAAGATCAAGGGGCAACATCTGGTGAGAGTCCTCCTGCTGTGTCAGAATATGGCGAGAAGGTAACTCATCCCTGTGATAACTACAGTCTGAGTCCATGCCTGAGGGCAGTGCCCATGATCCACACACCCTTTCGAGGTTCCACCTCTCGATGGCATCCCAGGGGCAGTTACATTTCAACATGAGTTTAGAGGAGATCTTGAAACCATACCAACCTGAGATGTAACAGGTGCACAACAAATGTGGTTGTATGATTGGGTGAATGAATGAGCACGTTGTCCGTGGGCATGCTCACAGCACCAAGCAGAGTACTTGATACGTGGTAGATAATTTTCCTCTCTGTCCCTCCCTAAAGGGCTCAATTATTGTAGGTGAAGACCCAGTACAGCCACCCTTGCTAGAAATGACCAAAAGTCCTCCTAAGGTTTTCCTCCACCTCAAGCAACTGTGCATGCTATACCCAGCATGTCGTCACTTGGCAGTCAAAGGAGAAGCTACCAGAAAGTACCTGGATGGCTTCAGTCCTAACATGGGTGTCTACCCCATGCGTGGAAATAGAACCCACATTTATGGAATCCTTGGTGTGAGCTGGGCACTTAGCAGTCACACACTAGGAGGGGAATCTCTCACAGCAGTTCTCTGGGTCGGGAGGCTGAGGCTGCAGAGACGTGGAGACTTGTCCAAGGCCACAGGGGGAGGGCCTGATAAAGCTGAGGGTGATCCTGGTGGCACAGCCTGGGAGCGCTTTCAAGGTGTGGTGCTGCTTGCTTGCTCTGTGTAGCAGAAGAGTACCAAGGGGTGCCATCTACTGGAACAGGGCAGAGAGCCTCATGCCTTCTTTATTTCTGTGTGTGTTTGGGGCAGGGTGCCGGTGCCTCTCGTTCTCCATCACCTTCAGAAACGAGTGCTGGTGGAATCTACTTCGTGGAGCTGGTGAAAGAAGACGGGACCCTTGGATTCAGCGTGACTGTAAGACTTGCTAGGAGGAAAGAGTTGGGAGATGCTCATGCGGAGCCTTGGTGGGCATCCCGCTCTGTCAGCATGCTCATTGTAGACAAAGGGTACCCAGGAAGTGGAGGACCCAGGCAAGTCAGTGGGACCTGTTGTGGGATCATCGCACTGGGAGAACCAGGGCAACCTTGGGCTGAGCAGGAGCAGGTGCGAGAGACCCAAGCCATGTGAGGAGACAAGAGTGTGGGTGGAGTCTGCACAGTAAGAAGGCAGCAGCTTGTGGCATCAGGGACATCAGCCCACAGCGAATGGGGTAATCCAAAAAATCCAGGTGCCAAGACCAGCGCTTTGCTTTTGCTCTCCGAGCTCTGTGTGGTAGACCCCTGGGGGGAAGATTGCCTGTGTCGCTGTGATTGCTCAAGGGTTTATGGGAATAGCACAACTCCAAGGTCAGACAACTCCAAGGTCAGAGGTTGGAAGGTATTGCTTTTTTTTTTTTAAGATTTATTTATTTATTTGAAAGACAGAGTTACAAAGAAGCGGGGGGAGGGGGGGGGAGGTCTTCCATTCACTGATTCACTCCCCAGATGGCCACAATGGCTGGAGCTGTGCTGATCCGAAGCAAGTAGCTGAGTTTCTTCCAGATCTCCCACATGGGTGCAGGGTCCCAGGGACTTGGGCTATCTTCCACTGCTTTCCCAGGCCACAGCAGAGAGCTGGATTGGAAGCGGAGCAGCCGGGTCTCAAACCGGTGCCCATATGGGATGCCGGTGCTTCAGGCCAGGATGTTAACCCGCTGCGCCACAGTGCGGGCCCCCGGTGTTGCTTTTTATAACTGAGCATTGAAAGTTAACCTTGAAGTCCTGGAATGGGTCTAGATTTTAGGCATGTCATTGTTGCATTCAATTGTTGAGTGGAAACACAATGGGTTTCCTAGTGGGGAAGGAAATGCCATGAGCATAGAAACCTCCAAAGGAAACCCGAGAGAGGAGTGAGTGAGTGGCTCTTTGCTCTCCTACCTGATGGTGTTCTCACGCAGGGACCCCTGGATCGCCACACCCCGGCCTGCCATGAACCTGTCATGGGATGTAGATGTAGATCATGTAGATGATTTTAAGGAAGCAAGTAAGAAATAGACAGATAAGGCTCATGAGTCCACGTGAACAGTCTGGTACCAAGCATGGTCAATGTATTCTTGGCTTGGGATAACGATCCGATCAGACACCAAACATAGCAATCTCTCATCTGAAAGACTTGCTAAGTGTGGGATTATTCATGTGTAGATTATTCATATACTGAGAGGAGGTTGGTGATTTCCGTTGGCTGGCAAGAAACTGTGATTTTCCTTGGGGGAATTGAGTTTCAAAAAATAATTCTTGAAACGGCTTGTTCAAATCCAACTGGCCATTAAAGGAATGAAAGCACTAAGACCCAGGAAAAGCTGGAAGACTCCACAAATGAGGTTGAAATGAAAATTTTTAACTTTATATCCATGCGCTTGGCCAAATATAACCCACGGAATGCAAAGACAGAGCGCTCTTACACAAAGCTGGGAGAAGTGTGAGCAATTAAAGGAGTATTCACATTCGGTTAGGCGGTGCCATCTGCTAAAGTCCATTACAATGAAGCGTATGCATGGCCTTGGCCCACAGAAATACAGGGGTCCTTCCCACAGCCCACAGAAAATGGCATTTAAATGGAAATTTACTTTGGTCCAAAAAAACAGTTGAAATCCATGCATATGAAGGGTCTTTGGAAAGTTCGTGGCAAATGCATATTATGAAAAACCATAGCTATATTTCATTTTTTTAAACAAAATAAACATCTTTAAATTTCATTTTTCCACCAACCTTTTTTGTTTTAAAAAAAGATGTATTTTATTTACTTGAAAAGTAGAGTTATAGAGAGAGAGAGAGAGGGAGAGACAGAGAGAGAAAGATCTTTCATTTGCTGCTTCACTCCCTCCCCCAATAAATATATATAAATACACACACATACACACACACACACATACATAGCCAGAAATATGGTGGCCTGTTATTTGGTACATAGATATTTATAAATGCTATCTTTGCTATGTTACAACCCTTACATATTAATATTCCCCTTTACCCTCATTTTATGATGTCTGCCTTGAACTCCATGTTATATGGAGTTACATAAACACACATGTGTGTATATATGGAGTTATATAAACACCCTATCTGGGACCAGTGCCGTGGTGCAGTAGGTTAATCCTCCGCCTGCGGTGCCGGCAACCCATGTGGGTGCCAGTTCTAGTCCCGGCTGCTCCTCTTTCAATCCAGCTCTCTGCTGTGGCCTGGGAAAGGAGTGGAAGATGGCCCAAGTCCTCGGGTCCCTACACCCAGATGGGAGACCCCGAAGAAGCTCCTGGCTCCTGGCTTTGGATCAGCGCAGCTCTAGCTGTTGCAGCCATTTGGGAAGTGAACCAACAGATGGAAGCCCTTTCTCTCTGTCTCTCCCTCTCACTGTCTGTAACACTACCTCTCAAAGAAATAAATAAATCTTTAAAAAAAGAGCATGCCCTTGCTTTTTCTGTGTTTTTTTTCCCCTGGCTTATACCTAATTCTCAAACTTTCCCCCAAAATAAAGAAATTCACTTTCACGGATAAAGAACTCCACAGGCTTTAGGGTCACTCAGTTGCTGGCTTGGGTGCCCATCTTGAAGCTTAGCCAGCCTTTTCTTTAGCCTTCTCTAGGGGATGATGTGAGCACAGAGAGACGTGCGGAAGGAGCTGTGGATATACACCCGGTCACGAGCAGTTGTCAGCCTGTTACCTGTGCTGGGGTTGGGCGGTGGCGGCAGACATGAGTAAAGATGAGAGCATTCATGAAGGAGGAGGTTGAAAGAGACCACAGAAATGATACAGTGCCATCGGTGTGCAAGTCTGTCTATAGGGGTGTATGCCTGCACATGGTAAATCGGAAGAAAAACATAGTTAGATCTTGATCTACGGCGTTAAAGGAAGTGAGTTGTGAATTCCTTTTGTGACTGATATAGTCATCTCTCTGATCTGCAGGGGGTTAGGACTCTCGTGGGCACCCAAATCTGCTGATGCTCAAGCGCCTTATAGAAAATGGCGTAGTCTTTGCACAGAACCTGCAGGATCCTCCTGTATACGTTAAATCATCTTTAGATGACTATCAAAACCTAAAACAACACCAACGCTATGTACACGTTTGTGGTACTGTATTGCTTGGGGGATAATGATGAGAAGGGAAGTGTGTGTGTGTGTGTGTGTGTGTGTGTTCATTTTAAAAGATGTATTCCATCTGTGGTTGTTTGAATCCACAGACGGAGCACCTGTAGAGCCCGAGGGTGGCGGATTGTCACACTCCGCGTACACACCCAGCTTCAAGCCTCAGCAGAGAACATAGTCTAAACAAATGAATACAGATGCATCAGACAGAGATGACACATCGGGACAGCCGATGGATGGGGGGAGGTTCCGTAGCCAGGAAGGTTGGAGAGCGGCCCCCTGCTTTCCTGGGAGGGAGCAAACAGGTGGTGAATTTTTCCTTTTGTTTTTCCCCTAGGGTGGCATTAACACAAGCGCGCTCTATGGAGGCATCTACGTGAAATCCATCATTCCCGGGGGACCTGCTGACAAGGAAGGGCAGATCCTGCAGGGTGAGGCTGACGTGGTGGTGGTGCTGGGGCAGGAGGAGCTCCGTGCAAAGACCCTGGCCTGGGGGTGGGTCCTCCGACCCACAGCCTCTGACCTTGCCCCGCCCCTTACTCTGACACTTCAGGTCTAATGTGGGTGACAGCCCTCTGGGAAGCATAGGGTGATAGGGAGATAGAAGGTGAGAGATGCCAAAGACGTTGGAGTGTGCCTGTTTGGCCTTCATGGGGCAGAATCTTGTTTTCCTTAGAACACAGAGCCGGCATTGGGTCCCCCCTCTGTGGAGGGCATGCATGCTGGTGAGTCTTTGTCCTGTCTGCTGTCTCGCTGCTCAGAAGGATGGCTTTTTACTGTTCTCCTAAACGTTCCTATTTGAGCCCAAAACGACACCTGAGATTTCTCATATATCTCTGTTTCCTCTGGAATTCCAGTGTCCTGATCTGTTTTTGAAATAAAAAAAATCCCTAGAGATATAAATATTACCCCAGGACAACTTGAAAATACTTTCAAAAAACTGTTTCACAGGAAAACAGGAGCTCCGTTTGACCAGTGCTGGTTCAACCACGCTGTGAGCCAATAATAGAAAGGCTTTGATGCCATCAGTCTGATGTCTGTCTCAGGAGGCAGGGAGCATGCTCAGAGAGGTGGCCACCTGCAGGCTCAGGCCGGCCACTGCTAACTCTGCAGGGATACCTGCACCTCTGTGTCCTGTCCCCTTTCCTCCAGGTCACCCAGAGGGTGTTGGGCAGGGTGCTGTCCACAGGGTCCTTCCTGCAGCCCCACAAGCTCAGGACTTAACACACATCCGCTTCCCAGGTGACCGGCTCCTGCAGGTGGATGGCGTGAGTCTGTGCGGCCTCACCCACAAGCAGGCTGTGCAGTGCCTCAAGGGCCCTGGCCAGGTGAGTGTTCCCTTCCTTCTAGAGCTTGCCAGAACATCCGAATCTGCAGGTGCGCCAGGTGGGAGGAGGCCACATTTCTTCTCTGTTTTATTCCCGTTCGCTTCTTCCTCTTCTTTGGCTTTCCTATGGGAATGGGAAACGCAGGAGGCAGCACCCAGATGTTTCCAAGCGGAAAGCCTCACCCTCTATAAATAGCCTTGACAAGCCTGCTTGTTGCCTGCCTAGATCCCGGAATCAGACAGCAGAACAGAACTGAGAGACGGAGACACTGACGTCTCCAGCCCGGCCCGGGTGGCGCCCCCCCACAATGCCCTGCTCCAGACCAGCTGACCAGAGTGTCCATCTGCTCTCAGGCCCTTTCACCTCCCCGCCTCTGGCCACGGTGACCCTCATCCCACCCCGCCAGCTCATGCTGTTCCCCATCACCCTGAGTTTCCACCTGCTAGGGCCTGGGTGGGCTTTCCCGGGATTCTTTTCATCTCAATGGTATAGAGATCCGGGATGCCAGAGGCATCCACCCATTGTATTCTGTGTCCCCTGTGGTGCCCACCCAGGCATGTCTGCACGCTGTGTGTGGTCCTCTGTCTGAGCGTGGGAGCCTTTAATCGCCCCAGTGTCCTGAGCCACAGAGCTGGCATCACCCCCTCTTGCTAACCGAGCAGTCAGCAGAGACAGCAGGAGTGACGGAGGGCGCTTCCAGCCAAGGTCAGATTCTGGCTGCATCTGGCTTCCTCCGTTTGCAGTGGAGATTGCTTTTATGCGTGGCCTTGATTGACAGGCCTTGAGAACAGTTCTTCAGACCTTTGCTGATGAACTTGGTTTGGGAGGGCCCTGGCATGACCTGCTGGCGGCGATGACAAGTAGGGATTGTCACTCAAGTCTCAGGCCCGGTGCCGACTGACAATGGTGGCAGAAGGCAGGAGGCTGGGCCAAGTCTTCTGAATGGAAGCCTGGTGTTTCTGAAAAGCTTCCAGGTGACATCTGGCTGCTGGTTCTGGAAGCATGCTTTGAGTGACAAGGGCCCCCAGCGTGGTGGGGAAGAAGGGTGGGGCATCAAAGCAGAGAGGGAGGAGGAGGTGCACTGGCAATGGGCCTGGGATGCTGTGCTATGGGCAGGGGTATGGATGATGCAAAACACTGGAGATTTTTCCTCAAGGGTGTGGCATGTCCAGTGTCTGTGTCAGACCAGTCCGTTGGCAGCCATGGTGGGGTGGGCCAACAGAGGTGGGGACAGTGTGGTCCAGTAAACCGAGTTGCCTGGAGCTTGCTGTGGTCCCGCTGGGCACTGGGAGAGGGAAACTGTTTCTGCTGGGAACCTTGCAAGCTTAGACACCAGATGGGTCCTGACAGGGCAGAACGGGGAGAGCTGGACCCATCTGTGGGTGGCCCTTGGGAGGCCAATGGGGGAGAGATTCTGTGTTCCCAGGGACAGATGCAAGGGGAAGAATGTTTTAGTGAGAACGAGGAGGGAGAAGCGATGGGGAGTGAGGGGAGCAGAGGAGGCTGGCACTGCCTGTGCCGACCTGGGGGTACATGTGTCCCCCCCAGGTGCACGTGTGCAAGACAAGTGCCAGTAAAAACTCGAGTCTGGATCCCAACACACAGAATCTGGAGATTTCGCTTTGAGGTTCAAATGAAGCAGCTTCCTGGAAGCCTGAGACTCAGGAAGCATTTGAGGGGTGGAGTGGAGGGCGCGCCTCCTGCCTGCCGTCTGCAACGTGAACTGAGTCTGGGCACCCTTCCTCCTAGGTGGCCAGCCTGGTCTTAGAGAGAAGAAGCGCCAGGCCCGCACAGCAGTGTCTTTCTGCTAATGACCGAACGGGAGATGGACAGGTGGCTGTTTCCTTGGTAACAGCCATGCCTGGCAGGCCCGCGAGCTGTGTCTCGGTGACAGATGGTGAGGAGAGAGAATTGATGTTACTGTTGTCATGTCATCACATGCTGCTTTTGAATTGAGGGAAAGGCAGGAAGCCTTCCCCTGGGTACCCCCCACCCCCAAAAAAAACAGCAACAACAAACCGAGCAGGGGCGACCGCCATGGGGCTGGCTTTCAGCTACGGTGGGAGCCAGTCTAATGGGCTGTGTCTCTGCAAGACAGATGCATTGTCCTCAAAGGCTGACCGGTGCCCTTCTGCCCCAGGCCTGTCTCTGCCCTCTTAGCAACTGCTGGAATGTGACAGTTTCTGCTAAGTGTTCAGGGGTGAAATTGAAGGGAGAGGACGTGCATTTTCTGACCCTTTCGGCTCTACATTCCAGCTAAGGGCACGGATGGGGCAGGCTGCGAGGTGGAAGACGGGTCAGGGATCTCGACTTGCTCTCAGCATCACCTTGCAAAGCAAACCCATGGTCAGTTGAGGGGGGCACAATCGTCCAGCTTTGTGGGTTGCCTCTTGGCACCCCCTTGTGATCTCTTCTGGCAGCTAGGAAAATATGCATTTCCTTAGTGTGTTGTGATCTGAAGTTTACCCAGGCGTGACAGGCGTGAGTCCCATCGTAAGGGTATCCTGTCTAGCTGCGACGGTATGAGGCAGATTGAGTGCAAGGTGGCCAGAGGCAGAGTGATGGGTGGGACAGAGGAGGGAGACTCGCGTTTGAACCAGGTCTGATTTGCGTTTCTGCCTCCTTTACACTATCTCCCGGGACCTTGAGAAACTGACGACAAAATGAGCCAGAGGCCCGGCTGGCAAGGGTGGACCTGGCCATACCACACTCCCCCACCTGCCTGCCTTAGATGCTTCCATTCTGGCCCCGACGGATGCTGACAACTCCATCAGGGTCTCCCACGTGGACAGGGGCCAAAGCACTGGGTCCGTCCTCTGCTGCTTTCCCAGGTGCATTAGCAGGGAGCTGGATCGGAAGTGGAGCAGCTGGGACTTGAATCGGTGCTCCTATGGGATGCCTGTGTCGCAGGTGGTAGCTTTACCCGCTGCACCACAATGCCGCCAGCCCCTCCTTTTATGCAGCTATGTGAGAACTTTGAAGCATCTGCGGTTTGTACCTGCAGCTCACATCATGCTTCTATTGGGTAATAATGATCTGTAATGTGTCTACAGGACTCCGTCCTAAATGCCTAAATGTTAGTGAATAAAATCTTTCTATGTCAAGCAGAAGTCATTTGTCTCCTTGGCAATTTGCATTGAGTATCCTGACCTGAAGGATTTATCTTTATCAACATCCCACAATGCAGGTCCCAAGTTTGAAGTCAAACTGAAAAAGAACACCAACGGTTTGGGCTTCAGCTTTGTGCAGGTGGAGAGAGAGAGCTGCAGCCACTCCAGCAATGATCTCATGAGGATTAAGAGGCTCTTTCCAGGGCAGCCAGCTGAGGAGCACGGGGCCATCGCCGTGGGTGACATCATCCTGGCAGTGAACGGAAGGTCCACCGAAGGCCTTGTCTTCCAGGTGCTGGGGCCTCGAGGAATGCAGCTGGGTGTGCACGCTGACCTTGGTCGGCGTTGGACGCTGATCACACAGAGGCAGCGACGGGCAGACCATTCCCATGTTAAATTGTCCTTCTCCATGGCCTTGAATTTGCTCTGGCTGAAGGTCTCTTAGCATACAGTGTGCAAGAGTGGGGTGGGCGGGCGAGAGGGGGCACCCTTCTGCTCTCCTTCCGGTCCCTCTGCTAAATGTGCAACTTTTGACCCGTGGTTCTACTCTGATTGTCCTGCCTACGATCCAAGACAGCGTGTGTGTGTGTGAGAGAGAGAGAGAGAGAGAGAGAGAGAGAGAGAGAGAGAGAGACTCTTTTCAATGTTTACAGCTCCAAATCTCAAGGAAACATTGTATATATGAGTGTAAGGATCCTGGCACAAATGGGGTAATTCAAGGTGAGCTTAGTAAAGGGGTGATCAAGCTGAGGGGAAGCCCGAGAGAGTGTCACCGTGGGCTGCAGCAGCCCCCTAAGCCCAAAGCGGGGTAGGAAGGCACATTGACCAGCCCTAGAAACCGAGAGAGCAGTTGCAGTTGGGCGGAGGGGGCTCCCTGATGTGACACGTGATGTTAGCCGAGGGACACAGGAGTCCCGTGGCAGCCCCGACGGGTGGTAGTCAGAAAGCCTCTGGTCCCTGCCCAGGCTCCTCTGGGCAGAGCCCGGCTAGAAGCCTCACACCCCAGGCGCGCTAAGCAGGATGGGCAAACGTGGAGGGACAGCCCCAGAGCCTCAGAGATCACGGCGAGGTGTGGACAGATGTGAAAGCCCAGGTGTGGTGCTACCCCAGGAGCCAGCAAGTGGGGCACCCTGGGCAGCCAGGGGGACTAAGCCGTGTCTGCAACAGCAGTGGTGCTGAAGCTGAGATTTTTTAAAGGATTATTTATTTATTAGAGAGGCAGAGTTACAGACAGAGAGGTCTTCCATCTGCTGGTTCACTCCCCAGATGGCTGTAACAGCCGGAGCTGGGCTCATCCAAAGTCAGGAGCTTCTTCCAGGTCTCCCATGTGGGTGCAGGGGCCCAGGGACTTGGGCCATCTTCCACTGCTTTCCCAGGCCATAGCAGTGAGCCGGATCAGAAGTGGAGCAGCCGGGACTTGAGCCGGCTCCCATATGGGATGCCGGCGCTGCAGGTGGAGGCTTTACCTGCTACACCACAGCGCCAGCCCCATGCCAAGATAGTTTTGCCTCTCAGGGGACAGTTGGCCAAGTCCAAAGACGCTGATAGATGCTACTGGCAACTAGAGACCAGAGATGCTGCTGAGTACCTATAAGGCCCAGGACAGGTGTCCCAACAGAGCATTATCCAGAATGAACGGTCCACGGTGATAAGAGGTTGAGAATTTTTTTCTGTGATAGGAAGTAGGAGCTGCCAAAGCAAACTCGTGCCCTGGGCATTGAAAGGGTGGCTTGGAGCTCGGGGTCCCGAATGTGGGAGCTTAGGATGTAGGTGCAGAGGGGAGTGGGTGTGGGTGCCAGTGAGCTGCACCAAGAGGTAGCACAGATCAGAACAGAGTCTGCGTGCCGGCGGCCTTGGGGCTTCCCCCCAGAGCAAGGTGAGCCAGAAAGAGATGCAGCCTGGGGGAGGCACCTGCTTACAGCTGCATTTTGGAAAAACCACCCTTTTTTTTTTAAAAAAAAAGATTTTTACTTATTTATTTGAGAGGTAGAGTTATAGACAGTGAGAGGGAGAGACAGAGAGAAAGGTCTTCCTTCCATTGGTTCACCCCCCAAATGGCTGCTACAGCTGGCGCGCTGCGCTGATCCGAAGCCAGGAGCCAGGTGCTTCCTCCAGGTCTCTCATGTGGGTGCAGGGTCCCAAGCACTTGGGCCATCTTCCACTGCTTTCCCAGGCCATAGAAGAGAGCTGGATCAGAAGTGGAACAGCTGGGACTAGAACTGGCACCCATATGGGATGCTGGTGCCGCAGGCGGAGGATTAACCAAGTGAGCCACGGCAATATGGAAGAAAGTGGAAGGGGACACTGGAGAGGAGAGGAGCAGTGAAGAGATGAGTTTCCCAGGACCCACGCCCAGCCTTGCAGGGGGCTCAGAGCCAGGTCAGGCTCTAAGGAGGTAGAACCCAGACATAGGAGGACGTGGGGAGGGAAGGGAACAGCCATTCGTTTGAGTCCCTCTGTCACTTGCTGAAGAGGAGGCAACAATACTGGCGGATACTGCCCCAGGGCACAGCCCAGCATCTGTGCATTGCTTCTGTGGGGGCTGCAGGCCACTCGGGAAAGTCGGGTCCGTAGTAATGTTTCCCAAATTTCTCTGGAGCCGAGAAACTGATCCAGGTGGAGGTGAAGGGGGTGTGGAGCCACACCTGGAAGACTACGGGGGACTCAGAGAAAACGCTCACCTGTGATGCCAGCCCAGACCTAACTGGGGGGCTGGGTTTCTCGTAGGAGGTGCTCCACCTACTGCGAGCGGCCCCCGAGGAAGTCACGCTCCTCCTGTGCCGACCCCCGGCAGGTGCACTGGCTGATGTGGAGCCTGGCTGGCAGGTAAGAGGCGCACCTCTGCTGTCCTTACCTGGCTGGCGGGTAAGAGGCGCACCTCTGCTGTCCTTACCTGGTTCCTGGCAGGCACTCCTTTCCCTATCTGATGATCCTGAAATGCTCAAGGCTGTTTGTCAGTCGAGTTCAATGCCATCGTCTTTCACAGGAAAACAGCTGTCCCCAAACCTCAGTGAGTCTGTGAAAGCTTGGGTGGGCCTGGATCTCCGCCAGCTCCTTCCTCTTCCCCGCCTCTGCCTCTCCTGACATTTTCAACAGGCATTTCCATCCTGAGGAATGTGGCTGGATGAATCACGAATTAGGCATTTATAGTCTGTGCCCAGCAAACAGCCACGGGGCTCATTTAAAACCCAGGAGTTTTACCTTGATGTTTGTATTGTTCTGGGTTTTTTTCAGATACAGAACCAACAAGGTGTGTATGTTTATAGAGCCAGAGATTGGTTTTAAGGAATCGGCTCACTGATTACGGGGTTGGGGTGGGGGACTGGCAAGTCTGAAACTCACAAGACAGACCCACAAGGCGGGAGGCCTGGGGAGAGTTGGTGTAGGCACTCAAGCCAGGAGAGACAGAGGGCACATTGCCTCTTCCTCCAGGAAGTCTTTAAGGCTTTCAACAGCCTGCCTAAGGTCTACCACATTCTGGAAGGCAATTTGCTTTCCTTAGAGTCTACTGAGTTGAACGTTAACTACACCTAAAAAAATACCTTCCCGGCAGCATCTAGGCTGGTGCTTGTCCAAATATATGAGTGTCGTGGCCTAGCCAAGGCACATAAAGCTGTGGGGTCCCCAGGCGGCAGTCAAGGTCTGTGGAGCCAGGCCTTGGGGGATTGCCTGTTAGGGTGGGGGTGAGGGGCAAGGAGAGGCCAATGTGGTGCAGCTGCAGCTGGGGCCTCCTGCACTGACGCCCTGGGTCTGCAGCTGGGCTGCCTCTCAGAACTGTCCTAAGTCACGGCAGCAGAGCCTGTGCCTGAGACCCTGACCTCCGCCAGCCTTGGGGCGTGGGTTGCTTAATTTTGGCTAAGGTGCACCCATGAGTGAGGTGTAGTTCCTGGGGAGGAGCTGGTGGTGAACCTGCAGGAACTGGCACTCCTGGTGTTGTGGGCTAGGTCAGGCCCAAGCTCCTAGGTCAGGCTCTTGCTTTTTAGCTAGAGTAGAATTCCAAGTAGACACAAACACGGTGCGTAGCGTGATATGGCTTATTTATGGAGTGAAAATACACAAGAACATGGGGGCTTTATTAAGGAAGCTTGGGCCAAGGAAGGGTAAAGAGGGACTTCTGTACCAGTCTATCCCTGGATCCCCAAGTGGGGTGGGGGGTGAGAGAGAGAGAGAAAGAGTGAGAGAGAGATTGAGAGAGAGAGAGAGAGAGAGAGAGAGAGAGAGAGAGGAAGAGAGCCCTCCCCTTCACCAAGCCTCTCATGTGCTCCAAAATGGGGAGGAGTTACATAGTCTGATTGACAGGTGGGTTGATAGGATTACATGGGGGGCAGAGGAGGTATGGCCTCCAGCTCATGAATTATCTCCCTTGAGTTTTTGAAAGGCGGAGATATGGGGGGGGGGGGAGATTCCATGTATTGATTCACTTCCCAAATGGCTGCAAGCCAGGAACCAGGAGCTTCTTCTAGGTCTCCCACGTGAGTGCCAGGGCCCAAGCACTTGGGCCATCTTCTGTTGCTTTTCCAGGCTCATTAGCAGGGAGCTGGATCAGAAGTGGAGCAGCCGGGACTCGAACTGGCACCCATATGGGATGCCGGCACTCAGGCAGACACTTAACATTTATACCACAGCGCCAGCCCCGGCTTTTTACTCTTTAAAAAAAGCATCTTTAGGGGCCAGCACTCTGGCACAGTGAGTAAAGCCACTGGCTGCAGTGCCAGCATCCCATATGGGTGCCAGTTCGAGTCCTGGCTGCTCCACTTCCACTGCTCCACTGCTATGGCCTGGGAAAGCAATAGAAGATGGCCCAAGCCCTTGGGCCCCTGCACTTGTGAGGGAGACCCAAAAGAAGCTCCTGGCTCCTGGCTTTGGATCGGCACAGCTCTGGCCATTGCAGCCAATTGGAGAGTGAACCAGCAGATGGAAGACCTCTCTCTCTCTATCTCTCCTTCTCTCTCTGTGTAACTCTGACTTTCAAATAAAATAAATAGATCTTTAAAAAAAAACATCTTTAGAGTTTGCTCAGTGTGTGCCACGGGGGCAGTTATCACTTGGATTTCTTTTCACAGACACCTGTACCCTCGGCAGACAAAGAATTCACCAGGGCAGCATGTACTGACTCAGAGCAGAGCCCCAGTCTGGATCGGGAGGAGAGCTGGAGGGACAGCGCCTCTCCAGACACGGGGGAATGCCTGGGTCTCATGGCAGAGCCGTTCCAAAAGGCTCTCAGAGAGGCACAAGGGGGCCAAGGCAGAGAGAGGCCCTGGGCCAGCTCCTTGACACACGCCCCGGAGTCCCAGCCTCACCTATGCAGACTTCGCCGAGACAAGGAGGCACCAGCAATGCCTACCGCATTGGAAAGGGACATGAGGCAGCACTGCTATTCTGTTTGTGACCTCCGGAGACTTGGGAGGTAAGAATCCTGTGGTTTGCAGACCTTTTGGTAAGTCACATGCATGGCATTGCTAGACAATTCCAATCAAGCAATCAGTAACTGTGCTCAGATACTCCTAGTACCCAGCACTGCTCTAGGCATTAGGAAGAGTGGCAGACACAAGAGAAGAACAAAGTTTGGAGCCATCACCTGTGAGATTTGGGGGAGCAAACCTGACTGAGACTACAATTATCTCCAATATCTCCTGGAAGCTACAGATGTTCTGGGATTTTTCCCAGAACACAAACTTTTGCATCCCTCATGGCCTGTTTTTTAAAATATATATATATATATATATATATATATATATATATTTATTGGAAAGGCAGAATTACAAAGAGAGAGGGAGACAGAGAGAGAGAGAGAGAGCGAGAGCGAGAGAGAGCGCACACTATCTCCTGTTCATTGGTTCACTCCCCAAACAGCTGCAATGGCCAGGGCTGGGCCAGACCAAAGCCAGGAATCTGGAACTTCATCCAGGTCTCCTACATGGGTGGCAGGGGACCAGTTACCTGGGCCATTATCTGCTGCCCTCCTAGGTGCACTCTCAGGGAACTGGATTGGAGGTAGAGCAGCCAGGGTTCAAACCAGCACCCATATGAGGTGCTAGCATTGTAGACAGTGGCTTGACCCATTGCACCACAATGTTGGCCTCAAAACTGCAGCTTTCATGTCCATGGATTCAACCAACTATGCATGGACAATCTCCCCCCAAATCCTAAAACAAACTGCACTTGTCCTGAATATGTATACTTTGCTGGCTTGCTATTATTTCCTAAAGATCGCACCATAACAACGATTTGCATAGCATTTACATTGCATTGGGTATTATAGGTGATCTAGAGATGATTCAAAGCAGACAGGAGGATGCGCCTAGGTACTAGGCAAATACCGCACCATTTAATAATATAAGACTTGAGCAGCTGCAGATCTTGGTATCTGAAAGGGGTCCTGGAGCTGATGCTCAATGGATACCTAGGGACCACTCTAGGAAAGAGTGCACCAGCACCCTTAGGCCCAGGGAGAGCTAAGACAGACAGAAGAGAGGTTCCCCTAAAGCAGGCAGATACAACGTTTTAAAGAACCCTGTGCTAACCTTGCAAAATCCAACCCATCTGCAGGCAGAGTAGGATAGGTGAGCACATTTGTCACCGATGTTCATTGTACTTGTCCGAAACAGATGGACGCAGATGTACTGCTGGTTCCCTATGATTGCACTCCAGGCACTAGTCCTCAACGTACTTGATAAAATGATAAAGAACATAGCCTGCAGAGATCCACGTGAGGACAAGCACAGGAAACTACTTCCCTGTGAGAACAGGGCTGCGTGTTGCTGCTCAGGAGTGTGGGGTGATGAACAGGGACCCTGCGAGCTGGGTTGTGAAAGGGCTCTAGGCTTAGGTACCAGCTGGGAATTTTACTTGCTATGATAGTCAGTAGTTATTAAAATTGTATACATGTGATTATTAACATAGACACTCAGTGTTTCATTCATGGTATCATGGAGCATCAGCTTGTCCAGAGTCCAATGATCAGCTCTCACCTCCTCCTCCATGCTGGAATCTGCTTCGTAGCATCCTGGAAGAAAGGGTCCCAGCTTTTACTCAACCATGGAAACCCATTTTACTATCACGTAGTTGTTGATCAGAGAGTATTTCCTTGTATTAAGAGGCAGTCAATCTCTCTGAATCTTCTCTTTTGGAAGAAACATCACATTACTGTTTTTTTTTTTCCCTGAATCAAATGGCCTTTGGCTGAGTGCCCCTTCCTTGCAAGGGTATACCAGATGTCCACAATCTATCACCGCTGGAGGGGCTTGCTCTCTGGACTCACACAGGTCTCCAGGGGGCTCTTCCAGGACATCGCAACAGAACTTCTGATCCTCAGTCTGTTGTCATTGCCACATGCCCACGGCCATGTGGTCCAGACAGCCCGAGTGTTCCTAGCACTGCTCCCTCTGTGGCCAACACCTCTCCCTTCCTCTTGCTTCCTCGTGATGCGGGCATTCTGCTCCCTCTCATTTCCTGGCTCCATTTCTCCCTTATTTTCTCTCTCTTCCACTGGCAGAAAGGACTCAAAACCATTTCAGTTCTCTTACAGCAAGGGCATATTAGGTTTGCATTTCACACACACGTAGTTATCCATCGCCCCCTACAGGAAGAAACATGTAGTGCATGCCCAGTGAAACGGAGACCCTAGCTCTGGGAGCCCCAGTAGCCCCAGGAGTGGGATTCCAGAGGGGAACCGTGACTCTCTGTGGACCCCTTGAAGTGTCTGAATTGGCCATCTCAGCCCAACTGTCTTTGCTTTTGGCATCTGTCAGTCAAACTCCATTTCTGCAATTTAGAACAAAAAGAGCATGGTGACTTCCCAGTGTTTCAGCTCTACTGCTTGCCTGTGAGCCTGGAGATGGACTTCTCGCAAGGGCACAGGAGGACCAGGGCAGTTTCAGAGGGTAGGTTTGAAAGCAAATGCCCAGGGCGGAGCATTGTCACCGCTCCTGACACACACAGGAACTCAGTACACATCTCTTTTCTTTCCCTTTCCTAAGCTGTTTCCTCTTAAAGCACAGGTCCCATTGGTTGACATTCCCAGCAAATTGCCAGAATTTACCATCTGCTGGGTGACTACTTCCTACTGCTGATGGCTGCCAGCGCCCCAGCAAATATTCGTGGAAAAGATTGTGTTTCATGTTGCCTTCTTTGCGTTTCTGCATGCCACACCCAGAAACTTGGCTGTACCGTGTAGATCTGCATAAGGCACATTGTCATAAAGCAGAGCACTGCTTTTTAAAAAAAAATTATTTATTTATTTATTTGAGAGGTAGAGTTACAGACAGTGAGTGGGAGAGACAGAGAGAATGGTCTTTCTTCTGTTGGTTCACTCCTCAAATGGCTGCAACAGCAGGAGCTGCACTGATCTGAAGCCAGGAGCCAGGTGCTTCTGCCCAGTCATCCATGTGGGTGCAGGGGCCCAAGTTCTTGAGCCATCTTCTCCTGCTTTCCCAGGCCATAGCAGAGAGCTGGATCAGAAGTGGAGCAACTGGGACTAGAACCAGCATTCATATGGGATGCTGGTGCTGCAGGCTGAGGATTAACCTACTGTGCCACAGTGCTGGCCCCAGCCTGCATTTTCATGCGAGTGCCTTCCAGAGGAAAGACTTGGCTGAAATGGCATCTTACGCATGGTTAGTTTCTGAAGTGAGGGCATAAGGAGAAATCCGCATCAAGCCACACTACCCTTGGACAGCACTCTGGCAGCTGGGGTGCTATTGTCTCCCCAGTGTGGAAGCAGTTCACTTTTCCTTTGAAACCATCTCCTATGAATTCTGGAGGCTTGTGTTATGGGCCAGGCTGTGAGCAAAGTGTTTAGAGTCTGACTCAGTACAAGAGACTGACTGAAGAGATGGAAGATTCGATTCTCTAAATAAGTGCATTTCACTTGGTCCCTGCAGAACGAGTAAAAGTATTTCTCTGTCTCTGTCTCTGTCTCTACACACGTAAGCCCCTGAGAGAGGTCTTCAGAAAGTTCACGGCAGATGCATCTGGGGAAAAAACTCCCTGGATTTCAAAAATTTTTGCACCAAAATAAACAACGTGTAATTCCATTTCCCGCAGACTCTTTGAACTTCCCGTTAGTGTGTATCTATAACTTTGTCCTAGCACATGTAGTTGAATTCATGTAAGTGAAATGCTTGTCTGTTCAGCAAGTGATGACGTAAGTCTCCATGTCCATTTCAGAATGCAAAATGAAGCAGAAGTCCTTGAAATGACCCCGAAGTTACTGATACCATTTGGGGGAGGGCGCTGTTCCTGGAATAGTAAAAGATAATTAGCAGTTGAAAGGTCTAACTGAACTGCAGCTGTCAGATCAGGTGTGACACCAGTGTTGTATGGAGGGAGGAGGCTGACAAGTGAGCAGAGCTGGAATGGAAGGAAAGATTTGCAAGTTGAGGAAGGATTAAAATGCAGAGTATACAGGGCACTAAAAAAACAAAAAACAAAAAACAAACTCAAGAAGAAAACCCAACCAGTCGAGTTAAGAAATGGGCAAAGGGTCTGAATCGACACTTCTTAAAAGAAGAATACAAATGACCAACAGATATGTACATAGAATGATTATTAATAAAAAGAATTACTATTGATAGAGTAAAATAAAAATTAAAAATGCTGATGAGGATGGAGAGAAAAGGGACCCGTTGCACTCTGTTGGTGGGACTGTAAATTAGTATAGCCACTAGGGAAAACATAATGGAGATTTCATAAAATATTGAGAGAGAAATGCCCTTTGACCCAGCGATGCCACTATATATGGTAAATGTCCAAAAGTCAGAAACTCAAACCAAACAGGCACCTGTACCACTCACTGTCTTCATAGTAGCTCAATCTGCAATAGCCAAGATACGGAATCAGTCAAGATGCCTGTTACCAGATGAATGGGTAAGGAAAATGGGACACACACACATCTGCATGGAATTTTTAGGGCCAAAGTAAGCTTATCTTTTAATTCCGTCTCCTAGGGACTTGATGCAGTGACCTCATATTGGTGTCTAGCTCAGGTTTATCACTCGAGCTTCAAGCCCAGCAGGCTGTCAGAGTTCTCTGCCTTGATGTGTTGGAGGCAAGACACCCTACCTGCCTGGGGAACAGGCAGATGGCCCATTCTTTGAGATAACGCGCGTGGACCTCCCCTCTCTACAACACGAGATACACTCAGACAGGTCCCCGGTAGCTCTCAGGAGCAGGAATACTGTCTCATTGGCAGAAAGCTCAGGATGGGACAGAGAGTCCCGGCTCTAGCAGGGGGCAGGACAGGCCTCTGGAGGCCTGGGGGTTTGTGATGTGAAGAGAAAGGGGCATTGCAGGACAGGGGACACGAGGGCAGGGGCGCCCAACGAAGGCAGTCCCTTGTTGGAGCGCAGGGCTGGAGGCCGAGGTACGGTGTGGTTGCTAAAAAGCTAAATCTTTGTGCTTTTCTCTTAGATTTTCCTTTTCATCCTCTCTAACCAGACTTGCCAGCGGTCTTTTCTGAGCACCCTCTCTGCATGTGTGCAGCGCCGTGCACGGACTGCTCTTTCTAACCAGAGGCCTGCGTGGGGATCTGGGGGCGGCCCCGGGGAAGGCCGGCTCTCTCACCTTTGCATCTGCAGCTGCCTCGCCAGGAACGAGCTTCGCCGCGGCTCTGCGTCCTGTGTCCCTCCCGTGACGTGGGGAGTCCAGCTGGTGGCCTCTCGAAACACGCACACTTTCAGCGCGTTTCTGGGGAAGGGCCCGGAATTTATGTGAAGGGCTTTGAAAGTTGAGCTGTGCCCAGTCCCCTTCTCAGGCTTTCTAATGCCTCTACAGAAACAGTAGTCATCGTAGCTGTAATAACAACATCTCAGCCTCTGTGCCAGGAGCCACGGGAGGGCGGCATTGGAAGTGTTTGGCTGAAGCATCCCAGACATCCCACATGTTTTGTTTTTTTTTTTTTTTTTTTTTTGGCCTTCCTGTGTTTCAAATGCAAAAACGCTGAGGTTCCAGAGAAATCAATGAACTCATCCAGGGTCGAGTGGGCTCTGTGAGGAGTGTGTCTGAGACCTGAGTTGCAGTTCTGTCTGCCATGCTGTGCCCCCACCCCATCCTGGTCTCCTCGCCTTGGTAAGGTGCTCCCCCCACCAGCTCCCATAATGCCCTGGGCTGTCAGCACTGTTGCACTTACACCTCTGGCAGTGGCATTTGTTTCCTGCTGTTTCTTCTTTTTAAACTGGGGCCGGTGCTGTGGCTCACTTGGTTAATCCTCCGTCTGTGGTGCCGGCATCCCATATGGGCTCCGGGTTCTAGTTCCGGTTGCTCCTCTTCCAGTCCAGCTCTCTGCTGTGGCCCGGGAAGGCAGTGGAGGATGGCCCCAAATGCTTGGGCCCTGCACCCGCATGGGAGACCAGGAGGAAGCACCTGGCTCCTGGCTTCGGATCAGCACAGCGCTGGCCGTAGCAGCCATTTGGGGGTGAACCAACGGAAGGAAGACCTTTCTCTCTGTCTTTCTCTCTGTCTGTAACTCTACCTGTCAAAAAAAAAAAAAACAAAACAAAACTGGGGCTCCCTCCAGGGCGGGGGCCATGCCTTATTCATTGTCTGCTTGCTGGTGCTTGGAACCGTCTTGGACAGGAGCTGTCAGAACTCTGGCTGGGCCTCACAGGATGCATCGTTGTGAACATTCTGGAAGGCAGGGAGAAGGGAGCAAGGGATCTCTGATCAAGGCTGGGATGCACAGGGGTTTCTGTTTTCCAGCAATGAATCGGACAAGGACGATGAGGAAGGGAACTCGTGCCCTCCGTCTGAAGCCCCTTCTCCCGCCTGGGGGGATGAAGACTACCTGACCATCGACCCTGAGTCCGAAGGCCAGCTCCCCTGCAGAGACTGTCTGGAGGCAGATGCGGGCACCATCCCCTTGCCTCAGTTCTGTTCCTGGGCCTCCCTCCCAGAGCCTTGGCCTCCAGAAAGCTGTCATGGGAGTGAAGACGAATGGGAAGACATAGAGGAGCCCGTGGATACAGATGGTGATGGTGATGGTGACAGCCTCCGGTGGGTATCACCCAGCCTGGGGGAGGCAAGATGAGGCTGAGCTCTCCTGTGGGCACAGTGTTTGCACTTTGGCTGAGGGGATGGGCCACGAGCATCCCCGAGTTCCCCTGGCGTCCCTGCTGGGGGCCACCCTGGTAGCTATTGTCACCAACTACCCACTGTAGTGCATGTTCCATGACGATGACAGGTTAGGACCAGGACTGCCATTGCCCCGTTTTACACACGACACATCTGGGGCTTGCTGAGGTCTCTACACAGTCAGAGTTCACAGCCAGGCCTGGTGTCATGGCGCAGTGGGTTAAGTTGCACCTGTGGCAATGGCATCCTATATGAGCACTGGTTTTACAATCCTGGCTGCTCCACTTCCGATCTAGCTCCTTGCTAATGCACCTGGGAAGACAGCAGAAGATGCCTCAAGTGCTTGGGCTCCTGCCATCCATATGGGAGACCCGGATGGAGTTCCAGGCTCCTGGCTTTGGTCTGGCCCATCCCTGGCCATTGTGGCCATTTGGGGGAGTGAACCAGTGGATGGAAACTCTCTCTCTCTTTATTTCCCTTTGTCTCTCCCCCTCTCTCTGTGTTACTCTGCCTTTCAAATAAATGAATAATAAATAAATACATCTTTAAAAAATGAAAAGACTTCACAGCCCAGTCTTAGCCATGGCCCACAGTTGAGGGCACTTATGGGCCGCCTCCAGCACAGGGTGCCTGCACCATCTCTCCTCGGGCCTCTCTGTCTTGGGGGGTGGGGTGGGGTAGGCGGGGCTGCTGCCCATCACTGGCCAATTCTTGTTTTCTGTCTGGCCTGGGGCTAGGTGCATTTGAGAGACAGGCCTTGGTGTCATGGAATGGGCCCTTTTGTTGGGCCACTGTCGCTGGGGACAGACCAGAGACTGTTCATGCAAAGGGACTGGGCCACTGGGTGGGGGTCAGAAGCTGTTGGACTACAGTACTGGGGGACATGAGATGACCCACATGGCAGTAAAGTCCCTATAATGTGTGGACTTCCACGGGCAGGGCACATGCAGAATGCTCCAGAACTTCGACAGCAGCACCTCCTCAAGGCACCCTGAAAGTTAATGAGGCAGACATTGGTTTGTGAAGATTTGGGGCTCAGTGAGACGTGCTCCTGCACTCACATTGCCTCCTGTCCCAGCTATGTCTTCCCGGCTCTATGGGAGGCAGCTCAGTCACCACAAATGATTGAACTGGATCCTCTGGGCACACTGGCAGGCAAGCTGATAAGGAGGGTGGGTATTTAAGATTCTTCCAGTGAGATAAGAGGCTGGTGCTTATCGGGACTAAGAAGCCACAAGTTAATAGAGTGGAAGATTCCAGAAGCTTTGAAGACCATGCACGGCCATTTACAGGCATACTGGACTCTCTGATAGGGCTGAGCAGGTCCATGACGGATTCACAGAAGTGTGGAGCAAGCAGGGGGCGGCTTTGCTGGGGAGGGCAGAGTTCCTGGAGGCAGCTCCTCTGGGCTGGGGAGCTGCAAGCAGAAGGCTGGGCCACCAGGAAGCCACAAAGAGCCACACGTGTCCCAGTGAGGTCTGCAGCCAGATTCTACGCTGGCAGCCATGGTCTCAAGTGCTGATGGCAGGGCGGAGAGGCTGGAGGGCTCTGGTTCATGGCCTGGCTCTGCCCCAGCCTGGCTGGATGACCTGCAGCAAATGACTTGCTAATCATCCACAACTCAGCTGCCTGTCAAACAGAGATCACCAGCCTCACCTCATGCTCTTCTCGTCAGGGCCAGGTGCCAACGCACTCGCAAAGGATTAGCTATTTTTGTCATAAGTCGTAAAGGAAGTGGAGGTGATGTCACCATCTGAGTGTGTTCAGGCCTGCTGAGTTATTTTCCCCCCAATAGACAAAAGAGCCAGACAGTTGGGCTTGTGCCCCAACACGCTGTGTGGGACAGGCTGGGGAGAAGTCCTCATGTATGGTGAGGGGGTCTGGATCCGGTTACAGTTAGCTCAAGCCTGCCATGGCCCCTTGGCCTGTACTTTGGGACAGCAGGTCTCACCCTCCATGCACCTGCTGCTGGCAGAGAGTGGCATGCAGGCATCGAGTGCTCAAGGTATGAGTTCCTAGCCTGAGCCCCCAGAGCAGCTCACAGACATGTTTCATGGCACCGTGGAGTCTCACATCTAGAATATTAGCCGTGTGCTGCTTCGGAAAAAAAAGCAGCTCTTCATATTCCTTAACTTCTCTGGGGGGTCTGTAATGCCCCAGAGCTCAGGGGCCTCTGCCATCCATGCCAGTGGCACGTGGGGACCTTGGAGCAGCGTGTCCTCTAAACTGACATCGCAAATTATGCTGCTCGCCCCTCTCAGTCTCTGAGGCAGTAATAGGATAAAGGCTGTCTCTTCCGTCGATCTACTGTAATCATCACGTCACGCTGCAATGGGCTGCTCGCTCCTCTGTTACAAACAGGCTTAGCAAGCTGATTTCCTCCGCCCAAGATCAAACAGTGAGCAGAGGTGGCAGGTGGCTTCACACTACAGCTGTCTCATTCCCCCATTGCCCCGAGAAAGTGTCTCTGCACGTGAGTTTATACAACACGCCCATCCCTCCGTCAAGTGGCAGGAGTCCTACTTTTTCCTCTAAAGCACCTCCACAATTTCTCTTTTATGAGATTGAAAACAACTCCCATGGTGCAGTGGGACCAAGGAGGGGTGCACCTGTTCTGTTTGGGGAAGGCCCTGGTCAGGGGTGAGTGGCTCACCCAGAGCTGCTCACTGTTCCAGGTGAGCACAAGGCAGAACCTGTGGTTTCTGCAAGAACACCCTGGTGCTCCTGCAGGTGACCTTGGTCCAGAGGACGTAGCCGCCGGCTGTGCCACTGAGGATCCCTGGGAAGGTGACCTGGACTGGAGCCCCTGGCCTGCTTTGTCAGGGCCTAACTGCAAAAACATCGCACCTGCCATTTTCATTTTGCATAGTGGCTGTGACCTTCTTGAGGGTTCTACGATGTATATTAAGCAAAGCATTGGGTGTTGTGTGTGTGGGTGTGGGGGGGTGGGCGTACAAGTTGGCTTCCCCACCTGAAAGGAGTTAGAGAAGCAACCAAGGCCTTGCACCGGCACACACTTTCCCGCGTGGATGCAGTGCGCCAGTCCTCACTGCTCAGTCCCTCGTTGGACAGAGGAGTTTCTGTGGTTATCAAAGTGCCCCCAGTTCCCTGGGTAGAATCTACCAAGGGTCTTGGCCAATTTCCACTGCTTTCTCAGGCCATTAGCAGGGAGCTGGATTGGAAGAGGAGCAGCTGGGACATGAACAAGCACCCGTATGGGATGCAGGTGGAGGCTTAGCCTGCTATGCCACAGCACACTGCCTTCCCCTCCCCAGCTGAGCCTTTATAACCAACTGTCTCTTGAGAACATAACCTAAGGATGCCCCCTGGACCCATCTCCTAGATACCATAATCGGATGAAATTTCCTCCATTTTAGTACTGTGAACTTATGACTTTGCCAAATCATGTTTAAAAATTATAGGAAAAGACAAGCTATACCTTGGGGGAAAGTCACTGCAAGCTGCAGACCCAACAAAGGAATTGTATCTAGAATATATAAAGAATTAAAAGCATTCAATAGGAAAATGCAAATCAAATTAAAAAATATTCAAAACATGAATGGAACTTCGCCAAAGATGATATAGGGATGTAAATAAGTACAACCCTCGAGCCTTCAGGAAAATGCAAAATAAAACCACTATAAGACATCCCTGCTCAGGTGTCAGACTGGTAAAATTAGTGACAATGCCAAATGCTTGTGGAGATACAGAGAAAATGGATGACAGTGCATCTAGTGGGGAAAACATAACATACAACTAAAAACACCATTGCCAGAAGACCCAGAAACTGCACCTGGGACATTAATCCTAGAGAAATTAAAAGTTATATTTGCACAAGCCCCTGCATACAAATATTCACAGCAACTTGATTTGTAATAACTCCAAACTGCAAACAACTCAGATGTCCTTCAGCCATGCAACTGGTTAAGCAAAATGTGGAAAGCTGTGTGGCAGGGAGTGAACTGTGAGTACCCCCGTGCTTGGGTGGAACTCTGGGGAGTTAGGCCAGTCCCCAAAGGCAGTACAAGTATGAGTCCGTTTAAATTGACAAAATGGTGGAAATGGAGAACAGATCAGTGATCAGCAGAAGTCAATTTGGGGTGGGGAGGAGAGGTGGGACAGGATGTGGCTGTGAAAGAGGGCTCCTGTGGTGACGGGACGGTTGCATGTTCACTGTGACAGTGGATATGTGAACCCACCCACGTGATGACATCGGATAGAATTTACACACACATGCACTCGCGTTTAAATAACACTAAGACAATCTGGACAAGACGGATGGATTGTGTCACTGCAATACGGTAGCTGTGAGATTGAACTGTCGGTTTGCAAGATGCTACTGTTGGGACAAACTGGGTAAGGGTACAGGCGCTCATCTGTATCATTTATTCTAACTGCAAAGGGGTACTCAACCATTTAACAATTTAAACCATGCAATGGAAAAAGAGGGAGCTTCTCAAGGCTGCTTTCTCCAGGCCATGGCTGCTCCACACATTGCTGGGGTGGGTGTTACAGAAAACTACCAAAGGAGAGTACTGACTTTGATTCTCCAATAGCCCAGTTATATAGCCAGTGCGATCCCTGTGACACGTGTAGTATTTCCCATTAATTGTAATAGTCTAAAGCCAATTCCATTCCTCAACTACATATAACTCTACTGCACAGTAAGAACTCAACAGTCAAATAATTCAGAAGGAAAAGAAACAGGGAAGAGCTTTGGAGCAGCCGTACCCGTCTCTGCTCCATTTCAGCTCGGCACACATTCACTGAGCACTTACTGTCCAGCTACAAGCAGGACCCCAGGGATACAGATGGCCATGGCTGGGGATTGCCCGGTGGGGGCTTCCTTCCGGCAAAGGAGATAAAACCAAAACATAGGAACCAGCATTATAAGCAGTGGGATTGATGCCGGAACAATGGCCTAGAGATCAATGTCATACAGGAAGCAGGGGGTATTTTTTGACAAAAGGGAATATCAGGCCAGTGCCGTGGCTCAACAGGCTAATCCTCCGCCTAGCGGCGCTGGCACACCGGGTTCTAGTCCCGGTCAGGGCGCCGGATTCTGTCCCGGTTGTCCCTCTTCCAGGCCAGCTCTCTGCTGTGGCCCGGAAGTGCAGTGGAGGATGGCCCAAGTGCTTGGGCCCTGCACCCATGGGAGACCAGGAGAAGCACCTGGCTCCTGCCATTGGATCAGCGCGGTGGGCTGGCCGCGGTGGCCATTGGAGGGTGAACCAACGGCAAAGGAAGACCTTTCTCTCTGTCTCTCTCTCTCACTGTCCACTCTGCCTGTCAAAACAACAACAAAAAGGGAATATCAATCCTGCTGGGGAAAGTCTTGGTTGGGGCAGCCAGGCATTCCCCTGAGAGGAGAGGTTGTTACAGGACTCAACATGCTGGACACAGCAAGCAGACGGAGGGGCACATGGGGCTAGGATAAGGAGAGGGACCAAGGGATGAGGAGGATGAGGGGTGTACAGAGTGTGAATGAAGAGGCTTGGAGGGGCTGGAATTATGGCATAGCAGATAAAACTACCGCCTACAGTGCCAGCAATTCCATATGGACAGTGGTTTGGAGACCCGGCTGCTCCACTTCTGATCCAGCTCTCTGCTATGGCCTGGGATAGCAGTGGAAGATGGCCCAAGTCCTTGGGCCCCTACACCCATGTGGGAGACCCGGAGGAAGCTCCTGGCTTTGGGTCTGCGTAGCTCTGGCCATTGCAGCCATCTAGGGAGTAAACCAGCAGATGGAAGACCTCTCTCTCTCTCTCTCTCTCTCTCTCTCTCTCTCTCTCTGCCTCTGTAGCTCTGACTTTCAAATAAATAAATAAACAAATCTTTAAAAAAAGGCTTGGCATTTTGGCATGTAGTTGTTAAAATCAGAACTCAGCCCCAGAAAGATTAGGCTGGCTTGTGGGGTGGAGAGAGGATTAGTGTGGGAGACACAAGAACTTGGGACCACTTGGGAACCACTGATGATCCAAGAGAAGAAGGAATGGTGGGCTCATTTACTGAGTAGGGGGCTGTTAAGGAAAATCCTTCCTGGTGACCTGTTTTGTCTTCCATCTTGAATTTGAGATCTTTTGGGACATGGGGTGTCCCAGAGGGATTTTTTTTTTCGCTTAGGTAGGGTCATGTGAATTCCACTGCAATGCGGGAACACGATGCTCTCTACAAGAGCTTCTGTATCAGGCACCATGAAGACAATTGCACATGACACCAAGATATATGAAGAGAGAAGAAGAGTTCAGAGGTCAGTGTAGATGGACATAAATTCACGGTTGTGGGTGGAGGAGGGGAGGACAGGGAAGGATTCCTTGTCCCCTCTGTGTCACTTCATCAGATTCTTTGTTGGCTGAGTGACAAGCCCCACCAAGCCATTTCTTCAACTATCCCCCACACACTCTATTTCACAGTCAGAGGGAGCTCCTTGGAGTACCTGTGAGGGACCCCCACTCTCTCCCACGCTGCTCTGTGCCCGAGACACCCACACGGCACAGTGTCCCTTCTCCCTGCGATGACAGTCATGATTTAGAAGTCACCTTTATAGAAAGCCAACAGCACTGGTGATTACTTGCCCAGAGCCCCAAGGCATTTAGCAGGTGAGAGGCCAGCAGTGGAACATTCTTCCAAAAAGAGTGGTTGGGACGCTCTGGCATTTCTCCCTTCCACATCTGCTTCTGCTCCTTGGAGGAGGGTGGTAGAATAAAGTGCTTTTCTTGCCCCTCTGGCCATGTGGAAAAAGACTTTAGGAGAAGAATTTGTAGGGCTTGACAGGTGTCATGTGCAAGGGCTTCGGTATCTGACGTGTGTCTGGGTGATCTGGAGGTGAGAGGTGATGGCTGAAACAGCATTCACAGTGGGAGAGCAAGGGGGCTGCCCTGGGAGCCAACTGCCGATCCCCATAGGAGGGCAAGGGCATGGGAGGTCGGTGGGTGTAGCCAAGTGCATCTACAGCTTTCAGCCACTGCAAAGTGTGCAGGGGCAGAGTGGCCCTAAGCAGAGGGCGAGCCAAACCCCAGCTCTCACATAGACTGCATTCGTAAGAATCACAGAAAGACCCTCCTGTGGCTGATGAAGTACACAGAGGCTGGAGCACAAAACCAGGCCCCCAGTCCAGCCTCCACTTACCATTCGTCTGATGCCTTGATTTATGGCACAAATATCATACGCATTTTGGCAGCTCTGGAGGGGCTGGGCTGTAAGCTGCTGGCCAGGGGCAACATCACCCACGCCATGGACTTCCTGAGACAAGGAAAGATTGTCTCTGGAGAAACAGCCAGCTCAAAATACCTGCTGAGCTCCCTTGTGGCTGGAGAATTTAGCTGCAGAGGTGTCAGACACTGGGTCTGGGGGAGGGGGGGTGTGGGTGTGAAAAGAGGAGACTGTTGGTGCCCCTTTCACAAGCCTGGAGGCAGAGGGAGCCTAAGGGGTGGATCAGCCAGACCCTGGGGGTCTTTCACAGAAATGGGACTGCTCCGGTGGCTGCTCAAGGTTACGGAGCAGCCCAAGACTTTCTACGCATGGGTGCAGGCTGGTGAGGAGGCACTGAGTCTGAATGACATTGGGAAGAACCCAGTTCCCTCTGCGTGCACCCTACGAGAAGGAAGCAGCTAACGAGAGACAGTAGCACAGTGGTGTCTCTATTCTTGCTAGGTAAAGCACAAGGCTTGACATAGATGGAGGAGTAGAGCAAAAAGACTGAGAGGCACGACTCTAGCTCCTCGCTTCCAATCTGTCAGTCTCTGCACTTTGCTTCCTGCCACATCATTATTTCACAGTTAATAAGTAGAGCTGGGAGTGGAAGGCAGCACATTTACATTGGAGCGTTTGTGGCAGGCTCTGCTGCCAACTTCATAGCTCTCTCTCCTTCCTTGCGGTGTGTGTGTGTGTGTGTGTGTGTGTGTGTGCGTGTGCACAGAGCCATGGGCTGGATGCAGATGCAGATGGGTGAGCAGCCAAGTAGTGGAGCAGTCAATTAATATTTATTGAGCATCTGCCTTGTGCCAGCTAGGGGACTAGGCAGCCAAGAATTCACCGCAAGGGAAGTGAATGCCTTGCTCTTTAAATAAGCCGGTTTTCAGATTTTTATTGGCATTGGACTTTTGACAATTTATTTTTACAGAGTCTTTTATGGGAAGTCTCAAGAGGTGGGCAGAGAAAGAAACACACGGGGAGGCCCCACGGCTTCCTCCAAGCTCACTGAGGTCCTCATCGGCTCACACCTCGTGCTGGACGTGGAGAAGCCACTCCCCAGTACACCAGGCTGCAAAGCAGAGGCCTGGAACAGGTCCTGCGGGGGACTCCTGGCACTGAAATGATTACTACTACATTTTTTTTCAAATGAGGTATCTTCCATATGCTGGTTCATTCCCCAAGAGCTCCCAACAGTCAAGATGGGGACCGAGGCTGAAGCTGGGACCACAGTATTTAATCTCAGTTTTCCTCAAGAGTGGCAGAGACCCAAGCCCTTGGCCAGTGCCTCCCACACTGCTCATTAGCAGGAAGCTGGATTGGAGGCAGAGGAGCTGGGACTCCAATGCAGGCACTCCCACATGGGATACGGGCATCCCGAGTGGCAACTTCAACCGTGTCGCCAAGTGCCTGCCCCTGAAACAAGTATTCTGTTCTGAAAGTGGTCATTATTTTTTACTATTTTTGTTTGCTTTTTAGTTAGCTGCTCTTCTTGGGTCCCAAGGCCAGATTAGAAAACTCTGAACTTGAGCATGGGCATTGGCGACTATGAAGAAATGACTTTGAGACCTGAGATCCTGAGACCAAGCTGTCCCCTGGGGTCCTCTCTGATGGGGAGACCCCTTGTCCTAGAAGAGAGACCGCCTTGGCAGTAAGTTCTTACAGTTGCAAGAGAAGTGTGGGCCCCACCAGTAGACTGCCTGGGCCTCAAGGTCCTTTCTAGAGGGATCTGGGTAAGCAGGGCCAGAGGCTCCAGACTCAGCAGTGCCTCGCTGTCCTGGTCCCTGCTACTCCTCCAGCTGAGCTTCCCCAGTGTGACGACTTGCCATGGTGACAATGTCACCAAATGAGAGGGCCACAGGGCTCTGCCTCCACGGGTGGGAGGAATGGCATCAGAGAAGGGTTGCTTGGACCCCTTTTGCCTCTCTGCTCTCTGCCTTGCCCCATGTGAGCACCTGATGTTGCCCACTCATAGCTGCACAAAATGGACAAAGACACTAAAGGCTCAAGGGTGAGCTTGGGATGATGAAGTGGGACATAAGGAGGCAGTATTTTGGGGGTAGGAGTGCAGCAGGCAGGGGCCAACCAGGAAACCCTTCTGTCAGCCTGGAAAGGAGGCCTGGAGGGATGGACGAGGAGAGGCAGAGCTGAGGCCAGGGCTGGAGGACCAGGAGTGGGGGCCAGGCCTGCCCCCGGGAGCCTGAGTCTGGGGCTGTGGTGGGCAACTCCAGGGTTGCGTTTCCAAGTCCATGGAGAGAGGGAAAGTCAGCAGCCAGGTCTCTGGCATCTGGTGTGGGATGAGCGTGACGGGCCTTATGCATGGAGTACAGCCAGTTCCACTGCCTGTAGCACAGAGCTGGAGCGTGCGCTGGGGCCTATGCTCAGAGACACACGGCGAGAGACAGAACAGCAAGTGCAGAGACCCCGCTGCAGTCAGAGTCCGAGACAAGTGTTAGGACAGGACCTCCCGGAAAGGCGGGACTCGCACTGCCAGGCCTCGTGCTGGACGCTCCTGTCCTTTGTCTCAGGAACACCCACGCCCTCTGCCTTCAGTTATTCAGTCCCCAAACAGCGACCCCTTGCACCGCTGCTAACTGCAGAGATACACAGCGGAGTCCCAAACTTCAGAGTTCTGTGAATTTTTCACTAGTGAAAAATCAGAAAGCTAAGAGGAGCCTTCCGGGAGAGTGGCCAAGCAGGTGGTTGGGGGAAGGGTGAGACCACAAGGTCCCCTCCCATTCACGGTTTCCCAGTGTTGTGAGCAGAAATTCTTCCCCGCCATGTGTCCTCTCTGCAAGGACATGGAGTCATGTCGAACAGTTTGATCCTTCCTGCTGCCTGTATCTGAGGAACCTGCCCGTGTGCAGAACCCTGATATTGGATACAGGAAATGGAAGAAATGGCAGAACCAGGGGCCATCCTTATGGGAGGGATCCCACCCTGGCAACTGCATGGCTCACCTGCAGGGCTCGTGGCTGCTGTAGGGTGCCATGGCATCTGATGGGGAGAAGGTAGCTCCTGTCAGTGAGTCAGGCATCGTGAAGCTGGCCCTGGTGTCTGGACAGAGGCTCACCATCGCTTCTGAGATGCTATTTAGCCTAAGCAGGTGGCTCTCTCTGGGGACCAGGATGGTAGGGTCTAGGCTAAGAACAGCAAGACTTATCATAACTTCTAGGAGACTGGACCCACCAAGGTGGGTCTGGCTGGGGCTGGTGCTGTGGCGTAGGTGGTAAAGCCAACGCCTGCAGTGTCAGCATCTCATCTGGATGCCAGTTCGAGTCCCGACTGCTCCACTTCTGATCCAGCTCTCTGCTATGGCCTGGGAAAGCAGTGGAAGATGGTCCAAGTCCTTGGGCCCCTGCACCCACGTGGGAGACTTGGAAGAAGCTCCTGGCTCCTGGCTTCGGATTGGCACAGCTCCGGCTGTTGCAGCCATCTGGGGAGTGAACCAGAGGATGGAAGACCGACCTCTCTCTCTCTCTCTCTCTCTCTGCCTCTCTGTAACTCTGCTTTTCAAACAAAATAAATAAATCCTTTTTTTTTTAAGGAATCTGACTGTAACCGAGCCCATGCCTGCCCTTTTCCATGATTAACACTTCGCTACTTTCGTGTCTGTTGACGGTTGCAAGAACCAGAGCGACAGGGTCACGGGTTGAGGACGATCAAACCTGCAGCAGCTGCTGGAATGACTGGAAGACTTTGTCTCCTTGCACACCCTCACCATGAGGTGGTCACATGACCAACTCTGTATTTCCTTAAATAAGTTTGGGTCTCCTTTTCCAATCAGGGGAGGTTGGATGTGAAGGCATTAGCCTGCCACCCCCCTGGTTTCTAGCAGCCTGAATCAACTCTCCCGCAAATCCTAGTCCCGAGTTATCGCATCCTGTGGTGATGATAAAGGGACTTGGGTTAGATGACACGGCTTCCCGTTTTCAGGGGATGCCTACCCCTTGAATTCCCTCTGCCCTCACCATCGTAGGTTACATTGCCTGGACTGACCCAGTACCCAACTGAGTTCTGTTCCGACACAGGCCTATCCATCCTGCGCTCACACAGCAAGCCTGCCTTTTGGGGAAATTCTGTAGCTGGCTTCACGGCAGGCCTGGGTCAGGCATCCGCCCCTGGAGAGCACAGTCCTCAGTGCTTCAGGACGTGGGGAAGCCTCGGAGTGCTGCTGGCAGGAGCCCGGCCACGGAGAAGGGTCAGTTCACCGCGGCGGGCCAGAGTCCACCAGCCTCTGGGGACACTGCAGCGCGTCGGTGGACCAGCAGGGGGAGGCATTGCCGACTCCAGTCTTGACAGCAGAGGGCGCGCTTGCGCAGAGCGAGGCCCCAGTGCGCAGGCTCGCAGCTGCCTCTGGGATTGGACAGCGACGGGCGATGGCGTGAACCTGACTGGAGAGGCCGGACTCGGGCCAGCCGCGGCCAGAGGCGGGGAGCCGGCCGTGTGGACACCTGAGTGCGGGTGTTGGGTGCGGACATTGGCTCTGTGGCGAGGAGGAGCGGGGAGCCAGGTCACGGGGGTGTGCCGCCATCAGGGCGCCGGGGCCTGGCCGGTCTGGGGGGCCAGAACGCCACCTGCTGACTCCAGGGCCGGCGAGGGGAGAGGGCCCCGGAGAAGCGGGCTGAGCTCCTGAGCGCGTGTGCCGGGCCCTGTGCCGGGAGCTGCGGCATGGGGCCTCTGCCGTCGGGCCCTGTGCCAGGAGCTGCGGCATGGGGCCTCTGCCGTCGGGCCCTGTGCCAGGAGCGGGGCATGGGGCCTCTGCCGTCGGGCCCTGTGCCGGGAGCGGGGCATGGGGCCTCTGCCGTCGGGCCCTGTGCCAGGAGCGGGGCATGGGGCCTCTGCCGTCGGGCCCTGTGCCAGGAGCGGGGCATGGGGCCTCTGCCGTCGGGCCCTGTGCCGGGAGCGGGGCATGGGGCCTCTGCCGTCGGGCCCTGTGCCGGGAGCGGGGCATGGGGCCTCTGCCGTCGGGCCCTGTGCCAGGAGCGGGGCATGGGGCCTCTGCCGTCGGGCCCTGTGCCGGGAGCGGGGCATGGGGCCTCTGCCGTCGGGCCCTGTGCCGGGAGCTGGGGCATGGGGCCTCTGCCGTCGGGCCCTGTGCCAGGAGCGGGGCATGGGGCCTCTGCCGTCGGGCCCTGTGCCGGGAGCTGGGGCGTGGGGCCTCTGCCGTCGGGCCCTGTGCCGGGAGCTGGGGCATGGGGCCTCTGCCGTCGGGCCCTGTGCCGGGAGCGGGGCATGGGGCCTCTGCCGTCGGGCCCTGTGCCAGGAGCTGCGGCATGGGGCCTCTGCCGTCGGGCACTGTGCCAGGAGCGGGGCATGGGGCCTCTGCCGTCGGGCCCTGTGCCAGGAGCTGCGGCATGGGGCCTCTGCCGTCGGGCCCTGTGCCGGGAGCTGGGGCATGGGGCCTCTGCCGTCGGGCCCTGTGCCGGGAGCTGGGGCATGGGGCCTCTGCCGTCGGGCCCTGTGCCGGGAGCGGGGCATGGGGCCTCTGCCGTCGGGCCCTGTGCCAGGAGCGGGGCATGGGGCCTCTGCCGTCGGGCCCTGTGCCAGGAGCTGCGGCATGGGGCCTCTGCCGTCATGGCGTGGGCGCCGGGTTCTAGTCCCGCCTGCTCCTCTTCCAGTCCAGCTCTCTGCTGTGGCCCGGGAGGGCAGTGGAGGATGGCCCAAGTGCTTGGGCCCTGCACCCCATGGGAGACCAGGAGAAGCACCTGGCTCCTGGCTTCAGATCGGCTCAGTGTCGGCCATAGTGGCCATTTGGGGAGTGAACCAACTGAAGGAGGACCTTTCTCTCTGTCTCTCACTGTTTGTAACTGTACCTGTCAAATAAATTAAAAAAAAAAAAAAGAGGGAAGAAAAAAGTGGAAATCAAAGAGAAATTTATTTTGGTGCAAAAAAAAATCTTTGAAATCCATGCAAGGTTTGTCCGTAACACGCATTTTTCCATGAACGTTTTCAAAACTCTTCGTGTACCTGGCTTTCAAAAAAAAATTTTTTTTGCATAGAAATAAGCTACTTTTTAAAATTCTGTTTCCCGCAGATCTATTCAAGTACACTTGTGCTCCATTGGGAGCTGCTGTTGCGGGCAGTGTTACTTCACCCGATGTACCACAACACCAGCCCCTCAATCTGCTTTTTTTTTTTTAATTTATTTATTTGAAAGTCAGAGTTACACACAGAGAGGAGAGGTAGAGAGAGAGAGAGAGAGAGAGAGAGAGGGTCTTCCATCTGCTGGTTCACTTCCCAGATGGCCGCAACGGCCAGAGCTACTCCCATCCGAAGCCAGGAGCCAGGAGCATCTTCTGGGTCTCCCATGTGGGTGCAGGGACCCAAGGACTTGGACCATCTTCTACTGCTTTCCCAGGCCACAGCAGAGAGCTGGATCGGAAGTGGAGCAGCCGGGTCTCGAATTGGCACCCGTATGGGATGCTGGTGCTTCAGGCCAGGGCGTTAACCTGCTGTGCCACAGCGCCAGCCTCTCAATCTGCTTTTTAAGAGCTTCCCAAGGGACTGATTTGCCATTAACATGGGATACTGTTGGTACAAATCAGTCCTTTTCAATCCTGTGTGTTAGAATCATCTTTTAATTAGCTTTTTATAACTACCTGTGCTCTAGAGTCACCCTGTGGGTTCTGATTTAATTGGCCTGGGTAAGGCCTGGATAATCGTAGCTTTTGAAAAGCTGCTTAGGTGATTCTAGTGTGTAGTTAGATTTGAGAATGGCTGGCGTGAGTGATCAGCTAGATTGCCCTTCTTAGTTTAGTTACTGCTGAATTTAAAATGGACATACATGACTTCAGGCAGCATCTTATCATCAGGAAAATGAAAAAGAAGGAGCATTTCTGAGCCTCCCCCAGCACAAATGCTCAATCTGATAATCTGGTAATCATGAGGAGAAGTGAATTAACGATCTAATTAGATTAGCATTCCTCCCTCACACTAGGCAGTGAAGATTTGAAGTGTTCCTTGGCAAGGAGAATGCTTTATTTGTAATCTCTGTCTTTCGGCAACTCTGGGAGCTGCATATTATTCCCACTTTGTAGCTGAGAATCTGGGGACTAGGGGAAGTAACTTGTACATGATTTTATAAATAATGGTGTCAAGTTCCAAAGGCTAGGTCCATTTCTTCAGTGGTTTTCAGATTTGGCCTTACTTGAGGATCACCTGAGGAATTTACAAAATGACTGATATTCCATTCTCAGGAGATTCCAATTTTGTTGATGTGGTTTGGTCTGGAATGGGAATTTTGCAAAGATTTCCAGCTAACTCCAATGTGCAGCTGAATTGGAAAGTGTGAATTATACCAGGGAGCTTCCTGGTGGCCTAAACTATTTTTCTTTTCTCAGAGCATCCTTGTGTAGACTGGGTTCTTTGCCTTCATACATTCAATAGTGTGCTTTCTTCTTTTTATTATCCTTTCTTTCCTTTTGTATGCACTAAGAGTATGGGATGACGTTCATTGTTTTAGTACTTGTTGAAAGCACTATACCATCTCCATTGTACTGTCTTGGCATCTTTCCCTCAAGTCACTTGAGCTGATTTGTGAATTATTTCTGACCTTTTTTGCTGAGGTTAATTTCTTTTCTCTAATACCACATTGTCTGTATGTTCCATTTTCCCATTTCTGTTCATTATAAGGAGGTCCTAATTGGTGAAATAAAGGGAAAAAAGATATAAAAGTACATGGATTAAAATGGAATAAATGAAATTATCTGTATTTGCAGACAACATGATTGTTCATATAGGAAGTCTCAAGGAATCTACAAAAAAGCTACTAAACATAATAATTGACTGTAGGGGCTGGTGTTGTGGTAAAGTGAGTTAAGCCATTGCTTGCGATACCAGCATCCCAGACTGGAGAGCCGGTTTGAGTCCCAGCTACTTTGCTTCTGACCCAGCTCTCTACTAATGTGCCTGGGAAAACGGTGGATGATGGTCTAAATGCTTTTGCCCCTGCAACCCATGTGTGAGATCTGGATAGAGTTCCTGGCTCCTGGTCTCAGCTGTTGTGGCCATTTGGGAAGTGAACCAGTGGGTGGAAGATCTCTCTTCACTCTGCCTTTCAGATAAAATAAATAAATAAATCTTTAGAAAACAACTGACTTTAGCAAAAACACAAAGATATAAGGTCAATATTCAAAAATCAGTTCTATTTTTCAATACTTCTAATGAGCAATTAGGAATTAAAGCTTAAAAAGTATCATTTACAATGGCATCAGAAATAGGAAAAACATAAGGTTAAATCTAATGACATTCTGCAGTATTTGAACATAGAAAACAATAAAACATTACAGAAGTTAAAGAAAACCAAAATAAGTAGAGAAATATATTGATTCTCTTTGATAATATTTTGTTGAGGATTATGTTGTATATGTATTTATGAAGGATATTGGTTTATAAATATTGACTTTTAGTATCAAGGTTAGTGATTGTTTCATAAAATTAGTTAGTGGCCTGGGAGGACGGTGGAGGATGGCCCAAGTCCTTGAGCCCTGCTCCCGCATGGGAGACCAGGAGGAAGCTCCTGGCTTCAGATCGGCTCAGCACCAGCCATAGCAGCCATTTGGGGGGTGGCCCAACGTAAGGAAGACCTTTCTCCCTGTCTCTCCCTCTCACTGTGTAACTCTGCCTGTAAAGAAAAAAATTAGTGATTATAATATAATATTGATTTTTAGTATCAAAGTTAGTGATTATTTCATAGAACTAGTCGGGAAGTGTTCTCTCTTCTGTTTCAGGAACATTTTGTATAGAATTGTTGTTCTTTAAAGGTTTGGTTGTGTATACGAGGGAGCTGCCTGAGCCCAGTTTCAAGTGTTGGTTTTATACTATGGACTCAGTTTTATACTGTGACTATTGAGGTTATATATGCTACTCAGTTCTTTTTGAGTGAGTTTCAGTTCTTGATATCTTTCAAGGAGTGAGTCCTTTGAATCTGTTTTGCTAAACTTGAAGCACAGTTTTTTATAACACTTTCATCCTTGTGATGCCTCTGATGTTAGGATCTGTCGTGTAGTTCTCTTTTTCATTTCGTTCCTGATTTCGGTTGTTTGTGTCTTCCCTTATTCCCTCATTCTGTTGCCCTCCTTCCCATTTATCTTCCTCCTCTCTTTCTGTACCTGTCCTTGTTTCTGTCAGTATTCTTGCCTGTAGTTCCACTGTCCAATACAGCCGTGCTTAACCAAATATGGCTATTTAAATGGAAGTTAATTTGAGCCCCTCAGTCACACAGGCCAGATTTTGAGTGCTTGTAATCGCATGTGCTGCCACATAGGGCATTGCAGTGTAAGTTCCGTGGGACAGTGCCAGTCTAGAGGTTAATCATTTCTCTTGTTTTTTGCAAGGATCTGCTTTTGGCTTCATTGGTTTTTCTTTGCTGTTTTTCTATTTTCCAATATGTTGATTGCTGCTTTTTATTATTTCTCTCTTTTTGCTTGCTTTGGATTTAATTTCCTCAGGTGAATACTTAAACCATTAGTTTGAAACCTCTGATTTTCCCCCCAGTAATAAATATTTAATACTGTAAATTTTTCTCTAAGCACGATTTTAGCTGCATCCACAACTTTTCCATTCAATTGAAAATATTTTATAATTTTCTGTTTTAGTTTTTGAGTTTGAAGCTGCTCAGAATGTCTTTTATTGTAATTGTCTTATCTAGTCTTTACTCCTCTTTCCTCTGTTTCCCATCTTTTGACATAAAGTTTTTTATGTCTTCATTTTATTTCATTACTGGCTTCTGCTGCTGCTGCTCTTCCCCTTCCTCTCACATACTACTTCTTAGTGGTTGCTGTAGGCATCACAGTGGTTTATCTTGGTCCATTTCAAAGAATACCATTCCACTTCACAATATGCTTCCAGTGCATCCCACCTAGACCTTATGCTATGATGCCATTTTACTTGTACATATGTTGTAAGTCCAACAGGATAATTGTTGCTATTTTTGCTTTCGGCAGTTATCTTTTTAAACTCTTGTTCTCATGGCTTTTGAAAAACTTTACCATGTAGACTTCATTTTTTTTTTTTTTGGAAAAAAAATTTAAATTTATAGACAAACTGAATGGATAGCACAGGTAATTCCTATACATTCCCTCATCCTCACAGTTTATCTTATTACTAATATTTTACATTAATTTGGTGCATTTGTTAAAAATAATGAAGCAATGGCTGTCCATTATTATTAACTACAGTTCAGAGTTTACACTAGGTTCACTTTTGTATTGTACATTTCTGTGAATTTTGCCAAAATCTGTAATGTCATGTATTCACCTTTACAGTGTCATACAGAGTAGCTTTATTGTGCTAAAAATTCTCATGCCTCCACTTGTCTCTCTCTCTCTTTTTCTCTTTTAAGATTTATTTATTATTTGTAAGGCAGAGGCAGAGAGAGAGAGAGAGAGAGAGAGAGAGGTCTTCCATCTGCTGGTTCACTCCCCAAGTGGTTGCAACAGCTGGAGCTGGGCTGATCCAAAGCTAGGAGCCAGAGCTTCCTTCAGGCCCCAACCTGGGGTGCAAGTCCTTGGGCCATCCTCTCTACTGCTTTCCCAGGCCATAGCGGAGAGCTGGGTAGGAAGTGGAGTAGCTGGGACTAGAACTGGTGCCCATATGGGATGCCGGCACCACAGGCGGGGGATTAACTCACTGCGCCACGGTGCCAGTCCCATGTAGTTTGTTCTTGTATATTCAATATTGAATCCCTAGCACCTAGTTCAGCATAGATGTGGAATTTGAAGAACTGAGTGCCCACTGAGTGACAATGACAGTGATTGGATGAATAATAATATGTCAAAGTTATGAAAACTCCAGTGGTCTAATAGACAATCTCTTGCCTTTTGTGTTTGACCAGGTGAACAACAATTGTGTGCTGGCACCCAGGATACTGAGTAAACCCTCTGCTTGTCGACAGCAGGACACGAAGGCTCAGTATCTGCAGAAGCAGTTTCCCCATGTCTAATTCGGGCTGGGGGACAGCATGTCTTCACCTGAGGATGTCAGAAGAGAACCTGGTGTGTTCTCCTCCAGTGTCTACCTAGCGGTGTGGGAGTAGGGAGCTGGAGCAGTGCCTTCAGTCTCTTACTGCGCTCAGACCACTTGTGGATCTGCTCTCCTGAGGAGCCTGAGCCTCGGGGTCTGGGACCTGGAAGCCTCTATTCTGATCTCTGTAGAGTCCCCAGGATGAGACTGCAGTGTTTGACTTTATCTCTTTCAAATAACACCTTTTACCGTGATTATAAATATAACAGGTTTACTGTGAAGAAAACGTAAAGAATTGACGTAAGACTAGAAATGACCTGATAGTCTGCCGCAAAGCTCTGCCTGTTTCCAGACGTTTCTTAGCTGTGGCCTTAGGGCGCACACACCTGCAGAGCCTTCGGTGCACGTTGCTGGTGCAGTGTCCTGGGGAGGGGCGAGCTGCCTTGCAGATGCCCTGTCATGGTCATCGTCGAGTCTCAGCATAGTAGCCTTCACTGCAGCACGCCTCTTCCCAGCTCCTCTCTCCCTCTGCTCTGCCCTGGGTCAGTAGTGCTGGCTCCCTCTCTGCAGTGTCCTCCCTTCCTTTCCTGAGGCACAAACCTAATAAACATGAAGGAGGTGTATTTAAGGTATGCAACTTGATGTTTTGGTACATGCATCTACATCGTGAGACAGTCATCACAGTGCATCTGATTAACATACCCAGCGCTTCACATAGTTGCCTTTTTCTTTCTTCTTTTTGTGGTGAAAACACTGGAGATCTGTCCTATTAGCAAATTTTAAATATACAATTGTGAAATTTAGGTACCAAGTTGTATGCTAAGTCTCCAGACATTTGCTCTTGCGTAACTGTACTTTGTAGCATTTGATCAACTACCCCCTAGGCCTTGGCAACTACTGTTCTATTGTCCCCTTTTGTAAATATCACCATTTTAGATTCCACATGTAAGTTAGATCATTCAGTGTTTATTTTCCTGTGTCTGGCTTACTTCACTTAGCACAATGTCCTCCAGGTTCATCCATGTTGTCATAATGGCAGGATTTCCTTCTTTGTTATAGCAGAGTAATATCCTCTCAGAAAAAAAGAAGAAAAGACTAGAAAACATGATCTTATACATAGGGGAATCAAAGGCTCCACCAAGAGACAATTGAAGCTCATAAGAGACTTTGGTAAAGTAGCAGGATATAAAATCATATTTTTGCAAAACTTGAAGAGAAAGAAGGAGAGGGATTGAGGGAGGGAGAGAGGAAGAGAGGGAGGTATGGTTATCTTCTTAGCATTGTACCTGTGAGGGGCCGGCATTGTGGTCTAGCAGGTAAAGCCACTGGCGACTATTTACTATCTTTTCAAAGATTTATTTGAAAATCAGAGTTACACAGAGAGGAGAGGCAGGGAGAGCGAGGTCTTCCATCTGCTGGTTTACTCCCAGTTGGCCGCAGGAAGCCGCTCCTGAAGCCAGGAGCCTGGAGCTTCTTTCAGGTCTTCCACGAGGATACAGGGGCCCAAAGACTTGGGTCATCTGCTTTCCCAGGCCACAGCAGCGAGCTGGATTGGAAGTGGAGCTTCTGGATCTTGAACCAGTGCCCATATGGGATGCCAGCACTGCAGGCGGTGGTTTGCCCCTGTCTTTTCAAACTGATTTTGTGATATGCCATGTCACACAATTTTTAAATCATGATATTTAAGGCTGTCATGGTATGGAAAACAGTACTCTGAGTGTTTCAATTCTGAGATCAGAGAAAAATGTCTCCTGTGGCTTCTTTTTTTTTTTTTTTTTTTAGTGTGTTATTATCTATTTAAATTTCAAACTAAATGCACATAGGGTAAAACTTCAAAGAAATGAGTGAGAATGATAAACGTTTCTTTCAGGATAGTGCTTGTCTCAGTGGGAGGTGAGCACACAGAGATGCTGGCTAAATTTTATATCACATTTTATCAAGGATAGGCAGTTTTATCTATTAAGGATTCCTGTGGCTTCTTATCTGATTCTGTGCTGTGAAATTAATACAATTATTAGCAAAGATCATAATAATCTTAGCCTTGAATTTCCCTTGGATGATGCATATAACCTTTAAAAAGCCTGAAGCAACGTTCCATATAGATTAATATATTATTTATGAAATGTAAATAATATAGAAATTAACGTGAGACTTTGGTAATAACACACTTTATTAGAAAAGTAGACCCTGAAGCACAGAATTGTATTCTGTATATTCCGGTGCCTAGGTTCTGCAGGTTGTATGTATTTAGGATGTATCTGATGGGCACCTTCTTGAATAACATGGTGATAATATGCAAACTGAATAGTGTGGTTGCAAAGGTACTGGCCCCAAATCAGCTTCCTATGCTTTCAAAATCAGTCTTTGAAAGCAGGATCATCTTTGCTGTGTGTTTTCAGCACAGTGGGGAAAAGAAATGAATATGCTAGGAGATAGAGAGGAAGTGACTGACACACAGGAGGCAGGCAGACTCCCCGCAGGTAGCCTAGTTTTTCTCACGAAAGCACCTTCCCTGCAGTGTCGTCCTTTCACTTCCTCAGTTCTCTCCTCTCTTTGTCCAGGAAAACATGGTGACGGACGCACGGGTGCAGAGGACCTGAATTTGCCGCCTTCTAGTCAGAAAAGGTCTCCTGACTCACAGGTAACACTCACAGGAGAGGACCTCTGCCAACTGATGGCCGCTAACACCTGGCCACTCACCGAGCTCTGGGGAGCAGGGGTTTATCTTGTTCTCACCACAGTGAGTTCTCAGTCACTTGACGGCTGACAGCCACAAAGTAGAAGATTGAAAGTCTCAGACGTTTGAAGAAAGCTTCTTTCAAGGCTGCTCTGTTTTGTTTTGTGTAACTAATTCAGATAGAAAATAAATTTCACATGAACTCTGAAGCACCTTTAGAAGTGTTGATGATGAATGCTTTCATTGATAGAGACAATCTGATGCAGTGTTTCCAAACCATGGGAAAGTGGATGGGTGTGAAAAACCTGGCTAAGGCCTCCTAACGTACCTGCCCTTTGGAGACACTGCCAGAATTAGCGCACAAAAAAGGGAAATGCATTTTAATCTTGTGGGGTCCTTGGATATTTATTTATTTATTTATTTGACAGGTAGAGTCATAGACAGTAACAGAGAGACAGAGAGAAAGGTCTTCCTTTCATTGGTTCACTCTTCAAATGGCTGCTATGGCTGGCACTGCACCAATCCAAAGCCAGGAGCCAGGTGCCTCCTCCTGGGCTCCCATGTAGGTGCAGGGCCCAAGCACTTGGGCCATCCTCCACTGCCTTCCCGGGCCACAGCAGAGAGCTGATTGGAAGAGAAGCAGCCAGGACTAGAATTCGGTGCCCATATGGGATGCCGGTGCCTCAGGCGGAGGATTAACCTAGTGAGCCATGGTGCTGGCCCAGTCTTTTTTGGATTTTTTTCTTTCATCTTGTGAACTAGAGGTTTGAGACTTCCATACTGCTGATATCACTACACACATTTCCTGTGAGTTCCAGCAGTAATGGAGATAAAAAAAAAAAAAGTACCTTCACTTTCCTAACTCAGCTGCCACCTCACTCAAGGCTGGCAGGATTGCTGCTTTTATATTATTACATTTTTAAAAAGTTATTAATTTAATTTTTTTGACAGGCAGAGTAGACTGAGAGAGAGAGAGACAGAGAGAAATGTCTTCCTTTTCCGTTGGTTCACCCCCCAATGGCTGCTGTGGCCAGCACACCGTGCTGATCTGAAGCCAGGATCCAGGTGCTTCTCCTGGTCTCCCATGTGGGTGCAGGGCCCAAGGACCTGGACCATCCTCCACTGCACTCCCGGGCCACAGCAGAGAGCTGGCCTGGAAGAGGGGCAACGGGGACTAGAACCCTGGGTGCCGGCACCGCAGGCAGAAAATTAGCCTGTTGAGCTGTGGTGCGGGCCTATTAATTTAAGTTTAAAGATTTTATTTTATTTGTTTGAAAGGCAGAGAAAGGGAAAGAGCGAGAGAAAAAGACACGTTTTGTCCACTGGTTCGCTCCCCAAGTGACTGCAGTGGCCAGGAGCCAGGAAATCTCTCTGGGTCTCCCACATGGGTGGCAAGGACACAGCACTTAGGCCGTCTTCTGCTGCTTTCCCAGGCACGTTAGCAGGGATCTGGATTTGGAAGCAGAGCAGCTGGAAATAGAACTGGCATTCTCCTAGGAGATGCGGGCGTCACAAGTGGTGACTTAACCTGCTGCACCCCAACACCAAGCCCTAAGACTGCTGCTTTTAAAAACAGAATTGTATCTTGATTATTCTCTCCTGTAGCATTCTGTCCATTCTGTTAGGTGTAAAGAGGACTTCATGGTCAGCATCACACCTTTGGCTGGGATTCTCTGACTGTTGGTGCAGTACTGGGTTCTCAGTCCATTGCTCGATACATTTTATTTTTCTCATCATAATGCTTTTCCACTTGAATACAAAGGATCTGAAAGTCAGGAGCTTCACAGAATGTCTATATATATATATATATATATATATATATATATCCACTTTATCTATCTCTACTTGACTCCCTTCCAGAACAGTGCATTTTGTCATTTAATTTCTGTGTTTAGTTTTTGCTGAATTTTGTGATTTGGCCTATTTAAGATGAGTCTTGACATTTTTACTTTCCTTGTATCTTAGAATATTCCTGGTTGGTTTTTGGAGTGTGTTTGAAAAATTAGCTGATTGTATCAGGATTTTCTTTTCTTGCATTTCTTGAACAATTTGATATTGTGGCTACTTCATGTCATTTCAGATGATACTGCCCTCAGGAATTTTCTAGACTCATAGATTTGTAGGTGCTTAGACTGGAAGATAGTTAAATATATATATTTTTTTAAATTAACACTCATTTTATAAGTGAAGAAACTAAGATCCAGAAAGCTAAATGTTTGTTTATGATCCCACAGTTCTTCAGCTACAGAGGAGAAAAGAAACCGTTCCCTCTCTCTTTGTAGTCCTGTTTTCATTTTGTCCTCACAAGTCCTTGGTATTTGCAGTGTAGAAAAACTAACTTAGGCATCTCTGAAGAAAATTCTCCAGGCTTTTAAAATTTGACATTAATTCGATTCAGTGAGCAATCTCCAGAAGACCTGGCATCTTGATAATCTATTGTATTTCTCCTTGTTACTTCTTGGTATTGTTAGCCAAATCACATGTCATTCAGTCAGACGTTTTACAGTGCTAAGCGAGTCTTCAATTTGAATTGCAGTCCTCCTGAACCATTTGTGTGTTTGGAAACTATAATCAAATTGATTTGAAGTATGGCTTGAAAGATGTCAGGTTTCAATTGTTGGAGGACTTCTTGCTCACGTGATGCCACTTTTTCTAAGTAATTGAGTTGTACTCAAATGACTTTTTTTTTTTAAGATTTATTTATTTGTGTGAAAGGCAGAATTATAGAAACATAGAGGGACAGACAGAGAGATCTTCCATCTGCTATTTCACTCCCCAAATGGCCACACAGCTGGAGCTGAGCCAGTTTGAAACCAGGAGCCAGGAGCTTCTTCTGGCTCTCCCACATGGGTGGCTGGGGTCCAAGGACTTGGGCCATCTTCCACTGCTTTCTCAGGCACATTAGAAGGGAGCAGGATCGGAAACGGAGCAGCTAGGACTTGAACCAGTGTCCATATGGGCCGCTGGCATCGCGGATGGTGGCTTTATGCTTACACCACCACAATGCCACAAAGTTGACCCCACGTATGACTTTTTATTTTTTTTAGCATGTCTTGTAGGAGAGGAGAGGGATGATGTTGGTATGATAGCACTGTCCCACTTCTTTTCCTCCATCACAGTTCTTTTCCACAAGCTTGCCATTCCAGTTTTAATTATCCTGAAATTAAGTTTTACAGATTTGTTTTGTCAGTCATAAATCGATTTTCAGGATTAGGTCAACTCTGTAGAGCTCATTTCATCTAATTTTGTTGGTTAGCTATATAATTTAATGAGAAGAAATCTTAGGGGGGGCATTTTTCCTGTGATATTTCAAAATAAGACAATTTAATAGATATGCACTAAACAAATGCAAAGAGAGCTGATGTAGCTATGGTAATAGCAACAGAGACTTAACACACAATGCATTAGACACTGAGAGGTTGCTCTATAATGCTAAACTTTCAGTTCATAAGGAAGGTAAATTAAGCATTTCACATATGTAAGCATCGAATGATAGCTCTGAAGTTTATGAAACAGTACAGTAGTCCTCTTCCTGGGGATACATCCCAAGACCCCCAGTGGATGCTTCAATCCACAGATTCTTCTAAATCTCATATAGACAGTCTCTGACTTAATGATGATTTGACTGACAGTTTTTTAACTTTAGGATGATGCAGAGTAATGTGCATTCAGTGGAAACTGGACTTTGAATTCTGAATTTTCATCTTTTTTGGGGGCTAAAAATATGCAGCACAAAGCTTCCTTGTGATGCTGCCATGCAATCATGAGGATGAACAGCTCGATTTTCAGCTTAGGATTATTTTCAACATATGTTGGGCTTGTGAGGACTTACCCTGTTTAAGTCAAGGAGCATCTGTATTTACCATCTTTTTCTTATACATACATGCTTCTGATAACATTTTTTTTGACAGGTAGAGTGGACAGTGAGAGAGAGAGATAGAGAGAAAGGTCTTTCTTTTCCATTGGTTTACCCCCCAAAGGCCGCTGTGGCCAGCACGCTGCGGCTAGTGCACTGCGCTGATCTGAAGCCAGGAGCCAAGGGCCTCCCCTGGTCTCCCATGCGGGTGCAGGGCCCAAGCACCTGGGCCATCCTCCACTGCACTCCCGGGCCACAGCAGAGAGCTGGACTGGAAGAGGAGCAACCGGGACAGAATCCGGCACCCCGACCTGGACTAGAACCTGATGTGCAGGCGCCGCAGGCAGAGGATTAGCCTAGTGAGCCTCGGCGCCGGCCCTGATGAAATTTAATTTGTAAATTAGTCACAGTAAGAGATTAACAATAATAACTACTCTTGAGAATATTTTTTAAAGATTTATTTATTTTGGAAGTCAGAGTTACAGAGAAAAAGGGATAGACAGAAAGAGAGCTTCCATCTGCTGGTTCACCTCCCAGATGGTCTCAATAGCCTGCACTGGGCTGGACTGAAGCCAGGAGCTTCATCTGGTACTCCGGTGTGAGTGGCAGGGGCCCGAACGCTTGCTTTTCTCAGCCATTAGCAGGGAGCTAGATCAAAAGTGGAGCAGCTGAGACAATGTTTTTAATGCATAGCTGTATCATATTAACGCATAATTAGCCAAACAATACATCATTTATTTCTAACTCAAATGAAAAATTCATTTAATTTCTGTAGAAAATTCCCAAAGTCCTTTTTGTGTACATGAGGTTTGATCACATGATTCAAAAACTTGTTTGGAAAAACAGAAGGCTAACAATAGGCAAGACAGTATTAGCAAAAGAAGGAAAATGTGTATATGTGATAGAAGGGTGACTAGCAATGCATGTTATCAAGACCTCTTACAAAGCTTTAAGAATTAAGAAAATGTAGAAGTAATATAGGAATTGGCAAATAAGATCAATGAAAGAACATAGAAAGTCTAGAGAAAGAGTGATGCATCTATGGGAAGTTTATGGCAGATAGCATCGCGTATCAGTGGTGAGAGAATAGTCTGTTCAATTAATGGTGCTGGTCTAACTGGCTATTCCATTAGGAAAAATACAACTGTGTTACTACCTAGAAGTAAAGGATAACAAATTCTTTCCTGCTTGATAAGAAACCTCTTGTTTCTCTGAAAGCTAGGTGAGTGTGGAATATCAGCTGTGTTGCCAGCATCGGTTATGACAAAATAATTCCAGGATTGGAAATAATAATAGATGTCAAATTGAGAGTATAGAAGAGGTGTTCTTTGAATGTGGGAAAGTCCCATGCTGCGGTCCTTAGAGATTAAATTCAAGGATTGTTATGGGAGATACTGGTTCTTGTGCACATGAGACCTGTAAGCCAGGGAGACTCCTGAACCCACTCTTGTGGCTTCCCTGCCTTGCTCTTAGCTGACCTTGTGGGCAGTAGGCCGCCTGTTGTTTATGCCTAAGGCTGTCATGCTGATTTGTTGTGCCATCTCTTCTTACCCTTCCACAAAGTTTACCTGGTACCAGGTATAACCTGTTGGATCTTGTGAATGGCAAGGTGAATGGAAGATCATTGTTGGTGGTTGAGTAGTGGGCCAGGTACCCTGTACCCTGAAATTGATTCTAGATGGATTAAATCCCCAAATGTGAAAAGCAAAACTTAGATTTTAGAAAAATTTATGTGAGAAGTGTGTTTTCTTAACAAATGAAAATATTTTTTAAAAATTACTAACGTAGCTGGCGCCACGGCTCAATAGGCTAATCCTCTGCCTGCGGCACCTGCACACCAGGTTCTAGTCCCAGTCGGGGCACTGGATTCTGTCCCAGCTGCCCCTCTTCCAGGCCAGCCCTCTGCTGTGGCCCGGGAGTGCAGTGGAGGATGGCCCAGGTGCTTGGGCCCTGCACCCCATGGGAGACCAGGAGAAGCACCTGGCTCCTGGCTTCAGATCAGTGCGGTGCGCCAGCTGCAGCGCGCCAGCCGCGGCGACCATTGGAGGGTGAACCAACGGCAAAGGAAGACCTTTCTCTCTGTCTCTCTCTCTCTCACTGTCCACTCTGGCTGTCAAAAAAATAAATAAATAAAAAAATTACTAATGTAAAACTTTTACTTTTAACAATTTATATAATTTGTTTATTTGAACGAGAAAGAGACACAGAAAGACAGACATACAGACTGAGAGCGATATCCCTACAGCTTGTTCACTCCTAAATGCTCGCAACAGCTGAGCTGAGCCAGGCTGAAGCCAGGAGCTTGGGACTAACTTGAGGTTTCGCAGATGGGTGGGAGGGACCCAACTGCTGGGCGCATTATGAACTGCCTCTCAGAATGTGTAATAGCAGGAAGCTGAAACGGGGAGGGGAGCTGGGACTTCACCATGGACCTAAGATATGGCATGCGGGCATCTCAAGCAGCGTCTGAGCTGTTATGCCAAACACCTGTCCCCTGCTTGTACCTTGTTGTGGGCACAGTGCAATATTTCAACATATGGACACAGCATAAACTGATCCAATCAGTTAGTTAGCAATTCCACCGCCTTATTTCTTTTTATAATGTCTGGAGCCTGTGAACTCCTCTCTTTGAGTTCTTCATACAGTATGTAATGAACTACTGTGAGTTAAAGGTGCTCCATTGTGCTGGTGGAATACTAGTGTGTGTTACTTCTCTCTAACAGTGTTTTGGTACCTGTTATCAAATCACTCTCAATCCCTCTTGACCTCACCTGTCCCAGCTTCTAATAATCATTACTCTAAGTTCAGATTGACAAGGTGCTTTCTTTTTATTTCTACATAGAGGATCTTAAATAATTAATTATATTTTACATATTATTCAAAATGACAATTATTCTTCATCCATTAGGATGACTTATTTATGTATTTATTTGAGAGGCAGAGAGACAGACAGGCATACAGAGAGCACTCCCACCCACTGGTCCCTTTCCAAATTCCCACCAACTGAGGCAGGGCCATGCCAAAAATGAGCCAGGAACTCCATCTGGGTCTCCCATGTGGGTGTTAAGGGCTCAGCCACTTGAGTCAACACCTGCTGCCTCCTATAATTTGCAGTAGCAGGAAGTTGGAGTTGGGGGTGGAGCCAGGACTTGAACTTGGCACTTCCATATGGGGATGCGATGTCTTAACTGGCAACCTAATGACTAGGCCAATTATTTGCCTCATGTCTAACAGAATTTAATACATTTTATGAGAGTCATACTTCTAAATGTGTATTTCAGGAAATGTATATTTATATTCGGCTAAAAACTTAAGTTACATATTTTGGCTTGTTTTGTGAAACTTGTACATTTGATAGGAGTGCCAGGTAGCTGTTTCTATCTTTCTATTAACATTTATTTTTTGTTTTATTTCTTAATATAAATACAGTACACACATAGTTTATTTCTCACAGTTATCCTGACAAATGAACATTATTCAGGAATGTACTGTATAAAGGTAAGAAGAAAGATACAAAATATTTTAAATAATATACAGAAATATTGCAGTATAAAAAATGCATGTGCACTCATTCACTGTGTAGACTACATTTATGTATTTATTTTTAAAGATTTATTTATTTTATTTGAAAGGCAGAGTTAGAGAGAGGCAGAGTCAGAGTCAGAGAGAGAGAGAAAGAGAGCGGGAGGGAGGGAGAGAGGTCTTCCATCTGCTGGTTCACCCCCCAAGATGGGACTTGAGCCGACGCCCACATGGGATATCCTCACTATGAGCGGCGGCTTTAACCCGCCGCCACAGCTCTGGCCCCTAGACTCATTTAAACACTTGTTTAAATAGTAATAAAATACAATCTTTTGGATCTTTTGCAGACTACAAAAGATTTGGATTTTAGTTTCTTTATTGAAAATCTTATTGGGGCTGATGCTGTGGCATAGTGGGTAAAGCCACCACCTGCAGTGCTGGCATCCCATGTGGGTGCCAGTTTGAGTCCTGGCTGCTCCACTTCTGATCCAGCTCTCTGCTACGGCCTGGGAAAGCAGTTTAAGAGGACCCAAGTCTTGGGCCCATGCACCCGTGAGGGAGACCTGGAAGAAACTCCTGTCTCCTTGCTTTGGATCAGTGCAGCTCTGGCCATTGCAGCCACCTGGGGAGTGTACCAGTGGATGGAAGACCTCTCTCTCTTTCTCTCTCTCCCCCTCTGCATTTCTGTAACTCTGTCTTTCAAATACATAAATAAATCTTTATAAAAAATAGGAAACTACTGAAAACAGTCAACCTTTAAAACAATCTTACTATTCTTTTCAAGAAGCTATAGAAATCATATTTCTTCTAACTAATTTTCTAAAGTCATGGCTGTAATTTGTTTCTTTTCTTATGTCTTTAGGTTTTAGAAAATAAAGTTTCCTGAGAACAGTTAAAAGCCTCTCATCAGAATTGTGACTATCATCTTCAAGAGACTTCAGAAAGGCACAACTAAGATGCTGATGTAATGAGTTTTCTGCTGATTCATATTCAGAACTGGCCTTGTGAATAAAGACAGATGGCCCTCAAATATTTGATAGTTGTCACGGTATGTCTCTTTGTAACCTGATTTAGCTTTCTTAGAAATATGAGGTGTTTATGATCTCATAAATAGCATTAACACATGAAAAATCTATTCTTGAGGGAGTACATTTCTTTATCTTCTCAAGAGTTACACAGCTTCAAATTCTTAAATAAATGGAAACCAGCAGGTAAAAAAGGAGAGAAGAAAATTTCAGTCTAGGGGAAGAAGTTTGAACAGAAGTAAGGACTCGTGAAAATGTCTTATTGACGTGATGAACACCGTGTGTCAGGAGTTGTAGGTATGTGTGAGCCAGAGTGCCAGGAAGCGGGAGAAGGTGAGAGGTAGAGCCGACAGTACAGTGTGGAGTAGGGTGAAGGAACTCGGTGTATGTGCAACTGAGTGCACATTTTATTCAGATTCAGTCTGGCAAAATGAAAATGAAGCACAGGATTCCCTCCCTTCCTCCCTCCTTCTCTCTCTTAACTTTCTCTCTCTCTCTCTCTTTCTGTTTCTCTTTTTTTCTATTTTTATCTAGAAGGAGCATTACCAGTAGCAAAAAGACTAGTTTGAAGTAGAAGGATATAGAAGCCAATTGAATGTTTACAATAACCTAAGAAAAGATGAGGAGAAAAGAGTAATCTGGAATTCCCCACAGAAACAAAGGGAAAACGCACTTCTTTTGCTAATAAAGCATAAAGTGCTTGTAGGAAAGTTACTCAGGCGATGCTGAAAACGTTGACTGGGCCAGATTGCCAGCATCCTGAACTCTGGGCAATGGGGAACCTCAGGTTACCCTAAAGTTGGTCTTGAGTTACCCTGTAGCAGGTGGAACTAAATTTGTATTTTAGAAAAAATTTTCCTGGATATTGAAGATTAGATCCAAAAGTCAAATTAAGAGGGATTTGCTGAATGGGTTGTTAATGGAAGTGTAACAAGAGCCAAGCAGATAGCATAGGTAAGTAAATTGAATAGTGAAAAGTTGGAAAGGAAACAGTATGGACTAATATTTAAAAAATCTATTAGCAATTGTTAGCTACAGACAGAGCTAAAAGTGTTTCCTATTTTCCAGATGAGATAATTATTTGTATGAGATGAAAAGACCATAGATAAGGAGAGTTGTATATTTAAGAAAAGATAGGTTTGAGAACAATACTTAAGTGGAGGTAGACGGTACAGAGAGGAGAGTGTGGAAGAATTAATTCTGAACTGGGAAGAAGTAAAGAGTAATGCAGACTGTTGATGCACCTAAACATATGTTTTAAGGGTAAATTCTGGCTTGCATTTTCTAGATGGGGCAGAGAATAGATAAGGACCACTTTGAGGGTAGTGGCTTGGAATTAGCTGTGGTGCAGGAATGGTGTGGGAAACTGACAAGGAACCTCTCAGTGGTTTTCAAATGGCTCTCTGCTGATATTAGAAACCCCAGTGACTCCAGTACTTCCCTCTCACAGACTAGGTAAAGGAGGAGAAAAGGTGACTCTGAATCTATCGAAGGTAGCTAATTTGTAAATCAGGAAAAGGTGAAAGGAGATAGAGATGTGATCAGATATTGAGATTTTGAACTTATCTCAAAAGTGGGATAGTACCAGTCCAAAAAAAAAAAAAAAAAAAAAAGGGAAGGCTGAACTGAAATGGAGGTTCAATGGCAATTGAATAATTAATAGAGATTGTTAGAGATTTCTTTCAAAATGTATATATTCTTCAAAACCATATACACACTTTTTTTCTAGTCAGAATGATTACAACACGTAGTGTGCCAGTGGCTTCTTTGACAGACGCCTGTCGAGCATTGATGATGATGACAGAGCCTGCAGGGCCATCCCAGACTGCCCCCTGTGCCTGGCGCTATGACATCATCCAATGTGTAGCAGCATATTATGAGAAAGGCCCTAGGTTCAGTGATATGCACAAACATGGCTAATGCAAGGGAAAGAAAAGGCTAGGAAAAATTCTAAAAATGGGAAAATGAGGAACAGTTCTTTTTTCTTCATTCTATTTGTTGAACTCAGTGTAGGGATAATCTTATGAGTATAAAGTTAACTGAAAATAGATCTTTATAAAAATTAAGAATGGGAATAGGAGAGGGAGGAGGAAGACTAGGAGCATGGGCGGGACGGAAGGTAGTGTGGGAAGTATCACTGTGTTCCTGAATCTGTGTATAGGAGAAACATGACATTTGTATACCTTAAATCAAACTTAAAAAGAATGATAGACAAGAAGTAATTGGTACAGTCCTGGTGTTGCAAGGTACATTGGGGTCATCACCCAAATCCCCCAGAGTGGGAGTAGAATTTTGGGGGCTGCTGCACACAGAAGGTAAGGGGAAACCCCTGGTCAGGTAGAGTGAGTGAGTATAGTCCCGGGGCTAACGCACTGCAGGGGATTTGTCCTCTGCCCCATGAGTTGGTCTGACTCTGATCGCCTCTGGTAGCCGTTGTGCAACATTTCACAGCTGAGCCCATGCTCTGCTGGGGTGCAAGACGGGATGGAGGCAATGTGGCTTCCCTGCTCAGAGCCAAGATGTCACTCAGACACTAGTCAGCTCCCCAGGGTGAAGTGACAGTCTGCTGCTGTGGCATTTTCCCTCAGCCGAAGTTGCGGCTGGCAACCCCTCACAGCAACGCTATCCTACCTTGACTTGGTAAAGAGGCCAGTGTGAATGAGCCCTAACCTCTGCCTTTAGGGTGACGGGAAATTTGCTGCCTTTTGGCTGCATTTTTAATGGGTGATAGAAGCAATGTGTGTGGGTGCAAGTTTGCTCCTTTCCTGCCAAAGCTGCCACTCCGCTCTCCAAGTATATACAGGAGGAAGGCTGTCTCAAATGCCTCACTCTTTCTCCAGTGCTGCTTCTTAGCCTGTGAGGAAGCCCTTATATACATTATGTTTTCATTAGTTACTTTTCCTCCTCATTAAATTCAGCTTCATTTGCCTGCTTTCCTTCACAAAATACTGGATTTAATCAGATACGGATTATATCATTGTGTACTCTTTTTTTAAAAAAAACTTTTATTTAGTAAATATAAATTTCCAAAGTACAGTTTATGTATTACAATGGCTTCCCCCCATACCTTCCCTCCCGTTCGCACCCCTGCCATCTCCCGCTCCCTCTCTCATTCCATTCACATCAAGATTCATTTTCAATTATTTTTATATACAGAAGATCAATTTAGTATATATTAAATAAAGATTTCATCAGATTGCACCCACACAGAACATAAAGTGTAAAATACTGTTTTCAGTACTAGTTATAGCATTGATTCACATTGGACAACACATTAAGGACAGAGATCCCACATGAAGAGTAAGTACACAGTGACTCCTGTTGTTGACTTAACAATTTGACATTCTTGTTTATGGCGTCAGTAATCTCCCTAGGCTCTAGTCATGAGTTGCCAAGGCTATGGAAGCCTTCTGATTTAATTAGATATTGATTATATCATTGTGTACTTTTGAAACTTAATTTTAGTTTTCTTTGTTCTTCAGACTTATTGTTCACCACATACTGTTGTTTTATCTCATTTTTGAACTCTTAAAGTAATTCCATTTCTTAGTGTTTTCTCTACAGATGTATACAAGGTGATTTTAGGTTGTCTCCCATTTCATAACAGGTTTTTAAAAAAACTTTTTTACATGCTGATCATATTATTAATTTTTCTGCATTTCATGTTTTATTTCTGTTATTGATAAACATGTCTGTCTGTCTCTTTCTTCAATTTTGATTGAGCATGAAGGGGTTCCTTCTGATTTCCAATCAAATCTGGGATTTCTATATAAGCTACATTTGAAAGGCTGCATTTTGCCTGAGGAAGACGATGACTATGCTGAAGGAGAGTGGGAAAGCTGCATAAAGCTCAAAGGTTGTGGAAGAAATATGGTGTGGCAAATACAGATTCCTTTACCCAACATGGACCATTCCCTTCCCCTAGGGTACCTTCCTGTATGGCCTAGGCAAGAAAAGTCACATTTCCAAAACTTGCCTGTAGCTAGTGTGCCCTTGGCCACTCATTCAAATTCACTTAGCCAAGATATAAATATGTAGAGAGGCTCCGGTTTTGCTTGTACATACCGAGGCGGATGTGGCATTCCCAGTCCTCATTATGGCTAAATGTAGTATGTTACTAGAGCCAACAGTTGTGGTGGTGACTTTCCAGTTCTTACATTTTTGCTAAAAGGTTATCCAGGAGCCCACCGAGGCACAGGCAGCACTTCTCTTGGCAGACCACTTTGTAGTGTTTGCTCTTGGATCCTTACGGGAAGTGCACCTGCTCTGTAGGCTGGCCAGCATCAAATAGCTAGATCAAAACACGTTCTGTAAACTGGATGGTATGATTGCCTTGATCTCAGCTGAGCCTGATGCTGAATAGAATTCTTGGACCAAGAATTTTTTCTTCAAGAAAAAGAAGTCAAAATCAAAGTGATGTTAACATATAGGAAATATATTTTCCCCTATAATGAAAGTTCTTAAGTAGGTGAGATTCCAAGTTCAATATGATTAGCTACTTAATGATATCATCAAGAACATAGTTTGGAGGCGAGAATTTATCTTGAACACCTGTTAATATATATTCCACATTGGAATACCTGGGTTCCATACCAAGTTCAAGCTACAGACTCCAACATCCTGCTAATGGAGTTCCTGGGAGGCAGCAGAGATACCTCAGGAGATTGGGTTCCTGTTGCCTATATGGAAGATCTGGATTGTGTTAGCCTCCTTCTTCAGCCGAATGAGTTCTAGCCCTGTGGACATCTGGGGAGTGAACCTATGGATGGGAGCACGCTCTGTATCTGTCTCTCTGCTCGTCAAATAAACAAGATTTTTAAAAAATTCTTTATGTTTTCATATTTACTATGCTCAACTCATCAACTCATTTATTTCATTGTCACAAGAGAGCATCTTGTGGTAATTCGGACCTTATGCTTTCTTTATGTCTTGACAGAGGGACAGGGTAGAAGAGAGGCTGTCTTCTCTTTCCCAAAAGCCATGAATGAACTTGTTTCCCATGCACCCAAATCACCTGAGTGTGAACTGTTCTTTGGCAAGGCTATTACTGTGGATAATTGTGAGTGACTTTCATTAACCATCAGAGTAGAACCACTGTTGGGGACTTGACAGCAGTGTCTTATAGCCACTCTCCTTTGTCTTTCCTCTTTTTTCCAGGAAAGCTGGAGCACAGTGGGCAGCTCTAAGGTTTTTTATTTTGCTGTTGGGATCAAAGATGGTCAAAAAGGCTTTTACACTTAGAATTCCATCTCCCCTTCGGGGCTGCTTAGACCTTCTCTCACACTAAGGTTAGAAATATGTGTGGAAAATTCTAGAATTTTTGACTGTCCCAGTCAACAGGCTCTCACTCCCACCCCTGCCACAAGTTTCCGAATAGAGTGAGCGGTCAAGACAGGTTGCCTAGGGATATGCAAATTCTTAGAAAATTCTGTCTGTTTTTATAATTGTTTAATTGCTTCTTGTATTTTTTTGCTATTAGCTTAATTTTTGTACATATTTGTTTTTGGAAAGAGATTTTAAAGAAGTTTAGCTTGAACACTTGACATCAGAATTCTGAAACTTTAAAGATATTCTCTTACTTTGCAAAGTTACTGCATTTTGGCCAATAGGTATGATGAGAAAATTTAAAATATTGAAACCCAGATTGTCAATAGGAACTAAAAGATCATCATTTAAAAAATGCTATATCTGTTATTAACTGGAATATGTTCTTTTATTTTGATTATGAATATCCCTATGTATACATTATTCAGTCTTATTAATTACAGTATACAGACCCTCTCTGTCCTGGGGTATAGGTGTGTGTGTGTGGGGGGGGGTGTGTTTGATCAGTGTTAGAATAAGATGTGTGGTGGCATTTGGTCTCAGGAAGGGCAAACGTTCTTTCTTTTTTCCTAATCCGGTCTTGTACATCCTTGCCGTGGCATAATTATCCATCCATATATCAAATTCACATTTTAAAACAGAACACTTCTCAATCTACCACATCTGCTGTGTTTACACACTGAAAATTTTCACCAAGAATAGTAGACTTCATGTAATTCCCCAAGTACAGAACCGTGATTTTTTTGAAACAAAGGTAGTCTCTTTTACAGTAGTAAATCCTTGGAACAGTAAACTTCCTTTGACTATCAAATGGCTGTGCCATCACTAACGATAGAACAATAAATTCTCCCTTCACATACATGCAAGTCACTTACACATGTGAATTTTTCTTTTTGTTAGATGTACACAAAATTGTTTCTGAATGGGAGCTAGCTCATTTGGCTAAAGTTCGACCATTACTATTTGGTTTTAATGGACAAACAACCATCGAGGATTGTTTGAAAATGCTTGAGAAAAAAGTAGCAGAGTATGATACCATCAAGGAGTTTACGGTAAATATTTTGTTCTTAACGAAAGTCTATATGGTTTCTATTTCTATTTTTTAAGAGATTTTCTTTGGTCTTTTTTTAATTGAGTGCATTGGTTTCATTTTCAAATATTATATATTTTTAAAGTTAACAGGTATACATGGATACAAAAATATCATAATTATGAAAGAGTATAAGATTGGTAGAAAAACCTTCCCCCCAATCTCTTTCTCTTTTGACTTTACAGCTCCTTTCTACTGATAAGTGTATCATGGAATCTTTCAGAAAATTGGCATGTATTTTATTTACTATTCTACCTTTCAAAATTTTTTTTCACATAAGATAAAATTTTTCAAATATATTGTCGGCGTATCTCATTCTTTTTAAATGTTGCATGGTACTTAATTATAATTAAAATACCTTAATGTTTTTAAATACTATCTATATTGGACATTTAGATTGCTCTCATCTTTACTATTATAAAGATGTTTTCCTCAATGATGAGTCTGATGTTTATCTAATAATCTCAAAGCATCATGTGACAACCTCTCCCAATTACCAAGCTATATTTTAGCTATTTTTATTACTGTTTTCTCTCATTAGACTTAAGGTAGAGATGATAAAGTGGAACACAGCAGCTACTATCAGTGAATAAATGCCTTTATGTTTAGTAGATTCATTCAGATCTAAAATAACTTTATGATTCTAAAAGCAATAAGAACCTTCCCAAGATGGTCAAAAGAATTTCTCTGCTCTTTTCTGTGGGGAGAGTTGAGAGATGTGCATTGATGGATTCTTATGAAAATCAGGGTGATGAACTGCTGTTGGACATCTTAAGAGTTAATACCAGCAATTCAAAGCTATTCCTGAATATACCTGTTATGTACTTTCTATCCTTATTTGTACAATAGTTTTCCAGGATACTGAAAGCAAGTTGCCTTTAAAAACAACCTCTTGGGGATATAAGAGGATTGTGTCTTAATATAGGGCACATACAACATTTGATATGGCTTGAGCTTTTTATTCTGTATACAAACAGTTGACAGCTAAAGAGAAACAAATAAGTAAATCTAAATGATGAAAATTAATCATGTACAGCTTTTTGCTTTTCTAAAAAGTAAACTGTAATCCATCCAAACACTAATGCCCACTCTAGTCTACCTCAATATCAGTCTATTAAAGTGACAGTTGTAGAAAGGTTCTTTGATTTGTCCTCCACATATTTCTTGAATTTATAGAGCATATTCTTGAAGACTCGTCAAGAAAGGGAGAGAAATAATTTATTTCTCTTTCACTACAAATGCTGAACACTAAATGGGTGAATTCACACATCTCAGAACACTGCAGACATTGGTAGTCTTCACTTTACGTGGCTCCAATATACAGATATCAGTTACTATGTCTCCTTAAATAACACCAGCTCTGAAACAACTATACAAATTTCAGTTATCATGATATATTAACTGTGAACAGTTGCATGGAGTTAACAAACACTACTACTAACTCTTTATTCCACAAATGAAGTATGCAGATAAAAAATGTGCATCATAAGCTTTGAGTAAATGTGTCCCTTCCTTCAAGGAATGTTGGTGATTGGTCACTGCACCTGTTACCCAGTTCATGCACAGACAGCAAAGCATACAGCTGTGTTACTTCTTGTCTTCCAGTAATAAGCACACATGACATTTTACAAAAGTGGGTAATCAAAAGAGAGTTGGCTATTAGAGATGAAACTTCAGCAAAGAAACAAAAAGTGACATTCAAATTGAATGTAAATGGAGTAATAGAAGAAATAGCTGAGTGGGGACATGTTGACACTGCTGCTCTTCTAGTGCAGCCAAAGGGAATTGTCGAAAGGGAACTTATCAACATTAATGAAGAAAGGTTGAAACAAAAAGGATGAAGGGCAACCTAGGGGAACTTCAGATTAAACAAATTTTGAAGCTGTGTCATGTCAATGTAGGTGCAAAGAATAAAATGGCAGAAATTGATCCCAGATTAGAAAGGAGTATGACAGCCAAAGCATCGAAAAAGTGCTCACTCTATACTATAAAAAAAGAAGAAAAACACTGCTCAAATTATTATTGGTAAGCTTTTTTAAAAAAAATAAACTATATGCCTTATTTCTAATGTCTTCAATTACAGTGTTCTAAAAATATACTGCTCTTACTATTTTTTTTTAATTTCTGTAACTATTTAAAACTAGCAGTAAGGGAGCTTTTAACACTGACAATTAAAAAAATAATTTATTTATTCAAGAAGGAGGGAGGGAGAGGGGGAGAGGGAGAGGGGGAGAGGGAGAGGGAGATTCCCTTTTGCAGATTCAGTCCCCAAATGTCTGCATCAACTGGGGCTGAACCACTGTCCCACTGTCGGTGGCAGGGACTCAGCTACTTAAGCCATTGCCTACTGCCTTCCAAGGTGTGCATTATTCAGGAAGCTGGTGTCTGGAATGGAGTGATGCTACAGTATGAGATGTGGGCATCTCAACTGCCATCTTAACCACTCTACCACCTCAGCTTTGACAATTGTTAAGGGCCATGAAGCAATCTATTTTCCAGGGTGGGTGTTTGGTGCAGCAATTAGGATTCCATTTGGACCACTCTTATCTCATATCAGACTGGCTGAGTTTGAATCCTGGCTCCACTCTTGACTCCAACTTCCTGCTAATGTGCACCCTGAGAGGCAGCGAGTAATGGCCTAAGTAGTAGGGTCTCTGCTGCACTTGTGGGAGATTGACATAAAGTTCTAGACTCCTGCCTTCAACTTGGCCCAGGTTCAACTGTGGTGGGCATTTGAAGAGTAAACTAGTGGATACACAGTCTCTGTCTTCTGTCCAATCTCTCTCTCTTTGGCTCTCCCTGTGCCATAAAATACATAATAATAATAATAATTTTGTAACAATAATTTTCTTATTGATTATTAAGATCCTCTTGCAGAATTTTAGATTGCATAACCATATTTATGGGTCAGCACTTCTGGACAAAGAAAGAATGGCCTTTCTTATGTAGTCCATGAATTTACAATCGTTAAGACAAAACTTGCATTCCTTTCACAACTTAAAAAGCATTTTAAAGTAATAAAGGGGTGGGACTACACTATATGTGAGGCTGTCTGGCTCCTGGCCCCCGATTTTTTTGTATTGTTTGTTTCTGGATCAGGATTTACTCAAATTAGTAATAATAGTCACTAGATATCAAGTTTTCTATTTTCCAGAGCATGTTTACATATATCTCATTGAGTATTCTTTGTAATCACAAGAAGATGTCAAGGAAGATGGTATTTGCACTTCAGAATTCAAGACAATAAGGAAAGGATAATCTTTAAACAAATAATCTGGAGAATTAGCTGTTCATAAGACAAAAAAAGAAATTTGACACTAACCTCACATCTTATACAAAATTAACTTGAAATAAGTCATAGACTTCTAAGAGTTAAAATCATAAACTGGAGATTCCAAGATTAGGCATGCTAGCACTTTCCTCTTCCTCCTCCATAAAGAATAACTCTAACAACAAATGAATATTTGCAGGTAAGTGGCAGAGGGAGAGCAGTAAAACTCAGCAAGGGAGAGCCCAAAACCTGTAAGATAAAGAGAACTACAATGGCAGAATACAAAGGAGCAAAGAGCACTGGCAACTAACGTTGGCCTCCAGCTGGAGGGAGGCCACATTCTGGCTGAAGAATCACCCTGTTGCTGTCCACAATGACATCCTAGCTACAGGGGAGTTCTAGTCATCCTCCTCCTTCAGAGGAGGAACTTACATTGTTTCCCCCCCCACCTCCATTGCCCAGGCTGCTGCAGCATGATGTCATCTTGAGAATGGAGACACTGTGGCAGTCTGTATAGCCCCCAGACTATACAGAAGCCTCTGCATAGCCCAATCCCTGGAGCCCCATAAATATTCCACTGCACTTGCACGAAAGTGTGCAGCCTTATGAACCCAACCAGACCCAGCAGTGCATCTATGACCTCAGCACCCAAGTCCACACAATGTCTTGCACTGTTGCCTTCAAGACCTGAGAAACATAGACATTTGTTTCCTTTGCCACCCCGTTACTGTCAGTGGCATCTGACATCAGGGAGTCTGTGGACACACCTTCAGCTAGTCTGCTACGAGTGTTGCTCATCCCTGGCAGGGCCTGAAAATGCATCCACTAGTGGCCTCCAATGCTGGTGGCACTTGTCCAAGCTCAGCCTGGGGACACATGCCCCAGAGTCCACAGCAGTGCTCACCTATGTGTGTCCTGGAGAATTGTTCTCCATGCTTTGAACTTCTGTCACCACTGCTGCCATTGCTGGTGTCCCCCACCAAGAGCAGAGGTTGCAGCAGCGGTCCATGAAGAAATGAAAGTCATGTCCATTTCCTCAATACCACATTTCCATTGCTGGAATGGAAACATGGTGGGTGACCTAACCTACTGTTGTGTGTACCACACTTTCCTGGGCCACGGGAGTGCCCATACCTCTGGGTTCATGAAGACAGGCATTTTGACCTTGCTACACCATGTACCATGTTCAAAGTCATTGCTTACAGCTAAAGAAGTTACAGTAAGACTCAACTATGACCAAAGCCAATATAGCCAACCAATCTGACAACCAAGACGCATCTTCAGGAGAAAGCCTTTTAATAAACAATGGCAGACGGTACCATGGCTCACTAGGCTAATCCTCCGCCTTGCGGTGCCGGCACATCGGGTTCTAGTCCCGGTCGGGGCGCCTGCCATCGGATCAGCCAGGTGCTTATCTTGGTCTCCCATGGGGTGCAGAGCCCAAGCACTTGGGCCATCCTCCACTGCACTCCCGGGCCACAGCAGAGAGCTGGCCTGGAAGAGGGGCAACCGGGACAGAATCCGGCGCCCTGACCAGGACTAGAACCGGGTGTGCCGGCGCCGCAAGGCGGAGGATTAGCCTAGTGAGCCGCGGCACTGGCGAAACATAAGCTTTTTAAAGCACAGACTCAACACATATCTGCACTTTAGTGAGGTCACTGTATGTGTTTATTACTACTATTGCAAATAATAATTGAGCTAGTAATATTTGTATTACCATTGTTTATTAATAAGTCCATCAAAAGCAGTAACATTAATACTCACTTCCATCATATAGTGTTAGTACTGTTAGTATCTTTATTTAAAAAAATTTAATAATTTTCTCATAGTCATATAACAAATAGAAAGTTCTGGGATCCAATATGAGACTTATTTGCTATGCTACTTCTCTGTATCAATTATTTTTCCAGATTATTAGATTTTTCTCCGCAGTGTGTCTTCGATTTCAGCAGACCATTTTTGGCACTTCAATGATAGATTTGTCACTTTTTATGTAAACATGAAGCTGTATTTTATAAGCTTGTTGTTTTGTAATGTTTCATTTCTTTTCCATCTTTTCTTAATTTGAGGCCTCTGTTATGATTTATTGTTATTATTATTTTTGGTTAGAGGTGATATGGGTAGTTAATGTAGTCTCAAATTGTGCCTGTCTGCAACTTTATCTCCTTTTTCAATCCTGATAAATGAGTATATTTATTGATTTTTGAATTCAGGAATTTTTGTCCTTTTCTCTCAATTTTCTCTGTTAACTTCATTGTATTCTAGTTTTTTTTTTTTTTTAAAGATTTATTTGTTTATTTGAAAGGCAGTTACAAGGCGGGGGTGGGGTGGGGTGGGGTGGGGGGTGGTCTTTCCATCCAGTGGTTCACTCTGCAATGGCTGGAGCTGAGCCAATCCGAAGCCAGGAGCCAGGAGCTTCTTCTGGGTCTCCCACACGGGTGCAGGGGCCCAAGGACTTGGGCCATCTTCTACTGCTTTCCCAGGCCATAGCAGAGAGCCGGATTGAAAGTGGAGCAGCCGGGTCTTGAACCGGCGCGCATATGGGACGCCAGCAGTTCAGGCCAGGGCGTTAACCCGCTGTGCCACAGCACTGGCGCCAGTTTTTTGTGTTTTAAATAAGAAATATGTGGTTAACTATTTGTTAAGAAATTTTTTTTCCTTCTGATGTCTTTAATTTTTTTCCCTGGAATTTAAGAATTGTTGCCAGGTGTGTATTATTTCCATTAGCCTCAATATAAAATTCATAGATCCTTTAAACTAGTCTTCTTTTAGCTGTAAGAAAGTATCTTCAGTTAGTAATCATATCTTTCTGTTTCCTAGAACTCCTATGATTTGTGGTATTGATTTTTGGGTCTATCTTTTAAGGCTTTCATCTTTTCCCTGACTTTGTTCCTTCTGCTGCTTTGTAGTTTTGCTTCTGCTTTCTTTATTTGTACATTGGTTTTACACTTTCTTTTCTTTAATACTCTTAGAGGAAACTAAATTTCAAGAAAGATTTTCCTGCAAATTAGCTATTTGATGTGTCACTCTGGCTAGGCCATAATAGCCAGATATTTGGTTAAATACCAGCCTGGATGTTGTTCTAAAGGTATTGTTTAGACGTGATTAGCATTTAGGTCAGTGGCCTTTGAGTGAAGCAGCTTAGCCTACATAATGTGAATAGGCCTCAGATAATTGGTTGAAGGAATTAAGGACAAAGCCGGAAGCCCTCCGCAGAAGGAATTCTACCTTCAGACTTCCTTTGGATCCAAGACTTCAACATCGACTGCTCTCTGAATCTTTAGCCTGCTGGCCTGCCTCACAGAAACTGGACTTTCCAGCCCCCACACATCATATGAGCCACTTCCTTAAAATACATCCCTCTCACTGTTATATGGAGAGACGGTTGAATCTGTTTCTCTGAAGAACTCTGGGTAGTTCAGAGACTGTACTGGAAGTTGTTGAAGGAACAAAATCTTGAGGATGAGTTTTGTGAACTGGTTCTGTGGTTCGGTAGGATTTAAAAGCATCACTGACTTCCTGGTGATAAACAGAGAACTGATGACCCATGGTGCGATGTGACAGTAGAGATACCCAAGTATTTTCATTGGCTACTCCTATCCAAATACTTAAAGAAACAAGAATCTGGTGGCTATATATGATGTCATGGACTTTTTTTATTTTTGCCATTCTGGTGAATACAGTGTGATTGGCTAGTTGAGCCTAATTGCGCTGGACAAAATGGGATAAGAAAACCATCTCACGTATTTGATTTCCCAGCTCAAGGCTCACATTACAAAATATGAAAGCTGATGCCCTGAAAGGAACCCTTAAATCCTGTAACCACAAAGCTGAGGTTGCTGCAAACCAAAGCAAGAGTCTCACAAAAATGTCCGAATTGCAGTGCAAATGGAGTCCCCAGCCTTGCAGGGTATCTGCAGTTAAAGTCAGGGAACTGACGAGAAGGAATGGGATCCTGAAAACTGGAATAGAGACAGATGAAAAGAGCCTGAGGAAGCTGCGTGCGTCAAACCCCTTGACGTGGGTGAGTCTTCTCTGCCCATAGAAGCAGCTGCTTCACCCTCATCTGCAGAAATTAACTCTACTTTGCTTGAGGAAACTTTTCTGAGCTCCTCTCAGGTTGCTACCTTTCAAGACAATGCTGATTCTTCCCAAGACTCACAGCCACCAGTCCTCATTGCTTCTAGATCTATAAGTAGACTCAAGTCCCAGCAGGCCCTGGAAGGTAAGGTGTAAATTATGACCCTTAAGGAGGTATACTACATTTTTTAATATCACATGAGAGTTTTCTAATATATTCATAGAGAGTCTAGAAATTACTTTTTTAAAAAAATTTATTTATTTATTTATTTATTTGAAAATCAGCATTACACAGAGAGAGGAGAGGCAGAGAGAGAGATGTCTTCCACCTGCAATGGCCAGAGCTGGGCCCATCTGAAGCCAGGAGCCAGGAGCTTCTTCCAGGTCTCCCACGTGGATGCAGGGGCCCAAGGATTTGGGCCTTCTTCTACTGCTTTTCTGGGCCATAATAGAGAGCTGAACAAGAAGTGGAGCAGCCAGGTCTTGAACCAGTGCCCATATGGGATGTCGGTGCTTCAGGCCAGGGCATTAACCCACAGCGCTGGACCCTAGAAATTACTTTGAGAATGGATATTAAGGGTGTGGGACAATGGTAGAAGGAGCATCATGTTGAGTCAGGCTGTATTTATTCCTGTGAGTCCACTAAGAAGATATTTTGGATATAATTTAAGAGGTTAGAAGCAGTTTATTTGGTTTGTTGTCTGAACCATAGTCAAAAAAGGGGCCTATTCTAAATGAAGATAAAATCCCAGAACTGCTTTGATATACTATAAAAGAAGAGATCCAAAGACTTAGGGAGATTGGAATGTTAGATTGAATTTATCATGTAACATCTGATCACCTACCTCAGGAGGGGCCAGAGGACAACATACCTTTCCCATGACTGTGAGAAATGTATTTGTGAGAGGAGTCTAAGCATCCTTGAAGAGCTATGAAATCACCTTTAGGTCAGAAATCACAGTGGAAATCGCTGCCACTGATATGGGAAACTTAAATACAGGAGGTGTAATTGGATCCCAAACAGGGACCCTGTGCTGGGCATTCAATAGCCAAGGGCAAGGGAAATGTTACTAATGGAAAGCAGAGTGGAAGCAGCAATCAGATTAGTTGGACCTACTGAGACCTATACTTGGCGATATCATGCTGTTCCTAAACATGAAGTACATTGGGAATTATTACATTCTTTCTTGATCTGTATAAGCTGGAAAGCTCTAGATCAAGTGAACAAAAGTCTAACTTGACATAGAGAATCATGGCCTCTCCATCATTGCCCAGACTCGAGCCAATTTACAGATCCAGAACTTCTTGAATGAATGGAAGGCCAGACTTTGTGAACAAAGACCCTGGTATATTACCCAAAATACATACTGTTAACCTTTCTTCCAGCCTTACCTAAAAGTATCTACAGCTTTTGACTGGGGAAAAGGAACTAACTGGACTCTAGCTCTGAACTGTGACACTAATTCAAGGCGAACCAAAATGACACTTGATCCATCAGAGTAGGGTCTTAGGAAAGTCAGGTGTTAAATGTAGTGTTAGTTCAAGTTCATCTCACAGTGAGCCCAGCAGATTCGTGACCTCATCTTGTGGTCAGTTTCCCAGTTGTGGAATGTATAATTGTAATAGACATACTCAGCAATGGGTCAAACACTTAAATGGGCTCCCAGAACTGTGGACTGAGGGCTATTGGGGTGGGAAAGCCCAACTGAAAGCCATGAGAACTGCTTCTGTCTAAGAAAAATAGTAAAGCAAAAGCAATGCTGCATTCCCTGAGGAATTTTAGATATTAGTGTCATCATCAAGAACTGGAAGGATGAAATGGTGGTGATTCTATGACATCCCAGTTTGACTTACCTATTTTGCCTATACAGAAAGCAAATAGCTCATGGAGAAAGGCAGTGGATTATTGTGAACTAATTCAGGTGGTGACTCCAGTTGTAGCTTCTATACTGGATGTGGCTTCATTGCTTTAGAAATTCAACATCTGGGGCCTGGCGCTGTGGCATAGTGGGTAAAACCACTGCCTGAAGTGCTGGCATCCCATATGGGCACCGGTTTGAGCCCCAGCTGCTCCTCTTCCAATCCAGCTCTCTGCTATGGCCTGGGAAAGCAGTGGAAGATGGCCCAAGTCCTTGGGCCCCTGCACCCGTGTGGGAGACCGGGAAGATGCCCCTGGCTTCTGGCTTCAGATTGGCACAGCTCCAGCCATTGCGGCCACCTGGGGAGTGAACCAGCAGATGGAAGACCTCTCTCTCTCTCTCTGCCTTTCCTTCTGTCTCTGTGTAACTCTGCCTTTCAAATAAATAAATAAATCTTTATTTTTTTAAAGACTTTTTTTTGACAGGCAGAGTGGACAGTTAGAGAGAGAGACAGAGAGAAAGGTTTTCCTTTGCTGTTGGTTCACCCTCCAATGGCAGCCGAGGACGGCGTGCTGCGGCCGGCGCACCGCGCTCATCAACAAATCTTTAAAAAAAAAAGAAATTTAACATCTCATTCCTGTTATATAACTTTATCTGGCAGACAACCTTTGCTTCATACCTATTAGTACAGACCACCAGAAGCAGTTTGCTTTCAGTTGGCAAAGTCATAAACACACAATCACTGTCATTTTAAAAAAATATTTATTTATCTATTTGAAGGAGTTACACAGAGAGAGGAGAGGAAGAGAGAGAAATGTCTTCTATCCACTGGCCCACTCCTCAGTTGGCCAAAACAGCCAGAGCTGTGCTGATCCGAAGCCAGGAGCCTTCTCCGGGTCTCCCACACAGGCGCAGGGGCCTAAGGACCTGGGCCATCTTCTACTGCTTTCCAGGCCATTGCAGAGAGCTGGATTGTAAATGGAGCAGGTGGGACTCAAACCGGTGCCCATATTGGATGCCGGCACTGCAGGCAGCAGCTTCACCTGCTACGCCACAGTGCTGGCCCCTCATCATGTCTTAGATCAAGAATATCAGCTTTCCAGCTTTCAGTCGTAACTTAGTTCACATGGATCTTAATCACTTCCCACATGATCTCACACTCATCTATTTCATTGATGAGATGCTAATTTCACCTAGTGAGAAGTAGCAAATACTGTACTTGTTCATAGAGATTGGCATACCATAGGGTAGGGAATACATTCAACAAAAAGTCAATGGCCTTGTACCTCACTGAAATTTCCAAGATTTGGTTGTGTGGGTGTGTTGAAATAATCCCTTCTAAGGTGACAGATAAATTGCTGCATTTGGCTCTTCCTACAACCACAAAATGAGGCACAGTGCCTAGTAGGCCACATATCCCTCATTTGAATGTGACACTCTGGCCCACTTACTGAGAAGATTGTAAATACTAGTTTTGAGTGGAACCGAGAACAAGAGAAGACTCTGAAACAAATCCAGGTTTCTGTATATACTGTCTAGCCAGTTGGGACATATGATCCAGCAGACCCAATAGTACTTTCAATGTCAGTGGCTGATAGGAATGCTATTTGAAGACATTCGTGTGCTCCTACAGATGAAGTCACAGCATAGGCTCATAGGATTTTGGAACAAGCCCTGCAATCCACTGTAGATGACTACTCTTCTCTTGAGGAATAGCTTTCAGCCTGCAACTGGACCTGGGCAAAGACTGCTTACTAGAGAACAAAATAGAACATACTTAACCATGGGCCACTGCACCCCAAAGTTGGATCTGCATAGCAACACTTCATCTTCACATGGATATATTTAAGGTTGGGCCTGAGCAAGCCTTGTAGGCAAAAGTAATTTATATGAAGAAACTGCCCAAATGGCCATGGTTCCCACGCCTGCTATACGACCTTTTCACTCCCAGTCTATACCTATTTTCTCTTGAGGTGCTTCTATAATTGCAGAGGAAGAAAAGACTTCATCATGGTGTACAGATACTTTCTGTATAAAATACAGGTATCAGCCAGAAGTGGGTATCTTTGTTATTACTCTTCCATCCCCCCTTTTCTTGTCACATTTCTGAAAAACAGTGGTTAAAGGAAATACTCTCACTGGAAAAAATGTTCAGCGCACTTGACTGTTTATTTTGCTTGGAGAGATGACTGGCGATACCAATCCACACCAGTTCATGAACTGTGGCCAGTGCACCTTGAAGAAGCATAAATGGAAAATTTATCCACAAGAAGACCTGTGAATAAATATTGCAGAATGGGAAAAATAAAGAAGATCTTTGATGATCATTCCACAAAGGATGATCCCAGAAGAGAAGGACTTTAATATAAGTGGATGGGACTCCCCATTCTGTGGATATCACTTAGAAAATTTCTCTAAGCATCTCTGTTGTCACCAAGGGTCTCAGGAACATTGTGTCCATGATGGAAGGGTTGGAGATAATGGATGCATTAATAAATATGATTTTCTATCTAGCGAAGCTAACCTAGTCACCACAGAGTGGCCAATCCACCACCCACAGAGACCAATAATGAGAATATGATATGGTACTATTCCTTGGTTTGATCAACCAGTTGTGTGATGGCAGATTGATTACATTGGACCATTTTCTTCATGGAAGGAACAGTAGTTTCTTGTTACTAGAATAGATAATTGAATAGATAAGTGCTTCTGTCGAACTTAACATCTGTGGTCCCACAGAATGCCTATTGTCCATCATGGTATTCCTCAAAGCATTGCTTCTGATCAAGGAACTCATTTTTTTTTTCCAAGTGGTTTGTGGCATTGGGCTCATGCTCATGACAGGTACTGGGCTTTCCATATTACCCATAATCCTGAGCAGCTAGCTCAATAGAATGAATGGCCTTTTGAAGTCTCAGTTACAGAGTCAGCTAGGTAACCATACCTTGCAGAGCTATGGCAGTGTTCTTTAGCACTCTGTGTATGTTCTAAGTCAGTATCTGATATATGAAACTGTTTCTACTATAGCCAGGATTCAGGAATCAAGAGGCAGGCATGGGAATGGCACCACTTAACTATTATCCCTAGTGATCCGCTAGCACAATTTTTATTCCTATTCCTGTGACAAAATGCTTTTCTGGCCTAGTGATTTTAGTGGCTTTCTATCTGCAAATTTGAAGCTTTCTTGGGGCACCAAGAATTTCAAGCAGAGCATGGAGTTATTTGAGACTATGAAGCTAGTTTTACCTAGAGTCAAGAACTGCTTCATAACATGGAAAAAATTACTTAGTACAGGTTCTTTCTCTGAAAAGCACGAAAGGGTTGTTTTGGGGTTGGCGAGGTAATGAATCCAGAGAACCATGCTGTGGGGACCTGCTGGGCATGTTTGGATTCTGTTACAGTCTGTTGGGTTGGGGGGCTCTCCTGTCAGCACTTGGGGTATTTTCTGAGGTGCCTTCGTTAATGTCCCACTGTGATTTCTTTATGTAGTCTCTTTACCATTTTAATGTATCCTTTAGCATTTTTATCATTAGTGTCACCTTTTTCATCACTTTCCCCCCTGAATTCTGGAAACATTCTTTAAGTCAATATTATACATCTCTAATAGTTTGTTTCTAGTCACTTCCCTCTTTACTGGTTTGAGCTGAGTAATTGTGGTTTTTATCTGATAGAAAGCTTTTATTATTTTAGATTATTTAATTTTCACATTTAATCTCCCTTTTCTTTTTTTAAAGATTTATTTGTTTGAAAAGCAGAGTTGTAGAGAGAAGAGGAGAGAGGGAGAGAGAGAGAGAGATCTTCCATCTGCTGGTTCACTCCCTAAATGGCTGCAATGGCCAAGATTGGGCTAGGCCAAAGACAACAGCACAGAGCTTCTTCCAGGTGTCCCATGTGGGTTCACTGGCACTTGGGCCATCTTCCGCTGGCGCAGTAGAAGAGAGCTGGATCAGAAGTGGAGCAGCTGGCTCTCAAACTGGCACCCATATGGGATGCCGGCATCACAGCCAGCAGCTTTGCCTGCTACTTCACAATGCTGGCTCCTTAATCTCCCTTTTCAAAATGAAACTGCTTTTATATTGTGAAATAAAATATACTGGCCAGATGATAAAATACTGCTGAATTTTTGATGAGTACTTTCCAGTTTTGTTATTATATTGTCTCTCTCTATATATTATATACATGTATATATAATATATATATATATATATGAGGGTATAATGAAAGATTCCAACTAATGCTATTGTTACCTCCTTTATAATTCAGTAATATATGTTTGTCAGAAACCTAACAAATATTATCCTTTTAAATATTGAAATAATTTTCTCTTGATGCCAGAGGAGTTTTTGATGTGTTCTTCTCTTTTATAAAGGAAAATATTTACTCAGATTTCTCAGAATGGTCTCCCTTTTTGAAACACTGGGTGTCTTTATATACCTAGCAATTGTTTTTTCCTATTCATTCATCTTTACAAGGGGTTGGATTCTGTGTGTTGTGTTGGAATTTGAGAAGGTCCCCTTCAGAAATAACGTAAGTCTCCATTCTGTTGTTGCTGAATAGCATATACATGCTCACATGGTCACGAGTGGTAAGCAGAGGTGATCAGTGAGGGTGCTGCATGGCAGGGAGGCCTTGCTTCGCTGTGTGCATTTCTGCAGAGTTCCAGATTTCTCTGTGAAACAGCTCCTGGGCATGGGGAGGTTATTAGTGGTCCTGGTAGCTAGGTTTTCCCTTAGGTTTGCTCTGACGGTCCAAGTTGGACGAGTCTTCTGTTATTTGGAGCAAATACTCTTAATTGCATGCTTTTCCCACAATACCTTTAGATTGATTAGCACTCTGCTTCACAAGTTAAAGGTTGAGGGTGTATTTAAAAGATGGCTGCTCTGTGTGTGTGTGTGTTCATTTTTGGAATTCCTTTAGTCCTAGGATTTTTCTCCAATCAGCTGTCACAGCCTGCTTGCAAGTTTTCCAAATTTGTAGGAGAATGTTATTCATTTACTCTCACAGAGGGCTCTTGTTTTGTTGTGCTTAGTTGTAAAATAGCAGATAGCTCTCTTAGCCTAACCCTAACTATAATATATCTAACAAATCTCTCAAAGTATCTGAATACTGATGGCATTTTTCTCTGTTTATTAAAAACTTATTTTGGGGCTGGCGCCGTGGCACAGTAGGTTAATCCTCCACCCGCGGCGCCGGCATCCTATATGGGTGCTGGTTCGAGACCCGGATGCTCTTCTTCCAATCCAGCTCTGCTATGGCCTGGGAAAGCAGTAGAAGATGGCCCAAGTACTTGGGCCCCTGCACCCACATGGGAGACCGAGAAGAGGCTCCTGGCTCCTGGCTTCGGATCAGTGCAGCTCCTGCCATTGCGGCTATTTGGGGAGTGAACCAATGGAGAGAAGACCTTTCTCTGTCTCTTCCTCTCACTGTCTGTAACTCTACCCCTCAAATAAATGAATAAAATATTTTTGAAAAAACTGCTTTGTATTTAAAACTATTCTGAAATAAAAGTTTATTTAAAACAAATGCTAGATGCAAGGTCTGAATCTGTTTTCTCAAGGCTTATTTAGTTTTAACTCTTTAAATTTCCTATTATGTTTTTAGTGGCCAAATATTTTTACTAATTTTTGAATGTTACACATTACTTGTTATAATCTGTGTTTTCCAAAATAATTTGTAGCACTATGAATTTCACATAGTGCTACAAATTACACAAATTTGGATTTTGAACTTGTACTCTAAAATTTTAGATGCCTTATTTATCTAATGTACATTTTATTCAAAACAACTTAATTTCATTATCTGTACCCTGTCTTATCGTGTAGTTTTATCATTAAAAAAATCAGGTTTTTTAAAAAAACTTCTTATGATTTTCTTAGATTATGCCAGTGAGTTTTGGGAAGGAAAAATTTAAACTCATGGACTCAAATAACACTTTTGAAAAGAAATTGTTACGCTGTCTTCTCTATTGGCCAAAGAGATGTTCTAATGAATTTACATGTGTGAAATACTTTCATGAAGTCAGAATTGTACTGCATCTCCTGTTTTTCCTTTGTTTACCAGATGTTTCTGTTTCTGTAATAGATGATTCAACATGTGTTCCTCTTGGATGAAGCAAAGACTACATCAATGCTAGTTATATTAGAACAGTCAATTATGGAGAAGAGTATTTTTATATCGCTACCCAAGGACCACTGCCAGGAACCACAGAAGACTTTTGGCAAATGGTTTTGGAAAATAATTCTAATGTGATTGCCATGATAACCAGAGAGATAGAAGGTGGCGTTGTCAAATGCCACCATTACTGGCCCGGTTCTTTGAAGAAGCCTCTGGAATTGAAACACGTCCGTATCGTCCTGGAGAACTACCAGATACTCGAATACTTCATCATTCAAATGTTTAAAACTGTGAAGTCCGTAAGTTTTTAAAGCTCAGCATTAGATCTGTGTCTCACCACCGTGCAGATGTGTAAGGACTAGTTAGGAGTAGGATGCAATTTCATCTGAGGACACTTTTGCTTCCTCCTGGTACCCAATACTGTTACCACCACTTCTGGTGTCTGCTTAACCAGACTCTGATTGAATCGGAGAGAAGAAAAAATGGACAAGGAAAGGTGGGGCAGGGAGAGGGAAGATGGGAAGCTGTGTGATCTGGGATGCTGTGTGATCTTTGGCTGCTTCTGTGGCAGACATGAGCATATTGTGTCCTCAAGGTTGGTAACCACTGTGCCAAACTCTCGCTGTGCTTGCTGAGTGGTGGACAGATTGGTTCACTCACGTACTGTGTTCACTAGTAATAATTGAGATTTCTGTAGTATTCTTTTGGGGCTCAGAAGGTAAGTATTTAACTTTATTTGGGGGCTTGGAGGATGTGGTATCTGAATTAAGTATTAGCCAAATAAGAAAGATGGAAGGAAATAGGAGAAGATCAAGATGTAGAATAGCATGAGGCATGTATAGAGAAATGTAAGTTAAGTGTTCTTAGAACATAAAAGTTTAATTACAAGACTAACGAGAGAGGAGATGAATTCGTAGAAATTAAGAAGGGCCTGACAAACATCAGCTGAGGAACATTAACTATTATGAAGACAGTTGGAAGACTGAAGAATTTTAGGAAGAAAGTGGCATGATCAACTAGAGCAATTTAAGATGGGAAGCATAGACACATGTTTTCCAGATAAAATTGGCAGACTGATACATGACTTATGATTTGTGATTTATCAGTGACAGAAGGAAAAGTTGATAATTATGGCATTCAATATGGTAGCCATATGTGTCTATTTAAATTTAAGTGAGTTAAATGTACATACAATGATAAATTCAGTTCCTCCTTTGCATAGCCACATTTTCAGTGCTTACTAATCTCATATTGTCAGTTGCTACCTTTCTGACAGCTTGGATATATAGTAATTGCATCATTTTAGAAAGTTCCCACCTTCCCTTGCCCATTTTTTCTTCTCTCCAATCAGAGTTTGGTTAAGCAGAAGCCAGAAATGGTGGTAACTTAGTATTGGGTACTAGGAGGAAGCAAAAGGAAGTGTTGGTCTAGAAAAATTCATGGATTTCTTGCTCCAACACATTTGTAAAGTAGGAAAAGAATGGTTTATAGGAGAAAGTGATCAGTTACATCTAGTGGATTGGATTAGCAGGTAGGTGATCGCATGTGTTCAACAGGAATGAGGGGGGTAGAAGTTGAACCAGAATCATAAAGAGAGTGGTGAAGTTTAGAATAATCACCAGAGTTGATTGGAGCACAGACAATAGCCTGGAAAAGGTTGCTGAAGTTGGGATCGTAAGTTTGTGGTAGCAACATGATATGCAGCTATGTAATTCTTTTCTTCCCAGCAGAACTGTGGGATTCCTGAAAACTGCGAGATTGACCCAGGGTAGAATTTTAGTACAAGTGGTGAGGTTCAAATGATCGAGTGTTTGGCAGTTTCAGCATGAAGTCCAAGTTGCTTAAGGATGGGACTGGGATTGGGGGCCAGTCAACTAGTAGTAGATGGGGAAACAAAGGACTGGAGAGCTCCAGTTGGTCCCCATGTTGTGGAGGTGAAGCACAAATGAAGCTGTAGCATAAGAGCTGCTGATCAGAAGGTGATGTTGGAGATGCAGAACTGAGAAATTTCTTGGTACTGGACATTACAGATGAGGGTGAGTCCAAGGAGTGCTCACCATTGTGGGCTCCAGAATAAAGGCCATAGTCTTCCCTGCAGGAGAGATAGAATGTTGTGAGGTGAGAGTGTCTATTGGGCTATTGAGACAATGGATTTGCCTTGAGTGAGACAATGGATCTGTCTTGAATAATGTCAGAAAGTGTTGAAAGGGAGAAGGCTAGGATCTTCAGTGAATATTGAAGACATACTGGGAGGTTTGGCCACTGGGCAATAGAATAGAGAAGATGAAGCCAAGAGGTATGAAACTCCAAAGGAAGAGGGACTTTTATACCAGGAGAAGAAATAATGGATTGGGTAAAGGAATGTACAGCAAGGAGTGCCCTGGATCCCTATTTCCATTTCCTGGAGATAGAAGACAGATGCAGTCTTAATTCTTAGAGTAAGTACAACCTAGTGGGGAAGAGACACCGAACAAGTCAGTTTCACATGATGTGTGTACTTGGAGATGATAGAGCAGGTGGGAGACATGAACAGTGATCTGTCTGTATGTATTCAAATGCTGAGATTGACCTCTAGAACTTTGGGCGTAAAGGATGGTGGTCTTTGGGCTAGGGACCACAAGCCTCAGAGCCATGGAGTTCATGACCAGAGAGTCTACATGGAACTGGGTCAGGAAATCAGCGAGGCTGAGCTTTGTGCAGATTCTTAGTGGTCGGTGCTGGCAGAAGGGATCTGATGACAGAAATACGTGATTTGGATGACAGCAATCTTCACACGATTTTCAATGTATTATTTCCACCATTCCATTTCATGTACCAGTTAATCAAACTGGCATTTTCTATTTGCTTTTTTTTTTTGAAAAAAATATTTATTTATTTATTTGAAAGTCAGAGTTACACACACACAGACAGAGAGAGAGAGAGAGAGATAAGTCTTCTATCTGCTGGTTCACTCCCCAATTGGCCTATATGGCTGAAGCTGCACCAATCCAAAGCCAGGAGCCAGGAGCTTCTTCCAAGTCTCCCATGTGGGTGCAGGGGCCCAAGGACTTGGGCCATCTTCTACTGCTTTCCTAGGCCACAGCAGAGAGCCTGATAGGAAGTGGAGCAGCTTGGTTGTGAACTGGCGCCCATATGGGATGCCGGCGCTTCAGGCCAGGGCATTAACCCGCTACACCACAGTGCAGGCCCCTATTTGCTTTTAAATTAGATATTTTGAATAAGACACAGGGACTCCACTGTTATTTACAGATCTGAGGTAGTTCCTGCCATTATCAAGTGCTGGATACTTCAGAAAGCATCAATTAAACAAGGTGACATGGGAGATTTTCTATATTTAGGATTCTAGGTAGAAAATTGTATTAAATAAGTTAGGGTGGGGGGAGAAGGGAAAGAGAAAGAGAAAATTGTATTAAATAAATTAGGGTTGGTGGTCATTAACCACCCTCTCCCTATGCCCTCTCCCTGGTCAGCACACCTACCTATTTTAATTAAATATGCTGTATAATGTGTAAGCTAAGCTAAGCTGTCTCTTGGTCTCATTCTTCACCTATCAGCCCACCTTTTCCTCTTGAGTATTTGGAAACCTCCACTTTTCTGTGGAGGTGCAGAAGGAAGCCAGCAGATTAGGATTCGGGAGTCCTGCACTACAGTCCCAGCCTCAGACGTGTGACCCTTCTGACCCAGTGTGTGTCTCTCAATCCTCCTTATCCTCACCCTTATGAGATGAGGATAAAACAGCACTCACCTTGGAGGGTTGGTGTGAGGATTAAACGAGATAATTTATGTGATGTTCCTACTATAGCACCAGACACATCTAAGTGCTCAATTTGTGTCACTTGTTCGTATTCTTATTTTTATTCTTGTTATTGTGTGTTCCTTTATAAACAGAGAAAACTTCTATTCCTGCACCTTCTGGAATTCTTACAAACATCAGGGTTAGGCTTGACTACTCTTTGAAAACTCTACATGATACCAACATAGTACCTTCCAAGGGCACTCCAAAAAGTTGGTAGAAAGTGGAATTAAAATTATGAGTTTTGTTGCAAACCCAGTTTTGAAGTTCCTGCATAGTCTTTCATAACATGCAATTTCTTTTAAATTTTTTGCTTTTATTTGAAAGGCAGAAAGATCTCCCATCTGCTGGTTCACTCCTCAAATGCTTACAACAGCTGGGTCTTGGCCAGGCTGAAGCCAGGAACCAGAAACCCAGTCCAGGTCTCTCATGTGGATGGCAAGGACCCAAGTATTGAGCCATCACCTGCTGCCTCCTTAAGTGTGCATTAGCAGGAAGCTAGAATTAGGAGTGGAGCTAGGACTTGAACTAGGCATTCCAGTTTAGGGTATGGATGTCCCAACTATCATCTTTAAAAAAATCCATTCTTGCTGAACTTTTCTTTTAATTAAAAAACACTTGTTAAGAATAATTGTCCAGGGACCAGCGCTGTGGCTCACTTGGTTAATCCTCCGCCTGTGGCACCCGCATCCCATATGGGCACCGGGTTCTAGTCCTGGTTGCTCCTCTTCCAGTCCAGCTCTGTGCTGTGGCCCGAAAGGGCAGTGGAGGATGGCCCGGGTGCTTAGGCCCCTGCACCTGTGTGGGAGACCAGGAAGAGGCACCTGGCTCCTGGCTTCAGATCGGTGCAGAGCCGGCCATTGTGGCCATTTAGGGAGTCAAGCAGCAGAGGGAAGACCTTTCTCTCTTCTCTCTGTCTCTCTCACTATTTATAACTCTATCTGCCAAATAAATAAATTAAGAAAAAGAACAATTGTCCAGAAATATGGACTGCAATGTGACATTTCAATACATGTACAATGTGCATTGATTAAATCATGTTGATCAACATTGACCCCCCCCCTTTTTTTTTTTTAAGATTTACTTATTTATTTGAAAGGCAGAGTTACAGAGACGCAGAGGCAGAGGGAGAGGTCTTCCATCTGCTGGTTCACTCCCTAAATGGCTACTATGGCCAGAACCAAGCCGACATGAAGCCAGGAGCCAGGAACTTCTTCAGGGTCTCCCACATGGGTGCAGGGGCCCAAGGATTTGGGCTCTCTTTTACTGCTTTCCCAGGCAATAACAGAGAGCTGGATCAGAAGTGGAGCTGCCAGGACTCGAACCAGCACCCAGGTGGGGTGCCAGTGCTGCAGGCGGCAGCTTTACCTACTATGCCACAGTGCAGGCCCCAACATTTCCCCTTCTTTGCCTTCCTTCTGATTAGAGGCTTGGAGGTCTTGTCTTCCACTTGTTTGTAAACTACATGCTAGGTTATTTTGCACTGTACTCAAGGTACCATTGTATTATTATTATTAGTGGTGGTGGTGGCATATTAGAAATTGAATGAGATTGCTATTGAAGAGATTGAGAAATACCTCTTTGCTTCTCTCTTTCTTTTTCTGTCTAACAGACGGGAACTAAGCACTTTGTAAAACACATGCAGTTCATCAAGTGGCCAGACCATGGCACCCCTGCCTCAGCAGAGTCTTTCATAGACTGCAGTGTGGGAAGAGCTACCTTACGGGACCCCTGACTGTTCACTGCTGTGCTGGTGCGGGCTGCACGGGAGTGTTCCTAGGTCTGGGTGTTGTATTCTGTGCCATGGAGAAGAACTGCTCCGCAAGTGTGTCCCCCGGGCAGAGAAGCTGGCACGTCTGTACACACAGCGCTTCTAACAGCCTGGCAGTAAGGGGGGCAGCAGTTGGCCTCCAAGAACAACTTAAGGAATTGACAGCCCCTTAGCTTTGCACGTCTGCTTCTCACCTTGCTGCAGGTTCTTGGAGGTCACGTGAGGGTTAAAGGTTTAAAAGGTTTAGGACAGTGTTTGGAACATAATAGAAATACAGTAAATGTGAATTCATTTGCCTTTTCTTTCCTTCTATTGGCACACATGGATTTAAAATTTTTTTCTAGTAAATGTTGCTAAAATGTTCCTGTGTTTAATGAACAGAATATAACATGTATATGAACACACTGGAAAAAATGCAGACTTCAGAGTTATTGAGAGGTGCCAGGGTTTGGCTGCCAATTTCGCCACATATATTAGATTTTGTGACTTTGTGTAAATTGTTTATCCTTTCTTAATCCCAGCTTCTTATGTGTAAAATACTGATAATACTAGTTTTGGGTTTCAGCCATTCATTAGTTATCATTTACCTTTCTCCTAAATTTGGAATAAGCTGAGAGAGAGACACAGCAATCAGATATATGGTCATTTGCTTTATTATTGACTAAACTGACTAGACCATGTGCCTTGAACTTGGTGACCAAAAAGGCTTACTCAGCTGTTTCCTTGTGCTGCAGAAGTGGGGAGGGAGGGCATCTATTTGCTGAGCAGGTCCTGAGGGAAAAGAGACTCTTAATGATTAAAAGGAAAGTGAAAATTCATCAGGACAGAGGCGACAAGAGCTTTGTCCTGGCACCCATATGCTACAGATGTATGGTGTTGTCAGAACAGGTGTCACATCTCAACCCTTTCAAGGTTTTATATGGTTGTACCCCAACACTGGCAGTCTTTCCCTATGGCCACAAAATGGCTGCTGTGGTTCCAGTACTCCTCAGACTGTCTCATGTAAAGGAGTAGAAAAACCGTCTCTTCAAGTTACTCCTTTGAGGACAGAAGAACTTACCTTTTTTGGAAGCTCGGGCCAGTATCTCCCAGCATTTCACTTTTCTGATTGAGTTTCAGCCCCTTCTCTGCTCTGATAAGTGTGGTGATGTTGATGCACTTAGGTCAGTCAGGACTGCTGTGGGCCATGTGGTTGAGAATGAGAGAAGAATGATCTTTAAAGCAAACTCTATAGAGTTCATTACAAAGAATGAATATAAGCTAGATAACCAAAAAATGACAAACATCTTCCAAAATGCTGACATTCTAAGTTACTACAATTCTTATTTCCTTAGGTAATATTGTTTTATTCTTTTAGCAGAAGACACATTACCATGGTGTTTAGATAGTTAATGTATGATTCATAATGCATCTTTGTTGGTTTATACTTATCCTATTTTGTGTCTCTTGTAGAAACTGTAAAACTGTGTTGCGTTTCACCCTCTAAGGAGCTCTGTCTTCCCCCCACATTGCAGCATCTTCAAATTTAAAACATGGCTTACAGTCAGTCACTTGTCAGTATGCTTGGCAGTATTTTTCTGTCTTAGTGCTGCATAAAATAACTGTATATGTTACAGGTAAGTATGCTTAGATTTAATGAGCTATAGTGGTTCAAAACTAGAAAACACATCCATTGTCTCTACTGATTTTCCACAGAGCTGTGAACTGTCATGAATTTAAATGATTTGACTGCTGCTCCTCTCGGTTCCTCTCAGAAATTGTATTCACATATGTCTGTGCAAGATAAGCAAGTAGAAATTACGAGTAAGCATGTAGAAACTTTTGGAACACTTTGTTGTGTTGCTGTGACATCTGAGTGTGTGATCAGTGGGCTGGTCATGTTGAACAGGGAGTTGTGGAATTCATGTGAGCAGTCTCACATGGTACAAGCTATGTAGCAGTGATGTGCTGTGACCTGGCATTTCAAGATTAAATTATCAATTGTAATTCTAAAGATATGCAGATCTGAGTATGTTTACTACTTACACTTTTTTTGTTTTTTCGTAGTCATTTAATTTTTAATCAAGCCTGTTTAAATTTGTACTATATCACTAAACACATTGTTAAGTTTATTGGGCAGATTATTTTTTTAATAGCAAGACTTTTTAGATGGAGTAATAGCTTATCTTCTAGTATAATTCCTTAATTTAAGGAATTTAAATTGTAATTACCTCTTACTGTTTTTTCTTTCTCTTTTTTGTCAATGCAACTTTACTACCAGAACATCATCCTACATAGAACTTAAGCCTCAAGTCACATTTATTGAAACAATGTAGTATTCTGCATTGTTTCAATAATCAAACTGAAGTATTCTTCCTTTTTTATCATATAATCTTCAAGTCACAATATGCTGATGAAATAATTATGTAGCAATATCTGCACCTTCATCAAATTACAGTGGTAAATATTTTTATTTATTTATTTCACCATTGTTTTGCAATTTTACATGATTTTTCCGTCTTAGCAATTCAAAGTACTGTTTTACAGGAAATCTGCAGGGTATTAGTGTTCTGTGGAAACGTTGAACATCAGCTTCTGTTGGCTTTTCAACACATATTCTTTAACATAATCCTTTTTTCTCTGAATTAATTCTTCTTTATGTAAATAAAGAGTAAGTCTTAATGGTTCCTGTGCTCTGTTAGGCAGTGCATCTTGTTTTTAAAATTTTATTATTTAGTTAAAAGAGTTACACAGAGAGAGGAGAGAGAGAGAGAGAGAGAGAGAGAGAGAGAGAGAGAAGATAGAAGAGAGACATCCTCCATCCACCAGTTTGCTCCCCAATTGGCTGCAATGGCCGGAACTGTGCCAGGAGCCAGGAACTTCCTCTGGGTCTCCCACGTGGGTGCAGGGGCCCAAGGACTTGGACCATCTTCTACTGCTTTCCCAGGCCATAGCAGAGAGCTGGATCAGGAGTAGAGCAGCTGGGACTTGAACCGACACCCATATGGGATGCCAGCCCAGGATGCGGTGGCCTTACCTGCTTTGCCGCAGCGCTGACCCCAAGGCAGTGCATCTTTGCAAATAACACAATGTCATTTCAGCTTTTCACAATCAATAATGAATAGAAAACTATATACAAGAAATGATAATGTAAGTAAAATTCATATAAAGTCTTTTGGTCTTCATTTCTTTTCAGTCACTTCCATCGTCATTATTTGGTAATCACTCAGCCACAGAAGTCCAATGAAGCTTGTTTTGTCACCAGTAAATTCAGGTTAATGAGTAATATAAGTTTATTTCCATAGTTTGCCTAGTCTTAAGTATAAATTATTTTAAAAACCTTCCAAAGAACCAATAAATTTTCATTTGAATGAGATTTCATTTTGGTTTTGGAGTATGCACTTCAGTGATTTGATACGTGTATGCTTATAAATTGATTATCTCAGTCAAATTAACACGTTCATCAATTGCGTGTATGTATGTGGTGAGAACACTTAGGATCTACTCATATAGCAAATTTCTAGTGAACAATAGAGTATTATTAACTGTAGTCACTATGCTATTCATCTTAAAACTGAAAATCTATGCCCTTTTTTTACCCTACCCTCAAACCTAGGCAAGTACTGTTCTACTTTCTGCTTTCGTAACTTGGACTTTTTAAAGATTCTCCATGTAAGTTGAGATAAAACAGTGTGTATCTTTTTTCTGTCTGGCTTATTTAACTTGTATAGTGTCCTCAAGATTCATTACAACTGTCTGGATTTACTTCTGTCTAATGTAATGTTATTATATTGTTTATAATACACATATTGTTTATAAGACACGTAAACCAATGGAATAGTATAGAAAAATATATCTAAATACTTAGAGCCAACTGATTTTCAACAAAGGTGCCAATAATACATGTGGGAGAGAGGACAGTGTCTTCAGTAGGTGACACTGGGGAAACGGGTTACCTATATGCAGAGAATGAATCTATGCACAGCTCCCTCCATTACCTTCTGGATTAAAAAGTGGATTAAAGACTTACAAGGAGGGCCTGAAAATATAGGCAAAATGCTTCATGACAGTGATGTGGGCAAAATGAATGGGTAAGAACTCAAAAATCCAGACAACAATAAAAGAAAAGTAGGATTACAGCAAACTGAGAAGCTTCTAGAAAGAAAAGGAAATGAGCGTAAAGAAGCAACCTACACAATAGAAGAAGATATTTGTAAGCTGTGCATCCAACAAGGGGTTACTATTCAGACTGTTTCATTAGACATCAAACAGCTCAATGACAAAAATCTATGGAATCTGGATAAAACATGGACAAAATGATTTGAACAAATATTGCTCAAAGAAGACATACAATGGCCAATGGTACATGAAAGATTGCTCAGCAGCAGTAACCATTCTGGAAATGCAAATTGGAGTCACATTGAGAGATAACCTCACCCCAGTTGGAAGGGCTAAATAAAATGACTAAAATAATAAATACTGGTCTGAATGTGGAAAAACAGGAAACTTTGCACACAGTTGGTGGACATATAATGATTATGTTATCTATTATATTATTCATATTCTATTAAATTATATATTATATATTAAGATATTAATTGTATTTTAAATATATAAAATTATATATTTTATTATGTTAATGTATTATGTTTTCATTATTATATCTGTTTTCTCTATTCCATTGGTCTGTGTGTCTTTTTCACTAGTGCTGTGTTGTTTAGCCTAGAGTTGCTTTTTAGTATATTTTGAAGTCAAATATAGGAAGATATAGAAAAAAAATAAAACTACTGTATTATACAGCAACCTTACTCCTGGATATTTATTCAAAGGAACTGAAATCACTATGTCAGAGACATTTGCACTCCCATATTTATTGCAGCACTTAAATATCTGAGATATAAAATTAACTAAGGTGTCTCATTGGTGGGTGGGATGAATGGATAAGAAAATATGGGTCATGATTTTTGATGTCAAGTCTAAGAACTCATAATCCTGAGGCACATTTTCTATATTCTATAATTTTACTATTTTGTGTCTTAGTTCATTGTTAATTTTTGTGAAAGGTATGAGGTTTAGGTCAAGTTTCACTTTTTTCTTCTTTTCTGCCCATGAATATCCAGTTGTTCAGCACTGTTTGTTGAATTGTTGTTGCACCTTTGTCCAGAATTGTAATTTTTGGGCCTATTTTTGAGTCTGTTCTCTGTTCCATCAGTCTATGGCCTTTTGCTAGTGCTACACTTTGTATTAGTGTAGTTGTATGGTAAGCTTCATCAGCGTAATTTATTCTCCCACCTTTATTCTTTCTCAAAAGTATTTTTTACTTATTGTAGGGTTTGTGTCTTCCAGTATAAATTTTAGAATTAGCATGGCTATGTTTACAAAATAACTCACTGGGATTTTGATAAGAAATTATTTTTAAATCTATATAGATCACTTTATGGAGAGCCTACATATTTACTATGTTGAATCCTCTCATCCATGAACATCATATGTCTTTCCATTTGTTTAGATCTTTGTGTTCTTTCTTCATCATTTTTTCATTTACAGTATACATTTTCTGTATGTGTTTTATTAGGATTATCCTATTTCATTTTCTTTGGAGTGATTTTAAATAGTATTGTGGTTTTACTTGCAGTTTCTACACATTAGTTGTTAGCATATTGAGATGCAGTTGATTCTTGTCTGTTGATCTTGTATCTTGTGACCTTGTTGAACTCACTTAGTAGTCCTGAAAAGTTTATTTTAATTTGTTTGAGATCCCTTAGGATTTTCTACATAGACAGTCATGCCATTTGAAAACAGACTTACCAGTTCCTTTCTAACCTGTATGCCTCATATTTGTTTTTCTGACCTTATTGCTTTGCCTAGAATGTCAAGTGCTCTGTTAAATAGAAGGAAGAGCCAACATTCCTGCCATCGCTGACCTTAGAGGGTAAGAAAATTAAATGATTTGTCCTGTGGGAGAGCACATAAAAATGAGGAAAAGACAAGCTAAAGAAACTAGTTGCAAGTCACATATCCAATAGAGATCTTGTATCTGGAATATATAAAGGGCTCTCAAAATCAATAGTAAAAATCACAAACAAACCAGTTAGAAATGAGTAAAAGGAATATGAAAAAATGCTCAGCTTCATTAGCCTTTGGGAAAATACAGATTAAAAACATGATGAGATAAGGAAGGCTAATAGAAAAACAGTGACCACCAACAGTGACATCAAATGCTGGCGAAGAGTTGGAGAACTTGGTTACTCATAGATTACTCATATTCACACTTTGCGAATGTAGAATGGTACAGATGCTCTGAAAAATATTTTTTAGTATCTTAAAGAAAAGCCACAAAACTTAGCATATAATGCAGCATTTATTGTTGAGAAATTATATGTTCACACAGAAACTGGTACACAGATGTGCATAGCATATTGTGTTGATAATAGCCAACCACTGGAAATAACTCAAATGTCTTTCAGCTAGTTGAGGGTTAAACAAACTGGCATACACCCACACCTAAGAATAAAAAGGAATGGGCAATTGTTACGTGCAACAACTTGGATGGATCTCAAGGCAATGATGCCAAATGAAAAAAAAATCTCAAAAGGTTAACCATTGTATGATTCCATTCATATAACCTTAAAATAACAAAACTGTAGAGATGGAGAAGTATTGGTTGCCAAGGATTAGGGATTGGGATGGGTGATTGTGTCTTTCAAGGGATAGGACAAGGAAGTCTTGTCTGTGGTTAGAGTTACAGTTACATAACTCATTACATCTGATAAAACTACATAGCACTACACACACACACACACACACACACACACACACAGAGTGAAAGATACATAGGACCTCTTTGCTTACTGCGTATCAATATTTGCAAATAAGTTTTTCAATAGTTTGTAGATAAAATTTGAATTTTACTTCCTTCCTCCTTCACCTCCTTCACCTTTTTCTTTTTTAGTTTTGAGATAATATTTCAAATTTACATTACAGTAAAAAGGCTTGATGCTTACCAAATAAGTTTAACAAACAAAAAGCAAAAAGACTCTAGTTCAGTGTGCATACAGGCGATGGCTATAAACAATAACTGAGTGGAAAAATGATCATTTTCCCATATACAGTAAATGTTGAAGTAATCACAGATCATTGTTACTATAGTAATATAGCATTCTTGGTAGCTATTGGCTTGACAAAGGTGTAAAACAAAGTTTTACAAAACTGTATATGCATATTGATACACACAGGCATTTCTTTTTCTTTTCTTTTTGTCTTTTCGCTTCTTTCGTTTTTTTTTTTTTTAAGTTTAGCTTCCACATATAAGGGAGAACATCCAGTATTTGTCTTGCTGTGTCCACCTACTTCACTCAGCATGAAATCCCCAGTTGGATCAATTTTTTTTTTTAATTTTTTGACAGGCAGAGTGGACAGTGAGAGAGAGAGACAGAGAGAAAGGTCTTCCTTTGCCGTTGGTTCACCCTCCAATGGCTGCCGTGGACGGCGCGCTGCGGCCGGCGCACCGCGCTCATCCGATGGCAGGAGCCAGGTGCTAGGTGCTTATCCTGGTCTCCCATGGGGTGCAGGGCCCAAGCACTTGGGCCATCCTCCACTGCACTCCTGGGCCACAGCAGAGGGCTGGCCTGGAAGAGGGGCAACCGGGACAGAATCCGGTGCCCCGACCGGGACTAGAACCCGGTGTGCCGGCGCCGCAAGGCGGAGGATTAGCCTGTTGAGCCACGGCGCCGGCCCAGTTGGATCAATTTTGATGATGATGATGGACACTTGGTTGGCTGTAAATCTGGCTATTGTGAACAGTGCTGTTATAAACATGGTAGTGCAGGAATTTCTTTGGCACAATATGTTCATGACTTTGAGGTACATAGCCAGAAGTGGAATTGCTGGGTCATACGACAAGTCTATTTCTAGTTTTTTTGTTTGTTTATTTGTTTTGGTTTTTGTTTCAAGAAATCTCCACATTGTTTTCCACAGTGGCTGTAGTAACTTACATCCTCTCCATCAGTGTACAAGTGTTCCCCTTTCTGCACATCCTCGCAGGATGAGTTCTGTCTTTAGGATTTTAGCCATTCTGACAGGGATGAGGTGGTACTTCATTGTGGTTTTGATTTGCATTTCCCTGACAGCTAGTGACATTGAGCATTGTTTCATATATTTGTTGGCCATCTCTTTTCATCTTTTGAAAACTGTCCATTAAGATCCTTTGACCATTTCCTAACTGTATTGATTGCTTTTGTGTTGCTGAGTTTTTTAAGTTGCTGATACATTAAGGATGTTCGACAGTTCTTGACAGACTGCACAGTATTGTGCTGATATTACCATGGCCTTGCCCTACCTGAGTGGCACTCAGACTGCAGCAGTGGGACTCTGCAGACACGCCCGGCAGCAGCAGAGATGGTCTCTATCTTGCTCTGCTGATTGCACTCCTCCGTGTTGCAGTAGCACCAGACTGCCATAAGAGTTTCCAAACAGCCCACGTTTCTGGATCCATCCCTGCAGGTGGGCACCAGTTCAGCCACAATTGTGCCATTCTCCACATGCAGGTGCCGGCACCTGCTGCTTAGCGTCTCCACTGGACTCGACAGGGCTCTTTATAGGAGAAACAGCTGTGCTGCTCTTGGGGGCAGAGAACGTCTTCTGTGCTTTTCCAGAATTACAGTGTTGCTTTTAGGTCTCTCTTTGGATAACCAAAAGGTATCCAATTGGTATTTCTTTTGGTGAGCTTCCCAATTTCTCCTGAAAAACATGTCTTCCTTACTCACTGAGCTACGTTAAAAATAGAGTACATTTTCTTGTGATTAAGACCTGACTGGTTAATTCTTGAGATCTTTTACTGAAAAGAGGTATGGGGCACTCATCTGGTAATCCAGGGTTTGTGTTTTACCTGCTACATGGCTAATACAAAATCACTGTGGCCTTGTTGACAGTTCAACATCCAGGATATAGTGACCCACAAGAGATAGCAGCGTCGTGGCATGATTCAGACAAAGGTTAAGCTTTCCCCACGCAAGTTCTAGTGCGGGTGATGGACTTGAAGGTTGACGTTGTGCAGCACTTCACAGCGCGTGAGCCTCTTCCCTCAGTGATCCCACTGAAGTCTGGTAAGCGTCACTTTTGCTCTGATACTCCTGATGAAGTAGTTCAGGTTCATTGGCAGAAGTCTGCCCTTAGGGTCCCCTGGAGAGCCATGGGTGGAGCCAGGGGCAAACTGAAGTCTTCGGATGCCCGAATGTGCGCCTTGTAGTCCATGTCATATACAAAGCATTCCTTTTAGTACATTTCAAGGAGCAGTTTGAGATACTGACTTGCCACTATAATGTCAAAGTTAGTGGCATGTTACAAAAATTACCGTTTATGTCATAGATTAATCAGAACAGAAGACCAAGAGAATATAAATAATTGATTCATGTAAGAGACTTGTTAAAAATTGAGTTAGCCAGGGAAAACATAAGGAAGTTGAGACTGAACCATGTGCCTTAGTTCAGTTAAGCCTTCAGTTAACTGGCTGTAGAACGAGAGACCAAGAACTACATCATGGTGATTTTTCTCACTCATATTTTCAAAACTGTTTTTGCATAGTCATTGTTTAAGTGTTGATAGGTGAATGTTTGCTTTCTTTAGAAACTTTCCTGTGTAGTTGAAAATTACAAATGTTTTCTCTGAAAGTAGAGATCAGTATTATATGACTTAACATTCTACCGTTTTTTGTGTGAGCATATATAGGAGCGATACAGCTTTTGTTACAAAGCTGTGCTTGGAGTTCTTCTGAAGCTTTTCACTTTGGGTTAAAAATGACTCCTGTTGCTTTGTGCTTGACATGATGAAGTGGCTTGGAACTCCCTTGCACAGGACACGTGGGAGCTGTGTCAAGGGTTTTGCTACGAACAGAACATGCTTGTTGGATCCACGTCTTTTCTTCCTGAAAGCTCACTTAAGACAGCATCAACTGATGTGGGGTGAAAAGTGTTTACCCATGGATCTTATTAGACAATATCAAAATACCTCCCAGGCTTCCCAGTGAGACAAAAGTAACACAGCCTAGCTCTTCGATTGAAGGGGTTACAGAGCCCAGTAAAGAACCTAAAACATATTCATTAAGACTTTATTTGGAAAAGTGACTAAAGGGAGCTGAGGATTTCCAAGACTTTATAAGCCCTTATTCTGGGAGAATAAAGGGCCAATTAGCTGTTGGTTCACTGCATGATTTTTAAAGGCATTTTCAAACAAACATTTATCCATGTTTATTAACAAGAGTGTACTTCTAACTGGTAGTTGAAAAACCCAGTTGAAAACAACCCAATTAGGCGGATTAACCTTGGGTACACATTGAATTCCTTTTCCTTATCTCTCCACCCTCCTGTGGGGCTCCAGGGAACTCTGGAGGAGCTGGACAAGGAGCTGGACAAGGCCCTGTTGGTTTGGGAGGTGTTTCATGGGTGGACCGGGTTCTCTTCTCCATCCTGTAGGCACCTTGGTGAACAGTCCAGAACTAAATAGATGTTTACATAGGAAGTCCAAGAGGAAATGTTTGCCTGCCTGAGTTTGTTCCAGTCCCACCCTAACACTTAACGTATTACTCAGTCTGCTTTGTTAAAAGCAAATGCTACATTTTACTTGCCTATTAAGCTGCCCATTAGTTAACCAATAAACTTTGATATAAGCATTATTACGTAATTCTGAGTCATTAGCGGTATCTGTTACGTGGGATGTATTTTCAAACTAAGATCTAGGATATTTTCTTTCCAAAATTCCATTAAGTCATTTCTTTCCATTACTGCCCCACTCTGCTGAAACATTTAGAAGTTGGATTTTGGAAGCAGATTTTGGGAAACCAAATTCATACTTATTAAATGAAAACTTCCTTACTCTGTTTTGAAAAGATCTTGGCCATTTTTACTATAGGACTTGGCCTCATATAATTACAGTGCTATTTTGGTCGAGGAGTTTTGGTGACCATTTAGAGTAATTATAAGCTACAAAGCAGTTGATACATGTGTTTGTACAGTGTAGTTCAGTACAGATCAGAATATTTGATGTGTTGAGAAAATTTGTAATATTCTGCAAATCTTCAATTTTTAAGTGATTTCTTTTGGCTGAATGAATGCTTGAATTGGTTAAATTGGATAATTCTCATTTAGAAATAATTATAAGCAAGAAATGTATTTGACATTAAATCAGATCAATGATTCTAACTATTTACTTTGTTCATATAAATAATAGTGCTAACCAATTTCATTTTAAGACTGGCCTATAATATTTGTATCTATTTTTTATTACTGTAAAATAATAGGCATAATATATAACAAGTTTCTGAATAAGGATTCTATGCTGTTATTTAAATTTCATATGGATTGCCTGAAGTGTTTTTATTTATATGGGTCTTTTTTTTTTTTGACAGGCAGAGTAGACAGTGAGAGAGAGACAGAGAGAAAAGTCTTCCTTTTTCTGTTGGTTCGCCCCATAATGGCTGCTGCACCGGCGTGCCGTGGCCGGCACACCACGCTGATCCGAAGCCAGGAGCCAGGTACTTCCCCTGGTCTCCTATAAGGGTGCAAGGCCCAAGGACCTGGGCCATCCTCCACTGCACTCCCGGGCCACAGCAGAGAGCTGGACTGGAAGAGGGGCAACCGGGACAGAATCCGACTCCCCTACCGGGACTAGAATCCGGGTTGCTGGCACTGCAGGTGGGGGATTAGCCTATTGGGCCATGGTGCCAGCTGGTATATGGGTCTTTAAATGTTTTTGTAAACAAAAAATTCACAGTTCTTGATGTTAAACATATCATCTCTATATTGGGTGTCCCATAATTTTACAGTTGGACTAAATTTTTAATTTTTCCAGAGAAATACAACAATTAAACATGGAATACTGATTGCATTTCATTCTTGGAAGGTGAATTCCAAATTGAAATCTTTTGACTATTTGAAATAGTATCTTTTATACAGTGTTAAGTGCTTTTCTTCTAGGGTATGAATATGAAACTTTCATTGGTACATATATAAGCACAAATATAAAGAAAGCGTGAAACAATTTAAATATAAGCATTTGATAACTCAAGTTTAAATACATGTTTTAAAATATTTATTTGAAAGGCAGAGTGACAGGGAGAGATAAAGAGAGACAGCGAGAGTCTTCCACCCAGCAGTTCACTCCACCAGTGACCACAATAGCCAGGGCTGGGCCAGGAGGCAGAGCTCCATCCAAGTCCCCCATGTGCATAGCAGGGATCCAAGTACTAAAGCCATCTGCTGCTGCTCCCTTCCCAGGCTCCCTAGTGGGAACTGGGCTGGAAGCAAAGGTGGGGCTTGACCCCAGACTGTCCCCCACATTGTGGAATGCAGTGACCCAAGCAGGGGTTTCACCTGCTGCACCCCAACAACCCCCAGCACATGTGTGGAAAGTTGTGTATTCTTGATGCTTATGTGTGGCACCAAGGCTTTTTGGAAACAAGCATATTGAAATGTTAATTGTAGTAACTTACTTGGGCCTTTCATTTCTAGTTTTCCTAGAACATTATTGAGTTTTCCATTCAGTTGCCCATTAACTACTGAAAACTCATTTCAGAAATTTATTTTTAATTGAAAAAAAAATCTCAGGAGAAAAGACACCTTGAAAAACTCAAAAATCAAAAGTTTAATTTCCTACTGAATTTGTTCTCATCCATGAAAAGGACTGAGTAATTAATTAATTAGTTTCTATGTTGCCCTCTGAGGTTTGAGTAATTGAGCCAGGATTTGGAAACTATCCATTGAATGCAAACAGGTCAGTGGGACCCAGTGGGATGATGGATTAGATTTCTCAGTTGCCACTTGGTTTGTCCGTAGCCACAGACAAGCTGCAGCAGGAATGACCTTTTAAGAGTTTGGGGTGGTAGAGTTCTGCAAAGATCTGAAGCTAAACATGAAGAGCATCAGATTTGAAGGTGGAAAAAGTTGAGCCTTCTATACAAAACAGCCCTTCCTCCTGTCAGCTCTGCAGCCTGCTGAGTACTGCTCCAGAGTTCTTGAGCCAATGCAGTTGGACTCTGAAAGAGGAATAAGTGGCGTAAATATTGGACACTTAGAACAGAATGATTTTTTGGGTATATATTCACCCACATAGAAATAATAGGCTTAGTTGAGAAACAGGATTAGCAGATTCATTGCAAAATCAAGATATAAGATAAACATGGAAGAGCTAATCTGTATATCTGTCTATCTGGCAAACTATGGTTCATGGTCCATATCTAACCTGTGGTCTGCTTTTGTAAATAAAATTATATACCCATTTGCTTATATACTGTCTAGGGCGCATTTGTACTAGAATGGCGATGGCTGAGTTAGTAGTATTTTAGTCTTTAGTGTAAATCCTAAAAATTTACCACTTTTGTTTGAACGAAAGTTTTCTATCCTCAGAAACAGGAATATGTACAATGTAGATTTCATAGGGCTGACTTTGTGGTGTAATGAGTTGTCACCGCCTGTGATGCTGGCATCCCATATGAGCACTGGTTTGTGTCCTGGCTGCTCCACTTCTGATCCAGCTCCCTGCTAATGCACCTGGGAAAAGCAATGGAACATGGCGCAAGTGCTTGGGCCCCTGCAACCCATGCGGGAGACCCAGGTTAGGCTCTTGGCTCCTGACTTCAGCCTGGCCCAGCCCTGGCCATTGTGGCCATTTGAGGAGTGAACCAGTGGACAGAAGATATCTCTCTTTGTATTTCTTCTCTCTCTCTCTCAACTCTGTCTTCCAAATAAATAAATTTTTTAAAATGTATATTTCATAACACTTCAAATTACCCAGATTTAATCAATACACATTATATACATATATTGAAATGTCACACATTAGCCTATAAATGTGTACAATTATTGTTAGTATAAATTTTAAAAATTCTTGGGAAAACAAAAAAATACTTAACAAGAAGACCGGTTGATGCTGATATTTTACTGAACAGTAAATATGTGAAAAGATGGGACAGGCATTGTGGTGCAGTGACTTAAGCCACCATGGGGGAGACCTGCCTCCTGTGAGCATGCCTGGAATTGAGTCCCATCTCCACTTCTGATCCAGCTTGCTGTTAACGTGGATCCTGGGAGGAAGCAGGTGGTGGCTCAAGTTACTTGGGTCCTGGCCACTCATGTGGGAGACATGGATGAAGTTCCGGCTTCTGGCTTCAGTCTTGCCCAGCCCCAGTTGCAGACACTAGGGAGAGAAGCAGCAGATGGAATATCATATTCTCATATTCTATCTCTCTCTGCCTTTCAAAAAGATCTTGTTTCTTCTCACATGAAAGTGAAAGTTAGTTGGGCACAAGGAGAATGTTTGGCTTAGCAGTACCCAAGCTATTACCTAAAGCCACAGAAATTAAACAATGTGATTCTGGTGCAAGGTATCGTAAGCAGATGCATGCAACAAAATGCAGTTGAGAAGTGGAGACAATTCCACTTATGTTTTTAACTTTATTATAAGCTAAAGATAGCATTTCAAACCCAGAACTTCAAAATACAGAGCAAAAACTGATGGATCCAATAAAGCTGGAAAGAGACAAAGCTACAGTTAGAATTGGAATTTCCAGTATTTTCCAGTAGAAAATTAGTACGGATATAAAAGATTTGGCTAACACTGTCACCTGGCTTGTCCTGGTCGGTGTCTGTAGGGCTCTACAGCAAACCACAGCAGAGTACACTAGAGTCCACATTGTTCTCAAATGCTCTGTGACAGGCTGTGTTCATGATTACAAAGTGGGTCTCACCGTGGTTCAAATGAATGGAGTAATATAGAGTTATTCATAGACTTACTTAGAAATAACTAATATGAAATTTCAAAAATTAAAATAAACTTTGTAAGTTAAACAGTATGCTTGTAAGTAATCCATGTATTAAGAAGATCACAAGAGAATTGAGAAAATATTTTGTACTAAACAATGAAAACAACAAAACTCGTAAGATAAAGTGACAGAGTCTGAGGAGTTGGAGCCATGCTGAATTTACTCTCTGTGAGACCTCCGGTTGGCTCTACAGGTCTGATGTTAGAAAAGATTCCTTCTCAGACAATTCAGATCGGGAGAGTGTTTGCCTTGGAAGTGATGCTGGACGATGTACGAGTGGGTGAGTTTCCTGATTAAGGTGGAGGCCAAGAGTCCGTGAACTTCAACGTTCATGCCCACCCCGAGTGACCTTCCTGTCCTGTGCTAACAGTCATCCCTTCCATGAAGCCTGTCACTCGACCCTTCCTCCCCTGACTCCTGCAGCCATGCTTCTGAATCCACGGTGGAGGATTCGTTTGTTTTATGTACAACCTGAAAACAAAAGAGTCAACAGATGCTCACTGGTGGGCTCATTCGAGGACAGAAGCTGAGACTGGATGGCCCTTGGCCCCTTCAGGAGGAGAGAAGTGCAGTGAGCACCTGGTAGGGCTTCATGGGGTTGGAGCACTTTAGTTCTGATCCAGCTCCCTGCAAATGTGCATGGGAAAGCAGCAGATGATGTCAGAGTCCCTGGACTCCCGTGGGAGACCAGGACGGAGTTCTTGGCTCCCGGCTTCCACCTGACCTGGTCCTGGTGGTTTTGGCCATTTGGGGAGTGAACCAGCAGATGGAAGATTCTATCTATCTATCTATCTATCTATCTATCTATCTATCTATCTATCCACCTACCTACCTACCTATCCTGCTGCCTTTCAAATAAGTAGATCTAAAAAGATTTTTAAAAAAATAAGTAAGGAGAGCAGAGGCAGAAAACTTCAAAAGTAGACACAATGAAGTTATAAAAGCTATCTGCGTAAGTCAAGTGTATAGGAGAACTAAATTCACATAAAAATTAGTAATAGAGGGGTCAGGATTGTGCATGCAGTGGGGTAAGCCACCACCTGTGATGCCGGCATCCCACAGGCCACTTTGAGTCTCAGCTGCTCCACTTGCTATCCAGCTCTCTGCTAATGCACCTGAGAAGGTGAGAGAGAGAGAGAATATCTCATCTGCTGGTTAACTTCCTACATGTCTGCAACAGCTAGCACTGGGCCAGACTAAAACCAGGAACCAGGAGCCAGAAGCTTCTTCTGGGTCTCTCACATGGGTAACAGGAACCCAAGCACTGGGGCTGTCATCCGCCGCTTTCCCATACCACTGACAGAGCTGGATTGGAAGTGGAGCAGCGGTGACTTGAACCACCACCTACATGGGATGCTGGTGTTGCAGGCAGAGGCTTTACCCGCTGTGCTACAGTGCCGACCCCTTCTGTTTCTTTTTAAAGACATTAGGGAAAGTACATAAAACACTGATGAGCAAAAAAAAATATCAGAATTGGAACTATTCAAAATGGGATGACAACTAAAGAAAGAAAAACAACCTAGGAATGAAGACTATATACTAGAAGAAACACAAGTGAATGAATTCAATAGCTGATGTCTTAGAAGAGTGTTTAGGAGGAATACTTTGGAGAGGAAGAGGGAAAGTGATCGGAGAACTTAAGTTTCAGTGACAGACAAAGGAGACTAGGAAGTGGATAATAGACATTACTAAGAAAACCAAAGCAAGGATACAGAATGGATACATTAAGCCAAGAAATAGCTTGAATAACTTAAGGAAATTATCCCTTTGATAAAAAGATTTAAAATTACTTATTTTAAAGTGGCAGTATCACAGTGTGTACCTGAGACCATCTAATGAATTTGACCAATACCCAAGAATTTTCTAGTAAAGTTCCTGAAGTTTGAAGAGAACTAAAAATGTCCTTTGAGCATCTAGTCAGAAAGGATATGATGAAAAGATGATTATCAGGTTATGGAATGATAAGATTTCCAAGAAAAGATTTCATGAGCCTAAAATTTTATACCTAGCAGCGCTGACTCTGAAATTCAAAGGGTACACGTTGATATCATTGTGCACGAGCCCAGAGAATATTTGATCATCCCCACAGAGCACCTTTGAAACTCCGTCCATATCCTTGCTGCTCAGAAACACACTGGGATATTAGCAACTGGAACCATTCCACTCACAGGGCACAGGCCGAAGAAACGCATACGCTGGGGGAATTGCATTTACCAACAAAATCCACCCCTCTGAGAGAATACAGTATTCTGACAACGTCCAGGGGCTCCTTTCCCAGGAATCCTGCCCGGGAATTGGGACCCTGAAGCAGAACATCGAGGTAAGCAAGGGCTAGATCAGACACCATGCCTTCTGATTCTCAGTGGTACCCCCCTTCCCAAGCAAAATGAGGTGTGGCTCCTTAGGGACTGCCCCAGTTGATCGCCACTGGGAACTGGGGCGAGTTGAGGCCTGCCCAGGAGGCCTGGGCTGCTGTCCCTGTGGGAGCAGCTTACTTTCAGAATTCTGATGACTTCAGGGACATATGGGGCTCTCTCATTGTCCATGGAGAATTTCCTCTTCACACACACACACACCTCCCTTTACCACCAAACAGACAAGCAGACCACAATTCTGCGAGTGGCATGTTGGTTGATTATTTCAGTTTGTACTCTGGAGTGTGCACCTTGCATCTGACGTCTTTCAGACTTCCCCACCTGCCTCTGCTATTGTCAGTACTTAACATACTTCCTTGGCTCCAGAAACTTCTGTTGAGTAAATTAATAAACATGGTAGGAGAAGGAGCGGCAGTGGCAGTCGGAGCTCACTGTGGCTCCGAAGGCTCCTTGTGGGACCCCCACAGAATAGCCCCTGCTCTGGGTTTGTGCTGTGCACCAGCTGCTTCTGCCCAGCACATGTCGGAATGCCCTGAGAAGCTTGGTGGTCCCGGTTTGGGAAGCGAGGAAATAGCGCCATATGTGATTACACCCAGGAGACGCTGCTGCCCGCGCCCGCTGGAGCCGATGCCCGGCTTTTCTTGGTCTCCACCTGGTGCTCAGTGCTAGGCCCCCCGAAAGTGGGCACAATGAGGGGAGTGGGGCGTGTCCAGGAATTAGCGCCCTCTTGCTCAAGTCCTTTTCCACCTGGTGTGATTGCTGGAATGAACCTGCTGACAGCAGTGTGGCTACGCAGCCCTTCCCATGTGCACCTGTTCCTCAGCTCCCAACAGCACTTGCTGCTCAAGTGGCCCTTGGGGCCCCGCCAGGCAGTGGGAGCAGCAGCCCCAGGCCGACTTGGAGACCTGTTTGCTGTTACCCCTCTAGGTCAAGGGTAAGTCAGAGGGACAGGCATGCTCCCAGGTGAGCGGCCAGGAGGGAGGAGGCATCTGCTCAGGTCTCACTGGGATCTCATGTAATCACCATTCACATGTAATCATCACATGTTCCCACATGTGTGCAAACAGACATGTACAAGCACAGAGCAGGCACTGCACGTGCCGTTCCTGGAGAACAGTGTCTCTAAGGGACACCTCTGAGGAGGTGATGCTACCAGCCTGGTGGAGTTCCCACCGGCCCTGGCTGGGCCTTCGCCATAGCACTGCCTTCTGCCTTCTGGACAGGGAAGCCGGGGGAGCAGCCTCACAACTAGGTTGAGAAGAGGATCTGGAAAAAAAGGCCTTTGGGGCACTTGTTGGGCTCCAGGACCGACAAGCCCTGCTCACCCTGGCTGGGGGGGAAGGCAGCTTGCAGCTTGCTCCAGGGACCGATGCTGGCCCTGAGACATCCCAGTGGGTCACTGACAGAAGTCGCAGACCAACAGCTCCCAGCTTGGAGGCCGCCAGGCACCTACCCTCAAAGGGGTCACCTCCACCTGGAGGGCCTCAGTGGTGGCTGTGGCCCCTGGGGTGTGAGTGCAGCGCCCTGGGCAGGCCTCCCCCTCCCAGGTGCTCTGCGGAGCCGAGCGCACGGCTGGCACTCAGCAGCTCATAAATCCCCAGTTCTGGGCTGCCTGCAGCTGGGAGAGTCCACAGCTGGAGGGATTTTCTTCCACGCCCCCCACCCCCAAACTTAGCACATCATAAAACATAGTCATTTGAGGAGTGAGAGCATCCAGGAGGTAGTTTTGCCTCCATAGCTCTGTTTGGGAAAGCCTGGGGTGGGGGTGGGGGAGGTTTGCACTCCCACCCATCCACACACCCCGTCAGCCTAGGGGCAGGGGGCAGGGGGCAGCCGTATCTGCATGTCCACTGGCCCCTGCCATTGCTGTCCTCTCTCCAAGGCCACCACAGAGCATGCAAGTGAAGCATGGTTGTTTGGAAACAGCCTCTCCTGTGCGACCTGTGGCTTTGAGTTTCTGTATTCCAAAGCTTTGGCCGCCTGGGGCCTTGCTGCCCCTCCAGGGGCTGGCTGGTCGCTAGAGATGGTGAACACATGGCCCAAGAACTCTCTGCCCCTGGCACCTCCAATGTTGGGCTCTCACACTTAGATCACTATCCACCTATCCTGATCACCCACACCAGGGCCGCCCCTGTGCCCGAGTTCCCTGAAAGTATTCAGATCTGCCAGTCCTACACCTGCTAGCCTTGTCTAGCCCGTCCTCTCCCAAAGAAATCATAATGGAGCCTGCTGCCCACAGTTCTTCCTCTCAGCATGCTGACCAACCCTGGGGCTTCCCCATGCAGGCTGTGCCTCTGCCTCTTGTCTCTACGGGTCCGGGAGAACCTTCCTACATGACCATCATTTCTGGGCCCCCTGTGTCCCATCACATCTCTGGTACCCTTGTACCAGCCCATGTGGACTGGTTGCCAGATCAGTCACCCTTGATGCCTACTGCCCCGTATAATGGTTGATGACACCACTTTCACAAATGCACCTGCTTGGATGACAACTTACAAAGGGCCATGCCTCCACACTGAGCGTCACTAGCCAATGAAGCAAGAGAGCAGGGATGAGGGCAGAATTCTAGAGATTTCCAGGAAGGAGACTCAGGGCTGCCATGCAATGGGGGAAGAGCTGGCACTTGGGCAGCAGAGCAACTGAGCCCCAGGAAGCCACACCACCCCGTGGAGGAGGCAGAGAGTGGGAACCACAGTGGAACCATGGTGATGGAACCATGAGGGAACCACTGGACTCCTTGGTCTTCGGAGGCTGAGGTGGGCTGGGCCATGAGGCCTGTGGTCCAAGAGCAAATGGAGGGCCAGGTGGGAGCTGTCATGGTGGAGCTCACCATCCAGCTCTGTAAGCACAGAGGGCATGGGACAGGGGCTGGGGCAGGAGCCTGGGCGATCACAGGGTCCAGGAAATGCTTTGAGTGGATAAGCTAAGTTTTCATGAGTTGTGTGGAAGAAGGTACATTTAAGACAGCACAGAACAGGGACGTGGTGTTGGGATACATGGATATCCACAAGGAGGATGATGTAAGACCCTTTGTTTAAACCATACTCAAGAAGCAACTCAAAATGGATTAAAGACTTAGGCACGTAAGTCACGAAGCTATAAAACTCCTTCAGGAAAACCCAGGGGGAAGACTTCATGACACTGGTCTTGGCAGTGGTTCTTGGATTTGACATCTGCGGCACAAGACCTCAAACAGGCAGATGGGACCACATCAAACTGAAAATTCTGCACAGCAAAGGCAGAGTCAAAAGGCAGCCTATAGCACGGGAGGAAATATTTGCAAAATAGCTGTCTGTGGGGCCGGCACTGTGGCGCAGCAGGTTAAAGCCCTGGCCTGAAGCGCCAGCATCCCATATGGGTGCCGGTTCTAGTCCTGGCTGCTCTTCTTCTGATCCAGCTCTCTGCTATGGCATAGGAAAACAGTAGAGGATGGCCCAAGTCCCTGGGCCCCTACACCTACATGGGAGACCTGGAGGAGGCTCCTGGTACCTGGCTTCGGATCGAGGCAGTTCTGGCCATTGTGGCCATCTGGAGAGTGAACCAGCGGATGTAAGACCTCTCTCTCTGTCTCTACCTCTCTCTGTAACTCTTTAAAATAAATAAAATAAATCTTTAAAAAAATAGCTGTCTGATAGGGGGTTGACGCCCCCAGATCTATGAATCTCCTACAATTCAATATCAAAGACAAACAACCCAATTAAAAATGGGCGAAACACCTGAACAGACATTTCTTCAAAGAAGACATAGGGATGACTACCAGGTCTAGGGAGACGAAATCAATCTCACTGAACATCAGGTCAAAACCACAATGACTTATCACCTCACACTTATTATCAAAAGGACAGATGATGGGGCTGGCATGGTGATGCAGCTGGTAAAGCCGCTGTTTGTGATGATAACATCCCGTATGGGCTCTGGCTCGTGTCCTGGCTGCTCCAATTCCCATCCAGCCCCGTGCTAATGGCCTGGGAAAAGCACTGGAAGATTGCCCGAGTCTTTAGGCCCTGCCTAAGCACATGGGGACCTGGTTGAAGCTCCTGGCTCCTGGCTTTGACCTGTCTCAGCCCTCGATCTTGAGGTCATCTGAAGAAAGAGCCAGCAGATGGAAGATCTTTTTTTCTCTGCCTCTCCCTCTTTCTCTATAACTCTGACTTTCACATAAATAAATAAATCTTTTTTAAAAACAAAGACAAAGACAGCCAACGTTAGGATGTGGAGAAACTGAAACATTCGTACACTATTTGTGGGACCACACAATGGTGCAGCCACTGTGGGATACAGAACAGTAGACACTGGAGCTGCCGCGTGGCCCACAAATCCCACTTGTAATTGTCCATCCCAAAGCATTGAGATCGCTGTACCCCCACACTCAGTGAAGCATTTTCCTAACAGCCAAGGTGTAGAAGCCATCCAAATGTCTACTAACGGATGAATGAAGAGGGAAACGGGGTGCACACACACCAAGTGCTACCACTTGGCCTGACGGAGGAGGCAGTCCCACCCTGGGTGACAACACGGATGGACGTAGCCGGCATTCTGCTACATGCCATAAGCCAGACACGCCAGGGCTTGCACTAGGTCATTCTTCTCCCACAAGACATCTCAAATAGCAAAACTCATCGAAGCAGGAGAGAGGAAGCTGCCGGCTAGGGACTGAGCAGAGGGCAACAATGGGCACTGGTTTTTCTGAATGAGTTATGGAGAGGGTGTGCACCACGGTCCCTAGTGGTAGCAATGTGGTATTGCGCAATTTTGAATCCGCTCAGAGGACAGAGCTCATGGTAAGTGTTCTTACCAAAACAGATGACCCACAGAAGAACACACAAGGACATTTCTGGAGGGGATGAAGGTGTTCAGTGTCCTGGTCGTGGTGACAATGCCACAGGTGTATGCGGGTGTCCGGACTCCTCAAGATGCGTGCATTAAAATTGGGCCATTTTTGTAGCTTAACTACACTTCATTAAAGCTAAAAATTTTTTTAAATTTGGAAAGAGAAGTTGTAAGAAAAATGGGAGGAGGACAAGAAGTCACGAGGAAGGCCCAGGGGAGAAGTTTGTCTTGGAAAGCGGGAGGCTATTTCTCCAAGAAAGATGCGTTGGGGGAAGACAGAGACATTCCGGGGAGAAGGGGAGAGGAGGTGAGCGTGTCACTATCGGATGAAGTTCTCAATAAATTCTCGAACACATTCGTCTGCAGTGAGCTCAGGAAGTGGGGGTGGCCTCGTGGGCTGGGAGGAGCGGGAGGTTGGGAACAGCTGCTGGGGGCCCCGGGCTGGGGCTTGCAGAGGGGAGCGAGGAGCCAAGGCACACAGCTGCCCAGCCTCCTGCTCCGTGCTGCCGGCCTGGGAGGGGAGCCGGGCAGGCAGCGGCTGGCTTTTCTGGGGTTGGTGCCTGGCAAGGCGGGGGCGGGGGGAGGCAGGTGTCAGGGGGTCTAAAGACTTGGGGCTGTGAGTAGATGCAGACCAGTGGTGATATTACAGTGAGGCAGGGGGTGCTCAAAATGGAAGGTGAGCTATGAGTCCCAAGGGCTGGTGCCACGCCACGGAGTAAGACATGTGATGGGAAGGCCCGTTACTTAACTAATGGGTATTCCCAAGGTGGGGATTTGGGAAGGTGGTGGTATTTGAGCAGACGTGCTAAGATGCTGGTGAGCATCAGAATAAGAATTTTTTAAAAAAAAGTTTCATTTATTTATTTATCTGAGAGGCCGAATTATAGCCAGAGAGAGAGAGACAGAGAGGGGTCTCCTATCCTCTGGTTCATGCCCCAAATGGCCACAACAGCTGGAGCTGTTCCCAGGAGCCAGGAGCTTCTTCCAGGTCTCCCACGCAGGTGCAGGGGCCCAAAGGCCATCTTCCACTGCTTTCCCAGGCCATAGCAGAGAGCTGGATTGGAAGTGGAGCAGCTGGGACACGAACCAGCGCCCATTATGGGGTGCTGGCCCCACAGGCAGAGGCTTAGCCTACCACGCCACAGAGCCAGCCAGAATAAGTATGAAGTCACCCAGAGCGGTGAGAGATGGAACAGAGTGGGGACTCAGAGGTCGATTTTCGGATGGGGAATGGGAACGGAGGCTGCAGGGTGACTGTGCAGCTGTCACCTGCATGGAGGACACAGAGGCGGTTACAGCCTGGACCTGGGGGAAAGGTCCGAGCTGGGAGCCCTCACCCCGCCCCGCCACATCATCGACCTCAAGGAGATGATGAAGTCCACAAGTGCAAATGGGACCACCTAGGCCCAGAGTGAAAACCGAAGCTTACAGTGCAACAGCTGGGACGATGAGAACGTTCTAGAAAAGACTCAGAACCCCCCTGCTGTGGTGGGAAAACCAGGAGAGATGCCGTCAGGGGGCAGTGCCGAAGGGAGCGGCCCAGATGCTTCTGGGACGCGGGATGAGGTTAAGGCTGGGACTTCCCATTGGGGCTGAGAAATGGAGCAGGAAGCGAGAATGGAGCCGCGGGACACAGAAGGATGGCCTAGATGATGTCACGGTCAAGTCCTCCCAGCCACACACACACAGTCACATAGATACAGACGCACACACAGAGAGACACACAGAGACACACACAGATAACACTACACACACATACAGACACACACACAGACCCACACAGACCCACACAGAGACATACACAGATGCACACACACAGACCCACACAGATACACACACATACACCCACATGCACAGATACACACAAGATACACACATGCACACACAGACGCATACAGATATAGACACACACAGATACACACAGATACACATATAGACACATACATGCACAGACACACAGAAACACACACAGTTAACACACATGCACACACAGTCAAGCACAAATACACACATGTGCACACATACAGATACACAGACATACATACACTCAGAGACACAGACACACACAGATACACACATGCACACATACATATACACATATACACACAGACACACAGAGACACACATGGGATGTACACACAGAGACACATGCACACACGCACAGACACACATGCCTTGTGCCAATGCCCAACTCCTGGTTTTGCCAGTGCACTGTCGTTATATAAGATAGAAGCCTTGGGGAGACTGGGTGAAGGCTACTCAGGGATCTCAGTGCTATTTACAATCGCCTGTGAATCTACCGTTATTTCAACATAAACAAGGAGAGAAATAAATAAAAAGCAAAAAAACAAGAATACAAGAGAGGAAAGAAAACATCTGTGGGGCCCTGGCCTGGGTGTGGGCTGCACTCTGGCCCTCGAAGGAAGCCTGCCTGGCCTCTTAGAGAAAGGGAAGATGACCTCTGGGCAGGGCGGAGTCAAGAGAGGGAGGGAGAGGGTCGCATTCATTATTTTACTCTTTTAACATTGCCGAGTAACAAATTACCCCCTAAGCAGCTGTAAGCTGCATCCGTGTTACCATCTCTGGATTCTGTGGGTGGCAGGGAGGTCTCCACTGTGGTACCTGCCAGGGTTCCCCCGAGATTAAATCCAGGGCACGCCAGGACAGGTCTGGGGACCCTGGGGACAACTCGGCCTCCCGGCTCGCTCTGGCTGGCAGCAGGATTTGGCTCCTTATGGCTGTGGGACTGAGGTTGCCATTTGGTGGCTGGCTGTCACGGGGGGTTCCTTACCAGGCTGTCACCCCACCACCACCTCCAGCTCAGCAAAGAAGGCCCCCCTAGGGGCCACGCCCCTTCAAGCTTCAGATCGCATCGCTGCCCCATCTCCGGCCACTGGAGAAAATGCTTTGCTTTTCATTGTCTCCTGTTCTTCCATTTAGGCATATTAGGTGGGCTAGCCTGGGGCAGTGGCAGCAGGGGGATAGCTGGGGTGCCGCCTCCTGGCTTCCAGCCAGAGGATTGGCACTGCTTGTGGTGCACAAGTACACCCCATGCACATACAGGTCACACAGACATGCTGGTGTGGAGGGAGAGCGTAGGTTTGACAATGGCTGCTGGGAAGTGGGGTTCTGGTGTCACTTAGAAAATCACCTTGCACAGGGCCAGCGCTGTGCTGTAGTGGGTAAAGCTGCCGCCTGCAGGGCCAGCATCCCATACAGGCGCTGGTTCAAGTCCCAGATGCTCCACTTCCAATCCAGCTCTCTGCTGGGCCTGGGAAAGCAGTAGAAGATGGCCCAAGTCCTTGGGCCCCTGCACTCACATTGGAGACCCAGAGGAAGCTCCTGGCTCCTGGCCTTGGTTCAGCACAGCCCTGACTTTGTGATCATTTGGAAAGTGGACTAGCAGCGCTCTCTCTCTCTCTCTCTCTCTCTCTCTCTCTCTCTGTAACTCTGCCTTTCAAGTAAATAAATAAATCTTTAAAAAATCATCCTGGGAGGCAGGCACACAGTTGGGACCCCTGCATTCCACATCAGAAGGCCTGGGTCTGAGTCCTGGCTCTGCTTCCAATGTGGCTTCCTGCTAACGCACCCCTGGGAGGCAGCCACGCTGGCTCAGAAGAAGCACCATGCAGGATGTTGTGGGCATTTGAGGAACGAAGCAGCAGATGGAATTTCTCCATCTGTCTCTTTCAATTAAAAAGCAAATTAAAAATTTAAAACACAAAAGAAAACCATCTTGCGGTTAGAAATGGAAGCCTGGGCCCAGCTGATTGCATTTCAAATAAATTTTGAAAACAGAATCCTTCTTGGAGTTCATGCAAAGGGAAACTGACAGCTGCACGGGCCAGTCCACAGTTTCAGGCCGGCTGAGTGGTCCCGGGCACCTTCTTGAACCTTTATGTGTGATATGACACCACCTCCAGGCTGGACTCCAGGCTGTGTCCTGCATGCCCTTAGCAAGTGTGAGCTCATCCCTTATTTAAGCTGCCCATCCTCACACCCGCCAAGATCCCATCTGGAAAGAGAAGTGCAGCTTGGTGGTGGTCAATGGCCAGTTCCAGGAAGGGACCAACAGGCAGGAGGCAGCTGGGAAGCGTGTGCGTGACGGCACTGGTGCGGGTAAGGGGCCTATGTTGTGTGTTCTCGCTGTGTCCTTGCTGGTGTGCACTGTCTGTGTGGCCAAACACCTTCCCTAGCCTCAGAACCCTGAGTCAGGGTGCAAACCTCGTCCACTAGGTGGCGCTGCCTGCTGCTCTCTGCCTCCCCTGCTCTGCTGCAAATAGGGTACAGCAGCCTCAGCTGCAAAAAGCAGTGCCATCAGACCCTATTGCACCTGACATGGACTGCCCAGTGAGGCTCCCGCTCATGCCGGGGAGAAAGGGAAGGCACCGTTCCCTCCGCCAAAGCACGTTCCACGCAAGCCCCCTATCCGGGAAGGGAGCTGCTACCTCCACGTCTCCCCTGTCCTTGTGCCCTTCTGCACTCCCAGGTTGTCCACAGATTAAACTGCTGCCTGTGATGCCGGATACAATACAGGCACTGGTTCGAGCCCCGGCTGCTCCTCTTCTGATCCGGCTCCCTGCTAATGCGCCTGGGAAAGCAGCAGAGGATGGCCCAGGTGCTTGGGCCCTTGCACCTGCATGGGAGACCTGGAAGGAGTCCTGCACTTCTGGCTTCAGCCTCGCCCAGCCCTGGCTATTGCAGTCATTTGGGGAGTGAACCAGTAGATGGAAGATCTCTCTCTCTCTCTCTCTCTCTCTCTCTCTCTGTCACTCTGCCTTTCAAATAAAGAAACTGATCTTTTTATAATAAATAAATGTTTTTGGATTTATTTTGTTTATCTGCCAGCCAGAGTGACAGAGAGAGAGAGAGATCTCCACATGGGTGCAGGGACCTAAGCACTTGGGCCATCTTCCACTGCCTTCCAAGGCACATTAGCAGGGAGCTGGATCAGAAGTGGAGCAGCCGGGACTCGAACCAGCACTTCCACGTGACAAGCCAGCATTGCAGGCCGTGGCTCACCCTGCTGTGCCATGGCACAGGCCCCCGATCTCTTCTTATAAGGACACCAGTCACGTTGCATTAGGGGCCGCCCTAATGGCCTCATTTTACCGTAATTACCTCTTTAGAGACTGTATCAGCAAATAGTTTCATTGTGATGTCCTGCAGCATTCTGGCTTCAGCATCTTCTCTCCGGGAGGACATAGTCCCTGCCCCAGCAGCCTGCCAGGAAACAAGCAGATCTCAGAAGATGTCCTCTCCATCCTGGTGCGTGTGAAGGGCAGGGCGCGGGGATCCCAGCAGAGCGTCGGCTCTCAGATAAACTGAGGAATGCAGTAATGGTCCTGCTGAAGTTAGCCAGGGCCTCACCATGGCTGCACAGGGTGGCGGCAGGGGCTTGGGTGCTTTATGCTGATCACAACTCTGGAAACACGTAGCACCCCCTGCGTTTCTGCCTGGCCCCGCCTGGCCGCTGTTCCCAAAACCTGAGGGTGCTGGGGCTCTCTGGGTCTCTGGTACCCTCAGCCCCTCCCCGAGAGAAGGGACATGCTGTGTGCATCTGGGAGCGCAGATACTCGCTGGTGTGTGTTCCCTGCGCGTGGTGGTGGCCTGGGAATGGGACGTGGTAGCAGGAACCAGGGCTGTCGGAAAATCAGAGAAACATGTGTTTTGATGATGTTGTAAAATCTCCAGCCTGTAAAGAAATCCAAATGATGTCACAGGAATGCAGGCAGAGGTCCCAGGCCCTGGGCTTCCGGCTCCCACCTCTGCTCCCAGGAACAATCCCGGCCCCTCCATGAGCACAGCCGGAGCTCGCCAGGCAGTGGGGTGGGTGGGGGGACTCAGACAGGCCCCTAGGATGTGGCAAATGCAGGATATCATTGTGTGTGTCTTAATTTTTTCAGAAATCCCATCCAAGATGACTCATGGGTGAGACAGCTGACAGAGGCCTAAGGATTGGCTGCAGGGTTTTGGTTGGTCGAAGCCTATGTCCCTCATACGTGCATGCAGACTTTCATTCACTCATTCATCCATTCATTCATTCATCTAGCTGGCATTTACTGGGTCCTTCCTTTTTGAAGATTTATTTTATTTATTTAAGGGGCAGAGTTCCAGAGAGAGAGGAAGAAGCAGAGAGAGAGAGAGAGAGAGAGAGAGAGAGAGAGAGAGAGGTGAAAGAGAGAGAGAGAGAAAATCTTCCACCTACTGGTTCATTCTCCAAATGGCTGCAACAGCTGGGGCTGGGCCAGGCTGAAGCCAGGAGCAAGAAACTCCATCCAGGTCTCCCACATGGGTGCGGGGGCCCAAGTCCTTAGGCCATTCTCTGCTGTCTGCCAGGTGCATTCGCAGGGAGCTGGATCAGAAGTGCAGCAGCCAGGACTTGAACTAGCACTCCTGTGAGATGCAGGAGTCACGGCTTAACCTGCTGTGTCGCCTTTACAGCCAATTCTGATGAATGCTCAAGTTTGAGAGCCACTGCGCCACCACATACTTGAGACCAGAAATGGATGGCCAAGAATCTGACCACGGGATCCCAGAGAAATGAGTGTTTGAGTGTGCAGGAGGCGTCGGCCACCAGGTGGCGATGCAGGTGCTGGCTGGGTCATAAACTTTTCAATGTCGTAAAGTCTGAACCCTCCTCGAAACTTACGGGGCACCATGGATGGATTCAGAGCTGGAATAACGTGGTGACGTTGGACCCTTAAAAAGATCATCATGAGATCTGCGGTGGGGTGGACCACAGGGGATACAGCTTAGAAGGACCATGTAAGAGGCAGGTGCACAGCGGTGCAGACTAAAGGTGACAAATGTCTGAATCAGAAAAATGACAGCGGGAGACGGGGTGGGCTGGCTTTGTGAGCTGTTGGGCAAAGGCAGCCCACAAGGCTGTCACAGGCAGGATGCAGACGTGGGTGCCGAGACATCCCAGACGGTCCCCTGGTTTCTGGCGTGGGAACCGGGTGGGGGTGATGTCATTCTTTGGAGCAATGTGGAGTTTAGAGAACTCGGTAATGAGGTCAGCTTGGGACGTGGAGTGTCTGAGCTGCCCGGGGAACACTGGAATGGAAACGGAGAGACTGTGCGAGGTGGGAGGCAGGAGGCTGAGTGGGGCACTCCCCAGGGTCATGTGTGGACCTTGGCCTGTTGCCCTTCCTTGCATTAACTCTGGCCTGAGTGCAACAGTGTAACGAGTCAGGGACACTGTGCCCAGCGTCCTTCTCAAGGCTGAGGTGGGCTTGGGAGAGGTGAGGGCTCAATTGAGCCAGAGGCACCATGGGGGCCAGAAATGCACTCCCCTGCTGCTTGCCCAAGGAGGCGGAGCTACCCGCAGGGGTGGGAGGGGTCCTCTGTGCTGCTGGGACCCCGCGAAGATCCCTTGGAGAGTGAGAAAGAGAGGGCCGTGACTCCTGCATCGCATATGAGCACTGGTTCGAGACCCGGCTGCTGCACTTCCGATCCAGCTCCCTACAAATGCACCTGGCAGGCAGCAGAAGATGCTCCAAAGACATGGGTCCACACCACCCATGTGGGAGACCTGGATGGAGTCCCAGGCTCCTGGCTTCAGCCAGGCCCAGCCCTGGCCATCTGGGGTGTGGGGGGGGTGTGAACCAGGGGATGGAAGATCTCTCGCCCAGAGGGAGTTTCCGCCTGACAAGAGTGTGGCTGCAGGAGCAGGTGCTCTGTAGCTGCCTGGGACAGAGAGGGAGAGGAGGGGTCTCCGGCGACTCAGAGGGGCTTTCTGACCTGAGCACGGGGCTTCTGGGGTGTCTTGGGGAAGCTGAGCTCCAACTCTTAGGGCAAGGCAGAGGGCTCGTCCTGCAGGAGTGGGGTCTGATGGATGTTGGGAGCTTCGCTAGTGGCGTTCTCTGGGCAGCCAGCCTGTGTGTCAGGGGTGAAGTGCATGATGGGTCTCAGCCCCGTCCCAGCACAGCTCACTTCACGGCAGGCTGATCCTGGGCATGCGCTGTGAGGTCCGGCTGGATTATCTTCCTTTCATTCATTTGCCTTTTTGGTTCTGGTTCTGGTTCTGGGTGTGGGGTAAGAACAGTTTTGTTTTTTGTAGGAAATAAAAACACACACTAGGACTGCTGGAGGGTGAAATGGTGGTGGTGGGGCACAGCTTTGAGGGGACACGCTGGCTCCTAAGTGACAGCACAAGGTACAGGAATGGCCCAGGGCAGGGAGACACTGCCAGGGGCTCCTGCAAGGCCTGGGCTTGGTGCTGGATTGCGCATGAGCACACACGGCAGTTGCCCACGGAGGCACCTTAGTGAGGAGTTGGGACGTGCTATGGACATGGCGGATGGGCAGGTGCCGTCAGAATCCTGGATACAGAAGGAAGGAAGACCCTCCGGGCTGGGGGCGGGGTGTGGCTTGGAGGTGTTGGGGGTCCTCTCAGCAGGCTCCAGGAGGAGGGTCATGACTCAGAGCAGCTAATGGGAGCCAGGAGCCAGAGACAGCGTGGAGACGGCATGGCGCCCCGGGAGGCGCAGCTCTACGTGGTAGGGACAGGAGCCCTTGGAAGACTAGAGGGGGGAGTGTGCTGCTTTATGCAATTCAGCAAGATTGTTCTGGTGCTGGGGCTTTGTTTGATGCAGGGTGAGCGGGGCGAGGCGGCTGGTGGGATGGGGTGGGGGAGAAAGGGCTGGCCAGGAATGAGGTCCATGGGGCAGTGGAACTCAGTGGAGCGCCAAGGTGGACTGGGAGAGGAGTGGAGGGCCAGTATTTTCCATCGGGAATGTCTTTACACATTTGCTGGGATTTGGACCATCCTGCTTTTAAATCACAGGCATGAAAAAAAAGAGAGCTTAGAAAAAAAAAAAAACACAAGTTCTTTGGACTTGTTTTTGAAGGGACGCTTAAGAAATTAAGTCACAATTTCTCAGCCCTCCAAGCTGTCTTCAAACTGCCGTTGAAAAGTCGGACAGGGGACTTGTAGCATCCTTGTCGACTGTCCTTATTAACTCAACATTTTATTGAAATTGCACTTAGCACCTGCCTCCAATTACGCAGTTCTGGCGCAGAGCAGGGGTCTGATTAAATGCTAGGCTCCGCTTCAGCGCGGAGCTCCCTGGGGCGCTGGGCGTCCTCATCTATCTTCATCAAGCCCAGGACCTCCGTGGCCTGACAGCGGTGCCCGGGAGGGAAGGAGGATGGTTAGTGCCCCCTCCCCACTCTCCCCCCTCAGCCGCCCGATGCCTCCAGGGCGATTTGTGTCCATTGCTCTTCTCGCCAGTTTCGAGAACCGCCTGGGTTCCCGCCAGCGGCTGGGAGCAGACACAGGACAGCCCAGCCAGATTGCAAGGGGGAAGTGGTGGGGGAGGTGAATGGTGATTGCCATGCCGGGGACAGTGACCGTGGAGGGGAGGCGGCGGCTCTGCTACTGCCACTGCTGAGCTCTGCCACTGGGGAGCACCTGCTGGGGCCACATAATCTAATCCTTCCGGTGTGCAGCCACAGGCCACCTTCCTTTCTGGGAGGTCACACAGAGGGAGGGCCTGGGGGAGGTTGTGCACGTGTGACAGCCCCCACGGCCAATCCCAGGGAAGTTTGCCGCCAGTTCCTGAGTGTGTGGATGCCCTGAGTGTGGGGTCCCAGGCCAGGATCTCTTTGCTGAACCAACATCAACAGATCTTGGCCTCAGTGGGGGCACACGTAGGACCTTTACTTTGGATTCAGTAACAGGGGTCTTGAGCTCCTGTTTCTGGGGCTGAGGCCGGGGGGACACTTGGGGGTCTTTGGTGCATTTATTTGTTTTAAATTATTTTTTTATTGAAGAGGCAGAGACAGAACAAGGCACTTTTTGTGTGCGCAGACTCTCACACACATACACACATACTCACAGCATTTCTACTGCTGTCACTCCCAAGATGCCTACAATGTCCAGGACTGGGCTGGGCAGAAGATGGGAGCTGGGCACTCAATCCAGGTGCCTTATGTGGGTGGCAGGCATCCAACCTCTCGAACCCTCAGCTGCTGCCTCCCAGGAGGCTGGAACAGGGAGCAGAGCCAGGACTCGAACCCAGGCCCTGCAGTGTGGGATGTGCAGCTGGTGTTCAGCTGGGCTCAACACCAGCCCTGACTCCAGTGCGTCTGATTGCTAGCTGTGGTACCTGGAGATGTCGTCTTGCCCCACGTGCAAGGGTTGTGAGGTCCGTTACTCACTCAGGAAGCCCTAGGCCACCCCTGGTGCCTCCAGGGTGCTCGCTGTGTGGTGAGCCGGGAGCCTGGTAAGCAGAGAGCAATGGTAGACGGGATCCAGGGATCTACACGCTTCTTCCCCATCCGTTTCCCTAATTTCCCTGGTTCCGAGTTTTCCTTGCACTGTGGCTTTTTAATGGTGGAGACGCAGACACCCAGAACCATCCCAAATCTCCCACTAGGTCATAAATACATTGCCATCAGCATGGGACATCCACCCCTAGTCCTCTCCTTCCGGCTCTCAAGGCTGAGGACACTGAAGTGGACAGCCACTGGGATGTGCTCCGCACTCAGCCATGCGCTGCCTCTGGGATGGGGGTGCTGGGCCCAGACGGGGGGGTCCCCTGTGTGCACTGGGCAGGGCAGCACCTGTCCCTGTCACCCTCACTGGCTGCTGGCGACGTGTCATAACAGAGGGAGAAGGAGCAGGAAAAAGTCCCAGTCCGCCCCCTGGGGCGTGACCCCTGGAGGCTTTAATTAGCTCGTGACATCAGTGGCCTGTGACTTCCGCCCAAGCCCATTCCAGCACAAACATTGCTTGGGGACCACTGATAAGCCTGGGAGGGGATGGAGCGGGCAGCCCAGCAGCTCCCCCCCACACCCTCTGGCTGCTGCTATTGCTAACCCCTCAGTGAGCACCCAGGGGCTGCGGAGGGCAGGGGCCCGGGAAGCCGGGGCTGGAGAAGCTGAGGCCATGCCGGTCAGAAGCTGCAGGAATGCCCCTTACGCTAACAAAGCAGCCAGGTCACTGGCGGCCCCCTAGGCGCCCGGCTCTTGGGAGCTCCTGCTAATTATGGACCCAGCAGGGTGGCTCTGCTTGGAAGTCCCCAGGCCTCTGGGGAGAATGCTTTAGAGCTGTGACAGTCACAGCAGCAGTCCTGCTAGGTGGGCGGGGTGAGGGAGAGCCTAGCCCATGGGAGCAGGGTAGACTAACAGGACAGTTGACAGTGGGTGTCGTTTTCAGCCAGGGGTCCTAATTTTGCCTTTTTACCCATTCTCACAATGGCCTTGTGAGGCCCACTGTTCCCCTGTTACAGATTAGGCGCTCTTACCCGAGGTCTGCTGGCTTATATCGGAACCCGTGGAAGAGCCACAGCTACTTTGAGTCCCTCGTGGTGGGCTTATCTAGGCTCACAGTCTGACTTTGTTTTAAAAGCAATGAAGGGGGCCCAGCACCAGGGCACAGTGGGCTAAGCTGCCCCTTGCCACCCAGAGAGACACAGGACAGGGAGGGGCCGTTGCCAGCCCAGAAGCGGGGGTGGGAGGGTGGGGGCGGTATAGGAAGAATTCACTTGGAGACAACCTTTGCTCTGAACCCTGAGGCTGCCAGGGAGCATCTCTGAATTCACTCTTTGGACAAATATGTCCAAGGCCCTCGGTAGGGGCCCCTCTAGGCCCCAAGAACGTCACAGCTGCAAGGATCCCAGCCCTTAGAGGACCCAGGGTTTTAGACACGCCTCAGCTGGCCAGCCCAGGGTCCATGCTTCAGGAAGTCCTTGCTCACCTGCTCATCAGCTGGTTGTTTTGGGCCGGTCACTGGGCGTCTCTGGGCCTGTGTCTACCTATCATGACAGCACCTGCCTGGGAGGTGCTTAAAGAAGTGGAGGAGTTATTCCATGGAAGGCGCTGGGGGGAGAACCCACCCAATCCCAGCGCACAGGGTGTGAGTGCAGGGGGAGACCTGGTGTCAGAGCATGGTGCAGGATTCAAACACAGGCTGGGGTGGGGCGGGGCAGGGTGGGGATGGAGCATCATGGCAGGCCTTGGTGAGAAGATTCCAGTGAGGGACAAGGACCCAAGCAGGCAACACGTAAAGAATCCTTGGGCCTCTACCAACGCCATCTACTCTGCTAAGCAACACGGTCCCTTTTTCTTTCTCCTTTTTAATTAATTAATTAATTAATTAATTATATCTATTTGAAAGGCAGAGCTATAGAGGGAGGGAGATACAGAGAGAAAGGTGTTCCATCTGCTGGTTCACTTCCCAGCCAGGGCTGGGCCCATCCGAAGCCAGGAACCAGGAGCTTCTTCTGGGTCTCCCATGCAGGTGCAGGGGCCCAAGCACTTGGACCATCTTCTACTGCTTTCCCAGGCCACAGCAGAGAGCTGGATCGGCAGCTGAGCAGCCTGGACTTGAACCGGTGCCCATATGGGATGCCGGGTCGCAGGCGGTGTCTTTGCCTGCTATACCACATCTAAAATCTCCATTTTAGAGGAAATACAACTCAGAAGCTCTTAGAGCCCCCTGTGTGGCGAGGGGCTCACTGGAGGTGCTGCCGCTGCCAGGGGCTTGCCCAGCCTCAGCCTGGGTCCGGGGCTCCTCCTCTGTCCCCTCTCTCTCAAGATGGCCAGTGCCTTGGCCTTTCTCTGCTGATGGGCAGGCTCAGGTGGCCATCCTGGCTTTGAGCTCCAGGGCATGGAGGAGGCCCTCAGTGTAGGCTCCTTGTGTGGTCCACCTTCCCCCACCCCACCCCGATGCCTGGCACCTGGTGCCTTAGAGAGCCAGGCCCATCTCAGCACAGTGCCAGCTTTACCCTAGACCCTGGCACACCCGCAGCAGGTCCCAGGGTGCTTTGCGAGGCTCAAGCATGCTGAGGGGTACACAGAGCAGGGGCCAGGGGCCCATCCTTGGCCCCCAGCCACGGGGGAGAACTTAGGATTGCAGGGCTTGGGGACAAGAGCCCTCTCGCTGAGTGGGGGTCTTCCCTCCCCACCTTGTCACTACCACACTGCACTCAGGGCAGCCCCTGTACCACCCACACCTGCTTCCCCAGGTCCTGTGAGTGTTGGCGGTGTGCCCCATCCCTGCTGCGCACCAGCCTGGAAATCAGCGACAGGTGCGTGTGAGTCGGCCCCCGGGGGCTTCCCCCCACCCCCGGCCAACCTCCCATGGAAAAGCAGGAGGCGAATGTGTTTCCTTTCCTCGAAACACGTGCGTAAAGAACAGAGTCCTCGTCTTTGACGCGAGCCAGCTCTCTTCCCTTTGATTTGTCTCTGGAGAAGTGAGAAAGTGCAGAGGTGCCCCCCTAGGTGGGAGCGAAGCTGACAGCAGCCTGGACGCTTGGCAGCGATGCCCTGAACCACGGCCCTGGCGCTGCGCCCACCTGGCAGAGGGGCGGCAGAAGCATTCCAGCTGTCGGGTGCCGCTCCTGGGCTAAGATGAGGCAGGCCCCACGTGGGTGCCAGCAGTGGCCTCTGCACACGTGGCAGGGCTGCTTCTTGTGTGGCCAGGGTGGGCATCCAGGTACCCTGTCCCTCCCAGACCCCCACTCCCCACCCCATGGATGCAGCCTGGTGCAATGCTGTATCATGGAGAGAGGAGGCCAGCTGTGTCCTGGGGGTGCTTCCCACTTGTCCCCACGTGGGAGCGTGGGCTGCCCCACATCTGGACGGCAGGAAGCACTCAGTGGAGGGGAGGCGCTGGCTCTGCCCCAGATGTTTCACACTGAGGAAGCGCCACGTCTAGTCGCTCTGCACAGCTTGCAAAGAATTGCGATGTCGTGTGAAGGATGACTCTGATTCTGCAGGGATTTGCAATACATCTCTGGGCTCTGTCACATTCTGGGCCTGAGGCTTCCTGTGCAGGCCTGGTGTGGGACAGGGTAGACCTGGATGCGGCGGGGGAGGCGCTGGAGTTTCTAAGCCAGCCATCTTCGCTGCTGGGGTCTGGCTGTGGTGCTGCGGGAAAGAGAGGCGCCCGGGGTGCATGGCCTACTGAGAGCAGCTTCCCCTCCACGACATTTCTCTGTCCACAGCACCGAGCAGCAGGGGAAGTGGGTCCTGAGAGACCTGGGTCTGGGCAGCCCATCAGAGCTGGCCCTGAGCAGAGAAGGCCAAGGACCAAGTCCAAGGCACAGTCTAGGGCGAGCTGGAGGTCAAGGCCAGAGCTCTGAAGCTGAGTCAAGTGCAAGGTTGAGGAAAGGGCCATAGTGGGAGCCTTGGGAGTGGCCCCGCCATCACTGGCCAGCAGGTGCAGGCCGAGTGTGTAGGTGGATCCGGCTCAGAGGTCCTGGGCTGTCAGGTGCATGTGCAGGCCACAGGGAGCCCTGGGAACCTCAGGCTGCAGGGACCGTGAGGAGCGAGGCCTGTGAGTGGCAGGTCCTGTCTGTGCTCCTGGCTCTGGAGGCTGGGTTGTAGCAGTTGTAGGGGGCAGTGTGGGGAGACCACAGGGGCGGGGCAGAGGGCTTTCTTTAAAGCAGCCGAGGGAGGAGGAAGCCAGGCTGCTGGCGGGGTCTCTGCACCCACCCCCAGAGGTGACCAATGGGGTCAGCGCTATCTGGCCACCCTTGGCCGTTAGCCCTGGGAGGGGCTGGCTGGAAGAGGTGGGCAGCCTGGGGCTTGAAGCAGACACCATCAGAGGGACAGAGCAAGCCGGAAGTCCTGGGTGGCCCAGTGGTATGGGCAGAGAAAGGTTCTGGAAAGAGAGTAGCTGCCAGCGGCACAGGTGCACCTGCCAGGGACAAGAGACCCCAGGCCCACATAGGTCAGCACAGCTCAGGTCACAGTCGTTCACTCCACGATCTCCCACAGACACCAGCATCTGTGGATTCTCCTGTCCCTGGTACCAAATGTTACCATATTTGCAGATAAACAGTGCACATTCTCTTGTCTGCAATGAATCGTCCGGAGGGGACTTAAAGAACCTAAAGCAACAAGGCTGTTTGTTTTTGGAATACTTCCTCTCCGTGGTGTGTTGGATCTGAGGGTGCAGAAACCGTGGATGCACAAGGCCGTGGACACGGAGCTGCCTTGTGGGGACAGGGCTGGCAGCGTAGGTACTGCAGGCTGAGGGGAGACAGGCTTCAGGCTGAGCACAGAACACACTTGCGGGAAGCCCAGATCTGCGGGCAAATGGATGGGGACCTTGCTCGCTGCGCCCCCAAACCCCTCGCAGGCCATGGAGCAGCTTTGTGTGCTGCAAAGAGACCAAGGACGTGGAGGGCCCATGGGTCCGCACAGGAAGGGCGGCTGCCAGCCAGGAGCCCCACCTCTCCTTCCCTTCCCCGCCCCAAACCTAGCGCCAAGCAGGGGGACGGACGGTGGATGCCGTGGAGGCGGGAAAGCTCAGGCCCCGCTAAGGTCATGTGGGGAATCCTGCAACAGGGGAGCTGTGCGGTGGGCCAGGACCCCCTCGGATACCACGCCTTGTGTTCCAGCCGCCTCCTCCAAAGCAGACGGTGCGCACGGGGAAGGCCCGCTTGGGGCCAGCAGCCAGGGCTGAGAACAATGTGGGTACTTCTGAGTGTGGACGCGAGTCTGGTGCAGAGAGCCGAGCCGCAGGGCATGCGTCCTAGAGGGGAGCAGAGGGGCCAGCGGGGAAGTCAGTGCCTGGGCATGGGTGGGGCGCGCCGTAACGCCAGGTGCGCATGTGCAGGCGAGGGGCGTCCTGGAGATGCCAGGGGCTGCAGAAGGGGTGGGGAGTCCTGGGAGCTCGCATGTCAGCACCCAGAAGCTGAGGCTCTTTCCGGAGGTGAGAGAAACCCCCGTCTGGCTTTTGTTCTTGTTAGTTTATTTATTTTTACTTTTTTGAAAAGGAGAGAGAGAGAAGGCGAGAGAAACTGAGCTATTTTGGCAGGGGGAGCAGTGTGGGGTGCTGAGCCGGGAGGGTGGGTGCCGGGGAGCACGGCGGCGGCCCACACTGAGCAGCAGGCGTGAGGACCTGGAAGAAGAGGGAGGGTAAGGGCCAGTTCCGAGGCGGGGGAGGGTGTCTGGAGGTCTCTGTGACAAAGTGGGCAGAAGAGAGAAGGGCAGGAGGGTGGGGACCATGTGTACACCCAGCAGGTGCGTATAAATCTGTTGACTATGTGGCTGGTGTGTTGGTGGGGCTGATGAACAGAGGGGGGCCTCAGGGCGGTGCCAGTGTGTGTGAGGGAGAAGTCGCGTCCCATGCACTCATCCCCTACCTGGGTCCCTACTTCAGAGCCTGCCTGAAGCCGCATCCGCATCATGGCCGGCAGGGGGCGCTGCGCTGCCGAGAGGCCGGGAGGCCCTTCCTAAGGCTGGAATACAAGTGCGTGTCTGAGCCTGTGCGCATCTCCGGTGTCGCCTGGCTGGTAAGCTAGCTTCTACCCCGGCTTAGAAACCGCTACACCTCACCACCTCCCGTGCTAAAGACTTCTCTGGAGGATGCCACACCTGGGCTCCATGTGGGCGTGCGTGGTCCCCAAGACAAGGGGATCGGGAACCGGGCATGGAAATAAAGCAGGAGCAAGCTCTCACAGCCTGGGACCTGCACCCACACAGGCAGAGCAGTGGGAAGCTTGCAGTGCAGGTCCCTCGTGCTCAGGGACCCCATTCCGGGGCTTCCATCCCTGCTGGTGGCTCTCTGAGCTGCCCTGAGCCCACCTTGCACTCGTCGCTTCCTGGCCTGCCCCTGGGTTGCGTGTTGCACCTTGAGCACGGAGAAGCATCTATTTGGATTTCTGCCAGTCCTCCTTTTAATCCCCGGCCCCCTCCTTCCTGGCACTGGGCCACACCCCAGCCACGGCAGACTGCCTTCCAGCACCAAGTTCATGTGCAGGTGCCCGTGTGCTGACAGGCTGTGACGGGGCCGCTTGCTGTGCCATAGGGTGAAGGCAGGCTGTATGGGGCTGTGACTCCAGCCCTTCCCTGTCTGTTCTTCCCAGAGCTTGGAGGGGATGGTCAAGGTCACAGGCTCATCCCATGAAACAGGTGTAACCTCTGCCCGTCTCATCTCTGTGCGAAGAATTATGGCTGTATCCACACTCACAGATTGCAGCCTGCAGGAGGCCAGGGTGGGACGATGGATTTCAGGCTGAACAATCCCGGCCTGTCCAGCAGCAGCGATCACAGTGTGTGTGTGTGTGTGGGGGGCACTCCCTGCTCCCCCTGTGTCAATCACATGGAGAAGCTCTCACGGCAGAACTGGAAAGCCCCCCGGGGACGGCTCTCGGCTATCTCCCCACTTCACAGCCGGGAACACCAAGGCCAGAAAGGAGGACAGCCTGCCGTTCTGTGTCCCTTTCCAAGGTCCAAGGGACACTGGCATCCGTGGCAGCTTCCCCACGAGGGAAGATGGGCATTTCCAGATGAAGCCAGTCCTGGCCTCTTGCCGACTCTTACACATGTGAGAACGGAGAGGCTGCATGTGATCGCTCACCCACCCTGCACTGACTTTAGAATGCACGGGGTCTTTTTTTTTTTAAAGATTTTATTTATTTATTTGAGAGGCAGACTTACAGAGAGAGAGAGAGAGAGGTCTTCCATCCGCTGGTTCACTCCCAAAATGGCTGCAATGGCCAGAGCTGTGCCAATCCGAAGCCAGGAGCCAGGAGCTTCTTCTGGGTCTCCCACACAGATGCAGGGGCCCAAACACTTGGACCATCTTCTACTGCTTTCCCAGGCCATGACAGAGAGCTGGATCGGAAGTGGTGCAGCCGGGACTCAAACTGGCACCATATGGGATGCCCTCTTATTCCAATTAAGAGAAGAGGATCCTATGAAGATTTTGGGAAGACATTTAAATTCTTACCACGTTGGCTAAAACTGACAGTGGCAAAGAAAACACAGAACTCAGGAGCGCCATTGCAATCTGAATGTGAATATCATCACTTAGTGAAAGACGGGAGGGGGGGCAGTGAGAATTCCATGCAGCAAACAGCACAGCCCCGAAGATAAAAAATCGCACCCTTCAGCTCTGATGGAGATGGTCTGTGTCCCCAAAGTTGTCAACAAAGTGTTGCCATCTGTGACTATGAAGCTGAGAGAAACTTTTCTTTTCTTTTTTTTTTTTGACAGGCAGAGTGGACAGTGAGAGAGAGAGACAGAGAGAAAGGTCTTCCTTTGCCGTTGGTTCACCCTCCAATGGCTGCCGCGGATGGGAGGCTGCGGCCGGCGCACTGCGCTCATCCGATGGCAGGAGCCAGGTGCCAGGTGCTTTTTCCTGGTCTCCCATGGGGTGCAGGGCCCAAGCACTTGGGCCATCCTCCACTGCACTCCTGGGCCACAGCAGAGGGCTGGCCTGGAAGAGGGGCAACCGGGACAGAATCCGGCGCCCCAACCGGGACTAGAACCCGGTGTGCCGGCGCCACAAGGCGGAGGATTAGCCTGTTGAAACTTTTCTAAATCATCGATTGTAAGAACAGACTCAGCAGCCCTGCCGGAGGCAAAGCTGACCCCTCACTTCCGACTCCAGGACAGAAAGAAGCAAGCGCAGGGCCCGAGCCCAGTGGGAAAGCGCGACCAGGAGCGTGCAGCAACGAGCAACCCGCGGCCTTGAAGAGAGCCACCACGTTTCTGTTAAAGCTGTGTCACGTCAGTCAGCGGATTCTGGCTGCCCTTTAAATGAACGTTCGCGTTTACGCCTAGTTTCATATGCTCCTGGCTCCTGGCTTCGGTGGCTTCGGATCAGTGCGGCGCCGGCCATTGTGGCCATCTGAGGAATGAACCAGCGGATGGAAGACCTTTCTCTCTCTCTCTCTCTCTCTCTCTCTCTCTCTCTGTAACTCTACCTCTCAAATAAATAAATAAAATCTTTCAAAAAGAGGCTAGCTACTGTTTTGCTGTTGCGTTCTCTCTCTTCTCTTCATGGCGAAATCTGACCATGTAAAAATCATCTGATTAATCATCACTGCTCATCTTTAGAGCTGACCTGAGCTTGTTTTTTCTCAGTTCCTTAATGAAACATTTAAATGCCACAAAACCATAACTGCAGTCCCAAGTGGAAGACTTACTGTTTTTTTTTTCTTTTTTTGCTACATTAGAAAACATTTGCCTACGTCACAGACGCAGTCCCACATTCCCCAGGGAGCTTCTCCTTAGCTGGGTCCCCCAGACGCCTGGGGGCTTTGCTCCCTGCTAGCCTTGGGCTCAGTGTCTGTCATCTCCCCGTGGCTCTCCCGCGATCACAGCTCTGCGGTCCAGTGCCAGGAAGGAGGCCCTGGAGTCCGTCTTATTAAAACTCTTTGACAGGGGCCGATGCTGTGCCGCAGCAGCATGGTCATCCCATATGGGCTCCAGTTGGAGTCCCAGCTGCTCCACTTCTGATCCAGCTCTCTGCTATGGCCTGGGAAAGCAATGGGAGATGGCCCAAGCGCTTGGGCCCCTGCACCCATGTGGGAGACCTAGAAGAAGCTCCTGGCCCCTGACTTTGGAAAATAAATGAATAATAATAATAATATTATAATAATAAAAGTCTTTGGCAACAGCTTCAGATTTGCTTTTGTCTTTGGAAGGCTGAGTGACTTGAGAGAATGAGAAGCCAGCAGGTTGCTCCATCCTGGGGTAGAGGAGCTGGGAGGAGAGGCAGGGCTGGGGGAGTGGACGGTGCACCTGAGGCTGGCGTGAACCTGAGTGTTCTGGAGGGTCAGGTGGATGGGGGACATCCACAGCCCCGCATACCACCCCGGAAACCCAGTGGGGGGGTAGAGGAGAGGACCTGACTCTGGGCAGAGCGACGTGAGCGGAGCCAGGAGGCAGATGGAGCCATCCAAGGGGAACTGGGGCTGGCAGACAGCCTTACCTAGGCATGGAGGGAGCGAGCATCTGGGGGCGGAAGAGGGGTCCCACCCTAACCAGGAGGGCACTCATGCCCACTCGTGCCCACGCCCTGCTGGCAGAAGAGAGCCTGGTGAGAAGGGATTCCTCCTCCACCGCACCCTCAAAAATGGACAACCATGGCAACCTAACCCACAAAGGCCCAGCAGGAAGGAGGGGGCTGCCTGGAAGCAGGGGCGTGAGAAGTTGCACCCAGGGCTCCCAGCTGCAGTGCACACGGTCTGCAGGGCCCACAGCTTGCACCTGAGGCGCCTCTTCCCTGGTCTTGGTGCCCTTTTGGGCGGGTCTGGGAGACTGGGCCGGCTGGACGTTGGCGGTTCCTCCAGATGTCAGCGTCTTTACCCTGGGATCGTGCCTCCTGCGCTCCGCCGTGCGCCCACACCCCAGGCCACCTCCGCAGCTCTGCTTCAGGCACAGATCCAAGTCGGGAGGTTGGTCACGTGTGTCAGGATGAGCTCTGGAATCTGTCTTCTCCTTCATCTCCCCCCTCCCCACCCGGAGCCACACGTCCTCACTGTCAAGGGCTGGCTGTGACAGCTGACTCGGGACCAGGCATGTGTGCTTGGGTCAGGAAGCAGGAATCAGACTACACACAGCCTCGTGGGGAAGCTGCCACGGATGCCAGGCCAGCATCCCATAGCCTAATGCAAAGGCTCTGTCCATCCACACAGCTCTGGTCCCGTGTAGGGCCCTCCTGTCCCGCATTGGAGCATCTGCGTTCAGCTCCCGGCTCCAGCTCCTGACTCTCGTTTCCTGCCAGTTTAGACCCTGCGGTGGCCTAGTCACCGAGTCCCTGCCAGCCATGTGGGAGACCTGCATTGAGTTCCTAGCTCCCAACATCAGCCCTGGCCCAGCCCCAGCCGTGGTGGGCGTCTGGCGAATGAACAAGCAGATGGCAGCTCTATCTCTCTGCCTTTCAAATCATTTTTTTAATGAGAAACTTGGGCAGCGGGCCCACACCTTGCTTCCCAAACTCAACTTAATTTTCGCTGTTTGTGTTCTGCTAAAAAAAAATGTCTCTTCTACCATGGATTCAAGCATGAAGGTCCCTTGGTCTTTTTTTTTTTTTTTAAGATTTATTCCTTTTATTTATTTGAAATGCAGAGTGACCGAGAGGGATATGCAGAGAGAGACAGAGAGAGAGAGGTCTTCCAACCACTGGTTTATTCCCCAAATGGCTGCAGCAGTTGTAGCTGGGCTAAGCTGAAGCCAGGTGCCTGGAACTCCATCTGGGGTCTTCCACGGGAGAAGCAAGGGCCCAAGCACTTGGGCCATCTTTCACTGCTATCCCAGGCGCATTAGAAGGGAGCTGGATGGGAAGTGGAACAGCCGGGACTCAAATATGGGATGCTGGCCTTGCAGCCGCAGCTTCACCCCTGCACCACAGTGCTGGCTCCTGTCCCCTGGTCTTAGAAGGGCAGCTGGCAGACCCTCCCTTCCACTGTTGAGATCCAAGGGGTGCAGCCTGCTGGGCTCCAGTTCAGGAGCCCCATATGCCAAAGCAGTGAGGTCCCAGCAGCCCGTGTGGGAGTGGGAAGTCATGTGCTTTCTGCACAGAAGGTCCCCTCCGAAGTCTTTCCCTTCTCTCTGTACCCACAGCAAGCGAGGCTGGTCTCTCCTCCTCTAGGGACTGCAGCTCTGCCTCCCTTCTCGTGGGGACGCCCTCTCGTCTTCCCCTCCCGGCACCTGCACCTGACCGCTCCCGCCTGCCCTCATGCCTTCCGACTCCAGGGATGAGCAGGGAACAGGGGAGACCTTTCTGAGCAGCCCCTGCTGCCTGCCCTGCTGTAACCCCCAGGGGGAGGGAGCAGGTGCTGAGGCTGACTCTGAGCCCAGCACGGGGATGGGGGCATAGGCTCACCAGACTGTCCAGCCCACCTGGCACATGGGTGCCCCCATGTGGCCACCTTGTTTCCATTTGCCATCACCAGGCTCTTGAACCTGGAGCCCCGGGGGTCTACAGGAGCACACGGTGGTGCTGGCCCTTGGGACAGCCTTTGTACATTAGTGACTGACAAAGGGAGTTAATCAAAAAAGTGTGTATCTGAGAGGCAGAAAGAGCCCTGAATGCCCCACAATGGCCAGGGCTGGAACTGACTGAAGCCAGGAGCCAGCAACTCCATCCGGGACTCCCACGTGAGTGGCAGAGACCCAATTACTTAAGTCATTACTGGTGCTTCCCAGGGTCTGCATTAGCAGTCAGAAGCCAGAGCTGGGAATCGAACCCAGGCACTCCAAGGCAGGACGTGGGTGTCTTAACCACCAGGTTAAATGCCTGCCCCATTTTTTAAAAAGATTTATTTATTTATTTGAAAGTCAGAGTTACACAGAGAGAGAAGGAGAGGTAGATGTAGAGGTAGAGAGAGAGAGAAAGAGAGAGAGAGAGAGGTCTACCTCTCATTTTCTCTTGCTTTGTTCCCCTCCTTGGTGCCTCCAGGCTCTCTCTGATGCTAAGACAGATGCTCCTTCTCGGTCCCCATTCTTCTTCCACCCCTCCATGGCCTTGTCTGGCTTCTTCTCCCCACCGGGAGGACCCAGCCCCTCTTGGTGCAGGGAGGTCAGTCCCTCAGTCCCTCTGGGTTCCTGCTCAGGGGTCCCAGGCACGGACTCAGTGCTGGGTAGAGAGGACTAAGGCCTCTGAGCAGCTGAAAGGGGCTCAGATGTGTGCAAACACCCCAGAACCCTGTGGTTCGTCCCTGTACCCCATTGTGTCAGGCAGTTCAGCCTGGTCCAGGTCTGGCGCAAGTTAGAAAGGAGGGGACAGCAGGAAAGAAAGCAAGCTGCTGTATCCCATGCTGCAAATGCAAGCAGATGTGAGTTGCCAAGGAGAACGCGAAATTCTGCATGCATTACTTGTTAGCAAGAGCTCCAAAGAAACTTCTGGATGCACGTCCCTTTTGGTCTCTACTCCAATGGCCTGAGGTTAGTGAGTCCTTTTATTGAGAGAACTTGGGTAAAACATCTGAACCAGGCTGATTCCACTCACTCCTTCTTTGTGCTTCTTTGGCCATTTTTAAAAATTGGTGTTTATCAGGGTTGGTGTTTAGTGGGTAAAGCCACTGTTTGCAGTGCCAGTATCCCATATGGATGCTGGTTTGAGTATCAGCTGCTCTACTTCCGATCCAGCTTTGCTATGGCCTGGGAAAGCAGTGGAAAATGACCCAAGTGCTTGGGCCCCTGCACCCACATGGGAGACCCGGAAGAAGTTCCTGGCTCCCGGCTTTGGATCGGCCCAGCTCTGGCCATTGCGGCCAATTGGGGAGTGAGCCAGTGGATGGAAGACCTCTCCTTCTCTCTCTGTGTAAATTCTTACTTTCAAGTAAGTACATAAATCTTTTTAAAAATCGGTATTTATCAAAGGCATATGTGTGCATGGCTTTAGGATTTAGATGGCCCACAGGCCTGTGAGGAAAGCCAGCCTCCCCACCCCTCGCCCCCTCCCCAGGGGCATTGCTTCTGGTGCTCTCCCCCCCACCCCGACATAACACGCATGGACAGCCATTTCTGGACTTCCTGGCCTAGATCTGATGGATGGATTCCTACTGCGGGAGGGGAGGAGTGGGACTTTGCAGGCCCCCTGTGCCCAGGGGCCTTCTCTTCCCCTAGCCCCGGTCATGGTAGTTACAGTGTAATTTTTGGCCACATCAGTATTCAGAATTTGCATAGTTATGGCTATGTCCCTATTATTCACAGCTCAACCACGCAGCGCGCATTTCCTTATTTTGCACGGCTTTTTGTTTTGCCAGGAGTCAAGGCCTGCCAGGTTTTGCCTTCCGACCTGGACATCGGGCCAGAAGGGGGCGCTCCTTGCAGGGCGTGGGGCTCCCTCTGTGGGAGACTCAGCTGCGGCAGCAGGGCCTGGGTGCTATCCACGTGGCTGCCCGGCTGGTGTCCGGGGGTCCCTTTTGTCTTTGCCACCTTGGGTCTTTCCATGCAGGCTCACTGACACCCCCCGTTGGTCATCTCCCTTGCTTTGGGCAAGCTTTTCCTACAGCTTCCTGAGAAATGTCTTATGCCAGGAGCGGGTTTGGGGAGCCCCTTGCAGGTGGAATTCGGCCATGCCAGCTGCCTATTGGACCGGCAGCTTGTTAGGAGACTTCGGTGGCTCAGAGGCGGAAGCCCTCGGCCACCACCCTGCAGCCCACAGAGCTGCTGTCCAGGAACGGGATCCTGCTCTTATCCCCAGCCTCCTCTTGAAAACTTTCCAGAACTTTCTTTGCTCCTGGCGTGCTCTGGGTGTGGGTCTCATTTCACCTGGGGATTCTCAGAGGGTCATTCCCGGACGGGGACGTGGTGAACACGGTTCTGTCACTTTCTCTAATTTCCGGCGCTTCCTCTGCACTTGCAGTGCTGGGTTCCCTCGCTTTGTCTGCAGCGTCAGGCGGCCTCACGAGTCTGCCGGCTCTGTGGCTTGTCTGTCCTCCGTTCTGGCTCTCGGTTCGCGTTCTGTCTTCCGGAAAAGTTCCGCTGACCTCTGTTGCGTTTTCTTTCTTGCTGTTGTTTTGGACATGGGCCATCTCCGTTTCCCACAGTCCTTTTCGCACGCAGAAGGATCCGTTTAACGTTTATTTTATTATTGTTTTAAAGGCAGCCAGTTCTTATTTCATGGATGTAATATCTTCCCATTTCCTGGAGACGTTACTTGCAATTTATTACTATTTTTTTACATTTTTCCTGTTCTTTAAGTTTCCTCTATTTCCTCCAAATCCATTTTTCACTCTTTGATAGTTTTTGTCTCTGACTTTATGTGAAGACGAAGGCTGTAACACACACACTCACAGCCACACAAAATATTACACACACAATACACACATGCACACTCAGACACATATTCACACATACTCACACACTCACATGCACTCATACACACATACACTCACTCAAACACACTTATACATTTATACACATGCACACAATGTACACCCTCACACACAGATACACACATATTCACATGCATACATCTACACACATACATACACACATATACACACATACACTCACACCCTAACATGCATATACTCACACACACATATACAGATTCACACACACATACACACATACGCATGCACTCACACCCTAACACACATATACTCACACGCAGACACACTCATACATTTATACACATGCACATACATGCACATCCTCACACACAGATGCACACTCACACATATTCACACACACATACATCTACACACATACACATATAAACACATATACACACATACACATGCACTCCCAACCTAACATGCATATACTCACATAAATACACACATACATCTACACACGTCTACACACATACACACATGCACTCACACCCTAACATGTGTATACTCACATGCACACACATATACAGATTCACACACATACACACATACACATGCACTCACACCTAACACATATACTCACATGCACACACATATACAGATTCACACACATACACACATACACATGCACTCACACCTAACACACATATACTCACATACATACACATATACAGATTCACACACATGCATCTACACACATATCTACACATACACACATACACTCTAACACACACACTCACACATATAAGCATATATACACATAGGCACACTGTAACACACACTCACACTCACACACTGGAAGCTCTGTGCTGGGGTAAGGCTTTTTTGGGGTGTGACTGGGCTGGACCGCTTTCTTGGGGTGCAGGCGTTTCCACTGCTGGTGTCTGCACAGTGCCCGGGGCGGGTGGCCAGGGTCCCCGGAGAAGACTCGTGCAAACCCTCACAGACTGCAGACGCGGCTACTGGTTCTCAGCCTTCAGTGTGCTGACGTCCACGGCCTCCTGTTTTCCGCCTGGGGTTCTGTGGCCGTTGTCCAGAGCGCCCCTGCTTCCCTCTCCCGGGGAACAGAGCCCACCACCACAGAGCGGTCCTGTCTTTGTTTCCAGATAGGAACAGGGAGCCAGCTCACTGGGTTTCAGCCAGGGCTGGGGCCCCATGGCGGCTTCGCTCCCATTGCTGCTTACAGAAATGCCTGTCGCTCGCTTGCTCGCAGTCCCCACCCCTGCTGGGGGCTTGGGTTTGCTGCGCCACCGCCCACCAGCTGCTTCAACACAGAATTAGCTGTCGCTTGCTCGCCATTCTCTTTGTCCCCGAGAGGTTTAGCTTCTTTCCTCCTCCTACAGGGTCATTTCAACAGGGATTCAGGAGGAGACTAAAACATGGCAGGGGTGCTCTTGGTCCCCGCGCGGGGACTTCTCCCATCTGAGCCATCGTCTTCCCTCTCTTTCCCGACCCGGCTGCTTGCAGGACAGGGAGGTTGTCACCATGCGCTCTGTTGCTCTATCCATCAGCATTTTGAACTGTTTAGTCTCGCTGCTTCTCCCCTTGAGCCCCACACTGACCTGCTCTATCCTTTCTTCTTCATATTTTTAAAATCTTTCTTTATTTATTTGAAAGGCAGAGTTGAGAGAGAGAGAGGTCTTCTATCTGCTGATTCACTCCGCAAATGGTGCAATAGCTGGAGCTGGGCTGATGCACAGTCAGGAGCCAGTAGCTTCTTCTAGGTCTCCCACATGGGTGCAGGGGCCCCCAGTACCTGGGCCATCTTCCACTGCTTTCCCAGGCCACCAGCACAGAGCTGGATCAGAAAGTGGAGTAACCGGGATTCAAATGGTGCCTGTGTAGGATGCTGGCTCTGCAGGCAGAGGCTTAGCCCGCTATGACATAGTGCCAGCCCCCTTATCTCCTTTTACAGTGGGTCTCTGCCTTGGCCTGGCTGTGGGCAGCTCGCCTTGGGTTTTCAGTGTGTGTTGGGTGCGTGAGTGTGTGTGTCTGTGTGTGGCTCTGAGGAAGCTCAGGGGACACAGCCAATGTCATCCCATGGGAGTCCCTGCCGCTCTGTGCTCTCCAGGGGTCAGGAGGGGAGGATTAGAGACCTCGCTGAGTGGGTTCCCCATTGTCCTTGCCCTTGGAGTCTGGGGTCAAGGCAGGCGGAAAGAGTCTCGTCTTGGCACGCAACATCATTGTCCCTTTCGTGTTTCAAAGATGCCACCCGTCCTTGTTGGGTTGCTTATTTTTGTGATTTATAAAAGCCATTTTTGGCGACAGATCCTTTGTTAGCAAATGCCACGCGCTGCCTGCCCTGCTAACCGTATTCTGTGTCTGGCTCCACGGAAGCGTTCAATTTTTAGGAGATTCATGTCGCTGGCTTCCTTTATGGCTTCTGGGTGTGGACTCGTCCTTCCTCGGGAAGGGAATTCCATCCCTAAAGTTATAAAAATGATATCTGGTTCTCTCTAAAGCTTTTACGCTTTTGTTTTTCTTCAATTGGCTCCTTTTCATCTTTATTTTTGTTGCACAAAATGCATCCTATTGTAGCTGAAATGTCAACTCAGACTGTGTAACTAAATCACTAACAGCATTTTCCCTTTCCACTTCTGGGTGGGCTTCCCCAGGTAGCCAGCTGGCCCTCCACCTGCCTGTCACCCTGTCCGTCCTGTTTGTCCTTGACGGTATTCAGATATGTGAGGGTGGACGGATTTTTTTTTTTTGTTTGTTTGTTTAATCAAAATGGGAAGGTTATATTTAAATACCTCTGAAACCATTTTCTTTTTACTGATTATGGATTTGACTGTGATGTAATTTAAATATTTTTCACTTAAATTTCCACTGAGATTGGTAAAAAAATAAACATACCATCATATAGCCAGACCCTGTGTGGTTTTTCCAATTTCCTTTTTTTTTTTTAAGATTTATTTACTTATTTGAAAGTCAGAGTTACACAAAGAGAGAAGGAGAGGCAGAGAGAGAGAGACAGAGAGAGAGAGAGAGAGAGGTCTTCCATCTGCTGGTTCACTCCCCAGATGGCTGCAATGGCCAGAGCTGAGCCGATCTGGAGTTAGGAGCTTCCTCCAGGTCTCCCACGTGGGTGCAGGGGCCCAAGGTCTTGGGGCCATCCTCCACTGCTTTCCCAGGCCACGGCAGAGAGCTGGATCAGAAGTGGAGCAGCTGGGACTCGAACTGGCGCCCATATGGGATGCTGGCACTGCAGGTGGTGGCTTTTACGCACTGGCCCCAAGAGCAGAGTTTTAAGCTGTGGGTGAGCACCTGACTGTTATGTTGATGGATAGGAAAGCCCAGGGAAGAGCTGAGAGGAAAACGTCTCCATTTCTTTTTCAAACCCAGGTCTGCATGCAGCGCCCTGCATGGACCAGCGAGGAGGCTGGGCCAGGCAGGATGCTGAGCTGCTCACATCACAGCCGACCGCCACAGCACCGGGGTGGCACGCAGGGCTTCCTTGTCACTTTTTGGAAGAGGAACCCAAAACTTAGCCAGGCTGGGTTCATTGACAGGGTCATGAGGCCTGCAGTGAAAACGCAGCAGGGCCAGAGTCTTCCTTGGGGGGCGCTGGCCCCACCCCCTCTGCACCTGCCTCCACAGCCTGCTTCCCTCCTAAGCGTCTGTGTGTGTGTGTGAGAGAGAGAGAGAGAGCGAGAGAGAGCATAGAAGCAGAACTAACTTGAGGCCCCTGTGACCTGACCTGTCTCCAGCTCCAAGGTGCATCCACACCTCGACCACTAGAGCCCCCCGCTGCCCCAGTAGGGGCGTCCCCAGCCCAGACACACATCCAAAAGCACGACCAATAGTGGACCTTCTTGGAGGTGGCGCTGGTGAGCACCACCACCGCTTTCAGTGTGTCGTGTGCAAAAACAAGCAACTGCGCCTGCGCAGAACATTGAGCCGGGTGCACAGGCAAGTGCGGGTGTGTGACAGGAACAAGCCAGAGGCCTCGAGGGCGCGTCCATGCTTTCCTGGCCCTAAGAAGGTGACCCCAAACTCTGGCCAGCGGGGACAAGGGCGTCTCTGATGTCCGGAAAAGGAGTTCCTGCGGCCCCCGTGCCGCATGGTGAGCGCTCAGAGGTGGGGACAGCAGAGGCAGACCCCAGAGCCTGCATGGACTTGGGAAGTGGGCAGGAGATCATCGGGGGATGAAGGCGGCCCGTTCTGGACCCTCTGCATCCAGGGGACGCTGAGCCCCGAATTCTGAAGCAGCTGAGACCTGGGATTTTTAGGTGAGCGAGGCATGTGGGTTCTCTGGGGACGCTGCTGGGCTGAGCTCTGCCTGCCCCTTGGTGCCCCCGAAAGGGGGGTATTGTCGCGTGTGTTGCAGGAGCTGCGTCTCCTAGTAGAACTGGGTAGTGAGAACACTTGTCTGGAATGTTCACGTTCCTTGCACACGGGGGAGGAGCAAGCCCACGCTCCACGGAGCTCCATAGAGCCCATTTCCGGGGAGCCCTGGGGGTGTGCGGGCACAGGTGTCTCCTGTTTCTCAGGCTCCTGCAGACCTGTTTTCTGTGGTCGTTCAGTCGGGTCTGTCTCGATTGCTCTCTCCTTGCGGAGTCACGACCGCAGCCTTGGCTGATACAGGCTCGCTAGCTCTTGGGCTTCCTGACTGCTCAGGGCTCACGGACATTGGGGCACTGACGGTGGGCAAATGCCAGTGATGTCTGGAAACAGCTGTGCTGAGCATCCACAGGCATCGCCCCCGAGTCTTTGGATCAGATGTCCAGTGACTAGCGCTCCGTGGGGGATAGTCATCCATCCTGAGTGACAGGGGGAGGGGCTGGGGAGGGAGGGACCAAGGGAAGTTCCGAAGGCCCCGTGGGGGAGAAGGGGAAGAATCTTTACTCTTCGGGGTAATAATATTTGGACAGAGACTCAACTTTCATAAGCTTTTGCCAATGCTTCCAGACTGCCTCTGATTTGCCAAAACTCAGACACACACACTCCACACATATGTACATACACATATACACGCTATATTCACACACACACACACATACCCTGGAGTTTTCTTTCAGGCACCCGTTCAAAATATTTATTCTCTGGCCCCTCGGTGGGTCTGTCTTCATTTCCCCTGCTTTCCTCTTCCTGATCCAAACCAGGCTGGGATACTAGTGGGATCTCCCAGCAACAGAATGACAAACCATCCATCAACTTGACACAGGCTTTGTTTCTCTCTCGACATTTTCATAAGCATCTCAAACACATGCAAAGGTGAAAGAATGGACAATGCACGTGCGGATGCTCTCAGCCCAGACCCTGTGATTGTTTACATTTGGCTGTGTTTCTATGCACTTCTAGTTAGCTGTTTGTGTATCAGTGGATTTTTGCTGGCCCGTTGGGAAGCTGGGTATATCATGCCTTCACCCCTCACCAACTAACAGCTAAAAATAAGGACATTTCCCCCCAAGCAGTCTCATCCTCATACCTAAGAAACCGTAACTCAATGTCACTCCACGTTCAGGTTGTTTACAAGTTTCCCTGATTTTGCCAAAGAGGGTTGTACAGCATCTTTAAACCAGTGTGGCCACGTTCCATGTGTTCGCTTGTTACGTCTTTGCTGTCTCTTCTAATGCACTGCTGTGGTCCCCTACCCTTCCAGCATTTTGCTTTCCTAAGATATTGACTTTTCAAATTTTTATTGGTGTATTGAAAAGGAGAGACAGGTCGGGGGGTGGGTACAGACTGGCTTCTTCCAAAATGCTCCTAGTGACTGAGGCTGGGCTGGGACCAGAGCCATAGGCTGGCAAGTCAATCCAAGTCTCCCATGTGGGTGGCAGGGATCTAGTCCCTTGAGACACCACCGCTGCCTCTGAGGGGGCACATTAGCAGGAAGCTGGGATTGGGAGCTGAGCTGGGATTTGAACGCAGGCCCTCTGATCTTCCCAAGCATGTCTTCCCTGCTTTGTCAAATGCCCACCCCAGCATCAGCTTTTAGAGGGAGGGGGTGATAAGCCCATTTGTCAAACACTTGGACCCGCAGGCCCTGCCCTGCTCCTGGAGCAACACACCTCAAACAGTGGCACAGATCAGCAGTTGGAATCCCATGCGCTCAGATTCTGTGGGTCGAGAATTGGACCGTGAATGGGGGTGGGAGTTGGCGTATCTCAGTTCCATTGGTATCTGGGACTTGGGCTAGAAGATGATGCAAAAATCCAGACACAACCTGAATGGTGGGGGCTGGGCTCACTTGGAGGCTCCTTTGCTCTCATGGCCTGTTCTGTTCTGGAAGCCTCGCAGATCAGCAGCTGCTTCCTCCAGAAGCTGTGGTTCTTCCTGTGTTCGAGGGCTCGTTGATCTCTGAGAATCTGACCACAGTAATGAATGCACACTCTCTCCAAAGTGGCTTAGAACTTTGCACAAGATTTCAAGAGAATCGCACATGCCCTATCTAAGTTGGTTTCAGATTTTTTAGAAAGTTTGTTTTTAGCTGACTCATAGAGTTGTTCATAATTGCAGGGTACCGAGTGATGTTCCTGTACATAGGTAAACTGCATGAGGTCCAATCAGGACACACATCTGTCTCCTCAAATGGTCTCCTTTTCTTTTTAAGGTGAAATACTCAAAATCATTCCTTCTGGTTTTTTCTTAAAGAAGCATACAGCACATTGTCATCATCCACGGTCACCATGCTATGCCACAAAATGCAGGAATACCTTGCTCCGACCTCCCTACAGCTGCACACCTGCTCATGAGGCTTTTCATTGGGTACCCTCTGCCCAGCCTTGGCTGATTGCCGTGACACTCTTAACTTCTGTGAGATCAACTGTGTTTTTTTTTTAATTCCACAGATGAGAGAGAAGTAGGATGCTTGTCTTGAGGGGCTGGGCTTCCTTCCAATTCCACCTGTGTATGGCAAATGACAAGATCTCGCCCATATTCCATGGTGTATATGAGCCATGTCTTCCTTCTGGGTTCATGGGTTGAAGGGCAGCGAGGTGGTTTCTAGTGTGGGTAGTGCTGCAGTCTACACAGAGTCGGTTGCCTCTCTGATGCAGGGCCTTCGTGTGCCTGGAGTTTATACCCAGTAGCGGGATTGCCAGCTCCTAGGGTGGTTCTGCTTCCAGGTGTCTCAGGCACTCCGTCCTCTTCCCCACAACGGTGGTATTAACTCACACCCCACCAGCAGAGTGCAGGGGTGCCTTTTTCTTTACATTCACACTAGCATTTGTTACCTTTTGTCTTTTTTTATAATAGCCAACCCACCGGAGTGCAGTAATACCTCATGGCAGTTTTGATTTGCGTTTCCTCGATGGTGAAGCATCCTTTTATGTACCCATTTGGTTATTTGTATGTCTTCCTTTTGAGAAGAATCTGAGAAATACCTGTTTAACTCTATGCCCACTTTTGAGTTAAATTATTTATTCATTTATTTTTTGCTACTGAATTGTTGGAGTTCCTTATACATTCTGGTTATTCCCCACTTGTCAGTTGTATAATCTGTGAATATTCGTCCCATTCTGCGGGTTGTCTCTTCATTCAATTGTTTCATTTGCTGTGCAGAAGCTCTTTATTTTTTCTAATTACTTTCATTTTTTTTTTTTAAAGGCAGAGAGACATGTAGACAGACAGAGAGAGATCTTCCATCTGCTGGCTCACTCCCCAGATGCTCACTACTGAGCTGTTGCCAGGGTTGGGCCAGGCCAATGCCAGGAGCCTGGAACTCCAGCTAGCTTTCTCGGGCGGCTGTCAAGGACTCAAATGCTTGAGCCGTGATCCGCTGCTGCCTCCTGGGATGCACAGAGCAGGGAGCTGTGTATGCCTGGGTGTTGTTTTGTAGCTATTGGAAATGAGATCGCTGTTTTGATTTCTTTTTCAGACAATTCACTTTGATGTATAACAAGTGCTACTGATTTTTGCACATAGAATTTATGTCCTGCACCTTCGCCACGTTTGCTCATTAGTTGGAATGATTTTCTGGTGGAGTCTGAGGTTTCCTGTCTGTAATCATGTCACCTGTCTACGCTGACAACTTGGATGCCCTGTATTCCATTTCTCTTGGTTGATTGCTTTGGCTAGGACTTCCGGCACTGTGTTGACTCAAAGAGGTGAAAGTGGGCATCTCTGCCTTGTTCCAGAAGCCTTCAGCTTTTCCCTGCTCAGCAGGCTGTTAGCTGTGGGCTTGTTACCGTGGCCTTTGTTATGTTGAAGCAAGTTACTTCTGCACTGAATCTGCCCAGAGTTCTTATCCTGAAGGTGTGTGGATTGATTTCATCGCAAGTCTCTCCTTTACCTATTGAAATGTGGTGAGGTATACTGCCTTCTTTGATTTTAAACCTTAGTCATGCTTGCATCCTGGGATCAATCCCACTGGACCATGGTGAGACATCTCTCTAATGTGCTGTTGGTTCTGTTTGCTAGTATCCTGGTGAGTATTTTTACATCTACATTCATTAAGTATATTGGCCTGTGGCTTGTCAAGATAATATTGGACTTGAAAAAGAAGTTTGGAAGAACTCCCTATGTTTCTATCTTTTGGGATAATTTAGGAAGAAGAGGTGCTAATTCTTCTCAAATGTTTGGTAGAATTCAGAAGTGAAGTCATATGTTCCTGAGCTTTTCTTTGATGGGAGACTTTGTTATTAATTCAATCTCATTACTGAACTATTTAGGTGCTATATTTCTGCATGACTCAGTCTGGGTTATCAAATGTTTTACTCCATAATTTTTCATACCAATCTCTAATTATCTTAACTGTCTACCTCTACGTGCTGGTTCACTCTTCAGATACCACAACAGCTGGAGCTGGGAGCACAGTGCGGGTCTCCCCCGTGGGTGGCAGGGACCCAAGCACTCGAGCCATGACTGCTGTCCCCCAGGGTGCACATAGGCAGAAAGCTGGGGTTGGGAGCAGAGGTGGGACTCGAACCCAGGCCCTCTGCTGGGGCTGTGGGACAGCTTAACTGTTGTGCCCAGTGCCCAGCCCCTCTGTAGCGTTCCTTGTGAGGCGAGCACTCAGATGCTTGTTGGGGAGTGTCTTCCTCTCCATGAGGCTTTGCCAGTGATGGTCTTGTCTCTCAGTGTCTTTCCTTTGGCACTCTCCAGGCCTCCTCGCATCCCTTCTGGCCCGGAAGGCTTCTGCCAGGGAGTCTGAAGTCCGGCCAGCTGGGAGCCTTCTACATGTTACTGTTTTTTCCCTCTTGCAGCTTGGAGGATGCTCTCTTTATCTCTAACCGTGGCGAGCTTGATTATATTAAATCTGGAGGTAGACTTGGTTGAGGTGCATCTGCCTGGTGACCTCTGACCTTTCTGTACCAGAATAGTCGCCTCTTTCCCGAGACCGGGGGCCTTTCTGCTATCGCCTCCTTGACAATGCTTGCCATCCTTTGGCCTTCGCATGTCCTCCCTGGACTCCCACTCCCTGGATCTCCACTCTTCCCGTAACCTTCCTTCATTGCCCTTGGCCTTGTTCTGTTCCCCTCCCACTAGGTATTCACTAAGAGCAGCCACTGAGCCATAGCCTCTTCCTTCTGTTTGATTGACTCTCTCACTGGTGCCTTCTTCCATAGTTTTTGCTTTCATTAAATGTGTGTTTCAGTTGAAAGATTTCTAATTTGACTTTGTGAAATTACTCCCACCTTTCCATCAAGTATTTCTGTCAGAATGTTGTCCTTTCTCTCTTTCCTCAAGAGTTCGCTGAGTGTCCTTAAAAACAGCTACTTTACATTCTTTTTTTAAAGATTTATTTATTTATTTGAAAAAGTTAAGAGAGAGAGAAGGAGAGGCAGAGAAAGAGAGAGAGAGAGAGAGAGAGGTCTTCCATCCGCTGGTTCACTCCCAAAATGGCTGCATTGTCTGGAGCTGAGCCGATCTGAAGCCAGGAGCCAGGAGCTTCTTCTGGGTCTCCCACATGGGTGCAGGGGCCCAAGGACTTGGGCCATCTTCCACTCATTTCCCAGGCCATAGCAGAGAGCTGGATGGGAAGAGGAATAGCTGGGATCCCCCATATAGAGGCAACAAATAAAGAGAAACAGAGCCAGGACTCAAAGCAGGCACTCGAAGGTGGGAAGCGGGCCTGCCCCCTGCGCTGTCCTCTCCCTTCGTGTTGCCCTCAGTTAACTGGGTAGCTGACGTTGCAGAGAGAGAAACTATGGATGAGCGAAGGGAAGCTTCTGTAGACTCTCTACCTGCAAGTCACGTGGCCACGTGTGAGTTCACAGACCACTTGTGGTGGGAAGTGCAGTCCCACCACGGATCCAGGGACAGGCCTGAAGACACAGGTGAGGGTGTGCATCACTGCCACGCGCACTGGGGTCCAGCCCCCGTCAGTCATGGACCACCCCCACTCTTGCCCCACATCCCAGCCAGAATGACCTTCCGAACCACAACTCATCCTCATGTGCTTCCCCCTGGTACAGTGAAAGTCACGGTCCTGCGTGCGGTGTGTGTGCGGCACTGTGGGTTGGGATGCCACTTGGGACGCCCGCATCCCATGTCAGAGTGCAGGTTTGTGTCCCAGCACCTCTGCTTGCAATCTGGCTTCCTGCTGATGTCTCCTGGGAGGCAGCAGACAATTGCTCAAATACGTGGGCCTCCACTGCCCATGTGGGCAATCCAGATGGAGTTCCGGGCTCCTGGATCCAGCCTGGCTCAGCCCTGGTTGTTGTGGGCATTTGGGGGAGTGAACGAGCAGATGGAAGATCTCTCTCACTCTGTCTCTGTCTCTTGAGTGGGTGAGGATAAATAAATGTTAAAAAATAAAGACTCCAAAAAAGGGGCCTGCAACTACTGCCCTCTGTCCAAGTCCTCTGCTTATCATTGTCAATAAAGTTTTATTGGAATGCAGCCCTAATGTTCACTCCCTGCTGGTGGCTGCTGTCATGTTTCAAGGGCAGAGCTGAGTAGCTACAGCAGAGACTGTATGGCCACAGACTAAAATGCTCACTGCCTGGGCTGTGGCTGATTGCTGCCCTGTGCAGCCTGGACCGGCCCTCAGGCCTCAACTCCTTCATCCCTGCCCCTCATCTCCCCTCTCTCTTTCCTTCTCAGCTCTGTGCATTTCTTCCAGCCCTTCCTGTTTCCTCTCTGATAGACCTCCTCCCTTATCCCTACAGTGACAACCCCAGCATCCCTGCCTTCTCTGGGGCACTCCCTTCCACCGTGAATTACATCATAGAGCCAATTCACGCATGCGCCTCCCGGCCTCTCCCAGGTTAAGGTCTGTGCGTTCTTGAACTTGGAGTTGAGAGACTTGGAATGGTTTCAACGTGTTGATCATCTTCTCTTATGACCCCTGAATGTGGGTCTCTCATTCCAAGCTGACTGGTACCCTCTTGGGGGAGAAAAAATTTAATTTGAGGCCTTGGCTCTAAAGAGGACATAGTTCCATGAGACTTTCAAGATGGCTTTATGTCTGAGGATTTTAAGTTTTGCATTTGAAAGTCAAGGATAATAGGGGTATTATTATGCCTCTGTGGTTTTTATTTTTTATTTTTTTTAACACTTCCAGCAAATTCCGGTCATCTCGGGGAGGCCAACTTTGAACATCTCTGCGGTCCCTGAGAACAATCTTCCGTAACTCGGAGGCCAAATAGGATTTGTGCAAAGGAAGTTACAGTCGATTGAGAAATCTCAGTGGAGCGTGAAGAGCTGAGCGTGGCGAGGCTGCGGCTGGGCCTGCCCAGGCTCGCCGTGCCCTTCCCAAGTGCAGGGGACCGCACAGGCAGCGTGGTGGCCGCTGGGGGCTGGTGCAGCGGCCAGCTCGGGACCCGAAAGCCTTGCTTCTTCGTCTTTGCCGTGGGCGTGGCCGGGTTCTTCCTAACAGACACGCTCTGGACTACGGCAGGGGTGGAGAGCGCAGACATGAGGCTGGAGGCGGCTGGGTCTGAAGTGTCCTGTGCCCCGCCCCGCCCCACCCCGGATACCCTCCCTCCTCCATCCAAGGTCCTGGCAGCATCGCCTCCCATAGAGTCTCGCCCCGGGTCTGACCAGGCGGCAGCTGGCTGTGTCAGAAGGAGGCGGGCACTTTCCTACTGCCTGCTTTGCTTCCTGTGTGCCCCCTCTCCCCGCTGCCTCCTGTGCCCACCCACGACAGCATGGCCGTCCTCCCAGGTTCAGTCCATGTGATCTCCCCCAGGCTGCTTCTTCCGGTCCCTCTGAGCCCCCGCAGCCCTCAGAGCCTCGGCAGCGGTGCACACCTGGAGTTGCAGGTGGGCTCAGGGGCCCTGCTCACACGCCTCCACGCCGCTGTGCTCCGCTGGGCCCTGCTGGTGCCTGGTGCAGACGATGGATTCCTGAGTGTTTATCCAACAGCTGGCAGGCTAGTTCACACTGAGACGTGAATGGCTGAACGGTTCCCCCATATGGTCTTTGTTGGTTTCTCGAGGTAGGGGATGAAGGTGGCTTAGACTTGGACGTGGGGGAAGGGGCAGGACATCTACACCAATGGCTCCTGGACAAGCCTGACTGATGGCAGTCATTGCCAAGGACATCAGTGGGGGTCACTGACTGTGGTCTCTCTGCCCTAGGCCTGGGGGGGCTCTGTGGAGCCTGCTCCGTGGCTAATTGGGGGTGACATCTGCTGGTAGCCAAGAGGGGGCGCTCATGAGCATTCACATGTCTGGCAAAGGATGAGTCTGGGGGAGGAGGTGTTCTGGATGAGATGAGCCAAGAGTTTGCAGACGGACAGGAGCACCAAGCATGTCCACAGGTGTCCCTACCGTGGGCTGCCAGTCCTGGCCTCTCTCCTTGGCCACCTGGCCTGGACGCAGATGCTCGTAGCTCTGCCGTAGCACCCATGACCCTCTGCCTCCATGTGCTTGTGAAGTGCATTCCTCGGCTTGCCCAGAGCAGGGCTGCTCAAGGCTCCTCCCCATGTCCATCCCAGCTGTGTTCCCACCACGCATGCGCTCAGAACCAGACGCACTAGTGGTGGCCCTCCTTCACTGCAGCCCCTCTCCCAAAGGGGGCCAAAAGAAGGAGGCACCATGGCCACTGTTTGTTTCCTGGAAAGCTTGGACAGGGTTCTGACACCAGGCCCGGCTGCTGGCGGGTTGCCCGGCTCCTTTCTCAACGCAGGCTACCACTTTGCCAAGCACCTTGCCCACTGGTGTTTGTAGAGAAAAGCCCAGCAGGTCTCCGGGCCCTCTCAAAGGCTGCCACTTCCCTTGCTTGGCTGAACAGAGTTGTCCCATCCGTGCCATGCTCGTTGGGCATCAGGAGCCGGCTGTGCAGAGGGAACAAGGGAGCTGCCGAGGGAAGAGGGCGGGCAGGTGTGCGAGGCAGCTGAACGGGAGCACCTGGCAGCCAGGTGTGGGATGTGGCGGCCGGGGGCAGAGGTGGGGCCCCCACCCATGCTGGACGTGCCTGGAGCTCTCACCCTCCCCAGCACAGCTTGGCCCAGCGCCCAGCACCACCCCGCCCGGCCTCCATGGCTGGATGCCTGGCAAGGGAGATGGGCCTTTGTCTGCTAGCAAAGTCACCTTTGTCCCTGTGCTCTTGGGGTAGGCGAGCTACATATGAAAGAAAGGGCAGTTTATTTGGCCCACAGTTCTGGAGTCCAAATTAGATGGTCCAGGCTCTGGTGAAGGCCCCAAGGCGAGGGCAGAGTACGGAGTTGGGAGGGGGCAGTCCCCAGGCGAGCCAGGAAGCCCAGGGACTGTGTGGTCCCCAACTCTGGCTTTTGTGACAACCCTCTCATGGGACTAAAGAGATGGCGTGAGAACCGTCCCCCGATGGCACACCCCCAGTGAACTGAGGACTTCTCACTCGGCCCAGCTCCTGTGGTTCCACCATCTCCCAGTAGCCCCACCCTGAGACCAAGCCTTCAGGATACAGGCGGACTCATATCCAACCCGTAGCGGAAGAGATTGGGGATGGTTCCCATCCCCTCCTCTGCTGCCTGCCTGGCACAGCCATGTCCTGTCACCACAGCTTGGGGTCCTTCTAGGTCCACCCAACCGCATCGTGGTGAGCAGCCCCTCCCCAGCCCCTCAGAGTCCCTTCTCATTTCTCACCGCCTCTCCTGACAGCTTCCTAACGAATCTCCTGCGTGGCTGGGCAAAGGCCCTCCAGCTGCCCACTCAGACCATGCTCACTGCCACCTGCCTGCGTGCAGCAGAGGCTCCTGCTCCCCAGCTGAGTGAGCCAGGGCCGCCACACTCTGCTCTGCCCTAGGGCTTCGTCTGCCTTCGTGTCTGGGTCCATTTCCGTGGCCAGCACAAATGGATTAGAGCGAGCAATAGTTCTCTTGAGGCTGGAGTTGTGGCCCAGTGGTGAAGCCACCGCCTGTGATGCCAGCATCCTGGACTGGGGTAGCTGTTAGCCAGCTCCTGGCTTTCCCTTGCACAGCCTTGGACCAGTGGATGGAAGCTCTCTCTCCCTCTCTCTCTCTCTTTCACTCCCTGACTGCCTTCCAAATTAAATCTTTTCTAGAAGTCCTCTTTCATACGCACCGCTTGGGTGAAGTTGTTGGTATGTAGGTGTTTTAACTGCAACTCACTTCCAAGCGCTTCTGTGGTAGGCATTTTATACCGATGCAGTAATCATCTAACCTGCTAGGGTTAATAACTAGAAGCAAGCAGCTGTGTGTGTCTTGTCATCTTGGTGAGCTGAGTGTCTCCTCCTAGAAGATGATGATGATATCTGTGCCTTAGGATTTGAGAGGCTTAAAGCCACTGTAGCACAGGGAGAGAGATTGCAGACATTCCAGTAGCTTCTGTCCTCACCCTCTTTCCATATATGAAGGGACTTCAAAAATTCATGGAAAAATGGAATTAAAAGATACGTTTATTTTGGCACAACAACATTTGACACCTGTGCAGATCTTGTGCACAATGCCCTCTGCCCATGTAACTTTTTGAAAAGTGCGCACACATCCCATGGGCCCTCCTCTCCACACAGGCACTGTGTGGTCCCCTGGGACCCTGGTCCACTTCTGTTTCTGTCCAGCATCTTCATTTTCCTCTTCCTGTCCGCCATCCACTTCCCTTCCTACTAACATCTTGACATCTCCTTGGGGAAATCTCCCCACTGGATCAGGGGTTGAGGGAGGGCAGTGCCAGCTGCCTGTCTCCTGCCCACTGGAGCTGTTCTCTTAGGTTTTTCTTTGTATAAAGTGATGGCATCACCACACAGGCACAGTCTGACTTCCTCTTGTCCAGTCTGGGTGCCCTTTACTTCTTTGTCTTATTTAACTTTTCTCGCAAGGACTTCCGGTACCATGGGGAATTAAAGCAGTGAAAGTGAGCATCCTTGTCTTGTTCCCTGTCTTAGAGAAAACACCTTTAACTTCTGCGTGTTCAGTACGATGTTAGCTTGGGTTTGGCATTTGTGGTCCTGATGGTGTTGAGGCCATTGGCCATTGTGTTCCTTTAATACCTGATTTGTTGATAGTTCTTTTTTTAATCACGAAGGAACGTTGAATTTTATCAGATGCTGTCTCTGCATCTATGGAGATGATCATATGGTTTTTGTCCTTCATTCTGTTGATGTGATGTATCATGTTTATCAGCTTGCATAAATCAAGGGGAATCATCCTTGTATGCCTGGGATAAATCCCACTTGATCATGGTGAATAATCTTTTTAATGTGCTGTTGGATTTGATTTGCTGAGAATCTGGTTGAGAATATTTGCGTCTACGTTCATCAGGAGTATTGATCTGTAGTTTTATTTTTTGTTGTGCACCATCTGGTTTGGGAATCAAAGTAATCTTGGTTTCATAGAATGAAGTGAGTTTGGAAGAACTATTTTCCATGTGATCTTTTGGAATAGTTTGAGGAGAATTGGTGTTCAGAAGCTCAGTAGATTCCTCAGTGCAGCTTTCTTTGGTGGGAGACTGTATTACTGCTTCACCTTCAGTGCTGGTTATTGGTGGTCAGGTTTCCTATTTCTTCGTGGCCGCTGTGCACACCTACCTAGGATGGTGGGAAGAAATTGAGGAAAGGAGGGGGTAGAGCTTGCAAAGGTCAATGCAAATGGGATTCTGGGAGAAAACACGATGCAAGGAAAAGAAAGGATCCCGATCAAGTGCATCTTGTTTACATCTCGTTGAGCACTTCGTAAACTGACACACAGACAGTAATTAACTCGCCCAGGCAGTGGGATAGTATTCAGAACTGTGCAGTTGGAATCCAGAGCCCATCACTTTAGCTGGCATTTATGCTGTCCATTCTTATGCAAATCAATTATAGGAAGATCTCATGATAAACGCCTAGAAGTGTAGAAGAAACACAACCCATAGGTCCCCCTCCCTGAGGCACTTAGTCTTAGCATTTTGTCATGTTTTCTTCCAGTCATTTTCCTCCTTTAGTTTAAATTTATTTTATAGTAGTTAATAGCTTATTTTATTAAAGAGAAATTCAAAAGAAAATGAAATTATCTAAACTCATATGATCCACACTGCTTCAGATTCACACACTTTTATTTGTAGTCTTTTAGTTTTACAAAGATTTATTTATTTATTTGAAAGGCAGAGTTACAGAGAGAGTGAGGGAGGGAGATATAGAGGTCTTCCATTCACCAACCGGTTCATTCCCCAGTTAGCCACAATGGCTAGAACTTGGCCGATCTGAAGCCAGGAGCCAGGATTTCCTTCCAGATCGCCCATGAGGGTGGTAGGGGCCTAAGCACTTGGGCCATCTTCTGCTGCTTTCCCAGGCCATTTGCAGAGAGCTGGATCTGAAGTGGAGCAGCCGAAATTTGAACTGGCACCCACGTGGGATGCCAGCACTGCAGGCCATTGTTTTAGCCCGCTGTGCCACAGCACTGACCCCAACATTCATTATGTTCTCCCTGTGAAGAACCCAGAAAGGGAGCATTAGAGACAGCGACAGAGATCTCCCACCCACCGGCTCACTCCCCAAATGCCCACAACAGCCAGGCCTGGGCCAGCCGGAAGCTGGGGGCTGGGAACTCAGTTTGGGTCTCCCATGTGGGTGGCATCACCTACAGCGGCTCAGGGCACATTAGCAGGAAGCTTGGGGGTGGGGGAGTGGTGCCAAGGCTCAAGCCCAAGTGCTGTGGTATGGGACTCCAGGGTTCCAAGTGGGGGCTTCACCGCTGTGCCGAGGCCAGCCCTGTGGACTCACTTTTTAAGTGAGTGGATGATGAGGGGCAGTTTTCCCTCGGTGGCCCCTGCCATGGGAATGCTGACTTGGTTTTCTCATCCCCTTTCAGAAGAAACAGGAGTGTGTACGGAGAGCAGGCGTCTGCTCTCCCGCAATCGTATTACGTGTGGCCAGCAGCGCGGACACTGGAGTGTGGTTGGCCGTGTGTTTGCGATTTTTACGGCTCTCTGAATTCCATCACGAAGCTTTGCTTCTGTGGGTGTTGCTGTTGCTTTTATCCTTAGGAAATGCTGTGTTCCAAACTCCCTGAGCCTCTGTGTGCTTGAGAGTGTCTTCTTAGCGCCGAGGAGTTAGTAGCGGCTTGGCTGTCTATGCCAGCTTGGGGAGGGATTCGTCTCCCCCGGCCGTGGTCGCCCCCAGTTACCATGGCTGGAGGAATGCACAGTGCACCGCTTGTCTTTTCTGTTTCTTGGCCTGAAGCGCTCTCATTTCTCTTTTATATTCGATTTCTCAAGCCCGCTCTGCCTAGATTTGCAGCTCTTCTCTCTCCTTTGAGACCTGTGCTTCTCGAAATCCAGATTAAGATTTTCTTTCACTTAAAGAGTTTTCTTTTCTTCATTGATATTTCCAAATATTTATATTTTTGTCTTATTTTGTGAGTCCCCAAAACACCAATTCCTGTGCTGTCTTTCTTATATATTAAAAGATTTTGCTTATGAATTGGAGTGAATTTGAACGGCAGAGTTACAGAGGGGGGAGATTTCATCCCCTGGTTCACTCCCAAAGGGACCACAATGGCCAGGACTGAGTCAAGCCAAAACCAGGAATCATCTGGGTCTCCCACATGGGTGGAAGTTACCCAAGCACTGGGGTCATCTTCTCCTTTCCCAGGAGCATTAGCAGGGAGCTGGGTGGGAAGTGGAGCAGCCAGTGTTCATATGGGATGCCCGCACCCCAAGAAGTGGCTTAGCCTGCTATGCCACAACACTGTCTCTCCCTCCTGTGTTGTTTTTATCCATTGTCTTCTTCCTACTATTTCTGTCTGTTTTCATGCAAAGTTTCCCCTTGTGTCCATAGTTTTCCTCCAAGCTGTGTTCCTTGTAAAATTCTGATCACTGTTCTCAGAAACATTCAAAGAAGACTCTTATATTGCATCCTTAACACAGGAACCCATGCTCACCATCAGAGAGTATGAACATATGTTGACGTTAAATAGGATTTCCCCAACCTCAAAGCTTAGGAAGAAAATATAAAGTCAAAGGCAGTTCTGTTAAGGTATCCAGGTAGATGTTAGCCTATGTGCATAAGAGGGGCTGAAGAAAATGAGAATTTTTAAATAATGTAAATGTGTGTCAGAACACAAAGGAACAAGCCTTGAAAGCAGGGCAGCCATTGCTCTTGTTCTGTACCGCTGTGGATGGGGGTCAGCCCTCTCCCTGCAGGCAGCTCGGTGGAAATCGCCCTCCCCACCCTGCACCACAGGGTCTATAGAATCTGATAACACTGCGCTGCGAACATCCTGGGAGGATTTTTGGGAACTCCACATCCAGAAAATCCCCCGCCCACAACTTCCCAGAAGAGGGAGGAGGGGAGAAGAAAAAACGGGATCCATACTCACATCCTTAAAGCCTCCATTCTGAATGTGGACCAGGTGCTCGGGTCTCCCCTGAGCCACCCGCCTGGTCTACCAGACGTATTCTCTTTGAGAAACTTTGCTGCCTTTCTCACCATTACCTTCTGCCTCATGTCTGAAGACAGGGACACTGGGCAGCCGTCTGTGTCAACAGGTCTTTAGGCAGAAAGCAGCTGCTGATGGCCAGCAGGAAAGATGGGGGCAGAGCATGGAGAAATCCCAGAAGCCTCTACAGCAGACAAAACTCCAAGGCAGGACGTAGCATCACTGTTGCCAGCATCAGTTATACCCGGGAGCACTGCGGAAGGACCGTCAGTGTTCTAACAGGAAGGCCGTCACCCCCACACACATCTGCCCACTCGTGTGGGAGTGAAAGGCAGATCCTTTCTGTCTTAAGAGGACTCAGTAAATTCACCTAAAAAATGACTAAATTTTAAAAGGGCCTATTCTGAAAGCATAAACAAAACCAAAATAAGAGAGCATATCCAGGCATTCCGAGACAGAGTGCAGCAAACCCAGGAGTGTAATGAGCAGAAATCCTTAAATGACAGCAAGCCCTCAAGACATCCAGGCACTCAACAAAAATATGATGAGAAGACCGAATATCTTAGGAACAGGATTTGGAAGGCGAGTGATCCCTCTGCCGTTAGGTACAATGAAAACTGATTACATTCTCCAGATAAGAACCAACGCTGCAAAGGAAGTCATGGCACAACTATGAGACCAACCGAAACTTGGCAAAATCCTCAGCAGCTGATGGCATTTATGAAAGAAAATATTTGTTGTCAAAAGGATGTAGGAGCCAGCTTTCAGGGCGCCCCATGGAATATAGCTTGGATAATTTAAATATCAAGTACAACACACTGGAAAACAACATCTATGAACTGATGATAAAATCAGACAGGTTGTTTCATTCTACAAAGATAAATGCACAAGGCTAGCCTCTTCACGCAGGTGCCCTAAACGGGGCAGAATCTCCATGTCATTAGCAGTGGAGTGCATTGATGACAGTGGATACTCGTGTTGGGGCTGAGAGCCCTGCCTTCTTCCCTCGCAGTGGACCACCGTGTCCTCCCACAGGTGGCTTCCTTCAGCACTAGGGAGGTGTCTTGCCCACCCTGGCACCCTCCTGCCTAGTCCCTCTCCCCCTCTCCTGCTGAGCCCTCTGGGACATGCTGGTGAGTGGATCTCTGCCTTCCATCAGCCTGGACAGATCAGACTAAAGCATCTTGTAGACCTTGCCAGCTAGGGCTGTGCTAGCCTTGCACACATGTGCTGGCCTCGCTCGCTCTCCAGACTGCAGCTCAACTTTTAAAACTAGCCCAGTGAGTCTAATGCTCAGGCAGATTGAGCTAGAATGACCGGGACAAAGCTTGACAAAAAAAAGGGTTCTGTTTGTCCAATGTAGTGCTGAACACAGCACCATGCAGTCCTGGGGCAGTGCAGACCATGCAGGCACAAGCACGTTTCCAGGTCCAAACCATCTCTTTGACACTTCCCATAATAACTAAGAGGGGTCAGCATCACCTGTTCAGTGACGGTGTCAGTAGTCAGTGCGTGTTGAGCTCTTGCTGTGTGTCAGCCACCATTTAAGTCTTCTCTGTGTGTTTACTCCTCACACAAGTGTAGTTTCCAGTGCAGCCACTCCAAGAAGTAACTAACATTTGGACTTGGTCAAACCACACGGAGCGGCTGCCATGTGGTTATTTCTGCCCTTACGAAACAGTGGGTTCACATGGTTCAACCCGGTGTCCTATTGCTCGGTCGGTGCCAGCCTGCTGTGTCCAGAGGCTCCAGGGAGGCTGGAAGGAGGCCTGGGGCAGAGGCGGGGACATGGTTTGGGGCTAGCCTGCCAACTCCAGAGACTTATCTGTTAACAGTGAACTTGGAGACTTCGGATCCTCATCCCCTAAGGTCATGTTCAGGCCCCCAGGCTGCACCAGCAGAAAGTGTGTGGATCCCCAGAAGGGGAAAGAGACACCCCCCCACCCCCATTTTGGAAGTGACCATGGAGAGGAGAGGCTACCTTGTCATTTCACCTGGAATTCGAGTCCAGTGCCAGGGGGCGAACCCTGTTCCCTGTGAGCAGCGACAGTCTAGAAGCTTCCCTGAGTTTTTGCTGGGGTTTTCCTGTTCCCTCTCTGTACATTATACTGCAGGTGCATGGGGGGAGGGGAGGTGTGGGGAGCCATGCTGTTGTGTGCAGGAGGGGACTGTACATTGGGACTTTGGGCTCACTGTGACGGCTGGTGGCACTGGGGAGGGGAGGTGTGTGTCCTGTGCATGGGAAGAGCAAGTGTGGATGAGGGCAGCTGAGAAGGGGGAAGCAGAGGCTGTTCGCTGCTGCCTGCCCAGTGCCAGCCCCCGCCCCGGCTTACTGAGAGCACCCTCACTTTATTGGGGTCCACAGTAGGCCTTGTCGAGAGCCACATTTCGTCGCTGCCTTTGCAAGCATGAGTAGCAAAGGAGACAGAAGCCCTGATCATGCCTGGAATCTGGGGACATTTCTGTCCAGCAAAATGCTGCCTCCTGCAAAGAGTGTGGCGGCTGGGAGAGCTGTGGTCCTTTGTGGCTCCCAGCTAAAGGCAGTGGAGGGCCAGAGAGGGGAAGGAGGGGGTGGGAGGAGGAGGGAGGCAAGCTCCACCTACCAGAGTTCCCTGAAGCTACCGCTGGTGCGGCCAACCTTGCGTCTGCATCGCAGGAGGCTTTTTCAGTGGATCCCCGAGCTCAGCAGAGGACAGAGCCGGCTCCCCCTCCATTCTGCCTGCTCCCCTTTCTCCCTCTGCTGAGGGAGTCGGTGCGTCCTGGACAAGGGTGAGAGGCAGAGCCCGGTACACAAACCCCGGGACAGTCCCGCGGGGCCGCAGGGGTGTCCCGCAACTGTGGAGACTCCGCTGCTTTATCTGCTAAACCAGATTTTAGAAAGCTCTGCCTGTGGGGTGATCTTGACCATGGCACGAGATGGCATTTTCGGCTCTTCCTGTGGCAAAGCCACCACGACACAGGTCTTGCTGGGCCCAGGTGAGAGATGCCCCTCTCCCGGTGTGTGGGTTTCTCCTTTCAGCACAACACAGTTATTTGTGTTTTTGGCATTTGTTTGTGTTCTCACTGTTCTTACTGCTGTAGGAAGTCAAGACAAATCTGGCCAACTAAAACTGCTCCAAAAATCCTGTTCAAATGATTCTTTTTCCACTAAAATAACTTTAACCCTGTTAAAAATCAGATCAGACTGTGATTTTTGTATAGGTTTAATAACTTTCTAGAGGTATAATAATCATATGATGATACTTCAAAAAGTCTGTGGAAAATGGAATTAAAAGTATGGGGCCAGCACCGTGGCTCAATAGCCTAATCCTCCGCCTTGAGACACCTGCACACCGGGTTCTAGTCCCGGTCGGGGCACCAGATTCTGTCCCAGTTGCCCCTCTTCCAGGCCAGCTCTCTGCTGTGGCCCAGGAGTGCAGTGGAGGATGGCTCAAGTGCTTGAGCCCTGCACCCCAAGGGAGACCAGGAGAAGCACCTGGCTCCTGGCTTTGGATCAGCGCGGTGCGCTGGCTGCAGTGCGCTGGCTGCTGCGGCCATTGGAGGGTGAACCAACGGCAAAGGAAGACCTTTCTCTCTGTCTCTCTCTCTCTCACTGTCCACTCTGCCTGTCAAAAAAAAAAAAGTATGAGTTTATGTTGTTGCAAACATTTTTCATAATACACGGACAGTGTTATATATTAAAATGTTATAAAAACATGCATGGATTTCAAATACTTTTTGCACCAACATAAACTCATACTTTCAATTCCATTTTCTGTGAACTTTTTGAAGTGCCCTTACATAGCCAACTGCACTTACTTAAAGTGCACACTTTAAAAAAAATGATTTATTTGAAAGGCAGTGCAACACAGAACAAGGGAGGGAGAGAGATGTCTGTCTGTTGGTTTACTCCTGACATGGCCACAACAACCAGAGCTGGTCCAGGCCAAAGCCAGGAGCCCCAGACTGCATCCGGGTCTCCCACGTGGGTACAGGGGCCCAAGTACTCAGGCCATCTTCTGCTGCTTTCCCAGGCGCACTGGCAGGGAGCTGGATCGGAGGCCAGCATTGCAGGTGGAGGCTTAACCTTCTACACCACAATGCTGACCTTTTAAAGTGCACAAGTTGAAATGTTTTGACATGTGTACACGTCTGTGAAAGCAGCACATCAAGGTAGTGAAGACATCGTCACTTCTGGAAGCTTCCTTGGACCCCTTGGTAGCCCGCCCTTCACTTTCCTCTGCCCCCGGCTCAGGCCATTCCTGGCCTGCTTCCTTTTACCACAGCTTGGCTTGCATTCTCCCGTCTTCTATAAATGGAAGAACGTGCACGCTTTTCCTGTGTGTGGATTCTTTCACTCAGCACGATTCTTTTCATTCATCCACGTTGCATGCACCAATAACTCGTTCCTGCCTCATTGCTCTTATGTCATACTTTGATGAATGAGATAGATCCTGTAGAATTACGGCAATTACAATTTTTTCCCCTGGAATGTCAGAGAGTAATTTATAGACAATGTTCTGGACATAATTATAAGCATTTTTGGTGGACATGAATGCATTGCTGACCTCTCCGGCAGGATGGGAGTCGTAATGGCATCCCATCTGCAGTGCTCAAGGTGAGACGTCCAGCCCCTGAATGGCTTGCAAACAGCGCTTTCTGTTGGCTCTCGCGCTGTGGGGGAGGTGTGAGTCCTGTGCTGTGTCAGGGGTCAGGCAGTGACAGGGAAGGAAGCAGTGGCTCCCACCCCCTGCCCACGTCCCCGCCCAAGCTGGCCTGAGAGGGGCTCAGGTTAGCACAGGTGCCCCTCCCACTGGAAGATGATTCATCAGGTGGGACGGGAGTGTGGTGGAGGGGGCCGAGAAGTGAGCCCGACAGGAAGCTGCACTCCTGGCTCTCAGCACCACTGAGATTTGGGAGAAAACAGCAAAGCTGCTCAGCCCCTCCAGGAGGGTGGGGAAAGCTTAGGGGTTCAGCCACCCAGGCTCTCCTTCCTAGCAAAGTAAGCCCAGGAAGTGTGAGAGGGGGGCTGGCCTTGCAAACCAGGGGGGCCTGCCTCTGCACTGAGGGTGGAACAGGGGCTTAGGGGATTGCATCAACATGGCTGCAGCTCTATCTTCTGCCCTGCAGGCTAGTCCAGAAAACTACCATGACCTTCCTCTCCCCTGGGCAGTAGAGAGGAAGAGACAGCATGCCTCAGTCAAGGCTCATAGCAATTCCAGATTCTCTGCAGAGTTTCACTTTTGGAACCCAACTGCCATGCTGCGAGGAAGCCCAAGCAGCTCTCCAAGGGCCCATGTGGAGAACGGACCCCAGGCTCATGAGCTCAGTGCGACTTCCTGCCAGCAGCAGGTGCCACCTTCCAGCTGTGGGCTGAGCAGGCTTGGTAGTGAACCCTCCAATCCCATCTCCCGCTGCCTCGGGCAGAGATGAGACACACCTGACAGCTCATGAGCAGCATTCATGACCGACAGAGGATAGCTGGCTGTGTGGTCACAGATACCTCACAGGACACTCATTTAGGGGAAAGGCTGAAGGTGATGAGCAACTCAATAGTGGATGCTGTGAGCAGGTGCCTGCCCCAGTCCTAGCTGTTCCACACTGGAGCAGGGCTCTCCCACCATTCTGGTGAGTCAAGGGTGTTAAAAGACAAGAGTAAGACCCATATGCTGCCTGTTCAATTCAACACCCATGCTAAAAAGTAACAACAATGACACCTCTGATCATAGCACAGGCATCTTTGGATGGCTTCACATTTTTTCTAATTTTTAAAAATTTATTTGAGAGACAGAAAGAGGAGAGGGAGAGGGAGAGGGAGAGGGAGAGAGAGAGATCTTCCACCCACTGGTTCCCTCCCCAGATGCCCACAGCAGCTGGCCCTGGGCCAGGGCTGAAGGTAGGAGCCATCAGTGTGGTCCGGTCTGCCATGGGGTTGGCAGGAGCCCAATCACTTGAGCCATCACCGCTCCCTTCCAGGAGGCTGCAGTCAGAGGCCATGAGGGTGGGACGCCCCGTGAGCTGTGAGCTGCGGGCTGCGCACGTTCTCTCCTTCCCTGCGCCAGAGCAGTGCTCGCGTTCCCACTCGCAGGCTCGGCCGACTCAGAACCTGGAGGGCCCCGCGTGCTTTATGGACTCCCCGTGCTCTTGAACTGGGCATTATAGAGAGGCTTTTCCCCGGTCCCTTGCAGCAGCAGTTCCCAGCACCTCAGCAGGACTTCTGCAAAACCTGGGGTCCCCCAATGTTTCCTGTGACCAGATCCCAGCAGGAGCTCTGGGCTCCCCTCTGAGTGGCCCAGGCCAGGCTGCTCAGCCCCCACCACCATGGTGACCCCTCCCCCAAGCCCCTGCCCTCCAATGGGCTCTTTGTCTCAACCTGGGTTCCCCGGGGCTCTGACCCCACCTCCCCCCACCATGCTCATCCTCGGAGTAGGGTTGAACACGAATTTTTTTTTTAATGAAGTGTGGATATTCTCAGCACGCTTTTCAGTCATGCCTCTGTCACTTGAAAGTACTTTTGTTCAGGATGTGTGGACTGGTTCACATGGAGGCCTGTTTGTGGTCAAGACTGTGGTTTTTATATCTACGTAGCTGGAAGGCTAATAACACGAGGACGCTGGAAGCGAGCAGAGATTTCGTTTTCCCTGCTGCATGAGATGTGGCATCAAAGCAATTCAGTTGTTATGTACAGGGACAGGCAAGCCTGTCTGTGGAGGTTCCCCTGGTGGGACAGAGGCCACGCGCACAGGGGCTGCCAGACACCGGTGGCCGGGAGGAGGAGGCTCTGCAGGATGGCCCACCACGGCACCTGCTGGTCAGTGCTCTCACTAGCCGGCCAGAAGTGGTGCTCCTGTCCCTTCTGGGTCTCTGCTCCCCGCTCCACCAGCTATTGCACCGGCAGATGCTGCTGGTGCCGCTTGTCCTTGGTGGCACATTCTGTGTCATCATCTGTGTGTTCACGCAGCTGCACGTCCGAGTGAATGGCCAGCTTGTCTTCACTGGAGGGGAGAAGAAGGTGGACTGCAGGTGACGGCACATCAGATGCTTTCTGGGAGAGTGGGAGGTCAGGAACTCACTCACTCACTGCTGCTCTGTGCTGGGCACTGGCTCTTTTGATTCCTTCAACCATCACAAGTGCTTTGCAGGTACTTCTTTAACTGAGGAGGGGATCAAAGGGGTTCATATAGCGCACAGGACCATGCAGGTAGAAGTTGATGGATGGGAATCTGATTCTTCCAGCATTCCCAGCACCAGTTGCAACTCCAGCACGGATAAACGCCTCCTCACGCCCTGGGTCCGATGCTGCCCCCTGGACGAGAGCGTGTGTAAGTCCAGCTCCAGGACTAACAGAGCTGCCTCTGGGGCTGGAGAATCCCCTTTCCCTTATGGGGCCGTGCCCGCCTCGTTGTGTGACGGGATAGCACTCCCTGATGCGAGACGTTGCTGAGGGTGGGCTGCGTGGCCCAGGGTCCACGTGTTGGAAGTGCAGCAACGCTGGGAAGTGGAGCCTTTATGATAGGATTAGATCTTGAGTGCTCTTCCCTCATGAATGAATTAGCATCATTGTCTCGGGCATGGGTTTGCAGTTGCAAAAGTGGGTTTGGTGTCAAAGCAAGCCCAGCCCTGCCTTGCCCTTCTCTTCCTGCGTGGGGTGATGCAGCCTGAAACCCTGGACAGAGGCCAGTCTCTTGCTCTTGGACTTCCCGAGGTCTTTGGACCACTCTTCCTAGGTCACCTAGTGCAGTAGTGTTAGAGCCGTACAGAGTGGACTAAGACAGAACTCTTGCAAGCTTGAAGGTGATGGTGTGTCTGCTGCTCCGGGAGGTCTTTCTGGCTCTGTCCTGCAGCTTCAGCCACAGGAAAGTCAGAGAGAGCTGACATGGGTTCTTCCCAGTGCCAGTGCCCCGTGCAGCCTACCTCCCTCAGGGCCCCTTTCTGGGCCTGGGCTCCCCAGGGCTGGCACTCGAAGCCAGATGTCTCCACGGTCCATTAACGAACCAGGTACCCCTTCCAGGGGCGGACCATATAAAATGGCACTTCCTTTTCCCTCTTCCTGTGCGTTCTAGGGGGATTTTGTAGATGGAAAACATGGCAAATGGTAGAAAGAGTGTAAACTAGAGGCTTGATCTGCTTACAGCGAAATGAAGGAGCTGGAGCCCAGCTGGCTCAGAGCCCACGACTCTTTTTAGACCATTTGGAAAAATGTGTGAGATTCAGCAAAACCGCGTCCCTGCAGAGTTCCTCTCGGTGTTGAAACTCCTTTTGTGCGCCCAGGGAAAGGCCCGCCTTATTGCTGCAAGCCATTTACCCTTAAGTCACTGCAGTTCTGCAAGAGTGACTCCACTTTCTGGAGGTTCCTTTCTCAGGACGGAAGTCTAAACTCACAGTGAGCAAGCTCTGAGCCCTGAGGCCTCAGAAAGGGCCGGAACCTGAACCCCCAGTTCAGCAGGGTTTCCACAGACACAAGGCCGTTGATGCTACTGCATTTTGGTATGGTACTTTCAGATTCTATGTCCCAAGGAAGAAACAATTCTGTAGGAGGCGTTGGTTTGTTTTTCCAAAAAAGCCATCTGCAGTGACAAATCACCGACACAACTCAGCTGAGGTACGCAGATTTTTAGCAGTAACATCTGAGCCCTGGAAAACCCCCTTGCCTCCACATGTGTAGAAGGGGTTGCACTTGGACTAGAAGACAGGGTCGGGCTGAGAAATGCCTTTACCCTTGGTTTGCACCTTGGGTCTCCTGAGGAACTGGCTCAGGCTGAGCTCGGGTTTCGCTTCCACCTGCGAGCCACCTCTTCCCTCCCATCTTCCCCTGAGGATGAAACTGGTCTATCAGGACCTTCAGAAAGGTCATGGAAAGTGCATATTCTGAAAAAAAATACTATGCAGGGATCTGAAACCTTTTCATCAAAGTAACTTTAATAAAAGCCTTTTATTTTGTGGATTCGAGAGGTGGATGTGTAGAAAGAGAAGGAGATGATGGGTAGATAGATGATACATATGGGTAGATATGTGGTAGACAGATCATCAATAGACTTCCCTCCTGCTGTTAGGCTGCAGAAATGTCTTCAGTGTCCATGGTGGGGCCAAGCCAAAGCCAGGAGCTGGAAATATAATCCAGGTGTTCCACAGGGGTAGCGTGAGCCCAATTACTTGAGCCATAACTACTGCCTCCGGGGGTCTGTATCGGCAGGAGGCTGGAATTGGGAGCTGAGCCAGGACTCAAAGACGGACACTCTGCTATGGGAAGTAGAAAGCATCCCAACCAGTGTGGTAACTGCTAGGCCAAATGCCCACCCTGGCTTCCCCTTTAATTCCATTTCCCATGGGCTTTTTTGAAGTGTGCTTGTAGAATCTTCAGAGGACTCTGGGGATGTTCTCTCCATTGCTCCCTGCTGTATCCAACATGGAACCTGGAATCTGGTTGGTACTCAGTAACCGTTTGTCAAAAGAGAGACTGGATGGATTCCTGATGCTCCTTCCCTTCAATCAACCTAAATGAGTCCTCATGTTAGATAGAAATGCCCTGGATTAGTAATTCAACCTGCCAAACAGTGATGGGGGACAACCAGAGGACAGGGTGGGAGAGCCCAGTTTGGTCCAATAGGCAGAGCATTGGTCCCAGTGACACAGGACAGTTGGCATAGGTAGCTCAGGATAGGCACGAGGGTTAGGCCTTGGCACTTAGTGGCATCAGTGGTTATGATTGCACACAGGCCGCTGGGAATGAGCAGTTTTTAGACTTTCAGGAAGACTGGCCAGTGGTAGGCTGGCTCCAGGCTCCCAGGAGGCTTGAGAGTTAGGTCTCCAGGCTTGGTGGTCAGGGAAACAGGACTCTGTCAGGAACAACCCTTAGGAACAAGACAAGTCCAGTTACTAGAAGTGAAACACAGGGCCAGAGTTGAACCAGTGGGAGACACAGTCCTAAACTCAGCCCAAGTGAGGAGTGAGGGCTGTTTGCATGCCCTTGTCTCAGATCAGGCCTGGGTGCAGAGGGGAGCGAGGCAGTGACAGGCCAGCCCCACCTCCCCAGCTTCTCTTCTCACTGGGCTGTGGCTGTTGCTTTACTACAGTCATCACTTTGTTTCCCCAGGAGATCGGTTCCAGGACCCCGGATGTCCAAGGCCCCTCTATGAGATGACATAATGTTTGCATATCCTCTATACATACCCCCTCATACACTTTAAATCAGCTCTAGATGGCCCATCATACCTAATACAATGTAAATGCTATGTGAATAGCTGTTATACTGCGTTGTCTAGGGAATAACAACAAGAAAAGGGGCTCTATATGTTGAGTACTGGTGAAATTTTTTTGAGATATATTTATTTGAAAGGCAGAGTTACAGAGGGGCAGAGAGAGAAAGCAAGAGGGAAAGAGAGAGAGAGAGAGAGAGAGAGAGAGAGAGAGAGAGGTCTTCCATCTGCTGGTTCACTCCCCAAATGGCTGCAATAGCTGGAGCTGGGCCCATCTGACACCAGGAGCCTGGAGCTTCTTCCAGGTCTCCCATGTGAGTGCAGGGCCCAAGCATTTGGGCCATCTTGTACTTTCCCAGGTCATAGCAGAGAGCTGGATCGGAAGTGGAGCAGCCGGGACTGGAACCAGTGCCCATATGGGATGCCAGCACTACAGGTGGTGGCTTTACCCGCTACACCTCAGCACCAGCCCTGAGTAAAACTTTTTAACAATATTGTGATCTGGAGTTGGTTGAATCCACAGATGCATCTATGGAGGGCTTATTTGCATTTGCAACTAAGATCAGAGCGCAGTGGGAGAAGGACACTGGAGAAGGAAGAACCCAGAGGGAGAAGGAAGAATCGTTCTTCTGGGTGGTCAGGTCGCTTCAGGAGAGAGCAGGCTTCCCGGCAGCTGCATGGCTTGCTTTTAGATATTTCTGTAGCCTCTGAGCGACCTGCCATGTGGTGAGGTTACTTCTGACAACAGGTTCCTACTGTTATAACCAACTGCTAACACCTCCACCACTGTGGCCCATGGCAGTGGGGGTTCCATCTTCTGCTCTCTCTTCAGTCTTCTCCAATTTAGTGCTAAGTAGAGCCATGAAAAGTAGACCCTTCATTCTTAGGAATGGAGGGGAAGACAGAAGATCCAGGGTCAGGTGATCTGCCCAGGGCAGCCAGGTAAGTGAAGGTGGAGTTAAGTCTTCCTCCTGATATTCTAGAAACTTCCCTTACCTGGGTTGGAAGTAGAAGGGACAAAATACTTCACTGTTAGAGGAGGGAGTCCCCAGGAGGTCTGAGACCTATGTGGTCCACTTCCCAGTGGATCAGGGCTGGTGTTTAAGCAGGAGCTGGGAAGGCATGGGATGGGCTCTGTGTAGACAGAGGTTGGGCAGGCAGGTACATAAATGCGGAAGTAAGGAAGCGAGAGGTCAAACGCTAGATGTTCTGTGCCCTTACTCATCTTCATGAATTGAAAGCATATTCCTCTCTTCATCTGAAGCCCATAAAAGCTGGGTCCGTATCAGCCTACCACTTGAACCCCGCCTAGCCTCTAAACACACATGCTGCGAGACGGACTTGTTCCCTATAGCTCCTGGGGTGGAACTTAACAGTCTTGGCCACAGTCATGGGAGGTGGCACAGAGTCAGAGATAATTAGGTCACAAGAGCTCTCTGCTCTAGAGAACAGATTCGTGTTGTTACCCCAAAGGTGATGGGACCAGCATTGTGGTGCAGTGGGTTAAAGCCATGGCCTGAAGCACTGGCATCCCATATGGGTGCTAGTTGGAGACCCGGCTACTTCCAATCCAGCTCCCTGTTAATGCACCTGAGAAAGCAGTGGTAGATGGCCCAAGTCCTTGGGACCCTGCACCCACATGGGAGAACTGGATGGAATTTCTGCCTCCTGGCTGAGGCCTGGCCCAGCCTTGGCCATTGTGACCAATTTGGGGAGTGAACCAGTGGATGGAAGATCCACCCTCACCCCTGCACCTCTACCTTTCAAATAAATAAATAACTCAAGTTGATTAGTTCCTGTGAGGGTGCGTTGTCACAAAGGTGAATCCAGCTGTTTCTGGCTCTCTGCTCTTTCTGTCTCTTGCTTCCCTGCCTTCTGCCACAGGAGGAGACAGCTTGACGCCCTCGCTGGCTCATAGTATGCATGCTTTCAGGTTTCCGAGCCTCTAGCATTTTGAGCCATTGTTTATGAATTTCTCAGCCTGAAGCAGTTTGTCATATTAGTGGAAAACTCACTACGACCACTTGATCGCATTGTCACAGGTGACACAGGTACTTCTGCCCCACAGACTGCCGAGGGATGTAGGTTGCTGTGGCTGTAGTCACTACACATTGGCCTTATCATTCCTCAATTGTAGATGCCTTGGCTGCCTTTGCTGATGGCCTTTCTGTGTCCCACCCTGGCTCCTCACTCTTTATTGCTTGACTTTGTCCTATGTGCTTCCTAAGGGAGCTCAGTGCAATTGGGAGAAACCCACAGGGAATAGGATCTCTGCCAGCCAATGTGGTGAAGCCCCTAGATGCCTGAGCAAGGGACTCTGCAAGCGATTAAGTGTGCTCAGTGGAGACTTCTAGAAGCCAAGCTGTTCTCAGAGCACGCCAAGAAAACCCCCAAACAAACAAAAAACCTCCCATTGTGGGCTCTACATTCTGTACCTCAAACAATAAAATTGGAAACAACCAATGAAAGCAAAAACCTAAAAGCAAAACCTAACCACACAGAATCTAAAAATAGTCTCCTAAGTATCAATGGGGCAGAGAGGAAATTCAAAGCAAGTAAGAGAGGGCTTCAGAAAACAATTAAGTGTGTGGACTCAGGCCAGGCAGTTCTCAGAGGGGAAGTAATTTCTTTACATGGTGATTTTCATAAGAACACTAAGGGAGCTTTAATGGACCTAAAACGTTAACAAAGAAACAGAGATGCTGGTTCATAGAACCATGGTGGAAAAAAGAAATACGAATAAGACAGAAAAATCAGTTAGAGAGACAAATTGAGTGATGGAGTTAATTTCCTGAAAAGTATGTTTATTAATTGACAAGCCTTAGGGAATATTTTTAAAGGGGAGGTGAGGAGAAAGAGAGAGAGAAGCTGATACGTTTAGAAATGAAAAAAGTTGACCAAACATGGAAAACTATTCAGGTGTGAGGCTATGGCACACACTTTGAGAAAGCCAACAGAATCGCTGTGACCTTGGGAGCCGGCTAACTGGACCTGAACCTCTGTGTTCTACTTCAGCAGAGTATTTAACTTGTGGTTGTTTACGAAGTCTGAGTGTGTTAATCTGTGTGGTTCATGGGAACACAGGAGAGAGGGGAGTGAGCCTCCCAGTCCCGCACAATAGGGGCCTGGGCCACTCTCAACCCCCTTGTATAGAGAAAGAAACCAGGGCAAAGAAAGGTGAAGGGGATTGCCGTGGCCATTTAATTTTCTTATATTTTCCAAACTAGGGGAGGACCACAGAGCTGTCACGTGGTGTAGGGGCCAAGAGGGTTTTCCCTGAAGCAAGGCTGACTCAGGAGGCCATGCTGGGGTGCTCTGGGAGAGCTGACTTCCATAGGTGGAAGCTAAAAGAGGCCCCCTAAATTGGATGAGTGTTTGGAGAATGAACATTTTGGGTTTAACCATTGTTAAACCCAAAAAGTTCTTGGGTATTTTTCCCTCCACTCTTAGCTTCCACCTTGGGGAATGCCTATGTGGTTTTTTCCCACTGAAATTTAGGTTGAGGCTTTATCCTCTATGTAACAGAACTGAGAGGCTGGGCCTTGTGTGAGGTGTTGATTCGAGGGGGTGTAGCCCTCACAAATAGATGAACGCTCTTCCTGAGAGAATGGGGTTAGCTGTGGTGGGAGTTTGCCTCTTTCACATATTTATTTATACGATTTTATTTTTATTTATTTAAAAGGCAAAATGAGGAGGAGAGAGATAGAAAGAGAGACCTTCCATCCACCAGGTCACTTCCCAAATGGCCACATTGCTCAGGGCTGGGCCAGGCAGAAGCCAGTAGCTAGGAACTCCATTCTGGTCTCCAGGTGCTTAGACCATCACCTGCTGCTGTCTCAGGCACATTAGCAGGGAGCTGAATTGGAAGCGGAGCCACTGAGACTTGAACAGGCACCTCAGTGTGGGATATGGCTGCTGTTGACACAGGTGGTGGTTTAGCCCACTGAGCCACAGTGCCAGCCCCGCCTCCTCCACACATGCACCTGCTCTTCTGCTTTCTGCCATGAGACAAAGCTGCATGAGACCAGGGAGATGCCAACACCAAGCTCTTGGGCTTCCATAATCATGACCTAGATAAACTGCTGGTCTTCACAAATTACCCCAGCTCATGTGTTCTCACATTTCCGCAGAAGACGGTCCAAGATGCCGGTGACGGGGACTGGTCTCTCCTCCCTTACGTGCTTCACCTTAGCCCATCGGGACAATATCCTATACCTTCTAGAGCAAGATAATCACCACCAAGAAGAGAGCAATGTCTTCTGGAGGCCGAGAAGAGGGAGGACGGATGGGGAAGCTTGTGGAGAGGCCAGTTTCCATGGTGAGACAAAGGCACCCCACTTGGCAGGCAGGATCTGGTAGAGCGTCACAGAGGCAGCCAGGCCCCAGGAAGGTGCTGACTGCGTGGTGGCATCACTCACAGTCTCCCCAAATGCCTTGTGCCACAGCACACCCCTCAGAGGGGCAGCCAGCCTGTGACCGCAGGGATGGCAGGGGTGGCCTGGTGTCAGCTTGGGACCGGCAGGAGCCACAGCAACAGGATGAAGAGCCTTGAGGGAGACTATCAAGGATTGTATCAGCCTGTGCTCATCTCAGAGACAGCTGAGTGGACAGAGGACCCAGCAGCTGGGTGCCGGGGTGGACACTTGGACAAACAGTTAAGATGCAAGTCTTACGTTAGGGTGCTTGGGTCTGATGCTCAGCTCTGGCTCCTGATACTGGCTTCCTGCAGACACAGACCCTGAGAAGTAGTGGAAATGGCTCGAATGACCGAGGTCTTGCCACCCATGTGGGAGACCTGGCCTGTGTTTCTGGCTGCTGGCTTTGACCCCCCGGCCATTGCAAACATTTGGCAAGTGAACCAATGTATGGGAAAAAATCAATCTCTCTCTTTTCCCCTCCCCCCTTCCCTCTCTTTCTCTCTTTCTCTCTCTCCTTTTTGTCTCTTAAAAATAGAAAAGTAAGGTGCTTCTTCTGCCTCAGCACTCCAGAATATAGTCGTACCCTTGGGGGAGAAAAGAGAGGAGCCTAGCTGGCTGAATTTATTTTCCTCCAATTTTAATTGTGTGAGACTTTCACATTAGAAATGAAAGCGGGTGCGTCCAGTGATTAGTGTACTACTTAGAGGTGTGAAGTGCCTGGGCTCCCCTGTCTCTGGACTGCTCCCACAGGGACTGGATAAACCTCTGGAAAGGATGCCGTGAGAAATGCCCATGCTGGCCCCGTGATTGCGGGCACTCAAAGAGGTGGGAAGGTGTTAGCTGTCCAGGTGGGATCGGGGGCTGAGGGACTACACACTTCGCAGTGGTTGCTTCACCCTTGAGGGAGGGAGCACAGAGCACATGAGGGTTTGCTGTGTGCCTGGCTTGGGTGGGATGACCAGCATGGGGGAAGTTCAGTGGCTCATGGGACTGAGTGGAGCTTCACCATCCAGGGAGACCTCCTGGGGAGGTGACGGTGTGGGGTGGCCGTATGGGGGTGTGTGTGACGTAGGTGCCTGCTGGAGAGGCGGAGTGGGGTGAGAGCAATTTGGCAGTGACCATTGACCAGGACCAGGCAAAGAGTGTTGGGATATGCCAGCACTGGGCCTGGAGGGACAGTCTTGTGGAAGAGCAGCTTTCTTGGGGATTATTTGGAAATGCACCAGGGTAAATTTCTCAAAATGATCTAAGTTGTCACCTATGAGCTTTCCAAGAATTAGAACATCCATCTTCTTCAATTCTGGAAAATTATCTGTCTTTAAATATTACCTATCATCTATGTATCTATATATGTATATATCTGTCATTCATCTCTCACCATCATCGCCATCATCTATCATCATCTTCATTATCATCATCATCATCTTTACAAAACTGCTGTTAAGCATGTGTTGGAGATTCTTAATCTGTCCTCCATGTCTGTTAGCTTCTTTTTTGTAGCTTCCATCTCTGTGTTGCTCTTCATACCAACCAGGTCCTGAGAGCTTTATCCCAGTTTGGTCTTCTAAGTCGTCACTTCTCCTGAGTCTCTCCTGCCTCCTGTTTATCCCTTCTCTTGACAGGTGGATGATTAGACATGAGGAGCAGGGGAAGGGCCACAAGCCCCTCCTCTAGGGCTGAAACCAGAGACCCTGCTCCCTCTAGGGACTCACCCAAGACTGCCCATTTGGCCACTTCACTTGTGGTTAGAGTATCCTGATAAAATAGGAGCCCAGCCCAACCAGCAAAGACGAGCTTGTAGCCGCATGTGCAGAGTCCAAAGATACGCAGCTCCCAGCTGTCAATCACAAATGCCAATCATGAGTATCACAGCCACATCCCTGGTCAATGCCTGTCATACTTTAGGGACAAAAGCCCCAAATTATGAAGCAGGGGAGCCACGTGCTCTCCCTACTGGCCCGTTTCCCCCTTGGAAAGGTTAATAAACTTTGCTTTACTATATCTATTTTTGTCTCTCTGAACTGTAATTCATTACAATACTTTATCATTTCCATTTTCTCTGGAGGTTGCATTCTGCCATTTATTGGGATTTGCGAGCTGTCATCCCTGGTGTTACACTCTCTTGTCTTCTGCTTTTGCTCCTTGAGTTCATCTTGCCACCAGCTTGACTTTTATGGCTGTTATGTGAACGTTTTACTTGCAAATACTGTTGCTATTGTGTGATGGTTTTCTAGATTCCACCAGGCTTCCGGTGGTTTCCATCTCAAAACAAAGTCTTAGACAAGCCATCAGAGAGATGTGCCCTTTGGGAACTTGCAGTGCCAAAACCTGAACCAGTGAGTGGCAGTCAGAAGCACTGAGTTGCACAATTCTGCAAGGTCACTATTTACATGGACCCCGATGCTGACGGTGTCCCCTAGAATTGTGCAATGTGGTGGCCCCGAAGGCGGCCTGTTGCCAATCTTGAAACTTCTCTCCTATTGTCTCCCATCCCTCTCAGGTCCACTAGCTGAGGCTCAGACAGCTTAAATAATTCCATAAAGGAAGTTCATTGCAGAGTGGCCCAAAGCCCATGCATTTTTCTGTAGCATAGGGCTGCAGCCTGGGGCTGTTACAGAACACTCTGGAAAACAAATGATCCCCTGAAGTTTGGCATACAAGGTGTTTTTAGGATCAGCTGAAAATGGATGCCTCACATTTTTTTGGGTGTGTCTGTTGGCTTGTAGGGCAAGGGGTGATGTGAATAGATGAACTGAGGCTGTCGCGGTGCCAGATTGCCCCACGTCCGCTACATTGCTGGACCTGCTCAGTGCAAAAAGGACGTCTCCTTGTCCTTCTCCTCGTCCCTCGACCACTACAGAAATTGAGAGGGGCAACTTGCCCGCAGCTGTAACTCTCTCTGGATTTCCAAGAGCCCCGGGGTTGTGTTACACTGTTATTGGATGTGATTTTACCAAACCACGCTTCACTTTGAGTTTGCATCACTGTCAGCCAGCCTTCTCCACGGCTTCAGCGGGTGAGGACGGAGCTCTGCACATTTCCTCTCTGATTGATGACCTAATGGGTTCAGGAGCCCTGGAAATATTTGATCTTGGTGCCACCGAGTCCCCAGGGCTCCTCACTGGATTACCGGGGGCCAGTGCTTGCATCTGTCCTGCAAAAACCCCACTACCGAAGCCCGAATCCCAAGGCTGTCAGGGGAGCTGCCTGCGAGCTCAGCCACTCAGAGCTCCGGGAGGAGAAGCGAGACCCCGTTCTCTGTCTGAACATGGCATAAGCCTGGGGAGAGCTGGCCAGGTAGCTTCCCTGTGCTCCACCTGGTGCCTGATGTGTGGGCAGCTGTGAGTAAATACGAAGACTGTTTACCCATCAAAGTGCGCCTGTCCATCGTCACCACCCAGGAACGGGAAATGGATGAGGAGCAAAACGGTTCATCTTCAGCCGATCCAGCTCCAAAAGATGATCATCCACAAGCGCTCTGGGTTTTGGAAGGACATGGAGCTGCTTTTCTAAATGTTTTAGGTCTGGAAAACTTCAGAAGGTACTTGGCCAAGTAAAACCTCTCTTAATTTTTAAATCCTGGTCTATTTTAAGAGAAATGCGAGCCGCCTGTTTCTCAGTCACTTATACTTGATTTGTCAAAACACTCTCTTGTTAAGAGGTGTTTGTCATCCAGAAGTCCATGTGACCCCTGCTGGACGGGCTGCGTCCCGAGGCAGGGATGGCCAATTGTCCTTGGTCCCGAGCCTGACTTCAGGGCCATGTCCCGACTTCCGGGAGGCCTCTGAGGTCCTAACCAGGCTCCCTGCCTTTTCCCCCTGTTGGGACCCAGACAGGGACTTCCAACAAAGAAGCGGAGCTCGGTAGTCGTCAGATCGCCAACCAAGTCCTGGAGGTTTGGCTCGAAATCTCGAGCACTCTTCCTGGAGCAGAGTAAACAGAGCCCTGTGAAAACAGCATTTGTGTGCTTTTGACTTTCTGAAGTGTAGTGTGATAAATGAGCGTGTTTTTCTGTGGTTCCTTCTCTTTGGTCTGCTGGGCAAGAGGCTGCCTTCGTTCCCCTGATGCCTAAAATGACAAATCGTCCTCTTTAAAAAAAAAAATCATTTAAAATGAGGAAGAATTACTTGTGGCAGAATGTACAGCTCTTAAGTATATAAATTGAAGTCTTTTTTTTTTTTTTAATTGACGAAGGTCATCTCCATGACCAACAACTAATGAAGGTCACTCTGGAAAGTTCCTTCACTCCCCCCCCCCCCCCCATTGCTGCTCTGATTTCTGGCACTTGGTGGATGGCGTCCAAGGTGCCCTTGGGTAACACCCTTCCCAGGAGCGTGGGCTCTGCCATTCAACATGTCCCGCCTGAGGTTGGGGAGTTACAGAGACACTGTGGCTGCTCTGTCTTCATCATCTCTCGCACTGTCGGAGACCCAGTTTTGGGGGAAGCCAACAGCAGTAGGAGTTGTCCGTATGGTAAAGACCTGGCGTCACCAACCACCAGCCACCTGAATCAGCTTGGGACCAGACAGCCTTCTCCGAGCCTTGTGCTGACTACGGCCCTGCCCAGCGTGTTGAAATAGTTTTTTGGGGAACTTTGAACCAAAGATATCTGGCTGAGCTGTGCCTGGGCTCCTGACTCTCAGAAGCTGTGAGGTGAGACAACGCTTGCTATGCTGAGCCGGGTCCTTCTGTCATAATTTGCTGTGCAACAAAGCACCATGCATTAGTTCTGGCCTTGAACATCAGACAAAGGAACTCGAGCGGTAATAGAAATATTCTTCTGTATTCGTTTAGCAGTATGTCTGCAAGACTCATTTGCATTATGGGCAACGGAGCTGTTCATTGCTTGAAAGTATGGCAGTCCCCACGTCCCTGTTGATAAATATTTGGGTTGCTCTCTGTGTTAGTTCTTCCCTAAAATGCTATGAACATATATTTTCTTCCCTTCTTCCCTTTATCCCTCCCTCCTTCCTCTCTCTCTTTTTCCTTCATACCTAGGAGCCCAATTGTTCAGTCACTGTCAGTTAATCTTAGAAAACACTTTTTAGAAAGTAGAAAATAGATTTCACACTTAGAAAATAGATTCCAAAAGTGCTAGTATAGTCTTGAAATTCCTTTGTGAAGAGCCTGTTCAAGATTTCCTACTTTTTCAAGCCTCCTCGGGTGAACTCTTCGATCACTGGTCTTTAAACACACTTCTTTATAATGCAGTCATTTAAAGTCATAAGCGAATCCTAAAGCATGGCTTAACTGCATTCCACAAATTTTAATACGTTGTATTTTCAAGGATCATGCAATTTAATATAGCTCCTCAATTTTAAATTTTCTTTCTTCATCTATAATAGATTACTTTGAAGTATAATACTTATTTTTCAAATATCTGGCATGTTCCATTTATGTTATTGATTTCTAGTTTCATTGTAGTTACAGAATATACTTTGTTATGTTTTAGTCTTTTTAAGTTTATTGAGGTATCTTGTTGTCCAGCAGGTGATCTGGCTGGTGAATATTCCAAGTCCACTTTAAAATCACTATTTTCTGCAGTTGCTAAGTGTAGTCTGCTATGAATATAAATTAAGTCACATTGGTTGTTAATTTTGTTTTAATCTTCTATGTCTTACTGGGTATGAGTGTGTGTGTAGCTCTATTACTAAGCAAAGGATGCAAAGTCTCCAACTGTAACTGTACAGTTTTCTATTTCTGCATTTGCCAACTTTTTATGTACGTGTTTTGAACTCTTGTAAGATACATATAATTTTGGAACTGTTCTGTCGTCTTGATTAGCTTATCTTTTTGTTATAGATCAGTGTATCTCTACGTCTCCAGGAATGCTCCTGCCTTGAGGTCTACTTTTTCTGATTTTAATATGTAAATACATGTTTTCTTATTTTTCTTGTTTTCAGAAAGCATCTTTTTTCATCTTTTTCCTTTCAAACACTCTAGTGGATTTGTATTTCGAGGATGTCTTATCAACATATAGTTAATTGTAATCTGTTTTCTTTCCTGTTCTGATAAGATCTGTGAAGTTATTAAAGAATATAGGTTTATATCTATCCACATGCATCCCATTTCTGCTACTCTTCACTCCCAAATCCAAGTGTGTGCCCTGTACCATCATCCCTTGTGCCTCAAGGATTTTCCTGAGTGACTTTTGTAGGGAAGCTCTGCTGATCACTGTCACTTGGTGACAGTAATGTGCACGTATCTTCATTGATTTTGAATCTTTTATGTGAAGATACCTGTATGTCACCTACATATTTAAAAGACATCCTGGCTGGTGCCACAGCTCACTAGGCTAATCCTCCGCCTGCAGTGCCGGTATTCCGGGTTCTAGTCCTGGTTGGGGCTCTGCAGTCTGTTCCGGTTGCTCCTCTTCCAGTCCAGCTCTCTGCTGTGGCCTGGGAAGGCAGTGGAGGATGGCCCAAGTGCTTGGGCCCTGCACCCGCATGGGAGACCAGGAGGAAGCACCTGGTTCCTGGCTTTTTGGCCATAGTGGCCATTTGGGGGGTGGACCAATGGAAGGAAGACCTTGCACTTTTGTCTTCTGGTTTCTTGAATCTATAACCATAGCCATTGCTGGAAAGCCAGCTCTCTGTAGGTAGGACTCTTTTTCTTCAGTCCCTTTTAGATTTTCACATGATCTTTAGCTCTCAGTAGCTGACTATGATGCCACTACTTGCAGTTTTCTTTGTATTTATTTTGTTTGTGGCTTGCTACGCTGCCAGAATCCATAATTTGTTTTCCACTAAATTTATTAGGAGTATTTTGCCTCCAATATTTTTTTCTGCCTTATTCTCTGTTCTATTTTTCTGGATCTCAAATTATACATATACAAGGAACTTCAAAAAATTTTTTGGGAAAATGGGTGAAAGTGTGTTTATTTTGGTGCAAAAACTTTTTTAGAAAAAGATCTTATTCATTTATTTGAGAAGTAGAGTTATAGGCAGAGGGAGGGAGAGACAGAGAGAGGTCTTCCATCCGCTGGTTCACTCCCCAGTGGCCCCAATATCTGGAGCTGAGCCGATCCAAAGCCAGGACCCAGGAGCTTCTTCCAGGTCTCCCATGTGGCTGCAGGGACCCAAGGACTTGGGCTATCTTCCATTGCTTTCCCAGGCCACAGCAGAGAGCTGGGTCCGAAGTGGCGCAGCTGGGACTCGAACTAGTGCCCATATGGGATGCCAGCTCTGCAGGTGGTGGCTTAGCCCACTGTGCCACAGCTCCAGCCCTGGTGCAAAAATTTTTGAAATTCATGCATTTGTGTTCACAACACATGTTTTCTGTGAACTTTTGAAGACCTCTTGTGTGCGTGACATTAAACATTTTTGCACCAACATAAAACTACCCTTTAGTTCCATTTTCCACAGACTTTTGGTAGTACCAGCGAGTTAGGATATCCTCCTGTAGAAGACTGGGGATCTGCCCCTGTTTTTTGGCCTTAAAGTTTCTTTGTTTTTCTTATTTGAAAACGTGAATTGATCTGCATGACATCCACTCGGCATCCGAGCCATCATGGCTTCTGTTCCTGTTGACTCTTGTCTACTAGGAATCCCATCTCCCTGCTTCGTTGGCGATGGGGCCTAGTTCCCAGCTTCTTCACTTAACAGCTTTGGTACTGTCTGTTAGGAGACACTTTAAACCGCTTGTTGTGGTCAAGACAATGGAAAACCACGGAGGTGGGGTCCCTGGTGCCGGCTGCACCTTGGCGTCCTGCCCAGTCTGGCCCACATTGCAGCCTCCCCTCTCCACCTGCTCTGCACATGCAGGAACTGCATTCCTTGTGTACCCCAAGACTCTTCCAGCCTCCCATAACCCACTTTCCGGGCAGCTCTAATGGGGCCCACTGTGGTATGGGCTGTGGGTGACTGTCTTCACCTAGATCCAAAGGACCGGGCCTCCCAGCAGAGCCATGGTCAGGGAACAGCCACAGGGATGAGGCCCAGGTGCAGCACCATCACTGCTGGGGCCTCTCGCAGCCTGGGCGGCCCCTGTCTGCAGGGTGACAGGAGCAGGCCCCTGCCCTGGGGGATAGGCCTGCAGAGCATCAAGCCAAAGGTGATTGCTCTTGACCCTTATGGAATTTGCTCCTTTGGGTTTTGGATTTACCTGGTGTGTTAGTCAGCTGTTTATTTACTTAACAAAACAGCTGGGGGGCGGCTCACTTAAAAAGCCAAAAGGTTTATTTAGAATGCAGTTTTTAAAGCTGAAAACCCAAACAACAGGAGGCAGGCTTTGGCTCTCCTGAGGGCCCTGTGGCAGGTGGCAGAGTGTGCAGGAAGTGAGCCAGGAAGCAGAGCCTGGAACTTCATCCTGCGTGGCCTGGCTTGTCACTGCCTCAGTGACCAAAGGGTTCCGCACTAGGCTGGATCTCCGAAAGGTTCCATCCCCTGCCCGCAGTGCTGCCTGGAGACCAAGGTTCTAACACAGACCCCTGGGGAACGTTCAGCATCCACACTCCTGGCCTAACCGTGGCAACCGGGACCTGTTAGTCCTCTCATTCGAGGCCTTTGTGTTTTGGAAGCACGTAACACGCCTGCACGCATTCATGGCTGAAGAGCTGTTGCAACAGTTCGCATCTCAGCTCTCATCCAATATCTGGTTAGGTGATAGTTTTAGGAGACTTTCAACTTTAGACTTTTGAGTTGATGCTGGAATGGATTAGGACTTTGGGGGCTCTTAGGTTGGAGCGAATGCAAAGAATCCAGGTTTGGGTGGTGAGGGGTGGCACCCTGTGGTCTGTATGCGTGTGTCCCTTCACAATCCCTGTGTTGAAATCCTAATCCCCACGGTGGTAGTGTTGGGACATGAGGGCAGAGGTGACAGATGGTGAGAACAGAGCATGCGAGGCAGGAAGATGACTGGCTGTCTGTGAACCGGGAAGTGGGCCCTCGCCAGCCACTGCACCTGCTGGTACCTTGATTGTGCACTTCCCCGCCTGCAGAACAGTGAGAAGCAAAAGCCCATCACTTACAAGGCACCCAGGCTACGGGACTGTTTGCTAGCGCCTCAGCTGGACCAGGGCAGCAGCATTGTGTGTGCCTACTCTGTGTCTCTCTCATGCTCCATGTGCAGTTCTGGGTAGAGAGTGCCGCTCACGGTAGGTTCTCAGGGAGGCACTGGTGTCAAAGCCACTCCTCCTCCTGCACTTCCATGGCCACTCCGATGGGGAAAAGGAACAAAGGCCTCATAGCTGGGTCTTGTGGGCTGTTGCCCATTTCATTGGCCAAATAAAGTAACCGAGCCACACGTAAGTTTAAAGAGGTGGGGAAGTACATTTTAGGCTCCCTTTGGGTAGGGGTGGAGCTGGAATGCTTGTGAACCACCCTGATGACTGCACCGTCTTTTCACAAGTGTTACCAAGCCGGCTGGGGCTGTTTCAGCCACACTCGCCTTTGGCAGTGCCTCGTATTCACCTGTGCCTCTGCCAAGAGCCACTGGGACTTGAAAGTGGCGATTTGTCTCTTAGACACCCAGGCCCTGTTTTCCCTTTGAAACCCTCCTAACTGCTAAGAACGTCACTTCAGTCAGAGTCCAGGCCCAGCTCTGTGTTTCCTGACAGCGATTTTATTTTTCAGGCCACACAGTTACATCTTAGTGTAAAAAAGATGCGTCAACTATAAAGACTTGAGTTTTGGGGTCAAAACACCAAGACTTTGCTTTCTTTGGCTTCCATGACTCTTGCGACTTTCTTTAATTAACCAGTGCTTGTAATTCCATATAACCTGTACTTCACTTGTTTGTTATTTCAAATAATGTAAGCTAACACCAGTCATTGTCTTCAGATTCTCTTATAATGCTTATAGGAGAGAAGGATCCTAGAAGGGCCAAACCTGCAGACACACAAGAGGCATGATAGGGCCATTCGCGAGTGGGCAGGATTTTCCACCAAAGAGAGCCAGGGTAAACTGCAAATCACACTAGGGGAATTAAGTCCAATTCGAAGGTGTTTGGAAAATGAATCCCAGCTGTTAGCTTTAGTTTAGATATTTTAGTAGTACCTGTCAACCAAGAGCTTGGGTCCTGGTTTTAAGAACATGCGTTTCATGGACATATCCCTACTTAGCATTCCTGGAATATCTGTGATTTGAGAATAAGCATCATTCTTTCAGTCCCACGCCATCTGGCTGTAAACACCATTAGCATGGCTACAGAAAGAGATTCAGTAAGAAAAGTGTGCAGCAGGATTTCGGATCCGTAGACTGCACACCAAGGCTAAGAGCCCATGTTCTCCAGGGTAGATGCATATTTGGTAAGCACTCGGGTTGTACAATGGGAGGAAAATTTGAGGATAGACGTGGGATTCCAAAGCCAATGCTTCTTAGCTTTTGATGCTTCATTGCTACTAGATAGCACCATTTCAAACACCACAAACCCCCTGTCTTCCCTCCTCAGGGTAATGATTTCTGCAGTGACATCGCGGTCACCCCTCGCATTTGTATCTTCATAACAGCCATCTTCATCTGTCTTCCTTCCGCCACTCCTGCAGCGGGCAGTGTCACTGCCTACAGGAAGCAGGCGACACCACCCTCCTGACACTGCAAAATCTTATCACGAGAAAGCTAAACTAGAACTCAGCAATAGATAAAATTAAAGGAAACTGGAACTCCCAGGCTGGATAAGGTGTTACAGACCTGTTTCTCCGGGCTTCTCCCCACCAAGTAGAAAGACAAACCCTGTGATAAGGAATTGGTGAACAAAGGGTTGAAAGACGGGAGGAGGCAGGCAAAACAGGGAAACTCGGACTGGAGGGAAAGCATAGAGCCATGGCTCCTTATCCCACAGAGGAGGGAGATTCAGACCTAGAATTCCAACTCCCCCACATAGCAGCCAAAGGCAGCCCAGGGCGCCTCACACCCAGATCGAATGGGAGTCCTCTGGTGACCACACTGGCAAGCCCAGTGGCCCTGGCCAGGGCGCTCAAGCAGGAGCAGCCCCACTGACAATAAGTGGTCAGGGTAAGTGGTCAGGCCCAAAGTCTCCTCTCCCCTACGAGACCCCTGAAAGCCCGAAGTCTCCTCTCCCCTAGAGATCCCTGAAGGCCAGGCAGCCTGTCCCACCACAACATGCTCCCAGCCCAGGAAGCCCCTATGTGCCCCCAGCCCAAGCCTGCTCTCCCCCAGTGAGAGACACTAGGGTGGAAGCGCAGCACCTATCGGGAGACCCATGCATAGGGAGCACCCAAGCAGAAAGCACTTCCCGTGCCCCGGCAGCACGATGATCCTGCCGCAATGCAGTTCAGAGAGCGTCTCTCCCAGCCAGTGGCAGCAGGCGGCCCAGCCTGCAGGGCTGCCTCCATCCCCACAGACAGCGGCAGCAGCAAGCCGTAGGTGTCCCCTAGGATGAGAGGCAGCAAGAGAACCAAGACACCACCGCAGAGGCCGGAGAATGACATTGTCATCATTGTCATCGGAACCACAGCTGGGGAGAGCAGCCCAGGCCGATGGACTCAACCCAGACAGGCTCTCTGACTGTTAACGTGAACTATTTCAGTGGAATCTGGAGTGTTAGTGTAGCCAAGATTTCCAGGATACAGCTGAAATCATCCATCACACCGCGAAGCTGGGAATCACAGCGTGGATGGGGAAAGGAAGTCCGCTGACTGCAAGCACTGAGATGGATCAGATGCTGGAGGTATACGGCAAGGGCTTAGAGCAGCCTTCATCAAAGTGCTTCAGTAATCAATTACGGATCTCACTGAAACAAAGGGGATATTAGAACACCCCGGCAAAGCCATAGAAAATATTGAAAAGAATCACACACAGATTACAAGGCTGAAAACTGCAGTAATGAAAGTTTTTTAAAACTGGCTGAGTGCGCACAATGGTGATGAGATAATAGACGATAAATTCAATTAACTTAAGGACAGTTTGATAGAATTCACTCAATCTGAGCAACAGGGAAAAAAATAGACAGAAAAGAAGGAACAGCAGTTTAAGATCCAATAGTCACATCATTGAAATCCCAGAAGCACAGGAAAAAGGTGTATAGTCTGAGAAGGTGTTTGGAGAAATAATGGCTGAAAACTTCCAGCCTCAGCAGATTCAGGAAGCTCAGCTAATCCAGCACAAGCCGTGCCAAGGTTCCAAGATTTGTCATAAGTAAACTTTGAAGAATGAAAGAAAAAAGCTATTGGTAGCAGCCAGAGGGAAGCTGCACCTGGCCTTGGGGGACCACCAGTTTGGAGAACAATGGGGTTCCTATACAGACCAATGGGGGACAGAAGGAAGTGACACAGCCTCTGTTGAGCACAGGAAGAAAGTGACTGTCAACTGTGGATGACACATCTACAGAAACCATGCTCCAGAAATGAAGTCCGTCCCAGGCAAGGAAAACCTCAAGTATGTCATCAGTAGTCCTGCGTTAGAAGAATGGCAGAAGAAACAGGAAGTAGATGATAAAGGAAGAAGCATTAGGGCATCAGGAAGGTAGAACAACAGGAAGAGCGGAGATGCAGGTTCGCACCATACACTGTCTTCATGGTCTGTGGAATCCTGTTTGATGAGGGATACAAAAGCTACTGTGCCAGCTGGTACTCAAGATATCACTGTTTTGAAATGGGGAAAATAAAGTGATACTACAAGGAGTGAGGTTTCAGTGCTTTATTTAAAGTGGTAAAATGTTGGTAGCAGCAGCCTAAGACATGTCAGCCAGTTAACTATAATCCCCTGAACAATCATCAGAAACAAACAACTATTCAGAAAGACCCACTAGAAAGCACTGTGTGTAAATCCTGGTGTAATCTTATAGAATGTTCAGGGAACCTGCTGGAAGCCAACAAAGGAGAAGCAGGATGATCAGATAACGAAATGCCAGACCTAAGTTCCACCATATCAATAATATATATTAATAATATCTGTGCTATACAAAGGATCATATTAATATTAGATAAGGTGAACTTAAGAGGAGAGGAAATTACTAGAGATAGAGAGAGGGATATTCTGTGAGGATAAAGGATTCCTTCAAGAGCACACGATTATCCTATATCTAAATACATGAACAGAATCTCAAAATACATGAAGTGACTATGGACAGAAATAGAAGAAACAAATGGACAGATTCACACTTACAAGTGAGGACTGTCACATTCTCCTTCCAGTCACTGCCTACAAGGCAGAAAATCAACAAGGATGTAGAAGATCCAGACAGCACAGTCAGGCAGTAAAATCTAAGTGACATACTTAAATAACTGACCCAGCAGCACCAGAATACACGTGTCTCCTAGGTACTCATGGAAAATTCCCTGAGACAGGCCATGCCATGGCCATAAAAGGCCCCTAGCAAATGCAAAATAATCAAGGTGATGCAGAGTATGCTCTCTGATCTTAGTAGGATCAACAAAGAAAGCAGTAGCAGAAAGAAAAAAGAAAAGTTTCCAAACACTTAGAAATTAAATAATCCATGGGTCAAAGGTAAAGTCTGAAGGAAAACTAAAACAAACAAACAAACAAACAAATGCAACATAGAACTGAATGGAAATGAAAATGTAATCTATTCAGCATGGGGCACACAGTGAAGGCAGTGCTACATTGATGAGAGGCCAATAATCTAAGTTTCCACCTCCGGAAACGAGAAACATGTCACAGTAAACCCACAGCAATCTGATGAAAGCAAATTATAAATACATAGGCAGAAATCAGAGGCATGAAAAACAGAAAAATGGCAGAGGAAAATCAATGAAACAAAAAACTGTTTCTTAAAAAAACCAATAAAACCAAAATCCCTACATGAGAAGGACTACATAAGTCATCCATCCACACCAGGAATTACATGGGGCAACACTACAGATCTTACAGCCATTAACTGAACAATAAGGAGACGTTATGAACAACTTGACTCTAGTAAACTCCATCCCTTAGAGGAATACAGCAATTGCTCAAAAAACACAGATTGCCCAAATGCCACGAAATTGAAACACACAATCTGAACAGTCCTGTGTCCCTTAGAGAAGCTGATAAAGTCTTACAGGAAGGATCCTGAGCAACTTGGAGCAAAGCAGGGGCAGGATCGTTGTGGGCCAGCTCCCTCTTTTCTCTCCTTGAATCTGAATCAGTGACAGAGCACATAGATGAGATCATATCCCTAGGGCTAGAGCATGGATAAGAATGTAAAAGCTAAAGTGATAAGAGGAAAAGGAAAGTATGCATTTCAATCTTGGTGTTAGCCTTTTTGTAACTAATTTCTTTTGTGTAAGACCACGGATCAATTTATAATCATTGCAATATTTCATGAGCTTTTAACAATTTTAATATTTCTGAAAGGAACCTGTCCTATTAAACTTTCAATTTTAATTACGTGGTAAAAAGTGTTAACAATTGCCATATCTGAATGGCCAGAGAGATTTAGTTTGCTAAACAATATCTTTGTAGCATGAGCTGATGCTCAGGGTTGTGTTTATTTCTTATGCAAAGGAATAGTAATTGTTTGATATCTCCATACAATGAATACATTGGACACTACTGAAGCATTGAAGCACAAATTGTGGGAATGATGCTTTCTATGCATCAAAGCTTCTCAAATACTGAAGATCTTATCAATAAGGAGGAACTGGACCAGCAGAGAGCTGGATTAGGAGAGCAGAGGCCAGGACAGGAACTGATGACCATACAGGATGCCAGCACTACAGGCAGGAGCTTAACCTACTGTGCCACAGTGCCACCTGCCCCCCCTTAATGTATTTACAAGAAATAAATTATATTTCACAGATGTTAGCAAATTAAGCAAGGTCAAGTTTACTTCTGAGGCCCAACAGGCCTGTCTGCTGAGTGCTTCTTCAGAGCTGATTTCCACATTAATTTCCTTTAATAGGGCTAAGAAACAGTGCGAGATAGTGCAAAGGAAGATGTTTAGGGACATGACTATTCCAGCAGCAATGTCCAGGGAGGCCTTGAATGCAAATTGGACTTCATAAGCCAAGATGCAAGGGGACAGGTAGGAACAGCCCAGGGCTGCACCTGCAGGAGCTACACTGCTGGGGGCCACGAGCTTGGCTAAACCTTGCTGCTATGGATCTTATTGTCAACACCAGTGAAAAATGGGAAAGATCTGAAATACAACAAGGTGAAATACAATGATATGATACAATGTGATATTTCACTGAGAATTTCAGTGAGGCATAAATGAGTCAATATGTGTAAAATATTTGTGAGTGACTAGATAATGCATGGTGACTACTCAAGACATTTCACATAGTATTACTATTTTATATTATTAGTAGTAATAATCCCCAGAGGCTCTAGGAAAGCTTCCCAAAGGAGATGTGGGAATTGACTTGTGAAGGAGAATAGCAGTGTTTTGAGCACTATTTAGGCTTTAGCCTTGCAGGCCTCAGAGTGCCTGGGACCAATACCCAGCTCCTCCTCCTGACTAAGAAAAAAAAAATGGAGAGAGCATTCCAGGCAGGGGGAGCAGCAGGTGCAAAGGCCCAGAGACGGACAGAAGGCAGCCGCCTACATAAGCACCCCACCCCTCATTGCTGTGATCTCATTGACTCTCTTCACCATAGAGATGATGCTGGGGGCTGACAGTGGCATCGGTGACAGCAAGTGTCTGTCCCTGGACAATATCTGTGGGATAATTACAGGCTAGCCCAGAGGATTTGCTTACCGATGTCAGAGCTTCTGGGACCTGAGTGAGTTCTGATCTCAGATCCGAGCTTGCCCTTCTCTGACCTCCCTGGAGCAGCCTGGGAGCGAGCACAGGGGGTCATGGAAGGTGCTGGTTCAGGCCCCTTCTGGGAGCTCTTGTGGGACCTGCCCCTGCGCCCGACTGTGGTTTCAGGTTGGTGTAGGGACTCTTCAGGTGTGAGTGAGGGCTAGGAAATCAAGGCCTCTTAGCCTTTCTGCTGAGGCTCTACACACTCAGGGAGGCCACCAGCCTCACAGCAGCCCAGGGACCCAGATCTGGGATGCTTTCCCACTGCTTGTGTTCATCCTAGCTCCTCCTGGAACCTTCTCCACGGAGGAGGAACCAAGAAGTACAGGGAAGGACTCCCTGCCCACCTGGGCCCTGCCAGACCTTCCATGGGTTTCTGGAGGGCCGCAGCCCAGTACCTCTGAGTCCTCCTCCTTCCCCATCACCTCCCAAGGGTGGACCCTCTGGAAGGGGAGACATGTACCACCTAAATGTGCAGGGCCCCAGCCGCCTGACCACACTTAGCATTGCCCTCTCATTTATCCGTACAAACATGGCTTTCTCACCCTGTTCTCTCTCCCACACCAACCAGTGGCACTTTCTCCATGGGGGCGCCATACTGGGGGCAAATCCAGGTCTGACTGTATACTTCCCAGTGTGCTGGACTCCTGTGTGCTTCAATTAAGTGGACAAGTCCATAGCAGTGAGAATGCTGCGTGGAAGTCCTGGAGGAGGCCAGTGTACTGTAGGCAGCCAGTACCTAGTGTCTGCTAAGTCAACCGCACTTCTCAACACTGCCCCCTCATGGCCATGACCAAAGATTGTTCTGCAGCCAGGAAGACACTGGGACTTGGTGAGCTGAAGGCTCATGGGCTCTAGGGGAACAGCCGGGACTCCTGGTCCCACTGATGGTCCTTCTTCAGGAAGCCATCAAATCAGAGAAGTTTTCCCATGAGATGCCGTAGGCCCTGGTGCAAGTTCCTCTGTCTCATGGGAAGGTTTATTCTCCAGGCAAAAGTTAAGTAACGCAGCAGCTACTCTTGCCCCACACTGCTGTAGCTCAGGATAATAACTCAGGGACTCTGACATATATCTTTTGTGTCAACATACTTTTGTTCCTGGCCAGATAAAGGAGAGAGAAAGAGGAAATACAGATGGATCTCTGCACAAGTGTAGGAGAAAAAAATATGATCTTGTTTCTCACTTGGTCAGTAGGATTTCTGGTCATGATCATTGCCGTCAGAGAGCAGACCAGGCCTCAGGAGTGTGGACTGAGCCGGTTCCCGGCTGCTCCACTTCTGATCCCACTCCCTGATAATGCACCTGGGAAAGCAGTGGAAGATGGCCCGTGTGCTTGGGCCCCTGCACCCATGTTGGAGACCCCAGGTGGATTTCTTGGCTCCTGGCTTCCATCAGGCCCAGCCCTGGCCATTGAGGTCCTTTGGGGAGTGAACCAACAGATGGAAAATCTCTCTCTTCACTGTCTCTCCCTCTCTCTCTGGCTCTCTGCCTTTCAAGCAAAATAAATAAATCTTTATTTAAAAAATAATTTTGATGAGAAAAAAATCTGAAATCCGTGCCTATAAGGAATCTTCGAAAAGTTTATGGACGATGTGTGTGATGGAAAACCATATGAATTTCAAAGATATTTGCATGTTTTAATTTCAGTTTTCCATGAACGTCTTGAAGTAACTCACTTCTCCTCACTGTGTGTCTGGGAGACAGGTGCGGTGGTCAGCTCCATTTTGCAGACCATGTAATGGAGGCACGGAGAGAGGAGAGATCCGTGGGCTGGAGCCCGCACGTCTGCTCCGGTCGGTGGGCGGCGTGACCTCCCAGCGGCAGCCCCTCTGCAGAGCGGAGGAGGACTCAGCTGAGCGAGCGGGAGGAGAGGCTGTCAGGGCAGGGCGCCAGGGGCCGGGGCAGGCTGGGGGAGAGGACGTGGCGCAGTCTACACTCGCCGTATTTCACACGGGATGCTGGCCCCTGACGCACTCCAGATGCAGGAAGGAGCTGAAGAGCGCATTTGTCAAAGCCCCGGCAGGTGAGGCGCGGGCTCCTGCGACAGAAAGGAGTGTGGGCTAAATGCGGGGCCACGAGGCGGGGGCTGGGCAGGCGGTGCCTGAATGCCTTGGCCTGCAACACCGGGAGGCCCAGCTGAGGTTTGTGGTGGCCACGTGCGTGCGTGCACTTGTCTGGCTGTCTCTCTGCAGGGTTCGGAGACAGGAGGGTCAGTGCAGGCCCCCCAGGCTGGCTCTGGAATGGAGCAAGAGAGCCAGACCCCTCCTCCCCCAAGGAGTGCTCTCTCCTCGGCACTCACTTGTGATCACAACTCCACATTACATCCTCAGCGAGAATCCTGAGTTGGGCTGGTCCTCTGGCCTGAGACCCGGAGCTGCTCAGCCTGCTCCCTGGGGCATGTCAGGGGGCCAGCGTGGGGTCCTGGGGAGGCCAGGGAGGGCCTGGTGGGGTGCAGGTGAGGTGCGCGTGATGGCAGGTGAGGGGCAGGTGAGGCCAGGTGCTCTCTAGAAAGGTCCTAGGGAGGCGCTGGAGAGGACGTGATGAGGTCTGGTGGGTCTGATTGGCGGGCGGGAGGGGACGAGTTTGTGTAGCCTGTGTCGCCCTGGCGTACCCGAGGTCCCGTCTGTCCAAGTCAGCCCTTGTAATAAGCTTCTCACAGGAACGGGTGATCTGGGGGCCTCGGTGCCTCTCCTCTTCGGGGAGGCTCTGGGAGGTCCGGGCCTCACCTGGGTCCCCGCTGGCTGTGCCCCGCTGCCTGGGGCCTGTCTGATGGAGGAGGACCCCTGGCAGGCAACACAGAGCCTTTTCTTTGTTAATTACTACCTGACATTTTAATGCTCACATTAATTATGGTCGCCACCACTTAGTGCAAAAAAACAAAAACTCGGGAAGCCTTAGAGACCTATAACCTGAGTAGGAGGAATTTGGAGAGCCCTTGGAAGTCCCCGCTGAAGCCCCAGCCTGCTTGCTCTCTGAATGAGCCATTTGTGTGACGGGGCCCCCAGCACACGTACGTGTGACCACTGGCACCTCCCACACCGCCCCAGCCCTCAGAGCTCTGCTGGCCCGTGGAGGGGCCTCCTGACACTCATGTGTCATGGTGATCTCTCCCCTGGGGGAGGTCCTTCGGAGGCAGACTCACAGCCCACATGGGCGAGGGTCTGGAGGAAGGAGGGCGCCATGCCCACGCGCGCTCCTGCAAAGAGGCACTGCCTCTCCTCCGCCAGCAGTTTGTGGATGGAGCCACGCATGCGTGACCCTCTCAGTGCAGTGGAAGCAGGCTGAGGGGGTCTGGGCTGGCCCAGAAGAGACCCTCTTGGGTCTCAACACCTCCTCATGGGATGTTTCCTCCTGGAACCCAGCTACCATGCATGAGAAGTCCAAGCCCGACCTAGAGGCAGCTGACGGTCCTGGCTGGACCCAGGCTTACAGTCCTGTCCACACCACAGAGGCCAGAGAAGAAGTCTCCTGTGCATCCCAGAAGTGAGGGAGCACAGACAAACCCCTCCCCCAGCGCCTCAGCCAACTCCTGACCCACAGCATCCATAGGTACTGCAAAGTCACTTTTAAAAAAAAGATTTTATTTATTTGAGAGGCAGAGTTACAGACAGAGAGAGGGAGAGAAAGAGAAAAAGGTTTTCCATCCTCTGGTTCACTCCCCAGATGGCTACAATGGTTGGAGCTGGGCCAATCCAAAGCCAGGAGCTTCTTCCAGCTCTCCCATGTGGGTGCAGGGGCCCAAGCACTTAGGCCATCTTCCACTGCTTTCACAGGTCATAGCAGAGAGCTGGATCAGAGGAGGGGCTGCCAGGACATGGACCGGGGATGCTGGCACTGCAGGTGGAGGCTTAGCCTACTATGCCACGGCACCGGCCCTACAAAGTCACTTTAGTTTTACACCACTAAGTTTAAGAAGGTTTATTAGCTAATTAATGAAAACTGAAACAGCCATGGGGATACACAGACAAAAAGAGGATATTTCAAAAATGTATAGAAAATTGGAATTAAAATGTAAGTTTATTTTGATGCACAGATATTGAAATCCATGTATAGCTTTTTCCTTAATACTCATTTTTCATGAACTTTTAGAAGACTCCTCTTTGTGGGAGGTCATATTGGGAAATAGGTGATGAGTAGTGTGGCATTTAATTTATTTTTAAGCTTGGAGCACTTTGGAAATGAAAGGGGTGAGATAGATACAGAGATATACATATATATATATATACATGATAGATATATAGATACAAATATATAGATAGATATAGATATAGATATATGGATAGATAGATACAAAGATAGATAGATATAAATAGATGATTGATAATAGATGACAGAGACATATAGATATCTAGTTATTTATATCTTCAGATAGCTTTGAGGGTACTTCAGAATTGATGGAATATGAAATAAAAAGTGAGTTTATGTGCAAAAAATTAGAAATATTGCATATGAGTGGGTCTCCAAAAAGTTCATGACAAATTCATATTATGAAAAAGTAGGCATGGATTTCAAAATTTTTTTTTTTTAAATTTTAAAAGATCAGATATTTGTGCCTTTGGAGCTGCAGAAGGAAAGGAGAAGGCAGACGGGGCAGGAAAAGCATTCACAGAAGTGATGTTCCCACACTGTGATGAAAGACGAATCTACGGGTTCATGGAACTGAGTGACCTCAGCAAGACGAGCCACAGAAATGCATCTGAAAGCACATCATAGCCGGAGCCGCGGCTCACTAGGCTAATCCTCCGCCTTGTGGCACCCGGAACACCGGGTTCTAGTCCCGGTCGGGCGCCGGATTCTGTCCTGGTTGCCCCTCTTCCAGGCCAGCCCTCTGCTGTGGCCCGGGAGTGCAGTGGAGGATGGCCCAAGTGCTTGGGCCCTGCACCCCATGGGAGACCAGGAGAAGCACCTGGCTCCTGCCTTCGGATCAGCGCGGTGCGCTGGCCGTAGTGCACTGGCTGCAGCGGCCATTGGAGGGTGAACCAAAGGCAAAAGGAAGAACTTTCTCTCTGTCTCTCTCTCTCACTGTCCACTCTGCCTGTCAAAAAGTTAAAAAAAAATAAAGAAAGAAAGCACATCATAGTCCTGATTTCTGAGGTCTGAGGTCAGAGAAACACCTTGAAGGCAGGCAAAGAGCCCTGCTGCCTTACCCACAAAACGACTGGCGTGGCTGTGGGTTTCCATCAGAAACCACGTGGATTGTAAGGAAATGGCTTCCCAGTTTTCATGGGTTGAAACAAAAGGACTGGCAAGCTCACATCAGTGAGAAATATCCTCCTGAAGTAGAGGGGAGATAAAGACGCTGTAGAATGAAGACAGAGAGTGTGCTGAAGAAAGTTTCTCCCACAGGAAAGAAAATAATCAGAAGGGGAACCTTGGAGCACCAGAAGCGAAGAAAGGACGGAGTAAGCAAAAATGCGTGCAGAACCTTCAGACAGTTTGTGGAAATGCATATCTATTTTTTTATTTGACAGAGTTATAATCAGTGAGAGAGAGAGGGAGAGAGAGAGAGGTCTTTCTTCCATTGGTTCACCCCCTAAATGTCTGCTACGGCTGGTGCTGTGCTGATCCGAAGCCAGAAGCCAGGTGCCTCCTCCTGGTCTCCCATGCAGGTGCAGGGGCCCAAGCACTTGGGCCATCCTCCACCGCCCTCCCAGGCCACAGCAGAGAGCTGGACTGGAAGAGGAGCAGCTGGGACTAGAACCCGGCACCCATATGGGATGCTGGCACTGAGGGCGGAGGATTAACCAAGAGAACAATGGCGCTGGCCCCAGAAATACATATTATTAAAAAAATATGCATGGATATGAAAAGTTCTGCATCAAAAAAAAAGACTTATCTTCAACTGCAGCTTTGCAAGCATTTTTTCCATTAGTGAAGATTGAACACTCCAGCCCAGCCCAGCCAGACACCCACAGACCTCCCCTGGCCTCTGCCACCTCTCCCTGCTGGCTCTCAGCCTGCACAGCTGTTTCCCGGTCTTCTCCATCGGTTGCTCTCATTCTTTCCATCCTCTGAGTTGTGATCACCCCAGGCATTGCACACAGTCGACGCCACAGGGGCTGGGGAGATAAACACAAATGAGTCCATTTTTGCCCCCAAGGACTTGTGGTCCTGTAGAAGAAGCAGCTAATGTGAGATTGTCCTAAGGACTCTGGTATGGGTTCTGCATGGGACACAGAGGAGAAGGGGACTTGGGCCATGGAGCAGCCCGAGGCACCTAAGATCTAGCATCTGGGTACCATGCACGACTTCCTCTGTCCCTCGACTGACCCAGCTGTAGAAGGGCTGAAAACATGTGCTCAGCCAAACCGCTCCATCACACTCTGCAGTATGTTATCTCAGCCACAGTGTAAAATACATTTAAGAATGATGCCCTCTCACAGGGGATCCCCCACGATCAGAGATGACCTTGATGTTGAGAAAACCATAGGGTCCTTCCTGCTCCCAGCGAGTAGAGAGACCCCTGCCTGTGGCCATGAACTAGCCTCCTGTGGCAGAATCAGGGTGGAGTGGCTGAATGGGGCAGGTATCTCTGGGATGAATTCTCTACTTCACCACGTTTCATTGGGTAGTCCTGATGAATCCTAGTTCACTACTCCAGATTTCATTTATGCATTGGGAACAAAATCCCCACACCATGGAACTGTGGGATGGTTGAATGAAAAAGGTGCAAAAAAGGGCTTGACATGGACCTGACAATCAAGATCCCATCTTCTTGTGCATTTTCTTAAAGATACAGACACTGAATATGACACCTTTATGGCTGATACTTTTGGAACATCATAATGGCCCTAAAGGATATCACATCTGAACGTATCGATGGCTTCAAGATATATGGTTCCCCATCTGAGAAGACGAGGATGGGTGTGTTGTAGGCAGGGGTATTCTACGACAGGAACACAGAAGCTTTCTGTGGGAGGTTGGTAGATGAAGCAGGTGGAAGGACACGAGTGAGATGCTTGGATGAAAACCACGCTCTCTGTAGCGCCCTCGCTGAGCTCAGTGATTCCTCTTCCGTTCATTAAGTGATGATGGTTGTCGTGGTCCTGGAAGCATGCAGGGGACAGGAACTTGCACGGAGCGATGCGGCAGGGCTGCATTTCCCTTCCTCCTCCTCCAGCCTGGACAGCTTGTCCATGAAGGGCTACTTTCCTGTTTGTACAGCGGCCAGAGGCTCACATGTGAATTCTTTATATGCGTTGCAAGCAGTCCAAGCATCTGACTTCTATTCCCTGCTCACAGCTGGGAGCAAGTGCGAGAAATCAGCAGAAAGTCGGGGGTTTGTTAGCAGGGGGGTTTATTTTGGCGCTCAGGTGCAATTAAATCCAGCGGGTTAAAAGCTTCTGAATGCGTTGCCCTCTTTCACACAGGGCACGTTTAAAGAGTGTTTCCACAATGAGCAATATTCATCGCCCGTGTTATATATGGCTGCCTTGCGCCCTCCAATAATGCTCTCTTTCCTTGGAATGAAAATCAGCGTTCCCATCACCGTAATTGAATCCACACATCTGTCACCCACAAAGGCATGGTTTGGGAGGTTGGCTAATGGATATCTGGCCTGTGGAGCCCACGGAACCACACTCATTTGCAACACATTTACACCCACATGCACACGGACATGCCCGTGCACCCAGGGACAGACCACGGATGCCTCAACGCTTTCCTCCAGAGAGCTCTGTTTTTTCTTTTCCTTCATCATGTGTCTGAATAAAAGTAAGACAGCACTGAAGAAAGATGTCGGCAGGGGTGCAGAGAAGAGCAAGGACCAGGGGTCTGAAGACGGCAGGTCTCATCACCAGTTCCGTGACCTTTGACGAGCAGCATAAACCCTGGGTTTCTGCCTCTGGGGACGAATGGGAGGGATTCAAGCGCCTCCACCCTCTGATCTTGCAAGCCATCCACCAGCTGACTTGTCCGAGCACTCATGCCTCTGCCCCATGCTCCCCTTGCCCTCTGTGTTCTGCCAGAGCCCGGCCATCCCTGAAGACAGCAGACACGCCACCCTCCCCAGGCAGCCTTCTGGGATTGTCCCAGGCTGAGTTAGCAGCTCATTCTCAGTCATATGTGCCGCGAGCTCTGGCCTGGTTGTCTTTGCATTTTACGGTAACTACTTACATGGCAACCTCCCTAGCTATGTTGTTAATCCACAAAGAACAGATCAAGCCAGAGCAGTCTCCACTGCCCAGAGGAGAGCAGCGGATTAGCACAAGGTAGAAGCTGCGAAAAGCAAGCAATGGGACGAGCAGTCGGCTGACACTGTGTCCTCATGGCAGCCTCCCTTAAGGAGGGCTTGTGTTCTGGCTCCCTGATGCCGATGTTGTGGTCTTGCGGAAGTCTAGTCCTCGCACTGTGCCCTTGGCCGTCACCTTCAGCATGTTGTCCAGGCCCCTCAGGACAGGCTGTCCCTTCACGGCACAGTGCCTACCTCCTCCCAGCTCCCCTCCCGTTCCTACATTCCAGGAAGCACAGCTGTGCTGTCTCATTCCTCTAGGTCCCTGTTCCATCTGCCACAAGACCCTGCTTTGCCTGTTGGGGGTGTATGAGAGCCTCAAGGGCAGAGGCTGGGCCCCACTCCCCTCTGCACCCAGTGCTGGACTTGCTAAGTCTTTCTGCCCTGAAGGGGTGGGCAGAGGAATGAAGTCAGATCTGATCAGGAGAGGGTCAGAGCCGCGGACCCAACCACAGTGCATAGGACGTGCAGTGAACACACCTCACCACCGGCTGGAGGGATTGTGGTCTTGGCCTTTGAGAAAGGGATTTTCTTCTTGACCTGTCCAATGTCTACGAAAGTATTCTGGAAATTGGCCACTGAGAGGGCCCGATGCTGTGGCATAGCAGGTCCTGCAGTGTCTGCATCCCATGTGGGCGCCAGTTGGAGTCCAGGCTGCTCAATATCTGATCCAGCTCATGTGCCTGGGAAAGTAATGGAAGATGATGGCCTAGGAGCTTGGGCCCCTGCCGTCCACCGGTGAGACCGGGAAGAAGCTCCTGGCACATACAAACACCATAGCACCAACACCACACACACACACACACACACACACACACAACACAACATACACACTCAGAAGGGCAACTTCAAAAGGTTACTAGAAAAGAAATTCAAGGATTTGTTGGTGCAAAAATGTTTTAAAGTCCACACAGTTCTTTTTCATAATAAGCATTTTCCATGAACCTTTTGAAGACCTCTCATCTATACACATATCTATAAATTACATTCATAAGCATATACTGCAGCCATGTTGCTGGGTGGGATTGCAAGTTTGTAATGACCTTGACTCTGTGGTAGAGTCTGAGTTTACTTATCTCGTACCTGCTTCCTACCCTCCAGCCACATACTTTTATTTTCAGCCTGTCTGCGTTTAGTTTTTAAGTGAATCTTTTGTAAGCACGCTATGCTGTGATTCTGAAACTCCCATTCGGCTATATTTTCTAGTGAGAGAGTTGATTTACTTGTACAGTTTCTGTTTTTTCCTGTTTCTGCTCTCTTGCTTCTTTCCTGCCTTCTGTTGGATTAATAATTTTTACTTTCCTTTTTTCCTATTTAGCTGTTTTGGGAGGTAGAGATTCTGTTACTGTTGGGTGAGATAGAGTGTCCCTTAGCATTTTCACCTCACAAAATCACATGGGTATTGTTTAATCAGTGTTTGAAATCATTCCGTATCTCTGTCTCTGTCCCAATAAGCCCATCAAACGCCCTCCACAAAGCCCTGTCCCATCGACTGTTATTGCTTTTCATAATGCAGCTCCATATTTATTTTTTCTATCAAGAATTTACTGGATCTGCCAATATAATCTGCCAATTGCTCTTTTTTTTTTTAAAAGATTTATTTATTTATTTGAAAGACAGAGTTACAGAGAGGCAGAGGCAGAGAGAGAGGTCTTCCATCTGCTGGTTCATCCACCAGATGGCTGCGATGGCCGGAGCTGCGCCGATCTGAAACCAGGAGCCAGGAACCTCTTCTGGGTCTCTCATGTGGGTGCAGGGGCCCAAGGACTTGGGCCATCTTCTACTGCTTTCCCAGGCCATAGCAGAGAGCTGGATCGAAAGTGGAGCAGCCGGGACTCGAACCGGCACCCATATGGGATGTCGGCACTGCAGGCAGCGGCTTTACCCGCTACACCACAGCGCTCCCCACTCCAAAAATCTTATTAAGCATCGTGAGGAATGCCTGGAATAGAGCAGCACCGTGCAGATGAGGATCGGGGTGATCAGCCCGCTCTCGGGGCTGGGCCAGCCTCTGCAGGTCCTGATGGCAGACGCTCTGACCCCAGCAGGGAGGTGCAATCCAAGCTCTTCTTACTAAGTATGAGAAGCAATGACTCCATTCAACTTGTGAATGGCTGTCATTGCCATGAAGTCAAAGCAATCAAAATGAAATGAGCCATTTATGGATGAAATGCAAGCATATTTAGCACCTAGCTTGTGCCAGAACCTAAATTAGGCGGCAGGGACTCAGAATCAACATAGCCTTGCCTGCGAGCAGTGTCCAACTGGGCAGGGAAGCCCTGTAGCCCCCTGTACTGATGGCACAGGGTGCACGGAACATGATGGCGCCAATACGGAGGACTTTCTGTGGGAGGCAGCCCCCTGAGAAGGGAATAGGAGTTTGTAGAAGAGAGCAGCAGAAGGGGCTCCCTTTGGTTGAGTGCCAGCCAAGGGTGTTTACTCTACTCTTCTGAAAACCAGCCTTCCATGCAGGGTGTGAGGCAGAACGCATCTGGGACCACAGACCGTTCCGGGGAAATGCTGGCCGCCACCCACTCTGATGGCTATGAAGTCCGTGGTCAGGGCACCTGGGTGTCTGTGTGCCAAGCTTCAAGCTCCGCCTCTCCATCCTGTACTCAGCAGATTCCTACGAATCTGGAGCTGGCGCTGCAGACATAGGGACTCTCTGGCCCTGCCCACCCCCACCCCCGCCCTCAGCCCGGCCATCTCTCTTCCCAGAGTGGAAGACGTCCCAGGAAGAGCCCAATCAAAGACTCCTGCCTTCATCTGCTTTCAATCATGCCCCTCCCCCGTGTGCATCCCCTGATGGTAACCACGTGGCTGTTGCCACACACAGCTCACCCTCGCCAGGGAGCGGGCACTGTGGCCCACTGGGAGGCCTCTAGGTCTGTAGGTGCCGTCCTGCTGCTGGCCAGTGCTGTCCTGGGCCTCCGGATCCCAGAGCAACGTGATCCGTATCAGTAGGGCACCCCTGGGACTCAGCTGGCTGGCAGGAAGCTCTCTGGCACAGGTCTGTGTTCTAACGAGGTTCGGCTCTGTTAGTCTGGAGATCACATTATGGAACCCTCCGGGGAGGCTGCTAACAGAATCAGCGGGCGTCCCGGAGCCTTCATCCCACAGTTTCTTAAGTTGCTGTCAAGAGGCCTTTGGCAAAACCTGCTCCTCGTCTCTCCAAATAAGTTACAGACAGAGCAGGTCTCGGTGCCATCACACATGTCAGCAATTAAGCGATTGCCCCCAGGAGGCCCCAGGCCCCTGGCTGAGGGATGTTGCTGGTGAAGCCAGAATCTTGGGAGGCACAGGATGTGTGGGGAGGAGAGGCCACCTGGCACCTGTTTCATCACAGGGTTAGAAGGCTCTGCAGGGCTTTCCGGAAGCAGGGCTATGGGTGAGGAAGTGCAGTGGGGGACGGTGACAGCAGAGATGCGATGGTTCTGCTGGAGCGAGGGAAAGCCTGCGTGCTGTGGGAGCTTCCTAGGCTGATCTCAGCATGCAATCACTGCATATGGGGGCCAACGCTGTGGCACAGCGGGTTAAAGCCCTGGCCTGAAATGCCGGCATCCCATATGGGCGCCGGTTCTAGTCCCGGCTGCTTCACTTCCCATCTAGCTCTCTGCTGTGGCCTGAGAAAGCAGTAGAGGATGGCCCAAATCCTTGGGCCCCTGCACCTACGTGGGAAACCTGGAGGAGGCTCCTGGCTCCTGGCTTCAGATTGGCATAGCTCTGGCCATTGCAGCCTTCAGGGCAGTGAACCAGTGGATGAAAGACCTCTCTCTCTGTTTCTCCCTCTCTCTGTAACTCTGTCTTTCAAATAAATAAATAAAATCACTGCATGTGTTCCTGGCAGAGACCAGGTGGGGAATGAGTCCCGCTGGACACAGGCTAGGCCGCGGGGCAGGTTCAAGGGTGTCCCCCAAGGGGAAGGGGCAGCTGGGGCCTGCAGTGGCCACCACAGTCACCTGGCTGTCGGCTTGAGTGGCGGCTGAGCGTGGGGACGGGGTGGAGAGGGGTTAGGTGGCGGAGTGGCTGGTGTTGGTGAGTCATTGCTGACGTCCATCTCTGCAGCTGTCAAGGGACTGGCTGAGGACTGTGACCGCAGGGTCAGGAAGGAGGAGGCGCATTTGTCAAATGGTGCACCATCTTATAAACACGATCCTGTGCCCAGTAAGATTCACCTGGGTGTCCCTGGCCATGCAACTTTCTCGTCAAAGGCAGCTTGAGAAGCCGAGAGAGCTAAGTGGAAATGGATAGAAACTGAGTGGCAAGAAGAGGTAGCAGTGGCAAGCAACGGTGGAAGATTCAGGAAGCCCAGGAGAGATGTGGACTCTGCAGTGTTGTCATCCAGCTTACCTCCCTTGACAGAGAGCACAGCGCCTCCTATTGGATGCAGGAGTCTTTCTAGACCCCCCCCCCCCCCCCCACACTCCGGAATCCATGCTGCCCTTGGGGCGTACTCTGGCTAAGAGCAAAATGGGACAGGGGCAGAGATTTGCTTTGTCCAATCCAGCTCTCCATCTTGCTGCTCTTGGGCTCCCAGTGCCATGCAACTAAGTTGGGGAACCTTCTGCATAAAGCCCCTCTTCCTCCTCCTCTTCTCCCTCCTCTCTCTTTAAAATGCACTTTAAACACCCTTTCTCCAAGCAACCTTTTCTAATCCACCAGGATGAATGAGGAGGCTCTCTTTGGGTTTTGGTTGAATGGAAGTTTCCAGCCCACAGAAAAATTTGGAATAGAGCGGAGAGCTCCACTCGACTGCGTATTTGATCCTCAGACTATGCCATGTGTTCTTGTGGCTTTGTAGCTCTCACCTCCAGCAGGAGAACTGATGTGGAGTAGGGATGCAAAGCACATTTGCAGAAAGAAAGAAGGGAGGAGAGGCGGGAGGGCGGGAGGCAAGGATTCTCCCCAGGCTCGCATGCAGTGTATTTTTACATCACTAATGAAATAAGTCGTGTTGACAAGCCCTCCTTAACACCAAACCCCAGCCTGTCAGGATGGGAAAGCGCCCGGATAGGAGCGGCTACTGTTTCCCAGTGACTTTTCCTTGCTGTATCTCTCACGCGACACCTTAACGCTGTTGTGAAGCGGGCAGGAACAGTCCTGGTCACCGCCGCCCGACAGTGCGGAGACAGCCAGAGGGTGTGCTGTGCGTGGCGTGCATGGCGTGCCCAGCCCCGGGACACTCCCCTGTGTGTGTGGCAGAGCCCTGCCCAGGATGGCTGATGTTGGGTGCCCTCGCCTGTCCTGCGGGAGCCCCCCTGGCAGGTGCTTCCTCTGCTGCTCTCATTGTACGGACTCATGCCCTTTGTCACCACAGACAGATTTTAATCTCAGTATATGTAATTATTCTTAAAAAAAGATTTTATTTATTTCATTGAGAGATAGAGTTACAGAGAGAGGGAGAGACAGAGAGATTTCCCATCCCCTGGTTCACTCCCCAAATGGCCACAGTGGCTGGAGCTGCACTGACCTGGAGCTTCTTCCAGGTCTCCCCTGCAGGTGCAGGGGCCCAAGGACTTGGGCCATCTTCTACTGCTTTCTCAGGCCATAGCAGAGAGCGGTATTGGAAGTGGAGCAGCCAGGACCGAACCAGCACCCATATGAGATGTCGGCATCAGAGGCGAAGGCTTAGCCTATTACGCCATAGTGCCGGCCTCATACGAATTGGTTTTTGATGACACTTTGCCTTTTAGTATATTTGCAGAGTCTCGTGCAGTTGTAAGAAATGGGGCTTAGAACCCTCTGGGTTAGCCAACCAGCCACGACACTGGCCCTGACACAACGCTGACATGGAGCATTCCAGCACAGCAAGACCGCCCCTCCATCACCAAACCCACTCTGTCCCCCATCAGCCCAGACAGCCATTAGTCGCTTCTCTGTGTTGGTCACGCTCTCGGTTTAAGAAGGCTGGAGGACTGAAGTCATTCCGTGTGAAACTATGTTAGGTAGGTTTCCCTTATTCATCAGAACTCTCAGGAGACCCAGCCCAGTTGTCATGTGTTAGAAATAAAAAGCCTATTTCATTTTATTTGCTGAGTCATATTTTATGATGGCATCCCCCTGGGGCTGTGTGGGTCGTTCCTAGTCCTTGACTATCAAGAATAATCTGCTATACACATTTGTAGACGTGGTTTTGTGTAGAGATATGTTTTCATTTTTCGGAAATAAGTGCTCAGGGCTGGAGTGGTTGGGATCTTTGGCAATTGCATTTCCAGTTTTTTAATGAACTGACAAAAGATGTTTATTAAGAATGGCTGTATTGTTTTACATTCCTACCGGCAATGTGCGAGCGATCCAGGTTCTCCGTACGCTTGCCAGCATTTAGATCATTGCTATTTTTCATTTTAGTCATTTTAATAGGCATGAGATGCTAGATCATTGTGGTTTTAATCTTCATTTCCCTGGGGGTTAATGATGTTGCATATCTGTTCATGCGCTTATTTGACAAACGTATGTGTCCTTTGCAGAAATGTCTCCTCATGTTTTTGTACATTTTCTGGTTGTGTTGCTTGAATGTTTGCTGTTTTTTTTACACTTGTACTTATTTTATTTTATTTGAAATAGAGGGAGAGATTGAGAGAGCACGAGAGAGAGCCTCCATCAGCTGGTTCACTCCCCAAATGGCCGCTACAGCCACGGCTGGACCAGGCTGAAGCCAGGAGCTGGGGACTCCATTCAGGTCTCCCAAGTGGGTCACAGGGGCCCAAGCACTGGGGCCACCTTCCACTCCTTCCTAGATTCATTAGCAGGGAGCTGGATCAGAAGTGGAGCAGCCGGGACTCGAACCAGTGCTGTCTTACAAGATGTTGGTGTCATAGGAGGCAGCCCAGCCCGCTGTGCCTCAACACTGGCTGTTTTGAGAGTTCCTTATACATTCTAGATACTGACCCTTTGTTAGATATGAACAGTGCAAATACGCATTTCCTCCCAATCTTTGCCTTGGTTTTCCAGCCTCTTAGCGGGGTTTTTCCAGAGCAAAAGTTTTTATATTTTTAAAATTCTGTTTATCAGTTTTTCTAGTTGTGGATTATGCCTTTGGCATCAAGTCTAAGAATTCTTTACCTACTCCTCAATCCTGAAGATTTTCATGAAGTTGTGGAATTTCATGTTTTATATTTAAGTCAGTACTTTGGGGTTCATTTTTGTGATAGTGTAAACTTAGGTCAAGCTCAAGTTTCCTTTTGCATAGTCCCCTCTCTCCCTCCCTCCCTTCTCCCCTCCCTTCCCTCCCTTCCCCTCCCTTCCCTTCTCTCCCCTTCCCTTCCCTCCCCTCCCCTCCCCTCCCCTCCCGTTTTCAGTGTCTATTTGCTCCTTTGCTGAAAATCAGCTGGGCGTATTCCTGGGATGTGCTTCCTGGTTCTTACCGCGGTTCTACTCATCTGCTGGGTCCCGCCCTCCCACGGGTCCACGTGAACTTGGTTGTTGTGTGTGCTGAGCCCTGAAATCAGGTGGCCTGATTCTTCTCCCCATATTAGTCTTTTATATTTTTTAGTTATTCCAGTTCCTTTGCATCTCTATATGAATCTTAGAACAGTTTTACTTGTGTTTTCAGAAAAATGTCGATGCGGCTTTGATGAAATACTGCTGAACCTGTAAGAACTGCCGTTTTTCCTCTGTCGAATCCTCCAGCCTATGGCACACCTTGCTAATGGCTTAGGCCGTCTTTGATTTCTTTCATCAGTGTTTTGTGGTTTTCAACATGAAATTCTTGTTAAATTCACATTTAACGATTTTATTTTTAAACAATTTGTGAGAGGTATTTGTTTATTTAAAAATGCAGCTTTGAGTGCTCCATAGATGAAAAACATGTACCACTTTCCATAAATAGAAAATAATCACAAAAATACATACAATTTCACTGACACAAAACAGATGAGGGGGTCTTCAAAAAGTTCATGGAAATGCATGCTATGAAAAAAATTTACATATAGATTTCAAAATTGGTGTTGCACCAGAATAAACTTGACTTTGAATTCCGTTTCCAAACAACCTTTTTGAAGTCCCCTTGTGTATGTTTTTATATACTTATTTATTTTTAGAGGTAGGAAAAGAGACCCTTCCCCCTCCACACACACACACACACACACACAAACACACACACACTCACTCCCCAAATTCCTGCAACACCTGGATTGGGCTGTGTGGCAGCGGGGAGCTGGGAGTTCAGTGCCTGTCTCCCGTGTTGTGGCGGGAGCCCAGTCAACTTGAACCATTGCTGCTGCTGTCCGTGCATTGGCAGGAAGCTGGAGTGAGATCTTGAATCCAGGTGCTCTGATAGCTGTGGGATCTGGGCATCTTAACTGCTAGGCTAAACCCTCCTCTCCCCAGCCAACATGTACCTGTTTGAATTGGCTTGTGTACTTCGTGGAGTCAGCTGGGCAGCACCAGTCCCGTGCATGCCACACCTGGGGATGTAATCCAGTCTTGGAGGCCTCACAGCTCATCCACAGGACCTCCCTAGAACACAGCTGTGGCAGCTGTCTAAGAAATTCCTCAGGGCTGGCCAAGTCACCACCTCGGAGGGAGCTCACTCTGCGGTTCTGGCGTCCACTCCCAGCCTCCAACGCCATCTAGGTCCCTCCAGTTGTGACATGGGGCACTGTGCTGATGGATGTCGCTCCCTGGAACCTAGCGTGGCCCTGAGCGTTTTCAAGCCGTGATGTCAAACTGGCTGACTCGAGGCACGGTATCTACCTTCCATGTCCCACAGGCCTTCGGCTGCATGCAAGGTGGCCACGCACACCAGCCTTCCATTGTCATTTTGTCCTGTCTTGCTACCCTCATCTGGCTGTCCTTGGAGCCCAGGTGCTCCCTCAGGACACAGCAGAAGAAATGATCGAGTTCACTGTGTGTTCAGCCAGCCCTCAAGTATGCAGAGGACTCTTCCAGAGACTGGGGACAAATAGAATAAAACACAGCACCTGGGGCTGGAAGTATGCACCTGCAGCCAGTGTGAGGACCACTCACCATGGCTAAGCAGAACGTCTGTGCGGGGCTGCGAGGGGCTGCGCAGGGCTGTGGGCCCCACAGCAGGAAGCAGTCACTTTCCCCAGGGGCAGAAAGGATATCCCGAGGCTCTGATCTGCATGAAAGCTCGCGAGGCCTGTTCGTAGCTGAGAAAGCTGAGATTTGTATATAATTTTTACAAATAAAAAAAAAAAAAGAGGTTTCTTTAGCTCACAGCTCTGGAGGCTGGAAGTCCAAGATTAGGCCAGAGACTTGCATCTGCTCAGCTGCTGGTGGGGGCCTCATGCTGCCCCATGGAGGGCAGAAAACAGAAGGGCAAGGGGGGAGGGCTGGCGCTGTGGCGCAGCGGGTTAACGCCCTAGTCTGAAGCGCCGGCATCCCATATGGGGGCCGGTTCGAGACCCGGCTGTTCCACTTCTGAGCCAGCTCTCTGCTATGGCCTGGGAAAGCAGTAGATGACCCAAGTCCTTGGGTCTCTGTACTCGCATGGGAGACCCAGGAGGAGGCTCCTGGCTCCTGACTTTGGATTGGCACGGCTCCAGCTGTGGCAGCCAACAGGGGAGTGAACCATCGGATGGAAGACCTCTCTCTCTGTCTCTCTCTCTTTGCCTCTCCTCTCTCTATGTAACTCTGACTTTCAAATAAATAAATAAATCTTAAAAAAAAAAAAAAGAGGGTAAGGGGCTCATGCAGAGGCAGGAAAGGTGGGCACGCTCCCTCAGTGGCCAGCCCCTTCCTGCATTGGTCCCTTGGTAAGGGCTCCACCCCCACGACCCCAGAGCCTCTTAGAGCCCTGGCACCTCTCAGCATCCGTACACTGGGAGCCAGGTCCCAGCAGGAGGTTGGGAGGGGGCAACCCATAGTCCAGCCATAGCAGTTGGCAAATGGCAGAACCCAATCTGGCTTCATGCCATAGCCCTAGCTTTTCTGCATGGAGCAAATGGAAGGTTCTTGGCGTTTGTCGACTGCAAACAGGTACGGATGCATTCAACGTTATGAGCTGAGACGTTTCCCCAGAGGGGAGCGATGGCGTTCCCCCTGGTCCTTCTCACAGCCTGTGTTCCTGCATGGTGTCTGAGCAGCCTGTGTTGGGAGCACCGTGGCTGACACCCCCCACCCCCGCCCTGCCCAGCCCTGCCTGGGGAGGAGCTGCCCTGCCCCCAGGAGGCCTGTGTGTTTTGCTCAGTTCCACTCACCCAGTGAATGACTTTGATCAACAGTCTTGTCTGAACCTGGCCCGGGGAGGCCAGGGGGCTGTGGATGAGGGGCGGGGCATGCAGGAAGCTTGGGGCGTGGCAAAGGCAGCCCCTGAGTTCACTGCACAGGGCTTTCAGCTGGCTGGGGGCGTGTTTCTGATTGATTTGGCCCTGCCACCTGCCAGCCCCCCCACCCCAGTACTTCCTGGGAGCTCTGGAAGCAGGCTTCTCCAGGCTCCCTCCCCGGCAGGGCCCGGGCTGCTAGCTCAGCGCTGGCTCCCAGCAAACCCGGGGTGAACCCTCGAGGCCTTTATTTTCATTTCTTCTTGGCAGGGCGCAACTTCCTGCTTCTAAGAAAAACATCTTTAGCAGAGCCAGGAGCCGGTTCCAGGGTGTCCCGCATCTCCCCCAGCTCCCGCGGAGCAACGTGAGGAGCTGAGCAGCGCTCATTGGAAGCACATGGTGCCTGTTTCCTTTCAAAGTCCCCGCGGGCCGTGGGCCTGGCCGACAGAGGGTGTTTGATAAATCGGGTTGGGGGTTTTTATCAGGTCCAGGGTGAGAGCAAAAGCCAGCTGAGAAGGGGGGCGGAGCCAGCGGGGCCCCCAGAATCCACACTGGGAGACTGAAGACAGAATGAAGAGGAGGAAGGGACTGAGCTTTAGTTGAGTACATACTGTGTATGTGCCAGGTGCCGGCCAATCCAGCTAGTAGAGGGAGAAACACCTCCATGTCACCCACATGGAGACAGCAGAGGCGGCCCTGGGCAGAGCCACCAGGGAGGTCTCGCAGGGCTGAGGAGGCCTGGTGGTAGCTGGTGCTGTCTGCAGATGGAGAGAGGCGAAGCAGCTCCTTCCCCCGCACCACGAGTGCCTGGCTGCAACCCAGAGGCTCCAAGTGAAGGCGGGACAAGGGTCACGTGGAGCAGGAGGCACAGGCTGAGACCATGGGTGGTGAGCAGTGGAGGAGGGTCTCAGGGCTCCCAGCAGTGTGACGCTGCCTGCAGGAAGCCTGCACCCCTGCCCTGGGCAACCACGCCTCATCTCCTGGAGCCAGGGAGGTAGCTCCGTCCCCTGTGGCTCACCCGGGCACCTGGCCTTGCTCACTGTGCGGCCCACGTGGGTCACGCAGAGCCATTACGAGGTCTGAATTTAGCTGTAGAGGTCGACCTTGATGACCAGAGATTAACCTTGATGACGCAGCATTGCCCGCCTTCCTCACTTCCAGACGATCTCCACAAAGCAGCGCTGCTCCAAGAGTGGGATAGGAGAGGGTGCTAAGAGCCCTGTTTCCAGCTGCACCTCCTCGGGCTGGCTCTGGCTCTGGTCCTCAGTTTACTTGTCTGTGAGATGGGAACAAGCAGGACTACCCTATGGGTTCGGAGAGAGGGTTACTTCGTTCCTCATGCATCCTCATTTGTGTTACAAAACGGTGGATTACAGGGATACAGGGATAGAACCAGAATGGTTTGAAAATAAAAAGAGAAGAAGAAAAGAAGAGGACAGAAATACGGACTTGGGAATATGTAAAACCGCTTGTTTTCTTGGGGCGCACAGCAGTTTTAGCTCAAAGGAGTTTGTCCACCCACTTGAGAAGGGGGTCCAGCGTGCTGTGCCGTTCACAGCGGCCGTGGGACAGAGCAGGGCCGGTCCCCATAAGCAGCGTAGCTGTTCTCCTACCAAGACAGAAACCAAGCCTCCTTAGCTTTCATTTTCTGATGCTTCTTTCCTACTTGCAAGCGGACAGACTATACTTGCGCATAGTTGTGGGGTACAGAGTAATGTTGTGATGACAGAGTGATGTGCAGTAATTTGCTCAAGCTAATTAACACATGCGCCACCTCAGATCCCTAGGATTTTTGGTGGTGAATACAGCAAATCATGCGTTGTACATTGCAAAACCACAAAGAAGGTACTTTTCCCATGTTCTCACCTGGTAGCCTTTTTAAAGAGACGGTAGTAGAAGATGCGCACTAATGGGCAGTTTATGTTACTGCAGTGAAATACAGGAGAGAAGCTACGTAGCAAGAAAGGAGGTTTCTTTTGGCTCCTGGTTCTAGAGGGTCACAGTTCAGGTCCGGGCAGCCCCTTTGGTTGGGCATCTGGTAGCGGCATTCTTGTTGGCAAAGTCCCAAGGTGGCCCAGAGCCTCCCATGCAGCAGGAAGTGCCTGTGGGTCGGTCCTGGGGACCCCACCTTAACATCCTGATCCCATCCAGTCCCTTACAAGAGCCGCTTCCTGGGACGCCAGGCTCAGACTGAGCGCCCCACCCTCTTGGCCATGTTCACTTTGGACTTTGGTGTGAGTGTGAGAGCCGTGTCCTGCACCAGCAGTGGCAGCCGTCCCATACCAGGACCTGTTCCTGTGTCACACAGACAGCAGCACGCCACAGCAGTGCAGCAAGTGGCTCTCGGCACATGTGGGTGCCTCCGTGCTGATTTCTTAAGAACCTTTCCCTGTCACACACCAGAAGTGCCACCTCCCTCCCCGACGGCTCCAGGGTGGGCGGCAGAGCTGCTGATAAAAGGCCGACCCCAAAGCTTTGGCTGAGGCTGAGTGGAGGAAGTGTTGGACACTCCCGAGACCATGGAGACCCCCAATAATGACTCAAGCCGAGGTCTTTGATTAGGAGTAGATGTGTGTGCGAATGTGTGTGTAGGAGTGTGTGTGGAGTGTGTAAGAGCATGTGTGTATGTAGGAGTGTGTGTGTAAGTGTGTTGTAGGAGTGTGTATGCATAAGAGTGTGCGTGTGTGAGATGCATGTAGGAGTATGTGTGTGTGTGTGTTTAGGAGCATGTGTGTAAGTGTGTGCATAGGAGTGTGTATGCATATGTGTGTGGGAATGTGCATGGAGGACTGTGTGTGTATAGGAGTGAATGCATCTTGTCAAAGCGTATGTACGTGTGAGTGTGTGTAAGAATGTGTGTAGAAGTGTGTGTGAGTGGGTGGTGTGTGGGTGACAGTGTGTGGGCCACTTGCTGCCCTGCTGTGGCAGTGGGTAACAGTCCTCCATAGAGAAAGGCCGTGGATTTGGACAACACAAGAAGGTTGGCCATTCGCAGTTTGAGAATTAACCTGCTCTGGAAGTGGGGGCCACCACTAGCTCCCTTCCCCAGTTCCTTCAGCACAGTTTCTCCAGGTGCTGGCCTTCCCCAGAGTGGGGTGCGCTTCATGACAACGCAGTGTCCTGGCAGCATTGGCTGTTTATTGTCACTCAGTGGACCGCAGACAGTGGGGGACCTCCTACAGCTCCACTCTACAGGGACACAGCAGCCTTCCTTCTGCAGGTGAAATCAGTTAATCAAGCTATGCAGGAAGAAACTCCAGAGAGCCCTCCAAATTTGCATCTGAACAATGCTGCTCCCTGGGTGGGGTCAGCAAATTTTAGGGCAATGAACAGCTTCCCTAAAGGGGTACTTGTTTATAAAACCCTTAGGTCTGGCCTTGTCCACAGAATCCTTGACCGGCAGCTGCCTGGCCGCGGGGGAGAGACTCTGCCACATCCTCTGCCTGGAATAAGAGCCTTTCACTCCCCTTGGCCATGACCTTCAGAGCGCTAAGTGACCAGTGCAGAGCCCTGTTCCTTGATCTGCCAGCTTTCAGCTGTGTCTCTTGGCTTCCCAGCATCTAAAAAGAAAACAGAAAGTTTAAGTCGTGAACTTCAGGTTTGACTTCAGGCAAAGTGAAGTCCTTCAGAAATTGCAGGGAAATGGAATTAAAAATGTGTTTATTGTGGTGCAGACGTGTTGAAATCCATGCATAGCTTTTCATAGTATCTCTTTTCCATGAGCATTCCAAAGTGTGTGTGTGTTTTCCTTTAATGCTTTGACTTTGCCCTCACGACTTGAAAATACGCTCAAAGCTGTGTCTGGTCCTCTATTTGCAGCAGCCCTTTGCCTTCCCACCAAGTGAGCAGAAAAAGCTAAGATGCCTGTTGCCCTGGTTCCCCCCTCTCTCCACCTCGCCCCCCAGCCCTGTTCTGTCAGTCTGTTAGGACCGGAGCGTCTTCCTTCTTCTCCAGGGTGCTATACCTTCTGTGCCAGTAGGCGTCATTTTTTTTTTCTATTGAGAAAATGATCCTCCATCGATTATAAAGTTCATTCCAGTTTCAGGAACATTAAAATGTGGGGGAAACATGCCGTTAGAAGTTATCATAGTGTCCTGTGTTTTGCAGGTTACTTCTGAAAGTAAAACCAAACGACTTGTCATGTAATGTCCTAGTAAGGTGCGTTGGGATCATTGAAAGGGGCAGAAGTGATTGTCACCCAACTGGTGCTGATTGTCACATGTCAATCATAGTACAAATGCATCGGACATCACGTGACATTTTAATGCTCTTTCTAAAGCTGTGATCTCTTGTCTCTCTTTACTGAGGTGTCTGCTGCATGTGATTTTCTTATCATGAAAATCAGACTTTGCCTTTGCCCTGTCATGAGGTTGTCTTGCCCCCAAAGCATGGTGTGTGCTGTGGGGAATCCACTTTTTCTTGAAAAACATCCTTGCGACCCCCTGGTGGAACAGTGACTTTCCAGGCTGGCCACACAGCTGCCATCGTGAGATTTTCCCAGCAATGAGTTTGTATCTTCATCTTCTTTTCTTTTTTAAGATGTATTTATTTTACTTGAAAGGTAGAATTACAGAGAATGGGGGGGGGGAGAGAGAGAGAATCTTCTATCCACTGATTCATTCCCCCAAACGGCTGCACTGGCCAGGGCTGGACCACGCGGAAGCCAGGAGTCTGGGGGATCTGGGTCTCCCATGTGGGTGCAGGGGCTGAAGCACTTGGCCCATCTCTTGCTGCTTTCCCAGGTGCATTAGCAGGGAACTGGGTTGGAGTTGAACTGGCGCCCTTGCGGGATGCTGGCAGGGCAGGTGGCAATGTTAACACGCCATGCCGTAATGCCGGGCCCCCAGTATCTTCATTTTCTTGAAAGCACACATTGTCTCGTCATCATTGGATCCCCTTTCATGGGTTCAGTCTGTTCTCATATATATTTTCCCAGAAGAGTAGGAAGAAATTGTGTCCTTGCAGATCTGGAAAGACCTGGAGGTAGGGACTGATGGCGTATGTTCATCTGCCTCTGCTCCCTCGGCAAACCCTCCTAACAGGGCAGGACGGGATTTGTAAAAATACAAACATTTTTTAAAGAGATCGGAGAGTAGTTAATATAACAAAATCTACAGAGCCGGAAAAGCAGAATGAGAGGGGCGAACATGGTGGCAGAGTAGGTTAAGGTGGCAGAGTGGGTTAAGGTGGCACAGTGGGTTAAGGCGGCACAGTGGGTTAAGGTGGCAGAGTAGGTTAAGGTGGCACAGTGGGTTAATGTGGCACAGTAGGTTAAGGTGGCAGAGTAGGTTAAGGTGGCACAGTGGGTTAAGGTGGCACAGTGGGTTAAGGTGGCAGAGTAGGTTAAGGTGGCACAGTGGGTTAAGGTGGCACAGTGGGTTAAGGTGGCAGAGTAGGTTAAGGTGGCACAGTGGGTTAAGGTGGCACAGTGGGTTAAGGTGGCACAGTGGGTTAAGCCACCACAGGCGATTCCAGCATCCCACACTGGGGCATTGCTTCAAGTCTGGCTGCTCCGCTTTTGATACAACTCTTCTTCTTCTGAGACCTGGATGGAGTTCTAGGCTCCTGGCTTCTGCCTGGCCCAGCCCTGACCATTTTCGGGGAGTGAACTGGTAGATGGAAGAGCTTTCTCTCTGTGTGTCACTCTGCCTTTCAAATACATTTTTAAAAGAAAAGCAGAATGAGAAATGATCAATGTTGATGAGAATCCCAACCTCAAACACTCAGTAGCTGAGCCATCAACTCACCACGAGAGCGGCAACTCAGGGGAGGCTGGCCCGGGGCCTGCGAGGAGGGAGAGGAGGGGGCGTGGGGAGGGCTGGACCCAGAGGGGCTGATGCCAGTGTGGTTACACTGATTGGTGTTCGTCTCAAGAATGTGTTCATCTTGCTTGTCTGCTCCTACTTACCCATAAATTACAATTGTGATAAAGTGTGATTTCAGCAGAGGGGCGCAGCCCTGTTTACTCTGTCGATATATCCCCTTCTGATTTTCACTGCTTATAGGACATTCCTGACTCCTGTTTTTCTCTATTGTCAGTTCACTGGGAATTTGGGGAATAGCAATGGAAAAAAGAAAGAAGGAAGGAAGGAAGAAAAAAGAAAGAAAATAGAGATATATAAACACACACAGAGTTGAGTGATAAAGGTAGATAGATTAGAAAGAGAGAAAATGATGGACAGATGAGACAGTAGTAGATAGATAGATAGAAGATATTCTATTTAGATAGAGGGGATACTGATGGAGGATAGAGAGAGAGATGGTGGATACACATCCATAGATAAATGATAAATCATGGTAGCTACCCAAGACACATGTACACTGAGACAGATGGTAGATGCGTACATACATATGTAGGTGACAGGTGACAAATGATAGAAGATAAATGATATATGAGTGCATGGATGATACACGCACGTACGCATCCATGGTCAATGATTTGGAACCAGTATCCCTCCTGCTGGGAAAGTTTAAGGTTCTATCAAGAGATGGTTCCTCCCGACGCAGGGGCAGATTCTGGAAGTCTGGCCCACACTTCAAAGCAAAGCTCTTTGTTGATCTCGTGTAGCTTTGTCCATAAACAGGTGTCATCAGCACACCACTGGAGCACCAAGGAGAGCCATCGCCAAGCCAGCATCACTGTCTGTCCGCCCAAGAGGCACGCAGTTGAGCATCCGTCGATGTGTTGAGACCGCTGGCTGCATGTGGAAAGCCCTGACGTACAGTCTCCTGACCTCTAGGTCTTGTGTGTCCACAGGACAGCCTGTGCACGAAGATAAGGAACTCCACAGGGAGAAGAGAGTGGGCTCCTTGGTGCCAGGATTTCCTTTCCCAAACCACGTGGGACCATGGCCCTGGAGTTCACAAAGGTGCGTGAGGGTCGGAGACGCAAAGCCTGGCCCGGTATTCTGAAGCCTGGGTGCCAATTGGCTACTCAAGCTGGGAACCAGGGTGCAGCCGGCGTGTGCCTGCGTGGGTCCGCCCAGCTGCCACAGCACAGCAGACTGGGCACCGCCCACAGCAGAGCCTCAGCCTCTCACAGGTCTGTCGGCTGGGAGGTCCCGGATGCAGGTTCTGGCAGTGCTGACTCTCCAGCAAGAGCCCCCCACTTGGTCACCCCCTTCCCATGCCTCGCCTGGCTGTCGCTCTCTGTGGAACGGGGTTGCGTCTGGCCTGTTGGTTGACCCCACCGTGTGTTCCATTATTCCTTATGTCCCCTGAAGAGCCCTGGGGTTTCCTACTGACTCCTCTCCTCTCTCTCCCTGTCCCTTGCACACAGACATAAACAGATGCACACACACACAAATACACAAGCACACACAACACACATATACATACACTCACACATATACACCTATGACACACATATATATACTCACACACATATACACACAACACACATATATATTCACACACACACCACACACACATACACTCACACATATACAATTGTGCATGTACATATACACACAGAACACACAGAGAACACACACATATACAAACACACATATCATACAACACACATAGACTTAGATACTCACAAACACATACAAAATACATATACAACACACATACACAATATACCATACACATACACTCAGACACACATATTCATACATTCACACACATACACTCACGCTCATACAACACACACATACACATATACAGACATATACACATACACTCACACAGATACATACACACATATGCACACATTCACACACATGTGCTCATGCACACATACACTATACACACATAACACACACACACAGTCGCGATAGCGACCGCTGCATGCACTGTCAGGGGCAGGGGCTTCACCTTGGAATCGGCAGACCCAGGCCAGTGGGAACGTGTTCATGATGCACGAGAAAGCAAACTGCCAACAGCCAACCTCGGTACCAGCGGAGTGCTGTTGTTCACAGAAAAACTGTAAACAAATTAAATGCAGCAGAGTTGAATGGAGCTAAGAACAATTCCCAAGCCAGGCGGCCCAGGACAAGTTCAAGGGTGCTGGGTGTGCCAGGGGGCTGGCAGGTGTCCAGGAGCAGGGACAGGGAGGGCACTTCTGGGGCCGCTTTGTTCGGCCGCTGTGATCCGCTGTTCCCAAGATGGGCTGTGGTGCGTTTGGTGGTAAGTTAGGGTGGAGTCCGTTAAGGAAGGGCCCAGTACTGAGGCCTCCCCAGGCCAAATACAGTTGAGCTGAACACTGTCCCCAGCCAGCGGGGAGCAGCACTGTGCCCCGAGTGGCTGCTCTGTGGAGATTACTTCAAAATATACACGCACATCAAAACACCAAGTGGTGCACATTAAACATGTACAACTTCTATTTGTCAGTTATACCTCCAGAAAGCTGGGAAACATGAAGTCTCCAATGCCATGGGATGGAGTGCCCTGGTGGGCTTCACTGGCCGCTCTGGGGGCACCCGCTGAAGGGGCCCCTGTCCTGTCTGTGGACAAGGTACAAGGGTGGCCAAGCACCCAGGAGTCGCGATGCCACTGATGGGAGCTGTTTGATTTTCCTACGGTCAATTGCCCTTTACTCCTAACTATAGTGGGGCCATAGCACTGTCCTCCTCTGGGAGACACTGGTGGACTTCAGGAGGATTGATGGCCTGCTGAAGCCCTGTGGGCCCCTCCCCCTGGGGCAGAGAGAGACTTGGAGGGGCCTGGCGCTGGGCAGATGCCAGCCAGGCCACCTCGTCCACTGTGACTCCCTGCACTGACACTTGGCGCAATCGGCCGTCCTACTGTTGGCCTCTGAAGGAGGCTAAAATAAACCCGACTGAGTTTGTCTCTTGGTCCCTGCTGTTCTTCCAGTACCTGCCACACCTCCCCCAACCCCCAAAGGAATTCTGGACTGCACATGTGGCCCCTTGGGTCAGGCCTGGCCTGGTTGCTTGTCATTACCTCCGCTGGGAAAAACATTGAGGCTGCCACTCTTGACTCCTCAGATCAGGCCCTGACATCCCTTTCTCACTTCCTACCGTGACTCCCCGGGCACAGCAGCAGCTTGGAGCCGGTCCTAGTTCCTGTCCCCTGCACGGGGACCCTCAAGCTAGGAATGCAGACGCCTGCCACGCGGCCCTTTCCTCCTAACTGCCTGACTATCCTCCCCCTTCCCCTCTCCCAGAGCCTTTCCTGACCCCAGCAGAGAGAAATCTGCTGGACCATGGTGCTTTACATCTGCTTCTTCCTGTGTCTCACCACCGCGGTTGCTACACCATTGTCCATCTATTTTTCATAACCACTGGAGACCACGTGTTTATTTTAAAATAAAATGCACAGGAATGTGTGAGGTTAAGAAGGGACCTTCCCGGAGACTCTCCAGCAATCCCAGAGTGCATTCCAGTTCCTTTGTGTTGACACCTGTGCCCCACCTGCTAGGGAGGTGCTCCCCAGCTGGGAGGGGAGTCAGATGGCTCCCTCCCTCTGCAGTCCAGTGCACGCGCAAGAGAGTGGGCGGGAGGAGCCCCGGCATTCTTGGGATATGTGTCTAAAGCCCACGAGCCGAGCCTCCATTCCACAGCCCTGGATGTACCTGCGTCTCTCCCCCGCAGTCCCACCCTCCTGCCCATAAGGCCCTGGCAAAGGGCAACATGAGATCGGTGTCCTGACACACTCCGAGCCCAGAGTCACTGTTCTGCCGTGGGATCGATCAAGCAAGAATTCTGACTTCACGTCTGACAGGCCCAGGGGAAGGTGGGTAAACCCAGCCTTCTGACCCCAGGGATAGGTACTAAGAGCTGAGTGGCTCAATCCGAGCTGCACGCCACAAGGAGCCCCCAGGGCCGGAAGACGGCCTGATGCTGAGTTTAAGAGCCAGGCTCCTCTGACGCTGACCACTCTGTGCTGCTCCTCGCCGGGCAGCAGAACATGCTGCAATAGTCAGATGGGACTCAGCGAGCAGAGCCAGTGATGGACTGTTGCACATCGGTGCGATCCACACACCAGCGGCTTTGCTGAGAGGCCGTGGGCCCAGGGGCTGGGTGTGTGAGCGCTTCAGAGTGTCCGACATTATCCTGCGTGTGCTTTCTACACATCCTGTGGTCCTGCTGGCCAGCTGGTCATTCACCTTGACTGCATGGGACCTGGTCTTGGCTGGATGTCAGAAGTTCGTCTGCAGGTCTTCAGAACAGCATGCACTTGGTCAACAGGGCTTTGTTTTTTTAAAAGTAAACAGGTGCAAAGTAACAGACCATGCTTTCACACGCCAGCCACCTAATAACATGTGACAGCATGACCTGTGTGTCAGCAGGCTTCACGGAGACGGCCCGCATGGTTCCAATCACTCTTCATGCTCTGGCCACTCCGGGATGTACATAGTTTCTAAATGATGTGCGCACTCATTTGCAAGAGCCATGGCCAGGCCAGAGGGAGCCCTGCCTGAGTCCCGGAGGGCGAAGCCAGGAGGACATGGTTGCAGATACAGACTGTTAAAGAACTGACTCGTGCTTCCTTCCAGTCTCCCCAGTGGTCCACATGGTTTTACGATCCCCAAGTCCACATCCACCTTGCTGGAGCCCTTCGGCTCCACATTTCCTTTGTCCCTTGTAACAGGTCCCAGTGGGAGGGGAAGGAGAGTGTCGGGAAGTGGGCCAAGGAATCTTGTGCCTGGAGAACGTTCGCTGAGGCATCAAGGGCTTGGAGATGCGGATCCCAGATGCACCATGCCAAGCTCTGCTCCTCTTAATTTCAGAGCCCCACCCCCACCCCAACCGCCGCCACCCCCAGCGTGGTTTAATGAAAAGCTGCTCCATATGTTTCTGATCCGTCTCCACGCAGCTCATCCAAATGTTGGACCTGGAGTGTCTGCAGATACGCGTGATGCCTTTGGAGTCAACTTTACAAGCCTTGCACACTTTCATTTATACTGAGAGGGGAAGCCGGGTTTGGCCAAGAGTAAATGAGCCGGAGTCTCTGAAGGGTCACGTTGGGTCTGCAACACCGAAGCCAGGAGCGGGAGTGAAAGCGCGCTCATCTCTGCCCAGACTCAGCTCGGAGAGGGAAGCTTCCAGTGGGCTGTGGACGCCTCCACGTCTCCGGCCTCTGGCAGTCCGTGCTGGTTCCTTGCAGCTCCCTTGGAGCTCAGAGGTGTTAGAATGTCACGGTCCCCCGAGGGCCTCGTCCCTCATGGTCTCTGGGGGACTTTGAAAGGAGGCTTTGGGGAGGCTGCAGATGACCTCGCCTTCTGGTCTCAAGGTGCTGTCTGGGGTCTAGCGCAAGAGGTAAGGTGCAGGATGGCCCGAAGCTAACAGGTGGAATCAGGCCCCAAGCCATCAGTGTGATACCCAGAGCCACTGAGGCTCTGGGCAGAGGGCCACAAGGGAGGCTCCGCAGCCAGTCCCTTCCTACTTGGGGGGAGCCAGCCAGGAAGGAGAAAGGAAGGAAGCATGGTGTTTCGGGAAAAGCTGCACACTCACAACAGGAGAGAGGGAGACTGTGGAGCCCCCTGTGGGGTGCCACGTGTTCCGCGTCCCCTCCAAGTGGAGCGTTTCCGTGAGAGCCTGCGGAGCACTGCCCAGAGCCCGCCCAGATCCTCCGCTTGCGTTTGCACCCATCACGCCGTGCACATCCACCAGGAAGTGCACGGTGCTGGGAACTAACATTGTTCTGCCCAGCCAGAAGACACCTGTCAGTGAGCACAGGCCTCCCAGCCACACGGTGGCCTTGGGCGAGTCATTTCCCCTGCTAAGTACTGGTTTCCTCTCTTCAAAAATGTGGCCTTGGCAGAGATCATGGAAAAACCCAAACACCAGCTCCCTGGCCTCTGGTGGGCTCTCCTCTGCTCATCCTAGTTCTTCCCTCAAAGCCTAGGTCGGGTTGCATCCACTTTTTTTTTTCTGCAGGTGAGTATGGGCCAGCCGTGGTATCTGTAGCCAAATACGTGAAGGCGGAAGTGACCCCAGGAGAGGCCAGTGAGATGTCAGCGTCCTGAAATAGTGCAGGGGGACAGTCGCGTCCCAAGCCGGTCTCTCCCCACTGTACGCGAAGCTCATCAGTGTGCAGTTTCCGTGGGCTGCACTGCAGGCGGAAGGCTGGGGGAGGAGGAGAAAGGCCTGCTTCCTCGCCGGCTCTGCCCAGGATCCACTCCAAGAAAGCCTTTCTCCCACTGCCCCGGTCTGTTTGGCTTCTGGAGGCCCCGCCAGCTGCGAACAGAGCCCCTATTCACTGCCACCTCCCAGAGCGAAGGCGCATTTCACTCCCGCATGCACGGGGCTCCCAGAAATCAGGTGGACAAAGAGTTATTTTCTTAAGGATGGATTTCTTCAAATTCCATTTCCTTCTCTTGCTCGCTCTCTCTCGCCTGCGCCCAGCCCCCCATCCTCGTGATGGAACTGGCGGCTCCGTGGCCAAGTTTTCTTGGATCGTGGTGGCTCAAGATCAACACGTGGCTGGGGCAAAGCGTGACTGGCCCCCGTGGTTGGCGGTGTGCGGCCGAGCAGCCTGGCCGGGAACCATCCCTCTGCTGCACACGGCCCCCCAGAGGTAAGGCTCTTCCTGGGGGAGGGGGGGAGATGGACCTGGAGGGGCCTCTCCTGGGGGTGTTCCAGATCTCAGGGGCACAGAGGCCAGGATGGGGCTCCCGTTAATCTGGGGTTTGCAGGATGGCTGCTCAGGCCCTGTAGTGTGCACTCTGACTGTGTGGTTCGTGAGAGGTCTTGGCTACAGCTACGCGGATCGGGTCTTGAAGATCAGCACAATTCTTTGTACTTCCTCTCCCCTCCTCCACCGTGAGACAAATATCTACTTAAGATACACTTCATTCTCTGTTATATTTCCTTTTTTTAAAAAGATTTTATTTATTTATTTGAGAGGTACAGTTACACCCAGTGAGAGGGAGAGACAAAGAGAGAGGTCTTCCTTCTGTTGGTTCACTCCCCACATGGCTGCAACGGCCGGAGCTGTACCGATCCAAAGCCAGGAGCCTGGAGCTTCTTCCTGGCCTTCCCACGTGGGTGCAGGGGCCCAAGCACTTGGGCCATCCTCCACTGCTTTCCTAGGCCACAGCAGAGAGCTGTACTGGAATAGGAGCAGCTGGGACTAGAACCGGCGCCCATATGGGGTGCCGGCGCCGCAGGTGGAGGATTAACTTACTGCACCATGGTGCCGGCCCCTCTTTTCTGTATTTTCTTCTCACAATCTAAGATGCCTTTCATTCCTGTGTTTGTTACTCCTTGTCCAGCTTCCCTGCTGGCTTATAAGCTCCACAGAGGAAGAAACATGATGATTTTATATTTGATTCTGTATCCACAGTCTTCAGATCCCTTCACTCAACTCAACCACCCAATGGGCGATGAATGATGAATTTTGCAATGTGAATGTGAGTCTCTTTGTAATTCCCTCTGGAAGCATAAAGGCACGCTTGGAACACAGCTCTAACCATGGTCAAGGCTGTTTTTAACAAGCAGGGAACACTTTTAGTCTGAGAACTTGGCCAAACCATATCTTGCTAGAATTTAATAAACTTGCTTTATTTGTATTGTATTTTTAAATGTAGTTCCCTTCCACTTATGGCAAGTAGTAATTGCTTCCTATGGATACTTGTGGTATAGAGTTTCCTTTTAAATATTATTTGTGTAGGCAATCTATATAAATAAAACGCATTTAAAACACACAAAGTTAACAAGAGCCATTGGACATTGTCACTGGGTGCCTGAGGGCAGGAAATGCCGCACAGGATTGCAAGTGTCTGGGAGTTAAGGGCCAGATACCCTGGGCCAGACAGACTGTGGACTCAAACAGGAAGAGCCTACCTCATCAGAATTGCTTCAAGTGAAAAAGCAGCTGGAGGTTGACCAGCTGCCTCCTCTGGCAAACAGCTGCCTAGGGCCAGGTGTTATGTGCACCAGATCTGGGAAGACTTGGCCTGTGGTTTTCCCATTGCAGGGTGCACCCTGGCAGAGGATAAAGTTCTCCTCAGTTACCCAGTGGCCCTGCGGGCACACACCTGGTCTCCAGCTATCTGTTCCCGTGAGCAGACCGGACTTGGCCCCATGACTGTCCTGCCACATTTCTCCAGCCACAGGACTCTGCCATAATCAGGGTGTAGCTGCGCCAACCCCTGTATTGCCAGGGGTGGGAGGAGAGCTGACAAAGGCTGTGGTCCCCACCCCAACTCTTCACATATCACTCCAGGTTCACAGAGACCTGGGGGACATGCGGCCACAGTGAGACAGCGAGGCCATCCTCACCACTTCCTCTGCCCATCTGCCCACAGCCCTGACACTGCCCAGTTGGCCTTGGGACATCACACATGGCTTTTCCCAGACTTGTTTGGAGCCAAATAAGATCTTGTGCTTGTGAATAAGACGAGATCCACTGGGTGGATACAGGTGTCTCAGCAGAGCCACGGAATCTGCTTGTCACACAAAGGAAGGTCTCCCCCAGGACCACATAGCCAGGGCCAAACCAGGGCACCAATGCCAGTTCCAAGGGCAGAGGACAGAGGGTATCATCTGGAGCAGCAGGGGCGAGGGGACAGAGCTGGGTGGAGTAGGAGCAGACCTAGGGCGATGTTGGTGCCACAGAGGGGTCATCTTGTAAGCAGACCCCTCCAAAGAGAAGAGCCCGGCCTGGGTCCTTCAAAGTGCAGGGGCAGAGACAAGCCACGAGAAGATGCTGGAAGTAGGCAGCGCCTTTGCGTAACCCGGGCTCCTCTCCCTGCTGACAGGTGGTCTACTGTGGGCGGGCCCCCTTATTTCTAAGTCAGGTGCACTGGGCTTTCATTGTATGTATTCCTCTGTGGCTTCTGACAAAGCCATACAGTTCCAGAACACCGGCCAAGGTATAGAGTAGCCCTGCCTAACATGCTGGGATCCCTATTTTGTCATCCCTGTCCATACAGAATGTGTCCTCTGCAAGCTTGCCTGCCCCTCTGTATCCCAATCTTGCCCCTCGCTCTGAGCCTCCAGCCCCTGGAGTGTTGCCTTCTGCAGAATGTTCTATGCATTGACTCTAGTGTGCATGAAGGGTAGACTGACAAGGAGAGAGAGAGAGAGAGAGAGAGAGAGAGAGAGAGTGAGATCTTCCATCCACTAGTTCATTTTCTGGCCAGGAGCCAGAAATTCCATCTGGGTCTCGCCCACGGGTGGCAGGAACTCAAGCACTTCAGCCCTCCTCGCTGTCTCCCAGGATGCATTAGCAGGCAGAGCAGCCAGGACCTGAGCCAGTGGCTCTCTGCTATAGGCAGTGGGCTTCCCAAGCGTCAGCTTAACCTGTAGTGCCACAGCACCTGCCCCCAGCTCTTCCCTTCTTATTGCTGAGTACTGTTCATTCTGAGTCTCCCACCGCGTGTTGGCCCACGCATGGACATTGGAGCTGATTCCAGTTTGGGGCAATCATTGATGGAGGGGAACAAGCGTACGTTGAGGCACAGCACCTCAGGGACCGTCTGTTCTCTATAGGAGTTGACCATTAATAGGCGTTACATCTACTGTGGGAACACCATGTCTGCCTCTGAGGGTGCTGTACAGGAAGGTGCCCACGAGGGGAGCGCCGTGAACAGCTGTACATGTTGGCTACTGCTCTGAAAGGAGGGAGGGGCTGGGTCGGGGAGGAAATGGGACCAGGGAGAGAGGGGGGAGAAGGCCACTCGTGTGGGCTGGGCAGGAATGACCCCACAGAGGAGCTAGAGTGCTCAAGCATTCTCTGTGCAATAAATCTAAGGACGGCATGCCAAAGCAATGAGTGTAACCCCAGCCTCCGTCCCAGAAAACCCCTTCCCACCAGCACAACGCAGGACTGCATCCCCAGAGCCCTAGGGCTCTCCTCCACCTGCCTCTGTCCACTGTTGCTGGTCCTGTGCATGGCCACCATGTGGCTCTTGCTCTCTCGTTTTGTTTTTTTTCCTCCCGCACACATGCATGTACATTGCCCCCCCCCACACACACACAGGTACACACCTGGGCAGGGCACCCTGGGCCCAGGAGCACCATCACCCAAGGGACAGTGGCAGTGCTCAGAACAGACTCTGGCCCTCTCTTCCCCCTCAGTGTGGGCCACAGGGTCACGTGGTCTGAACCACTGGCCTCGTGTCTTTCCCCCACTGCCTGCCGGGCCCTGGTGTGTGTGTGTGTGGGGGGCTGGAGGTACAGGCAGCAGGTGGGGACAGGCACGTTCATCTGCTGCAGGAAACCACAGGTGGCCGCACAGCCCCGCCTGGCATGGAAGTGTCAGACATGAGTTTCTAGAACATTCTTTCAGACACATGGTCTGAGTGGGTCTTTTCCATGCAGGCCCCAGGTGAGGTGCGGTGCACCACCTGGCCAGAGAGGCCTTGGGCTGGGGCAGGTTTATGGGTGTGTGGGTGCATTAAGGAAGTCCCTCATGGCCATTGTGGAGAGCGACCATGCAGGCCAGACCAGTGCTTTCTCCATCATCTTCTCAATGCATGTTTTATGGACACCTGTTGGCAGGTCAGGTGCTCCAGGAGCAACAAAGGGAAACACAGGGTCTCCACCCCCCAAACAAACAGTCTGGTAAGGGAGAGACTTCGGTCAGCACCCCAGCCATAGCACCACTGGGCTCCAGGGCTACACGGGGGGCCAGCTGTGCAGGGAAGTGAAAGGCTTTGTGGGAGAGTGGGGAGGGGGCAGCGTCCCCCACTTGGAGACCTCAGAATGGCTGCCAGCATGGGTGCCACCTGCCAGTCAGGATTTTGCACAGAGCAAGATGGCCTCCAGAACCTTCTGGAACCTTCTGGAACAATCTGGAAGGGTTAAGGGAAGAGAACGAAGGAAAAGAGAGGACAGAGAGGGAAATATAATAAGCGACAGCACATCGTGTACAGCACAGGATCATAAGCTGTTCAAAATGTCTGCTGTCCTGCAGACACAGTGGAACCATGGTCATGAGGTGTCATCCCTCCTGGGCAGACTCCCCGCTGAGACAGGGACCATTGCAAGGGGAGGGCCCTGGTGCACCTCACCCCCCATGGGGATGCCCCCAGAACCTCCTGGGCTCAGCTGCTCAAACTGAGTAAAGCAAAGTGAGGGGAAAACACCGTGAGTGTTCGGACAAGCTGGTGTCGGAGGGGCTTGGATGTGGACCGGCTGGATCTGTAAGGGAAATGCCGTGAAGCCAGAGGTCAAGGTGAAGCTAGACGGTCAGAGCAGGAGCGTGTGGACATCTCAGTTCTCAGGGGAACATTTCTGTGTCGGGGCGTCCCTGCTGTCCACAGCAGAGATGTCCTGAGTGACGCTGATGTGTCCAGGGGCTGTCTCTGTGTGCCTGTGTGCTGGCAGAGGTAGCAGGGCTCGGGCACCCCCTGGCGGGCGGCAGGTGTGGAGGGCTGGCAGGTGTTCACTTCAACCAAGGATGGTGTCCTTTATGGGAGAGGCCAGGCTGGAGGTGGGGAGCACAGCTGACCTTCCCTGGGGCACAGGTCTCCCTTAGCCCCCTCTGGAAGCCCCCTGTCGAAGAGGAGTGTTCTGACGCTTGTTGGAAACACCCAGCAAGATTTTATTCTGGATTAAGGCATGAAGGGCGCAACATTGAGCCCAGCTCCAAATGCAGCAGGGGCCCCTGGCGGGTTATAGCCAGCAGGAGGGTAAGGGAGTGGGTGGGAGAAGAGGAGCTTGAGAAGGAGGAGTTTTGCTAAAGGTTTAGGGTGGAGGGGTTGGTTTCTCGGTGAAGTGATTTGATAGGGTCCTTTGCTAGAGCTGGGCTGGGCAGGCCAAGGGCAATCCATGGGTCTCCTAAGGGGACAGGCTTGTTGGGGATCAGCCTGGCCTTGAGGAGAGGTCACTCGGATGTCTCTCAGGCTCCCTGGACAGAAGTCAAGTCCATGGGTGAGAGAAAGTTCTAGAAGAGGTGACAGAGAGAGCTGGGCCCTGGAGTGTGGCCCATTCCTGGCGTTTTACATGGCTTGGGAGAGATTGTTCCCCTGGTGCTCCAGCTGGGAGACCCCAGGAAGCTGCAGACCAGTCCACTTAGAGAAAGAAGCCATGCCTGTGCTGGGGCTGGGGCTGGGGCCGGGGCCTAGAAATCAGCCCTGGGATCAGGTACTGCAGAAGCTGTGGCAGTGGGCAGAAGCCAGTGACCTTGGGGCACACGGGGTGGAAGATGTGGGTGGTTCTCCACCATCAGCAGAGCCCTAAGAGCCTAGGGACCCATGGAGGTGTTGGAGGGCCAGTGCTGGCCCGTGGGAATTCTGGTCCTGGTAGGTTGGGCCTGGTGGTGCTTGACCCACAGCCCAGCTGTCTGGAGAGGGACAGCTCGCAGTCAGGAAGCAGCCGAGGCCGCCTGGACTGGCCTCAGGCGGGAGCGAGCGCGTGGCTCTCCCTGGACGGCTGTCCCAGGGCATCCGTGTGGATGAAGGCTTCACTTTGAAAATCTGTGTTTGGAAAAGGTAAGGTTTCATGACCTTGCTGCCCAGGTATTCCATTCTGGGAACCCAGCCACAGTCAATAGTATTAAAGGAAAACAAGCTTGATGCACAAAGATGTTTATTGCATGGTGCTTATGTTAGCACAAGACTGCCAACAAGCTAGAAGGCCCACAACGGGGCGCGATGATTAACTACGTCCTTTCATAAGCCATGCTGAAGTATTTATCCAGCCATTAAAATGATGCCTAAAAATTCCATAACAGCATGAAGAGATGTTTATAAGGAATGGGAAAGTGAGAAGCAGACCTGCATATGTAGCATGAGTGTACGGTCACCCTTTGGGGCCTGTGGGGGTTGGTGCCAGGCCTTCCAGGATAACAGAATATGTTCCTGCTCAAGTCTCCCGTATAAAGTGTGGGCTTTACATAGAACCTATGCACAGTCTCCTTCATGCTTCATTTAAAAATATTTTTAAGGATTTATTAATTTGAAAGGCAGAATGACAGAGAGAGAGAGATCAAGGGAGACAGACAGAGACAGGGACAGAGGTAGATCTTGCATTGTTGGTTCATTCGGCATTGTGGACAGAGCAGCCACACAGGGCTGGGTCAAGCCAAAGCCAGGAGCCAGGAATTCCATCCGGGTTTCCCACATAGACGGCAGGGCCCCAAGTGCTTGGGCCATCATCCGCTGGCTTCCCAGGCAGAATAGCAAGGGGCTGGCTCAGAAGCAGAGCAGCTGGGACTCTACCCAGCACTCTGATACGGGATACCAGCATCGCAGGCAGTGGCTTAACCCCCTGTACCACAGTGCCTGCCTCACTCCTCCCTGGTATACTTGGAATCATCTCTAGAGTGTTTATATTAGCTGATACAATGTGATTATTGTCATACTGCATTGTTTAGGGGCAATGACAAGAACAAAATCTGAGGGGCTGGCGCTGTGGCGCAGTAGGTTAATGCCCTGGCCTGAAGCACCGGCATCACATATGGGCACCGGTTCTAGTCCCGGCTGCTCCACTTCTGATCCAGCTCTCTGCTATGGCCTGGGAGAGCAGTAGAAGATGGCCCAAGTCCTTGGGCCCCTGCACCCACACAGGAGACCTGGAAGAAGCTCCTGGCTCCTGGCTTTGGATCAGCACAGTTCCAGCCATTGTGGCCAACTGGGGAGTGAACTAGCAGATGGAAGACCCCTCTCTCTCTGTCTGTCTCTGTCTCTGTCTCTGTCTCTGTCTCTCTCTCTCTGCTTCTCTCTCTGTATAACTCTGACTTGCAAATAAATATTTTTTTAAAAAAAGAACAAAATCTGTATGTATTTATACAGACCCATTTCTTCCCCAAGTGTTTTCAATACACTTCATTTTTTAAAAGATTTATTTATTTGTTTGAAAGACAGACTTACAGAGAGGCAGAGAGAGAAAGAGAGAAAGAGAGAGAGAGAGAGAGAGGTCTTCCATCTGCTGGTTCTCTTCCCAATTGGCTGCAACAGCCAGAGCTGAGCTGGTCCAAAGCCAGAAGCCAGGAGCTTCTTCCGGGTCTCCCACAAGGGTGCAGGGGCCCAAGCACATGGGCCATCCTCCACTGCTTTCCCAGGCCATAGCAGAGAGCCAGATGGGAAGTGGAGCAGCTGGGACTCGAACTGGTGCCTGTATGAGATGCTGGCTCTACAGGCAGAGGTTTAACCTGCTACGCCATGGCGCCAGCCCCTTGAATGCACTTTAACTGGACTTGTGGATATGGAATCCACAGACACGGATTGCTGACTGCATATGTATAAAAGGAAGAAAAAGTAGGGCTGGGCACTGTTGCACAGCAGATTAAGCCGTTGCCTGCAACGCTGGCCTCCTCCATCAGAGTGCTGATTCGAGTCCCGGTTACCCGTTACTCTGCTTCTTATCCAACTCCCTGATAATGTGCCTGGAAAAGCAGCAGGCGATGGCTCAAGTGCTTGGCTGGTGCCACCCACGTGGGAGACCCGGATGGAGTTCCTGGCCCATGGCTTTGGTCTGGTCTAGCCCTGGTCTGTTGTTGTGGGCATTTGTGGGGTGAACCTCTCTCTCTCTCTCCTCTCTGTCACTCTGCCTTTCAAATAAATCAGTCTTTTAAGAAGTAAGAAAAAATAAAATTGAATGCCTTCAGAATCCTAATAGATTAGATGCTCCTCTACAAACCAGAGAATCCCTCCGCCTGGGGCTCTCCCCTGTGTGTCCCAGGTCCATGTGCACGTGACCCAGGCCAGGTCAGCAGCAGAGGCCGCTTCACCGGGTCAGTATGGGTTCCTTGTGCTGCAGTAGCAGCCAAGGGCTGAATCCCCACAGCTCCCAATAGCGTGGATCCACCCCTGGTCAGGAAGGGTCTCTCCCTGCCTTGCTCGATGGTCCCAGCTCTGTCCCTCAACGCGAGCGCCACGGGTTTTCTTTGTGTTTCCGTTTCACGCTGTGGGCTTGGTGGTTGGTTCTTCCTGTCCTACAGACTTGAACGAGATAGTGTTCCTGCCCACGGAGTGCCCGGCTGAGCTTAGAACTTTCTTCCTGGATCTCTGAGAGATGTATCCTTTGAAGAAGCCTGGGGATCGGTTAGTCTTGGATTGTGGTGTGACACAGTTTAGTGGCTTAGATCAACACACACACACAAACACACACACACACACCACAGCTTCCTGGGGCAAGATTCTGAGCATAGATGGGTGGCATCCCTTCCCCTCCTCCCTGCCCAGAATCCAACAGGGCTGGCTGCTCTCTGGGGCTCAGTCAAGTCATTGGCAGAATTCAGCACCCTGTGGGTGTAGACCTGAGCCCCCCTTTTCCTTGGGGGTGCCATCCAGAGGTTGTCCACAGCTGCTGGAGACCCCGCAGTCCCTGGCCATGTGGTCCCCTCCCCTGGCCTGGCTGTGCAGACCAGCAGGAGAGCTGCAGCCAGCTGTCTGTGAGGGACTCACCTGATGAATTCAGGCCCACCCCCGACCAAGCTCCCATTTATTAACTCAAAGCCAGCTGGTCCGGCAGCCTTCATTGCGTCTGCCCAATCCTCACCGTCAAAGCGGATTTCGTTGAATCACAGGAGTGATGCCACCTTGTGCCCACACTCAGGGAGATCGCAAGGGCATGCGCACAGTAGGTACAGGAATCTTGGGGTCATTTGGGGGTTCTACCCCACAGGGACCCTCCGGCAGGACCAGCAGACTCAGGGCGGAACTGCAAGCAGCCCCCAAACTCATCAGAGCCAGGCCTTCCTGGGAGGCTGCTGCTGAGCCACGTGTAGCTGGGAGAGTTCTTTCTACTTCCCAGGGGGCCGAGCAGTGAGGCAAGCGGGAGCCCAGCTTCCCCTCTGCAGCCCCTCCCTTCCTTCTCTGTGCAGCGCCTCAGGCAGTAGCGCCAGAGCCAGAGCAGCCAGGGAGGCCTGGGCCACCGGGTCAGGATCAGGGTCAGGGGGACCTCAGGCACCGAGGCAGCCACACTCATTGTTTCTTCCCACCAGTTGGGGGATGCAGAGGGCAAGGGGAGTGCAGAAAGTGACAGCAGATGCATGTGACCCCTTGGCAGATGGCGAGAGGGGTGTCAGGGGACAACCCAGTCTTCGTAAGCAGACCTCTGGCCCCGTCCACGTACCCCATCTCCTGGAAGTGTCCCCCACCCACATCCCTGAGTGGGAGAGAGGACTTCCACCAGAGAGCACGGCACAGTGGCCAGAAGCTGGGCTCAGCTGGGGAGCACACCGCCAGTGAGGGACCTGGAAGTCACCCCGAGCCTTCGGATTGGTCCTGGGGCTGAGCTGGGGACATGGAGCCCGGTCTTGCCTTTCTGCTCGTGGTTGGCCGGGGCGGTCTCTGACCCTGGCCGAGCCTCTGTCTCCCCATCTTCCATGTGAGTGACTACGGGATAGAGGGAGACATCCCTGGGAGGCAGGCCTTTGGGACCGCCGGGCACTGAGAATGCGTTGCCTGGGCCTTTTGCTAAGGCAGAGACCACACGGGCCCACAATCACGCATCTGCACCCCACCCCTGCCCGCCCACATCTGCCACCTCTCATGCACCCAGGCATGATAGCCCAAACCCAGCAAGGTCAAGGTGGCCTTGCGGCTGTGCCAAACCCAGAGCCTGAGCCGCTCGGCGGATCCCAGGGCTCCGGAAGTTGCCACCATCCAAATAACAAAGGAATGCCTGCACAGGGTGTGTGGGGGTGGCCTGGGAGAAGACCCCAGAGCCTGGGTTCCATTTCCTGGCCCTACTGCTTAGTGACGGGGCGACACGTGCCTCAGTTTCTCCATCTAAGAAGGAGGGATTCAGGCCGGTGCTCAAATGTCCCCTTGAGAGCCCTGACCGTGCCGTAAATGTCACCATCTGGACTTTTAAAAAAATTTTTTTAAATTCATTTGACAGGTAGAGATATAAATAGTAAGAGAGAGACAGAGAGAAAGGTCTTCCTTCTGATGGTTCACTCCCCAAATGGCCGCTATGGCCGGCATTGTGGGGTCTCCAGTACTGAGCAAGGGAGCAAGGGCCTCAGCCTGGCCTCCGTGAGAGCGGAGAGCTGGGCTCTCCCTGCTGGCCAGAAGGTTCCAGAAGCCTGTTCTGTGCCCAGCACAGTCCTTGGCTGTACGCTGCAGACTTTCAGAGCCGTGCTGTGACACAAAACGCAGGATCGGCCATCCCAGCCCTGGGTCTGCAGCCTGGTTTTCCTGGCTCCGTGACCTGGCATTGGCCTCCCCGCCTTTGCAGAGCCTCAGTGTTCTCCTCTGGAAAATGGAGCCAAGAAATCAGCTTTCCCTGGGGCTGAGCTGGAATGGAGCCATCTGGAATGTGCAGGGTGCTGTGGGCTGATTCAAGACCCCCTGACAATCATTCCTTGGGGGTCCCACTCTCCAGGACCCCAGCATATGACCATTTGGGGATGGAGTCTTCAAAGAGGAATGAGGTTAAATGAGGCCACGCCCGTTGTGCCCAGCGTGCCTCTAAGAGGCGGTGGGGACACACAGGTGCAGGGGGAGCCTGCGGCGATGCAGGTACGAGCCGTGTGCAAGCCCGGGAGAGAGGCCGTGGGAGATAGCAGCAACACTGACAGCTCCAACGCAGACTTGCAGCCTCCGGAATTATGAGAAAATTGATTCGTGTTGTTCACGCTGCCTAGTCTGGCATTTGGCTGCACACTCACGGATGGGGGAGATTTGGTTTGCATTAAGCAGGGAGGGGCGGACCGGGCGGGGGGACGGAGCTCTGCCCCCGCAGCACTGCCCAGCGCCATTGCTGCCCTTGGCCTTGGCCGGAACGCCCAGGCCCGTCGGGTGGCTGCAGCGCCTGTGCCCAGCCCCGACGGCCGGGCCTTGCCTCAGGCAGGGAAGCTGACAGCGCCGCTGTCAAGACCTTGTTTGGATTCCGGACGCCGCTGCCGAGCCGTGCACGCCGCCAACACGCCTAACCCGATTCCGCGAGAAATGTTGACTCTAAATTACCAGGACTTAATCTTTCCAACCACAGCTAGGCAGCAAGCGACTCTGAAACGACAGATGGAAAGTCCGGTTAATGTGTTTGTCTTCTGCCTTCTGAGCGGCCCCGCCTGCCAGGCACGGCTCGGGCCAGCCAGCATTGGCGGACGGGGCGTGTTGCTAGCCCCAGAGGTCCCCCTCACTAACACCCCACCAGGAACTGTGCCGGACTAGGGGGTCACTTCCACTTGTGGGGCAGGAAGGCGTCCCCTGAGCCCCAGGCTGGCCCCTGGCTGGCTCGGCTTCAGCAAAGTCTCGCGAGAGATTCTGCTCCCTGCAGGTGTACAGCTCCCACGCCCCTTCAGCCAGGTCAGCTGCAGAATGCTGATCCAAGACCTGGGGAGATCGCACAGCAGGTTCAGATGCTGCAGAGAGAGCCCCGAGCTGGCTTCTGGCCAGGCCTGGCTCCACCAAGCCTGGGGCCACCTGCCTCCTCGTTGACACCACTATGGCGGGCTCCTCCCCCAAGCAGCTACTGAGCCCAGAACGGAAGGGGCAGGGCCACCCCGCCACTGCCTGCCTCCGTCCCTCTGGCCTCTGGTGGCTGAGGAGCCGCAGGGAGCTCTCAGCACCAGCCCCTTGGTGGGATGGCTGAGTCTGTCGGAAGTGGTACATGAGTGACAGCAGGGGCAGCCTATCCCCCAGCAGAAGCCCTGGCCTCTTAGGAGGAAGAGGCCACCCTCTCTGTGCCCTCCCTGCCCTCTCCATGAAGCTTTCTGCAGGGCAGGGGCAGGTGCAGGGGTGTGGGCGGGGGCAGCTCCCGTCCTGCACAGAGCCTGCACAGAGCCATCCTGTCCCAGGCCAGCCTTCCCGCACCTGTAACCCTCAGCCCCAGGCAGTGACGTCACGGCCGGAAAAGGCCACTATGGACCCACAAGGGTGACGTGGGGCCGTCCCTGGCCTGAGAAGCCTCTGTGGCCAGGAGAGAGAGATCAATGCAGTTCTCAACAAAGGGCAGAGGGCAAGGTGCACGTGAACCCCACCACAAGGCATCCTGGGGAGGCCCTGCCCAGGGAAAGGCGCCCCCCCCCCCAGGGTGTGAAGCAGTAGAGAAAAGGGGACCACGGAGACTTCCAGGCAGGGGAACAGCTGGAGCCCAGAGAAGGGACGATGGCAGCCAGTGTGTGCGGGAGTGGGGAGGGTGGGATTCCAGCGCTGGAGCGGCGGCAGAGGCAAGAGTTTGTGCCTCCTCCCTGCTGTTGAACGGATGCAGCGTGGTAGCTTCCGCTGTCACGATTGTAAGTGCCCGCTCCACGCGCGGTACCGTGCAACCCCCCAGTAGTTTTCCATCACTCCACACTGGGGCTGTGCGCCCATCACACACTTCCCACCTCCCCTCCCCCAGGCCTGGGGGGCCCTGTTCCCCTTCCCACCCCAGGGATGGCCACTGAATCCCCCTTAGAGAAGGTGCCACTGAGGGGTCGGCGCGCCTGTCCCAGGAGCTGCAGGTCAGAGACCGTGATGGACAACGAGCTTGCTGGAGGCCGCCACCAGAGTGGAAGTGGAAGTGCAGGGCTGTGTGCCCCGAGGCCGTGGCCACCAGCAGGTGCCAGCCAGGAGGATGGGAGAGCTGTGCTGGCACTCTGAGCAAGCGCACCGCCTGTCGGGGCCTCGCTGCCCACAGATGAGATGGGGGTGGCTCCCTCTCTTGGCAGAGCGGGCTCTGAGGGCTAAGTCAAGGAAACTGAGGCTGGTGGCCATGCAGGGCCCAGGATGTGCCGTTGAGAAAGCATCACCCCTGGGCCCAGCACAGATGCACTGCTCAGTAAGTGCAGCCTCCCTCCATCAAGCTAAGTCACCCATCGCACCCGGGGTTCCCGGATGGATCTGTCGTTCCTTTCAGCTCACACTTTGCCTGGACTTCAAAGCCCAGTGGCCTCCACACATATCCAGGGCAGGGCAGTCATGGTCACTGCAGGAGGCCTCCAGGGAGGGCGGGGACAACTTCAGGCTGTCTGCAGGAGGAGAGGGAGGGGGCGGGATGCTGCAGAGCCCCACCCCCTGCAGGGCCCTGGGAACAAGATCTCTTGAGACCCAGCCCTGACATCTCTCCCCCACAGACACTGATCTGCACCTGCGTCTTCCACTTAGCACCGTAACACATCCAGCTGCTGTGTGCCTGGTCCCTACTGTGGCCACGGTGTCCAGCCTGGGCCCTGGGCCAGGGTGGCAAGCAGGGTGGGCCGTGTGTGGGAGTTCCAGTGGCCTCTGAATCAGACAGCATGATATAGTCCCTTTCTCATGCTCAGACATGCTCAGAGGAGCAGTGGGTCTGGAATTCAGGGTGCATCAGAATGGCTTGTTCTTTGTCCGCTGGGTGGTCTGTAGACTTTGCTGCTGGCTGCGGGGGTTCCTGTCCACCTCGTCCCCCAGCTCCTGTGTGTGATCTCTCAGGTGTCCTGCCTCCTCCCTTCCAAGATGGCTGCCGCAGGACAGTCTGAGCCAGGGATCATAGAGACATGGAGAATCAGAGAGAAATGGAGGTAGACGCAAACAGCTGAATGTTGCAGAATGTCTCCTTCCCTCTGCAGAATTTCTACCCACGGGCAGCCCAGGAACAAAGACAGACACCCATCTGCACATCCAGTGGCGTTCATGCGCTCCAGAAACCGACCAAGACACAGCTGACTTGGTGGCCCATGGCCTTGTGCAAAGTAACAGATGACGGACGTCCCAGGCCCTGTGACAGGAGCGAGTTCTCCCACCTTCCCTGCAGGGCAACTTCCAGAGACAAGAGGTGTCCGGATCTAAGTTTGAGGCGAAGAACATCAGGTTCAGAGCTCCACCAGCCAAGACTGGAGGTTCCTCCCTGCCCATTCCTGTAGGAATTCGGGCAAGTTCAAAGACGCACTGTTCTTCAACCCCAGATCTCCATCCTATGCCTCTGGAGCGAATATCGGATTTTTAAAGGCAGAAAAGGGGCTATTTCATGAAAGGCATAGAATATGGAAAGGGAGCAGAGAACACCCAAGTCTGTTTGTCCTGAACATCTCAGTGTAGACAGAATGCTGACTGTTGGAAGGTGTGCTTGTCTACTGGACAAGTTTAAAGATATTAAAAATGCCACTGGTTTTATCTCTTTAACTAGAAATGGAGCCAGGAGCCTGGGACTGCTGAGGTTAACCGAAAACAAGGCTGCACTGTCCTCAGTCTAAACAGGAGGGAAAAATTAGTGCAAGCACCCCAAACACATTTCATTATTTTTCCTTAAATGCAAATAATATTTTTGGCCAGTAGGGCATTCAGGATAGGCTTTTGCCTTCGGGCAAATAAAACCCGGTTCAAAACACGGGCTAGACTCACCACCAATCAAGTCTCCTTTTAAATTCTTACGACTTCTTTGAGTCCTTCCAGGCCATTGCAACCGGTCTGGGACTTTGGGTCACAACTGGAAGGAATGCATGTTGACCAATGCCAAAAACAACTTTTTAAATATCGGTCCTCTAGAAGCAGCCCTGGGAGGGAGGTCTTCGCGAGCGAGGATGGAAAGATCAAACTCGTGTTATAGGTTTGGAGGGCAGCCTAACCTCTAATCCATCCTGTACTGCTGATGTCATGTAGTCAAGAACACCTCTCCACACTCTCCCTCTGCCCCTCAGAAATGAGCCTGCCGCCAGACCTAAGGGTCTCCCTCTTCACTCAGCACCCGGGGGCGATCGGTCAGGTCCTTGGCTCTTCTGGGGTTCCGGAAGGGGCAGTCCCACCATTCAGCTCATCCAATGAAGCACAGGAGGAGGAGTGAGTCCCAGAGAAGCCTCACTCTCATGCAGCCTTCAGCTTGTACTTGAATGCCTCCTGAGATGGGCAACTTACCACCTCTCCCATTCCATTGAGAGTTTTTTTGGGGGCAATTCTTCCAATTACTAAGACAGAATATCAATTCCCTCCAATAATTTGTGGGACAATTTTTTTTAAAGCCATTCTGTGTCTGTCTCACTTGCACACAATGCGTAGGTTGTGCCCTTAACAGAAGTAATCCAAGAAGAACACACCTGTGCCTATGGGCAGTGCTTCATGTTGGTGGTCAAAGCACGCAGGACCAGCACACAGGCTAGTGTGGGCACAGTGTGCCATGAGGTGGGGCTGTGAAGCCTGGAGGGGTTGGGAGCACTGTGCCTATTGCAGTGGGTGAGCATGGGTTGAACAAGACGTAGAAAGGTCTTCCTCCCCACTGCTGCATTGTGGGAGATCAATGACGTGGACACGTGCTGGAAACAAGAGTGGAATGTAATTCCTTGTGACGTTGGGGGCACACTTGCAGTGTTGACATCACATTGATCCAGCCATCTATTATTCCTCTATCTATGTTCACTCAGCTACGGAGGCTGAGAAGTGACAAGAGCTGCAAGCTAGAAACCCAACCAAGCTGATGGTATAGCCTCAGTCCAAAGCCGGAAGAAGGCTCGTGCCCTAGGGAGAGCAGGTGTCTCAGTACAAGCCCAAAGGAAAATACAGGTGTCCCCGCTCAGGGCAGTGAAGCAGGAGGGGCTCCTGCTTCCTTGTGGGAGGGTCAGTCTGTGTGTGATAGTCAGGTCCTCCAGTGATTGGATCAGGCTCACCCCCACTGGGGAGGGCAAAGTGCCTATTCGTCTAGAGATTCAAATGCTACTGCCACCCAAAAGCCTCCTCTGTAAGATTTGACCAAATACCTGGGCACTCGGTGGCCCAATCAAATTGACCCATAAAATTAGCCAGCATGGAAGGTGAGGAAGAATATGGAAGTGTCTGCCACATGTCTTTGGCTCAGATCTTGGGTTTCAATACTGTTGTCCCCCAAACAGAACTGGGACTTTGGATCTCAAGTCTTGGGCCAAGAGAGAAATGGATGTGTATGGACAGTTTCACTCATGGCGAAACAAGGTTGCATTAAAAAGAGAGTGGAGTTACTGTCTGAAGGTCCAAGGTACTAGTTTGAAGGGTTCCATCCACTGAACAGAGCATGAAAAGGAAGGATTTTTCGAGATATAACCAAACCAAGTGTGCAAGACCATGCATTCATGGCAATAGAGCAAAGTTAACAGGAGGTACGTTAGAATGAAAAATAAATGTTTTGCTTATGAGGGGGATTCAAGAAGGAGATAGAAAATGCATGTTACGAAAAAGCATGTGTGGTTCCAAACAAGTTTATCTTCTAATTCCATTTTCTCCTGAACAGTTTCGGGGATGATCCCTTAGCAAGTACAGGGATCACATACAATGGATTTGTTTAGTAGAATATTGCTTGCAATAGAAAAGTATAGAAACACTTGTGTTGTTTTTTTTTTCTGTAAGCATATGTGTTGCTTGCAAAGTATGGAGTTGTATTTTTCACTATCTCTACAGAGAAGAAAGAATCAACACAGTGAACTGTAAACAAACTAAAATAATCCCCCCAAACATGGGTACCATAGGAGGGGTGTTCAAAAAGTTCATGGAAACCGATATTGTGAACAAGCATGCGTGGGTTTCAAAGTTTTTGCACCACAGTACACTTTCTTTTTCATTCTCTCTTTCCATGAACTTTGTCAAGGGTCCTCATGTTATGAAGTCTTGCAAGGAGCAGGAAGAAGGGGAGTTAAGCGATCGATTGTTCTTACGGCCCCACCCAACCATCCATCCGTTAACCAGAGAATACCACAGAACATTCCAAGATGATTAATTAGCTAAACACTGCACACTCTGTCTCTCGTCTCTTAGTAGATGGAACCTTGAGATGACCCTACTAATTATAATGCAGTACTGATAAGGTGTGCATACGTTTCCAATTAAGATTTTTAGACGAGGCCAATTTATCATAATGGCAGGACAATCGTTTAAGTACTGCCAGCCATAAGAAACTTTATAAAACATACCATTTTCTGGGAAAGACACCAAGTTTCAAAAAATTAAATCTTTGAATTTAGATTTTGAAAGGCAGAGGATTAACAGTCCTGATGCAACAAGTAGAACTTTGTTATCCAAAGAAACTCAGCCAGTGGTTTGTTTCACATCACTGTAGACATAGAGATTTGTTCTAGACCACAATCTATGAGCCTTTCTCTTCTGAAATGTGCCTCATTTGGGGTCTCTTAAGATCATTTGTGCATGAAGGAATTACAGAAGGGGCTGGTACTGTGGCATAGTAGGCTAAGTCCTTGGGCCCCTGAACCTATGTGGGAATCCTGGAAGAAGCTTGCAACTGGGACCCACATGTGGGTTTCCTCCCTGCTGAGACTTACCAATTTGGTAAGCTTTTTCTGGCTAGCTTTGGCCAATGGGCCAAGAGCCAATGGGCCAAGAAGATAAAATTGACTCTTGTAGGAAAAAAAAACTGCCAAAGTAAGACACTCCAATGGGAGCGGGTATTTAGCCTAGGAGTTAAGACACCTATACCCAACACTGGATGGCTGATCCATAGCTCCAACTCCTGGCTCCAGACCCTAGGTGGTAATAGGGACGGCTCAAGTGATTGGGCTCCTGCCATCTACAGGAGAGACCTGGGTTTTGTTGCTGGCTCTTCTCTGGGAAGTGAGCCAGCAGATGGCAGTTCTCTGTGTCTCTCTTTCTGTGTCTCACTTTCTCTTTCTGTCTGCCTCTTAAAAACAGAAAAATAAAACCCTGTGATATTCTTCTGCCCTGTCTCAATAGAAATTCAGTATCTCATAGTGTGTGGTGGTCAGGAATTCAGTAGGGGCTCAGCTGAGGGGTTCTGGCTCAGGACCGCTCAGGGGGTCAGGGCCAGAGGTTCATTTGGGTGGCAGTCACGTCTCAGGTGCAGCTGGACCATCAGCTGCCACCGCCAGGCCCCAGTTCCGTGCCCTGTGGACTCTCCACAAGACTGCTTGAGCATCCTCACAGCGTGGCAGCTGGCTCCCCCAAGAGTGAGTGTTCCCAGATTGAATAAAAAGGAAGTCACAGTGCCTTTTATGCTCCAGCCTCAGAAATTACCACTTGTTACTTCTGGCACATTCTATTCACTGAAGCAAGTTCACACATATGAGGAGGAGAATTGGTCTCTGATATTTGAAGGGAGACGCAGAAGAGGGTTTGTGGACACCTTTTGAAGTCACCATAGTGAGTGTTTGAAAAGTCTGATGGGGCCTGCAGCACTGGCATCCCATATGAGCGCAGGTTCTAGTCCCGGCTGCTCCACTTCTGATCCAGCTCTCTGCTGTGGCCTGGAAACGCAGTGGAAGATGGTCCTTGAGCCCCTGCATCCACTTGGGAGACCCAGAAGAAGCTCCTGGCTCCTGGCATCAGATTGGCCCAGCTCCGGCCATTGTGGCCGTTTGGGAAGTGAACCAGCAGATGAAGACCTTTCTCTCTACCTCTCAAGCAAATAAATAAATAAAATTTAACAATAACAACAAAAAAAGAATTACCAAAGCCATATATGAATGTAAAAAAATGAAATCACACGAATACAGTAATATAATGATAAAACCATTTACATAGAGGGACTTCGTAACTGTGAAACCATTTTTACAGATTAATTATGGTGATTTTGTTTATTTTATATGCAGACAGTCTAGCTTATGTCATGATAATAAATAATCTCCAGACCCCAATGATATGTGCCAAAGCTTTATTCCAAAGGATCACTTCTTCCTCGCGCTCCGTGTCGTCTTGGTTTGACAAGAGGCTCTGCTCCATCAAGTCACTTAGGGACCAGGACTTCTAGTTTCATCGTCCACACTGTTTGGACTTTTTAAAATTTTTATTTATTTATTTATTTGTTTAGCATTTGATGCTAAAGAGAATCTGCTATGATTGACTTGCCTAAATGCTTGCAAAGTTTGATTAACAAGAGTTGGAATAATGTATAGAATATTAGAAAAATTCTAGTTTACTAAATTTATAATTGTTGAATTTTCATAGAGGAAATCTTGATTATTATTATTAAAAAATTATATGATTTGTTAAAATCCTAAGACTTTTACACTTTTACTAAATCTAAGAGACAACATTATAAATATTCAGGCCGGCACTGTGGCATACTGGGTAAGGCTGCCACCTGTGGTGCTGGCATTCAATATGGGTGCTGGTTCGAGTCCCAGCTGCTCCACTTCTGATCCAGTTCCCTGCCAATGCACCTAGGAAAGCAGTGGAAGATGGCCCAAGTGCTTGGGCCCCTGCACCTTCATGGGAGACCTGGAAGATGCTCCTGGCTCCTGGCTCCTGGCTTCAGATCGACCCAGCTCCAGGCACTGAAGCCATTTGGGGAGTGAACCAGTGAGTAGAAGACCTCTCTCTCTCTCTCTCTCTCTCTCTCTCTCTCTCTCTCTCTAATCCTGCTGAATAAAATCTTTTTTTAAAAAAGTATAAACATCCTTCTCCTTGCACGAAAATCATTTGAACTTTAAAAAAACATTTATTTATTTATTTGAAAGAGCAAATGTCTGCAACAGCCAGGGCTGGGCCAGGCTGAAACCAGGAGCCTGGAGCTCCACCTGGGTCTCACACATGGACAGCGGGGGCCCAGCCACAGGGCCCAGCTTCTGCTGCTTTTCCGGGTGCGGTACTGGGAGCGGCCTGGACTTGAACCAGTGTGGGAGGCTGATGTCACAACCTGCTGCATGAACACCCTTGAACCTCAAAGCATCTCTCAGCCTCCGGAAGTGGTTGATGGGCACATGCCGCCCTGGTCCTCCTAAATAAGAAAAGCGTAGCCTCAAAAATACAGCAGCAGGCACTGCTTCTCACAAATTTCTGATGGGACTCATTAAGTCCGAGGCGGCAGTGCATGTGGGAGAGAAGGTGAGATACAAGGTTCACCAAGAGCAAGCTGTTTCCTCTCTCTCCTTTTAGATTGACTGATTTATTTGAAAGGCAAAGTTATGAGAAGCAGAGGCAGAGAGAGACGTCTTCCATCTGCTGGTTCACTCCCCAAATGTCCACAATGGCCAGAGCTGGGTTGGTCCAAAGCCAGGAGCCAGGAGCTTCTTCCAGGTCTCCCATGCAGGTGCAGGGGCCCAAGGTCTTGGGCCATCTTCTGCGGCTTTCTCAGGCCATAGCAGAGAGCTGGATTGGAAGTGGAGCAACTGGGTCTCAAACCAGCACCCATAAGGGATGCCAGCACCACAGGTGGTGGCTTTACCAGCTACGCCACAGCGCCGGCCCTGCACAGCGCCGGCCCTGCACAATGGGGAGTGGTCCAAGAGACCTTTAAATAACACAATGGAGTAGTTACTGAGAGCTTTCAACAGTGGTCGGGGCTGCTACGTCTCCTTTATCCACTTCTTTCACAACCTGCTCCCAGGTCGGTGAAGGATCTTGGAGTGCTCTCCTTTTCCTTGTCTGCTGGGTAAGCACAGATGCCCAGGGACAGGGTGTGTGCGCTCTACGGGCAGCACCGGTCACCGTGACGTGTGTGTGAGCATCTGTGTGCGTGCCTCCTCCTCCATCCTCAGGTGAATGAGTGAAGTCGGGCTGACACGGTCTCCCCAGTTGTCTCCAGTGCAGGGTGGAGAGAGCTGAGATCATAGCAGCCTTAGAGAGTGGAGATGAATCTGCTCCAGTTGAGATCATAGGGTCTGTCTTTTGTCAACCTTGGGATGGAAGCCCAGTCATTAATATAAAGAGTTCTCTTGTTTATTGTCATCTTTTTAGTCTACAAACCATTAGACAGAACCCTGGAAGGGAAGAGGGGTAAGGCTCAGGACCCAACCGCTTGCCATGGAGTGGAAGTCCAGAGTGGGCCATGTCTGCTGGGAACGCCGACGCTGTCTCAGGAGCAGTGCTGGGATCACGCGGCCCCCAGGATGAGAGCAGGCCTGACTCTCCATGTGGCAATGTTCAGACCACAGGAAAGCGACACTTGCTCCCGACAGGGACCACGCTAAGGAGTGTGATGCCCATGGCAGGGATCAGGACAGTGAGAGGCCATGGGGAAGCCAGATCTCCTGGGCTGTCAGTGTTCACAGAACACGGCACACGTTTCTGAAGCTCCCTCTAAGGCCACAGATCGGTCCCCTTGGCTTGGCTGTTCAATGTGAAATGCCCCACATGAGAGACTTGGAGCCAGGAGGCTTGTGGGCAGTGAAATCCTTTCAATTCAGACTTCCGGGGTTTCCACCTCTACTCTATGGAAAGACCAGAGACTTCTGTGTGAGAAAAAGCCATCTTGTGTCTACAAAGGACTCACATCCGGCTCTACACAGAATCTGCTGGTTTGATAAACTGGCTCCTTCCAAAGAACTGATCTAGCCTCATTGAACGGAAGGGATAACCAGGGTCCCCTGGCCTCTGGACCGGCTTAACCTGCATGCTTTGGGCTGGTTTCTCTCGCGGACCACGGGGTGGGCAGTGCACAGCACACTGTGTGTGCATTTCCTCTAGGAAGCATCACACAGCCCGCCCTGGGCCGGGCTCCTGAATGTGGCTCCGTGTAAGGCAGGGCTCTCACCCTGTCCACAGAGACTGAATTTCCCACACACAAAACACAGAAGGGATGAGGAAGAGGATGGCCGGCTCTGTCAGGTGATCCGCATGGCTGTGATGGTAGGGCCGGCTGTCTTCAGACTTTCCTTAGATGCCCGGCTTCGACAGCTGCCAGCTCTCCCCTCTATGTCACAGGCGGAACACTTGTCTGTTCTGCTTGCCTTTTGCCACTTTTCAGCCCCTAATGAGGATGGGGTGGCGAAAGTCACCAATGGCCGTCTCCACTCATGCGGTTCACTGTAGTACAAACCCGGGAAGCAGCCCTGCCTGCCTTCAAGTCCCAGCTCCCTGCTTTTTCCTCTCCAGCTGTGTGGCTTTGGGTAAGTTACTGAACCACTCTGTGCTTCAGTTTTCTGGCCTGATCAATGGGTATAATAATAGTCTCTATCTCATAAGGCAGTTATATAGGTCAAGCATTTGCAGATGTGGTGGGTACATGGCAAATACTCCAGAAGTAGTGGTTTTTAGTAAGCTCATCAGTAGCCAATCAGATCGTGTGAGCAGCCACTGCATGCCCAAACATAGGCTAAGCACGGAGGGCCTGCCCCCAAAGCCTTGAAAGAAACACTTCAGAAAGCAGAGCAGGACTAGGCTAAGTGATAATCCAAGCTTACCGGAAACGCGGAAGTTCAGCGCGGGTGGTAGACAGGCAGGAAGCTACCAGCGTCTGCCATGGTCAACGTCACAGGGTCATGTGCAGATACAGGGATGCTGGGAAATGGCCAAGGAAAGGCGAGCAGCCCCCTGCAGGTGGTCTCTGGGCAGCCTGGCTCTCTGTTGCACCTTCTTCCTTGCCCATCCGCCGCCTCCCTCCCGCGGAGGGTCTCCTTCCCATCCTGTGTTTATTTAGGAAGGACCCCAGGGGCTTCAAAGCTCAGGCCTCTGTCCCCAAACCTGAGTGCCTGAGGGGATGCAACAGCCAAATAGCCCTGTGAGGGTAATATGCTTATGCCACCCTCGTGTGGGTTTTGTTATTTGTGGCAAATTGCAAACAGATTGCGTCATTTATGTTTCAACTGCTGGTGGGTAAGTGAGCTTTACTGCTGTGTTTGTAGTGTTAGACACGAAGATGCTGGAGAAACAACTGTTCATCTCTGCTCTGGCTTATTTCTGCCCCTAAAACGCGCTAGTTTAAAATAGTTCTCCCTCAGCTTCCTGTGCTGTCTCCTTCATTGTCTCTTTCTTACACTTTGCTTCTTCCATTTTTGTCTGTCTTTTTCCTTTTTTGACTAATATTCCAAAATGCAAAACCTAACAACCATGGTAGTCACAGTCATTGTGAGCTCGCACACATATTTCAACAGAAAAAAAGAAGCAGCAGAGGATCATGGGAACTATGGCCCACGAGTTCTCTCTCCCTCCAACGTATCAAAAACTATTTGTGGACGGCGTTGTGGCTCACTAGGTTAATCCTCCACCTGCAGCGCCGGGACCCTGGGTTCAATTTCCGATTGGGGCGCCGGATTCTGTCCCGGCTGCTCCTCTTCCAGTCCAGCTCTCTGCTGTGGCCCGGGAGTGCAGTGGAGGATGGCCCAAGTGCTTGGGCCCTGCACCCCATGGGAGACCAGGAGGAAGCACCTGGCTCCTGGCTTGGGATCGGCACAGCGTGCCGGCCGCGGTGGCCATTGGAGGGTGAACCGATGGCAAAAGGAAGACCTTTCTCTCTGTCTCTCTCTCTCACTGTCTAACTCTGCCTGTCCAAAAAAACAAACAAAAAAACCTATTTGCAAGTTCTGGCCATTGGGGCCATCTGGGGAGTGAATCAGCAGATGGAAGACTCTCTTTCTCACTGCCTCTCTATAACTATGCCTTTCAAATAAACAAATAAAAAAAAGCCTAGAACTTTAAAATGTTTAATAATGCAGGAATAAAAGAAAAGCTTATAAGAAAAAAAATCAAGTGGCCCATAAAGAAATCTAAATTATACTAACAGTGAGTGACCAGTATTGTCCATCAGATTGGCAAAGTTGGTAAAGAGTGATGTCCGGTGCCGCTTAAATTGTAGGCTAACATCATTTTAAACGCTACCAGGGAGAATCGATATTGATTGGCACAGCATCCCTGATATCATGAAAATCGTAGGGACAAATCCCACTGACTTCGGCCTGGCACTTCTGCTTCTGAGTATTGCTTAAGGAAGCAGACAACTGCACACATGTGTCCATATAGGGGTGATGATTAAATATGAGGGCATTTTCTTCAAAGCTCACGAAAGTGGAATTAAAAGCTAAGTTGATTCTGGTGCAAACAATTTTGAAACCCATGCATGCAAAGGGATCTGCAAACAGTTCATGGGAAACACATATTATGAAAACGAAAAACCATGCCTGGACATTCAAAGTACAGTTGTCGTATTTCTAGGTAGCAAAAACCAGAAACGATGCATGCCCTGTCGTGCACAGCTGAGTCACCAGAGGAGAGTTCCTCCCTACTGGGGCACCAGTGGGTGTCCGCACGCTTCCTGGCCATGACTGGTTAAGCTCTGAGTTCAAGCAGTGAGACAGCGTGTATTGTGTGATCCCACTGGGTGAAGACGTGCCATTGACTTAATGTGGATACGCACGCCTGTTGACATGTGAGGAGTAGTATATATCTTCCTGCTAACAGCAACCAACTCAGACTTCTGGAAGGTTCGGAGAGATTTTTTTTTTCCTTTTAAACCCTCAGCGTTAGTAGACATCTTCAGTGCAGCTAGCATGCATTATCCTTTTAATCGGTGGTGAGGGTGGGAGGGGGAGACCTAAACAATCTCCACCTTGGTGGGAGGAGGGAGACACCCTGACTTCAGACATCGGACCTCCCAACTCGTGGCTTCTGTGTTAATGAAGCAGCTGAGCAAACCCAGGCAGCCAGGGAGCAAATCAAGTGCGGACCCTCCCTCGGGAACCACCCCTCCACCCCCCCACTCCCGCCCACCGCGCGTGGGCAATCAGATCCGCACAGGAGGAGGCTGGGCAGGGTGTGGCCTGGCAGGTGTCTCCTGTCTCGGCAGCTAAGCAGCTGTCCAGCTCCCTGCAGGGAACACAGTCTGGCTTTCAGTCTGGCCGACATTTTTCAAGCTCAAAAGCAACGAAGACAGCTTCACGCCAGGTATCTGGGAGTCAAAGCTTGAAAACATCAACACTTCGTGCTTGAAAACGAAACTGGGAAAAATACTGCTTCTGGAGCCTTGGGCGAAGGCTGACCCCGAGCAGCAGGGGCCGTGTCCCTGCAGCCCCGTCCCGTGGAGCTCTTTCAGGGGCCTGTGCCTCACCGTGAGAGCTCGGGCACGCACATAGCAAGCCCCGAGAAAGCCAGGAAGCTCCCGATTGCTGCCCTACTACGGATTCTGCAGCCCACGGGCTCACAGTTCTCGAGTCTCAGCAGCGTGTACCTAATTCTGTCTCCTGGGCAGCTGTTCGAGTTGGTTATTATTAAAGACACATCCAAACCCTGTCACAGCACCAACTAACTGTTCCTTTGCTTGTGGGCTGCCTGGAACCTCAGGGACACTTTTAAGACCCCTTCATCCTGGGACCCTAAATAGCACTTTGCATGCCCCATGCTAGCCCACACAGATTTTATTTTCACCCTTATCAGTGTTCCTAAGTCACCGCCCCTGGTTACCTCTGTGACAAGTGTCATGGGTATTTACAATTTAATAGTGGGACAGTCATTTCACCTGGTGCTTAAGACCCTGGGTAAAATACTCGCGTCCCAAAGTAAAGCCGCTGTGTTTGCTGCTTTATCTCCTGATGCCAGCTGCCAGCTTCTTGTTAATGTGAACCCTAGGAGGCAGTGGCATCGACTCAAGTAATAGGCACCCTCCCACCCCTGTGGGAAACCTGCACTTAGTTACCAGCTCTTGTTCAAATACATGTTAAAGATTTATTTATTTGAAAGGCAGAGTTACAGAGAGGCAGAGACAGAGAGAGAGAGGTCTTCCACCCACTGGTTCACTCCCCAGTTGGCTGCAATGGCCAGAGCTGTGCCTATCCAGAGCCAGGAACCAAGAGCTTCCTCTGGGTCTCAGATGCAGGTGCAATGGCCCAAGCACTTGGACCATCTTCCATTGCTTTCCCAGGCCATAGCAGAGAGCTGGATTGGAAGTGGAGCACTGGGACTCAAATTGGCACCCACATGGGATGCTGGCACTGCAGGTGGTCCACAGCGCCGGCCTTTCAAATACAGCTTAAAAATATATAAAACATAACTTAATTAGGTTAAATATATAACTAACTCTAGTAACACTAAGATATTTTGCTCAGTTTTTTTTTTTTTTAATTTGAGAGGCAGAGTTACAGATGGAGAGAGAGGGAAAGTCAGAGAGAAAGGTCTTCCATCATCTGGTTCACTCCTCAAATGGCCATAGTGACCATAGCTGGGCTGATCCAAAGCCAGGAGCTGGGGGCCCAAGCACTTGGGCCATCTTCCATTGCTTTCCCAGGCCACAGGCAGAGAGCTGGTTTGGAAGTGGAGCAGCCGTGACTCAAACTGTTGCCCATATGGGATGCTGGCACTGCAGCCAGAGGCTTAACCTACTATACCACGGTGCCAGCCCCTCAGTTTTTTTCAAAAGATATCTAACACCATGGACAATTGAATCAAAAGATAAATTTGTTTTGGTGCAAAAAAATTTTAAATTCTATCATTTTTTCACAATAGGAATGTCTATGAAATTTTTGAAGATCACTTGCAATTATTTTTGTGTAACATATTTCCATTTATTCTTTTTTTTTTTTAAAGATTGATTTATTTGGAAGGCAGAGTGACAATGAACCAGGGAGAGACACAGAGAGATCTTCCACCCAGTGGTTCACTCCCCAAATGACCACAACAGCCAGATCTGGGTCAGGCTGAAACCAGGAGCTAGGAACTCCATCCTGGTCTTCCATGTGGGAATAGGGGCCCAGGCACGTGGGCCATCTCCTACTGCTTTCCCAGGTCATAGCAAGGATCTGGATTGGAAGAAGAGCAGCTGAGACAGGAACCGGCGCCCATGTGGGATGCTGGCACCTCAGGCAGAGAGACTTAGCCTACTACGCCATGGCGCTGCCCCCAGAAACCATACATTTTCCCCATAGAAGAAACATTTGTAAAATCTGACCACCTATTGGTGGCAAAGCTATCGTCAGCAAACCTCAAATCTTTGCATCAGTCCAATACTGCCTGCAACTTTGTCGTCTGCAGCCTTGGTTTTCTTTCTCTTTCTTTTCTTTCTTCCTTTCTTTCGACAGGTAGAGTTACAGACAGTGAGAGAGAGAGAGAGACAGAGAAAGGTCGTCCTTCCATTGGTTCACCCCCCAAATGGCCGCCACGGCTGGGGTTCACACTGATCCGAAGCAAGGAGCCAGGGGCTTCCTCCTGGTCTCCCATGCAGGTGCAGGGCCCAAGCACCTGGGCCATCCTCCACTGCCTTCCTGGGTCACAGCAGAGAGCTAGACTGGAAGGGGGCAAACAGGACAGAATCTGGCGCCCATATGGGATGCCAGCGCCGCAGGCGGAGGGTTAACCAAGTGACCCATGGCGCCGGCCCCGCCTTTGTTTTCTAGAGAGCTGTTCCTTCCATACCTGATTTTTTGAGAGGTTTTATCTGGAAGGGATGTTGAGCCTAATCAAGCACTATTTCTGCATCTGTTGAGATTGTGGTCTTGCTTCACTGTGTTTATTGATTTGTGACTGAGGGAGCTTCCCATCATCCCTAAGATAAAGCCCACTCGCTGCTGTTGCACCTTCCATTGGTTTTGCTGACAGCGTCATGTTGGCCTAATAAGAAGACTTTAGCAGAGTTCCATCCTTTTCAATAGTTTGGAATAGCTTGAGAAGGACTGAAATTAGTTCTTTAAATGTTTTGTGGAATGTGTAAAGCCTTCAGGTTGTCCACTTTTCTTTGATGATAAACTTTTAATTAATGCCTCGACTGCATTACTTATCATGGGTGTATTTAGATTTTCTGTATCTTTTTCAGTCAATATTTTTAAGCTGCATGTGTCTAGGAATGTATCCACTTCTTCAAAATTTCCCAATTTGTTAGCACATAGCTGTTCCTAGCAACTGCTTCCCATCCTTTATATTTATTTCTGTGAGGTCAGTTGCAATGTTTCTTTTTTAACTCTGGTTTTTCTTTTTTCGTTTTCTTGCTTGTTAGTCTGGTAAGAGGCTTGTCTGCTTAGACAGTGTGTTCAAAATAACTCCATTTCATCAGATTTTTGTGCTGTTTCTCTAGTTCCAATTTCATACATTTAAGCTCTGATATTTATTATTTCTTTTTTTAAAGATTTATTTATTTATTTGAAAGGCAGAATTACAAAGAGGCAGAGAGAGATCTTCTATCCTCTGGTTCATTCTCCAGATGGCCGCCAACTGCTGGAGCTGCACCGATCTGAAGCCAGGAGCTTCTTCAGGGTCTCCCACGTGGGTTCAGGGGCCCAAGGACGTGGGCCATCTTCTACTGCTTTCCCAGGCCACAGCAGAGAGCTGGATCGGAAGAGGAGCAGCTGGGTCTCGAACCGGCACCCATATGGGATGCTGGCACTTCAGGCCAGGGCCTTAACCCGCTGTGCCACAGCACTGGCCCCTGATATTTATTATTTCTTGCCTCTCTGCTAATTTGGGGTTTGGCCTGTGCTCGCTTTCCTAAGTGCTTGAGATGCATGGTGAAACTATTTACTTAAAATCTGTGTTTTCCTTTTTATTCATGCACTTAGTAGCGTAATCGTCCCTCTTAGTGCTGTTTTGCTTTTCCCCACGATTCTGGTATGTTGTGTTGTGCTTCATTTTCAGTATTTCATCTTTTACTTCCTCTTTCATTTCTTCACTCATCCAGTGTTCATGTGGGTGCATTGCTGTCCAGTTTCCCCTATTCGTAAAGTTTCCATGGTTGTTGAAAATGTCTCTTTCCATTCTTCTGTGGTCTGAGAAGATAGGATTTTCATTTCTAAAAATGTATTGATTGACTTTAAACATTTTATGTGTTGCTTAGCATATGGATTGTCCTGAAGAATGCTTCCCGTGCTGATGCGAAGAATGTGTGATTCCTCACCTGTTGGATGGAACGTTCCCTACATGCTCATCGGGCCCATTGGTCTGTAGAATGGTTCAATGCTGCTGGGTGGGGTTTTGTTGATTTTCTCCCAGGGATGACCTGTCCAGTCAATGACAGTGGTTACTTTGCATTGGAGCCTATCTCTCCCTTGGGATCTAATAACATTTACCTAATATATTTGAGTGGTCTGGAGTTCGGTGTGTATTTACAATTGTTATACTTCTTGCTGAATAGAACCTTTTAGAATATATACTGGTATTGTTTGTCTCTCTTCACAATTTTTCATTTAAAATCAGTTTTATCTGAGATGGGCTGAGATAGCTAGCCCTGCTTGCTCTTGGTCTCCATTTGTGTGGAATATCTTTTTCAAACTCTTCACTTTCAGCCTCTGTGTATCATTTCCCTTGAAATGAGTTTCTTGTTGGTAACATATACTTGGGTCCTGTTCTTTTATGCATCCAGTCTATATGCCTCTTGATCGGGGAGTTTAATCCATTTATAACCAGGTTCATTAGTGACAAGCAGGAAGTTACTTCTGTCATCGCATTAATGGGATTTTATCAGACTAAGGAGCTTCTGCAGAGCATAAGAACTGCTCAACAGGAGGAGAGATAAGTAACGGGACGGAGAAGATGTTCGCAAGCTACGGACCTGACACAGGATGAACACATAGAACATACAGGGCCTCGAAAACTCGACAGCAAAAGCGCAGTCAGTTCACTTAAGACATGGATAAAGCATTTGAAAAGACATTTTATATGCAATGAAGAAATTTCATTGAAGAAATACAAATGGTTAGCAAATAAACGGAAAAAATGCTCAATTATCATCAAAATGCACATCAAAAGCACAATCAGAAATCACATCATTCCTGTTAGAATGGCTCGTACAAAATAGCCAAAAAATAGCAAACGCCGACAAGGAGGCCGAGAAAGGGGAGCTCTTAAAACATTCATGGTGGGAATGCAAATGAGTACATCCCCATGTAAATTCCTTTAAAAATAGAAATAGCCCTGCCATGTGATCCAGCAATCCATCACCGGGTATATATCCCACAGAAATGCAAATATTACAAAGAAATTTCTGCACCACCACGTTTACTGCAGCACTGCTCACAACAGCCAAGATATGGAATGAACTTAGATGTCCACAACAGTTGCATGGATAGAGAAAATATACACAGTAAATTATTATTCAGTTTTAGAATGACATCCTGTCATCTGCAGCAACATAGACAGAACTGGCGACCATTATGTCGAGCAAAATCAGCCAGACGCAGAAAGACAAGCACTCCGTGTTAACTCTAGTATGTGGAAACTTGTTAAAAGGAGAGTGAATTACAGGAGGCTGGGAGAGGTGGGGGTGGGGCTAGCAGAAGGTTGGAGAACAGATACCAAATCACAGAGGAGTAAGCTCCAAGTGTGACACAGCACGGTGGGGGCGAACGTAGTTCGTATAAACCTCTTATCACTTTCTGAGCAAATAGGAGACAGAAACCCCAAAGCTCCCATCGTAAATTACAACAAAGAAGGGGGAATGGTCATTGCATTGATTTAATCACGTGGCAGCCCAGAAGTATGCACAATTATTGTTCATGGAAAATTTCTGAAAAATATTTCCAAAAGAGGTACAGTAAATAAAAATATGCTAATTTAAAAAATTGTTTCATATAGATTTCTATGGTATTTTTTGTTTCAACTGTGCAGATACTCCTTTTGACTCTGTTCATAATGTGTGTTTTATTTTGCAGCCGTTTTTATGACTAAAAAAGCAGTATAGGCTCTGTCAGATGTTGAAATTGTTTTCTAATATTTAGAAAAAGCAAAGCCCTGTGTCTCTGGCAGTTCTGCAACCATATTGAGCTTGCCTCCACTGCTCTACAAATGAGGGAACTTCAGAAGCTTATGGGAAATAGAAACAAAAAACAAGTTTATTTTTGGTGCAAAAAAATCGAAATCCATGCATTTTTTTCATAATATACATTTTGCACGAACTTTTTGAAGACCTCTTGATGGGCTGGATTTCAGGGGCTTTTTGGTACCAAAATACACGAATCTGCCAGTTCCACCTTTCCGCGGGGCTTTCTGAAGTCCCTTCCTATGTGGAGGTGGTGGCTGTGGGGGGAGGGGGGAGGGAGGGAAGGGGGGTGTGACCAGCAAATGAGAAGGCTGCAGAGATGTCAGGTGACGGAGGATGTCTACACAGCTCTGAAGCTGCAGCTGTGTGTTGTATCAAGAAACAGTAAGTGCAGGGGCCGGCACTGTGGTGTAGTGGGCTAAGCCTCCACCTGCGGCACTGGCATCCCATATGGGCACCAGTTCGTGTCCCAGCTCCTCCACTTCTGATCCAGCTCTCTGCTGTGGCCAGGGAAAGCAGTGGAAGATGGTCCAGGTCTTTGGGCCCCTGCACCCACGTGGGAGACCTGGAGGAAGCTCCTGGCTCCTGGTTTTGGATCAGCACAGCTCCAGCCGTTGTGGCCATCTGGGGAGTGAACCAGCAGATGGAAGACCTCTCTCTCTGTCTCTTCCTCTCTCTGTCACTCTACCTCTTAAGTAAATAAATAAAATCTTGAAAAAAAAAAGAAAGAAACATAAATGCATGCAATTGATTGCACTGTATCTGTGTTTTGGGGCTGTCGTTGGCAGGCACCAGGCTGACCCTCTGGGAATTTCAGAGCTGTCTTGCTCTGCAGCCTGCTTGACTTCTGTGGGTTTCCAGAAGCTGTACCTGTTCTTGGTTTCCCCCAGGCATTTCAAGTGTAAAAGGTCAGGGCCCCAGCCCTGAATCCCTCAGTCAGAAATCTCCCTTGACTTCCGGCAGATGGCTAATGAGAGGAGGTGTCTTTTCAGGGTAACACCTGTCCTTGCAGCCCAGTGCCTCCAACCAGCTGCCCCCCACGTAGACACGGGGCTCCAACTCTTGTAGGACACCCCCACTTCTCAGCCCCTGTTTGTCTCCCCGCGCCTGCACCTGCCCCGAGTCTGACCCCGGGGCGGCCCCTTCTCTCTGCCTTGCTCTTGCTCTTTGGACGGCCCTCTGATCTGAGCCCTTGGCCTTCTGCCTCAGACACAACTCCCCCTTCCTCTGTCCTGACCCTGCCCCGCCACCCTCCTTCCTGGAAGAAGCCCAGCCTCCCCGGTTCCCAGCCCTGGGCCACCGACATAGCTGACAGTCCCTGGCCAGACCCAGAGTCCTTCTCTGCTCTCCCTCCCCTACCATGAAGATAAGGGCTTGGAGCCCGACCAGCGTTTGCCTGGCTGCTTTGGCCAGGGGGACATGGAGCTCCATGGTGTTTGGCCCTCATCACGGTGTGAGAAACTGTGGGTTGTGGTCACGAGGGGGTTGTGAAATCCTCCTGGCTGATCACCGCCAGTGTATTTTTAAAAGAACAGACGAGAGTGGCAAAGACCAAATTGTCTCCTGTGTGGTCAGGGTTGGTTTGCTGTCGTGTTTATGGACTGAGTTTTGGCCTTGTTGGGGCAGAACTGTGTCCCTTCCAAACTCCTATGCTGCATTCCTAAAATCAGCACCCCAGAAAGTGACTGTTTAGAAATGGGGCACTCTAAGGGGGAATTAAGGCTAAATGAGGCCATGAGGATGGTCGCTGATCCCATATGGCTGGTCCTTCTAAGAGGAGACCAGGGCATAGACACGCACAGAGGGCCTGTGAGAAACAGGGAGAAGTCAGGACTCCCCCTGCAAGCTAAGGAGGGCGTCGGCTGAAGAAACCGCACCTGCCCTTGACCTTGAACCCGGCCCTCCCCACTCCAGGACTGAGAAACACGCTTCTGTGGTTTCAGCCGCCCCTCCTTCGGTATTTGTCATAGCGGCTGTCGCATCCTGTCATTCTTACAGGTGGAATCAGCCTGTGCAGGCCGATCGCGGCTGCTAGCGACGGTCTGCGGCCACCCTGGAAGCTCTGAAGCTCACCAAGTTGACCAGAACAGCGTTTGGCTTCTCCATTTTTGCAAGCACAGCCCTCCTGCAGCGGCGGGGGGAGAGCTCTCAGCATTGCCTGTGCGTGTGCCCCGGTGCCGCGCTCGTGTGCAGGGCTTCTGAGCAGTGCCGAGCTCTGAGAGCCAACAGCTGAGCTTGCCGCCACGGCACGTGGGAGCCAGCCACGGGCGTCCGGAGCACGCTGCACGTGGCAGCAGAAGGTTTAAGGAAAAAAAAAAGAGCTGGGCGTTTGAATACGCCAGGCCCTGATCTCCCTAACACTGGGTCCCTTGTGCAATGAGATAGCGTGAGTGAGTGAGAGGCCATCAGTGTGTCCAGCCCTGGGCCTTTCCTCCCATCATCCGCCCCGAGCACCATCCCAACATAAACGAGGGCGAGGCTGCCCCTGCTCCTGGCTGGGCCACGGCACGCTCACTGCAGCGTGTTCCAAAGGTGAGTCCATAAACCCCGTCCCCAGGGCACCGTTAACGGCGCCCTCACCTTGGCAGGGCTATTTTGAGCATCCAAGAGCCTCCCTCGCACGGTCGTTTTGTAACCTCCAGCGCCTGCCGCTAAAGAGTTTTCTGTCTCCAAAAATAATCTCCTGGTGATGGCTAACACGATCCCGACATAATTCATCCTCTCCAAATAAGTGAAAGGGAGCGAATGCCCAACTCCTGGCACAGCCACAGAGCGGGCCTTGGAAGGGGAGGTGGCCATGACTTCAGCCCTTGGCAGAAGGCTGCAGGCAGGACGGGGAGCCAGGCGAGAGCTGGGAGCACCGAGCCCAGGGCGCCTGGCATGGGCAGGGAACAGACTGTAGCTCCTCCAGGCTTCTACCCAGAGCTTTGGGTGTCTGTCATCTGAACTGGCCATGCCCCCAACCTTGGATGTCACCAGGATTGCACTTTGCAAAAAGCTTCCCCAAGGGGTCCCTGGGCCCTGGGCTGCTGTCCCCACATGGTCTGGCCTGAGCTGTGACTGTAAGAGTGGGTCTTTCCTGGCCCCACTTGGTACATCCCTGACCCAGAGAGATTAGACTCTTGAACATGGCTCCACCCTACACTTAGTTTTTATTTGAGGCTGATGGTCAGGGCTGGAGCTGCCTTACCTTGTGCAAAGAGAAATGTTCTGTGCTTCTCCTTGCGGGCTCTCTGCTCATGTCCCCTTGCCCACGCAGTCAGGATTCCTTGCTCCCAGGAAGGGAAGGCGGATGAAGCTCACAGCAGAATGGGAAGACTCTTCACCATCTTCAGTAGGTAACCAGTTACAGCAGCCCTGGGAGTGACAATTCTTGCACCCACTTGGCAGGTGGGGAGACTGAGTCCCAGGGGTCCATAACTCGCATTTAGGAAGGGGGAGTCCAACCCAGTCTGCTGAAGCCGAAAAAGAGATTAGAATCGGTGCAGAAGGAGACAGGGAGTGATACAGAATGAGCACAAGGCCAAGAAAGCTGCAGGGGCTTGCCCGAAGCTAAGGTGTGTGTGCAAGGTGTGGGGTGGGAGGTGAGTCCAGAAAGCAGGTCCTGGAGGTGGTCCTTGGCCAACCCCAGGCTCATCAGTGTGAGAAGTGAGGTCCCCCAGGGTCTGTGCTTTGCAGTGCTGGGACGCGCGGGGCTTGAGGTCTGGTCCAGCCCTGTGATTTACTGGCTGGGAATCTCTGAGCAGATCTGAGTCCTCATGCAGAAAATGCAAAGGGGGCTGTGTGTATGATACTGGTCTTGGCCCCCTCCCTGCTCTGGCCGAGCCTCCTCCCTCCCCCGACCCACGTGGCCAGCCCGTGGACAGCGAGCACCTCCCCCCACCACGTGGCCAGCCCGTGGACATCCAGCGCCTCCCTCGCGGCTCCCATCCTTGGAGGTGTTGAGGTCCAACGGAAAATGTAAGCTCCCTCCACAGAGCTCCCCTTGTTTGAGTGAACTGGATCTTTATTTTCCTTTTACAAGCAAAGAGCTTTTCATTAATTTGTGCCAGACCATTTAGTGCACTCTACAGTGTTCTTGTTTCACTTAATTTTCTGGATTTCCAAGAAAGTTTCAGGACTTGGTTGGGTGAAAGGCCTTGCAGGGATTCAGAGCAATAAGGAGAAAATGAGCAGCAATCTCTGCAACCAGACTCCAGGTTAAGGATCTCACCAAGAAATAAGCACAAGTGGGTGCATAGTGGGTGGGTGGGGGGTGGAGTGGGGGAAGAGAGGGGCGTTTCCCGAAGAGTCCCTGTCTTGGTTGTTGGTGGACGTTCAAGCTGGAAATGTGATGTCATCGTGGAAACTCACAGGCTTGTCCAATGTTGGGTCGTTAACCAGCAGTAACAGCCCTAGTAGGTGGGGATGGAGAGGTGTTTGAAGTAGTCATGGTAAGCACCCAGCCCACAGGGGAGCTGTCCCTGCTGAGGGCAGGCACCCGGATTGTCCTGCTGATGGATGGGTGAGGACCCTCAGTCCTGTAAAAGACCTTGGAACGCACAAAGGCGAGATCGGTGCAGCTGGGCCTTGCGTTCAGGGGTGGGAAGAAGGGACTTGGGAATGCTCTCCTCCATCTGATAGGCTGGGGCCTGCACACTTTGCCTCCTCCCTCGGACCTTCCTTAGACTGCTGACTCCCGTTCCCAGCTGCACATTCGAGTTACCACCGAGGGCTTAAAAAAGCCGAAGCCCCCAGCCCCATCACAGCTCCTTGAGTGACTTCCACCTGCAGCCGGGACTCAGGACACCTGGGCTGGAAAGCTTTGCAGCTGTCACTCCATCAAGCTGGGGGAGGCTGGAGGTGGCAGAGGAACCTGCACAAGGGGACCCGCCAAGGCTGGGGCCTCCCTGTTCCCAACCCCTCTGGTCCCTGCGTAAGCGCCACCTGAGTCTGCTGCCTCTTAGCATCTCTGTGACACTCTGTGACATCTCCCGAGTGTGGAGATGGCCTGGTCCTTCTGAGGCCCCACGTACCCCTGCCTCCCGGCACTCCCTGCACTGTGGATCTCCAATGTCGCTCTCTCTCTTCCCTGAGCCCCAGAGGGCTCACAGGACGCTGTCACCCTGGCATCACTCTGTCTGTCTGAGGTCCAGAAGTGAGCCCCTGAGGGCTGCTCCCTCTACATCCTCTATCCCGGTCACCCCGAGATTGGAGGGGCCGTCCGTGCAGTTGTCACTCTTGAGCTGATGCTTGCTCTGACAGAGGCCCGTGACCCCCCCCCCCCCCGGCAAGGACACTGTCACCATTGGGACAGGGACACCAAGCCCTACTGGGTGCCACCTGAGGTCCAGGAAGGGCCGTCATGAGCAGAGCTGGGGCCAGATCCAGACAAGTGCAGGATCAAGGGGATGCATTCTGAAGATATCATCGTCACAACGTGTCCCGTGCTGGGGGGCTTAAACCACAGACATTTATTCTCCCCATGGCTGTAGAGGCTGGGAACTTGGAGCTCAAGGTGCCGGCCTGCATGGTCAGGTTCCAGGGAGGATCCATCTTGCAGACGGCTGCCTTCTCAGTGGGCCTTTACATGGGGGAGGGAGAGAGTCTTTGTCCCTTGCTAGGACATGGATCCCATCACAGAGCCTCGACCTCCATGGCTTCATCTGGCTCTAATCACTCCCCAAAGGCCCCATCTGCACGTGTTGCAACACTGGGGCTAAAGGTTTCAACAGGTGGATTTGGGGAGACATGGGGAAGTGAGGGCTTGAGGGCCAGGGAGAGAACGCGCGCATCTCAGGAGAGCAGCTGCGTGTGTGGGGGACGTCCTGCCAGGCTGAAGGCCCCTTGCTATGCTGCGGTGTTAGGGTGGGCCATGCTATGGGGTTAGGCACGGCGTGGAGGTTGCCCCTCCAGCATCTCATTTGGGGCCCCCTGAGTGATGTCAAGAGATGAGAGTGAGAAGAAGGGCGATTCCTCATTGGAAGCAGTGGGAGGGTGAGTCATTTTACTGGGTTCTTTAATGATGTCTTCCTGGATGGCCGAGCATCCACCCGTCTCTGCAGCACCACCCGCCCTCAGCAGCCAGTGGATTTGGCGAGCACGGGTTTTGTGCTGGGAGCTGAGCTGGGAGCAAGATGTGCCAGCTTCCTTCCCCGGGCTGCTCACACTCGGTGCAGAGGTGGGGGGTGGCGGGGAGGGCACACAGAAGGCAACAACCACACAGTGGCACACATGGGAGGTGGGGGCAGAGCCTCCCTGCCGGTGGACCTGTGCCTTCCTCCCCGGTTACCTGGTGGGAAGACTGGCTGCAGATGGGAGGGCAGGAGAGGAATGTAGGTAGGGGCTCCCCCGACTCCTTACTGTGGGCCTGGGCTGGCCGCACCCCTATCGAAGGTCACCTTGCCTCCCTGTGTCCATGGACATGAGGACAAGCGGGCAGCCATCTCTGGAACCCATCACTGCTGGACTTGCCAGGCGGGACGTGGGAGCTGGGACAAAGGTTTGCTTTAGGGCCCGTCTGATGTTGCTGTTGGCAACAACATTGAGGACAGGGAGGGCCTCCCACGCACGCACTCTACCCAGCATGTTTCCAGGGCAGGCGCATGATCTGGTGCAGAGGAAGTGAGAGGTCAGCAACAGGCAGAATATTCTCGTCTTCCTGAGGAAGAGGCAGCCTCGAAACAGGTGAGCGACTTCCGCCGTGTGACACAGGGCCCCCGGCATTTGCCCGTGCTCAGAGCCCACAGGGTGTGTGTGAGCATCCTCTGGCCACAGACCCGCGCCACCCTCCCAAGCCCTCTTCATGCCTGGTGGGTCCCTTCTGGCTCTCGCACTCTGTGCTGGATGCCCAGCTGACTGGCTGGACTCCCCGCCCTGTGATTGCTTTTCCGTCCTTCGTGTGCAGTGGTGGCCAGGACTGGGGAGCAAGCAAAGGAGCTGGAGAAAGCAACACCTCCCTGGGTGGTGCAGAGCCGACTCCGGGAGCTGCCCGGGGCGCACTAGCAGGCCCTTCCCAGCTGGCCTCACGGGCTCCCCTGGCTCTCCGTGGTCTGCTCCCTTCCAGGCCGCTGCTCCAAGGTGAGTGTGTGCAAGTTAGGGGCAGGCAAGCTGCTGGTCAGATTCCCAGTCCTGGACAAGCCCTGAGGGTCAGGTGCAGCACATCACCCCAGTGTTTAGCTGTGTGTACATTTCAGGTAATCCTGTTGTGCCCAAGTGCACTCAAACTGTGTGTGCGTGTGGAGGGGAAGGTGCTGAGTGAGTTGACTGAGCGTTTTAAGAGAAACAGCACTAGTGGGCTGTTTGCATTTGTCTTTCCCTGCCCAAGTTGCTACCCTACTTCCTCCAAGTCCTGACCACCTGGGACTGGACTTGGCTAGTATGAAGGTATTTCAGCAAGTTCATGGAAAGACGGCATTAAAGGACCTGTGTGTGGGAGCGGGTGCTTGTCACAGTGCTCAGTCCTGCATCAGAGGGCCTGGGCTAGTTCCTGGCTCTGCCCCTGACTCCAGCTTCCTGCTAATGCACACTCTGCTGATGACAGCTCAAGTGGTTGGGTCCCTGCCATCCACACAGGAGAACTGGATATGTGGAGACTGGTATCATGCAGAGCGTCACATCTGGCTAAGTTACTAAAGTCACTGGGCTGGTGAGCGGGCAGAGGCGATGCCGCCCCTCTTACCCAACCCATGGCCGTGATCTCTGTCTGCAGAGAGTGGCCCTCACCAGGCTTGCTGGGTTAACATCCCACTCATCTATGTCCACCTGCAAACCTGGAGACACAGAACCTGGCAGCAAGCTCATTAATGGTTCTGTGGGTTGGCTGGGCTCAGCTGGCCGGCTCTCTTTCACATAGCTGCAGTCGGAGGTCATCTCGGGCTACAGTCACCAACGTCAGCTGTAGGCTGGACATCCAAAATGGCTGTTTCACACTAGTGCCTGGTGCCCGGACTGAGGTGGCTGCCACAGCAGGGGCCTCAGAGCCGCCCCGTGTGGCCAGCGTGGGCTTCCTCGCTTCAAGGTGGTTTCAGGAGACTTGGGCTTCTTCCATGACATCAGACTCTGCGGATGACATGAGGACGCGGATATTGGGGCACAGGGTTCATTGGGACTCCCGTGGAAGCCAGCTCCTCCGGGTACAATGAGGGGCGATGGTGGAGCAGATCTGGTTCTGTTTTGGTGCACTTACCTTGTGGAGCCAAAAATAGCCAGTGTAGGTCACCTGGTGCACCAGCTCTGACTGAGAGGCAGGGGCTCCTAGGATCCGAAGGATCTGGCTCCATGTCTGGGCAGACTCCCCACTCCTGGGGTCAGCCTGCTATCACCGTTCTGAAATGCTCCCGGTTCAACTCCATTCCTTGTTTCCATGTGTCCTGCGATGCTGTTACCATAGCAACCTCCCAGCCCTGTCCTTGGCTCCTTATCTTCTGTAGCCATTTCTCTCCCCTTGGTGTCATTGTCCCCAGCCTGCGTGGTTGCCGGGACAATCTTCATTCCCTCCAGTTCTTCCATAGAAGAACATGGGTAGAGACCACTTCTAACCCCCAGGAAGAAGAAAATGGGTCTGCTTTGCATGCAGTCAGCAGTCAGTGCTGTATGTTGGATCTCTGAGCTCCACAGGCTGCTGTGAGGTTTTCTGGCCTCATGTATGAGTGCATGCGTGTGTGTGTGTGTATGTGCGCATGTGTATAAGTAAATGCTAATATATATAATATTTACATAACTGTAAATAAACTTCACTCTTTGGAGGTGTGTCACTCAGGGACTCCTAGTAGGTTCACAAATTGTGCAATTATGTTTCCTAGCTCATTCCAGAATATGTCATCATCCTCCCCCAAGGCCCCTTTCCCATTAGCATTTACTGCCCATGCCCACCTCCCCTTAATCACCTACAATCACTAGCCTACCCATTGTCTCTACAGATTTGCCTGTCCTGGACATTTCCTATGAAGCCCATGAAGCGCACGAGAGCTATTATGCCACGTGTGGCTTTTTGTGTCTGAATTAGTTCTCTTGGGATGAATTCTCAAGGTTCCTCTAAGGAGTAACATATATCAGTACTTGATTCTTTTCTAAATTTACTTTTATTTGCAAGGTGGTAAGAGAGAGAGAGCGAGAGAGAGAGAGAGAGAGAGAGAGAGCGAGAGAGAGAGAGAGAGAGAGCGAGAGAGAGAGCTCCTATGCCCTGACTTTCCACATTCCCACAATATCCACGGTTGGGCAGCAGTTGAAGCCAGTAGCTGGTATTAGAATCCAGGCCTCCATGCAGGTGGCAGAAACCCAATCACTTGAGCCATCACTGCTGCCATCCAGTGGCTGCACTGGCAGGAACCAGCACTGGGATTTGAACCCAGGAGCTTCGATGTGGGACATGGGCACCATAACGGCTAGGTGAAACACCTGCTCCTGTTCCTTTCTTATGGCTATTATTGCCCGCTGCATGGATGTGGCACGTTTTTCTTGTCCATTCATTCTTTGATGTACAGAGTTTGCCTCCATTTTTTAGCCATTGTAATTCATGCTGTTGACGGCTCGTATATATGTTTCTGCATAGCCATATGTTTTCACTTCTCTTGAGCATATACCTAGGAGAGAATTGCAGAATCCCATGCTAACTCTGCGTTTAACTTTGAGAATCTGTCAAACTGTTCTCCGAAGTGGCCGCACCATTTTACATTCAGCAGCCATGTTTGAGGGTTCCGACTTCTCCACGTGCTCACAGACGCTCGGTAGTGTCTGTCGTTCGGACAGTCGCCACCCTGGTGGACGTGAACAGTGTCGCATTGTGGGCTTTTACTGCCCACAACTGGACACAAGCACCAGTTAGTCCAGGTGACCAAGCGTGAGGTCACAGAGGCGGAGCTGCAAACTCAGTGCCTACCAAGGGGCATTCGCCGGCCTTTCTGCACGGTCAAGTCCAAAGCCTTTGCTGGCGCAGAGCTCTGTGAGGGTTTGGACCCAGGGCCCACGGCTCCTTCATGGTCACTGGAACTCTGGCTTCCTACAAGAAAGCTGTAGCCCGCCTCCCTTTAGCAGAGCCGATCAGATGGGGCTACGGTTACCAGGAACGGGAGCACCTGGCCCACCAAGAACTTGACGTTCTGTCTGTGGGGGTGGGGTCTCACCCATGTTTGAGTCCAGACAAATGCAGACCCAGGTAGGGCACGACCTTGACCTTGAGGGCAGCGTCTGGGCCCCGTCTCAAAGATAGTCAGATGGGACTGTGGACCCTTAGCTCCTTGCAACTCTCCTACTTTGAAAGGAAGAAAACCGGGGCTGGTGCTGTGGTGCAGTGGGTTAATGCCCTGGCCTGAAGCACCGGCATCTCATATGGGCGCCGGTTCTAATCCCGGCTGCTCCTCTTCTGATCCAGCTCTCTGCTATGGTTTGGGAAAGCAGTGGAAGATGGCCCAAGTCCTTGGGCCCCTGCACCCATGTGGGAGACCGGGAAGAAGCTCCTGGCTCCTAGCTTCAGATCGGTGCAGCTCCGGCCATTGAGGTCATCTAGGGAGTGAACCAGCAGATGGAAGACCTCTCTCTCTGTCTCTACCTCTCTCCCTAACTCTGTCTTTCAAATACATAAATCTTTTTAAAAAAAAAAAAAAAGGAGAAGAAAATCAGCAGCCCCTCCTGTTCTTTCCTAGGGCTGCCACCACAAAGCATTATGAACTGATGGTGTCAGTGGTGAATTTATTGTCTTAGACGTTGAGGGGCCAGAGTCCAAAATCAAGGTGCCGATCACAGGCGGGGCTGTCTCACTGGCTTCTAATGACTTCCCACCATCCTGGGCATTTCCTGGCTCACAGCTGTGTGGCTCCAGTCTCTGCGTCGGTCACCACCCTCCTGGCTTCCATCTGGGCATTGCTGTGTATCCGTGGGCCTCTCCCCTATGAACGCATCTGTCTATGTTTCTGGTCAGATCAAGGGTTCGCCTTACTCCCGTAAGAACTCAACTTATATGTTAATTATATCTGCAGAGACCTTATATCCAAATAAGGTCACCTTCCCAGAGACCAGCAATTAGGGCTTCAAAGTATCTTTTGCAGAGGGGACAAAATTCATCAAGGCCACTGTTGCAGTCCCCAGGTGATGGACATGAACTTGACCGCCAGGAGTGAAGCTGCCGCTGGGGCTGCCCGCCCCAGGGCACAGGTGCTGGCTTAGACCATCTCCTGCGATTATCTCAATAGGCCCACGAGGTAGGTGCTGTTATTAGCCACACCCTGTAGCTAAGGTTATGAAAACCAGGGCGATCCAATAACCTCCATGGGCTCCACAGCAGGTTAAGCCACTACTTGTGATACCAGCATCCCGTATCAGAACCCGAGGCCCAGTGTGGGCTGCTCTGCCTCTGATCCCCCTCCCTGCTAATGCCCTGGAAAAGCAGCAGATGATGGCCCGAGTACCTGGGCCCCTGCCATCCAGGTGGGAGACCCAGATGAAGCTCCTGCTCCTGACTTCAGCCTTGGCTGTTGTAGCTATTTGGGGAGTGAACCAGTGGATCTCTCTCTCTCTCTCTCTCTCTCTCTCTCTGACTCTCCCTCTCTCTGTGACTCTCCCTCTCTCTGTAAGTCCACCTTTCAAATAAATAAATCTTTAAAAAAAAATCCCCGCAGAGCTAACGGAAGCAGCTTTCCGGGCCTCAGCAATCCCCAATGCCTTCTCCCAGCCTCTCCGCTCACCCGTGCTCAGCGCACACCCACCTGGGAAGACTGTCTACCCTGGGGGGAGGGGGTCAGTCCCTGTCCCAGGGACAGTCACACACGGAGTCTTGGTTAAAGGCTTCATTTAGCCCTGCCTTGAGGCGTGCACAGAGAAACGTTTTCTTGGGCAGACTTAATTATTGCATCAGAAGAAAAAACACGCTCTGCTGCGAGCCCTGGGGAGGGGCAGGTGCCGGCGCGGCTTCCTGTAATTTTCATTACCAGTAATGACATTTTCCACCATCCCGGATCCGCAGGGCTATTTTCATCCCCCTCACGTCCCTCGTCTAAACAGCACAGCCATCTAGCCAGGGCAGTCTTGCTATCGGTTTTTATAGATTTGAGGAATTCCAGGGTATTTTGAAAGATCATCTATGGATGCTTAGACCCTCAGGTGGCGACAAACCCACGGTGAAAAACACTGGCTGCTAGAAACCTCGTGAATCCCTAAACATTTCCCAAGAAACGACTTCCACTGTCTCCCTGGATCAAGCCTGTGTGGCACAGGTCCCCTTTTGTCTTCCACGAGGTGTTCAACCTGAGCTCACAGGGAAACCACCAGAAAAGAACCCAAGAGGTCTTGATCCTACCCAGACCCATTACCTCCGACCCCTGGGGAGGGACTACAAACCTGTGCTATCTTTATAGCATCCCCCCGACTGCAGAGTTCAGACCCATGGCTCTGCTGCTGGTTTGACGCTGAGGGTCCCACCTGGTCTGAACGTTGAAACTGCCTGGAAAGATAAAGGAACCCTGCACCATGGTGGCGGGGGCGGGGGTGAGGGTGTCCTCAGGCTCTGATTGAGTCAGTCTGGGGCCAGGGCAGAGGATCACCCAGGTCATCGGATCAGCTCTACTCAAAGGAACTAAGGAGCCCACCAAGTATCATTTGCATATGCAAATATACTCATTTTGCAAGGTGCTTACTTACCTGTCAAGCTCTGCTCTCAGTCTCTGGCTCCTCCAGAATCTCACTGCTACTCCCTGTGGGGGACTCACAAGGATGATTTCTCATTGTCTGGTGCGGCCCCCTGCCAAGGTCCTGGTCCCTGTGAATGCACAGAGGGGGAGCCACGTGAGCACTGAGGCGGGGGTGGGCGTGATGCAGCCACAAGCCGTGGACTGTGGACCACTAGCAGCAGCTGAGAAAGGCAAGGAGCAGATCGTCCCCTTGGGCCCCTGGAAGGAATGTGGCCCAGCTGACACCGATTTCAGACTTCTGGAAATTTGCGTGTGGATTAAGCCAAATCGCTAGTGATGTGCTGCAGCAAATATAGAAATACAGCGGGGTAACTCAGCTTCAGGATTGTGAATGGAATTGGGAACATGTCTGTGCGGCTGGCTCTCACCCACATCTCCCTGGGTGACCCACCGAGTTAACGTCTGTGCCTGGGGGCAGAACCCTGGCACAGAGATTGGAACACTAGTAGGGACATCTGCATCAGAGTCTGAGGGCCCAGGTTCGAGTCCCAGCTCCACTTCCCATGCCAGCTCCCTGTGAATGCACAGCCTGGGAGGCAGCTCAAGTGCTTGGATTCCTGTGGGAGACCCGGATGGAGCTCCTGGCTTAACCCATCTCAACCCCAGCTGCTGTGGGCATTTGGGAAGTGGACAAGCATGTAGGAGCTCTCTGACTCTCTCTCTCTCTCTCTCCATCATCTGTTCTCCCAAACCCCTGGCTCTCTCTGACCTCAGTCTGAGGACCAGGGCCCACTTGCTACTGAGCACCGTCCCCTCCACAGTGGCCCTTCCTGACAGGCACTGAGGATGGCCAGAAGGTCTTATCTTGAGCTATCTCCGGGCCCTCTGTTATTTGTTTTTGTCCTTCAGAGAGCATCCCTTGTAACTCGAAGCAGCACATGACAGCATCCTCCAGTCTCCCTACAAGGGAAATGCATGGGCCTAGCCCCAGGCAATGGTCTTAGAGTAGAAATGAAGAAATGTGAGTTGCCTCTCTGTCCTGTGTCACAGCTAAGCCCAGGTCCACGGACACCTACTACAGCCAGGTACGGCTAGACGGGTGGGCGGGTTTTGTGTTCCTACTTCCTGCCCACTCTGTAGCACCCTTCATCATGGCATCATGGTCTGAGGCTCACCAGGACCCCCTTCATCAACTGGACGAACAGATAGGCTGGGTCCTTCCCTCCAGAGCAACTAGAATTTCCCCTTCAGAGTTCAGCTCAGGCATCGTCTCTTCCAAAACCTCCCGTCTAGGGGCGGGGCCGGCAGGGTTCCACTGGAGGAGAGATTGTTGTTGGGGAACTCGCCGAGAGGTCGATGGATGGACTGTCCATCAAGCATGGCGGAGTTAGAGGGAGCCTTAGGAGGCGAGAGGCTCTCTGAGCAGTGGTGCTAGATTATGGTGGGACGCTGCCCTCTCAGTCCAGGCACGGGTAGAACTCTCAGAACCCCGGATGCATCCCAGATGACCCTCCCCGTGGAAATGGGCCCCAGTAACTTGCTGGCTGAGCCGATGTGATGGGAGTGACAAGCTAGGGCTGTGTGGACACAAGCCAGAGACTCTCCTGGCCCCTTGCTTCTGCGCTGTAGTGGGGAGGACCAACATCACGCGGAGGGGCCCCAGGTGGATGGTGCAGATCCCAGCCAAGCAGCTTGCTGAAGGCTGGGTCCTCCCTCCCCCAAGCAGAGCCACCCATCCGGGCCTGGCCAAGCCAGACCCGGAGCAGGAGTCGCAGTCACAGCTGTGACATTTAGCCGCTGCATCTTGAGGTGGAAGACTCCCCAAGCCATTCTGCAGGAATCCTGCTTCTGCTGCCTGAGCCTCACCAGTCGGAGCGGCTTTACTTCTCCCGAGTGCAGTGCCCACCCACTCTCTCCCTTGCGGTCACTCCCCAGTTTCTGCGGTCCCTACAGACAAGCCCAGGGTTGCCCACCGTCTA